>CM019702.1:26546983-27793233 GCA_009760885.1 Achatina immaculata
GTTCTCAGCTATCAGTACTGTGTCGTCAGCGTACCGAAGGTTGTTAATATTGTATCCTCCAATTTTTATGCCTGGTTCTGTGATGATTGTTCTTAGAATATTCTCGCTATACAGAGAAAAAAGGTATGGAGATAGTACACATCCTTGCCGCACCCCTTGTTTTATAGGTTGATATTTTCCAGTTCTATTTTCAACTCGAATTGCTGCTTCTTGCTGCCAGTATAGATGTTTTACAATCCTCAGGTCTTTGCCGTCTATATTGATGTCTTCAAGCATTTTAATAATTTCATTATGTTTCACCTTGTCAAATGCCTTGCTGTAATCAATGAAGCATAAGTAGAGATCTTTCTGTACTTCTAAAGCTCTTTCTGTTAGTGTTCGTAAAGCATAAATAGCATTGTATGTTCCCTTTCCTTCAACAAATCCAAACTGTTCATCTGCTATTTCCATTTTTATCTTTTTCCTTGTTCTTCTCATAATTATTCTCAGAAGTAGCTTCGTTATGTGACATGAGAGGCTGATAGTCCGGTGGTCGTCACATTCCTTTGCATCTCGTTTCTTTGGTAGTGCTATAAACGTGGATTTAATCAGGTCACTGGGAATATAACCACTGTTGTAAATGTCATTGAGTAACTTGGTTATTATTTTTATTCCTGTCTCCTCTAGTGCCTCTATTTCTTCTATTGTTATATTATCCGGCCCAGTCGCTTTTCCTTTCTTCATGTGTTTGATGGCATCTATGATTTCATCTTCAAGTATTGGTGGTCCCTCACAGTTTTCAGTATCTGGTGTTAATTAATACTTCTTCTCTTCTCCCATAATTAATACTTCTTCTCTTCTCTCATAATTAATACTTCTTCTCTTCTTCCATAATTAATACTTCTTCTATTCTCCCATAGTTAATACTTCTTCTCTTCTCTCATAATTACTTCTTCTCTTCTCTCATACTTCTTCTCTTCTCCCATAATTAATACTTCTTCTCTTCTCCCATAGTTAATACTTCTTCTCTTCTCTCATACTTCTTCTCTTCTCCCATAATTAATACTTCTTCTCTTCTCCCATAGTTAATACTTCTTCTCTTCTCTCATACTCTTCTCTTCTCCCATAATACTTCTTCTCTTCTCCCATAGTTAATACTTCTTCTCTTCTCATAATTAATACTTCTCTTCTCTCATACTTCTCTTCTCCCATAATTAATACTTCTTCTCTTCTCCCATAGTTAATACTTCTTCTCTTCTCCCATAGTTAATACTTCTTCTCTTCTCTCATAATTAATACTTCTTCTCTTCTCTCATAATTAATACTTCTCTTCTCCCATAGTTAATACTTCTTCTCTTCTCTCATACTTCTTCTCTTCTCCCATAGTTAATACTTCTTCTCTTCTCTCATAATTAATACTTCTTCTCTTCTCTCATACTTCTCTTCTCCCATAATTAATATCTTCTCTTCTCCCATAATTAATACTTCTTCTCTTCTCTCATACTTCTTCTCTTCTCCCATAATTAATACTTCTTCTCTTCTCCCATAATTAATACTTCTTCTCTTCTCTCATACTTCTTCTCTTCTCCCATAATTAATACTTCTTCTTCTCCCATAATTAATACTTCTTCTCTTCTCATAATTAATACTTCTTCTCTTCTCCATAATTAATACTTCTTCTCTTCTCCCATAATTAATACTTCTTCTCTTCTCCCATAATTAATACTTCTTCTCTTCTCCAATAATTAATACTTCTTCTATTCTCCCATAATTAATACTTCTTCTCTTCTCTCATAATTAATACTTCTTCTCTTCTTCCATAATTAATACTTCTTCTCTTCTCCCATAATTAATACTTCTTCTCTTCTTCCATAATTAATACTTCTTCTCTTCTTCCATAATTAATACTTCTTCTCTTCTTCCATAATTAATACTTCTTCTCTTCTTCCATAATTAATACTTCTTCTCTTCTCTCATAATTAATACTTCTTCTCTTCTCCCATAATTAATACTTCTTCTCTTTTCCCATAATTAATACTTCTTCTCTTCTCTCATACTTCTTCTCTTCTCCCATAATTAATACGTCTTCTCTTCTCTCATAATTAATACTTCTTCTCTTCTCTCATACTTCTTCTCTTCTCCCATAATTAATACTTCTTCTCTTCTCTCATAATTAATACTTCTTCTCTTCTCCCATAGTTAATACTTCTTCTCTTCTCCCATAATTAATACTTCTTCTCTTCTCCCATAGTTAATACTTCTTCTCTTCTCTCATAATTAATACTTCTTCTCTTCTCTCATACTTCTTCTCTTCTCCCATAATTAATACTTCTTCTCTTCTCCCATAATTAATACTTCTTCTCTTCTCTCATACTTCTTCTCTTCTCCCATAATTAATACTTCTTCTCTTCTCCCATAATTAATACTTCTTCTCTTCTCTCATACTTCTTCTCTTCTCCCATAATTAATACTTCTTCTCTTCTCCCATAATTAATACTTCTTCTCTTCTCCCATAATTAATACTTCTTCTCTTCTCCCATAATTAATACTTCTTCTCTTCTCCCATAATTAATACTTCTTCTCTTCTCCCATAATTAATACTTCTTCTATTCTCCCATAGTCAATACTTCTTCTCTTCTCTCATAATTAATACTTCTTCTCTTCTCTCATACTTCTTCTCTTCTCCCATAATTAATACTTCTTCTCTTCTCCCATAATTAATACTTCTTCTCTTCTCTCATAATCAGTCCTTCTCCTCTCTACTCCACATCCCCATCCCATATAAACCAGGCAATTCAGGATTTTCGCGTCCCTTAACCAATTCCCACTCTCATTCTCTCCCACTTTCATTCTGTCCCACTCTGATTCTCTCCTTATTAAATAAGCAACTCCTCTAGGCACACACATAAATGCAACCGTCTTTAATATGTAATAATCTTAACACAGCAATCACTCGGGTGATTCAAGAAGTAACATTATTACAAGCAAGAAAAGAACATGACTTAAAGTGCATCACATCAACAACATATATATCAGTGTAACCATCAACAACATATATATCAGTGTAACCATCAACAACATATATATCAGTGTAACCATCAACAACATATATATCAGTGTAACCATCAACAACATATATATTAGTGTAACCATCCACTCAGTCTCCAACAATGACATTTATTTGTTAAATATATTCATGTCACGTACTAGTAGCTCAGTACTCAATGTACTAATTCTACAATCTGTTTTGTATAGCAGGTATGCCATTCTTTTGTCACATTTGTTTCCATATTCTTTTGTCATGCCCCAGAATTTTATATATATATATATGAGTGTGTGTGTGCGTGTGTGTGTGTGTGTGTATTCAACTCTCATAATAAGAGGTCTATATTAAACCTACTAGGTTCATATTAAAAGTGCACATCACACACATAATCACGTACATCGCTATACTTGTACACATATCTGTTTTGGACTTTGTAACTATTCTCTCCACTTTACGTCTTCTTCTGCATTATTTGTACTTCTGTACATATTTTCCCGACATTGTCTTCTTCTGTGTAATTATATTTCTACGTATTCTCTCTACTTTATGTCTCTTCTACGTCTTCTTCATTTATCTGTAATTAAGCCTCACTAGGCTGCAAATTACATATACAAAAAAGATAAGACATACTCAGTAACTCTGTACTAACACATAGAAACTAGGACACACACACACACACTACAGACACTACAAACGTCTAGTCACGTGGGTCAATGGGTCAGCGAGATCGTAGCTTTCATTCATCTTGCTCAGGAACAAAATATCACAAATTTCTGCTTACACAACTGGTTAAACTCTGCCCACGAACAACTAAGTCCTTACATCCAAGAGCAGATGCTCATCTCCACTCTGACCCGCGCCCTTACAGCCCAGCACCCCCCACCCATGATGAAGAATCTTACTCTGTTTAAGTTTTATATATTACGCACCCAGCCCCCCCCCCCCCCCCCTTGGAACTTTCCATTCCTAACACGAGTCTAAACCTGTTGTTTCCTTGACATTAAAAATGTCCATATTTAGACAAGTCTTAGGCTGGTCATGAGTAGCGATTGGTCCTCGCGACACGTGCAACTCACAGCCTTCGACTACCACAAGAAGGTCAAGCATTGATTTGTGTACGTGACCAAAATATCATACATCTTTTACACATGACATACTCACAAAAATCATTAAATACTCACAAAAATCATCAAGTACTCATGAAAATCATCAAATGCTCACAAAATCATCACGAACATTAAATAACCACAGATATCATCACACAGTCTATGCACAGGAAATGTTTTTAATTTCAACATCAAACATGAAAGTAGACAAAATATCAGACACGAAGCGAAAGTAGATAAAACATCAGTTACGAGGTGATGTATGTAAAACAGAAGAACAAACATAAACAAATGCCCTCCTATGGCACTCGGCCGCACAAACAGGCTACCTCCTATAACAGCACACAAACAGGCTACCTCCTATAACAGCACACAAACAGGCTACCTCCTATAACAGCAGACAATTAGGCTAACTCCTATAACAGCACACAAATAGGCTACCTCCTATAACAGCACACAAATAGGCTATCTCCTATAACAGCACAGAAATAGGCTAACTCTTATAACAACAGACAATTAGGCTAACTCCTATAACAGCACACAAATAGGCTAACTCCTATAATAGCACACAAATAGACTACCTCCTATAACAGCACACAAATAGGCTAACTCCTATAACAGCCCACAATTAGGCTAACTCCTAT
Organism: Achatina immaculata; assembly: GCA_009760885.1. Classification (NCBI taxonomy): domain Eukaryota; kingdom Metazoa; phylum Mollusca; class Gastropoda; order Stylommatophora; family Achatinidae; genus Lissachatina; species Lissachatina immaculata. Next base: position 26,551,759 of record CM019702.1, read on the forward strand.
AATAGCACACAAATAGGCTAAGTCCTATAACAGGCCACAATTAGGCTAACTCCTATAACAGCACACAAATAGGCTAACTCCTATAACAGCACACAAATAGGCTACCTCCTATAACAGCACACAAATAGGCTACCTCCTATAACAGCACACAAATAGGCTAACTCCTATAACAGCACACAAATAGGCTAACTCCTATAACAGCACACAAATAAGCTACCTCCTATAACAGCACACAAATAGGCTAACTCCTATTACAGCACACAAATAGGCTACTCCAATAACAGCGCACATATAAGTTAGTTGCTATAACAACACTCACACACAGGCTACCTGCTATAACAGCACAGAAATATACTAGCTCCTATAACAGCAAACAAATATGCTAACTCCTAAAGCAACAGACAAATAGGCTACCTCCTATAGCAACAGACAAATAGGCTACCTCCTATAACAGCACACAAATATATTAGCTACTATAACAGCAAACAAATATGCTAACTCCTATAAGAGCGCACAGATATACTAGCTCCTATTGTTTGATTGACATTCTTTTAGGGCCAACATTGGCTCATAGGATGGAAATCATATCGTTCCATGTCTGACGAGTCGCCGCCGCCCGCTGTAGGTCTTGGGTGGACTTGAGTCCCAAAGTTGTACTCTCTCTAGTGATGGTTCTACGTAGAGTCTCCATTGGCCTGCTATCTAGCTCCTATAACAGCACACAAATAAGTTAACTTCAATAACAGCACACAAGTATGTGAACTCCTATAACAGCACACTAATATGTTAGCTCTTAGAACAGTATATAAATATGCTAACTCCTATAACAGGACACAAATATGCTAGTTCCTATAACCGCACACAAATATGCTAACTTCTATAACAGCACACAAATATGCTAGTTCTTACAACATCACGCAAATACGCTAGATCCTATAACAGCACATAAATAGTCTGCTTCCTATAACAGCACACAAATATGCTAACTCCTAAATACCACACCAGTATGTTAGCTCCTATAACAGCACAAAAATATACTAGCTCCTATAACAGCACAAAAATATACTAGCTCCTATAACAGCACACAAATATGCTAGCTCCTATAACAGCACACACATATGCTAACTCCTATAACAGCACACAAATATTCTAGCTCCTATAACAGCACACAAATAGGCTACCTCCTATAACAGCAGGCTAATTCTTATAACAGTATACAAATAGACTAACTCCAATAACAGCACCAAAAAAAAAAAAATAACAGTGTTTGTTGTGTGACATTAAAAATAACAGAAAATCTGGCTGTGCTGATTACAGTTTAGAAATGTCTTGTTATGGGAATGTAAGAATCAGTTATAAGTCTCAGCGTTAACAAGTACAGGCGGTACTTTACCAAAACTTCCATTCATCCTATTTTCTCTCTCTCTCTCTCTCTCTCTCTCATTCTCTCTCTCTCTCTCTGATGTTTGTACATACTTGCATGAATAGTTGTAGGTATGTTTATGTGTGTGGATATTTATGTATATGTGCATGTGTGTATGTATATACGAGGGGTAATTGATAAGTTCTCGGCATAAGGTACAACGGATTATTTATGGGCAACTTTTTCGGGTTATTTCTCAACATAGTCACCATGAAAGTTTATACATTTAGTCTAGCGATCCTGGAGCATATGGATCCCCTCTTTGTAAAAGTCAGCATCTTGTGCCAATAGAAAGTGGTCTACAACATGAATGACGTCATCATCTGAAGCAAATTTGCGACCACTTAGCTCCTTTTTGACTTTGGTAAACAGGTAATAGTCCGAAGGGGCCAAATCTGGGGAACATGGAAGATGTTCAAGAAGGTGGAAGCCGTATTCATGAATGGCAGCCATTGCCACCGCCGACTTGTGAACTGGTGCATTGTCTTAATGAAAGATGGCTCCTCTCATCAATTTCCCTCGACGCTTTTCCTTCAGTTTGACCCGCAGTTGCTTCACAAGATTAGCGTAATAGGCTCCAGTGACCATTTTGCCCTTTTGAAGATAGTCTACCAGTAACTCACCTTCTGAATCCCAAAAGATGGAAGCCATCACTTTGCCTGCAGACAGAACCACACTTGCTTTCTCTGGAGGTGGGGATCCATGATGTTTCCACTGCTTTGACTATTCTTTGGTTTCTGATTGAAAATGATGAACCCAAGCCTCATCCATAGTCACAAATTGTTGAAGAAACGTTTCAAGATCTGCAGAAAAATGGCCAAGATTGTCTCTTGACATATTGAGGCGCTGTCGTTTGTGATCAGCTCCAAGAGGTTTCGCTACCCATTGAGCAGAGATCTTTGTCGTTTGAAGATCATTGTGAATAATGGCATGAACACGTTCCTGGGAGATGCCCATTTCAGTAGCAATGTACCACTCAGTTAGTCGTCGATTCTCCATTATCATGTCATGGATTCTGCCGGTGGTTTCATCGGTGGTTACCGTTCTTGGTCTTCCTGGACGGGGATCATCTTCCAGACTCTCCCCTCCATGTTTAAATTGAGCTGCCCATTTCTTCACTGTGCTGTAAGAAGGGACACTCTCCCCTGGAGTCTCTATCATATCCTCATGGATCTCCTTCGATGATAAGCCCTTGATGCAGAGGTAGCTAATGACTGCTTAATGAGAAATTTTATCCATTTTCTCAATTTCTGCCACCCCTTACCACTTCAGTAGCCTGTTAAAAATTGGTTGCGGTTAATTTCTTGAAACTTTGTGTTTAATCTTATTAACCTGATCTACAAATACATCTAATATCAACTGTTTGTTTCAAGTATTTGTAGCTTAGGCCGAGAACTTATCAATCACCTTCCTACATTTATATTGGTATGTATGTATGTGTATATATATATATGCATGTGTTTGTGATACATATGTGTTATGTGTATATGTCCTTATGTGTACATACATACAAACGTGTGTATCCACATGTTTTTATGTGTATGCATGTGAATGTATGTGTATATATACATGTGTGTGTGGATATGTTTGGACATATATGTTATAGATGTGTGTGTAAATATATGCATCTGCATGTATTTGCTTCATGAAAAGTATAGGTTTATGTATTATCACAGTCTAAATTAGTTTAATCCAAAGTATGTCTCGATTGTTGTATTTATTTACTGCTGTTCTTTAAATTTGATAGTTTACAATGAATGCCAATCAATCAAGTGCCGCGCCGCGTGGTGTAGAAGATCATTTCTCTCCACAGTTCCTGTCTTTAGACTTGATTATGAGATCCGCCGGTGACTTTCTTCCTAGCCACACTGACAGGCTATTCAGTAACTTCTCTCTCTGTCTTCCTCTGTCTCTTCTTCCCTCAATTTTTCCAGTTGCCACAATGTGTTCCAATTTTCCTCTTCTCAGAAAATGTCCAACAAATTTTGTTTGTCTGCCTCTGATCTTTGCTGTAATTTGCCTTTCAACTCTGCCTCTCTTAAGACTTCTTCGTTGGTTTTCTTAGCTGTTCATGGTACCTTCAACATCCTTATTATGAACCACATTTCCATGGCCTCCATTTCTCGCTGTACTCTCTTATTCATGGACTATGCTTCACGTCCATAAAACCATAAAATTTTGGGTACTCGGAATCTTGTTTCCAGTGATATGGATCTGTTGCACAAGATGTTTCTCATTGTCTGGAGTGCTGACTTGGACTGAGCACGTCTGCTTTTTATTTCGTTGTGTCCCATCAGCTGTTATAATTGTTCATAAGTACTTGAATCTGTCAACTTGTTTCAGATGTGTGCCATCGATGGTAATGCTACATTTTGGTGGTATTCTTTTCTTTGATATGACCATCACTTCAGTCTTCTTTTTATTCAGGCTGAAATATTTGCTTTTACTTCCACGAGCCACAATGTCCACAAGAATGTGAGAATGTAATTAAGTTTATTTCATGTAGTTACATTAAATAGAATGTAGAATGGATGAAAAGAAAGTTTTTTAAAATATTTACTTATTCATTTTTTGCTTTTTCATGCATATTATGTTCAATAAAAAATGCTGAATGACTGTGGCTGAGAGAAAGGTGTATGATGAAGGGAAGAATAGTAGACGTTCATGCATGCCCATTCTTAATCCTTTGAAAATAAAGTCTGTTCGTTAGTTGGTTGTTGTCTAGTCTCAGTGCTGCGGTACAAGACAAACAGCAGGTCACACAGTTGGCTGTCTCGTCTCACTGCTGAGGTACAAGACAAACAGAAGGTCACACAATCCCAGCTGTACACAGATATAGATAGTTTTAGCATTACTTTCATCTCTGTGAACTAACCCCTGGAACAACTGTAAAGAACACACTTATCTAAACATAGTCTTTGTGAAACAGGGAACATAGATCTGTTTGCTTAAAAACTCTGACCTCATTCTGTAGCCCAGAAACTTGTAGCAATCAACACTAATTGTAATTGTTATTTTTGTAAAATGTAATGTCAGGTTGGTGGACGGATGGGGACATGGAGATCGCCGGCGGGGATGAGGAAAATCTGGTGTGAAACCGATGAATCCAGGACATGACAACCCTATGGGTCTTTACAACAATGGCTGTCAGAATGATGTAAACAAAACAGAGCCAGCAGACTATGGGTGGCGGGGAATGGATATCGTTGAGGCACTCACTGGATTCCTCATCCCAGAGTCGGAGTGTCTCTAAGGAACTGCCTCAAATCCGTCCGGCCAGCCAGCATTGCATCACCCCTCGTACATCTGACGTGGAGAAAGGACTTCAGTACACCCACCAGAGGCTGGAAAACGAACTTTTGGCCAGGCCAGCCTACATCACTGTCTACAAGGCATTCTGAGCAAGACCAGTCTGCCCTAGCAAGGAAAGGTGCTGAAGTCGGAGGTATCCAGCCAAAAGGCGCATCGCAAAAATCAGGGTACCACGCATAATCGCCAGTGTGCGTACGAAGAAGATCTCCATGAAATGAAACATCAATATAAAACTATCACTGTTTACAATCACTGTTTAACTGAAGAGTGGTTGAATAATTTCTGCTATACGAATCAGTTTGTTTATCAAGTTGTATATATAGTTTGTTTATCAAGTTGTATATATAGTTTGTTTATCAAGCTAAATATACAGTTTGTTTATCAAGTTGTATATATAGTTTGTTTATCAAGTTGTATATATAGTTTGTTTATTAAGCTAAATATACAGTTTGTTATATCAAGTTGTATGTACGGTTTGTTTATCAATATGTATATACTTACTGGCAGATAATACCGGTACTAATCTGACGTTGAATGACCACATTAAAATAAACGATGAATGACGACGAATGGCACAATATTACAGGGGAGTGCCAGTTTTTTATCATTTGACAGTAAGGTTCTTTCTTTTGGTCTTAAATATATTACTTTAGGCTACTATATAAAAATTAATCTCTTTGCGGTAGATACTTTTTTTATACCTTCAGTGGCAAAGATTTAGCGCTTCAATGTTGGAGCTGTATTCTTACTTTCTACAAGCCAGTATGACCTCGTATGGCTTAGGACCTGATACAATACCACACTCATACTCCATTTTTGGAACAGAGTTTGGAGCTGGTGGAAGAAACTGGAACTTCTGGAACATGGAGGATAGAAATAGAAACAGTTCCATCTTTGCTATAGCCTCCCCCAGACAGACGCGACGTCCGGTACTAAAGGGGATAAACTGTTCTGGAATCTTCAGTTTACCGTTGTCATCAATGAATCGTTCAGGTCGGTAGCTTAGAGCATCAGATCCCCAGGTGTCCTCATCATGTAGGACAGAGTCCAGGTTTGGAAGGACATAGGTCCCTTTAGGCAGGGTGTAGCCTCGAATTGTTACTTCATCTGAGCACATGTGGGACACTGAGAGTGGGACAATACTGGCCAGACGTTGGGTCTCCATGATGACAGCGTTCAGATATACCAGTTTATTCTTATCTTGTATTGTTGGAGCTCGATCTGTTCCCACTTTATCTTTGATCTCTGTGTGCACTTTTTCTTGTATTTCTGGGTAGTGGAGCATGTACAGAATACACCAGCAGATTGTGGTGCTTGTGGTCTCAGTTCCAGCACCGAAGAGGTCGAACATTATTTTTGTCAAGTTCTCGTCGTCCAAAGAAGTTGATATGCCAGCTTGGATTTTCTTATTTCTTTCAATAATGTAAGCGTCAATCAGATTGCACACGTCGTTTGAGTCTTCCACGTGTCGTCTCTTTTCATCAATAAACTTGTTCAACATACTCATTATTGCTGTCGTGCATGCTGCTAGTTTCTTAGCCTGGAAGAAATCGCCTGGTAAATATTTGAGCCAAAACATGAAATTGATTAAACTGACATTCTGTTGCTCTGACGCTAATGAACCAAGCTTGTGCAGCAAGTTCTGAAAATTCTGGTCATCGTATTCGAATCGATGACCAATCAAAATGGAGCAGATAATGTTGGACGTGCTAATGTTGGTCATAATGCGAATATTTGTTGGTTTTTCTTTCAGACTTGCTAGATATTCCATATAACAACCAACTTCTTCTCGTATTTTCTCGGCCAAGAGGTTCTTGCCCATTCCGAACGCTCTGAGTATGGACAAGGCCACAGATCTCTGCTCTTTCCAGTTCGGACCGTTAGATAGTATTACCCCCTTGTCAACAAGTCCTGTCACCTTCGATAGAACGATAAAGAACATTCATGAAATCTTCAGTTTATACAAGCTTGCAAGTTTGTAAATATCGCGCTTATTTGTGTTTCATTCTTTTGTATCTGGTATGATATGATATAAATGTTACGTTAAAGGAACTTGAGATGAAGGAAACAAGACCAAGAGGATCAACCCAGACAGAGATGGAGAGACAACTTAGGAGAGGATATACAGAAAGTTGTTGTCGCCAAATGGAAAGAGAAGATATTAGGAGTAGAGAGGAACGGAGGCGAACTTTATCTGCAGCAGTGAGCCTTAATAGCTCGGAAAGCTGAAGTAGAAGAAGAAGAAGAGGAGGAGGAGGAGAAAGAAGAAGAAAAATTGCAGAGCAAACATTTTATACAACTCTTCAATCTCTAAGAGAAACATTTGTAAAATATACTTGAATGAACAGCTTCTGTTACTTTCCTGCGCATGCGCACATTAGTGGAGAATATGTTAGTAGTAGGAGTTATAGCAGACTGGGTCAGTTCGTGATGATAAGAGTTGTAGAAGACTGGGTCAGTTCGTGATGATAAGAGTTGTAGAAGACTGGGTCAGTTCGTGATGATAAGAGTTGTAGAAGACTGGATCAGTTCGTGATGATAAGAGTTGCAGAAGACTGGATCAGTTCGTGATGATAAGAGTTGTAGAAGACTGGGTCAGTTCGTGATGATAAGAGTTGTAGAAGACTGGATCAGTTCGTGATGATACGAATTATGCAGATGTGATGTATTCGTGATAATAAGAGTTGTGCAGATGTGATTTGTTCGTGATAATAAGAGTTGTGCAGATGTGATTTGTTCGTGATGGTAAGAGTTGTGCAGATGTGATTTATTCGTGATAATAAGAGTTGTGCAGATGTGATTTGTTCGTGATTGTAAGAGTTGTGCAGATGTGATTTGTTCGTGATAATAAGAGTTGTGCAGATGTGATTTGTTCGTGATAATAAGAGTTGTGCAGATGTGATTTGTTCGTGATTGTAAGAGTTGTGCAGATGTGATTTGTTCGTGATTGTAAGAGTTGTGCAGATGTGATTTGTTCGTGATGGTAAGAGTTGTGCAGATGTGATTTGTTCGTGATTGTAAGAGTTGTGCAGATGTGATTTGTTCGTGATGATAAGAGTTGTAACAGTTTGTAACACTGTTGGTGGTAAAGATCTTATAGTTTGCGCATTGTTGGAGGCGAGACTTGTAGCATTATTGGTAGTAACAGCTGATTTTGTTGATAATGAAAGATGCAGCAACTGGTGATAGTCGGAGATGTAGCATCCGTAGTAATAGGTATCTTTGGTAAGAATAGCAGCAGTTGTGGTGTTGTTGATAGTAAGAACTGTTTCATGTGAGGCAGTGGTTCTGATTCAAGTGGTAGTAGGAAGTGCAGAGAAAAAGTAAAAAAAAAAGTAGCAGCAGGGATGGACAGGGTACCTGGTCAATAAAAAATGGTGGCCGGTACGAGAAGAAATCTCCTTTCTTGACCAGAGCTTCTTTGATCAAGTCGTAGCCATTGAGTACAACAACCAGGGTGCTTCCCATGTATAGGCTGTCAGGAAGGAGTTTGACATATTTAATGATGATGATGACCACGACCTACATCCTTACCGCTAGTGATAAAAGTAGCACTATTACAAGAAATACCAGCAACACTATTTTTAGTACTACCACTGCAGAAACGGTTACACTATTTAAATGTTACGACTGATACTACTACAAGCTGTTTATATTGTAATTTTCATGTAAGTAGCATTGAAGGCCGACCAGTCTACATCGGATAAATTCATAATCATAAAAGTGTTTCATGTATGGAACACAAGAGTTCATCGTTTACTTCCGTAGAAGTTCTCTACAACGCTTTTATACTGGGGGGGGGGGGCATACATGCAACGTTCGGGCTGACTGAGACAGCGACCCCAGCTGACATTTTGTGTCAGGGTTAGTGAATCGTAGCCGGTCAAGACTGTCTTCTATCTGCCAGTGGTGCTCCTTGAAACAGACAGTGGTGCTCCTTGAAGCAGACTGCTCCTTGAAACAGACAGTGGTGCTCCTCGAAACAGTCAGTGGTGCTCCTCGAAACAGACAGTGGTGCTCCTTGAAACAGACAGTGGTGCTCCTTGAAAAAGACAGTGGTGCTCTTTGAAATAGACAGTGGTGCTCCTTGAAATAGACAGTGGTGCTCCTTGAAACAGACAGTGGTGTCCCTTGAAACAGACAGTGGTGCTCCTTGAAGCAGACAGTGTTGCTCCTTGAAGCAGACAGTGGTGCTCCTTCAAGCAGACAGTGATGCCCCTTGAAGCAGACAGTGGTTCCCCTTGAAGCAGACAGTGGTGGCCCTTGAAGCAGACAGTGGTGTCCCTTGAAGCAGACAGTGGTTCCCCTTGAAGCAGACAGTGGTGGCCCTTGAAGCAGACAGTGTTCGCCCTTGAAGCAGACAGTGGTGCCCCTTGAAGCAGACAGTGGTTTGGCCAAGTGCGAGGGTCTCAGTGGGAAGACGACCCCCGTTCTAGAACTAAGCTGAGTCGACGTTGGATGTATCGGACCGAAAGGTGCAGACGTCACAGCCTCACAGCAACCTGTCACACCCTCGCAGCAACCTGTCACAGCCTCGCAGCAACCTGTCACAGCCTCACAGCAACCTGTCACAGCCTCGCAGCAACCTGTCACAGCCTCGCAGCAACCTGTCACAGCCTCGCAGCAACCTGTCACAGCCTCGCAGCAACCTGTCACAGCCTCGCAGCAACCTGTCACACCCTCGCAGCAACCTGTCACAGCCTCACAGCAACCTGTCACACAACGCAACCAACGCCATTTTGAGCAAAGATGAATTTAAAAGACGAACAAGAAGAAAGTGTCATAAAGTACTTGCTTAAATGTATATTTTATGTCTAACCTAGAATATCAGTTATCCGAACCAAGGCCAGTAATACCCTCCACCAACACACTCACGGAGATTTACAGCATAATTTTACTTTATTGGTTGCTATGCTGGTTGCTATGTTGAAATTTTAGTTCCTTTTTTTAATGCATTCGTTTCTGAATATTTGTTCCAGGACTGTCTTTTCAGTTATTGCTGCAGCTTTAACTCTCAGAGTACTTGGAACAATTAAAAGGAAGTTTAACAAAGAATAATAACAATAATAATTAATAATGATAATAATAATAATATGGTTTTCCTCCAAAGATTGGATTTTAAAACTGATTTTTTAAATAGTTTTTTTAACTGGAGTAAACGCTAAAAATAGACATCGTGTAATTTCAAGTAACGCATGGCGTCAGTGATGAACTGTAACAAAAATGTTTGTGTGTCCTGGCTGTTCCTTGGCAGTTTAAGAGTTAATTTATCACCACACGTTCTACCACACCTTCCACCACACGTTCTAGCACACCTTCCACCACACGTTCTAGCACACGTTCTAGCATACCTTCCACCACACGTTCTATCACATGTTCTAGCATATCTTCCATCTCACATTCTAGCACAAGGTCTAGCACACCTTCCACCACGCGTTCTAGCACACCTTCCACCACACGTTCTAGCATACTTTCCATCTCACATTCTAGCACAAGCTCTAGCACATCTTCCACCACACGTTCTAGCATATGTTCTAGGATACCTTCCATCTCACGTTCTAGCACATGTTCTAGCACATCTTCCACCACACGTTCTAGCACACATTCTAGCACACCTTCCACCACACGTTCTAGCACATGTTCTAACACACCTTCCACCACACTTTCTAGCACATATTCCACCACACGTTCTAGCACATGTTCTAACGTACCTTCCATCTCACGTTCTAGCACAAGCTCTAGCACACCTTCCAACACACGTTCTAGCACAAGCTCTAGCACACCTTCCATCACACGTTCTAGCACAAGCTCTAGCACACCTTCCAACACACGTTCTAGCACAAGCTCTAACACACCTTCCAACACACGTTCTAGCACAAGCTCTAGCACACCTTCCATCACACGTTCTAGCACAAGCTCTAGCACACCTTCCAACACACGTTCTAGCACAAGCTCTAACACACCTTCCAACACACGTTCTAGCACAAGCTCTAACACACCTTCCAACACACGTTCTAGCACAAGCTCTAACACACCTTCCAACACACGTTCTAGCACAAGCTCTAACACACCTTCCAACACACGTTCTAGCACAAGCTCTAGCACACCTTCCATCACACGTTCTAATGTTAGCTTCTCTGTTCTTTTCCTGAAACTTTTCATGCTGGAGGTTTTTGTTTCGTGTATTTTTCCAGTTTTGCTTTTTTAATATTAATAGTGATGAACCTTGTGTTATGAGTGTAGCTACAAAAAAGTGCATTACGTTGTTAAGAGAAGATACGAGATCAATAAATAACAGAGTAAGAACACATAAAACTTGTGTATCTCTTTCTAAGACACACTTTTTTATATAAACTGAATGTTCTCACGAATGTCTGTCTGTCCTACTTACTGAGAGCACGGACAATGTGGTAGTATCACCTACCCTAATACATTTATTAGGGCATCCAACCAGAACTGGTCAAGCCCCGTTATTCTTCTCTTTGGTGTTCCTAACAAGCATGCTCAAGCAGAACAGTAAGACAGGGCTGGCCACAGCCACCCTGGGGGTTCAGGGGTGGGGGGGGGGGGTAGTAGAGTCTAGAGGGAAACTTGATTTTAGGGTTCATTCAGATTCCTGAAGCCAGACACGGCCCTGATCTACCCGTAGTAGATCTACCCGTTCAGTCTGGGATGGTTGTTCCATGCCAAACATTAAAAGACTTTACTCACTTCAAAAACGAGCAGTAAGGCTTATAGATGACAAATATGCAGCACATATTACAAATAAGGACAAACATCTTGATATTCTACCCCTCAAGAAGAAATTTCTTTTCAACAAGGCCAGATTAATTCATAAAATTATACCGCACAATGCTCCACACTATCTGTGGTCGTTGTTCAAATCCAACCCAAAACACAGTCAACGCTTAAGCAATTGTATTCTCCCGAAACCAAGGATTGACATGTTTAAAAAAAGCTTCTCTTACTCAGCTGCCCGCCTTTGGAATGCCTTACCAACTTATGTAAAATTCACAACTAACATTCGTTCTTATAAATTCAAACTTTGTCAACATCTATTTGATATGGAATATATGCCTCCCTAACCATAGCCTAAAGTAGTTTAAAGTACGGCTTGATTGTTGTAATTTTTAACAGCTTTTCTATAAATGTGTTAGTTTTGACTGAATGTAAGAATGCAAGTTTATTTCATGGTGTTGCATAAATCAGAGAGTAGAGTGTATGGACAAGAGATAGTTTATTATTTATTTACGTAATCTTTTAATTGTGTGTTCGTGATTATTAGTGCTCATTAATAAATGCTGAATGACTGTGACTGAGTGAAAGCTGTATGCCGAAGGGCAGAATGTTAGACGGGCCTGCGTGCCCAATTTTTAACCCTTTGAAAATAAAGTATGTTCGTTCATTCGTTCGTTCGTAGCTCCAGACAAGGCCATGATATACCCGTAGCTCCAGACACGGCCCTGATCTACCCGTAGGTCCAGACAAGGTCCTGATCTACCCGTAGGTCCAGACAAGGTCCTGATCTACCCGTAGCTCCAGACAAGGTCCTGATCTACCTGTAGCTCCAGACAAGGTCCTGATCTACCCGTAGCTCCAGACAAGGTCCTGATCTACCCGTAGCTCCATGCACAGTGTCGTCTACTTCAACACCTTCACATTGGCGTCTACTTCAACACCTTTACATTGGCGTCTACTTCAACACCTTCACATTGGCGTCTACTTCAACACCTTCAAAATGTCGTCTACTTCAATACTATCACAGTGTTTTCTACTTTAACACCTTTATAGGATCGTCTACTTCACCTTCACGGTGTCGTCTAATTCAACACCTTCACGGTGTCGTCTACTTCAGTACCATCACAATGTCTTTTACTTCAAAACTTTCACAAGCACGTCTACTTCAACATGTTTACAGGTCGTCTACTTCAGCATGTTTACAGGTGGTCTACTTCAACATGTTTACAGGTTGTCTACCTCAACATGTTTACAGGTCGTCTACTTCAGCATGTTTACAGGTGGTCTACTTCAACATGTTTACAGGTTGTCTACTTCAACATATTTACAGGTCGTCTACTTCAACATGTTTACAGGGGATTGACTGCCAAGAACTTTCTGCTCACAGTTCCAGAAAGAAAAAACAACAATATCAACAATTATTACACCACCACCAACAACAACAACAAAAAACAGACTCAGCGGCACCAGCAACAACAACAAAATAATGACATTCAAATAATTCCATGAAACGAACAAACTTTATGCACAATTAGTAGGCCTAATAATGTTGTAAATGACGCAAATGTTCAATAGTTACTACCAGCAAACTTTGACATGGTTACGAGATTTGGAAAATGTTTTTAAAACAATGAGTAAATTGTTACGACATTATTCATGAGATTACCTCCTAAAGTTTAGTTCACCTTAATATTGTTCATGAGATTACCTCCTAAAGTTTAATTCACCTTAATATTGTTCATGAGATTACCTCCTAAAGTTTAATTCACCTTAACATTGTTCATGAGATTACCTCCTAAAGTTTAATTCACCTTAACATTGTTCATGAGATTACCTTCTAAAGTATAGTTCACCTTAAAATGTCTCCACACCGTGCCCGCCATTTCTTCATCTGAATTCTGGAGTCGTTTTTCATGTAGAGCAGGTGACCCACAATGGGCAAAGGTGCCATAGGACTAGGTGGAAGTCTTGGATCATGACGTCGGTACCAGAAGAACACAACCAGGAAGACAACGACGGTTACCAGCAAAGTTGTCAGGTCCATAGCTCTAGATCCACTTCCCGGGAAAGTTAGTAAGTATGGAAACAAACATTTCAGTGGCAAACTAACCTTTTCTTTTCTGAGTAACAGGCGTAAACAAATTATTTATTACACCAGAGTTTCTCAAATTTTTCATATAATGGATCTCTTAAAATGAAATTATGACCACTGAACCACTCTTGATATAACAATACGTTCATGAGATAGCCAAGATGTTATATTTAAAAAGGTTCTAATCAATTATATATAATAAGGTTCTAATCAATTATATTTAACAAGATTATAATCAATTATGTGTAATAAGGTTCTAATCAATTATATTTAATAAAGTTCTAATCAGTTATATTTAATAAGGTTCTAATCAATTTAATTTGGACAAGTTCATAAATGTTCCCATTTCTTGACTATTGGATTATCTAATACAGTGCAAGAACCCCGTAGCTTCCGCGAGAACCCTGACAAATGCAAGCAGTGACAAGGAACTAGAATCCCTACCTTAGTCTAAGGAGTCAATTTTGTATCAGTTCGTTTTCCAGTTGCCTTATATAAAGGCTGACCACAAATTTGGAAAAATTACACGCAAAACTGTTGATCATTATGACTGAGGCACTGATAATTCTTCGTGATTTGTCTGATAGTTTTGCATGGTCAGATTATACTCACATTTTAAAAAAGTAAAAGTAGTAACTTAAATTACTGTTTTACAATAATGGAATCTTTGTAGGGATCCGCTACCCTTACTTGGAAAAATCTATCATTTCTACAATTATGGGACCTTTGTAGGGGTCAGCTACCCAGATTTGACAAAAACTATCATTTCTACAATAATGGGATCTCTTTAGGGGTCAGCTACTCAGATTTGACAAAAACTATCATTTCTACAATAATGGGATCTCTTTAGGGGTCAGCTACTCAGATTTGGCAAAAACTGTCATTTCTACAGTAAAGAAATTGTAGGGATCCGCTACCGTGACTTCACAAAAACTATCATTTCTACAAATAATCTTTGTAGTTGTCAACGACCCAGATTTGACAAAGACTATCATTTTACAATAATGGGATCTTTGCAGGGGTCAGCTACTCAGATTTGACAAAAACTATCATTTTACAATAATGGGACCTTTGTAGGGATCAGCTACCCAGATTTGACAAAAACTATCATTTCTACAATAATGGGATCTTTGTAGGGGTCAGCTACCCAGATTTGACAAAAACTATCATTTCTACAATAATGGGATCTTTGTAGGGGTCAGCTACTCAGATTTGACAAAAACTATCATTTCTACAATAATGGGATCTTTGTAGGGGTCAGCTACTCAGATTTGACAAAAACTATCATTTCTACAATAATGGGACCTTTGTAGGGGTCAGCTACCCAGATTTGACAAAAACTATCATTTCTACAATAATGGGATCTTTGTAGGGGTCAGCTACCCAGATTTGACAAAAACTATCATTTCTACAATAATGGGATCTTTGTAGGGGTCAGCTACCCAGATTTGACAAAAACTATCATTTCTACAATAATGGGATCTTTGTAGGGGTCAGCTACCCAGATTTGACAAAAACTATCATTTTACAATAATGGGACCTTTGTAGGGGTCAGCTACCCAGATTTGACAAAAACTATCATTTCTACAATAATGGGATCTTTGTATCCGCTGCTCTGGAGGTTAACTTCACAGGGCAAGACGAGGACCTCAGAGTTGTGGAGTCAGACAAGAAATCTCTTCCTGGACCCACTCCAGTTCTTCAGACAAGGTCATGTGATTCACCAGACATTCCACAAGACAGGTCCTGAGCTCAATAACAGTGCCACTACAATGAGTGAAATATTTAGCAGCGTACTAAGATACTAATAACGATTGTAACAAGTAGTAAAAGTTATACACTGAGCTCTCACATTGTAACAAACAGTTAAAGTCATACATTGATCTCTCATGTTGCAACAAACATTTACACTCACACATTGATCTATCATTTTGTAACAAACAGTTACAGTCAAACATTGACCACTCTTAACATACCTGCAGGATGTGAGACTACAGTCTCTTCTGTTGTACACTGAAGTAAGTTTATTTCCTTGTACAGAAGAATCCACAGCCTGAGTACAGAAGAACCTGCTTTATATAATTTCTGGAGGATGACAATGTAGGAGAATTAAACTTTTGATAATTCTTTCACGGGTGTCACGTAAATATCAGGCCAAAAAAATTCTGATAATGCTAACAGAAGTGACACGTGACACCAAGAACTAGGTGGTAATTTCAGATGTCCTGAAATTATATAGGCCAGATCCTTGAAATCTGCAGATGCTGAGATTATAAGGCATACATGTTATGGTATTATGTACTGCTACTTGTTAATTATGTACTATAAATCTCCTTTCTGTATATTAGCACTTTCCTGAACTTGGTGAGCCGTGGGTGGTGTATAGGCTGTTGTGACACAACAATCATACACCTGTAGCAAGTGCTCTCACAAGTGGGAGTGAGAGAGAGAGAGTGTGTGTGTGTTTGTCTAATTGATGACCTGAAAGTAGTTTTTAAGAAGTAAAGAAATATGAAAAAAAAAATAATTGTTGAACACACGGCCCTTCTCATACAGCGGTTACAGAATTTTTCTGGAGAGCAACCCTAAACCATGAATAGTAAGCAGTCAGCCACCACAAAGAAAATGATCAAAGCAGTCAAATATAAAAACGGTCATATATAATTTTTTTTTGTGTGTGGCTATCCTACATCAATCCCCCACCTCCACCCTACTTTAGACGGCCACCTCAGGCTGGGAGTCATTTGTATAGCAGAAAGCTCCGACTATTGTTGTTCTACTCATCACAGATGACATTAAGCGCTCTTACCTAATTCTCGCATGGCTTATGACGTCAGAGAGAAATTAACTTCTCTTTATATTTCATAAAACGTGGCTTCACAAACTGAGAAGAAGCACTTCACAGTTTCCATCTGACACTGTAACAATCACATAATTGTAAGTTTTTCTGTAACACGAGATGTTACGCTAGGACAAAACCTTGAACTCGGCCTGAACTGCTGCAGATGTTGAGCGTTTCTTCCGTAAAGTTATTTTAATAATTGCTGTTATTACTTTTATTATTATACACACATATTAATAACAGACGAAGTGTTAAAAGATAACTGTCTGGAAGTATTGTCTGGGTATTCTAACTATACTAACTTTAAGTTACAAAACCACAGATGTGCTCCCTGAGTGTTTCAAATCAGCGGGTGGGGGCTTTTATTTCACTTAAATTTCTTTTATATCCAGTACTTCTTTTTCCTGAAATTTTCCCCCTGTAAACTCCATAGGCAAATATTCCAGTAATTGTTCCTACTGATAACATCAGAGCACCAACAGACAGATTTGTTCTCTTACTTTCTCCTACTTTCTTTTCTCTCTTTTGTCCTCTTAATACATTGAAAACCCATGTGTCACAAAACCATCTTGTGTTTAGGTAACGTAACTAGTAACTCTTTGAATGTTTAGATACAAAAGTTTCTTATATGTAGAACTCTTTGAATGTTTAGGTACAAAAGTTTCTTACGTGTTGGTGCTTCCTGTTATTTTTCTTCAGAAAAAGGGTCGTTTCTTCTCAGAATCTGTACAGTCCTGAAAACATGTGTGGTCCCATAGTCCTTTATAGTCCTGGGCATATATATGATCCCATAAATTGTCTTGTCTCCTTCCCCATTTACCTTGCAGTGTTGAGGGAGGGGACAAATAGACGTCTTGATAGGGCTCGACGTTTTGCTGCATATAATGGGATATTTAATGCTTCTGTAATTTCCTCTCTCCATCTCCTGCGTGGGCAGTGTGAATGTTGTCTGTGATAAACTGTCTGGTGGTAGTGTAGCATGGCCGTATAAGTAATTATTATAATTGTTATTATTATTATTAATGAATATGATTATGAATATATTGTAGGCATAATAGTAACATCTAATAGCAACAGAAAAAGTAAATAGGGAAATTAGAGCAAAGTAGAAAAAACTTCCATGACACTAGTATGACTGGACGCTGATACAAGTAAACAGAATAGAAAAGACGAATAGGAAAGGCAGACACAATGAAAAGCGAGGACACAATAAAAACCTCCGACATGAAAGAGCAAGATAATGACTTAGGTAAATGACAATTATATTGACGGAGTTGTCGCAGGCTGAAACGTATGACACGTATTAGCTTACTAATCTGAGGACGCTACTGCACACGGTTTTGAAATAAAGGTGTAGACGACTCGGCTAGCTGACCATTTAAATATTTAGAGGCGTAGCCTACTAGACAATAGACTTACCACATATAAGTCGCAGGGATCAGACAAACAAGCGGAGGATCAAAGAGGAAAAGCAGACAAAGAGGGACGGTCGAGTGGGAATTCGTCCGACCAAAGACGGTCAGTAAGCGAAGGCCGATTCAGAGGCAGAGGAATACGGTCAGAAGAGGATCAGACAGACAAGAGGAGAATCGATAAGAAGAGCAGAAGGGGAACACAGATTAGAAAAAGAACAGAAGAACAGTAGAGCGGAGGGGGCAGAAACACAGAAGAACAAGAAAGAGAATGAGGCGGTATAGAATCAGAAGTAGTATTAGACTGAAGATGTGTTTCAAGTGATTCAAGTGATTAAGAACATATGATACTTTTGGAACTTCGAGTAAAGTGATTTTAGACGAGAAATTAGTTGACTACGTGTTGCAGATCTGATATAATACTGAGTTAGGAAATGTTCTTGTATCAAGTGTAGACTATTGTGAAGTTGAGAACATTAAGAAATGCTGCATGTAGAATATGACAGAGTTTGATTTTTTGAACAAATGGTTATGTGCTTCAACGAGGAAACTAACGAAGATTATGTCATATTGCATCTTAGTACAAGTGATGTTACCACTTGTTGAATCTGATACCTTACTTGTCAGGATTAAATAAAGCAGTGAATATTTCATCGGACTTGCTCTGATCTAGTGAATGTGGCAATGCGTGTGAGACCTCGATGTGTTATGATCAAAAGAAAAACTTAATCATCTTCAATCTTCATCAATACTATGATAGTTCACACTTTACATTGCTACAGTAACCGTTAATATGGCCAAACCATTTGACTTGCTGTTTCTGTGTATAGTGTAATACTGGTGTTACTCCAACCTTTGTCCTGATGGTGTCATTTCTTATTTGCTCTCTTCTTGTCACATTTAGTATTGTCCTTAAACATCTCATTTCTGTCATGATGATTTTTTTTTATGGCTGTTAGTGTCCATATTTGACATGGATAGCGCAGAGTTCAGAGAAATATTGTCTACGGTGCTCTTTTTGTTTCATTTATATTCTATTTGTTTGTCAGTAATCATTTGTTCAATCAACTGATCTGCTTTATTATTAATCATTCACGTCTTGTCACAGAATTAAATCATTCACATCTTGTCACAGAATTAAATCATTCACCTCTTGTCACAGAATTAAATCATTCACCTCTTGTCACAGAATTAAATCATTCACCTCTTGTCACAGAATTAAATCATTCACGTCTTGTCACAGAATTAATCATTCACGTCTTGTCACAGAATTAAATCATTCACCTCTTGTCACAGAATTAAATCATTCACGTCTTGTCACAGTATTAAATCATTCACGTCTTGTCACAGAATTAAATCATTCACCTCTTGTCACAGAATTAAATCATTCACGTCTTGTCACAGGATTAAATCATTTACCTCTTGTCATAGAATAAAGGGACAATCTCAAATCTAGCTGACTGGATTTTTAAGAAACAGGAAGTGGAGTAGTTAGACGTTAACCATGTAGACTAAAATATTTTTCTTTCAGCATAAGCTAAATGTCTTATTGTCCTGAGAGATGGATTGCTGCACTCCCTTATACTGTATTGATAATTGTTTAGTAATGACTTGAAAGTTGATTTCATGACTTCTTCTTTGTACAATGCTGATGCTATGTTTGAGTGATCTGATTTGTTTCATTATTACCAATTACTTACCATTACTACCAATTAATTACTACTACTATCACTTACCTACCACTACTACCAACTACTGATCACTGCTACCAATTACTGACCACTACAACCAATTAATTACTACTACTATCACTTACCTACCACTACTACCAACTACTGATCACTGCTACCAATTACTTACCACTACAACCAATTAATTACTACTACTATCACTTACCTACCACTACTACCAATTACTTACCACTACAACCAATTAATTACTACTACTATCACTTACCTACCACTACTACCAACTACTGATCACTGCTACCAATTACTGACCACTACAACCAATTACTGACCTACATACATATAGACATACTACAACGTCCACGGTGTAAACAATAACTATGCTCACACAGTTATATGAGTATAACACATATAGGCAGTACTCTGTCTCAACACCAACACATAAATTACAAATGAAATAATCAGTGACATATTAATACTCAATATGACTCATTATGATACTGAAAGATTAAACTTAGCGTAGCATCTTAAATCATGGGATGAAATCGAGGCTGGTCAGAATAAACACGTGGGCACACAAAAACATAGAAATCATTTCAGTGTCCATGATAAAAAAAGTGAAACATGTGAATATATGAAAGCATAGTGATGAAGAATATAGCAATGATGAAAACTATGCATTTCAAATCTTTATCTTGATGAACAACTCATTAAACACTGAACACTTATCACAGTTCACGCTTCCACAACTCCACATCCGATTTACAACACCGTACACACAGAACATACACACACATGAGGCGGTTTGGGCAGCACCTGGGTTCATAGCTTTACAATCCATTTATTCAACATCACCATATAATAACTACAGCAGACACCTCCAGATATCTCACAAACACGGCTCCCCCAGAAAATGTGCTGGCCCGCCAAAGGCCGCGGAAGGACTGATCTCGCAAACACATTACACTCTACCAGACGAACACACCACGTGATCCGGTAGCGCCCCCCCCCCCCTTCTCAGAAAACCACCAGGTAGGTTGATCCTTGACCCTCCGAACGGCCGATTTCGAAGAGGCAAGCTCAGCCCACCTCACACTACTTCACTTGTTTCACTATGTCATCACAAACACACATTCTTCATGAATTCCTGATCAAGTCCCCAGTCTTTGCTAGCTCGTTATTTCATGCACAAATACCATATTCGTCCACCACAAAACTCCATAGATCATCAGAGGAAGTACTCTCTCCCCCTCTATAAATGTTTCATCCTTTAAATTCTTCATACCCTGGGAAGGGGGGTAAGGGGAGAGGGTAGCCACTGGGTCATAGTTCCCAGATGTTCGGAAGATTTTGATTACTTATTTTTAAAATTAGTTTCTAGATTTCCTTCGAACCGTTTATCATGAAAGAGAAAGTTCTTCTGATGTCCCACTACTACGATCATCTGTTTCTGCCTTTTGTTTGTTTTTTACATTTTCATATTTCTTTAGTAACCTTTCAAAATCGTTAGCACGTTGTATACTGCCATCATATTCCATAATATGTTTAGTAATCACATTCACATTCTGCTTGTTGGTGAAAACTACTAATCTACATTAGTTGTATGTTTCTTCCTCGTCAGACCTTGAGACATCGGATTTATCTTCTTTCTAGTCTAAAAGAATAAATCATTCAATGCTATTTCTGTTTGTCTGTAAAACATCTTTGTCTTTGTTCGTCAGTAAAACATCTTTGTCTTTCTTTGTCAGCAAAATATCTTTGTTCTTGTTTATCAGTAGAATATTTTTGTCCTTGTTTGTCAATAAAACATCTTTGTCGCTTGTTTGTCAGTAAAATATCTTTGTCCTTTTTTGTCTGTAAAATATCTTTGTACTTCAGCATTGAAATGTTCTCCCCAATTAGCCTGACTTGTATCATAGTATGGTTTTAGACAAAGAATAGGATCAAGAGGTCATATGTTCAATATAAGATTAATAATAGAGAAATGCAGGGAGTTTAATGTGAATCTATATTTATCTTTTATAGACTACTCAAAGGCATTTGATTGTGTACAACACCAGAAGCTGTGGGAAATAATGGAAAAAATTAGATTTCCAACACATGTGTCACAATTAATATCAGTGCTGTATGTAGACCAACAAACAGCAGTAAGAATAAATGGTGAAACAACAACTTGGTTTGACATAAAAAAAGGGGTCTGTCAGGGGTGCATATTGTCACCTTACTTATTTAACTTGTATACTGAAAATATAATGAGGAATGTTAGAGAAGATGTAGACAAAGAATATTACGATGCCATAACAATTGGAGGTTATGAAATACCAGAGATTAGATATGCTGATGACACAGTATTACTGTCCACAACACAAAAATTAATGGAAAAACTAATATGTCAGTCCGTAAGAACAGCGAAGAGCAAAACCTCTATCTTAATGCAGAGAAAGCTAAATTGATGACAACTGACAGAACAAATAAGGTAGCTGATATATGTATCAATGAGGAAAAATTGGAAGAGGTGGAGAGCACTGTTCTCTCTGGGCTGCTCGCCTGAGCGGCCGCGCCCTATAAAAAATCGTACCGCGCACACAATTTATGGAGCAATGCAAAAAGAAAAATGAAACTGCTGCTTTTATTTACCAGTTTCCAGATGTTACTCCGTGCTATAATTGCGATCAAGAAAAATGCAATGATGGTACATGTTTTTTCCTTTACTGTTTC
The DNA here is from genome assembly GCA_009760885.1 of Achatina immaculata. Classification (NCBI taxonomy): domain Eukaryota; kingdom Metazoa; phylum Mollusca; class Gastropoda; order Stylommatophora; family Achatinidae; genus Lissachatina; species Lissachatina immaculata. Next base: position 26,573,984 of record CM019702.1, read on the forward strand.
TTGTTGAGAAATAACTTTCTTATCTGATGTTTCAACTGGTCTTTTATCGCGTAGTTTCGGTAGTTCTGTAGCAGAATCACTGAATAAGTAACAAAGAAATTATCATTGCAATTAAACTCTTCCCCTGCCACTGCATTTATATCAACACTTCCGGTTTGTCAAGTTTTGGCCAACGTCAAAATAACTATGCTATCGTCACCATTTTGAAAGCGTTATTAACAACGAGGGTGAAAATATGGAGTGAAATCGATGTTTCGATATAAAATATTCCACTTTTTGTGTGACTTCGGAGGCAAACATGTCCCCCCTGAGACTAGTCCACTTTTCGTGAATGTACCCCCAAGTAATTCTAGACTATTAGATGGACTGGAGAAGTAGTTGGAAGGTTATTTCAGTCACTATTTTACTGACCATGCCACATATCACACGACGAGATCGGACACTTCGACAGGTAGATCTAGACATCGCCGATGATAAAAAGTGTACATCTAGACCTAGCCGATAGTAAGTAGTATATAATTATCCGCTAAAATCATCGGACTACATCTTTTTTCGTAAACAAAAAAATGAAATCTTCTTAAATTTACAGCTATATTGATGCATAATACACATACTTTTAAAATGAAAATAATTTGTTACAATCACTTGTATAAATATACCCCATGTACATATCAAGTCCCGCGCTTTCTGTCTTACCTGACGGGAATGACCGCGTTTTTGCCTGGGGCACAGGAAGAGTTAACAAAATACCAGTAACTGAAAACTACAGCAGGTCTTTCCTATTATTAAATATATAGGTCTTTACGGTGTGTGTGCGCGTGTGTGTGTATACGCAAATTCGCACACACAATATTTTTGTGTACACTAGCTGAACATTTTGCACACAGACCTCAAACCCCTAGAGGGAACACTGGCGGAGAGTTTTCAAAATTTTGGATCATTACTCACTAATAATGGAGATACAATGAGGGAAATTAGAAGGCAGACATCTATCGCTCTTCAAAAAGTAAAAAAAAAAAGTAAAGAAGCTGTGAAGAGGAGCAGACAGAACTACAAAAATAAGATTTTTAAGGGCATGCATCTTGTAACAGCATACGTGAGATAACTGTTGTGTTTTCAGAAAGGGGATTGTTGTGAATTTTCCCGTGCTCGGCAGAGGCCCGGCACGTGGACTGTGCAACCCGAGACAGGGGGGTGGGGGTGGGGGAGGGGGGAATTGTGGGAGAAAAGCCTGAGCGAATTAGTCTACGTTTGGATGTGTAAGGGGGGAGGGTGTTATTTGTACTGTCACTGTCTTGAACATTGATGTCGCTGTCTTCAACATGGATCTCGCTGTCGTGAACATGGATGTCGCTGTCGTGAACATTGATGTCGCTGTCGTGAACATTGATGTCGCTGTCGTGAACATTGATGTCGATGTCGTGAACATTGATGTCGCTGTCGTGAACATTGACGTCGCTGTCGTGAACATTGATGTCGCTGTCGTGAACATGGATGTCGCTGTCGTGAACATTGATGTCGCTGTCGTGAACATTGATGTCGCTGTCGTGAACATTGATGTCGCTGTCGTGAACATGGATGTCGCTGTCGTGAACATTGATGTCGCTGTCGTGAACATTGATGTCGCTGTCGTGAACATGGATGTCGCTGTCGTGAACATGGATGTCGCTGTCGTGAACATTGATGTCGCTGTCGTGAACATTGATGTCGCTGTCGTGAACATTGATGTCGCTGTCGTGAACATGGATGTTACTGTCGTGAACATGGATGTCACTGTTGTGAACATGGATGTCACTGTCGTGAACACCGATGTCACTGTAGTGAACACTGATGTCGTTGTCGTGAACGTGGATGTCGCTGTCGTGAACATTGATGTCAGTGTCGTGAACATTGATCTCGCTGTCGTGAACATTGATCTCGCTGTCGTGAACGTGGATGTCGCTGTCGTGAACATGGATGTCACTGTCGTGAACAGTGATGTCGTTGTCGTGAACGTGGATGTCGCTGTCATGAACATGGATGTCGCTGTCGTGAACATGGATGTCGCTGTCGTGAAGTTCTTTTGGCGAAAAAGCGCTCTCGAGTTCCGTGCGTGGGGAGACAGGCTTTCGCTCCCTTCCCGGACGGCGAGAGTTAAGGTGTTTCGATGCAGAAGCAAGTGGTTTGTCCGTCGAGCGAAGCATGTAAACGGCTAGCCAGCCAGGTTCGTGATAACGATGTAGTACGGTTTTGTCGACCGATGGTCTCGAAATTGGCCCATCTCTCGCAAAGAGTATCGGGTCTGCAGTCGCTGTTGGCGAGACTTTTCAGCTGCCGTGCGTGGAGCGGTGCTCTTCCCGGCCAATGAAGAAAGGTACAAATGAGGTTGCCGCGCAGCATCATTGCGGAAAAGGTGGTAGAAAGGATAAAGCGAAGCAAACAGTCAAATCATGGCACCTCTGGTCTGGAGGTCGGCCACGTCCTGAGTGCAGTCATGTCGGGTGAAATGCATGAACCGGCTTGTCTCACTGCTGGCGAGACTCTTCAAATGCGGTGCGTGGAGTGAAGCTCCTCCCGGTTAAGGAAGTAAATGTGGAAAAGAAATAAAGGTTGCTGTGCGGAGCCGATGGGAAAAGGTGGTAGAAAATGAAGTTTAACCGGTATGTCCAGTAGTATCGCTACGAGAGCTATACCACGGCACCTCTGCTCTAGAGGCCGCCCACGTCCGAAATACACCTACACTGGTGAAATATGCCTAAACCGGCACACACCAGGGGTGGAACTTGATGGCTAGACATGTCATGCCACCTCCGCTCTAGAGGTCGGTAACGCCTGATAGACACCCATACTGGTGAATTTTGCCTAAACCGGCTCATACCAGGGGTGAATCTTGAAGGCTATGCATGTCACAGTACCTCTGCTCTAGAGGTCGGTCCCGTCCCAAACACACCTATACTGGGATAATATGCCTAAACCGGCTCAACCCAGGGGTAGAAGTCACTAGTGGCGAGGATTCGTCCTCCTGGACAAAAGCTCCATCCTGGTCACAACTAGGAAGGGTAGCGGCCACGACCGCAAAATGCTGAAGTCGGAGACACTGGACCAAGGAAGTCTAGGTAGGCAACCACCTCTCACCCGGTGGGGATGTTTGCGTATCCTAATCACGCTGAGGTTTTCCGGTGAGAAAGTCCAACCCTGGACTGGATGGGCAACCACCTCTCACCCGGCGGTGATACACGGGTATCTCAAAACACGTCGAGGTTTTCCGGTGAGAAAGTCCAACTCTGGCCCGGGTGGGCTACCGCCTCTCACCCAGCGGGGATGCACTGATATTCCAAACACGTCGAGGTCTTACGGTGAGAAAGTCCAACCCTAGACTAAACTGGTGCAATGAAAACCACGGTGTCACGCAATCCCGCTTCCGAGACCCACCAAGAATACAGGCTAAAGCACTGTGACACACTGAATCTCTTGTGGTCCTTTCGTGGATCTCGTGTGGTCTATTTTGGACCACGGGACCTAACGAGGACCACAGGCATGAATTCAGTAGGTTTACAGTGCGGTTTTTGGTGGTAGAAGTGAACGAAGAAGAAGAAGAAGCTGTCGTGAACATGGATGTCGCTGTCGTGAACATTGATGTCGCTGTTGTGAACATTAATGTCGGTGTCGTGAACATTCAACTTGGTGCCGTCTGGGACGCCCACATTAGCTACATTCAACTTCTATCGCCTAATAGGTAGCACTGTGTCGTTGGTACGGAATAAAGCTGTCCGGACTCTGAGGTGAGATGCACCCACTCCACTATGTTTTCTCAACATTCTTGTCCTTTTGGTTTCGCTTACAACAACTATAACCACAGAGAACGGCATGGGTAGCGTCCTCGTTCATTGTTGTTTGAGAGAGACTTTTGATGTGCCTGATTCTCCCGTGATGGCGCCCTGTGTAAGATCTGTTACTAGTATGGATGTCTGCCCTATGTAAGATCTGCTACTAGCATGATGTCTGCCCTATGTAAGATCTGCTACTAGCATGGATGTCAGCCCTATGTAAGATCTGTTACTAGCATGATGTCAGCCCTATGTAAGATCTGTTACTAGCATGGATGTCTGCCCTATGTAAGATCTGCTACTAGCATGATGTCTGCCCTATGTAAGATCTGCTACTAGCATGATGTCAGCCCTATGTAAGATCTGTTACTAGCATGGATGTCAGCCCTATGTAAGATCTGCTACTAGCATGATGTCTGCCCTATGTAAGATCTGCTACTAGCATGGATGTCTGCCCTATGTAAGATCTGTTACTAGCATGATGTCAGCCCTATGTAAGATCTGTTACTAGCATGATGTCTGCCCTATGTAAGATCTGCTACTAGCATGATGTCTGCCCTATGTAAGATCTGTTACTAGTATGGATGTCAGCCCTATGTAAGATCTGTTACTAGCATGATGTCTGCCCTATGTAAGATCTGTTACTAGCATGGATGTCTGCCCTATGTAAGATCTGTTACTAGCATGATGTCAGCCCTATGTAAGATCTGTTACTAGTATGGATGTCTGCCCTATGTAAGATCTGCTACTAGCATGATGTCTGCCCTATGTAAGATCTGTTACTAGCATGATGTCAGCCCTATGTAAGATCTGTTACTAGCATGATGTCAGCCCTATGTAAGATCTGTTACTAGCATGATGTCTGCCCTATGTAAGATCTGCTACTAGCATGATGTCTGCCCTATGTAAGATCTGTTACTAGCATGATGTCTGACCTATGTAAGATCTGCTACTAGCATGATGTCTGCCCTATGTAAGATCTGTTACTAGCATGATGTCAGCCCTATGAAAGATCTGTTACTAGCATGGATGTCTGCCCTATGTAAGATCTGTTACTAGCATGGATGTCTGCTCTGTGTAAGATCTGTTACTAGCATGAATGTCTGCATTATGTAAGATCTACTACTAGCATGGATGTCTGCCCTGTGTAAGATCTGCAACTAGCATGGATGTCTGCCTTGTGTAAGATCTGCCACTTGCATGGATGTCTGCCCTGTGTAAAATCTTCTAATAGCATGGATGTCTGCCCTGTGTAAGATCTGCTACTAGCATGGATGTCTGCCCTGTGTAAGATCTGTTACTAGCATGGATGTCAGCCCTATGTAAGATCTGTTACTAACATGGATGTCAGTCTTTTGTAAGATCTGTTACTAACATGGATGTCTGCGCTTTGTAAGATCTGCTACTAGCATGGATGTCTGCCTTGTGTAAGATCTGCTACTAGCATGGATGTATGCCTTGTGTAAGATCTGCTACTAGCATGGATGTCTGCCTTGTGTAAGATCTGCTACTAGCATGGATGTATGCCTTGTGTAAGATCTGCTACTAGCATGGATGTCTGCCTTGTGTAAGATCTGCTACTAGCATGGATGTATGCCTTGTGTAAGATCTGCTACTAGCATGGATGTATGCCTTGTGTAAGATCTGCTACTAGCATGGATGTCTGCCCTTTGTAAGATCAGCTACTAGCATGGATGTATGCCTTGTGTAAGATCTGCTACTAGCATGGATGTCTGCCCTTTGTAAGATCTGCTACTAGCATGGATGTATGCCTTGTGTAAGATCTGCTACTAGCATGGATGTATGCCTTGTGTAAGATCTGCTACTAGCATGGATGTCTGCCCTTTGTAAGATCAGCTACTAGCATGAATGTCTGCAATGTGTAAGATCTACTTCTAGCATGGATGTCTGCCTTGTGTAAGATCTACTACTAGCATGGATGTCTGTCCTTTGTAGGATCTCCTACTAGCATGGATGTCTGCCCTGTGTAAGATCTGTTACTAGCATGGATGTCAGCCCTATGTAAGATCTGTTACTAGCATGAATGTCTGCATTATGTAAGATCTACTAATAGCATGGATGTCTGCCCTGTGTAAGATCTGCTACTAGCATGGATGTCTGCCCTGTGTAAGATCTACTACTAGCATGGATGTCTGCCCTGTGTAAGATCTGTTACTAGCATGGATGTCAGCCCTATGTAAGATCTGTTACTAACATGGATGTCAGTCTTTTGTAAGATCTGCTACTAACATGGATGTCTGCTCTGTGTAAGATCTGCTACTAGCATTGATATCTGCCCTGTGTAAGATCTTTTACTAGCATGGATGTCTGCCCTGTGTAAGATCTGTTACTAGCATGGATGTCTGCCCTATGTAAGATCTGTTACTAACATTGATGTCAGCCTTTTGTAAGATCTGCTACTAGCATGGATGCTTGACCTGTGTAAGATCTGCTACTAGCATGGATGTCTGCCCTATGTAAGATCTGTTACTAGCATGGATGTCTGCCCTATGTAAGATCTGTTACTAACATTGATGTCAGCCTTTTGTAAGATCTGTTACTAGCATGGATGCTTGACCTGTGTAAGATCTGCTACTAGCATGGATGTCTGCCCTGTGTAAGATCTGCTACTAGCATGGATGCTTGACCTGTTTAAGATCTGCTACTAGCATGGATGTATGCCTTGTGTAAGATCTGCTACAGCATGGATGTCTGCCCTGTGTAAGATCTGCTACTAGCATGGATGCTTGACCTGTTTAAGATCTGCTACTAGCATGGATGTCTGCCCTGTGTAAGATCTGCTACAGCATGGATGTCTGCCCTGTGTAAGATCTTCTACTAGCATGATGTCAGCCTTATGTAAGATCTGCTACAGCATGGATGTCTTCCCTGTGTGAGATCTGCCACTAGCATGATGTTAGCTCTATGTAAGATATGTTACTAACATAGATGTGAGCCCTATGTAAGATATGTTACTAGCATGGATGTCTGCCCTGTGTAAAATCTGCTACTAGCATGAATGTCTGCCCTGTGTAAGATCTGCTACTAGCATGGATGTCTGCCCTGTGTAAGATCTGCTACTAGCATGGATGTCTGCCCTGTGTAAGATCTGCTATTAGCATGGATGTCTGCCCTGTGTAAGATCTGTTACTAGCATGGATGTCTGCCCTGTGTAAGATCTGCTATTAGCATGGATGTCTGCCCTGTGTAAGATCTGCTATTAGCATGGATGTCTGCCCTGTGTAAGATCTGCTACTAGCATGGATGTCTGCCCTGTGCGAGACCTGCTACTCGCTTGATGTCAGCCCGTACGAGTCCTGCTTATCGTACGTATGCCTCGTCCTGCGGCCTATGGAGGGCTTCCAACACGGAATGTTGTGTTGTGAGTATGCTGTATTCCTGGAACTTTGTATGACTGTGTGGGAACTGTGTTCTGCTCCGAGCCAGGATTGCATGGAAGTACTTATCTTGTGTGATAATCAATTCTTTGAAGTACTTATCTTGTGTGATAGATAGTTCTTGGACGTACTTATCTTGTGTGTTAGACAGTTCTTGGAAGTACTTATCTTGTGTGTTAGTCAGTTCTTGTAAGTATTAAAATATTTAATATTGTGAACTATATATTCCTGAATAGTTCCATATTATAGAATTGAAGCTTACAGATGCTCTTTGATTAACACATCACAGGTTTCACAAAACTTTACCACATTCACTAGATCAGAGCAAGTCCGATGAAATCTTCCTTGAAATCATTTATTTCTGACAATTAAGTTCAAGATGTAATGTCGACAACATCACTTTGATTGAATCACTAAATCATTTGTTCACAATATCAAACTCCATGCAGCATTTATCAATGTTCTCAACTCCACAATATTCTACACTTGATACAAGAACATTTCCTAACTCAGTATTATATCACATCTGCAACACGTGGTCAACTAGTTTCTCGTCTGAAATCCCTTTACTCGAAGTTTCAAAAGTAGCAAATCTTCTTAATCACTTGAATCACATCTTCAGTTTAATACTACTTCTGATTCTATATCACCTAGTCCTCTGTTTTCTCTTGTCTGTCTTCTGATTTCTTCTGACGGTCTTCCTCGGCCGTCTCTCAATCGCAGTGTACTAACGAGCAAAGTCTACTTGCCTCTTCTCTGGACTTCTGTTCTTATCCCTCATCTGGTGATTTCTCGGCTGTTCTGGTCGGACCTTCTTTCTTCACTCTTGACTGTCCACGTGCACTGACCATCCTTCTTGCAGTTCTGGTCAGTCGCTACTTGCCGGACCGACGGTGTTCTGACGATCTCCCTCCTCTGTCTCCTCTCTTCTGTACTTCCGTACTTCTCAGTCCTCTCCTCTGCTTCTTTACGTCTTCGTCCTCTCTTGTACTTCCGTACTTCTTAGTCCTCTCCTCTGCTTCTGTACTTCTTCGTCCTCTCCTGTACTTCCGTACTTCTTAGTCCTCTCCTCTATTTCTTCGTCCTCCTCCCGTCTCTCCGTTTGCCTTTTTATCTCCAAACTCCAGCTTGATGGATAAACCAATATGTATTTTGGCTCCACCTTTCAGACGTCCACTGGTTCCCATGAACGTTCTGATTGTCTATCATTCAAACTGCAACCGTGACTTATATCGTAAGTCAGTTGTCCAATGGGCCACTCCTCTAAATACTCCTTTATTTAAAAATCGTATGCAATAGCGTCCTGATAGCGTCCTAACGCTAATAGGTGTAAAAGTGTCAACTCCGTCTACACAGTTGTCATTTACTTAAGACATTTTCCTCTTTCATACCGGAGGTTTTATTGGGTCCTCGTTTTTCATTGTGTCTGCCTTTTCTATTCGTCTTTTCTATTTTGTTTACACGTGTCACTGAACTATCCTACTTTCTGGCGTCCTACCTTTGTATTACCTAAATCTCATCGTCACTGAGTCTCGTCTTTTTTCTATTCACTGTTTCAACTGTTTACTTTTGTCCGCGTCTTGTTATAGTGTCATGGAAGTTTTATACCTTTCTCTTCCTTTCCTACCTACTTTTCTCTGTCGCTATTCGATGTTACTATTTTGTTTACAGTATATTTTCATAATTATATTCATTAATAATACTAATAACAACTATAACCATTATTTACAAGGTCATGCTACAGAACTTATCTTGTGAGTTAGTTCTTGGAAGTACTTCCAGCGCCGGGTGGATATCGTCGTCCTGATGTGAAATAACCTTACGGAACTGCTCTTGAATACAACGTGTATCAAGCAGTACGGTTTGTTTATACTTTGGTATTGTAGATAGATTGTTATGTTCTGTTACCCCGGTTATATTTAAATAATCTGTTGGGGTACTGCTTTATCTTTTTTGTACGTATGATTGGGGTTTTTTTTGGGTCACAAGGGTGTGTGTTTATTATACTGTACTTGTTGGCATGTTTATTTTTCTGTGTCAGCACTTTTCAGTTGTTGCTTGGATTCGATGTTTTATGATCTTGGCCTTTTAGTGCTTTTTTTATTTTGACTGAGCTGCATATTTAGACTGAGCTGTCTTTTGGCTGAGCTGTATTTCGGAGGAGCTGTGTAACTTTTGTGAATGCCACTTGCGCATGATGGTCATGTGATGAGAGCTGATGGCCTGCATGAAGGATCGTGTACTCTGGAGAAGCATAATAGCCAATGCCAGTCGGCACGACACATGATGATGATGCAGGGACACATTTTTGTGCGAGTGTACCTGTGTGGTATTAACTTGAGCGTGCTAGATGTGTGTTTTGTGTTGGCAAGGTAACATGAATTGTTTCCTTCGTGCCTTGTGGTCACGTGTCTGTGAACGTTCATGTGTACACCCACGTGTTTGTGTTGTCTGCGATGAGTCCTCGTTCTTTGTGGAGGAATGACTTCTTATCTCACATCCTTCCCGTGCCGTTAAACGTCACATAGGGCTCGCAAAGTAGTTCGCCAATTTTTCCTGTCTTCGGCGAGTCTTTCAACCTCATCAAGGGATTTTATGCCTATTAATTTGGCGTCTCTTAACAATGACCTCTTCATAGTTTCACGCGGTCTGCCTCTTTTTTTTCGGCCATTGTGTTCCACTTGATAGCTTGTTTTGGGATTCTCTGATCGTTTCTTCTCATCAAGTGACCAACATATGTCCATCTGCTTTTTCTGATCACCCATGAGACAGGTTGTTGCTTGCTCATCTGTCTTATCTCTGCATTGTTCTTGAATTTGTTCCATTTGCAGTCAAGTATTTTTCTTAGGCATTTGTTTTCAAAAGAGTCTAATTTCTTTTCTATTTCTTTAGTTGTTTTCCAGCTTTCGCATGCATAAATGAGAGTGGATATTACATTTGAATTGAATAGTCTTAACTTGGTTTTTTTGTTTATAAGTTTCGAATGACTGCTAGACTGTAATATTGTTTATGTTGAATGTTTAGTTCCGTCACATGGTAGCAGAAGGGTCAAGGTTCTATGTGATTTTGACCGCCTTTTATAGCGAGGGGGCGAAGTAAATTGTTTCTGTTGTTGTTATTGTTGCTATTAGAGATATCATAGCAACGACATTACAGGTTTGAGTGTGTAAGTTGTTTTTTTGTGCGTGTGATTTGGTATATGGGGACATAACTGTATTTATGCCGGTGTTGTGTAATTATTATCCTTTTTCATGTCAAATTGCTTGTTTTTGCTCATGATGAATTTTTTGCTGTTTTCTTGTCTGGTGATGTATGGTAATTTGTAGGACAGTTATTTAATACCTGTCTTTAGATTTTTTTTAGATATTGTCACTCCGGTATTGTATATTACTTTGTGTATAACATAATATAGAATATCCGTAAGGGGAAATGTACTGGTCGTTAATTTGACGATGTGTATAACTATGGGTTTTCTCCCCTGGTCGTTAATTTGACGATGTGTATAACTATGGGTTTTCTCCCCTGGTACTAGTCTTTAGAGATTATCAAAGACTAGGCTATATACTTTTGGTCCTTTTGTGAGACCTTGTACATATGGTCCATTTCATGATATACTACAAGGCATTATTATTTCGCTTATTATGTATGCATTGCATTTTGTTTACATTATAATAATGTAGTGTTATTGATGTTATATATCTCTCTCTGAACCTTAAGTGCCCAGGGCACATGGGGCTTCCGCAAGGGTTTTCCACAAATGCCTGTCCTTCGCCTTTTTTTCTGCTCTTGCCCAGGTGAACCCTCTATTGTTCAACATCCTTTCTGTTGTTCTTCTCCATGTCTCTTTTGGTCTGCCCTTACTTCTGTTCCCTGTGGTGTCCATCTTAGTGCTATTTGTGGTAGTGAGTTGTCAGTCATTTGGAGCACATGTCCCAACCATCGCCAACGTCTTTCCTCAATAATTGTTGTCAGTGGCTTCATCTGCATTTCTGCTAATAAGATGTTATTTCTTATGGTGTTTGGCCAAAGTATTTTTCTTAGGCATTTGTTTTCAAAAGAGTCTAATTTCTTTTCTATTTCTTTAGTTGTTTTCCAGCTTTCGCATGCATAAATGAGAGTGGATATTACATTTGAATTGAATAGTCTTAACTTGGTTTTTTTGTTTATAAGTTTCGAATGACTGCTAGACTGTAATATTGTTTATGTTGAATGTTTAGTTCCGTCACATGGTAGCAGAAGGGTCAAGGTTCTATGTGATTTTGACCGCCTTTTATAGCGAGGGGGCGAAGTAAATTGTTTCTGTTGTTGTTATTGTTGCTATTAGAGATATCATAGCAACGACATTACAGGTTTGAGTGTGTAAGTTGTTTTTTTGTGCGTGTGATTTGGTATATGGGGACATAACTGTATTTATGCCGGTGTTGTGTAATTATTATCCTTTTTCATGTCAAATTGCTTGTTTTTGCTCATGATGAATTTTTTGCTGTTTTCTTGTCTGGTGATGTATGGTAATTTGTAGGACAGTTATTTAATACCTGTCTTTAGATTTTTTTTAGATATTGTCACTCCGGTATTGTATATTACTTTGTGTATAACATAATATAGAATATCCGTAAGGGGAAATGTACTGGTCGTTAATTTGACGATGTGTATAACTATGGGTTTTCTCCCCTGGTCGTTAATTTGACGATGTGTATAACTATGGGTTTTCTCCCCTGGTACTAGTCTTTAGAGATTATCAAAGACTAGGCTATATACTTTTGGTCCTTTTGTGAGACCTTGTACATATGGTCCATTTCATGATATACTACAAGGCATTATTATTTCGCTTATTATGTATGCATTGCATTTTGTTTACATTATAATAATGTAGTGTTATTGATGTTATATATATCTCTCTCTGAACCTTAAGTGCCCAGGGCACATGGGGCTTCCGCAAGGGTTTTCCACAAATGCCTGTCCTTCGCCTTTTTTTCTGCTCTTGCCCAGGTGAACCCTCTATTGTTCAACATCCTTTCTGTTGTTCTTCTCCATGTCTCTTTTGGTCTGCCCTTACTTCTGTTCCCTGTGGTGTCCATCTTAGTGCTATTTGTGGTAGTGAGTTGTCAGTCATTTGGAGCACATGTCCCAACCATCGCCAACGTCTTTCCTCAATAATTGTTGTCAGTGGCTTCATCTGCATTTCTGCTAATAAGATGTTATTTCTTATGGTGTTTGGCCAAAATATTTTTCTAATTCTTCGTAAACATTTAGTCTGGAAAGAATTCAACTTGTTCTCTATGACTGATGTTATATGCTGTGTGGTTATTCATGCCATATGATGTTTTGACCTGTGTGGAGTTTATGAGATTTGATGTTGTTTCTGTATTTTGGTTATTCTTTTTTTTAGACATCTGCGATGTCTGCACATTCTGAGATTGTTGTTGTCGGATGTATAGGGTAACTAGAACTATTGGATATTTTTCTTAAGATAGTACAGTGTCCGGAAGTAGGTTAGTAAGTCTGCCGTGAGGGGGTGGGGAGAGATCTGTAAAAGTATACGTGAGATAACTTGTGTTTTCAGAAAGGGGATTGTTGTGAATTTTCCCGTGCTCGGCAGAGGCCCGGCACGTGGACTGTGTAACCAGGGGGAGGGGAGGGGAGGGGAGGGGGGAATTGTGGGAGAAAAGCCTGAGCGAATTAGTCTACGTTTGGATGTGAGGGGGGAGGGCGGTGTTATTTGTACTGTCACTGTCTTGAACATGGATGTCGTCGTCTTGAACATGGATGTCCCTGTCTTGAACATGGATGTCACTGTCTTGAACATGGATGTCCCTGTCTTGAACATGGATCTCCCTGTCTTGAACATGGATGTCACTGTCTTGAACATGGATGTCGCTGTCTTGAACATGGATGTCACTGTCTTGAACATGGATGTCACTGTCTTGAACATGGATGTCGCTGTCTTGAACATTGATGTCGCTGTCTTGAACATTGATGTCGCTGTCTTGAACATTGATGTCGCTGTCTTGAACATTGATGTCGCTGTCTTGAACATGGATGTCACTGTCTTGAACATGGATGTCACTGTCGTGAACATGGATGTCGCTGTCGTGAACATTGATGTCGCTGTCTTTAACATTGATGTCGCTGTCTTGAACATGGATGTCGCTGTCGTGAACATGGATGTCGCTGTCGTGAACATTGATGTCGCTGTCGTGAACATGGATGTCGCTGTCGTGAACATGGATGTCGCTGTCGTGAACATTGATGTCGCTGTCTTCAACATGGATGTCGCTGTCTTGAACATTGATGTCGCTGTCGTGAACATTGATGTCGCTGTCTTGAACATGGATGTCGCTGTCGTGAACATGGATGTCGCTGTCTTGAACATTGATGTCGCTGTCGTGAACATGGATGTCGCTGTCGTGAAAATGGATGTTATATGGATTCTGAGTCTTGAATGGATGAAAGGACAGGCTATGTGGCAGAGGCAATCTGCCGCCTGTCAAATTATCATCATTATCATACCCATCCTCAGCAAATTCACAAATGAACCTCATTGTCTACGTGATACCCCCTCCTTGAGATCTGTACCTGTTGTTGCTGATGTGAGGTTGTGTAAGAGCCTGGTAGTAGAGAACAGCTGGACTCGGCTGACAGCTAACCCGGCATCATCCAGGGCCTGAAGTAAAAAATCCCAACCTTACTTACGTGTAAAAGATGGAAGATAAGGGCCCAGTCACCGAGAAGAAATACTATTTCAACTGGTCCCGTGTCGTGGCACGATACTATTTTAATCTTTCCCATCGCAACATATGCCTTTGAGACCTGGACACTTAACAGAATAGCTGAGAAACACATAAATGCCTTTGAATGTAAATGCTACAGAAGAGTTCTTCAAATATCATGGACACAAAAAAGATCAAATATATCTATACTACAAGAACTTAATATTGAGGAAGGCTGGATAGTAAAGAGGATTAAACAGAGAAAACTTAAATATTTTGGACATATTAAATGTCATGTGAATTTAAAGAAGACTGTCTTGGAAGCGTACATAATGGGAAAAAGAAAGAGAGGAAGACCAAGGCGAAGATGACTGCAAGACATCGTTGATGATCTGCAAATGGATGCATCAGCAGCAGGCCATCTTGCTCACAACCGAGAGTCTTACAGGAGAGTTGTTAAGCGGGCAAAGTTTTGCAAATGATGGACAGAACTGTATCATAGTATATAATTTAGTTGGTGACCATTTTGTTCTGATGTCTTCTAAATTGTTTAGTTTGTGATCCTTTCATTTTGATGTACTTCTACATGATTTAATTGGTGATATTGAAAACCCTTGTGTTCTGATGTTCCTTTATATCATTTAGTTAGCTACCATTTTCTGGTGGTGGTGTCCTGTCTTGATGGACTGTTATTTTCTTTCTCTCTGGCTTCTTTGAATGGTTCTTTTGCTCTTTCTTCTACATCCTTTGTTGTGAAATATTTGATACCCACCTGTGCCGACTTTCCAATTTTTTCATCATTATTTCATGCTGGTGTCCACATAACAATAATTTCTATCACTTATGTTTATATATTCATACTAGAAATGGGTCGAATATTAATTTTTTTTTCAAACCATCATATTCAATCCTCTGTATTCTCAATGTAGCATCAACAAAGGTTCTGCAGCCAATCTTGTCGTGAGCAAGTCAGGATACCTCAAACCATGTCTTTCCCACTTCCTTTAGTTCTTCCTGTATTGTGCATCTCCATGTCCATAATGGCCTGCCCCTCTTCTTTTCCCTTGAGGTGTCCAAGCCAAGAGAGTAAAGGGCTGTCTTGCTCTTTCTTGTTGTAGTATGTGGCCAAGCCATTTCCACATTCATTTTTTGATCTCTTTAGTAAAGTTCTCAGTGCCTGTTATTATCCAAATGTGAATATTTACTTGTCTGTTCTGAAGAAGACAAATTTTAAAATAAATTGTAGATTCTTGGAAATATATTTTATAGAAATAATGACATTTTAAAGCAGAAATTTGGCCATGAATTTAACATTATTTATTTCTCGCAATATCTGAAACTGTTATACAATTTTGTGAGAAATCGTACATGCTAATTATAAATTGTACATTCTAGTTATAAATTGTACATGCTAGTTATAAATTGTACATGCTGATTATAAATTGTACATGCTAATTATAAAGTACGAAATAAGAACAATTAAAATTTAAAGGTTTATACATTTCAAAACTTCAAATATGTCTTTAAATATGTTCATTTCTTCCCATTGCTTACTTGTATGGGTCATGCACTTGAAGTTTGGTCGTGCTTGTATTTGTAAAATGAGATTTTATTTTATATGAAAAGTTTTTAGTTCTAAGAGAAAGAAGAAGAAGAAATGTCCAGCGAAATCCAGAAAAAAAAGCTCATTTTTCTCCCTGAAATGACATTTTTAAAAAGCACTGATGCGTGTTCGGGTATTGTTTGCTGTTGGAGGTGAGTTTTGTCCAGTAGATTTGCCAAGCTATAAACAGCTGATGGAGGTGAGTTTTGTGCAGTAGATTTGCCAAGCTATAAACAGCTGATGGAGGTGAGTTTTGTCCAGTAGATTTGCCAAGCTATAAACAGTTGATGGAGGTGAATTTTGTCCAGTAGATTTGCCAAGCTATAAACAGTTGATGGAGGTGAGTTTTGTGCAGCAGATTTGCCAAGCTATAAACAATTGATGGAGGTGAGTTTTGCCCAGTAGATTTGCCAAGCTATAAACAGTTGATGGAGGTGAGTTTTGTGCAGTAGATTTGCCAAGCTATAAACAGCTGATGGAGGTGAGTTTTGTCCAGTAGATTTGCCAAGCTATAAACAGTTGATGGAGGTGAATTTTGTCCAGTAGATTTGCCAAGCTATAAACAGTTGATGGAGGTGAGTTTTGTGCAGTAGATTTGCCAAGCTATAAACAGCTGATGGAGGTGAGTTTTGTGCAGTAGATTTGCCAAGCTATAAACAGCTGATGGAGGTGAGTTTTGTCCAGTAGATTTGCCAAGCTATAAACAGTTGATGGAGGTGAGTTTTGTCCAGTTGATTTGCCAAGCTATAAACAGCTGATGGACTTTGAAAGTATTTACACTTCATTAAAATAGTGTGTCACAAATAAGCTGCACAGAGTTTTCTAAAATATAAATAAAAAATGAAATGACAACAAAATTTGGTCTGCAAATGTTTATATAATCCATACAATTTTGGTATTAATCTAGTTGTCTTTATATCATCCAAACAGTTTTAAGTATTAAACTAGTGATTTTTATATCATCCAAATAGTTGTTTCATCATTAATCTAGTGATGTCTATATCATCCAAACAATTTCAATATTGATCTAGTGATGTTTATATCATCCATGCAATTTCATTATCGATCTAGTGATATTTATATAATCGAGACAATTTCAGTATCTTAAAACTCATGAAGCAAACATGTTTTCTTTTTAAACTGCAATTTTTAGTGTCTTTTTCCAAATATTTTTATTCTTTACTCTGTCACGGCGAGCAGGGCCATCTTAACTCTGTCACGGCGTGCAGGGCCATCTTAACTCTGTCACGGCGAGCAGGGCCATCTTAACTCTGTCACGGCGAGCAGGGCCATCTTAACTCTGTCAAGGCAAGCAGGGCCATCTTAACTCTGTCAAGGCAAGCAGGGCCATCTTAACTCTGTCACGGCGTGCAGGGCCATCTTAACTCTGTCAATGCGAGCAGGGCCATCTTAACTCTGTCACGGCAAGCAGGGCCATCTTAACTCTGTCAAGGCAAGCAGGGCCATCTTAACTCTGTCAAGGCGAGCAGGGCCATCTTAACTCTGTCAAGGCGAGCAGGGCCATCTTAACTCTGTCAAGGCAAGCAGGGCCATCTTAACTCTGTCACGGCAAGCAGGGCCATCTTAACTCTGTCACGGCAAGCAGGGCCATCTTAACTCTGTCAAGGCAAGCAGGGCCATCTTAACTCTGTCACGGCGAGCAGGGCCATCTTAACTCTGTCACGGCGAGCAGGGCCATCTTAACTCTGTCACGGCGAGCAGGGCCATCTTAACTCTGTCACGGCAAGCAGGGCCATCTTAACTCTGTCACGGCGAGCAGGGCCATCTTAACTCTGTCACGGCGAGCAGGGCCATCTTAACTCTGTCACGGCAAGCAGGGCCATCTTAACTCTGTCACGGCAAGCAGGGCCATCTTAACTCTGTCACGGCGAGCAGGGCCATCTTAACTCTGTCACGGCGAGCAGGGCCATCTTAACTCTGTCACGGCGAGCAGGGCCATCTTAACTCTGTCACGGCAAGCAGGGCCATCTTAACTCTGTCACGGCAAGCAGGGCCATCTTAACTCTGTCACGGCATGTCTCAACATCATCATAGGCCCTGGGCAAAGCAATGCACTAAGGCCCCTTTCCACACTGACCGTTACTTAACACACATGAAGAAAAGTTGTACTAGAAATATTTCAAATGTTGGTTGTCTACAGATTGTGCTACAAATATTTCAAATGTTGCTTATCTACAGATTTCTAGACCTACTCTTGCTTGTCTCATTTATGAGTGTTTCATGGGAAATGGAAAAAAAAAACAAATGATTTTTTTTAATGAACAGCTTATTTCAACATAAATTCAAGATTAAACACAGTGTTGTTTATAAACATATTAATGAATGCAACAGCACATTATGGCTTATAAGATGCAAAAAGCATATATAATAAATTCTTAGTAAGTTTTATCTCACGTCTGCAATTTCCTACTTACAATCTCATATCTATAATCTCCTACTTACAATCTCATATCTATAATCTCCTACTTACAATCTCATATCTATAATCTCCTACTTACAATCTCATATCTATAATCTCCTACTTACAATCTCATATCTATAATCTCCTACTTAAAATATCATATCTATAATCTCCTACTTACAATCTCATATCTATAATCTCCTACTTACAATCTCATATCTATAATCTCCTACTTACAATCTCATATCTATAATCTCCTACTTACAATCTTATGTCTACAATCTCCTACTTACAATCTCATGTCTACAATCTCCTACTTACAATCTCATATCTACAATCTCCTACTTACAATCTCATGTCTATAATTTGCTAATTACAATCTCAGATCTATAATTTGCTTCTTCCAGTCTCATATCTAGAATTTGCTCGTTACATTTGCATATCTATAATTTGCTCTTTACAACCTAATGTCTATAATTTGCTGCTTAAAATATCATATATATAATTTGCTCCTTATAATTTTATATCGATATTTTCCTCCTTACAACCTCATATCTATAATTTCCTGCCTACAATCTCATATCTATAATTTGCTGCTTCCACTCTGATATCTATAATTTGCTCCTTACAGTCTAATATCTATAATTTGCTCCTTTCAGTCTAATATTTATAATTTGCTCTTTACAGTCTCATGTCTATAACTTGCTCCTTACAGTCTCATATCTATAATATGCTCCTTATGTCTCATTCTATAATTTGCTCCTTATGTCTCATATCTATAATTTGCTCCATACAATCTCATATTTTATTTTGCTCCTAATAGTCTCATGTCTATAATCTCCTACATACAATCTCATGTCTATAATTTGCTGCTTACAGTCTCATATCTATAATGTACTCCTTACAGTCTCACGTCTATAATCTCCTACTTACAATTTCATGTCTATACATTGCTACTTACAATTTCATGTCTATACATTGCTACTTACAATCTCATGTCCACAATTTGCCACTTACAGTCTCATGTCTGTAATATCCTACTTATAGCATGTCTATAATCTCCTACAGACAATCTTAATCTTATTTCTATAATCTTTTACTTACAATCTCATGTCTATAATCTCCTGTCTATAATGGTTTGTTTAAAATGCTTTGTCTACATTCTCCTGTCTACAATACTAACTTCAAAAGGAACAGGACAAACATCTAGACCATAAACATAATCAGCTCTAGGAGGAGACAAAGGGTTGGGAGACAAGAATTTAAATCTCTGAAACATGGTGGACAAGTAGAGGAACAGGGTCATCTTGGCCCAAGCTTCACCAGGACACACACGCCGACCGATTCCAAAGGGAATGAACTCTTCTGGATTCTTCAGTTTACCGTCCTCATCAATAAATCTTTCTGGTCTCAAAATATCTGCATCACTTCCCCAGATTTTCTTGTCAAAGCAAACTGAGTCCAGATTTGGGATAATATAAGTCCCTTTGGGTATCGTGTATTTTCCTATAGTCATCTCAGAATCATTTGTGCGAGGAAGAGATAGAGCAGCAACACTGGCCAATCGCTGAGACTCCATTATGAATGCATTTAGGTAGACCAGTTTTGGTTTGTCTTGTATGGATGGTGTCCTCTCTGTTCCAATTTCAGCTTCAATTTCAGCATATATTTTATCTTGAATCTGAGGATTGTTCAGAACATAAAGAAGGCACCACAGAAGAGTTGTTGCAGCAGTTTCTGTTCCAGCATTAAAAAGATCCCAGATGATTTTGGTCAAGTGTTCTTCATCCATTGTCGTAGGTTCACCCGATCTGATCTTTTGTTGCCATTCAGCGATGTAAGCTGCAATAAAATTATCTCTCGTTCCATCCTCGGTTCCTTCATGAGCTTTAGCCTGAACAAACTTGTTGACAAAAAGTTTCATGACTTTCTGGACCGAGGACTGCAATCTCATATCTATAATCTCCTACTTACAATCTCATATCTATAATCTCCTACTTAAAATATCATATCTATAATCTCCTACTTACAATCTCATATCTATAATCTCCTACTTACAATCTCATATCTATAATCTCCTACTTACAATCTCATATCTATAATCTCCTACTTACAATCTTATGTCTACAATCTCCTACTTACAATCTCATGTCTACAATCTCCTACTTACAATCTCATATCTACAATCTCCTACTTACAATCTCATGTCTATAATTTGCTAATTACAATCTCAGATCTATAATTTGCTTCTTCCAGTCTCATATCTAGAATTTGCTCGTTACATTTGCATATCTATAATTTGCTCTTTACAACCTAATGTCTATAATTTGCTGCTTAAAATATCATATATATAATTTGCTCCTTATAATTTTATATCGATATTTTCCTCCTTACAACCTCATATCTATAATTTCCTGCCTACAATCTCATATCTATAATTTGCTGCTTCCACTCTGATATCTATAATTTGCTCCTTACAGTCTAATATCTATAATTTGCTCCTTTCAGTCTAATATTTATAATTTGCTCTTTACAGTCTCATGTCTATAACTTGCTCCTTACAGTCTCATATCTATAATATGCTCCTTATGTCTCATTCTATAATTTGCTCCTTATGTCTCATATCTATAATTTGCTCCATACAATCTCATATTTTATTTTGCTCCTAATAGTCTCATGTCTATAATCTCCTACATACAATCTCATGTCTATAATTTGCTGCTTACAGTCTCATATCTATAATGTACTCCTTACAGTCTCACGTCTATAATCTCCTACTTACAATTTCATGTCTATACATTGCTACTTACAATTTCATGTCTATACATTGCTACTTACAATCTCATGTCCACAATTTGCCACTTACAGTCTCATGTCTGTAATATCCTACTTATAGCATGTCTATAATCTCCTACAGACAATCTTAATCTTATTTCTATAATCTTTTACTTACAATCTCATGTCTATAATCTCCTGTCTATAATGGTTTGTTTAAAATGCTTTGTCTACATTCTCCTGTCTACAATACTAACTTCAAAAGGAACAGGACAAACATCTAGACCATAAACATAATCAGCTCTAGGAGGAGACAAAGGGTTGGGAGACAAGAATTTAAATCTCTGAAACATGGTGGACAAGTAGAGGAACAGGGTCATCTTGGCCCAAGCTTCACCAGGACACACACGCCGACCGATTCCAAAGGGAATGAACTCTTCTGGATTCTTCAGTTTACCGTCCTCATCAATAAATCTTTCTGGTCTCAAAATATCTGCATCACTTCCCCAGATTTTCTTGTCAAAGCAAACTGAGTCCAGATTTGGGATAATATAAGTCCCTTTGGGTATCGTGTATTTTCCTATAGTCATCTCAGAATCATTTGTGCGAGGAAGAGATAGAGCAGCAACACTGGCCAATCGCTGAGACTCCATTATGAATGCATTTAGGTAGACCAGTTTTGGTTTGTCTTGTATGGATGGTGTCCTCTCTGTTCCAATTTCAGCTTCAATTTCAGCATATATTTTATCTTGAATCTGAGGATTGTTCAGAACATAAAGAAGGCACCACAGAAGAGTTGTTGCAGCAGTTTCTGTTCCAGCATTAAAAAGATCCCAGATGATTTTGGTCAAGTGTTCTTCATCCATTGTCGTAGGTTCACCCGATCTGATCTTTTGTTGCCATTCAGCGATGTAAGCTGCAATAAAATTATCTCTCGTTCCATCCTCGGTTCCTTCATGAGCTTTAGCCTGAACAAACTTGTTGACAAAAAGTTTCATGACTTTCTGGACCGAGGACTGCATTCTCTTTATCTTGAACAAGTCACCTGGCATGTACCGAATAGCTGGAATAAACGTGGCATAATTGCTGGCTCCAAAATCAGACACGATATCATCAATAGTGTTCATGAGATCTTGAAATATTTCATCGTTGTACTGAAACCGCTGTCCTATGATGACAGAACAGACAATGTTGGACATGCTGAGATTTGTCATCACTATAATGTACTCCTTACAGTCTCACGTCTATAATCTCCTACTTACAATTTCATGTCTATACATTGCTACTTACAATTTCATGTCTATACATTGCTACTTACAATCTCATGTCCACAATTTGCCACTTACAGTCTCATGTCTGTAATATCCTACTTATAGCATGTCTATAATCTCCTACAGACAATCTTAATCTTATTTCTATAATCTTTTACTTACAATCTCATGTCTATAATCTCCTGTCTATAATGGTTTGTTTAAAATGCTTTGTCTACATTCTCCTGTCTACAATACTAACTTCAAAAGGAACAGGACAAACATCTAGACCATAAACATAATCAGCTCTAGGAGGAGACAAAGGGTTGGGAGACAAGAATTTAAATCTCTGAAACATGGTGGACAAGTAGAGGAACAGGGTCATCTTGGCCCAAGCTTCACCAGGACACACACGCCGACCGATTCCAAAGGGAATGAACTCTTCTGGATTCTTCAGTTTACCGTCCTCATCAATAAATCTTTCTGGTCTCAAAATATCTGCATCACTTCCCCAGATTTTCTTGTCAAAGCAAACTGAGTCCAGATTTGGGATAATATAAGTCCCTTTGGGTATCGTGTATTTTCCTATAGTCATCTCAGAATCATTTGTGCGAGGAAGAGATAGAGCAGCAACACTGGCCAATCGCTGAGACTCCATTATGAATGCATTTAGGTAGACCAGTTTTGGTTTGTCTTGTATGGATGGTGTCCTCTCTGTTCCAATTTCAGCTTCAATTTCAGCATATATTTTATCTTGAATCTGAGGATTGTTCAGAACATAAAGAAGGCACCACAGAAGAGTTGTTGCAGCAGTTTCTGTTCCAGCATTAAAAAGATCCCAGATGATTTTGGTCAAGTGTTCTTCATCCATTGTCGTAGGTTCACCCGATCTGATCTTTTGTTGCCATTCAGCGATGTAAGCTGCAATAAAATTATCTCTCGTTCCATCCTCGGTTCCTTCATGAGCTTTAGCCTGAACAAACTTGTTGACAAAAAGTTTCATGACTTTCTGGACCGAGGACTGCATTCTCTTTATCTTGAACAAGTCACCTGGCATGTACCGAATAGCTGGAATAAACGTGGCATAATTGCTGGCTCCAAAATCAGACACGATATCATCAATAGTGTTCATGAGATCTTGAAATATTTCATCGTTGTACTGAAACCGCTGTCCTATGATGACAGAACAGACAATGTTGGACATGCTGAGATTTGTCATCACTCTAATGTCACTGGGCTTACCCTGAAGATCAGCCAGAACACTCACATAACACTGAACTTCTTCTTGGATCTTCTCAGCTAGGATGTTCTTTCCCATGCCAAATGTCCTAAGAATGGACAAGGTCACAGATCTTTGTTCTCTCCAGGGCTGTCCAGAGCTCATGATAACACCCTTTTCTGGGAACCCTGTTGCCTTTAAGATTGAAGATAAAATTATCAGATTATCAGTTCTTATTAACATATTTTAAAATTCTTAATTGTTGCTGCACAGACTGGCTTTGGAGATTGTTTTCTTTGTGCTGATCTTTGAAACTGGGCAAAGATTATGGTTCAGTTTCACAAAAAGAGTGAGGAAACTGGACAAAGATGTATGGTTCAGTTTAAAATAAAAGAGTGAGGAAACTGGACAAAGATGTATCCTTCAGTTTCACAAAAAGAGTGAGGAAACTGGACAAAGATGTATGGTTCAGTTTAAAATAAAAGAGTGAGGAAACTGGACAAAGATGTATCCTTCAGTTTCACAAAAAGAGTGAGGAAACTGGACAAAGATGTATGGTTCAGTTTAAAATAAAAGAGTGAGGAAACTGGACAATGATGTATGGTTCAGTTTAAGAAAAAAGAATGAGGAAAATGGACAAAGATGTATGGTTCAGTTTTTAAAAAAAAGAGTGAGGAAACTGGACAAAGATGTATGGTTCAGTTTCACAAAAAGAGTGGGGAAACTGGACAAAGATGTATGGTTCAGTTTCACTAAAAGAGTGAGGAAACTGGTCAAAGATGTAAGGTTCAATTTTTAAAAAAAAAAGAGTGAGGAAACTGGACAAAGATGTATGGTTCAGTTTAAAAAAAAAGAGTGAGGAAACTGGACATAGATGTATGGTTCACTTTCACAGAAAGAGTGAGGAAACTGGACAAAGATGTATGGTTCAGTTTCACAAAAAGAGTGGGGAAACTGGACAAAGATGTATGGTTCAGTTTCACTAAAAGAGTGAGGAAACTGGTCAAAGATGTAAGGTTCAATTTTTAAAAAAAAAGAGTGAGGAAACTGGACAAAGATGTATGGTTCAGTTTAAAAAAAAAGAGTGAGGAAACTGGACATAGATGTATGGTTCACTTTCACAGAAAGAGTGAGGAAACTGGACAAAGATGTATGGTTCAGTTTCACAAAAAGAGTGATGAAACTGGACAAAGATGTATCCTTCAGTTTAAAAGAAAAAGAGTGATGAAACTGGACAAAGATGTATCCTTCAGTTTAAAAGAAAAGAGTGAGGAAACTGGACAAAGATGTGTCCTTCAGTTTAAAAGAAAAGAGTGAGGAAACTGGACAAAGATGTATGGTTCAGTTTCACAAAAAGAGTGAGGAAACTGGACAAAGATGTATCCTTCAGTTTCACAAAAAGAGTGAGGAAACTGGACAAAGATGTATCCTTCAGTTTAAAAGAAAAAGAGTGAGGAAACTGGACAAAGATGTGTTGTTCAGTTTCGCAAAAAGAGTGAGGAAACTGGACAAAGATGTATGGTTCAGTTTCACAAAAAGAGTGAGGAAACTGGACAAAGATTTATCCTTCTGTTTAAAAGAAAAAGAGTGATGAAACTGGACAAAGATGTGTCCTTCAGTTTCACAAAAACAGTGAGGAAACTGGACAAAGATGTATCCTTCAGTTTCACAAAAAGAGTGAGTAAACTGGACAAAGACGTATGGTTCAGTTTAAAAAAAAAAGAATGAGGAAACTGGACAAATATGTATGGTTCAGTTTTTAAAAAAAAGTGAGGTAACTGAACAAAGATGTATGGTTCAGTTTACAAAAAAAGAGTAATGAAACTGGACATAGATGTATGGTTCAGTTTCACAAAAAGTGTAATGAAACTAGACAAAAATGTATGGTTCAGCTTAAAAAAAAAGAGAGAGGAAACTGGACAAAGATGTATGGTTCAGTTTTAAAAAAAAAAGAGTGAGGAAACTGGACAAAGTTGTATGGTTCAGTTTAAAAAAAAATAATAATGAAACTGGACAAAGATGTATGATTTAGTTTTTAAAAAAAAAGAGTGAGGAAACTGGACAAAGATGTATGGTTCAGTTTAAAAAAAGATGAGTGAGGAAACTGGACAAAGATGTATGGTTCAGTTTCACATAAAGAGTGAGGAAACTGGACAAAGATGTATGGTTCAGTTTTTTAAAAAAAGAGTGAGGAAACTGGACAAAGATGTATAGTTCAGTTTAACAATAAAGAGTGAGGAAACTGGACAAAGATGTATGTTTCAGTTTTAAAAAAAAGAGTGAGGAAACTGGATAAAGATGTATAGTTCAGTTTTGCAAAAAGAGTGAGGAAACTGGACAAGGATATATGGTTCAGTTTTAAAAAAAAGAGTAAGGAAACTGGACAAAGATATATGGGTCTGTTTAAAAAAAAAAGAGTGAGGAAACTGGACAAGGATATATGATTCAGTTTTAAAAAAAATAGTGAGGAAACTGGACAAAGATATATGTTTCAGTTTTAAAAAAAAAGAATGAGGAAACTGAACAAAGATATATGGTTCAGTTTTTAAATAAAAAGAGTGAAGAAACTGGACAAAGATGTATGGTTCAGTTTCACAAAAAAGAGTGAGGAAACTGGACAAACATGTATGGTTCAGTTTCACTAAAAGAGTGAGGAAACTGGACATAGATGTATGGTTCAGTTTCACAAAAAAGAGAGAGGAAACTGGACAAAGATGTATGGTTCAGTTTCACAAAAAGAGAGAGGAAACTGGACAAAGATGTATGGTTTAGTTTCACAAAAAGAGTGAGGAAACAGAGCAGGAACAAGAACGGAAAAAAGTAAGATGAGCAGCTATAAATGAAGAACATACAAGGTCTGACAATTAAGTAATGAGACTAATTCCATTAAAAATAAAATAAACAACAGCTGAAGATATAACCTGTATTTTATTCAAAGTAAGCTCCTTGTGTATTGATACAGTGAGTGGCACAATCTAGAAAACACTGGAACGACCTGTACAGTTCTTCTGTTGGTGTGGCCCTTGAACTCCATGTTACGGCTCTTCGGATGTCATCAGTATCGTCAAAGAAGCGTCCTTTCAATGGTAACTTTAATTTTGGGAATAGAAAATAATCGCAGGGAGACAAATCTGGGGAATAGGATGGATGGTTGAGAACACACACTTGTTTCTTGGCAAAAAATTCCTGTACAACTACTATCCGGTGAGCAGGTGCATTATCATGAAGAAGGAAAATAAAAACTGTCAGGTGTTGAATACTTGGGTTGGACTCGGAGAATCCTATTCAATAGGCATTTCAAAATACTTAAATAAACTTTGGCAGTGATGGTCTGTCCCTCTGGAATAAATTCTTTGTGATTAACTCCTTTGCTGTCGCAGAAGCACACCACCATTGTCTTCACTTTCAACTTTTGAAGACAACATTTTTTGCCTTTTGGTGGTGATGATGACTTCCACTGAGAAATTTGGCATTTAGTTGTGGGATCATAGCGAAAAATCCATGTTTCATCCTCTGCAATAATAAAATTTAAGAAATGTTTATTTCTGTGACACATTTTGGTGATGTCTTTTGTGTACTCAACTCGCTGATGTTTTGGTCATCAGACAATGCAGGTGGTACAAACCTTTTAAGCAACTTTTTTCATGACCAAAACTTCCACTAAAATCCATTCTCTAACTTTTGCAATGATTTCCTCATTACGAACAGAAACTGGGCATCCATGTCTAGTTGCATTTGTAATCATTTTCACACCGATTTTGAATTGTGAATCTTCTTATCTTATATCTTATATCCTTCCCGTGCCGATTAATGTCACATAGGGCTCGCAAAGTAGTTTGCCAATTTTTCCTGTCTTCGGCTAGTCTTTCAACCTCATCAAAGGATTTTATGCCTGTTAATTTGGCCTCTCTTAATAATGTCCTCTTCAGAGTTTCACGCGGTCTGCCTCTTTTTCTTCGGCCTGTTGTGTTCCACTTGATAGCTTGCTTTGGGATTCTCTGATCATTTCTTCTCATCAAGTGACCAACATATGTCCATCTCCTTTTCCTGATCACCCATGAGACTGGTTGTTGTTCAGTCATCTGTCTTACCTCTGCATTGTTCTTGAATTCCTTCCACTTGATGCCGAGTATTTTCCTTAGGCATTTGTTTTCAAAAGAGTCTAATTTCTTTTCTATTTCTTTAGTTGTTTTCCAGCTTTCGCATGCATAAATGAGGGTGGATATTACATTTGAATTGAATAGTCTTAACTTGATTTTTGTGCTTATAACTGGACAAGGATATATGGTTCAGTTTTAAAAAAAAGAGTAAGGAAACTGGACAAAGATATATGGGTCTGTTTAAAAAAAAAAGAGTGAGGAAACTGGACAAGGATATATGATTCAGTTTTAAAAAAAATAGTGAGGAAACTGGACAAAGATATATGTTTCAGTTTTAAAAAAAAAGAATGAGGAAACTGAACAAAGATATATGGTTCAGTTTTTAAATAAAAAGAGTGAAGAAACTGGACAAAGATGTATGGTTCAGTTTCACAAAAAAGAGTGAGGAAACTGGACAAACATGTATGGTTCAGTTTCACTAAAAAGAGTGAGGAAACTGGACATAGATGTATGGTTCAGTTTCACAAAAAAAGAGAGAGGAAACTGGACAAAGATGTATGGTTCAGTTTCACAAAAAAGAGAGAGGAAACTGGACAAAGATGTATGGTTTAGTTTCACAAAAAAGAGTGAGGAAACAGAGCAGGAACAAGAACGGAAAAAAGTAAGATGAGCAGCTATAAATGAAGAACATACAAGGTCTGACAATTAAGTAATGAGACTAATTCCATTAAAAAATAAAATAAACAACAGCTGAAGATATAACCTGTATTTTATTCAAAGTAAGCTCCTTGTGTATTGATACAGTGAGTGGCACAATCTAGAAAACACTGGAACGACCTGTACAGTTCTTCTGTTGGTGTGGCCCTTGAACTCCATGTTACGGCTCTTCGGATGTCATCAGTATCGTCAAAGAAGCGTCCTTTCAATGGTAACTTTAATTTTGGGAATAGAAAATAATCGCAGGGAGACAAATCTGGGGAATAGGATGGATGGTTGAGAACACACACTTGTTTCTTGGCAAAAAATTCCTGTACAACTACTATCCGGTGAGCAGGTGCATTATCATGAAGAAGGAAAATAAAAACTGTCAGGTGTTGAATACTTGGGTTGGACTCGGAGAATCCTATTCAATAGGCATTTCAAAATACTTAAATAAACTTTGGCAGTGATGGTCTGTCCCTCTGGAATAAATTCTTTGTGATTAACTCCTTTGCTGTCGCAGAAGCACACCACCATTGTCTTCACTTTCAACTTTTGAAGACAACATTTTTTGCCTTTTGGTGGTGATGATGACTTCCACTGAGAAATTTGGCATTTAGTTGTGGGATCATAGCGAAAAATCCATGTTTCATCCTCTGCAATAATAAAATTTAAGAAATGTTTATTTCTGTGACACATTTTGGTGATGTCTTTTGTGTACTCAACTCGCTGATGTTTTGGTCATCAGACAATGCAGGTGGTACAAACCTTTTAAGCAACTTTTTTCATGACCAAAACTTCCACTAAAATCCATTCTCTAACTTTTGCAATGATTTCCTCATTACGAACAGAAACTGGGCATCCATGTCTAGTTGCATTTGTAATCATTTTCACACCGATTTTGAATTGTGAATCTTCTTATCTTATATCTTATATCCTTCCCGTGCCGATTAATGTCACATAGGGCTCGCAAAGTAGTTTGCCAATTTTTCCTGTCTTCGGCTAGTCTTTCAACCTCATCAAAGGATTTTATGCCTGTTAATTTGGCCTCTCTTAATAATGTCCTCTTCAGAGTTTCACGCGGTCTGCCTCTTTTTCTTCGGCCTGTTGTGTTCCACTTGATAGCTTGCTTTGGGATTCTCTGATCATTTCTTCTCATCAAGTGACCAACATATGTCCATCTCCTTTTCCTGATCACCCATGAGACTGGTTGTTGTTCAGTCATCTGTCTTACCTCTGCATTGTTCTTGAATTCCTTCCACTTGATGCCGAGTATTTTCCTTAGGCATTTGTTTTCAAAAGAGTCTAATTTCTTTTCTATTTCTTTAGTTGTTTTCCAGCTTTCGCATGCATAAATGAGGGTGGATATTACATTTGAATTGAATAGTCTTAACTTGATTTTTGTGCTTATAACTTTTGAATTCCATATGTTCTCAAGATTCTTGAAGATTGATGCTACTTTTGCAATTCTGATCCTAACTTCCTTTCTAGTGTCACCATCCTGGTCTATGTAGCTGCCAAGGTATGCAAACTGATTGACTTCTTCAATATCTGTCCCTTCTATGTGTATTTTTCCATTTTGATTGAGAGGAATTTTCATTATTTTTGTTTTGTCCTTGTTAATTTCAAGTCCTATTTTGTGAATACCACCTGAATATCTGTGCACGAGATAAACAATTATTCCCATAAACTTGTCACATCAATTCAACTGTCTTAATGGTACTTTTTCTGAGTTTTAAACAGAATTTAATGTTAGCTTTTTGCTCCATGCTGATTGCATGACAATGCAGGTGGTACAAACCTTTTAAGCAACTTTTTTCATGACCAAAACTTCCACTAAAATCCATTCTCTAACTTTTGCAATGATTTCCTCATTACGAACAGAAACTGGGCATCCATGTCTAGTTGCATTTGTAATCATTTTCACACCGATTTTGAATTGTGAATCTTCTTATCTTATATCTTATATCCTTCCCGTGCCGATTAATGTCACATAGGGCTCGCAAAGTAGTTTGCCAATTTTTCCTGTCTTCGGCTAGTCTTTCAACCTCATCAAAGGATTTTATGCCTGTTAATTTGGCCTCTCTTAATAATGTCCTCTTCAGAGTTTCACGCGGTCTGCCTCTTTTTCTTCGGCCTGTTGTGTTCCACTTGATAGCTTGCTTTGGGATTCTCTGATCATTTCTTCTCATCAAGTGACCAACATATGTCCATCTCCTTTTCCTGATCACCCATGAGACTGGTTGTTGTTCAGTCATCTGTCTTACCTCTGCATTGTTCTTGAATTCCTTCCACTTGATGCCGAGTATTTTCCTTAGGCATTTGTTTTCAAAAGAGTCTAATTTCTTTTCTATTTCTTTAGTTGTTTTCCAGCTTTCGCATGCATAAATGAGGGTGGATATTACATTTGAATTGAATAGTCTTAACTTGATTTTTGTGCTTATAACTTTTGAATTCCATATGTTCTCAAGATTCTTGAAGATTGATGCTACTTTTGCAATTCTGATCCTAACTTCCTTTCTAGTGTCACCATCCTGGTCTATGTAGCTGCCAAGGTATGCAAACTGATTGACTTCTTCAATATCTGTCCCTTCTATGTGTATTTTTCCATTTTGATTGAGAGGAATTTTCATTATTTTTGTTTTGTCCTTGTTAATTTCAAGTCCTATTTTGTGAATACCACCTGAATATCTGTGCACGAGATAAACAATTATTCCCATAAACTTGTCACATCAATTCAACTGTCTTAATGGTACTTTTTCTGAGTTTTAAACAGAATTTAATGTTAGCTTTTTGCTCCATGCTGATTGCATGACAATGCACCTCCAACTAGGTCAACAAAATGGCGGCTTGTTTGTCGTCTGCTTATTGGGCGGCGATAAAAAGTTGCCAGATTATAGATGAAGGTTGCCTCTGTGGACTCCATGCTTTGCTTCATAGATGACACTTTTGTCTTGGCCATAATAAAATCAGTATCATTACTTAATTGTTGGACCTTGTACATTAATGCAAAAGCCTTTTTAGAGACTATATGAAAAAAATACACAACAGATAAAAACACGAAACATATATTTTTAAACGAATCAAACACTTAGCTCTTTAGGTACCCTCCTCGTAAGAAAGCCCGACATGAAATTCACTCAGACAGAAGTAGGTAACAACAAAGTTGAAGCAGGTGGCTGTCTGAGAAATGAGATAAAAGGAGGATGAACAAAGGATACCAGACAGTAAACAATATGGTGTTATACCCCAGAAGACCTCAGCTTGCTCCCATTGGGTAACAACAGCCCAAACAAAAAACACCCAGATAGCACAGTATCGGGAGGAGAAGATTCTGAATGAACATAAAACAAAATACATGATCTTACTTCATACAAATCTTACATAAAACAAAATACATGATCTTACTTCATACAAATCTTACATAAAGCAACAACATATCATCTTACTTCATCCAAAAACAAATGTGGTCTGTCCAGACATTGGTCTCCTTTCTTGACTAGGATGTCTTTCAGGAGCTCATAACTGCTGACCACGACCATCAACTTGCTGCCCATGTACAGGCTACAGGAAGAGAAATGGTTCTAACACAAGCTGAGAAACAACTATGTGATATTAACACAAGCTGAGAAACAACTATGTGATATTAACACAAGCTGAGAAACAACTATGTGATATTAACACAAGCTGAGAAACAACTATGTGATATTAACACAAGCTAAGAAACAACTATGTAATATTAACACAAGCTAAGAAACAACTATGTGATTTTTTTTTTTACTTGCAAGTTACTTTAATTTGTCATCAAAGAGTCCCCACAGTTAACTTTTCTATTGTGGAGTCAGATACCTAGCAAAATACTTATATATAAGTAAGTTGTATTAAAATAGGTAACTACAAACGGAACCAAAAAAAAAAAATACTAAAATGAGGAAAGTAATATAAACCATATAAGACAATGTCCACACCAGCAATATAGGATTCTTCTTTCCGGGACAGGATTCTTCTTTCTGGGACAGGGTTCTTCTTTCTGGGACAGGGTTCTTCTTTCTGGGACAGGATTCTTCTTTCTGGGACAGAATTCTTCTTTCTGGGACAGGGTTCTTCTTTCTGGGACAGGGTTCTTTTTTCTGGGACTGGGATAGAAAGGTTTTGGATGACGTGAAAGATGTGTTGACATTCCTCATTTAAAATGTGACAGCCTACAGATCATCAGTGGTGTAGGTGTAGCTTTCATGGATGATACAAGTCTAGCATCCATGGATGAAACAAGTCTGGCATTTGTAGATGATACAAGTCTAGCATTCATGGATGAAACAAGTCTGGCATTTGTAGATGATACAAGTCTAGCATCCATGGATGAAACAAGTCTGGCATTTGTAGATGATACAAGTCTAGCATTCATGGATGATACAAGTCTGGCATTTGTGGATGATTTAAATCTAATGTCTGTCCATGATGGAAGAAAGTGTGTTGTTTGTCTATGATGGAAATGGTCTGTCAATGACGGAAGTGCAGTGTCTCCCTATGACAGAAGTGTAGTATCTGTCTATGATGGAAGTCTAACATCTGTCTGTAATGGAAGTTTATGGTTTGTCTGTGATGGAAGTGTAGTGTCTGTCTATGATGGAAGTCTAATGTCTGTCTATGATGGAAGTGTAGTGTCTGTCTATGATACAAGTCCAGTGTCTGTGGATGATGCAAGTCTAGTGTATGTCTACGATGGAAATTTAGTGTCTGTCTATGATGGAAGCCTATTTTCTGTCTATGGAAATCAAGTGTACGTCTATGATGCATGTCTAGTGTCTGTCTATGATGGAAGTATAATGTCTGCCTGTGATGGAAGTTTAGTGTCTGTCTATGGTGGAAGTTTAGTGTCTGTCTATGATGGAAGTCTAATGTCTGTCTATGACTGAAGTTTAGTGTCTGTCTATTATGGAACACTCGTCTAGCAACCAAATGGTCAAGGGTTCGAATCCCCAGCTGAGCGGGATTTTTTTTCCGACCAATACGGCCCTGAGGTTGACCCAGCCTTGTAAAATGGGTACCAGAGAAAATCTGGGAAGTAAAGGCAGCGAGGAAAAGAACTGGTCACCCTACCTCATACGCTGATGACCCAGCATAATGAGGTCTCTAACGCTTCACCCCCTACGGCATTTGCTATGGGACTATCTTTACTTTTTTACTTTTACTATTATGGAAGTATAGTGTATATTTGTGATGCAAATGTATCATCGGTGGATGATGTGAGTCTAGAGGGTGTTGATGATGCAAGTCTAGTGTATGTCTATGATAGAAGTGTCATGGAAGTCTAATGTCTGTCTATGATGGAAGTTAGTGTCTGCTTATGATGAAAGTCTAATGTTTGTCTATGATGGAAGTTTAGTGTCTGTCTATGATGAAAGTCTAGTGCCTTTGGATGATGCGAATCTAATGTATGTCTATGATGG
This sequence comes from Achatina immaculata, assembly GCA_009760885.1. Classification (NCBI taxonomy): domain Eukaryota; kingdom Metazoa; phylum Mollusca; class Gastropoda; order Stylommatophora; family Achatinidae; genus Lissachatina; species Lissachatina immaculata. The sequence continues at coordinate 26,607,416 of CM019702.1, forward strand.
ATGTGTAGTGTCTGTCTATGATGGAAGTCTAATGTCTGTCTATGGTGGAAGTTTGATGTCTGTCTGTGATGGAAGTGTAGTATCTGTCTTTGATGCAAGTGTCTATCTCTGATGTAAGTCTAGTGTATGTGTATAATGGAAGTGTGGTGTCTGTTTATGATGCAAGTTTTTGTATGTCTATGATGGAAGTGTCATGGGAATCTAATGTCTGTCTATGATGGAAGTCTAGTGTCTGTGCATGAAGCAAGTATGTCTGTGAATAAAGTGTGCTGTCTGTCTATGATGAAAGTCTAATGTCTATCTATAATAGAAGTTTACTATCTGTTTATGATGGAAGTGTTATGTCTATCTATGATGCAAGTCTAGTGTATGTCTATGATGGAAGTGTGTTGTCTGTCTATGATGTTTGTTTAGTGTCTGTCTGTGATGAAAGTGTAGTGTCTGTCTGTGATGAAAGTGTAGTGTAAGGCTATGATGGAAGTGTGGTGTCTGTCTATGATGCTTGTTTAGTGTCTGTCTATGATGAAAGTGTAGTGTTTGTCTATTATGAAATCTAGAGGGTGTTGATAATGCAACTCTAGTGTATGTCTATGATGGAAGTGTGGTGTCTGTCTATGATGCAAGTTTAGTGTCTGTCTATGATGGAAGTGTAGTGTCTGTGTATGTTGCAAGTCTAATGTCTGTCTATGTTACAAGTGTAGCATATGTTTATGATAGAAGTGTAGTGTTTGTCTATTATGGAATTCTTGTGTCTATGTTGCAAGTCTGGTGTATGTCTATGATGGAAGTGTGGTGTTTGTCTTTGGTGGAATTCTAGTATCTATGTTGCAAGTCTAGTATCTGTCTATAATGCAAGTATAGTGTTTGTCTATCTTGGAATTCTAGTGTCTGTCTATGTTACAAGTCTAGTGTATATCTATGATGGAAGTGTGCTGTTTGTCTACGGTGGATTTCTAGTTTCTGTTTATGTTGCAAGACTAGCGCCTGTCGATTATATAAGTCTAGCGTAGATAATGACTCAATGAGTCTGGTTAGAAGATGAATGTTTCAGAATGTAGGTCACTTGTACCTACCTAAATACATCTCCTAGTTGCTGCCGCCATTTTTGGAATTGTGCCCGACTGTCTGCTTGTATGATGAACATGTGACCCACAACAGGCAGTGGGACTGACGGATACGGTGGCAGGTTAGGGTCACGTCGCAGAACCCAGACGTACAAGAGGACAAAGAGGACGATGGTCACTAGAATTAAAACAGTGTCCATGATGGCGAAGACTTGCTGGTCGGTCCTAGCAGTTCTTTTGCTGATGATGAAGTTATGTCACTCAGAGAATTGCGAGCCCAGAATACCTTGGATAGAAACAAAACACAATATTTCTCTGAACCAGAGGAAAGTATTATGTGTAGCTAGTCTGTTATCAGACGGTGTACCTTTGTGGAATATTATAGCACAGCGGTTCTCAGACCCTTTTGCCGCACGGCCCACATTTATAAGTCAAACATTTTTCCAGCCCACTTATAAAGTGCTTTATATTTGCAAGGTATAATATAATTTTATAAAGTATTATGAAACATCTTCTCTACAAGTTAAACTGCATATTCATTGCTACACGAAAGTTCTTTTCATTTACCTTAAAGATGGCACTGTTTCCGGTTGGATAGCATGTCTATTCTGGTTGGAATTTGTGACAAACACACTCAAAGATAATCCTTCACGTTCATTCTTAAACAATATTTGGTTTTCATGGCAGTCAATGCAGAAAATGAAACTTGGCATAAATAAGTTGTTGAAAAAGGTAGAAGAACTTTCATCGCCAGGGCTGATAACAACGGATATTCCAGCGAAACAGTGCACTAAAAGGAAGAGATATCCACGGCGGGGTTGTTAAATTTGATTTGTAATGTGCGATCGCTAGACAGTTCCGCGTATTCTTCTTGTGCACGGCCAGTTAATTCAGAGAAGGCACACTGTAAAAGATTACGAATCCAATCGTACGCTTTAATGTCTTCATGCGTGATGTATTTGTCAAAATATTCAGCATGAGATGTCAGATGCCATTTGATTACACCAGTGACCCCTTCCAGAAGATTTTGCCATTAACTTCAGTGCTCTCTATAAATTCACAGAACAAGTGAAACATGTCTTGTGGTTTGTTCTCGAGTCGCGTGCGCCAAAGTCGGTAGTTTCTTCCGCCATCATATAGTGAAGTCTTCCTGTTAGTCTAATGACTGCCATCCACGTTATAGCGAGGTTTGTTTCGTTGCAGCTTAAAACCATTGTAACTTTTTATTGTACACGATTTATCTGCGCATGTCTGGTGACATTTCATAGTTCAATCCAAAGCGTGGCTAACAACCGAGTGAAATGGATGTTTTTAACTGAGAAATTTCAATATTTATTGTGATTTTGGAGGTATAAGGACATGTCCTATGACCAGAACACTGTTCCTGAATGTACCCTAAGTACATATAGACCTGTTAAATGGACTGGAGAAGTAGTTAGAAGGTTATTTCAGACATTATTTTAGTGAGAATGCCACCACACAACGAGATCGGATGAAAATTTAAGTAGATCTGGAAATCGCCTTTGTGGAATATTATAGCACAGCGGTTCTCAGACCCTTTTGCCGCACGGCCCACATTTATAAGTCAAACATTTTTCCAGCCCACTTATAAAGTGCTTTATATTTGCAAGGTATAATATAATTTTATAAAGTATTATGAAACATCTTCTCTACAAGTTAAACTGCATATTCATTGCTACACGAAAGTTCTTTTCATTTACCTTAAAGATGGCACTGTTTCCGGTTGGATAGCATGTCTATTCTGGTTGGAATTTGTGACAAACACACTCAAAGATAATCCTTCACGTTCATTCTTAAACAATATTTGGTTTTCATGGCAGTCAATGCAGAAAATGAAACTTGGCATAAATAAGTTGTTGAAAAAGGTAGAAGAACTTTCATCGCCAGGGCTGATAACAACGGATATTCCAGCGAAACAGTGCACTAAAAGGAAGAGATATCCACGGCGGGGTTGTTAAATTTGATTTGTAATGTGCGATCGCTAGACAGTTCCGCGTATTCTTCTTGTGCACGGCCAGTTAATTCAGAGAAGGCACACTGTAAAAGATTACGAATCCAATCGTACGCTTTAATGTCTTCATGCGTGAAGTATTTGTCAAAATATTCAGCAAGAGATGTCAGACGCCATTTGATTACACCAGTGACCCCTTCCAGAAAATTTTGACATTAACTTCATTGCTCTCTATAAATTCACAGAACAAGTGAAACATGTCTTGTGGTTTGTTCTCGAGTCGCGTGCGCCAAAGTCGGTAGTTTCTTCCGCCATCATATAGCGAAGTCTTCCTGTTAGTCTAATGACTGCCATTCACGTTATAGCGAGGTTTGTTTCGTTGCAGAGTAAAACCATTGTAACTTTTTATTGTACACGATTTATCTGCGCATGTCTGGTGACATTTCATAGTTCAATCCAAAGCGTGGCTAACAACCGAGTGAAATGGATGTTTTTAACTGAGAAATTTCAATATTTATTGTGATTTTGGAGGTATAAGGACATGTCCTATGACTAGAACACTGTTCCTGAATGTACCCCAAGTACATATAGACCTGTTAAATGGACTGGAGAAGTAGTTAGAAGGTTATTTCAGACATTATTTTAGTGAGAATGCCACCACACAACGAGATCGGACGAAAATTTAAGTAGATCTGGAAATCGCCGATGGTAAATATTGTATATCTAGGCATCGCCGATGGTAAGCACTACACAATTATCAGCTAAAATCATTACACTACTTCTTTTTTTCCTAAAAAAAACTCTTCATTTATGAAATCTTCTTACATTTACAATTATTTTCATGCTTTTATATGAATACTTTTAAAGTGGAAATACTATACCCCCTATACATATCAAGACCCGCGCTTTTTGTGTGGCACGGACGTTCCCGTCCGTGTTTGTTTTCTGTGGCGGGGAAGAGTTAAAGGCTGCAACTTTGTTGTAGGTCTTGAGTATATTGACATCTTTATCCTGAAGTGATATGTTCAAACTGTCCAAAAGGCTAAAAATGTCAGTAAGGTATGCTAGCATGGCAAGCCAGTCAATATCAGCGACCTTACAAGCCAGGTCGAGATTGTGTTCTGTCAAAAACTGCAAAAATTCTAAACGGAGCTCAAACACCTTTGCAAGAACTTTTCCTCTGGACAGTCAACGCACAGCCCAGTGCAATAGAAGATGCTTGTGTTCTGCATTTCTTGCAGTATAAATAATCGACTGTTCACTGTTCTAGTTTTCATACCGTTTACAATCCGAACACAGTCTTCGAACACAGATCCCAGAGTTTCATTCAACTTCTTTGAAGCGAGTGCCTCACGATGGATCATGCAATGGTTGCCTACAATCTCGGGTGACACTTGGTTTATGCGAGTTACAACACCACTGTTGCGGCCAGTCATTGTGGCAGCACCGTCGGAGCAAACACCGATGCAGTTCGTCCACTGCAGTTAAAAAATTGTGAAGAAATCGTTTAAAACACGAAATATTTCATCGGATGTCGTTCTCGCTGGCAGTGACTTGCAAAAAAGAAATTACTCGTGCATGATTTGAGAATCAAAATTTTGTTAACAACAGCGAACATAAACAAGCAGCTGTGACTCGCCGGCGATGTCAGCTGACTTATCTAACTGAATAGAAAACTTAGTAGATTGTAATCGTTCAGTTAGTTGTGTGACAATGCCCTCAGACATTTCAGATATTCTTCTGCGGACAGTATCGTTCGAGATGGGAATGCTTTTCAGTTTTGTAGCGTATTCTGAGCCGAACAATACGTCGCAAATCTCAACAGCGGCTGACATGATAAGATCTTCTCAAATCGTGTGCAGTTTCTTTGATTTTGCGATTCTCTGGGCAATCAGGTACAATGCTTTAAGGGCGTTGTCGTTGAGAGTGGCTCTTGTTTTTAACACCGTCTTCTGTGTACTATATTCCTCGTCTTTACGTTCGAAAAATTCTTTGGTTTTATTTTGTAGATCTGGATGTCTTGTAGTTAGATGACGACCCAATTTCGTCGGCTTTATTGCCTAATTAGAGAGGATTTGCAAACAAATAATACACTATGCCAGATTTTTGTCATTTGTTGATGGAACGAAACCGTACTTAATATGCTCCACATCAGATTTTTGAGCGTATTTAGTTTTCTTACAAGTATCAACGTTAACGTCGTCTAGATCACAGTGACTTTCGCTGCCACTACTATCAATTTGTTTTGCGCGAAGTCGAAGGCTTTCACAAATCGATCCATTTTAGCGCCTACAGTTTTAAAGTTTAAACAATTTTTAAAAAGGCTATCCGAAAAGTCTCCACGATTACTACGTGGGTAACTGGAATCCGGCGATTAATTCAATACGAATTACACACAGCACCAAAGACCAAATAGCGGCTCTCAAGCCAACGAAATATGATTTTTAACTAAAACACAATTGCTGCGAATCATATTTCACTTCTCCTCTCTCGCAGAATCTACGCCGACTGTTCTCTAAAATTACATGGTAAAACTGCACGTTTCAGCAACACGGTCAGAAAGACGCCGGTTTCGCACTTCAAAAGCGATGCCGGCTTTTTATGTCCGTCACATTTCTGTTTGATGCTGGAAGAAACGCTGTCTGGACCATCCTTTCTCTAATAGCCGCACTGCGGATATACTAATAAAACGACCTATAAATCTGTGGCTTGCATCCGTGCAGTCTGACCCTATGCATTGCGTGAAAAATGCGGACTAATTTTCTACTTTATCTGCTTTTTTTCTGCTTTGAGAATTCAGCGAGGCCCACAATACTCACTGTCACGGCCCAATTGGGGCTGCGGCCCATGGGTTGAGAACCACTGTGATAGCACATTAAGGGGAACCAAGTCTGGATGTCGTGTCCACGTGATAAAGTAATGTATTAGCTGTCATGTTCTCGTGACAGCCAGGAAGAGTTAAAGGCTGCAACTTTGTTGTAGGTCTTGAGTATATTGACATCTTTATCCTGAAGTGATATGTTCAAACTGTCCAAAAGGCTAAAAATGTCAGTAAGGTATGCTAGCATGGCAAGCCAGTCAATATCAGCGACCTTACAAGCCGGGTCGAGATTGTGTTCTGTCAAAAACTGCAACAATTCTAAACGGAGCTCAAACACCTTTGCAAGAACTTTTCCTCTGGACAGCCAATGCACAGCCCAGTGCAATAGAAGGTGCTTGTGTTCTGCATCTCTTGCAGTATTAATAATCGACTGTTCACTGTTCTATTTTTCATACCGTTTACAATCCGAACACAGTCTTCGAGCACAGATCCCAGAGTTTCATTCAACTTCTTTGAAGCGAGTGCCTCACGATGGATCATGCAATGGTTGCCTACAGTCTCGGGTGACACTTGCTTTGTGCGAGTTACAACACCACTGTTGTGGCCAGTCATTGTGGCAGCACCGTCTGTGCAAACGCCAGTTCGTCCACTGTAGTTAAAAAATTGTGAAGAAATCGTTTAAAACAGGAAATATTTAATCGGCCGTCGTTCTCGCTGGCAGTGACTTGCAAAAAGAAATTCCTCTTGCATACTATTTTGTTAACAATAACGAACATAAACAAGGAGCTGTGACTCGCCGACGATGTCAGTTGACGCATCTAACTGAATAGCAAACTTAGTAGATTGCAATTGTTCGGTTAGCTGCACGACAATGTTCTCGGACATTTCAGATATTATTCTGCGGATAGTATCGTTCGAGATGGGAATGCTTTTCAGTTTTGTAGCGTATTCTGAGCCGAACAATACGTCACAAATCTCAACAGCGGCTGACATGATAAGATCTTCTCCAATCGTGTGCAGTTTCTTTGATTTTGCGATTCTCTGGGCAATCAGGTACAATGCTTTAAGGGCGTTTTCGTTGAGAGTGGCTCTTGTTTTTAACACCGTCTTCTGTGTACTATATTCCTTGTCTTTACGTTCGAAAAATTCTTTGGTTTTATTCTATAGACCTGGATGTCTTGTAGTTAGATGACGACGCAATTTCGTCGACTTCATTGTCTCATTAGAGAGGATTTACAAACAAATAACACACTGTGCCAGGTTTTTGTCATTTGTTGATGGAACGAAACCGTACTTAATATACTCCACATCAGATTTTTGAGCGTATTTAGTTTTCTTACAAGCATCAACGTTAACGCCGTCTCGATCACAGTGGCTTTCGCTGCCACTACTATCAATTTGTTTTGCGCGAAGTCGAAGGCTTTCACAAATCGATCCACTTTAGCGCCTAAAGTTTTAAAGTTTAAACAATTAAAAAAAAAGGCTATCCGAAAAGTATCCTCGATCACTACGTGGGTAACTGGAATCCGGCGATTAATCCAATACGAATTACACACAGCACCAAAGACCAAATAGCGGCTCTCAAGCCAACGAAATATGATTTTGAAACTAAAACACAATTGCTGCGAATCATATTTCACTTCTGCTCTCTCGCAGAATCTACGCCTTCTGTTCTCAAATTACATGGTAAAACTGCACCTTTCAGCAACACGATTAGAAATACGCTGGTGTCGCACTTCAAAAGCGATGCCGGCTTTTTATGTCCGTCACATTTCTGTTTGATGCTGGAAGAAACGCTGTCTGGACATCCTTTCTCCAGTTGACGCATCTAACTGAATAGCAAACTTAGTAGATTGCAATTGTTCGGTTAGCTGCACGACAATGTTCTCGGACATTTCAGATATTATTCTGCGGATAGTATCGTTCGAGATGGGAATGCTTTTCAGTTTTGTAGCGTATTCTGAGCCGAACAATACGTCACAAATCTCAACAGCGGCTGACATGATAAGATCTTCTCCAATCGTGTGCAGTTTCTTTGATTTTGCGATTCTCTGGGCAATCAGGTACAATGCTTTAAGGGCGTTTTCGTTGAGAGTGGCTCTTGTTTTTAACACCGTCTTCTGTGTACTATATTCCTTGTCTTTACGTTCGAAAAATTCTTTGGTTTTATTCTATAGACCTGGATGTCTTGTAGTTAGATGACGACGCAATTTCGTCGACTTCATTGTCTCATTAGAGAGGATTTACAAACAAATAACACACTGTGCCAGGTTTTTGTCATTTGTTGATGGAACGAAACCGTACTTAATATACTCCACATCAGATTTTTGAGCGTATTTAGTTTTCTTACAAGCATCAACGTTAACGCCGTCTCGATCACAGTGGCTTTCGCTGCCACTACTATCAATTTGTTTTGCGCGAAGTCGAAGGCTTTCACAAATCGATCCACTTTAGCGCCTAAAGTTTTAAAGTTTAAACAATTAAAAAAAAAGGCTATCCGAAAAGTATCCTCGATCACTACGTGGGTAACTGGAATCCGGCGATTAATCCAATACGAATTACACACAGCACCAAAGACCAAATAGCGGCTCTCAAGCCAACGAAATATGATTTTGAAACTAAAACACAATTGCTGCGAATCATATTTCACTTCTGCTCTCTCGCAGAATCTACGCCTTCTGTTCTCAAATTACATGGTAAAACTGCACCTTTCAGCAACACGATTAGAAATACGCTGGTGTCGCACTTCAAAAGCGATGCCGGCTTTTTATGTCCGTCACATTTCTGTTTGATGCTGGAAGAAACGCTGTCTGGACATCCTTTCTCCAATAGCCGCACTGCGGATATACTAATAAAGCGACCTATAAATCTGCGGCTTGCATCCGTGCAGTCTGACCCTATGCATTGTGTGAAAAATGCGGACTAATTTTCTACTTTATCTACTTTTTTTCTGCTTCGAGAATTCAGCGAGGCCCACAATACTCACCGTCACGGCCCAATTAGGGCTGTGGCCCATGGGTTGAGAACCATTGTGATAGCACATTAAGGGGAACCAAGTCTGGATGTCGTGTCCACGTGATAAAGTAATGTATTAGCTGTCATGTTCTCGTGACAGCCAGGCACAGTCCGCCTTTACATGCCTGGTCTAATGATATTGTTTACATGCCTGGTCTAATGATATTGTTTACATGCCTGGTCTAATGATATTATTTACATGTCTGATCTAAGATGCTGTGTATGATTAATGATGTATGAATCTTGTTTTAGCGGCAGCATGATGGGTAGTGAGACGGCAAATAACCTTGGTTAAAAGTGATCTCAGCCAAATACAGCTACCAGTCTGTTGAACAAAGAACTAAACTTTCAACAAAGAATAAAGCTGTTTAACAGTATAATCCTCTACAAAGCAAAACATTAACACACATATATACATGAACTTACACACACACACACACAGTTTACACACAAAACTGAAAGCCATGAGCGTAGGACAATGCTAGGCATGGCTGACGTAAGAAAATGCTAGGCATGGCAGACGTAAGAAAATGCTAGGCATGGCAGACGTAAGAAAATGCTAGGCATGGTCGATGGGAACAGTCCAGGTCCAAGTATTACACATGTTTTAGAAAATAAAGTGAAATATGTTTTCTTCCACTAAACATGTTGCATTAACTAGAACTACATGCACAATCAGACATTAACTAGGACTACATGTACAATCAGACATTAACTAGGACTACATGCACAATCAGACATTAACTAGGACTACATGCACAATCAGACATTAACTAGGACTACATGCACAATCAGACATTAACTAGGACTACATGCACAATCAGACATTAACTAGGACTACATGCACAATCAGACATTAACTAGGACTACATGCACAATCAGACATTAACTAGGACTACATGGACAATCAGACATTGACTAGGACTACATGCACAATCAGACATTAACTAGGACTACATGCACAATCAGACATTAACTAGGACTACATGCGCAATCAGACATTAACTAGGACTACATGCACAATCAGACATTAACTAGGACTACATGCACAATCAGACATTAACTAGGACTACATGCACAATCAGACATTAACTAGGACTACATGCACAATCAGACATTGACTAGGACTACATGGACAATCAGACATTGACTAGGACTACATGCACAATCAGACATTGACTAGGACTACATGGACAATCAGACATTGACTAGGACTACATGCACAATCAGACATTGACTAGGACTACATGGACAATCAGACATTGACTAAGACTACATGCACAATCAGACATTGACTAGGACTACATGGACAATCAGACATTGACTAAGACTACATGCACAATCAGACATTGACTAGGACTACATGGACAATCAGACATTGACTAAGACTACATGCACAATCAGACATTGACTAAGACTACATGCACAATCAGACATTGACTAAGATTACATGCACAATCAGACATTGACTAAGACTACATGCACAATCAGACATTAACTAGGACTATGCACAATCAGACATTGACTAAGACTACATGCACAATCAGACATTGACTAAGACTACATGCACAATCAGACATTGACTAAGACTACATGCACAATCAGACATTGACTAAGACTACATGCACAATCAGACATTGACTAAGACTACATGCACAATCAGACACTGACTATGACTACATGTACAATCAAACATGACTAGAACTACATGCACAATCAGACATTGACTAAGACTACATGCACAATCAGACACTGACTATGACTACATGTACAATCAAACATGACTAGAACTACATGCACAATCAGACATTGACTAGGACTACATGCACAATCAGACATTGAATAGGACTACATGCACAATCAGACATTAACTAGGAGGACTACATGCACAATCAGACATTGACTAGGACTATATGCACAATCAGACATTAACTAGGACTACATGTACAATCAGACATTAACTAGGACTATATGCACAATCAGACTAACTAGGACTATATGCACAATCAGACATTGACTAGGACTACATGCACAATCAGACATTGAATAGGACTACATGCACAATCAGACATTAACTAGGAGGACTACATGCACAATCAGACATTAACTAGGACTACATGCACAATCAGACGTTGACTAGGACTACATGTACACTCAGACATTAACTAGGACTATATGCACAATCAGACATTAACTAGGACTATATGCACAATCAGACATTAACTAGGACTATATGCACAATCAGACATTAACTAGGACTATGATGTGAGATAGAAACAGCACAGACATATCAGAGTTACAGTTATACAAAATAAGCTCTACAACGTATGTCACACAATTTATTTGATGAGCTTAACTGTCTGTGAAACATTCTCCAGCACAATTTGACAGCAAGATTAAATATAAAAGTTGGAAATGTGCCAGGGACACGTAAGTCCAACACTCAGACATACGAACCAGAAAGTCCTTCTCATACACGGGATTAATGCAACGTTAGCCCCGCTAACCCATGCAGGAGCATACGAGCGGATCTCACTGACCTGGCACGCCCACCCAGGGCTAGACCGCACAAACTGTAACATGACACTGTGTGAAACTAGTGTGCCAGGCCACTTTGCTGTTTTATTCCACAGAACGTTGTAATAAGCGGCAGTTTCAAGGGCCAAAGATTTTGCTGTTTACTTAAGCGTTCCGCGTCCGAGGTCACTACCTAGGGGAGGAATTTGTTAAGTGATGCAAAACTATTTTCACATCCTTTGCCTTAGCCGTTTTTCTCTGGAGTCCTAAAGCCCCTCTTTAGTTAGTCCTCTGGTCCTCTTTAACCCTCTGTAACACACATTAATTATTCTATAAGTATACAACTATACACGAAGCACTGCATTAAAGCTGTGATACCAAAATGTTTAAACTAGGAAAAAAGTAGGAACAGCTTTATAACGAGACACAGTTGTGACGTTTCGGCGCGAGCCCTAAAAAAAAAAAAACACATGCAGGACAAAGAAAAGAGAGAGGAAATAAGCTATAAATTCGCATGAATGCTGTGTATAAAAATATTTTTAAAATAAAATAAAATGAATAGAGCTGTAACTTGTAAGAAGCTGTGGCTTGTCCAACGCTGTGTTCAGAAATGCGCATGGTGGAGTGTAGAGAATATTTAATTGGAGACTTGTGATGTCTGATAGGTGGGTCGTAACTGAGGGTGGTGGGTGGGGAAACCGCAGATGGGAGAGAGAGTGATACAGTGGTAACCTAGCTGGGAGAAGGCGAAAAAGGTGATTATAGTTAGGGTAGAGCGGTTGTAATGTGATGCTGTGAGGAGGTTCTGAACTATGTGTAACAAGTGAAAAGGAAGTGGAACTTATTGGGGAGGGATTACGACTGTGGAAGAGGAGAATGTTAGATATAGCTGAATGACGAGTTCAAACCCTTTGGTTCCAGCGTCCCATATTCCTGAATATAACGGTTCTCAAGCGCTAGGCGGCTTCTATCATCTGCATGAAATTGATGGCTGTTACCAGGATATGCATATCATTTTTGGGTTTATCATTAAAAAAAACAAAACAAATATATTGGAGGTGACATGCACCCAGCAGCGTAAATAACTGGCATGTGTATCTCATGTAATCAAGCAGGCCAGTAAGGACTGACTAGCTCTTTGTTACCTTCGTATCTGGGCTTCCTAAAGGGCTGTTGTTGGTGTCTGCGTTGCAGCTCATAGCAGACTTCTGTCGGTGACATGTGGGTGCATTTGCTGGATGCGATGTTGCGTCAAACCACGGAGGCTGAATTTCTTGTCGGACTATGTTTGCTAAAGGATAGCGAGAGTGTTGTCCTGATGAACACTTGCTCCAGGTCTATGGGCGTGCAGAAACAGCTCAGTGTGCGGGCTCTTAATTTGTTCTTATCAGACTAGGCTAAATGGCCTTCAGCTGTCTCCCATTATGCCTTCCTCGCTACATGCAGCTTTTTTCACATCGTTGATGTCTACACATGAAATCGTATTAGTGCACTACTGTACAGCCTAACCAAGTTTTTTACATGTGTATTGGCCTTGTGTTGGCCTACTGAACTGTTAGCGTGGGTGTAAATGTGTTATCTTACAACTCCTAAACGAATATTTGACTGGTGAACACTTGAAGTCATAATTACAGACCTCACTAATTACAGAGCAGATTTACTTGACTGCTACACGAGTGACACAACAGACGTTACATTGATATACACCATGAAACTATGAAAACACAAGACGAACAACCACTACAATCCGTACACGAACATGACCAGTTTACATAAGTATAGCTATCACAACAATTGGCTCTCTCAACATGAATCCAAAGAGCACAGGATTCGGCAACTACAAAAGATAATACAATGGCCATTTGTAAATGAGTGTTGTAAAGGGATGTGGAGTGGAACTGATGGAAACAATAGACACAGAAAGGCTGTCCAGGCCATAGGACACTCCCACAACGAAAATAAAACATGCTAACTTCATAAATACTTAAATTCCAGCATACCTTACTGATAATGAATCCCTTCTTGCCCAAAAATGGACAATTCACACACGCAACTCTCTACATTGTCCTAAAAAGGACAAATCTATCTACCAAAAAAACTACATACTAATATTATCACACTAAAAAAGACATGCAACTAAAAACTTAATTATGAATCAACCATCCTAGTCAACATCAGAACAAATTTACATACATCCTGTCTCTTCCACTTCCAGATCAGAACTGAACTTATCCATGCATCCCGCCAGTCAGACCACGTGACCCCTAGCCAATCAGAATACGGAGATCTCTCTTCCCCATGGTCAGTTAAACAGCGGAGTTGTCGGACTTGACCATAATAACAGAGTTTCTAACCCACCTCCTGTAACACAACAAACATTCTATTATACTATGAACGGTTTCCTGACACAAGACAAGACGAGGTTGATAACATGGACCTAAGAGTGGTTTACTGAGACAAGACAACACGAGGTTGATAACATGGACCTACGAGTGATTTACTGAGACAAGACAACACGAGGTTGATAACATGGACCTACGAGTGGTTTACTGAGACAAGACAACACGAACTTGATAACACAGACCTAAGAGCACAGGATTCGGCAACTACAAAAGATAATACAATGGCCATTTGTAAATGAGTGTTGTAAAGGGATGTGGAGTGGAACTGATGGAAACAATAGACACAGAAAGGCTGTCCATGCCATGGGACACTCCCACAAGGAAAATAAAACATGCTAACTTCATAAATACTGAAATTCCACCATACCTTACTGATAATGAATCCCTTCTTGCCCAAAAATGGACAATTCACACACGCAACTCTCTACATTGTCCTAAAAAGGACAAATCTATCTACCAAAAAAAAAACTACATACTAATATTATCACACTAAAAAAGACATGCAACTAAAAACTTAATTATGAATCAACCATCCTAGTCAACATCAGAACAAACTTACATACATCCTGTCTTCCACTTCCAGATCAGAACTTATCCATGCATCCCGCCAGTCAGATCACGTGACCCCTAGCCAATCAGAACACGGAGATCTCTCTTCCCCATGGTCAGTTAAACAGCGGAGTTGTCGGACTTGACTATAACAACAGAGTTTCTAACCCATCTCCTGTAACACAACAAACATTCTATTATACTATGAACGGTTTCCTGAGACAACACGAGGTTGATAACTCAGAACTAAGAGCAGTTTACTGAGACAAGACAACGCGAGGTTGATAACATGGACCTACGAGTGATTTACTGAGACAAAACAATGCGAGGTAGGTTAACATAGACCTACGAGTGGTTTACTGAGACAAGACAACACGAGGTTGATAACATGGACCTACGAGTGGTTTACTGAGACAAGACAACACGAGGTTGATAACATGGACCTACGAGTGGTTTACTGAGACAAGACAGCACGAGGTTGATAACATGGACCTACGAGTGGTTTACTGAGACAAGACAGCACGAGGTTGATAACATGGACCTACGAGTGGTTTACTGAGACAAGACAGCACGAGGTTGATAACGTGGACCTAAGAGTGGTTTCTTGATGGAACATTCAACATTACATACTTATTTTCCCAATATATGAACACAGTTCATTTCGTGAAGTACAAGAATCTACTGAACTCAGTGCACTTTTTCCACACAAGAGGAGAGAAATTTATGTGAAAATGCAGGAACTGAAAAATATTCAGTCTGACTTTTAGTTCAAGGAGCTTCTGCCAGATTATGAGCAAGCACCATCATCTTCTCTCAGACTTTAAACAAGCACCATCATCTTCTCTCAGACTTTAAACAAGCACCATCATCTTCTCTCAGACTTTAAACAAGCACCATCATCTTCTCTCAGACTTTAAACAAGCACCATCATCTTTTCCCAGACTTTAAACAAGCACCATAATTTCTCTCAGACTTTAAACAAGCACCATCATCTTCTCTCAGACTTTAAACAAGCACCATCACCTCCTCTCAGACTTTAAATAAGCACCATCATCTTCTCTCAGATTCTGAGCAAGCACCAGCAGCTTCTCTCAGATTCTGAGCAAACACCAGCAGCTTCTCTCCAAAGACACACAGGCAGAAGTAGAGGATAGACAGGGAGTTGTCGGACTTGACTATAACAACAGAGTTTCTAACCCATCTCCTGTAACACAACAAACATTCTATTATACTATGAACGGTTTCCTGAGACAACACGAGGTTGATAACTCAGAACTAAGAGCAGTTTACTGAGACAAGACAACGCGAGGTTGATAACATGGACCTACGAGTGATTTACTGAGACAAAACAATGCGAGGTAGGTTAACATAGACCTACGAGTGGTTTACTGAGACAAGACAACACGAGGTTGATAACATGGACCTACGAGTGGTTTACTGAGACAAGACAACACGAGGTTGATAACATGGACCTACGAGTGGTTTACTGAGACAAGACAGCACGAGGTTGATAACATGGACCTACGAGTGGTTTACTGAGACAAGACAGCACGAGGTTGATAACATGGACCTACGAGTGGTTTACTGAGACAAGACAGCACGAGGTTGATAACGTGGACCTAAGAGTGGTTTCTTGATGGAACATTCAACATTACATACTTATTTTCCCAATATATGAACACAGTTCATTTCGTGAAGTACAAGAATCTACTGAACTCAGTGTACTTTTTCCACACAAGAGGAGAGAAATTTATGTGAAAATGCAGGAACTGAAAAATATTCAGTCTGACTTTCAGTTCAGGGAGCTTCTGCCAGATTATGAGCAAGCACCATCATCTTCTCTCAGACTTTAAACAAGCACCATCATCTTCTCTCAGACTTTAAACAAGCACCATCATCTTCTCTCAGACTTTAAACAAGCACCATCATCTTCTCTCAGACTTTAAACAAGCACCATCATCTTTTCCCAGACTTTAAACAAGCACCATAATTTCTCTCAGACTTTAAACAAGCACCATCACCTCCTCTCAGACTTTAAATAAGCACCATCATCTTCTCCCAGACTTTAAACAAGCACCATCATCTTCTCTCAGATTCTGAGCAAGCACCAGCAGCTTCTCTCCAAGGACACACAGGCAGAAGTAGAGGATAGACAGGGAGAAGTAGAGGACACACAGGAAGAAGTAGAGGGCACACAGGAAGAAGTAGAGGGCACACAGGAAGAAGTAGAGGACACACAGGAAGAAGTAGAGGACACACAGGAAGAAGTAGAGGGCACACAGTGAGAAGCAGGTTCTCATAGACTTGAGCAGGATTCAGAAGCTTCTGCCGAGATACTGAGCAAGCACCAATAGCTTCTCTCAGAGTTTCAGCAAGCACCATCATCTTCTCTCAGACTCTGAGCAAGCACCAGCAGCTTCTACTAGACTTTGAGCAAGCACTAGCAGCTTTTACTAGACTTTGAGCAAGCACCAGAAGCTTCTCTCAGATACTGAACAACCACCAGTATCTTCTACTAGACTTTGAACAAGCACCAGTATCTTCTACTAGACTTGAGCAAGCACAAGCAGCTTCTCTCAGACTTTGAGCAAGCACCAGCAGCTTCTCCTAGAGTTTGAACAAGCACCAGCAGCTTCTCCTAGAGTTTGAGCAAGCACCAGCAGCTTGTACTAGAGTTTGAGCAAGTACCAGCAGTTTATCTCAGACTTTGAGCAAGCAGTAGCAGCTTCTACTAGATTTTGAGCAAGCAGCAACAGCTTCTCCTAGACTTTGAGCAAGCAACAGCAGCTTCTACTAGATTTTGAGCCAGCACAAGCAGCTTCTCTCAGACTTTGAACAAGCACCAGCAGCTTCTCTCAGACTTTGAGCAAGCACTAGCAGCTTCTACTAGATTTTGAGCAAGCAAAAACAGCTTCTCCCCGGATGCTGATCAAACACCAGCAGCTTCTCTCAGAGTTTGAACAAGCACCAGCAACCTCTCCTCAGAATCTGAGGAAGCACTAGCAACTTCTCTTTGAACACGCACCAGCAGTTTCTCTTTGACTTTGAGCAAGCACCAACAGCTTCTCCCAAGTTTTGAACAAGCACGAGCAGCTGCTCCTAGATTTTGAGTAAACCACAGTATATGTATATTATTTATATTACATTTATTGATGTATCACCATGTTTATTTTATATATATATATATATATATAGTGGTGGTGTATTGTCGTGGTTATAGGTATAGTATATCCGAGGTTACAATTAGAATATATCCAAGCTTATATTTAGAATATATCCAAGGTTATATTTAGAATATATCCAAGGTTACAATTAGAATATATTCCAGGTTACAATTAGAATATATCCAAGGTTACAATTAGAATATATCCAAGGTTATATTTAGAATATATAAAAGGTTACAGTTAGAATATATCTAAGGTTACAGTTAGAATTTATCCCAGGTTACAGTTAGAATATATCCGAGATTACAGTTAGAATAAATCCGAGGTTATATTTAGAATATATCCGAGTTTACAGTCAGAATATTTCCGAGGTTACAGTCAGAATATATCAGAGGTTACATTTAGAATATATCCGAGGTTATATTTAGAATATATCTAAGGTTACAGTCAGAATAGATCAGAGCTTACAGTTAGAATATATCCGAGGTTACAGTTAGAATATATCTGAGTTTACAGTTAGAATAAATCCGAGGTTATATTTAGAATATATCCGAGGTTACAGTTAGAATATTTCTGAGGTTACAGTTAGAACATTTCTCAGGTTACAGTTAGAATATTTTTTCAGGTTACAGTTAGAATATTTCCGAGGTTGGAGGTGGGGGGGGGGGGGGGGGAGGAGGGGGATATCTTGTTTTTGACTCTGCAAAAACTTATCGAACACTTTCTGTTTGGTGTAAAGGGAGGCGGTAGGGAATATGGATGAAACACTTGTTTAAAGTTTACGTTCATTAAGTCAAACACTTGTTGTTTAAAGTTTACGTTCATTAAGTCAAACACTTGTTGTTTAAAGTTTAAGTTCATTAAGTCAAACACTTGTTGTTTAAAGTTTAAGTTCATTAAGTCAAACACTTGTTGTTTAAAGTTTAAGTTCATTAAGTCAAACACTTGTGTTTAAAGTTTACGTTCATTAAGTCAAACACTTGTTGTTTAAAGTTTAAGTTCATTAAGTCAAACACTTGTTGTTTAAAGTTTAAGTTCATTAAGTCAAACACTTGTTGTTTAAAGTTTACGTTCATTAAGTCAAACACTTGTTGTTTAAAGTTTAAGTTCATTAAGTCAAACACTTGTTGTTTAAAGTTTACGTTCATTAAGTCAAACACTTGTTGTTTAAAGTTTAAGTTCATTAAGTCAAACACTTGTTGTTTAAAGTTTGAGTTCATTAAGTCAAACACTTGTTGTTTAAAGTTTAAGTTCATTAAGTCAAACACTTGTTGTCTAAAGTCTACGTTCACTAAGTGAAATACTTGTTGTCTAAAGTCTACGTTCACTAAGTCAAACACTTGTTGTTTAAAGTCTATGTTCATTAAGTCAAACACTTTTTGTCTAAAGTCTACGTTGACAGAGTCAAACACTTGTTGTTTAAAGTCTACGTTCACTGAGTGAAATACTTTTTGTCTAAAGTCTACATTCACATAGTCAAATACTTATTGTCTAAAGTCTATGTTCACTTGTTGTCTAAAGTCTACGTTCACTAAGTGAAGTACCTGTTATCTAAAGTCTACATTCACAGAGTCAAATACTTATTGTCTAAAGTCTACGTTCAATGAGTCAAATACATATTGTCTAAATTCTACTTTCAATGAGTCAAAAACATATATATAAGTATACGTTCAATGAGTCAAGCTTTCAACTGGGCAGGGCACGGGAAGGTGAGTAATCTCACAGCTCGTAACATTCAATCAAAGTTCACTGGTTCGTGGCTCAGTGCTAACAATCGCGCCTTGTTTTCCTGGGCATAAAATGCGCCAGCGACGCGTTACAGCATCCTCTGCGAAGATATTTCCAGCAAGAAGATTTCGTCGCCTCTAGAATTCGCCGCTTTGGGGTAAGTGTAAATGATATATTTTAGGGCTAGCGTCATGTGTTATTGTGGTGCGTATGACAGCTTAACTGAAGGTTGTTTTAGTATAGCATTGCCTAGAAGAATTGCCAGTTTTGAACCACCCGGTTACTGTAGTTTCCTCTTTTTCTTTTCAAGTGTATGGTTGTAATGATGCTAAGAATATGATGGTCGCTAGAGTTATTGTTCCTAGTGAGCTGAACCTCAAATACTGTTGTATTGTTAAGAACGGGCCCGTGAAACTGTTGAGTGAGTACATACGATAAGGAAGTGTGGTACTAGTGCCGCCGAGGGAGAGGATGTGATTCTTGTCAAGCCGCATGAAGGAGTGATAGAGTGTGACAGTTGTGATAGTGGGTCCCACAGAGTTTAAGATTCTGGATAAACAGGTGCGGGTGTACCATTTTACATAGTGAGACCCGAGATTAAATCCCTGCATGACCACAGCTGACCTTAGTCCCTATGACCAGTGTTTTATAACTCCACGGGAATAAGAAGTTAATCTTTCTCTACACGCGGTTACTTAAGTCTCAAGTATTTTGTCTGCTAATGATCGAGGAAGGAATGATTGTAGTATATATGTGTGAAGTATGATGTTGGTATGGGAATGAGTGAGAGTGATTTCGTGTAGTTTTGTAAAGACTAAAGACTGCGAATAAAAAACCTTTGCTTCTTATTGTTATTGATTATAAAACCTTTGCTTCTGTTTTTTGTTTGTTTGTTTGTTTTAGATAAGATGTTTTTCGTCATTTGTTATAATATTTATTTATCCCTTGTTCTTTTGCTGTTGATTTGATCTGCATGTCACATCTGAATATTTTTGCTCCGCCGGTGGTGCACGCTCTTGTTGCATGATCGTTTCTTCACCGGCCTCTTTCTGTCATCACTTGTCAACATCTCGGGAACGACTCACCATCTGGGTCATCAATAAACTGATGATCTCTGACAAGACAATGTGTCTTTCTTTCTCCGGTGTGAGTGAAGAGACGTGAGAGTGGGACTTCTGTCACACAGCAAACACTTGTTGTCTAAAGTCTACGTTCATTAAGTCAAACACTTGTTGTCTAAAGTCTACGTTCACTAAGTCAAACACTTGTTGTCTAAAGTCTACGTTCACTAAGTGAAACACTTGTTGTCTAAAGTCTACGTTCACTAAGTCAAACACTTGTCTAAATTCTACGTTCACTAAGTGAAATACTTGTTGTCTAAAGTCTACGTTCACTAAGTGAAATACTTGTTGTCTAAAGTCTACGTTCACTAAGTCAAACACTTGTTGTCTAAAGTCTACGTTCACTAAGTGAAATACTTGTTGTCTAAAGTCTACGTTCACTAAGTCAAAAACTTGTTGTTTAAAGTCTACGTTCACTAAGTGAAATACTTGTTGTCTAAAGTCTACATTCACATAGTCAAATACTTATTGTCTAAAGTCTATGTTCACTTGTTGTCTAAAGTCTACGTTCACTAAGTGAAGTACCTGTTATCTAAAGTCTACATTCACAGAGTCAAATACTTATTGTCTAAAGTCTACGTTCAATGAGTCAAATACATATTGTCTAAATTCTACTTTCAATGAGTCAAAAACATATTATATAAGTATACGTTCAATGAGTCAAGCTTTCAGCTGGGCAGGGCACGGGAAGGTGAGTAATCTCACAGCTCGTAACATTCAATCAAAGTTCACTGGTTCGTGGCTCAGTGCTAACAATCGCGCCTTGTTTTCCTGGGCATAAAATGCGCCAGCGACGCGTTACAGCATCCTCTGCGAAGATATTTCCAGCAAGAAGAAGCTTTCGTCGCCTCTAGAATTCGCCGCTTTGGGGTAAGTGTAAATGATATATTTTAGGGCTAGCGTCATGTGTTATTGTGGTGCGTATGACAGCTTAACTGAAGGTTGTTTTAGTATAGCATTGCCTAGAAGAATTGCCAGTTTTGAACCACCCGGTTACTGTAGTTTCCTCTTTTTCTTTTCAAGTGTATGGTTGTAATGATGCTAAGAATATGATGGTCGCTAGAGTTATTGTTCCTAGTGAGCTGAACCTCAAATACTGTTGTATTGTTAAGAACGGGCCCGTGAAACTGTTGAGTGAGTACATACGATAAGGAAGTGTGGTACTAGTGCCGCCGAGGGAGAGGATGTGATTCTTGTCAAGCCGCATGAAGGAGTGATAGAGTGTGACAGTTGTGATAGTGGGTCCCACAGAGTTTAAGATTCTGGATAAACAGGTGCGGGTGTACCATTTTACATAGTGAGACCCGAGATTAAATCCCTGCATGACCACAGCTGACCTTAGTCCCTATGACCAGTGTTTTATAACTCCACGGGAATAAGAAGTTAATCTTTCTCTACACGCGGTTACTTAAGTCTCAAGTATTTTGTCTGCTAATGATCGAGGAAGGAATGATTGTAGTATATATGTGTGAAGTATGATGTTGGTATGGGAATGAGTGAGAGTGATTTCGTGTAGTTTTGTAAAGACTAAAGACTGCGAATAAAAAACCTTTGCTTCTTATTGTTATTGATTATAAAACCTTTGCTTCTGTTTTGTGTGTGTTTGTTTGTTTGTTTGTTTGTTTGTTTGTTTGTTTGTTTGTTTTAGATAAGATGTTTTTCGTCATTTGTTATAATATTTATTTATCCCTTGTTCTTTTGCTGTTGATTTGATCTGCATGTCACATCTGAATATTTTTGCTCCGCCGGTGGTGCACGCTCTTGTTGCATGATCGTTTCTTCACCGGCCTCTTTCTGTCATCACTTGTCAACATCTCGGGAACGACTCACCATCTGGGTCATCAATAAACTGATGATCTCTGACAAGACAATGTGTCTTTCTTTCTCCGGTGTGAGTGAAGAGACGTGAGAGTGGGACTTCTGTCACACAGCACACACTGGTGTAAGTAAAGCGGAGAGAGTGGGACTTCTGTCACACAGCACACACTGGTGTAAGTAAAGCGGAGAGAGTGGGACTTCTGTCACACAGCATACACTGGTGTAAGTAAAGCGGAGAGAGTGGGACTTCTGTCACATAGCACACACTGGTGTGAGTAAAGCGGAGAGAGTGGGACTTCTGTCACACAGAACACTGTGGTGTAAGTAAAGCGACCTGAGAGTGAGACTTCTGTCATACAGCACACACTGGTGTAATTAAAGCGGAGAGAGTGGGACTTCTGTCACACAGCACACACTGGTGTAAGTAAAGCGATCTGAGAGTGGGACTTCTGTCACAGAGTCAATACTTATTGTCTAAAGTCTACGTTCAATGAGTCAAATACATATTGTCTAAATTCTACTTTCAATGAGTCAAAAACATATTATATAAGTATACGTTCAGTGAGTCAAGCTTTCAGCTGGGCAGGGCACGGGAAGGTGAGTAATCTCACAGCTCGTAACATTCAATCAAAGTTCACTGGTTCGTGGCTCAGTGCTAACAATCGCGCCTTGTTTTCCTGGGCATAAAATGCGCCAGCGACGCGTTACAGCATCCTCTGCGAAGATATTTCCAGCAAGAAGATTTCGTCGCCTCTAGAATTCGCCGCTTTGGGGTAAGTGTAAATGATATATTTTAGGGCTAGCGTCATGTGTTATTGTGGTGCGTATGACAGCTTAACTGAAGGTTGTTTTAGTATAGCATTGCCTAGAAGAATTGCCAGTTTTGAACCACCCGGTTACTGTAGTTTCCTCTTTTTCTTTTCAAGTGTATGGTTGTAATGATGCTAAGAATATGATGGTCGCTAGAGTTATTGTTCCTAGTGAGCTGAACCTCAAATACTGTTGTATTGTTAAGAACGGGCCCGTGAAACTGTTGAGTGAGTACATACGATAAGGAAGTGTGGTACTAGTGCCGCCGAGGGAGAGGATGTGATTCTTGTCAAGCCGCATGAAGGAGTGATAGAGTGTGACAGTTGTGATAGTGGGTCCCACAGAGTTTAAGATTCTGGATAAACAGGTGCGGGTGTACCATTTTACATAGTGAGACCCGAGATTAAATCCCTGCATGACCACAGCTGACCTTAGTCCCTATGACCAGTGTTTTATAACTCCACGGGAATAAGAAGTTAATCTTTCTCTACACGCGGTTACTTAAGTCTCAAGTATTTTGTCTGCTAATGATCGAGGAAGGAATGATTGTAGTATATATGTGTGAAGTATGATGTTGGTATGGGAATGAGTGAGAGTGATTTCGTGTAGTTTTGTAAAGACTAAAGACTGCGAATAAAAAACCTTTGCTTCTTATTGTTATTGATTATAAAACCTTTGCTTCTGTTTTGTGTGTGTTTGTTTGTTTGTTTGTTTGTTTGTTTGTTTGTTTGTTTGTTTTAGATAAGATGTTTTTCGTCATTTGTTATAATATTTATTTATCCCTTGTTCTTTTGCTGTTGATTTGATCTGCATGTCACATCTGAATATTTTTGCTCCGCCGGTGGTGCACGCTCTTGTTGCATGATCGTTTCTTCACCGGCCTCTTTCTGTCATCACTTGTCAACATCTCGGGAACGACTCACCATCTGGGTCATCTGGGTCATCAATAAACTGACGATCTCTGACAAGACAATGTGTCTTTCTTTCTCCGGTGTGAGTGAAGAGACGTGAGAGTGGGACTTCTGTCACACAGCACACACTGGTGTAAGTAAAGCGGAGAGAGTGGGACTTCTGTCACACAGCACACATGGTGTAAGTAAAGCGGAGAGAGTGGGACTTCTGTCACACAGCATACACTGGTGTAAGTAAAGCGGAGAGAGTGGGACTTCTGTCACATAGCACACACTGGTGTGAGTAAAGCGGAGAGAGTGGGACTTCTGTCACACAGAACACTGTGGTGTAAGTAAAGCGACCTGAGAGTGAGACTTCTGTCATACAGCACACACTGGTGTAATTAAAGCGGAGAGAGTGGGACGTCTGTCACACAGCACACACTGGTGTAAGTAAAGCGACCTGAGAGTGGGACTTCTGTCACACAGCACACACTGGTGTAAGTAAAGCGATCTGAGAGTGGGACTTCTGTTACACAGCACACACTGGTGTGAGTAAAGCGACCTGAGAGTGGGACTTCTGTCACACAGCACACACTGGTGTGAGTAAAGCGACCTGAGAGTGGGACTTCTGTCACACAGCACACACTGGTGTGAGTAAAGCGGCATGAGAGTGGGGCTCCTGTCAAACAGCACAAAAATTGAATGGCGCCATTTGAGTTACATCAGACTTTCAGTAATACATCATAATCACATACGACTGGTAGATCCTTTCGCATACAGCGGCGCCATCACTACACTCCATCTCAAACGCTTTCAAGGGATTCACAAAGTCGCTGTGCATTAACCCAGTATCGATTTCGGTATCGTAATTGATATCTCAGCTGCGGTATATAGCCACATCTACCTGCCTTGGCTGGAGTCGCCGATTAAGAGCGCTAATGCAAAATGTTACATAATATAAGCTAATCAGACACGTTCATTCATTTATTATTTGCATATCCATTGCGGAAATTTGCCTCCCTAATAGCATTCCTGTAGGCCTATCGGTTATGAGCAAGATGGACTGATGCTGATGCATTCATTTGCAGATCGTTAACGATGTCTTGCAGCCATCTTCGTTTTGATCTTCCTCTCTTTCTTTTTCCCATTATATATCCTTCATAACGCTCTTCTCTAGATTGTCATGACGATTAATGTGTCCAAAATATTTAAGTTTTCTCTATTTAATCCTATTTACTAGCCAGCCTTCTTCAATATTAAGTCTTGTAGTATGGATATATTTGTTCTTTTTTGTGTGCCCATGATATTTGAAGAACTCTTCTGTAGCATTTTCATTCAAAGACATTTATGTGTTTCTCAGCTGTTTTGTTAAGTGTACAGGTCTCACAGGCATATGTTGCAATGGGAAAGATGCGTGACTTTAAACATCTTATTTTTGTAGTTCTGTCTGTTCCTCTCCACAGATTCTTTAGTTGTTTTACTTTCTGAAGAGCGGTAGAAAGCCTCCTATTAATTTCCCTGATTGTATCTCCATTATTAGTTAGTAGTGATCCACGATATTCAAAACTCTCCACTTCTTCCACTTTTCCTTATGGATATATATTTTAGCTGCCTTGTTTGTTTTGTCAGTTGTCATCAATTTTCTTCGCATTAAGACAGAGGTTTTGCTCGTCGTTGTTCTTACGGATTGACTTAATTAGTTTTTCTATTCCTTTTTTGTGTTGTGGACAGTAATACTGTGTCATCAGCATATCTAATCTCTGGTATTTCATAACCTCCAGTTGTTATGGCATCGTAATATTCTTTGTCTACATCTTCTCTAACATTCCTCATTATATTTTCAGTATATAGGTTAAATAATTAAGTCGACAATATGCACCCCTGACGGACCCCTTGTTTTATGTCAAACGAAGTTGTTGTTTCACCATTTATTCTTACTGCTGCTTGTTGGTCTAGATACAGCAGTGATGTTAACAGTATCAAATGTGTTGGAAATCCCATTTTTTCCATTATTTCCCAAAGTTTCTGGTGTTGTACACAATCAAATGCCTTTGAGTAGTCTATAAAGGCTAAATATAGATTCACATTAAACTCTCTGTATTTCTCTATTATTAATCTTAGATTGAATATGTGATCTCTTGATCATCTTCCTTGCCTGAAACCAGCTTTGACCTTATTGACTTCTTCTTCTATTTTCTTACGAAGTCTATCCATTATGATTCTTTTAACAGAATTTTACTGGCATGACTAATCAGGGCAACAGTTCTGTAGTTTGTGCATAATTTCAGGTTACCCTTTTTTTGGCAGTGGTATGAATACAGTTCTTCTCCATTCTTTTTCCCATTATATATCCTTCATAACGCTCTTCTCTAGATTGTCATGACGATTAATGTGTCCAAAATATTTAAGTTTTCTCTATTTAATCCTATTTACTAGCCAGCCTTCTTCAATATTAAGTCTTGTAGTATGGATATATTTGTTCTTTTTTGTGTGCCCATGATATTTGAAGAACTCTTCTGTAGCATTTTCATTCAAACACATTTATGTGTTTCTCAGCTGTTTTGTTAAGTGTACAGGTCTCACAGGCATATGTTGCAATGGGAAAGATGCGTGACTTTAAACATCTTATTTTTGTAGTTCTGTCTGTTCCTCTCCACAGATTCTTTAGTTGTTTTACTTTCTGAAGAGCGGTAGAAAGCCTCCTATTAATTTCCCTGATTGTATCTCCATTATTAGTTAGTAGTGATCCACGATATTCAAAACTCTCCACTTCTTCCACTTTTCCTTATGGATATATATTTTAGCTGCCTTGTTTGTTTTGTCAGTTGTCATCAATTTTCTTCGCATTAAGACAGAGGTTTTGCTCGTCGTTGTTCTTACGGATTGACTTAATTAGTTTTTCTATTCCTTTTTTGTGTTGTGGACAGTAATACTGTGTCATCAGCATATCTAATCTCTGGTATTTCATAACCTCCAGTTGTTATGGCATCGTAATATTCTTTGTCTACATCTTCTCTAACATTCCTCATTATATTTTCAGTATATAGGTTAAATAATTAAGTCGACAATATGCACCCCTGACGGACCCCTTGTTTTATGTCAAACGAAGTTGTTGTTTCACCATTTATTCTTACTGCTGCTTGTTGGTCTAGATACAGCAGTGATGTTAACAGTATCAAATGTGTTGGAAATCCCATTTTTTCCATTATTTCCCAAAGTTTCTGGTGTTGTACACAATCAAATGCCTTTGAGTAGTCTATAAAGGCTAAATATAGATTCACATTAAACTCTCTGTATTTCTCTATTATTAATCTTAGATTGAATATGTGATCTCTTGATCATCTTCCTTGCCTGAAACCAGCTTTGACCTTATTGACTTCTTCTTCTATTTTCTTACGAAGTCTATCCATTATGATTCTTTTAACAGAATTTTACTGGCATGACTAATCAGGGCAACAGTTCTGTAGTTTGTGCATAATTTCAGGTTACCCTTTTTTTGGCAGTGGTATGAATACAGTTCTTCTCCATTCTTTTGGCCAAATACCAGAATGTCATATCTTTTTAAGTGCATGATATATTGTTGCACATTCCTTTCCTCCTGCTTTAATAAGTTCAGCTGTTATCTCATCACATCCTGGTGATTTACCATTTTTCAGATTCTTTATTGCCCATAAAACTTCTATTGTCGGTTCGGGTTCTTTCTCCTCCAATAATAATTCACACTGTAGATTTCTGCTTTCACAGTCACTTGTTTCATACATTCCTCTGCAATATTCCTTCAATCTTTCTAGAATTTCCTCTGTATCTGTCAATGTAGTCCTCATCTTATTACAAATTACATTTAGCTTAGGTGTGACATTTCTCGTCAATGCCTTCATTTTTAAAAACATTTCACTATCTCCTCCACACTTCCAGTGTCCTTCTACTCTTTCACAACAATCTTGTATATATTGTTTTTGTCTTTTCTTATGTTTCTTCGGACTTCTTTTGTTAAAGATTTATATTCCTCCTTATTGTTGTTTATCACTTTCCATTGCGTCTTCATTTGTCTACGTTATTTTATCAGTTCTAGTGTGCCTGCTGTAATCCATCGATTCTTTTGTGTTTTCTTTACTGGAACCATGTTGTTATTAAGATATCTCTGGTCTGCGTAGTCAGTTGATCTGGTATCATCTCCTCCTGTACATCCATCAGGATTTCAATACAGTTCTTCACTTCTATACCATATTGTTCTGGTATGTTTGTAAGATCAAAGCGGAGTTGTCTTGATCCTGCAACTGTCTTTTTTATCTTTATCTTCATGTCTGCTATTAATAACTCATGGTCCGTGTCACAATCAGCACCTGGTAAAGTTTTTGCTGATGTTATACTTGATCTCCATCTTCTTTTGCACTAAAATGTAATCTATTTGATTCTTGGCTTTCCCATCAGGTGATGTCCATGTGTAAAGTCTTCTTGGATGCTGTTTAAAAAGTATGGTAGCAATCATTAGCTCATTTGACATAAATGTCAAAATGTAAGCGAGAACATAAATGTCAAAATATAAGCAAGAACATAAATGTCAAAATGTAAGGGAGAACATAAGTGTTAAAATGTAAGCGAGAACATAAATGTCAAAATATAAGCAAGAACATAAATGTCAAAATGTGAGCGAGGACATAAGTGTCAAAATGTAAGCAAGAACATAAATGTTGGACTTGAAATCAACAGTTGTTAGATGCTCTCTTAGAAAACTCCGACATTGTTGTCTGAGAGAATCAAAAATGTTGTCAAATATTTACTACTCAGTACTTGATATCCAAGGATCACTTTCATATTTGTCGTATCGGTAAGCTGTTTTCTGTTAGTCTGCGATTCTAATCTGATTTTGTTCTCGACCATCTAGAAAAAAAAAATGTTCATATTCTACCGAATACATAAAACTCGGTATCCGATACACGGCTTACAACATTCTGCACGCTGAGCTCAACACAAAGACACTCCGCGGACCAAATCCAACCATATTTTATTCTTTTTTTTTCTTTTTGAATAAAAGTACTCTCCAAAGTTCTAGGTCCACATTTCTGTTCCCTAAAAGTTTCAGAACAGGTGAAGTGTAAACATTCAAATAGGCTTACTCGGTTCAGTGAAAATTCACATTCGGTGACACTTCAGGAGGACAACATAAACTCTACGTCAAAAATAACACTGCTTTTGTATTGTACACCATTTCTGACCCTCTAAAAGTGTAAGTAAATCTAGTTTAATAATTAGAGACAAAAGTGTTTTAACTCTTCTCTGATGTTTTCTACAGTCCAGATTTAATTAAATTGTTTCCAAAAGATGCTAAACAAAACAAAATATTGCACATTATATATTCACACTCAACACTGGGAAACTAACATTATTAATTATATATCACTGCCCCATTAACTACATTTATTAGGTGTTTATTTTGTACTTTTGTTCCTTCTAACTTTACGTACGACAATATTCGGCCCGCACTGTGTTACCCGGACCCTGCTTGTTAAATGAAGCATGAATAAGTAGTTTTAATGAAAATATACTTTTGTAGAAATTACCTTGAATCAAAATATAGAATTTACTGACCTCGCATGATTGATTTCTTCTGTCTTGTAAGTAAAGATAGCCTTTTATAAGGGGGTCCTGAAAAGTTGCCGCCGCTGCTAAAATCCCATAAAATGCGCGAGTTATTTTATAAAGTGCCAGTCTTCAGGATCATAAGAGTTATTTGTGATTTTTTTTTCTGATCAAAGACAGAACCATGGTGGAACGAAAGGTGTGGAGTTTTCAAGTGTGGAACTCCGGGCTGTCATGAAGCGCCTGCTTCTGTTAAGAAAACTCAAGTAAACTCACGAGTGTATGCTGCAAGCATTGACTGACAAGTTCTTGTCATACTCGGCTGTGAAGAACTGGTGTGCTAACCTTTGCTTGAAGATGTTGAGGCCGAAGATCTAGAAAGCCTTCATCAGTGTCCAGAAATTGTTGATCGTGTTAATGATCCGATTTTGACAGGTCGACAATTCGACTACAACAATTGCTGAGACACTAGAGATACCCAGGCGAATGAGCTGAGTTTATAACTCATGAGCCTTTGTGTATGCAGAAACTGTCGACCAACCAACGAGAAAGGAAATTGAGTGTACACCAGCAAGTTGATGTTGCAGGCTGTCTAGTGATAACCTTTTGGAAGGTCCCATCACTGTTGATAAATAATAGTTACAGTTCCACACGGTTACAGCCTCACATGGCACAATAAATTTAAGACCTAAAATGCAGCGGTAAAGGTCATGGCCACTGTATCTGACGTTCTTCTTCTATACTTTCTCTCTCTCTCTCTCTCTCTCTCTCTCTCTCTCAATTACTGTTCTGTTACTTGTTCACACTATATGGTGTTTTATAAAACTTTCGAAAGTGCAGTATAAGGATACGTTGAGTTAAATCACATTTTATCTTCTCTCTCTTCGTCCTGTGTACTTTTGTATGATTAAGGATCAAACTGAAAGATGGCAACTGTGTGCTAGTTAATGGCAACTGTGTGCTAGTTAATGGCAACTGTGTGCTAGTTAATGGCAACTGTGTGCTAGTTAATGGCAACTGTGTGCTAGTTAATGGCAACTGTGTGCTAGTTAATGGCAACTGTGTGCTAGTTAATGGCAACTGTGTGCTAGTTAATGGCAACTGTGTGCTAGTTAACTAATAAAGTTGTTCCTACTTTTCCCCTAGTTTTTACAAACGATTATCCAGTTCGTCGGCGCTTTCTTTGAAGTGGACAGTGGCCATCAGACCCAGGCCCTGCAGGTAGCTGGAATCTACATGTGACATAAAAATATTAACTCTTAACTAGCCGGTCTCGGGGTTGATGTTTCACGAAGAAAGTTCACCATTTATTTTTGTTATAGATAGGGTTAAAGTCCGCTGCTGATCCCTTTCATCCCCAAGATGAGTTAGGGTTACATCGTTGACTCTGCTAGAGCAGGAGAACTGTGCAGGTGTCCCAGATCTCTGTTGAAACAGCTACCAAAACAAGATACCCCCTGTACTTCTCTTATTTCAAACTCTCTGAATAGTAGCAGACACTACATGGGTTTTGTTTTGCGTGGTGTTCTATGTGTGCTACATACTACATACTACATGAATCTTGTTTTGAGTGTCTTATTTGTACCACTGTCCGTATTTATTTGTGAAATTTCTGCTCCTGATAAACACGCAAGAGGCCCTGCTAGTAAACATGCCAAAGCCGCTGCTGTTAAACACAACAGAGCCCCTGCTGATAAAAACAACAAAGCCGCTGCTGATAAACACGATATTGTCCCTTCTGATAAACACGTGAGAGCCTTTGCGGATAAACACAACAGAGTATCTGCTGATAAACACGCCGGAGCTCCTGACGATAAACACAACAGAGCCTCTCTTGATAAATAAAAGAGCCTCTGCTGATAAACAGAGCGCCTGCTGATAAACACGCCAGAGTCCCTGCTGATAAACACAACAGAGCCCCTGCTGATAAAAACAACAGAGCCCCTGCTGATAAACAAGACATTGTTCCTTCTGATAAACACGCCAGAGCAGGTACTGATAAACACTCCAGAGTCTCTGCTGATAAACACAACAGGGTATTTGCTAATAAACACGCAAGAGCTCCTGCCGATAAACACAGCAGAGCCTCTCCTAATAAATAAAACAGAGCCTCTGCTGATAAACACAACAGAGCCCTTGCTGATAAACATGATATTGCCCCTACTGAAAAACACGGCAGACCCCATGCTGATAAACACACAAGAGCCGCTCCTTATAAACGCAACAGAGCCTCTACTGATAAACACAGCAGAGCCCCTGCTGGCAAACACAACAGAGACCCTACTGATAAAAATGTTAGAGCCCATGCTGATAAACATAACAAAAACAGAACCTCTGCTGATAAAAACGACATTGAGCTTTCTGGTTAACACGCCAGAACCACTGCTGATAAAAACGCCAGAGGCAATGCTGATAAACACAACAGCCTCTAATGATAAACACGACACTCCCCTTTCTGATAAACACGACAGAGCCACTGCTGATAGACACACAAGAGCAACTGCTGATAACACTCCAGAGCCCTTGCTGATAAAAGTTCCAGAGCTCCTGCAGATAAATACGCCAGATCCTCTGCTGATAAATAAGCGAGAGCCTCCGCTGATAAACAAGCGAGAGCCTCCGCTGATAAACAAGCGAGAGCCTCCGCTGATAAACAAGCGAGAGCCTCAGCTGATAAACAAGTGAGAGCCTCTGCTGATAAACAAGTGAGAGCCTCTGCTGATAAACAAGCGAGAGCCTCTGCTGATAAACAAGCGAGAGCCTCTGCTGATAAACAAGCGAGAGCCTCTGCTGATAAACACGTCAGAGCCTCTGCTGACAGATATGCCGAAGCCCCTGCTGATAAAAAACGACAATACCCCATATGATAAACACACCAGAGGCCCTGCTGATAAAAAACGACAATACCCCATATGATAAACACACCAGAGGCCCTGCTGATAAAAAACGACAATGCACCTTCTGATAAACACACCAGAGGCCCTGCTGATAAAAAACGACAATGCACCTTCTGATAAACACACCAGAGGCCCTGCTGATAAAAAACGACAATGCACCTTCTGATAAACACACCAGAGGCCCTGCTGATAAAAAACGACAATGCACCTTCTGACAAACACCCCAGAGCTCCTAATGATAAATCAGTCACAGGCAGTGTTGGTAAGTCCGCCAGAGCCCCTGTTGATAAATCCACTAGTACCCCTGCTGATAAATGCGACAGAGCCCCTGCTGATAAATGCGACAGAGCCCCTGCTGATAAATGCGACAGAGCCCCTGCTGATAAATGCGACAGAGCCCCTGCTGATAAATGCGACAGAGCCCCTGCTGATAAATGCGACAGAACACTTGCTGATAACTACGCCACAGCTCCTGCTGATAACTACACCATAGCCCTGCTGAATATAGAGCGCAGGAAATTTGTTGTTCCATGGACAAGGAACAACATTTTGTTATTCTTCATTGCTCGGAGGAGCGTGTTTTACACGTGAGCCACATCGCAAACCACTAAAAACACCAGCAGACACCGGAGATCATCATCATCATGATCCTAGCAACATAAATAAACTGTAGCAGAAAGTGTCATTTTGGAGACTTTTGTAAATTTACATTTATAGCTGACATAGATCTTTTGTTTTCTGCTGCATTCACAAACTTCACTTTTTCCTGTGCCTGCAGCATTAACTTTAGATACATAGTTCACCTTCAGGTGAAGGCAACGAAATCTTATCTTACTTCTAGAAAAATGTGTTTCATCATCAGAAGTTGTGAAATGATAAATCTCAAATGATTATGACTTTTCCGTCCAGACTTCACATATTCTGAGAGCATTACTTGAGCCCAGAGCATGGAGCTGACAACCTTGCTGATAGCAACCATCGTCTTCTTGGCTGTCTTTCTCTGGTATCGTCGTCCTGATCCTCGACTTCCACCCAGTCCTAGAAGGCCACTACCAATTGTAGGTCACCTTCTGTACATGAAGCCTGACTCCAGAACTCAGATGAGAGAGTGGCACAAGCAATGTGGAGATATTTACAGGTAGGAAAATCAGTTAAGTAAGATGATAAAATTAGTTCTTAAGTTAAGTAAGAAGATAAAATTAGTTCTAAAGTTAAGTAAGAAGATAAAATTAGTTCTAAAGTTAAGTAAGAAAATAAAATAGTTATAAAGTTAAGTATGAAGATAAAATTAGTAAACTAATTAGTTCTAAAATTTGTAGTTCATTAATCTGTTGATCTTTTAAGTGATCTTCCTTCTGAAAAAGAAATCAATTTAGCAGACAGTCAGTCCTGGTAACTTACCTCTGCTATAAATAGAAAATATTATTTTATAATAGTTATGATACCCTAAAGTAAACATTATAAACTTCAGCAGGTATTAGTTGTTATGCATTTAAATTTAACCTTTCTCTCCTGTCCTTATTTCTTTACACTTTTTTTTCCTATAAATAAGACGTACAGCGAAACTTTACAGAGATGTGCTTTTAATAATAACAACAGGTATTTTGGATGCAGCAGAAGTGGTCGCTTTAATATTACTCTTTTAATACTCCTCCTTTAATACTCCTCTTTTAATACTCCTCCTTTAATACTCCTCTTTTAATACTCCTCCTTTAATACTCCTCCTTTAATACTCCTCTTTTAATACTCCTCCTTTAATACTCCTCCTTTAATACTCCTCTTTTAATACTCCTCCTTTAATACTCCTCCATTAATACTTCTCCTTTAATACTCCTCTTTTAATACTCCTCCTTTAATACTCCTCCTTTAATACTCCTCCTTTAATACTCCTCCTTTAATACTCCTCTTTTAATACTCCTCCTTTAATACTCCTCCATTAATACTTCTCCTTTAATACTCCTCTTTTAATACTCCTCCTTTAATACTCCTCCATTAATACTTCTCCTTTAATACTCCTCTTTTAATACTCCTCCTTTAATACTCCTCCATTAATACTTCTCCTTTAATACTCCTCTTTTAATACTCCTCCTTTAATACTCCTCCTTTAATACTCCTCCTTTAATACTCCTCCTTTAATACTCCTCCTTTAATACTCCTCCTTTAATACTCCCCTGGTAGTCACTGTAAAACAACATAGGACTAAAGATCAACGTAGGAAAGACAAAGTTAATGAAGCAAAATGTGAACAACAGAAATGTACTCAGAGTAGATAACAAGTTAGTGGAGGAGGTCAACGAATTTGTATACCTTGGCAGCAGAGTAGTAGAAAATGGAGACAGCACAGAGGACATCAACAGCAGACTTACTAGAGCAAACCAGACTTTTGCAATGCTGCAGACTATATGGAAATCTAAAAAACTAAGCATAAATATAAAAATCAGGATATTTAAGAGTAATGTTCTAAGTGTACTACTCTATGGAAGTGAATGCTGGAAAATCACCAAAACCATAGAAAACAAGTTGAATTCTTTCCAGAATAAACTTTTACGAAGAATTAGAAAAATATTTTGGCCAAACACCATAAGAAATAACATCTTGTTAGCAGAAATGCAGATGAAGCCACTGACAACAATTATTGAGGAAAGACGCTGGTGATAGTTGGGACATGTGCTCCGAATGACTGACAACTCACTACCAAAAATAGCACTAAGATGGACACCACAGGGGAACAGAAGTAAGGGTAGACCAAAAGAGACATGGAGAAGAACAACAGAAAGGATGTTGAGCAATAGAGGGCTCACCTGGGCAAGAGCAGAAGAAAAGGCGAAAGACAGGCATTTGTGGAAAACCCTTGCGGAAGCCCCATGTGCCCTGGGCACTTAAGGTTCAGAGAGAGAGAGAGAGAGTCACTGTCTGATTGTCACTGTCACTGACTGTCACTATCATTGATTGTAACTGTCATTGACTGTCAGACGATAACACTTTTCGCCGACACATCCGGTTTTACTTTTCTTATTTATTTTCTATCACTTTGGGTTTGTCCTCATTTATAACATAAATAGCTGATAACCCGGCGTTGCCTGGGTATTTATTTATCACAATCTTCTATATGACAGGAACACCATATCACCCCCATGCCAGTGGGGGCTGAAACTGGACTTAAACGGCATCGGGATTGTCACTATTCACCTCAGCGACACCAAAAACTATGGATTCGACACTAATATTTGTCGTTTTCGATTATTTTTACATGTCACCCCTTCCCAACCCCACCCTAGGAGTGCTAGGGGTGTCTTACTCCACAGTATTTTTTCCATATTTTTCCACAATCTTATAAAAAGTTCTACATAGTTTTATTTGACAAAACCTTGTGTTAAATGCGATCAGGACTGTCACCAATCAGTTTAGTGAACCCCAGCATTTTAGATTCGACACTAGTCGGCAATTTTGGACATTTTATTTTTCACCCCTTCTCACCCCTTCCCCTTCCTCTCCCCCCCCCCTCCCCCCACATGCCGATGGAAGCTGAACTTGGACATAAACGGCATCGGGAGTGTCACTACTCATCTCAGCGACTCTGAAAACTATGGATTCGACACTAATATCGGTCGATCTCGATTACATTTGCATGCCACTCCCATCCCACCCCTTTCTCACCACCTCCCCCCCCCCCCCCACCAATGCCAATGGGGCAGAACGTGGACGTAAACGGCATCGGGAACGTAGCTCTACAAGGTAACTACACAGGGCGTGCAATGGGGGGCTACAAATGCTGCTCATAGACCAGCACCGTTCTAGTTATCGATTCCTTAGACCAGTCTTGTTTTCTTCTTGAATTTAGTGGATAGTATGTCACCCCCTCCCATTCCATCAGTAATGGTGCTAGGCTTGTCATACCCCCCCCCCCCCCACATTAATTTTTTTCCAGATTGTAAGTCATATGTCTACCAAGTTTGGTTGAAATTGCTCCAGGCGTTCCAGAGTTATGCTGGAACATACATACATACATACACACAGACATATATATATATATATATATATATTGTAGCGATTCTACAACTTCATTATAGCAGTTCTATAACTTAATTGTAGAATATAAAACTCCTATAACTTAATTGTAGCGATGTAATATTCCTATAACTTAATTGCATCAATATAATATTCCTGTAGCTTATTTGTATCAATATAATATTCCTATAGCTTAAGTGTAGCAATTATTATTCCTAAGTTAGTTTTACTCATTTTACTTTCACAAGGAATGTCATGCAGGAAACTCTCTACTGTAGAGAGCGGAATAACAACACAGTTCCTTCAGATCATCAGAGGAAGTACCCCCTCCCCCACAGAAATGTGTTTAGGCCCTATTAAACTGACAATCTAAGGGAATGGGCCCCTCTGGGTCATGACTCCCAGAGGTCTTGTGAGTTGTTGCTTTTCCTTCGTCCCGGGATTGAGTTGGCACTGCACTTTGAAGTGCGTCTTTAGCGATTTACCTACGGAGGACTGGTGTTAGTTGTGACAAACGAAATTATTTATGTTCTCAATGCTTGTTTCGCATACTCCACAGCCAACAAGAAGCCTTTTCTGCTGTTTCTGAAAGGCTTTTCAATGTCATTGCTCTTGCTTGTCCCTTTATACCCATTTGTTTATATAGGTCATATGCTGATGTTGCATCGAATCCTCTCGCTCCCACTTCTACAGCTATCACTTTTGCCCTGATTCCTGCCCCCTGCCTCAGTTGCTTGACCAGGTCATTGTACTTCTCACATTTTAACAGATGTTGCTCCTCTATTCTTGTTTCGTACGGAACCGTAAGCTCGATCATTATTAGTTCATGTTTTTCTATGGAGTACACTGCAATGTCTGGTAGCACTCCTGTGTTCATGATGGCAGTCGGGTATTCTATTCTTCCTGGTAAGTCCGCTATCACATCCCAGTCATTTGTACCGTCTAGCTATGATGGTAAGGGAATGTCCGTGATTTCAATATTCGATGTTGTACCAGCGCCTATGAAGTATTTAGCTGGGACCTCAACTCTTTTGCTGTTATTTGCTTTATCTTTTTCCCTGTCTACAATGGTTACCAGTTCCTGCAGCACTCTGTTGTGCCGCCAGGTGTAGCGTCCTTGACCTAATGATACTCTGCATGCTGACAGCACATGGTCCAATGTTTGCCTTTCGTTGTAGAGAGGGCACTTTGTGTCTTCTGATAAACCCCATTTGTATAGGTTGGAGCCTGTAGGCAGAAGGTCATAAGTAGCTCTGATGATGAAGCTGAGCCTCAAGGGTGCCATTTTCCAGATGTCATTCCATGTTAGTGATCTCTGCAGGACTTCCTCTCATGTTAGTGATCTCTGCAGGACTTCCTCTCATGTTAGTGATCTCTGCAGGACTTCCTCTCATGTTAGTGATCTCTGCAGGACTTCTTCTCATGTTAGTGATCTCTGCAGGACTTCTTCTCATGTTAGTGATCTCTGCAGGACTTCCTCTCATGTTAGTGATATCTGCAGGACTTCCTCTCATGTTAGTGATCTCTGCAGGACTTCCTCTCATGTTAGTGATCTCTGCAGGACTTCCTCTCATGTTAGTGAACTCTGCAGGACTTCCTCTCATGTTAGTGAACTCTGCAGGACTTCCTCTCATGTTAGTGATCTCTGCAGGACTTCCTCTCATGTTGTCCACTGACCTTGCTGTACCTGTTGGACTGCCTTCTGGACCGCTTATCATCCTCTGAATTCCTTACTTCGCTGATGATCATATCCCTTTTTTCCTTACAGGAGGCTTTTGACAACCATTTGATTTCACCATGACCAAATCCCCTTCTGTTGGTCTGGGTGTATCCTATTACTTCTTTCAGCTCCTGCGTTTCTCTGGCTGCGGTCACATTCTTACTTTCCATTTTCGTCCAGTTTTAAGTGTTGGCTGCACTTCTCGTACCACCAGATCTGTAGATTCTTGTAGCATCATTGCAAGCCTTGTCTTTCCTACCTTGTATTCTTCGACCACAGATTTGAATGGTAGCTGCAGTTTGCTCTTCTTGCAGTACAGCGCTACATCAGTTAATCCTGGTGGTACGCCCAACTACTTTCTTATGAATGTATTTAACTTTATTTCAACTACCTCTACTGTGCTGGTACTTACTTCGTAAATGAGTAGTGGCCACATCAATTCTGGAATTAGCATGAACTGGAGGCACCAGATTTTGAACTTCTCCAATAGCCTGTTTTTGTCTATCATGTTCAGTCCATTCTGTGCCATTTCTATGACCTGCTTCACTGCGTTTGAGTTTTTCATGGAAGCATCATGTACTCTGCCAAGGCTCTTCACTGGCTCTTCCCTTACAGTTGGGATTACTTGATTTCCCACTGTTTACGATCTTTCTATCACTTTCCCTTTCATGAGTGACAGACTTCTGGACTTCTTTGGCTTGAAGCTCATGCGGCACCATATGATAAGCCTGTCCAAACGCTCTAACATCTTTCGTGCCTGTGCTTCACTGGTTGTTATTACTGTTGTGTCATCCATGAATGCTTTTAGTGGTGGCATCTGAAATCCATTTCTGAACCTTGGGCATTCTTCTGCTCCTTCTACTGCTTTCAAGATTACTTGCATGGCCAGTACGAACAGTATGGGAGATATTGTACAGCCCATTTCAATCCCTACCTTGAGCTCAATCCATCTTGTAATATATCCTGATGTTCCAAATATTATGAGGAACCCTGTGAAGTACATTTTCAGCATCTTCGTGATTTAGTTTGGCACATAATATATGTCTAGTACTAGCCATATCATCTAGTGCGGTACTGAGCTTTACGCATTGGCTAGGTCAAGCCATATTACCTGTAGATCTTGCTTTCCAGATCTTGCATGTTGAGTAGCTTCTCAGATCATTGAAGCATGCTCGAGACATCCTGGGGAACCTGGAATTCCTCCCTTCTGCACAGATGTATCAATGCAACCATTATCTAAGAGGTATGTTGTTAGTCTCCTTGCCATCACGGAGAAGAATATCTTTCCTTCCACATTCAGAAGTGAGATCAGTCTGAACTGGTTGATTTCAATGGAATTCTGCTCCTTTGGGATGTATACTCCGTTAGCCTTTTTCCATTCTTTACTTATAATCCCCGTGGTCCATGCTGTTCGTAGGAGTTTATGAAGTTTCTTTAGTACTTCGGGGCATCTTTTGTATAGTATGTAAGGGATGCCATGTGGGCCTGTTGCGGACTTGCCTTTAGCTTTTCCTACGATGCTCTCTACTTCTTGTAAGGTTGGTGGACTGCATTTGAATTTGGTGCCTGGTGCATAGGGGCACACTAGACCTTTCATCTGCTCCAGAGGTGTATGCTCATTTCTATCAGAGTATGTCTTGCTCAGATGTTCCTCGAGCACCTCCTTACCTGCTTTCAGCGTACCTGATTTTGAATGTTAAAATAACTGTTTGGCAAACCCGAAGGGATCTCTATAGGACTTCTCTCTTGCATATCTGGTTTTTCTCTTCCTTTTACATAGTCTTTCAGCTCTGCAAAGGGCATTGTGTTGGGATTTTAGATGCTGCCAAACCTGTCTTAGTCCTTCCTTTTCTGATTCGTGTGCCTTCTTGAACATTTTCCTGGCATGGTTCTTCTGCTGTCTAATTGCTTCTATTTTCCTCTGTCTTCTGGACTTTCTTGGTGTTACTTTTTCTCTTTTTGCCTGTTTGGTTCCAAACTCTTTGTGGCAGTGAAGATATATGATGTTACCAAATTCTTCCAGTTTTTGCTCTAAGTTTCCCCTCTCAGCTGTTTGTCCAGTTCTTGACATAATCCTGTGTCCAGGTTTTCCCATATGCTTTTGGCACATGATACATGTCTAGTACTAGCCATATCATCTAGTGCGGTACTGAGCTATACGCATTGGCTAGGTCAAGCCATATTACCTGTAGATCTTGCTTTCCAGATCTTGCATGTTGAGTAGCTTCTCAGATCATTGAAGCATGCTCGAGACATCCTGGGGAACCTGGAATTCCTCCCTTCTGCACAGATGTATCAATGTAACCATTATCTAAGAGGTATGTTGTTAGTCTCCTTGCCATCACGGAGAAGAATATCTTTCCTTCCACATTCAGAACTGAGATCAGTCTGAACTGGTTGATTTCAATGGAATTCTGCTCCTTTGGGATGTATACTCCGTTAGCCTTTTTCCATTCTTTACTTATAAGCCCCGTGGTCCATGCTGTTCGTAGGAGTTTATGAAGCTTCTTTAGTACTTCGGGGCATCTTTTGTATAGTATGTAAGGGATGCCATGTGGGCCTGTTGCGGACTTGCCTTTAGCTTTTCCTACGATGCTCTCTACTTCTTGTAAGGTTGGTGGACTGCATTTGAATTTGGTGCCTGGTGCATAGGGGCACACTAGACCTTTCATCTGCTCCAGAGGTGTATGCTCATTTCTATCAGAGTATGTCTTGCTCAGATGTTCCTCGAGCACCTCCTTACCTGCTTTCAGCGTACCTGATTTTGAATGTTAAAATAACTGTTTGGCAAACCCGAAGGGATCTCTATAGGACTTCTCTCTTGCATATCTGGTTTTTCTCTTCCTTTTACATAGTCTTTCAGCTCTGCAAAGGGCATTGTGTTGGGATTTTAGATGCTGCCAAACCTGTCTTAGTCCTTCCTTTTCTGATTCGTGTGCCTTCTTGAACATTTTCCTGGCATGGTTCTTCTGCTGTCTAATTGCTTCTATTTTCCTCTGTCTTCTGGACTTTCTTGGTGTTACTTTTTCTCTTTTTGCCTGTTTGGTTCCAAACTCTTTGTGGCAGTGAAGATATATGATGTTACCAAATTCTTCCAGTTTTTGCTCTAAGTTTCCCCTCTCAGCTGTTTGTCCAGTTCTTGACATAATCCTGTGTCCAGGTTTTCCTAAATGCTTTTGGCACTTGCTGGTGGGAAGTTGATCTTGTCTCCGGTCTCATCGGAGCATTGCCTCCATGCTGCCTGACCCAACATGAATATTCCCTGTACTGTGGTTTATATCCTGACAGAGATCTTCTAATGTCTTATCTGAGACTGGCGTCACAGTGCACTGTTGAGTATTGGGCAGCAAGAAACCACCACATCCCTTCTTCGTTCTGTGTATCTTCATGCCACGTTGAGTGTTAAATTTCCTGACACAGATGCATGGATACTCCATCCCCTGTTCTGTGTATCTTCATGCCACGTTGAGTGTTAAATTTCCTGACACAGATGCATGGATACTCCATCCCCTGTTCTGTGTATCTTCATGCCACGTTGAGTGTTAAATTTCCTGACACAGATGCATGGATACTCCATCCCCTGTTCTGTGTATCTTCATGTCACGTTGAGTGTTAAATTTCCTGACACAGATGCATGGATACTCCATCCCCTGTTCTGTGTATCTTCATGTCACGTTGAGTGTTAAATTTCCTGACACAGATGCATGGATACTCCATCCCCTGTTCTGTGTATCTTCATGTCACGTTGAGTGTTAAATTTCCTGACACAGATGCATGGATACTCTATCCCCTGTTCTGTGTATCTTCATGTCACGTTGAGTGTTAAATTTCCTGACACAGATGTATGGATACTCTATCCGCTGTTCTCAACTCGAATTAATTGGGGAGAGCATGGTCGTTTCCGTACAGTCACCTGTGATCCTTTATTCCCCCCCCACCCCCCAACCATTCGGTGAATCCTGGGGGCATTTCTTCTTTCTGGATTTTGTAGCGATAGTATGACGGCTGACAGGGTTGATAGTATGACGTCTGACAGGGTTGATAGTATGACGGCTGACAGAGTTGATAGTATGACGTCTGACAGGGTTGATAGTATGACTTCTGACAGGGTTGATAGTATGACGTCTGACAGAGTTGATAGTATGACGTCTGACAGGGTTGATAGTATGACTTCTGACAGGGTTGATAGTATGACGGCTGACAGAGTTGATAGTATGACGTCTGACAGGGTTGATAGTATGACTTCTGACAGGGTTGATAGTATGACTTCTGACAGAGTTGATAGTATGACTTCTGACAGGGTTGATAGTATGACGTCTGACAGGGTTGATAGTATGACGTCTGACAGAGTTGATAGTATGACGTCTGACAGGGTTGATAGTATGACGACTGACAGGGTTGATAGTATGACGACTGACAGGGTTGATAGTATGACGTCTGACAGAGTTGATAGTATGACGTCTGACAGAGTTGATAGTATGACGTCTGACAGAGTTGATAGTATGACGTCTGACAGAGTTGATAGTATGACGTCTGACAGGGTTGATAGTATGACGACTGACAGGGTTGATAGTATGACGGCTGACAGTGTTGCTGGCTCAGACAGCCCTATTAAGGGCCGCTTTCCCAGTGAGGATTCTGGTCTTTCCCGACTGTTCATCGGTCTTTCCCGATTGTCTATGGCATCACCATGCTCTGTATGCAGGAAACTCTCTACTGTAGAGAGCGGAACAACAACACAACTCTTCAGATCATCAGAGGAAGTACCCCCCCCCCCCTCAGACAAGTATCATGTTATACTTGCTGGCCACTTTTTCCGCCTTGACACTATCTCATCCATTACAAGGTGACAATTAACATGAAGCCCGAAGGTAACACTGAAAATCGCTGTTTCTCACGTACACGACTTATTTAAATTATATTTACAGTCTGGCTGGCGGTCGAAGAGTCTCTCATTATATAAGATAAAAGTTTCATCCATTACTTTGATGCACATCGTGATCACCAACTATAAAATTTGTTTATTTTTTCTTAAGTTTCTTGCACAAAACATAGACAATAAAATACACGTTGTACTGGTAGTTCGACTAATCTGATGATTACAACCGAACCCATTATGCTCGCTTTCATTTTCTCAAATTTATTATCAGCGTATTTTCACTATCACATTCTACACTCAACTGATGTCTACAATTCTCGCCCTGACTCTGTCTACAATTCTGGCCCTGACTCTGTCTACAATTCTCGCCCAGACTCTGTCTACAATTCTGGCCCTGACTCTGTCTACAATTCTCGCCCTGACTCTGTCTACAATTCTCGCCCTGACTCTGTCTACAATTCTGGCCCTGACTCTGTCTACAATTCTGGCCCTGACTCTGTCTACAATTCTGGCCCTGACTCTGTCTACAATTCTGGCCCTGACTCTGTCTACAATTCTGGCCCGACTCTGTCTACAATTCTGGCCCGACTGTGTCTACAATTCTCGCCCTGACTCTTGTATAGTTCCACACGGCTCTTACTCATCTGTTCTTTTCTCTCTAACAAATCTTCTCTCTGCTTGAAGTCTCCCCAACCTCTCAGTGTTGAGAACTCTCTAACAAATCTTCTCTCTGCTTGAAGTCTCTCCAACATCTCAGTGTTGAGAACTCTCTAACAAATCTTCCCTCTGCTTGAAGTCTCCTCAGCCTCTCAGTGTTGAGAACTCTCTAACAAATCTTCTCTCTGCTTGAAGTCTCTCCAACATCTCAGTGTTGAGAACTCTCTAACAAATCTTCTCTCTGCTTGAAGTCTCTCCAACGTCTCAGTGTTGAGAACTCTCTAACAAATCTTCTCTCTGCTTGAAGTCTCCCCAACCTCTCAGTGTTGAGAACTCTCTAACAAATCTTCTCTCTGTTTGAAGTCTCTCCAACATCTCAGTGTTGAGAACTCTCTAACAAATCTTCTCTCTGTTTGAAGTCTCTCCA
Organism: Achatina immaculata; assembly: GCA_009760885.1. NCBI lineage: Eukaryota > Metazoa > Mollusca > Gastropoda > Stylommatophora > Achatinidae > Lissachatina > Lissachatina immaculata. The sequence continues at coordinate 26,651,458 of CM019702.1, forward strand.
ACATCTCAGTGTTGATAACTCTCTAACAAATCTTCTCTCTGTTTGAAGTCTCCCCAACCTCTCAGTGTTGAGAACTCTCTAACAAATCTTCTCTCTGCTTGAAGTCTCCCCAACCTCTCAGTGTTGATAACTCTCTAACAAATCTTCTCTCTGTTTGAAGTCTCTCCAACATCTCAGTGTTGAGAACTCTCTAACAAATCTTCTCTCTGTTTGAAGTCTCCCCAACCTCTCAGTGTTGAGAACTCTCTAACAAATTTTCTCTCTGTTTGAAGTCTCCCCAACCTCTCAGTGTTGAGAACTCTCTAACAAATCTTCTCTCTGCTTGAAGTCTCCCCATCATCTCTGTGTTGAGAACTCTCCCAGGTCCATTTTCGTCTCTGTCTTCTGCTTATATCCTTTAGTAGCAGGCGATCCTCTTAGTCCACTCCTCAAGGTTACTACTGGTTACCTGGTCTACATATCTTAAGTCCGGTCGCAGGATATGTAAACATGTCAGTCCCGTTAATACTTCCGCGTAAGCTGGGCTGTCGGTCGATTCACTTGATATAAGGCGAGAACCAGTCTTCTGTGTGTATTAGGTGTAAGACCCAATCTTCTGCATGTAGTAGGTGTCAGAATCAATCTCTAGCGTGTAGTAGGTGTCAGAATCAATCTCTAGCGTGTAGTAGGTGTAAGACCCAATCTTCTGCATGTAGTAGGTGTCAGAATCAATCTCTAGCGTGTAGTAGGTGTCAGAATCAATCTCTAGCGTGTAGTAGGTGTCAGAATCAATCTCTAGCGTGTAGTAGGTGTCAGATCCAATCTTCTGCGTGCATTACATGTCGGACCCAATCTCCTGTGTATAGTTGGTGTCGGACCCAATTATCTGTGTGTAGTAGGTGTCAGACCCAATCTCTTGTGTGTCGTATTTGTGAGGATTTGTCGTTCTCTGTTAACATTGTGTCCATTAATTCCTCTGTCGACAGTCAATTTGTTTTCCTATTTAGGTGGTCTTGTCATTGTTTCCTCTTATCTTATTATTCTGTTCTTATGAGGAGCGTTCTTGGCCTCATCCTGTCCATGCTTGTCCTTATAAAACTGTCTGCTGCAGTGAGATTTCCTACTTCACTAGTTCACAACTTTCTTCTAAGGTTAATGCTACCTTAATTACATGACTACCACCTTTATTCTACATAATAGTACTAATAATAATAAAAAGTACCTTAATTACCAAGGACTGCGTTACATGCTTTCATAAAGAATGAGCCTATATGTACTTCTATTAAAAAAAACTCTTATGATTCGTTATCACAGCTTTACTAATGCATATTGTATATATAAAACTCTTGTTGTCAGCAAACATAACACAAGACATTAGTGGTATACTTCAGTTAACATGACACGCTTCAACAGATATAACACACACATTGACGGACATATTTTATACCAGTAAAAATAAACAAACAGAATTGATCTTTCTTTAAAAAAAAAGAATCTTCTCCAGCAGATAAAAGATTTACAAAACAGCAGATCTGGGTTATAGTACGAAGTACTACCTGACAAGTATTATGTCTGAGAATTATAAGAGAAAAATGTTTAGGATATCAAGCAATCTTTTCTTCTTCTTCTTCTTCTTCGTATTTTTCCCAGACATGGATCTCTCTCTCCCCACACCCCCAATAAAATAAAGCTGCTTGTTGTGTCTAGAGGAATGATATTTCCAGCAAAACATTCATGGGCGGACAAAAATATTCGAATACGTTTTTATCTGGAAATATTTCAGTCCTCAAAGAAAAGTACAATACCAGGTAGATGCACCTGTTCTCTTTTCTGAAATGCTGTTTTCATGTTGTCATTTAAATAACTTAAAGGGTCAAGAAGTTAAAAAGATCACATTGTAGAGTGATAGCTGTAGTGTAATGAATGTTTGATGGTTTAATTCTTTCTTGACAGTCTGTACATGGGAGGGACTCTGGCAGTTGTTCTGAATGGATACGACCTGATCAAGGAAATGCTGGTCAAGAAAGGAGACTTAACGTCTAACAGACCATCATTCTTTATAGATGAGGTCTGTGTATGTCTTTTTTATTTTTTAGTTTAACTCGCCCTCCCTAACAGTTTATAGTAAATATATCATGCATATAGCAATAACTTCCTTTCTATATAAAAATCAACAATAATTTGAGTATTATATCACACCAAGTAGTAACTTCATCACTTGTAACATCAAAGAAAATCATCTCGTCAGAACTTTTAGACATCAGAATAAACTACAAATTATTATGTAGAAAAAGAAAACAATAACTTCATTCCTTATGTTACCAAACTGTCCCACAACGGTATGAAAAAAAAATAATAGTTAAGAAACTATCCACGACACAAAAAATAACAACTATATACATAAATATATTTGTTACAGGCAACAGGTCATCCAGGAAAAGGAATTATATTCTCCAGTGGAAAGCCATGGAAAGAGCAGAGATCTACGGCCTTATCAATTCTCAGAGCTTTTGGAATGGGCAAGAACCTTCTGGCAGAGAAGATACAAGAAGAAGCTGCCTGTTTTATCAACTATCTGGCAAATTATGAAGGAAAGCCAATCGATATTCGCGTTATGACCAACATTTGCACGTCCAACATTATATGCTCAATATTGATTGGTCACCGTTTTGACTATGAAGACAAGGATTTTCAGCATTTGATACATTGTTTGGCTACTTTAGCTTGTGACCAAAAAAATGTTGGTTTCATCAATTTTGTATACTGGCTCAAACATACTCCAGGTGACCTCTTCAAAGGTAAAAAGTTGACTGCCAGCACCAAGAACATAATGGATTCCTTTCTGAAAATTATAGAGGAGAAGAAACGAAATGTAGTGGATTCGAGCGACGTGTGTGATCTGATTGACGCTTACATCGTGGAAAAAAATAAGAAAATCAAAGCCGGTGAACCAACCTCACTGGATGATGATAACCTAAAGAAAATTATGTTCGATTTGTTCGTTGCTGGAACTGAGACGGCAAGTACCACCATTTACTGGTGTATTCTGTACATGCTCAACCACCCTGATGTGCAAGAAAAGGTGTACAGAGAGATCAAAGACAAAATTGGAACAGATCGAACTCCAACAATACAAGACAAACCTGAACTGACATATCTCAACGCTGTCACCATGGAGACCTTACGTCTATCAAACATCGTCAACCTTTCAGTACCTCACGAATGCGCAGAAGAAGTGACGATTAGAGGCTACACCCTGCCTAAAGGAACCTACATCCTTACAAACCTGGACTCTGTCCTACATGATGAGAAAACCTGGGGATCTGACGCTTTGAGTTTCCGACCTGAACGATTCATTGATGACAACGGTAAACTGAAGAATCCAGAACAATTTATCCCGTTTGGTATTGGACGCCGTATCTGTCTGGGCGAGGCTATAGCAAAGATGGAACTGTTTCTGTTTCTAGCCTTCATGTTCCAGAAGTTCCAGTTCCTTCCCGAAGCCCCAGACTCTGTTCCTAAAATAGAATATGTGTGTGGTGGCGTTGTTGTGCCAAAGGAGTACAGTGTGAGGGCAACTGAAAGAAAGTAAATCCCCAAAGAAATATTAGCAGACTTTTGTCAACATTTTATTCACGTGACGTGAACTATCCATAACGTTGTTCCTCTCACTGCCTCTGTAAATGTAATGCCGCCCTGAGGAAATTTACCAGTGTCTGGCAATGATGTATTCAAATTTTGTGTTATGTCCTGATTCCACCTGCGGTGAGGTCGTCCCGTCTTCTCTTTTGCCATGCACTATACCTGTCAAACTCTCTAAAGCATCGTGTCTCTTGAAGTGGCTGAAGTAGCTTTCTAATTTTGATGGCATCTACGTAACAATCCACTGCGACACCTAATTCCTAATTTTCTTTCTCTCCATTGAATCAGAAGTATGTAAAGTATAAACAGAAAACTAGGAAGTATTTAAGACTGATTATTTGCTGAAAATGTAAACAAAGAATATGTTTGTATAATGCAGTTTGTCTTACGAACTTGAGAAAATATAACTTTGCTTTCTTCTACTTCACGTCAATTTGCAGAAATTGTGTGTGTGTTGTAGATATCAGAGAATAATGTGAATAATAATGAAATTCATGGTTTAGTATTTTCAGCACTTTAGTATATTCATTAAAATAATCAAAACTATCATGTTTTTGTATACAGTTTTTATGTGTATATAATCATTGCGAGAAGGAGATAGAGAGAGACATAGAGAGAGAGAGAGATAGAGAGAGAGAGAGAGAGAAAGTGTGTGAGAGTTGTATCTCAGACTTATGACTGGTCAAGCAGGCAAAGACGACGCATCTCACATCACGCGGTAATAGCTAGAGGGGAGGGGGAGTGGTGGTGGTTTGAAGAAAAAGTGAAGAGATCAAGGAAAATCACAGTCAGGTGTAAACATTGTTTGGCTACTTTAGCTTGTGACCAAAAAAATGTTGGTTTCATCAATTTTGTATACTGGCTCAAACATACTCCAGGTGACCTCTTCAAAGGTAAAAAGTTGACTGCCAGCACCAAGAACATAATGGATTCCTTTCTGAAAATTATAGAGGAGAAGAAACGAAATGTAGTGGATTCGAGCGACGTGTGTGATCTGATTGACGCTTACATCGTGGAAAAAAATAAGAAAATCAAAGCCGGTGAACCAACCTCACTGGATGATGATAACCTAAAGAAAATTATGTTCGATTTGTTCGTTGCTGGAACTGAGACGGCAAGTACCACCATTTACTGGTGTATTCTGTACATGCTCAACCACCCTGATGTGCAAGAAAAGGTGTACAGAGAGATCAAAGACAAAATTGGAACAGATCGAACTCCAACAATACAAGACAAACCTGAACTGACATATCTCAACGCTGTCACCATGGAGACCTTACGTCTATCAAACATCGTCAACCTTTCAGTACCTCACGAATGCGCAGAAGAAGTGACGATTAGAGGCTACACCCTGCCTAAAGGAACCTACATCCTTACAAACCTGGACTCTGTCCTACATGATGAGAAAACCTGGGGATCTGACGCTTTGAGTTTCCGACCTGAACGATTCATTGATGACAACGGTAAACTGAAGAATCCAGAACAATTTATCCCGTTTGGTATTGGACGCCGTATCTGTCTGGGCGAGGCTATAGCAAAGATGGAACTGTTTCTGTTTCTAGCCTTCATGTTCCAGAAGTTCCAGTTCCTTCCCGAAGCCCCAGACTCTGTTCCTAAAATAGAATATGTGTGTGGTGGCGTTGTTGTGCCAAAGGAGTACAGTGTGAGGGCAACTGAAAGAAAGTAGATCCCCAAAGAAATATTAGCAGACTTTTGTCAACATTTTATTCACGTGACGTGAACTATCCATAACGTTGTTCCTCTCACTGCCTCTGTAAATGTAATGCCGCCCTGAGGAAATTTACCAGTGTCTGGCAATGATGTATTCAAATTTTGTGTTATGTCCTGATTCCACCTGCGGTGAGGTCGTCCCGTCTTCTCTTTTGCCATGCACTATACCTGTCAAACTCTCTAAAGCATCGTGTCTCTTGAAGTGGCTGAAGTAGCTTTCTAATTTTGATGGCATCTACGTAACAATCCACTGCGACACCTAATTCCTAATTTTCTTTCTCTCCATTGAATCAGAAGTATGTAAAGTATAAACAGAAAACTAGGAAGTATTTAAGACTGATTATTTGCTGAAAATGTAAACAAAGAATATGTTTGTATAATGCAGTTTGTCTTACGAACTTGAGAAAATATAACTTTGCTTTCTTCTACTTCACGTCAATTTGCAGAAATTGTGTGTGTGTTGTAGATATCAGAGAATAATGTGAATAATAATGAAATTCATGGTTTAGTATTTTCAGCACTTTAGTATATTCATTAAAATAATCAAAACTATCATGTTTTTGTATACAGTTTTTATGTGTATATAATCATTGCGAGAAGGAGATAGAGAGAGACATAGAGAGAGAGAGAGATAGAGAGAGAGAGAGAGAGAAAGTGTGTGAGAGTTGTATCTCAGACTTATGACTGGTCAAGCAGGCAAAGACGACGCATCTCACATCACGCGGTAATAGCTAGAGGGGAGGGGGAGTGGTGGTGGTTTGAAGAAAAAGTGAAGAGATCAAGGAAAATCACAGTCAGGTGTAAACATAGTTGCTTGTAGATGTCAGCATAGTTGCTTGTAGATGTACTTGTAGATGTCACCATAGTTGCTTGTAGATGTACTTGTAGATGTCAGCATAGTTGCTTGTAGATGTACTTGTAGATGTCAGCATAGTTGATTGTAGATGTACATGTAGATAGCAGGATAGTTGCTTCTAGATGTCAGCATAGTTGCTTGTAGATGTACTTGTAGATGTCAGCATAGTTGTTTGTAGATGTCAGCATAGTTGCTTGTAGATGTCAGCATACTTGCTTGTAGATGTCAGCATAGTTGCTTGTAGATGTATTTGTAGATGTCAGTATAGTTGCTTGTAGATGTCAGCATACTTGCTTGTAGATGTCAGCATAGTTGCTTGTAGATGTACTTGTAGATGTCAGTATAGTTGCTTGTAGATGTCAGCATACTTGCTTGTAGATGTCAGTATAGTTGCTTGTAGATGTCAGCATACTTGCTTGTAGATGTCAGTATAGTTGCTTGTAGATGTCAGCATATTTGCTTGTAGATGTCAGCATAGTTGCTTGTAGATGTATTTGTAGATGTCAGTATAGTTGCTTGTAGATGTCAGCATACTTGCTTGTAGATGTCAGCATACTTGCTTGTAGATGTCAGCATACTTGCTTGTAGATGTCAGCATAGTTGCTTGTAGATGTACTTGTAGATGTCAGCATAGCTGCTTGTAGATGTCAGCATAGTTGGTTGTAGATATACTTGTAAATGTCAGCATTGTTACTTGTAGGTGTCAGCATAGTTGCTTGTAGATGTACTTGTAGATGTCAGCATAATTAATGTTCTTATAGATGTCAGCATAGTTGGTTGTAGATGTACTTGTAGGTGTCAGCATAGCTGGTTGTAGATGTAGTTGTATATGTCAGCATAGTTGCTTGTAGATGTACTTGTAGGTGTCAGCATAGTTGTTGATAGATGTACCTGTAAATGTCAGCATAGTTGCTTGTAGTTGTACTTGTAGATGTCAGCAGAGTTATTGGTAGATGTGCTTGTAGATGTCAGCATAATTGCTTGTAGATGTCATCATAGTTGCTTATAGATGCACTTGTAGATGTCAGTATAGTTACTTGTAGATGTCAGCATAGTTGGCAAATGTACTTGTAGAAGTCAGCATAGTTGCTTGTAGATGTACTTGTAGGTGTCAGTATAGTTGCTTGTAGATGTACTTGTAGATGTCAGCATTGTTGTTGGTAGATGTACTTGTAGATGTCAGCATTGTTGTTGGTAGATGTACTTGTAGATGTCAGCATAGTTGCTTGTAGATGTATTTGTAGATGTCAACACAGTTGCTTGTAGATGTACTTGTAGATGTCAGCATGGTTTCTTGTAGATGTCAGCATAGTTGCTTGTAGATGTCAGCATAATTGCTTGTAGATGTCAGCATAGTTGCTTGTAGATGTCAGCATAATTGCTTGTAGATGTCAGCATAGTTACTTGTAGATGTTAGCATAGTTGTCTGTGGACGTAATGAAAGCATATTTACTCAATTTACAAATTTATTTAGCCTCTTGTGTAAGCATAGCTGCTCTAATACATAAGTATATTTACTATCAGATGTAAGCATATTTACGGCCAGTCATATAAGTAAAGTCGAATATTTCAAAACTAATCTCTTCTTCTTCTTCTTCTTCTGCGCTGTGTGTGCGGTACTATCTCTTCTAGTGACAGTCACAAATGACTGATTGTCATGACTTAGGTCATGCTTTATACTTGGAAATCTGTCTACATGTAAGAAGCTCTAAACTCAGAGAGAAAATAAAAAGCTTGAATGCACACGGAAAAATTCATCAGATCTGAGAAGTTAAGAAGGTTGAAGGTGTGACAGCAGGACGTACATTGTAGAGCCATTTTGAGAGTATCCTTGTAAAAGGTGGGAGTGTGTGGTGTAGGTGAGGTGTGGGTGTAGGTGGGAATGTGTGCTGTAGGTGAGGTGTGGATGTAGGTGGGAGTGTGTGGTGTAGGTGGGGTGTGGGTGTAGGTGGGAGTGTGTGGTGTAGGTGGGGTGTGGGTGTAGGTGGGAGTGTGTGGTGTAGGTGGGAGTGTGTGCTGTAGGTGAGGTGTGGGTGTAGGTGGGAGTGTGTGCTGTAGGTGGGGTGTGGGTGTAGGTGGGAGTGTGTGGTGTAGGTGGGGTGTGGGTGTAGGTGGGAGTGTGTGGTGTAGGTGGGGTGTGGGTGTAGGTGGGAGTGTGTGCTGTAATTGGGAGTGCGAGTGTAGGTGGGAGTGTCTGGTGTAGGTGGGAGTGATTGCTGTAGGTGGGGTGTGGGTGTAGGAGGGAGTGTGTGCTGTAATTGGGAGTGTGGGTGTGGAGGTAGGAGTGTTAAGTGTAGATGGAAGTGTGAGGTGTAGGTGAAAGTGTGGTGTGTAGATTGGAGTGTGAAGTGTAGGTGGACGTGTCACGTGTAGGTGGGAGTGTGACGTGTAGGTAGGAGTGTGAGATGTAGGTGAAAGTGTTGTGTAGATTGGAGTGTGAAGTGTAGGTGAAAGTGTGAGGTGTATGTGGAATTGTGAGGTGTAGGTGAAGATGTGTTGTGTAGATTGGAGTGTGAAGTGTAGGTGAAAGTGTGAGGTATAGGTGGAAGTATGAGGAGTAGGTGGAAGTGTGTTGTGTATATTGGAGTGTGAAGTGTAGTTGGAAGTGTGATGTATAGGTGGAAGTGTAAGGTGTGGGCGGGAGTGTGTTGTGTAGATTGGAGTGTGAAATGTAGATGAAAGTGTGAGGTTTAGGTGGAAGTGTGAGATGTAGGTGGAAGTGTGTTGTGTATATTGGAGTGTGAGATGTAGGTGAAAGTGTGTTGTATAGATTGGAGTGTGAATTGTAGGTGGAAGTGTGTTGTGTAGATTGGAGTGTGAAGTGTAAGTGAAAGTCTGAGGTGTAGGTGTAAGTGTGAAGTGTAGTTGAAAGTGTGAGGTAAAGGTGGAAATATGAGGTGAAGGTGGAAGTGTGAGGTGTAGGTGGGAGTGTGTTGTGTAGTTGGAAATATGAGGTGAAGGTGGAAATATTAGGTGAAGATGGAAATATGAGGTGAAGGTGAAAGTGTGAGGTGTAGGTGGAAGTGTGAGGTGTAGGGGAAAGTGTGTTTTGTAGATTGGGGTGTGAAGAGTGTGTTGGTTGTGAATGCTAGGTGTTGTATTGTCGGGTGTTTCTGGTGTAGATGTGAGTGTGGGTTTTAGTTAGGGATGTGTTGTGTGGATGGCAGTGTGCAGGTTGGGGTGTTTGGTGTAAATAAAAATATGAGATGTATGTGGGAGTGTGAAGTGCAGGTGGGAGTGTGAGATGTAGGTGAAAGTGTGAGATGTAGGTGAAAATTTGAGGAGTATGTGGAAGTGTGAAGTGTAGATGGAAATGGGAGGAGTATGTGGAAGTGTATGGTGTTGTAGGAGTGTGAGTTGTAGGTGGAAGTTTCGGGTGTAGACAGAAATGTGAGGTGTGGGTGAAAGTGTGAGATGAAGGTGGAAGTGAGGTGTAGGTGGAAGTGTGAGATAAAGGTTGAAATGTGAGGTGAAGGTGGAAGAGTGAGATAAAGGTCGAAGTGAGGTGCAGGTGGAAGAGTGAGGTTAAGGTGGAAGTGTGAGGTGTAGGTGGAAATATGAGGTGTAGGTGGAAGTGTAAGGTGTAGGTGGAAGTGTGAGGTGTAGATGGAATTGTGATGTATAGGTGAAAAAGTGAGGTGTAGATGAAAGTGTGAAGTGCAAATGGAAGAGTGAGGTTTTGGTGGAAGTGTGAGGTATAATTGAAAGTGTGAGATGTAGGTGGAAGTGTGAGATGTAGGTGGAAGAGTGAGGTGTAAGTGGAAGTGTGAGGTGTAGGTGGAAGTGTGAGATGAAGGCGGAAGTGTGAGGTGTAGGTGGAAGTGTGAGGTGTAAGTGGAAGTGTGAGGTGTAGGTGGAAGTGTGAGATGAAGGCGGAAGTGTGAGGTGTAGGTGGAAGTGTGAGGTGTAGGTGAAAGTGTGGGATGTAGGTGGAAGAGTGAGCTGGCTGTAGGTGGAAGAGTGAGGTGTAGGTGGAAGAGTGAGGTGTAGGTGGAAGTGTGAGGTGTAGTTGGAAGTGTGAGGTGTAGGTGGAAGTTTGAGATGAAGGTGGAAGAGTGAGGTGTAGTTGGAAGTGTGAGGTGTAGGTGGAAGTGTGAGGTGTAGGTGGAAGAGTGAAGTGTAGGTGAAAGTGTGGGATGTAGGTGGAAGTGTTAGGTGTAGGTGGAAGAGTGAAGTGGAAGTGGAAGTGTGAGGTGTAGGTGGAAGTGTGAGATGAAGGCGGAAGTGTGAGGTGTAGGTGGAAGAGTGAAGTGGAAGTGTGAGGTGTAGGTGGAAGTGTGAGATGAAGGTGGAAGAGTGAGGTGTAGGTGGAAGTGTGAGGTGTAGGTGGAAGTGTGAGGTGTAGGTGGAAGAGTGAGCTGTAGGTGGAAGAGTGAGGTGTAGGTGAAAGTGTGGGATCTAGGTGGAAATGTTAGGTGTAGGTGGAAGTGTAAAATGAAAGTGGAAGAGTGAGATGAAAGTTGAAGAGTGAGGTGTAGGTGGAAGATTGAGGTGTATGTGGAAGTGTGAGGTGTAGGTGGAAGTGTGAGATGAAAGTGGAAGAATAATGTGTAGGTGGAAGAGTGAGGTGTAGGTGGAAGAGTGAGATGTAGGTGGAAGAGTGGCTTGTGGGTGGAATTGTGAGATGTATGTGGAAGTGTGAGATTTAAGCGGAAGTGTGAGTTGTAGGTAGAAGTGTGAGATGTGTGTGGAAGTTTGAGGTGTAGGTGGAAGTGTGAGGTGTAGATAGTAGTGATGATTATTGGTGGGATGTGATGTGCAGGTGCGTTTTTCTGGTGTAGGTGGGAGTGTTGCGTGTAAGTGCTTGTGTGATGTGTAGTTGAAAGTTTGATGTGTAGATAGAAAAGTAAGATGTAAGTGGAAGTGTGGGATGAAGGTGGAAGTGTGAAGTGTATTTGGAAGTGTGAGATGAACTTTGAAGTGTGAGGTGTAGGTGGAAGTGTGAGATGAAAGTGGAAGTGTGAGGTGTAGGTGGAAGTGTGAGGTATAGGTGGCATTTTGAGGTGAAGGTGGACGTGTAAGTTGTAGATAGAAGTGTGAGGTGTTGGTGGAAGTGTGAGATGGTGGACGTGTGTGATGAAGGTGGAAGTGTGTTGTGAAGGTGGAAATGTGAGATGAAGGTGGAAGTGTGAGGTGTAGGTGGAAGTGTGAAGTATAGATGAAATTTTGAGATGAAGGTGGAAGTGTAAGGTGTAGGTGGAAGTGTGTGGTGTGGATGGCATTTTGTTCTGTAGGTTGGGGTGTGTCGTGTTAGTATAAATGTGAGGTTTAGATGGGTTTGTGAGGTGTGGTTAAAGTGTTAGGTCTAGGTAGGAGTATGAGGCGTAGGCAGAAATGTGAGATGTAGGTGGAAGTGCGATGTGTAAGTGGAAATATGGAGTGTAGGTGGTAGGTGGACGTGTGTGATGTAAGTGGAAATGTGTGGTGTAGGTGGGAATGTGGGTGTAGTTGTAAGCGTGTGGTGTAGATAGGAGTGCTGGGTGTAGGTCGGAGTGTGTTGTATAGGTTGAACTGTGTGTTGTAGATGAAAGTGTGTGGTGTAGGTTGGAGTGTGGAGTATAGTTGGGAGTGTGTGGTGTAGGTCGGAGTGTGTGGTGTAGGTTGAACTGTGTGTTGTAGATGAAAGTGTGTGGTGTAGGTTGGAGTGTGGAGTATAGATGGGAGTGTGTGGTGTAGTGTTAGTATTTGGTGTAGATGGTAGTGTAGGTGGGAGTTTGTGGTGGTAGTGTGGCGTGTAGGTGGGAGTTTGTGGTGGTAGTGTGGCGTGTAGGTGGGAGTTTGTGGTGGGAGTGTGGCGTGTAGGTGGGAGTTTGTGGTGGTAGTGTGGTGTGTAGGTGGGAGTTTGTGGTGGTAGTGTGGCGTGTAGGTGGGAGTTTGCGGTGGGAGTGTGGCGTGTAGGTGGGAGTTTGTGGTGGGAGTGTGGCGTGTAGGTGGGAGTTTGTGGTGGTAGTGTGGCGTGTAGGTGGGAGTTTGTGGTGGGAGTGTGGCGCGTAGGTGGGAGTTTGTGGTGGAACCTGTCGTGTAGGTGGGAGTTTGTGGTGGAACTTGTCGTGTAGGTGGGAGTTTGTGGTGGAACTTGTCGTGTAGGTTGGAGTTTATGATGGGAGTGTGGCGTGTAGGTGGGAGTTTGTGGTGGGAGTGTGGCGTGTAGGTGGGAGTTTGTGGTGGAACTTGTCGTGTAGGGGGAGTTTGTGGTGGGAATGTGGCGTGTAAGGTGGGAGTTTGTGGTGGGAATGTGGCGTGTAGATGGGAGTTTGTGTTGGGAGTGTGGCGTGTAGGTGGGAGTATGTGGTGGTAGTGTGGCGTGTAGGTGGGAGTTTGTGGTGGGAGTGTGACGTGTAGGTGATAGTTTGTGATGGGAGTGTGACGTGTAGGGGGAGTTTGGCGTGTAGGTGGGGGTTTGTGGTGGGAGTGTGACATGTAGATGGGAGTTTGTGGTGGGAGTGTGACGTGTAGGTGGGAGTTTGTGGTGGAACTTGTCGTGTAGGTGGGAGTTTGTGGTGGAACTTGTCGTGTAGGTTGGAGTTTGTGGTGGAACGTGTCGTGTAGATGGGAGTTTGTGGTGGAATTTGTCGTGTAGGTGGGAGTTTGTGATGGAATTTGTCGTGTAGGTTGGAGTTTGTGGTGGGAGTGTGGCGTGTAGGTGGGAGTTTATGGTGGGAGTGTGGCGTGTAGGTGGGAGTTTGTGGTGGGAGTGTGGCAAGTAGGCGGGAGCATGTGTTGTAGATGGCAGTGTTCTTAGGTTGGAGTGTGTTGTTTATGTGTGAATGTGAGGTGTAGGTGGAAGTGTTGGGTGTAACTGGGAGTGTATGGTGTAAGCATGAGAGTGGATTGTAGTTGGGAGAGTATTTTGAAGGTGATAGTGTGAGATGTAGTTAGGACTGTGATGTAGGTGATAGTGTGTGGTATAGTTGGGACTGTGGTGTAGGTGATAGTGTGTGGTGTAGGAGATAGTGTATGGTGTAGGTGATAGTGTATGATGTAAATGATAGTGTGTGGTGTAGGTGATAGTGTGTGATGTAGGTGATAATGTGTGGTGTAGATGATAGTGTGTGGTGTAGGTGATAGTGTGTGATGTAGGTGATAGTGTGTGATGTAGGTGGTAGTTTGTAGTGTAGTTGATAGTGTGCTGTGTAGGTGATAATGTGTGGTGTAGTGATAGTGTGTGGTGTAGGTGATAGTGTGTGGTGTAAATCTGAGTGTTTGGTGCAAGAGGGAGTGTTCGTGTACGTTATGCACAGGACAGGCTAGTATTAAAGACATTGAAGTGGCAGATCAGCTGAGTGTGACAGTATTCTTCAAATGTTGCACTTATTTTACTGTCAAAGGGTCATAATCAAGAATAAAATTTTGTTTTTAGACTTACTTTTTAAAGCCCCTTGATGTGGTCAAGAAAAGGTTAATTTTGATACTTTAACTTCTCGAGGATTATGATCATGTTTGGTGAACTTTATCTTGACATGTTTTTATAAGCAGCTACAATTTGAAACTTAAAAGTTAAGTTTGGAAACTTGTCCAAGGTCGCAAACAGAGACCTGCACGAAGTTTAGACTTTTTCATGAGAAAAATGTTCACGAAACAGAGTTAGAATTTGTACATGATATTTAAGAACTGAAATTTTAGATAAGGGGGTCGGTCAGTCTGTTAGTTGTGAGTCATTTTGATCTTTGTGATTAATCTGATTGAAGATGATAGCTGAAGTTGTGATAGCATTATAATGATGTGAATGTTGAGCTAGTAGATTTTTTCATGGATCCATGTAAGGTTTTTGATGTTGCTACAGTTGTCTAAAGTAGAGATGTGAATTGAAGAATGTGAATAGTTCTCGTCTGAGATTTAGTAGGACTTGTAAAGTCAGATATTTGTGATGTGATATGATGTTTCCTTGTCGATCCATGGAAACGTTCATATAGACTGTAAGTTGGCTCTATATTACATCATGTTGTATGTCTGTTACCCAATATGAGAGTGAGTGTTGCCAACTCCCATGTGGCAGTGGAGTCCAGACTCCGGAACATATCCTTCAAAAGTGCCCAAACCATGAAGACCTGAAGCGTGAGACATGGCCAGAAGACACAAGCTTGGGGCAAAAGGTTTAGGGCTCCTATCAGGATCTGAAGAGGACTGCGGGCTTTGCCGTGTCGACAGGGATCAGGATCTGATGTGACAAAGAACCTCCAACTCAGAGGAAGAGGAGAAAGAAGAAGAATTGTCCATTAGAGCACACCCCTATTCCTTATCATTGCCAGCTGGTCAGTTCGGTTCACTCCCTTTTTGAAAATTGTGTGTAAATTGTGTCCTAGGATTAGCAGTTATGCTAAGTGTTAGTCTCATGTCAGTCTGTTGCTTCAAATCAGTCTATACAATTTTCTCAACAAGTATCAGGTGTTTGCGATATTTATGGGGGGGGGGGCGGGAATTGGTCCAGATATGTTTTCATAGTGTCCGTCTCCTTCTGTTCTATTGTTATCATAATAAATCCTCTTTATCTGCCTTTATTGTGGGCGTTCTGTTGTAATATTACTACTACTAATACCGTGAGAGTGTTCCTCTCCAATTTTCCATCGTTTCTGACCTACTTTCCAGTTATCAGTAATAATAAACAGTACTAAATATGGCAGTGGTAGTAATAATAAAAAGAACATTAATAACAATAATTATGATACAATCATAATTTACAAAGGGCTGTGGTACATTGGGAGAGTGATCAAATGGGAACACTAGGAGCAGTGATAGAATGTTGGAAGAGTTAGTTGAGCGGAGCACTTGGTGCAGAGATAGAATGTTGGCAGAGTGCTCTGAGCGGAGCATTTGGAACAGTGACAGAATGTTGGCAGAGTGCTCTGAGTGGAGCACTTGGAACAGTGATAGAATGTTGGCAGAGTGCTGTGAGCGGAGCACTTGGAACAGTGACAGAATGTTGGGAGAGTGCTCTGAGCGGAGCATTTGGAACAGTGACAGAATGTTGGCAGAGTGCTCTGAGCGGAGCACTTGGAACAGTGATAGAATGTTGGCAGAGTGCTCTGAGCGGAGCACTTGGAACAGTGATAGAATGTTGGCAGAGTGCTCTGAGCGGAGCACTTGGAACAGTGATAGAATGTTGGCAGAGTGCTCTGAGCGGAGCACTTGGAACAGTGACAGAATGTTGGGAGAGTGCTCTGAGCGGAGCATTTGGAACAGTGACAGAATGTTGGCAGAGTGCTCTGAGCGGAGCACTTGGAACAGTGATAGAATGTTGGCAGAGTGCTCTGAGCGGAGCACTTGGAACAGTGATAGAATGTTGGTAGAGTGCTCTGAGCAGAGCACTTGGAACAGTGATAGAATGTTGGCAGAGTGCTCTGAGCGGAGCACTTGGAACAGTGACAGAATGTTGGCAGAGTGCTCTGAGCGGAGCATTTGGAACAGTGACAGAATGTTGGGAGAGTGCTGTGAGCGGAGCACTTGGAACAGTGACAGAATGTTGGGAGAGTGAGTTGAGGGTAGCAGTTGGAGTAGGACAATTGTGATGTGTACGTTTGATCCCTGATGAAAAAACATCGAAAATCTTTGTTTAAAATCTTGACTAATAACTTTGTTTACAATCTTGATTAATAGCATGTGTCAGTCAGAGATATAGATATGTTTACTGTTACACTTTTTCCATATTCCAGACCAGTGGAGGACTGACAACGTTACATTTTTAAAAATTATTCTTTTTATTGTATGGTAAACTTACATAAGCATCTTAAAAGGTTCCTACCTCAAATATGGATTTACTTTTAAATCTTATAAACTTCTCTGTCTGTGTACATACATTTCCGTTCTTGATATTATTAAACACTAGCTGGGCAAAGACCCTTGTTACCGGTGTTTCAATGCTACGTTGATAATGTGCTGATTTTTTGTGGCTGGATGATTTATAGTCATTTTTATTACTATTTCTCTTTATCTTTATCGTTTAAAGTGCTTTGTCTAAAGTTTCTTTTTGTCTCTTGTATAAAGTGATTTGTCTAAAGTTTCTCTTTGCCTCTTGTATAAAGTGCTTTGTCTAAAGTTTCTCTTTGTCTCTTGTATAAAGTGCTTTGTCTAAAGTTTCTCTTTGTCTCTTGTATAATGTGCTTTGTCCAAATTTTTTTTGGTCTCACGTCTAAAGTGCCTGATCTACAATTTTTCTAATAATATTCTGCTATTACACTTTCTAACTTGCGGACACAAAAACACTTTCTATCTTGCCGGCACACCAAAAAACCTCCCATCTTCTTAAGTTGGTCAGTTTCCTTTCCTTCCAGAACTTTTGTCTGTTGTATGTAAATCTGGGGTCTTTGCTAGGCAGTACAAGACTTTAACCTATACCTCACATGTAATTTCATATGTTACACGCCCACACATATAGTACAAATGTCACATTTATAAGACAGAATAAAGTACCCCAGTACTTGATGCAACATTCTCAGCCTCAGACATGAGACATAAGGCAGAATGGAGAGAGAGGGAAGGAGAGAGAGAGAGAGAGAGAGAGAGAGAGAGAGAGAGGTTATACAACTACTTCAACAATTTCGCAATTGCACTGTGACAAACGTGTGCATTCTTTTCTGTGTGCCACTGACACACAGAAGTAGTTTGTGGTGTGGTTTGTGATGTGGTTCGTCGTGTGGGCTGAGTTTTCCAGTGCTGCTGCTGGTTATAATTCACGACGAAAAAAACTGAACTGTAACACGCTGGGAGGCATAGAAAGATTGACTGTAGCTAAAAGTATACAAAGTTTGGCTGTAGCTAAAAGTATACAAAGTTTGGCTGTAGCTAGAAGCATACAAAGTTGAGCTGTAGCTAGAAGCATACAAAGTTGAGCTGTAGCTAGACGTATACAAAGTTGGGCTGTAGCTAGACGTATACAAATTTGGGCTGTAGCTAGACGTATACAAAGTTGGGCTGTAGCTAGACGTATACAAATTTGGGCTGTAGCTAGACGTATACAAAGTTGGGCTGTAGCTAGACGTATACAAATTTGGGCTGTAGCTAGAAGTATACAAATTTGGGATGTAGCTAGAAGCATAGAAAATTGTGATGTAGCTAGAAATATACAAAGTTGGGCTGTAGCTAGAAGAACTCAAATTTGTGTTGTAGCTAGAAATATACAATGTTGGCTGTAGCTAGAAGCATATGAAGTTGGTCTGTATCAAAAATTGTATACAAAGTTTGGCTGTGCCTAAATGTCTATACAAAGATGGGCTGTACCTAAAGGTCTGTAAAAAGTTGGGCTGTAGCTAGACGTATACAAATTTGGGCTGTAGCTAGACGTATACAAAGTTGGGCTGTAGCTAGACGTATACAAATTTGGGCTGTAGCTAGAAGTATACAAATTTGGGATGTAGCTAGAAGCATAGAAAATTGTGATGTAGCTAGAAATATACAAAGTTGGGCTGTAGCTAGAAGAACTCAAATTTGTGTTGTAGCTAGAAATATACAATGTTGGCTGTAGCTAGAAGCATATGAAGTTGGTCTGTATCAAAAATTGTATACAAAGTTTGGCTGTGCCTAAATGTCTATACAAAGATGGGCTGTACCTAAAGGTCTGTAAAAAGTTGGGCTGTAGCTAGAAGTATGCAAAGTAGGACTGTACCTAAAAGTCTATACAAAATTGCACTCTACATAAAAGTCCACACCACATGGCAACGCTGTGACATTCAGCCTTATAAAATAGTGGCTATACTGAGAACATGTTCATGAAAGGCTCTTTCACACTACACCCTCTCTCAGGACATAGGCAAACAGCCCTGAATACAGTTTCTGAAAAATTTAAGCCTACATGCATTACATTTCAGTTTTTATGAAAAAAAAAAAACAAACTTGATAGATTTGTTTTATGTCGAACTATGTCCTGGCATTTTACAGCAAAGCTAACTTTTGTCGTTTATTCTGTCCTTGATATCATCGTCTGTTTTATTAAACCTTGAAAAGAAGTTCTGACGAGCTGAAATGTCTTGCCAGGGAATGTCATGACTTTTGTGTCCTAGATGATAGTTTCCAGGCACTGATTTTTCTTTGGGTCCCCTACGGTATTGAGGAAGACACTTTTTCATGTTACGTAACCTGGGTAGTTAGTTGATGTAGACACTTTTTCATGTTGCTTAACATGGGTAGTTAGTTGATGTAGACACTTTTTCATGTTGTTAACATGGGTAGTTAGTTGATGTAGACGCTTTTTCATGTTGTTAACATAGGTAGTTAGTTGATGTAGACACTTTTTCATGTTGTTAACATGGGTAGTTAGTTTGTGTAGATACTTTTTCATGTTGCTTAACGTGGGTAGTTCGTTGATGTAGACACTTTTTCATGTTGTTAACATGGGTAGTTAGTTGATGTAGACACTTTTTCATGTTGTTAACATGGGTAGTTAGTTGATGTAGACACTTTTTCATGTTGTTAACATGGGTAGTTAGTTGATGTAGACACTTTTTCATGTTGTTAACATGGGTAGTTAGATGATGTAGATACTTTTTCATGTTGCTTAACATGGGTAGTTGATGTAGACACTTTTTCATGTTGTTAACATGGGTAGTTGATGTAGACACTTTTTCATGTTGCTTAACATGGGTAGTTAGTTGATGTAGACACTTTTTCATGTTGCTTAACATGGGTAGTTAGTTGATGTAGACACTTTTTCATGTTGCTTAACATGGGTAGTTAGTTGATGTAGACACTTTTTCATGTTGTTAACATGTGTATTTAGGTGATGTAGACACTTTTTCATGTTGTTAACATGTGTAGTTAGTTGATGTAGACACTTTTTCATGTTGCTTAACATTGGTAGTTGATGTAGACACTTTTTCATGTTGCTTGACCTGGGCAGTTGATGTAGACATTTTTTTCATATTGTTTAACATGGGTAGTTGATGTAGACACTTTTTCAATGTTGCTTAAAATGGGCATTAAATGTAGAGACTTTTTCATGTTGCTTAATATAGACAGCTGATGCAGAGACTTTTTCATGTCGCTTAACATGGAAAGCTGATGTAGACACTTTTTTATGTCGCTTAACATGGACAGCTGATGTAGAGACTTTTTCATGTCGCTTAATATAGACAGCTGATGCAGAGACTTTTTCATGTCGCTTAACATGGAAAGCTGATGTAGACACTTTTTTATGTCGCTTAACATGGACAGCTGATGTAGACACTTTTTCATGTCGCTTAACATGGACAGCTGATGTAGACACTTTTTCATGTCGCTTAACATAGACAGCTGACGTAGACACTTTTTCACACTTCTTAACATGGACAGCTGATGTAGACACTTTGTCACGTTGCTTAACATGGACAGCTGATGTAGGCACTTTTTCACGTTGCTTAACATGGACAGCCGATGTAGACACTTTTTTACGTTGCTCAACATGAACAGCTGACGTAGACACCTTTTCATGTTGCTCAACTTGGACAGCTGATGTAGAGACATTTTCACGCTGCTTAACATGGAAAGCTTAAATAGACACTTTTTCACTTTGCTTAACATGGACAGCTGATGTAGACACTTTTTCACGCTGCTTAACATGGACAGCTAATGTAGACACTTTTTCATGTTGCGCAACTCCCTCTCGATGCAAAGATAAGATTCACATTCTTGAAAATCTACAGCAGCTCTTTCCATCAATCTAGTCTTGGTCTGTCCATCAATCTAGACGTAGTATGTCAGTCAATCACGTCATGGTCTGTCCATTTATCTAGTCATGGTTTGTCCACAAATCTCGTCATAGTCTGTCCATAAATCTTATCATAGTCTGCCCATATATCTAATCATAATCTGTCCATAAATCTAGTAATAATCTGTCCATAAATCTAGTAATAATCTGTCCATCAATCTAGTCATAATCTGTCCATCAATCTAATCATAGTCTGTCCATTAATCTAACCATAGACTGTCCATCAATCTAATCATAGTTTGTCCATAAATCTAATCATAGTCTGTCCATAAACCTAGTCATAATCTGTCCATAAATCTAATCATAGCCTGTCCATCAATCTAGTCATAATCTGTCAATCAATCTAATTATAGTTTGTCCATAAATCTATCCATGATCTGTCCATCAATCTAATCATAATCTGTCCATAAATCTAATTATAGTCTGTCCATAAATCTAATCATAGTCTGTCCAGCAATCTAGTCACTGTCTGTCCATCAATCAAGTCACTGTCTGTCCTTCAATCTAATCGTAATCTGTCCATCAATCTAATCATAATCTGTCTATCAATCTAATCATAATCTATCCATCAATCTGATCACAGTCTGTCCATCAATCTAATCATAATCTGTCCATCAATCTGATCACAGTCTGTCCATCAATCTAATCATAATCTGTCCATCAATCTAGTCACGGTCTGTCTGTCCAGATTTCCTGTTAAGGTTTACGCCGCCAGTCGTTCACGCACACCAGCCAATCACATGAATCACGCACACCAGCCAATCACATGAATCATGCACACCAGCCAATCACACGAATCACGCACACAAGCCAATCATATGAATCACGCACACCAGCCAATCATATGAATCACGCACACCAGCCAATCACATGAATCACGCACACCAGCCAATCACATGAATCACGCACACCAGCCAATCACATGAATCACGCACACCAGCCAGTCACATGAATCACGCACACGAGCCAGTCACATGAATCACGCACACCAGCCAATCATATGAATCACGCACACCAGCCAATCACATGAATCACGCACACCAGCCAGTCACATGAATCACGCACACGAGCCAGTCACATGAATCACGCACACCAGCCAATCATATGAATCACGCACACCAGCCAATCACATGAATCACGCACACCAGCCAATCATATGAATCACGCACACGAACCAGTCACATGAATCACGCACACCAGCCAATCATATGAATCACGCACACCAGCCAATCATATGAATCACGCACACCAGCCAATCATATGAATCACGCACACCAGCCAATCATATGAATCACGCACACCAGCCACTCACATGAATCACGCACACCAGCCAATCATATGAATCACGCACACAAGCCAGTCACATGAATCACGCACACCAGCCAATCACATGAATCACGCACACCAGCCAATCACAAGAATCATTCACACGAGAAACCCAGATTAATCACTCACAAGAGCCCGCACTTGAATCGCTTACACGAGCCACCCACGTGAATCACTTACATGAACGATCCACATGAATCACTCACTTGAACGACTCATATGAATCACATAAGATACCCACATGAATCACTCACATGAACGACCCACATGAATCACACGATCCAATCACATGAATAATGTACTCCAGCCATCCCCATGAATGATTCATATGAACGACCCACATGAATAACTCACACGAGCCACCCACATGAATCATGCGGGCCACCCACATGTGTCACCCACACGAGCCACCCAAACGATGTCTGCTACAAATGATAAAAAAATTATGTGATACTGCCTTTCAAGAAAGACTTCTATATGACTGACCAAGAGACTCTGTAAGGTTTTAGATTACAGACTATATGACTGACCAAGAGACTCTGAAAGGTTTTCGATTACGGCCTACATGACTGACCAAGAGACTCTGTAAGGTTTTAGATTACAGCCTACATGACTGACCAAGAGACTCTGTAAGGTTTTAGGTTACAGACTATATGACTGATCAAGAGACTCTTGTAAGGTTTTAGATTACAGACTATATGACTGATCAAGAGACTCTTGCAAGATTTTAGATTACAGCCCGCATGACTGACCAAGAGACTCTGTAAGGTTTTAGATTACAGACTATATGACTGATCAAGAGACTCTTGTAAGGTTTTAGATTACAGGCTATATGACTGATCAAGAGACTCTTGTAAGGTTTTAGATTACAGCCCGCATGACTGACCAAGAGACTCTTGTAAGGTTTTAGATTACAGACTATATGACTGATCAAGAGACTCTTGTAAGGTTTTAGATTACAGGCTATATGACTGATCAAGAGACTCTTGTAAGGTTTTAGATTACAGACTCTATGACTGATCAAGAGACTCTTGTAAGGTTTTAGATTACATAATATATGACTGATCAAGAGACCCTTGTACGGTTTTAGATTACAGACTATATAACTGACCATGCGGCTCTTCAAAGGTTTTAGATTACAGCCCATGTGACTCACTATGGGAATCTTGTAGGGTTTTAGACTAGAGACTATATGACTGAATATGAAACTCTGTAAGGTTTTAGATTACAGACCATATGAATGATCATAAGACTCTTGTAAGGATTACAGACTATATGACTTACCATGAGACTCCTCTAAGGTTTTAGATTACAGATTATATGACTGACCATGAGACTCCTCTAAGGTTTTAGATTACAGATTATATGACTGACCATGATACTCCTGTAAGGTTTTAGATTACAGACTATATGACTGACCAAGAGACTCTGAAAGGTTTTCGATTACGGCCTACATGACTGACCAAGAGACTCTGTAAGGTTTTAGATTACAGCCTACATGACTGACCAAGAGACTCTGTAAGGTTTTAGGTTACAGACTATATGACTGATCAAGAGACTCTTGTAAGGTTTTAGATTACAGACTATATGACTGATCAAGAGACTCTTGCAAGATTTTAGATTACAGCCCGCATGACTGACCAAGAGACTCTTGTAAGGTTTTAGATTACAGACTATATGACTGATCAAGAGACTCTTGTAAGGTTTTAGATTACAGGCTATATGACTGATCAAGAGACTCTTGTAAGGTTTTAGATTACAGCCCGCATGACTGACCAAGAGACTCTGTAAGGTTTTAGATTACAGACTATATGACTGATCAAGAGACTCTTGTAAGGTTTTAGATTACAGGCTATATGACCGATCAAGAGACTCTTGTAAGGTTTTAGATTACAGACTCTATGACTGATCAAGAGACCCTTGTAAGGTTTTAGATTACATAATATATGACTGATCAAGAGACCCTTGTACGGTTTTAGATTACAGACTATATAACTGACCATGCGGCTCTTCAAAGGTTTTAGATTACAGCCCATGTGACTCACTATGGGAATCTTGTAGGGTTTTAGACTAGAGACTATATGACTGAATATGAAACTCTGTAAGGTTTTAGATTACAGACCATATGAATGATCATAAGACTCTTGTAAGGATTACAGACTATATGACTTACCATGAGACTCCTCTAAGGTTTTAGATTACAGATTATATGACTGACCATGAGACTCCTCTAAGGTTTTAGATTACAGATTATATGACTGACCATGAGACTCCTCTAAGGTTTTAGATTACAGATTATATGACTGACCATGAGACCCTGTAAGGTTTTAGATTACAGATTATATGACTGACCATGATACTCCTCTAAGGTTTTAGATTACAGATTATATGACAGACCATGAGACCCTGTAAGATTTTAGATTAAAGCCAATATAATTGACAATGAGACCCTGTAAGGTTTTAGATTACAGCCTATATAATTGACAGTGAGACACTGTAAGGTTTTAGATTACAGCCTATATAATTGACAATGAGACCCTGTAAGGTTTTAGATTACACCATATATGAACGACCATGAGACCCTGTAAGGTTTTAGATTACACCATATATGACAGACCATGAGACCCTGTAAGGTTTTAGATTACAACATATATGACAGATCATGAGACCCTGTAAGGTTTTAGAATACAACATATATGACAGACAATAAGACCCTGTAAGGTTTTAGATTACAACATATATGACAGACCATGAGACCCTGTAAGGTTTTAGATTACAGCCTGTATAATTGACAATGAGACCCTGTAAAGTTTTAGATTACAGCCTATATAATTGACAATGAGACCCTGTAAGGTTTTAGATTACAACATATATGACAGACCATGAGACCCTGTTAGGTTTTAGATTACAACATATATGACAGACCATGAGACCCTGTAAGGTTTTAGATTACAGCCTATATAACTGACAGTGTGACCCTGTAAGGTTTTAGATTACAGCCTACATGACTGACCAAGAGACTCTGTAAGGTTTTAGATTACAGACTATATGACTGTCCAAGAGATTCTGTAAAGTTTTAGATTACAGCCTACATGACTGACCAAGAGACTCTGTAAGGTTTTAGATTACAGCCTACATGACTGACCAAGAGAATCTGTAAGGTTTTAGATTACAGACTATATGACTGACCAAGAGACTCTGTAAGGTTTTAGATTACAGCCTACATGACTTACCAAGAGACTCTGTAAGGTTTTAGATTACAGACTATATGACTGATCAAGAGACTCTGTAAGGTTTTAGATTACAGACTATATGATTTATCAAGAGACTCTTGTAAGGTTTTAGATTACAGACTATATGACTGATCAAGAGACTCTTGTAAGGTTTTAGATTACAGACTATATGACCGACCAAGAGACTCTTGTAAGGTTTTAGATTACAGACTATATAACTGACCATGCGGCTCTTCAAAGGTTTTAGATTACAGCCCATGTGACTGACTATGGGACTCTTGTAGGGTTTTAGACTAGAGGCTATATGACTGAATATGAAACTCTGTAAGGTTTTAGATTACAGACCATATGAATGATCATAAGACTCTTGTAAGGATTACAGACTATATGACTCACCATGAGACTCCTCTAAGGTTTTAGATTACATATTATATGACTGACCATGGGAATCCTCTAAGGTTTTAGATTACAGATTATATGACAGACCATGAGACCCTGTAAGATTTTAGATTACAGCCTATATAATTGACAATGAGACCCTGTAAGGTTTTAGATTACAACATATATGACAGACAATGAGACCCTGTAAGGTTTTAGATTACAACATATATGACAGACAATGAGACCCTGTAAGGTTTTAGATTACAACATATATGACAGACAATGAGACCCTGTAAGGTTTTAGATTACAACATATATGACAGACCATGAGACCCTGTAAGATTTTAGATTACAGCCTATATAATTGACAATGAGACCCTGTAAGGTTTTAGATTACAGCCTATATAATTGACAATGAGACACTGTAAGGTTTTAGATTACACCATATATGAACGACCATGAGACCCTGTAAGGTTTTAGATTACAACATATATGACAGATCATGAGACCCTGTAAGGTTTTAGAATACAACATATATGACAGACAATAAGACCCTGTAAGGTTTTAGATTACAACATATATGACAGACCATGAGACCCTGTAAGGTTTTAGATTACAGCCTGTATAATTGACAATGAGACCCTGTAAGGTTTTAGATTACAGCCTATATAATTGACAATGAGACCCTGTAAGGTTTTAGATTACAACATATATGACAGACCATGAGACCCTGTTAGGTTTTAGATTACAACATATATGACAGACCATGAGACCCTGTAAGGTTTTAGATTACAGCCTATATAACTGACAGTGTGACCCTGGAAGGTTTTAGATTACAGCCTACATGACTGACCAAGAGACTCTGTAAGGTTTTAGATTACAGACTATATGACTGTCCAAGAGATTCTGTAAGGTTTTAGATTACAGCCTACATGACTGACCAAGAGACTCTGTAAGGTTTTAGATTACAGCCTACATGACTGACCAAGAGAATCTGTAAGGTTTTAGATTACAGACTATATGACTGACCAAGAGACTCTGTAAGGTTTTAGATTACAGCCTACATGACTTACCAAGAGACTCTGTAAGGTTTTAGATTACAGACTATATGACTGATCAAGAGACTCTGTAAGGTTTTAGATTACAGACTATATGATTTATCAAGAGACTCTTGTAAGGTTTTAGATTACAGACTATATGACTGATCAAGAGACTCTTGTAAGGTTTTAGATTACAGACTATATGATTTATCAAGAGACTCTTGTAAGGTTTTAGATTACAGACTATATGACTGATCAAGAAACTCTTGTAAGGTTTTAGATTACATAATATATGACTGATCAAGAGACCCTTGTACGGTTTTAGATTACAGACTATATAACTGACCATGCGGCTCTTCAAAGGTTTTAGATTACAGCCCATGTGACTGACTATGGGACTCTTGTAGGGTTTTAGACTAGAGGCTATATGACTGAATATGAAACTCTGTAAGGTTTTAGATTACAGACCATATGAATGATCATAAGACTCTTGTAAGGATTACAGACTATATGACTCACCATGAGACTCCTCTAAGGTTTTAGATTACAGATTATATGACTGACCATGAGACTCCTCTAAGGTTTTAGATTACAGATTATATGACAGACCATGAGACCCTGTAAGATTTTAGATTACAGCCTATATAATTGACAATGAGACCTTGTAAGGTTTTAGATTACAACATATATGACAGACAATGAGACCCTGTAAGGTTTTAGATTACAACATATATGACAGACAATGAGACCCTGTAAGGTTTTAGATTACAGACCATATGAATGATCATAAGACTCTTGTAAGGATTACAGACTATATGACTGACCGTGAGACTCCTCTAAGGTTTTAGATTACAGCCAGTCCTGACAAAATTTTTTATATGTTAATTTGCTCAGGCAGAAAACAAGTAATTTGCTTCAGAAACAAAATATCTGACTTGCTTGGGCTTTTTGGCTTTCGTTTTACCATCTGTGTTGACAATCTACCACTTGATTTAAAGCACTATCCATGTGATGTTCTTGCTGACAACTACATAGATCACATGAGAGTTTATGACTTAAGAACTCCAAACATTTTAAAAATGTATTTTACCTGCAGTTATATGCCTACCTAAAATACGTAACCGCTTCTAGTACTGTGGACTCCCTGGCACCATGTTATGTTCTATAAGAACACATTTCAACACGTAACTTGTTCATACATTATCTTAAAGAATGTGAAAGAATTTAATCTTTCAAGAACTGCACTGGAATTTTTTTTTTTAATGTTACATGAGTTTCCTCCCATGTAGTTCATTATCTTATAATTGTGAATGTAATAGTCTCATTTTGAATTCTTACACAGTTTCTTTCTGTAATTTGTGTAATTGTATAAATCGAAAGTGAAATCAGAATCAAGGAAATGCAGAATGTCAGACGGGTTTGCTTGCCTAGTTCTTCATCCTTGAAAAATAAAGATCGTTCTTCTGTGATACGTTTCTCACTATGTGTAGCAGTTCATATACTCTTGTAAGTCTGTGATAAGTTTCTCACTATGTGTAGCAGTTCATATACTCCCATAAGTCTGTGATAAGTTTCTCAGTATGTGTAGCAGTTCATATACTCCCATAAGTCTGTGATAAGTTTCTCAGTATGTGTAGCAGTTCATATACTCCCATAAGTCTGTGATAAGTTTCTCAGTATGTGTAGCAGTTCATATACTCCCATAAGTCTGTGATAAGTTTCTCACTATGTGTGGCAGTTCATATAATCCCATAAGTCTGTGATTAGTTTCTCACTATGTGTAGCAGCTCTTATACTCTTGTAAGTCTGTGATTAGTTTCTCACTATGTGTGGCAGTTCATATACTCTTGTAAGTCTGTGATTAGTTTCTCACTATGTGTGGCTGTTCATATACTCTTGTAAGTCTGTGATTAGTTTCTCACTATGTGTGGCAGTTCATATACTCTTGCAAGTCTGTGATTAGTTTCTCACTATGTGTGGCAGTTCATATACTCTTGTAAGTCTGTGATTAGTTTCTCACTATGTGTGGCAGTTCATATACTCTTGTAAGTCTGTGATTAGTTTCTCACTATGTGTGGCTGTTCATATACTCTCGTAAGTCTGTGATTAGTTTCTCACTATGTGTGGCAGTTCATATACTCACGTAACTCTGTGATAAGTTCCTCTCTATGTGTAGCAGTTTCTATACTCTCGTAAGTCTGTGATAAATTTCTCACTATGCGTGGCAGTTCACATACTCTTGTAAATCCGTGATTAGTTTCTCACTATGTGCGACTATTTATATACTCTCGTAAGTCTGTGATAAGTTTCTCACTATGTGTGGCAGTTCTTATACTCTCGTAAGTCTGTGATAGGTTTCTCACTATGCGTGGTAGTTCATATACTCTTGTAAATCTGTGATTAGTTTCTCACTATGTGTGACAGTTCATATACTCTTGTAAGTCTGTGACTAGTTTCTCACTATGTATGGCTGTTCATATACTCTCGTAAGTCTGTGACTAGTTTCTCACTATGTGCGACTGTTTATATACTCTCATATGTCTGTGATAAGTTTCTCACTATATGTGACAGTTCATATACTCTTGTAAGTCTGACTGATGAATACTTTTGGTCCTGTCTTGACTGTCTTACCGGCCTCCTGTAAGATAATTTCTAATAAGTAACACAGAGTCACACATTAACAGAGTCACACATTAACAGCGTCACACGTTAACAGAGTCACACATTAACCCCGTCACACATTAACAGAGTCACACTTTAACAGCGTCACACATTAACAGCGTCACACATTAACAGAGTCACACATTAACAGAGTAACATTTTCTGTATGATAGACACTTGACAGTGACCCAAGTTTGACAGGGACCCAAGTTTGACAGGGACCCAAATTTGCAGGGGACCCAAGTAAGACACCTAGACAGTTCAGCAGTTGACTACAGCATGTTACCAACACCGTCGATCAGAGAAAACATCGGATCACTTTAATGCAGCTCAGGATGATGATGCTCTTGTGATGTGAGATGGTATGTCAAGTTTCATGTCAAAATGCTGGTGGCAAGACATTCATTCATTCATTCATTCATCTGCTTGTCCCTTGCGGAACTTTGCCTCCCTAACAGCACTCCTGTAGGCCTCTCGGTTGTGAGCAAGACGGCCTTCTGCTGATGCATCCATTTGCAGATCATCAACGATGTCTTGTAGCCATCTTCGTTTTGGTCTTCCTCTTTTTCTTTTCCCCATTATATCCTCTTCCAAGACGGTCTTCTCTAGATTATCATGACGTTTAATGTGTCCAAAAATAGTGAAGTTTTCTCTCTTTAATCCTCTTTACTAGCCAGCCTTCTTCAATATTAAGAGGGAAGACAACACACAGACGCAAAATCCAGTTGCAGGAACAACAGTCAATTATAACCACAAGAAGACAACGAAACACAAGTAGTAGGCATGGCTGTCTCTCACATTTAATCGGTCACGTGACATTACTACAAAACTTGACCTTTCTCACAAAATGTTAGACAAACTCAGATTAGTTCAGAATTATACCTTACCCAGAACATAGCTAATTATAAATGTCACAATGTAAGCGAGAACATAAATGTCAAAATATAACCAAGAACATAAATGTCAAAATGTACGCGAGAACATAAGTATTAAAATGTGAGTGAGAACATAAATGTTGGACTTGAAATCAACAGTTGCTAGATGCTCTCTTAGCAATCTCCGACATTGTTGCCTGGGAGAATCAAATCTGTTGTCAAATATTTACTACTCAGTACTTGATATCCAAGGATCACTTTCATATTTGTCGTATCGTCAAGCATGGCTGGTTTCTGTTAGCCTGCGATTCTAATCTCATTTTGTGCTCAACCATCCGGAAAACAAAATGTTCATATTCTACCGAATACATAAAACTCGGTATCCGATACACGGCCACGGCTGACAAAGTTCTGAACTCTGAGCTCAACACAGACACCCCACGGGCGGCAGTAAATCAAAGCTTTTATGCAGCCATTTTTTTTAAAAATCATTTTTTCTTTTTGAATAAAAGTACTCTCCAAAGTTCTTGGTCAACATTCCCGTTCCCTAAAAGTTTCAGAACAGGTGAAGTGTAAACATTGAAATAGGTTTACTCGGTTCACTGAAAATTCACATTCGGTGACACTTCAGGAAGGCAACATAAACTCTACGTCAAAGATAACACTGCTTTTGGATTGTACAACATTTCTGACCCTCTAAAAGTGTAAGTAAATCTAGTTTAATAATTAGATACAAAAGTGTTTAAATTCATTTGTGATGTTTTCTAAAGTCCAGAGTTAATTAAATCGTTTTATGTTTCCAAAAGATGCTAAACAAAACAAAATATTGGACATTACATATCTATACTTATCACTCGGAAACTAACATTATTAATTATATATTAAAAAAGCAACAATATAGCTGGGCTTGTTGATATTAGTAATAAGATCGTACGTTATGCTGCACCTGTCATTTCACATACACTTACATACATTTACAACCAGTGCATTGCACAATGGTATTTCCCTGAGGCTTTTAAAACTGCTAAAGTTATCATCTCTTTAAATCTGGCTCATCCAGCAATCTTACCAACTATAGACCAATATCCATATTATCGTCTTTATCAAAACTACTTGAAAAACACATACACAAAATAACTCTACACACAGGCAAGAGAACAATTTACTCATAGACAGTCAGTCAGGCTTTAGAACCATTTACTCCTGCCACACAGCTCTTACCAAAATGACAGAAAACTGGTTAGTAAATATAAATGACGACAGACTGTGTGATGCCATCTTTGTCGACTTCAGAAAGGCATTTGATACGACAGGCCGTATATTCTCGAAAAAAATAAAGACTTATAGACTGCACAATGACCTAATAAAACTAATTGCATCATTTCTTTCAGAGAGACAACAGTTAGTATTCTTCAACAATTCTCTATCAAATTCTGCTATAGTTGACATTGGTGTTCCACAAGGTTCTATTTAGGCCCGTTGCTCTTTGCTATCTATATCAATGATCTTCCACTTCATCTTAAACACTCTTCGTGTGACCTTTTTGCCAATGATTGCACAGTCTACACCACTGACTACGACTGTATTAACCTAGAATCAACTCTTCCGGTCGAATTAAACAATCTAATTAGATGGACCAACAGCAATGGCATTATTATAAATACTGATAAACCAAAATCAATGCTCATAACAACAAGACATAAACTACAAAACGCGACAAAAACAACACTTCAGCTCTGTACTGAAATATCACAGACAAAACGTTAAGGAGCACAAAACACTAGGTCTTATTACTGACCAACATCTGACTTGGAACTCTCATGTGCAAGGTCTAACAAAACTCATCGCACAAAAAGTATACTAGTTAGCCAAATTAGCACTTCATCGATCCAGACACAAGGGAGATATACCACAAATCACATATATAAACACATTTAGACTATCACTCAACAATCTGGAATGGTTGCTCAGTGCCAAATACAAAGAGGCTATACTCACTTAAAAAGCGAGCAGTGAAGCTTATTAGTGATAAAGGTCAAGCACAAACGTATCAAAATACTGCCTCTTAAGAACAGGTTCCTCTTCAAGAAAGCCAATGTGGTACATCGAATTCTTTCACGGCATGCCCCGCCTTATCTATGGAACCTGTTTAAATTTAGCCCAAAGTGCAGCCAACGCTTGAACAACATAAGTCTTCCAAAACCTAGATCTGACTTACAAGAAAAGCTTTACTTATTCTGCTGCTCATCTTTGGAATACCTTCCCATCCTGTATAAAAGTATAAACTATACTCCTTCCTACAATTAAAATAAACTATACTCCTTCCTACAACTACAAACTTTTCAAATATCTATTTGATATCGACTACATGCCTCCATGAATCGTAAAACTTAAAAAAGTTATTTTAGACTGCTCTTATAGACACTGCACTTATTACTCTGAACAGTAATGAAATTTTTGTTTGGTAGATAGTCATTTATATGTGCATGTAGGTAGTCATTTATATGTGTATATAGTTAGTCATTTATATGTGTATGTATGTGTATGTAGTTAGTCATTTATATGTGTATGTAGTTACTTTATTGTTAATTATGTTTGTTATATGAGCAGCATATTTGTAGAATGTCTGGAACAGAGCGAAAGTTGTATGACAAAAGGCAGAATGTCAGACGGGCCTGCGTGCTCAATTTTTAACTCTTTAGAAATAAAGATCAATCAATCAATTACTGCATTAACTTCATGTAGTAGGTGTGCATTTTGTACTTTTCTTCTTTCTAATTTATGTACGACAAATTGCGGCCCGCACTGTGTTACACTGACCCTGCTTGTTAAATGTAAAGGCGTATTCCTTTCTCTTAATGTCGTGTAGTGAGAAAATTGACGACACATATGATTATGTCTCTATATACAAATGATGATGATGATGACGATGATGTCTGAAAAAGTGTCTAGTGGAGCAAGAAGACGTAGTTAGATTCGTCAGAATATTGCTCAGATAAGAAAGGTTCTATGCCTGCAGCATTAACTTTAGATACATAGTTCACTTTAAGGTGAAGGTTAAGAAATCTTATCTTACTTCTAGAAAAATGTGTTTCATCATCAGAAGTTGTGAAATGATAAATCTCAAATGATTATGACTTTTCCCTCCAGATTTCACATATTCTGAGAGCATTACTTGAGCCCAGAGCATGGAGCTGACAACCTTGCTGATAGCAACCATCGTCTTCTTGGCCGTCTTTCTCTGGTATCGTCGTCCTGATCCTCGACTTCCACCCAGTCCTAGAAGGCCACTACCAATTGTAGGTCACCTTCTGTACATGAAGCCTGACTCCAGAACTCAGATGAGAGAGTGGCACAAGCAATGTGGAGATATTTACAGGTAGGAAAATCAGTTAAGTAAGAAGATAAAATTAGTTCTTAAGTTAAGTAAGAAAATAAAATAGTTATAAAGTTAAGTATGAAGATAAAATTAGTAAACTAATTAGTTCTAAAATGTGTAGTTCATTAACCCGTTGATCTTTTAAGTGATCTTCCTTCTGAAAAAGAAATCGATTTAGCAGACAGTCAGTCCTGGTAACTTACCTCTGTTACAAATAGAAAATGTTAGTTTATAATAGTTATGATACCCTCCAGTAGACATTAAAAGCTTCAGTAAACATTATAAACTTCAGTAGATATTAGTTGTTATACATTTAAATTTAACCTTTCTCTCCTGTCCTTATTTCTTTACACTGTTTTTTTCCTGTAAATAGGACGTAAAGCGAAACTTTACAGAGATGTGCTTTTAATAATAACAGGTATTTTGGATGTAGCAGAAGTGGTCGCTTTAATATTACTCTTTTAATACTCCTTCTTTAATACTTTTTTTTTTCCTCCTTCTTTTTTACTCCCACTTTTAATACTCCACTTTTAATACTCCTCTTTAATGCTGCTCTTTTAATACTTCTCCTTTAATACTCCTGATCTTGAGTATGGGAAACAAGCTTTGACAACAGAAATAATTTCGTTTGTCACATCCAGTACCAGTTCGCCGTGGCTGGATTGCTAAAGACGCACTTCAAAGTGCAGTGCCAACCGGAAGATCGTGGGTTCAATCCCGGGTCGAAAAAAAAGAAGAACTCACAAGACCTCTGGGAGTCATTACTGGGAGGAGCTCACCCTCTCCCCCCCCCCCCGTAGAGTGTTAGGAGTTTAATATGGCCGAAACCCCTTGTCTGTTTTTTGTTATTTTTGTAAAATGTATTGTCAGGTTGGTGGACGGATGGGGACATGGAGATCTCCGGCAGGGATGAGGAAAACCTGGTGTGAAACCAATTAATCCAGGACATGACAAGCCTATGGGTCTCTACAACAGTGGCTATCAGAATGATGTAAACAAAACAGACCCAGCAGACTATAGGTAGCAGAGAATGGATATCGTTGAGGCACTCATTGGATTCCTCACCCCAAAGTTGGAGTGTCTCTGTGGAACTGTCTCAAAGTCGTCTGGCCAGCCAGCGTTGCATGCTGGATCTGACGTGGAGAAGGGGCTTAAATACAGCCACCAGAGGCTGGAAAACAAAGTTTTGGCCGGGCCAGCCACACAGTCTTCATGGCAGTCCGAGCAAGACTACAGTCTGCCCTAGTAAGGAAAGGTGCTGAAGTCAGAGGTAGCCAGTCAAAAGGAGCATCGCAAAAATCAGGGTAGCACGCATCATCGTTAATGTGCGTATGAGGAAGAAGAAGCGTATCCTAGAATTTTAGCTTGTTCTTCTGTACTGCTTTCTTCTTTCGCTTTTTCTGATGACCTTTTCTAGTACTCGGATGAATAGTAATGCAGATAGTGTATCAGCTTGTTTTAAGCCAGTTATTATAGAGAAGGGTTCTGACTTTCTTCCTTTATATATTATTATATTTTGTGCATCATCCATACATATTCTGGTGAGACTAATTATTAAGTATCTAAAATTCTTTCATAATTTTCCATAAGCTACTCTTATCTATGCTGTCATATGCTTTCTTGGAGTCAGTGAAGATATTATATACTTCTTTTCCATATTCTCAGTACTTTTCTGCTCTTTGACGTAGATAAAATATTTGGTCTATGGTTGATCTATTCTTTCTAAAACCTGCTTGATAGTCTCCCAGTATGTTCTCGCTGTATGGTTTTAATCTATTTAAAAGTATAATAGATAGTATTTTGTAGCTTTTCGAAATATTTTTTCCATCTAGTACAGATATTCTCTTCATTATTTATCATGTTTCAGTTACTATCCTTCCAGCTCTGCAGAACTTAATTCTACATAATAATACTAATAATAATAATAATTATACCTTAATTACAAGGGACTGCGCTACATACTTGAATAAAGAATAAGCCTATATGCACTTCTATTAAAAAAACTGTCTTATTATTTGTTATCACAGCTATACTAATCTTTATATATTTATATATATATATATACATATATATACATATATATTGTGGAGTATACAAAACTCTTGTTGTCAGCAAACATAACACACGACGTTAGTGGTATACTTCAGTTAACATGACACGCTTCAACAGACATAAAACACACACTGACGGACATATTTTATACCAGTTAAATATTACAGAAACAGAAGTGATCTTTCTTTTGAAAAAAAAAGAACTCAAGTCTCCAGCAGATTTACAAACAACAGATCTGGGTTATGATAAGAAGTACCAACTTGACAAGTATTGTGTCTGAGAATTATAAGAGAAAAATGTTTAAGACATCAAGCAATCTTTTCTTCTTCTTTTTCTTCGTAGTTTTCACAGACATGGCTTTCTCCCCCCCCCCCCCTTCCTCATAAAATAAAATTAGTTGTTGTGTCTAGAGCAGTGGTTCTCAACCCATGGGCCGCGGCACCAAGGTGGGCCGTAACAGAGAGTATTGTGGGTTGCGCTGAAGCCTCAAAGCAGAAAAAAAAGTAGATACAATTAAAAAAAACAAACTATTCTGCATTTTCACCCAATGAATAAGGTCAGACTACAGGGATGCAAGCCGCAGGTTTATAGGTCGCTTTATTAGTATGTTCGTAGTGCGGCTATTGGAGAAAAGATGGTCCAGACAGCGTTTCTTCCAGCATCAAACAGAAATGTGATGTACATAAAAAGACGGCACCGCTTTTGAAGTGCGACACCGGCGTCTTTCTGACCGTGTTGCTGAAACGTGCAGTTTTACAATTTAATTTGAGAGAACAGTCGGCGTAGATTCTGCGAGAGAGCAGAAGTGAAATATAATTCTCAGCAATTGTGTTTTAGTTTTAAAATCATATTTCGTTATGTTGAGATCCGCTATTTGGTCTCGATGCTGTGGGTAATTCGTATTGTATTAATCAACGGATTCCAGTTACCCAAGTAATGATCGTGGAGACTTTTCGAACAACCTTTTTTTATTGTTTAAACTTTAAAACTTTAGGGGCTAAAGTGGATCGATTTGTGAAAGCCTTCGCCTTCGCGCAAAAGAAATTAATAGTAGTGGCAGCGAAAGTCACTTTAATCGAGACGACGTTAACATTGATACTAGTAAGAAAACTATAAAGGCTCGAAAATACGATGTGGAGTATATTAAGAACGGTTTTGTTCCATCAACAAATGACACAAATCTGCCACAGTGTGTTATTTATTTGCAAATCCTCTCTAATTAGGCAATAAAGCCGACGAAATTGGGTCGTCATATAACTATAAGACATCCAGATCTATAAAATAAAACCAACGAATTTTTCGAACGTAAAGACGAGGAATATAGTAAACAGAAGACAGTGTTAAAAACAAGAGCCATTCTCGATGAAAAAGTTCTTAAAGCATCATACAAGATTGCCTAGAGAATCGCAAAATCAAAGAAACCGCACACAATTGGAGATTTTATCATGCCAGTCGCTACTGAGATTTGTGACGTATTGTTCGGCTCAGAATGCGCTACAAAACTGAAAACCATTCCCGTCTCGAACGATACTGTCCGCAGAAGAATATCTTAAATGTCTGAGGGCATTGTCACACAACTAACAGAACGATTATAATCTGCTAAGTTTGCTATTCAGTTAGATGAGTCAACTGACATCGCCGGCGAGTCACATCTTGCTTGTTTATGTTCGCTATTGTTGGCAAAATAGTATGCAAGAGGAATTTCTTTTTTGCAAGTCACTGCCAGCGAGAACGACGGCCGATCAAATATTTCTTGTTTTAAACGATTTCTTCACAACGTTTTAACTGCAGTGGACGAACTGCATCGGTATTTGCTCCGACGGTGCTGCCACAATGACTGGCCGCAACAGTGGTGTTGTAACTCGCATAAAACAAGTGCCACCCGAGATTGTTGGCAACCATTGCATGATCCATCGTGAGGCACTCGCTTCAAAGAAGTTTGAATGAAACTCTGGGATCTGTACTCGAAGACTGTGTTCGGATTGTAAACTTCGTAAAAACTAGAATAGTGAACAGTCGATTATATGCTGAAGTTTGTATTGAGTCAGATGCAGAACACAAGCATCTCCTATTGCACTCAGCTGTGCGTTGGCTGTCCAGGGGAAAAGTTCTTGCAAGGGTGTTTGAGCTTCGTTTAGAATTTTTGCAGTTTTTGACAGAACACAATCTCGACCTGGCAGGTAACGTCGCTGATATTGAGTAGCTTGCCGTGCTGGCATACCTTGCTGACATTTTTAGCCTTTTGAACAGTTTGAACATATCACTGCAGGGCAAAGATGCCAGTATACTGAAGAAATACGACAAAATTGCAGCCTTTAAGAAGAAACTCGACTTTGCCGCACGCGACTCGAGAACAAATCACAAGACATGTTTCACTTGTTCTGTGAATTTATAGAGAGCAGTGAAGTCAATGGCGAGAATCTGGAAGGGGTCACTGGTGTAATAAAAGGACATCTGACATCTCTTGCTGAATATTTTGACAAATACTTCACGCCCGAAGACATTAAAGCGAACGACTGGATTCGTAATCCTTTACAGTGTGCCTTCTCTGAATTAACCGGTCGTGGACGAGAAGAATACGCGAACTGTCTAGCCATCGCACATTTCAAATCATATTTATTAACGACCCCGCTTTGGATATATCTTTCTTTTTGGTGCATTGTTTCCCTGGAATATCTGATTTTTGTCAGACCTGGCGATGTTCTTTTACTTTTTTCAACAAGTTATTTATGCTAAGTTTCATTTTCTGGCATTGACTGCCATGAAAACCAAATATCGTTCAAGAATGAACGTGGAGGATGATCTTCGAGTGTGTTTCTCACAAATTCCAGCCAGAACAGACATGCTATGCAACCGGAAACAGTGCCATCTTTAAATGAACAGAACTATTGTTAGCAATCAATATGCAGTTAAACATATAAAGAAAATATGACATAATACTTTATAACATTAGATTTATACCTTGCAAATATAATGCTCTTTATTACTGGGCCGCAAAAATGTTTGACTTTTAAATGTGAGACGTGCAGCTAAAGGGTCTGAGACCCACTGGACTAGAGAAATGATATTTCCAACGAAACTTTCATGGGCACACAAAAATATTGTAATAAATACAGTCGGGATGTTTTTATCTGGAAACGACACGAGACTTGTTGTCACCTTAAATATTTCAGTCCTCAAAGACAAGTACAATACCAGGTAGTTGCAACTGTTTTCTTTGTCTGAAATGCTGTTTTTGTGTTGTTATTTAAATAAAAGGGTCAAGAAATTAAAAAGATCAAATTGTAGAGTGATAGCTGTAGTGTAATGAATGTTTGATAGTTTAATTCTTTATTGACAGTCTGTACATGGGAGGGACTCTGGCAGTTGTTCTACATGGATATGACCTGATCAAGGAAATGCTGGTCAAGAAAGGAGACTTAACATCTAACAGACCACAATACTTTATAGATGAGGTCTTCGTACGTCTTTTTAAAATTTTTTAGTTTAACTCGCCCTCCCTAACAGTGTATAGTAAATATATCATGTATATAACAATGGCTTCCTTTCTATATAAAAATCAACAATAATTTCAATACTTATTATATCACACCAAGTAGTAACTTCATCACTTGCAACATCAAAGAAAACCATCTCGTCAGAACTTTTAGACATCAGAATAAACTACAAATTATTATGTAGAAAAAGGAAACAAAAACTTCAGTCCTTATGTTACCAAATTGTCATACAACGGTATAAAAATGGTTAAGAAACTATCTACGACAAAAAATAACAACTATATACATAAATATATTTTCTTTCAGGCAACAGGTCATCCAGGAAAAGGAATTATATTCTCCAGTGGAAAGCCATGGAAAGAGCAGAGATCTACGGCCTTGTCAATTCTCAGAGCTTTTGGAATGGGCAAGAACCTTCTGGCAGAGAATATACAAGAAGAAGCTGCCTGTTTTGTCAACTATCTGGCAAATTATAAAGGAAAGCCAATCGATATTCACGTTATGACCAACATTTCCACGTCCAACATTATATGCTCAATATTGATTGGTCACCGTTTTGACTATGAAGACAAGGATTTTCAGCATTTGATACATTGTTTGGGGTCTTTGGTTAGTGACCAACAAAATGTTGCTTTAATCAATTTTGTATATTGGCTCAAATACACTCCAGGTGACCTCTTCAAAGGTAAAAAGTTGACTGCCAGCACCAAGAACATAATGGATTCCTTTCTGAAAATTATAGAGGAGAAGAAACGAAATGTAGTAGATTCGAGCGACGTGTGTAATCTGATTGACGCTTACATCGTGGAAAAAAATAAGAAAATCAAAGCCGGTGAACCAACCTCACTGGATGATGATAACCTAAAGAAAATTATGTTCGATTTGTTCATTGCTGGAACTGAGACCTCAAGCACTGCCATTTACTGGTGTATTCTGTATATGCTACACCACCCTGATGTGCAAGAAAAGGTGTACAGAGAGATCAAAGACAAAATTGGAACAGATCGAACTCCAACAATACAAGACAAACCTGAACTGACATATCTCAACGCTGTCACCATGGAGACCTTACGTCTATCAAACATCGTCCGTCTTTCAGTAACTCACACTTGCGCAGAAGAAGTGACGATTAGAGGCTACACTCTGCCTAAAGGAACCTACATCATTCCAAACCTGGACTCTGTCCTACATGATGAGAACACTTGGGGATCTGACGCTCTGAGTTTTCGACCTGAACGATTCATTGACGACAACGGTAAACTGAAGAATCCAGAACAATTTATCCCTTTTGGTATTGGACGCCGTATCTGTCTGGGCGAGGCTATAGCAAAGATGGAACTGTTTCTGTTTCTAGCTTTCATGTTCCAGAAGTTCCAGTTCCTTCCTGAAGCCCCAGATTCTGTTCCTAAAATAGAATATGTATGTGGTGGCGTTGTTGTGCCAAAGGCCTACAATGTGAGAGCAACTGAAAGAAAGTAGATCCCCAAAGAAATATTAGCAGAGTTTTCTCAACATTTTATTCACGTGACGTGAACTATCCAGAACGTTGTCCCTCTCACTGCCTCTCTGAATGTAATGCCGCCTTGAGGAAGTTTACCAGTGTCTGGCAATGATGTATTCAAATTTTGTGTTATGTCTTGAGTCCAACTGCGGTGAGATCGTCCCATTTTCTCTTTTACCATGCATTATACCTGTCAAACTCTCTAAAGCATCGTGTCTCTTGAAGTGTGTGAAGTAGCTTTCTAATTCTGATGGCGTCTTCGAAGCAGTCCACAGCGACACCTAATTCCTAATTTTCTTTCTCTCCATGATATCAGAAGTATGTAAAGTAAAATTGTCCGAGGAAATGGCATATCCTATGTCCACGGAAACACAGAAACCGAGGAAGTATTTAAGACTGATTATTTGCTGAAAATGTAAACAAGAAAACACGTTTGTATAGTGAAGTGTGTCTTACCAACGTGAGAAAATATAACTTTGCTTTCTTCTACTTCAAGTCAGTTGCTGACACAGACGTCGCAGTATAATGTGAATAATAGTGAAATTCATGATTTGATATTTTCAGTACTTTAGTATATTCATTAAAATAATCAAAACTATCATTTGTTGTGTACAGTGTTTATGTGTATACAGTCACTGCGAGAAGGACAGAAAGACAGATAGATAGATAGACAGATTGATTGATTGATTGATTGATTGATCGTTATTTCAAAAGGATTAAGAATTTGGCACGCATGCCCATCTGACATTCTGCCTTTTATCATACATCTTTCACTCTGTTCCAGACATTCTACAAATATGCTGTTCATGTAATAAACATAATTAACACTGAAGACGAGAGACATAAAATAAAATAATACATTTACATTTCGCTCTTATCCATTCAGTCAGTACAGAAGAAACTACATACATATATAAATGACAATCTTATATCTTATATCCTTCCCGTGCCGTTAGACGTCACATAGGGCTCGCAAAGTAGTTCGCCAATTTTTCCTGTCCTCGGCGAGTCTTTCAACCTCATCAAAGGATTTTATGCCTGTTAACTTGGCCTCTCTTAATAATGTTCTCTTCAGAGTTTCACGCGGTCTGCCCCTTTTTCTTCGGCCTGTTGTGTTCCACTTGATAGCTTGTTTTGGGATTCTCTGCTCATTTCTTCTCATCAAGTGGCCAACATATGTCCATCTCCTTTTCCTGATCACCCGTGAGACTGGTTGTTGTTCAGTCATCTGTCTTATCTCTGCATTGTTCTTGAATTCATTCCACTTGATGCCGAGTATTTTCCTTAGGCATTTGTTTTCAAAAGAGTCTAATTTCTTTTCTATTTCTTTAGTTGTTTTCCAGCTTTCGCATGCATAAATGAGGGTGGATATTACATTTGAATTGAATAGTCTTAACTTGGTTTTTGTGCTTATAACTTTTGAATTCCATATGTTCTCAAGATTCTTGAAGATTGATGCTGCTTTTGCAATTCTGATCCTAACTTCCTTTCTAGTGTCACCATCCTGGTCTATGTAGCTGCCAAGGTATGCAAATTGATTGACTTCTTCAATATCTGTCCCTTCTATGTGTATTTTTCCATTTTGATTGATGGGAATTTTCATTATTTTTGTTTTGTCCTTGTTAATTTCAAGTCCTATTTTTCTAGCCAGTGAAGATAGGCTATCTGTTTTTTCTTGCATGGAATTCACATTATTACTGATAAGAGTTATGTCATCAGCAAAATCAAGATCTTCTAGTTGGGTCCCATGTACCCAGTCAATACCTGTGTTACCTGTGTAGCATTTTTTCATTATGAAGTCTATTGTAATCCCAAAAAGTAAAGGAGACAGTATACATCCTTGTTTCACGCCTGTTTCAATCTGGAACCATTCACTCATCCCTTCTTCTGTCTTGACTGCACAACCATATCCATTGTATAAGTCCTTAATGATGTTGACAATTTTAGATGGTATTCCATATAGACATAAAATTCTCCATAATGAATCTCTGTGTATGCTATCAAATGCCTTCTTAAAATCTATGAAATGACAATCTACTAAACAAAAATTTCGGGACTATTCAAAATAAAGAATAACCTGAATCCGGTGTCTGTGAGAGCAGTCTAAGATAACTTTTAAGTTTTATGATTCATGGAGGCATGCCATCATCATCATCATCAGGTGCCGTGCCGACTGGCGTTTGCTATTATGCTTCTCCAGAGTACACGATCCTTCATGCAGGCCATCAGCTCAGTTGGTGATCTCCTCTCACACCATCCCGTCAGACTGTTCAGTATCATTTCTCTTGGTCTTCCTCTTCATCTCCTTCATTCTATTTTTCCTGTTGTTATAATATTTTCAATACCCCCTCTTCTCATTGCATGTCCTATGAAAGTACATTGTCTCTCTCTTATCTTTTTTGACAAGATTTTTTTGTCTCTCCATCTCTTCTCATACATTCTTCATTAGTTATTTTTGCTGTCCAGGGGATTCGCAACATTCTTCTAATAAACCACATTTCTGCTGCTTCCAATTATTTTTGTGCAGACTTGCCTATTGTCCATGATTCACTTCCATATAACAAGATAGGTTCAGTATAACATTTTAGGACTCGTTTTCTAACTTTCTTTATTATAAGGATGTGTTGGATAATATGTTTCTCATTCTCTGAAATGTAGTCCTTGCTCTTGGCCTATTTTGTTCCTAATTTCCGTTTTGCATTTCCAATCTGAAGTTATTACTGCTCCAAGGTATTTGAATTTCTGCACCTGCTTTAGAATAGTTCCGTTTCATTTTATACTGCATGCTGGTGGATTCTGTTTCTTAGATATAACAATAGTCTCTGTCTTTTTTATGTTCAAAATAAGGTCTTTCTGTTCACTTTCTTTGGCGACTTTATAGAAGAGATTTTGCATGTCTTGTTGGTTCTCAGCTATCAGTACTGTGTCGTCAGCATACCGAAGGTTGTTAATATTGTATCCTCCAATTTTTATGCCTGGTTCTGTGATGATCGTTCTTAGAATATTCTCGCTGTACATAGAAAAAAGGTCTGGAGATAGTACACATCCTTGTCGCACCCCTTGTTTTATAGGTTGATATTTTCCAGTTCTATTTTCAACTCCAATTGCTGCTTCTTGCTGCCAGTATAGATGTTTTACAATCCTCAGGTTTTTGCCATCTGTACTGATGTCTTCAAGCATTTTAATAATTTCATTATGTTTCAGCTTGTCGAATGTCTTGGTGTAATCAATGAAGCATAA
The DNA here is from genome assembly GCA_009760885.1 of Achatina immaculata. Classification (NCBI taxonomy): domain Eukaryota; kingdom Metazoa; phylum Mollusca; class Gastropoda; order Stylommatophora; family Achatinidae; genus Lissachatina; species Lissachatina immaculata. Next base: position 26,694,526 of record CM019702.1, read on the forward strand.
GTAGAGATCTTTCTGTACTTCTGAAGCTTTTTCTGTTAGTGTTCGTAAAGTATAAATAGCATTGTATGTTCCCTTTCCTTCAACAAATCCAAACTGTTCGTCTGCTATTTCCATTTTTATCTTTTTCCTTGTTCTTTTCATAATTATTCTCAGAAGTAGCTTCGTTATGTGACATGAGAGTTTGATAGTCCGATGGTCATCACATTCCTTTGTACCTGGTTTCTTTGGTAGTGCTATAAACGTGGATTTAAGCAGGTCACTGGGCATATAACCACTGTTTTAAATGTCATTGAGTAACTTGGTTATTATTTTTATTCGTGTCTCCTCTAATGCCTCTATTTCTTCTATTATTATATTATCAGGCCCAGTCGCTTTTCCTTTCTTCATGTGTTTGATGGCATCTATGATTTCATCTTCAAGTATTGGTGGTCCATCACAGATTTCATTTAATTCTGATCTTTCTCCTCCATATAGCTCACCGATGTGCTCTGTCCACATGTCCACAATGTCTTCTTTTCCCGTTAACATTTTACCTTCTTTCGATTTCAGGCATCCTGTGGTATATTATGTTTTCCTGCCTGTGAGTTCACTAATTCGTTTGTGCATGTTTTTTGTCTTTATTATGAGAGTCCTCTATCTGTCTGCACTGTTCATTTAACCACACTTCTTTTGCTTCTCTGCATTTGCGTCTTATTTCTTTATTTATCTTGCTATATTTTTCTTCGTTATTTTTCCTCCCCCTCTTGTCCATCAGTCCTAAGATGTCGTCTGTCATCTATTTATTTTTAGGGGCTTCTTTTTTGGATGGTATTATCTCCGTAACAGTCTGGTGGATAGAATCTCTTAACATTGCCCATTGTTCATCCATACTGTTTATCTTTGCTATTGAATTGTATCTATTTGTTATAATAACTTTGTATTGTTCTCGCAGTTCTTGGTCATTTTTAAGGAGTTCTGTATTCAGTTTAATGTTTCTCACTTTTCTGCCTGCTTTCTTTAGCTTTATTCTAATGTTTCCACATAGTGGGTCATGGTCACTATTGCAGTCAGCTCCTGGCATGGTTTTTGTTGGCAGTAATGCATTCCGGAATCATTTGTTGACTAATATAAAGTCTATCTGGTTAAATGTCTGTGTGTCTGGGCTGCAGCACGTAGCCAGTCTTCGGGGATGTTGTTTAAACTAGGTGTTTCCTACAACCATGCTATGTATTCTTGCCCATTCAATTAATTTACTACCTCTGTCATTCCTCTCCCCCAGTCCATAATCACCAACGATGTCTGAAGTTCTTGCTTTACCAACTTTGGCATTAAAATATCTCATGACTATAATAACTTCGTGTGACTTTGCGTGTTTTAGGGCTGTCTCTATGTCATTATAAAATAGCTGTACATATTATTCAGAACTTTCAAATGTTGGAGATACACTTGTATAACATTTATATTTACTGGTCGTCCTTTCAGTTGGGCTAGCAGGACTCGTTCCGAGATGTTCAAATATTCTACAATTGTCCTTGCTGTTTGTTTGTCAAATATCATTCATACTCCTCGTTCATGTTTCTCACTTCCTGAATATATTATTGTATATTTATCAGAATTTATCTTCCCTGCACCTGTCCATCTAACTTCACTCATTCCTAATATGCTGATCTTCATCCTTTCTATTTCCCTCTTAACATTTTCTAATTTTCCAGCCTGGAATAAAGTTCTAACATTCCATGTTGCTATTTAAAACTTGTTAGTTTTGCCACCAGTAGCTTGATGACGATCTGGCCTCACCTGTGGCTCGTGAGCTGCCCTACCGGACGAGGCTGTTCCAGAGGAACATCCATTAACGTCGTTCATGACAAATCTATTACTCTGAATAAGCATAATTGTTTTTGGGAGCTGCAACAGTGGTTTCCCGTTGCCTTCTGCCGGTTTGTGTACGGACTCTCCGCTAGCCTATGGACTCCCTGTCCTACCCGCAAGGCAGCGGGAGCGAGAGGCATGTAGTCGACATCAAATAGATATTAGGAAAGCTTGTAGGTGTAGGAAGGAGTATAATTTATATTTTTATACAGGATGGGAGGGTATTCCAAAGATGAGCAGCAGAATAACTAAAGCTTTTCTTGTAAAGATCAAGTCTACGTTTTGGAAGACATATGTTGTTCAAGCGTTGGCAGCACTTCGGGCTAAATTTAAACAGGTTCCATAGATAAGGCGGGCCATGCTATGAAAGAATTTGATGTACTAACTTGGCTTTGTTGAAGAGGAACCTGTTCTTAAGAAGCAGTATTTTGACACGTCTGTGCTGGTTAGTTGTTTGTGCTTGATCTTTGACAATAATAAGCTTTACTGCTCACTTTTGGAGTGAGCAAAGCCTCCTTGTATTTGACACTGAGCAACCATCCCAGACTGTTGAGAAATAGTCTAAATGTGTTTGCACATGTGATATTTAGTATGTCTTCCTTGTGTCTTGATCGATGAAGTGTTTAATTTTGACTAAGTAGTATACTTTTTGTGCGATGAGTTTTGTTAGACCTTGCACATGAGAGTTCCAGGTCAGATATTGGTCAATAATAAGACCTAGTGTTTTGTGCTCGCTAACGTATTAAATCTGTGATGTTTCCGTGCTGAGCCGAAGTGTTGTTTTTGTTGCGTTGTGTAGTTTCTGTCTTGTTGTTATGAGCATTGATTTTGTTTAATCGGTATTTATAATCATGCCATTATTTTTGCTCCATCTAATTAAATTGTATAACTCGACCTGAAGAGTTGATTCTAGATTAACACAATCATAATCACTGGTGTAGACTGTGCAATCATCGGCAAAAAGGTCACAAGAAGAGTGTTTAAGATGAAGTGGAAGATTATGATATAGATACAAAAGAGCAACGGGCCTAGAATAGAACCTAGCGTAACACCAGTGTCAACTTTAGCAGAATTTGATAGAGAATTGTTGAAGAATACTACCTGTTGTCTGTCTGAAAGAAATGATGCAATTAATTTTATTAAGTCAGGGTGCAATTTATAAGTCTTTATTTTTCTTACAAGAATATCGTGGTCAGTCATATCAAATGCCTTTTTAAAGTCGACAAAAATGGCACCACATAGTCTGCCGTCATTTATATTTACTAACCAGCTTTCTGTCATCTTGGTGAGAGCTGTGTGGCAGGAATGATTGGATCTATAGCCTGACCGACTGTCTGATTAAATTGTTCTCTTGCATGTGTCGTAGAGTTATTTTGTGTATGTGTTTTTTGAGTGGTTTTGATAAAGGCGATAATATGGATATTGGTCTATAGCTGGTAAGATCGTTGATTGAGCCAGATTTAAAGCAAGGATACGCCTTAGCAGTTTAAAGCCTCGGGGAAATAACATTTTGCAATGTACTGATTGTAAACGTGTTTTTGTGTATATGAAATGACAGGTGCAGCATAACGTAAGATCTTATTACTAATATCATCAAGCCCAGCTGTATTGTTGTTTTTTAAGGTTAAGAGATAACTGTGAATTTCACTGACTGTTAAGTATGGAATGTGTAACTGTTTAAAATCAGTATATCTGCTGTCCAGGAATGTTTGTAGTTCATGTAAGTTGCATACAGGAGCTGATATTGATGATTTAAGAACGTTGATTTCTTCTCTGAAATGTGTACTGATATGTGCGCTAGTGTATGCACGATTGATGGTTTGAGAATCAAATTCGTTTCTTTTATTTGATAGGGATTTATGGCTTCCCAGATTGTGATTTACTGTCTGATTTATTCTGTACCAGATTCCTAAAGTAATTTTTTTCTCTCTTGTCGTATTAAGTATTGAACATTGTTTCTGAGTGAACGGTAGGTCATAAAGTCCTTGATTTTGTGCACCCGGTCACGTTCTCACATGCCATGTAATATTTCAGGTGTTATCCAAAGTGACTTCGTCTGGTGTTTTACTCTCACCTCTTTCATGGGGACATCTTTATATCTCTGAAGATCTTTAGCCAATATTCTATTGCCTCATCAGGGTCAGTTAGTTGGTACATGCGTGTAAGTGAAGATGCTTGCAAATCATTAAGGAATAATTCTAGGTTAAATTTTCTGAAGCTTCTAAATTTCATACTGATGTGATTGTGTTTAGGTAGTTTATACCTCTTTCTTGTCCACGTACAGCAGACTGGGTAATGTTCACTTAACGAAGTATGAGGGATGTTACATTCAATGATATTTTCTGGGTGGGCTACATATATATGATCTAATAATGTGGATGATACTTCTGTTACTCTGGTCGGTTTGGTGACAATTTGGCAAAGATTATAGGATAATATAATATTGCTCCAAGTTGGATTTGATTGTGTTAGATCCATGTTGAAATCTCCAAGAATGATAATATCTTTGAACTTAAAGGTTGAAACCTCATCCATCATAATCGTGAAGTGATCATACCACAGGGATGATGCATTTGTATTACGGTAAAGAAGTCTCTGGTCTGCAGTTTAACTTCCGCCCAAATTCACTCTACCTCAGATGATTCGAGGTCTTTTCTACGACTAAACTGGATAGTTGTGGAGAAATACATTACTAGACCTGTTTCTAGTTATCTAGTCGGGTCACGCCGAATCAGGTTAAAACCGTTAATTCTAGTATCTTCATCGGTTATGTTCCTATTTAAACAGCTTTCATAGAAGCCAAAAATGTGGAAATTTTGATTTAATATGTGTGTTACTTCGGGAATTTTACCTAATAGGTGATGTACATTTAGATGTCCTATTCGAAGTCCCTCTTTATGTAACCATTTTCCTGTAGGTAGGGTCATTTTACTCAGAGTAGATAACAAGTTAGTGGAGGAGGTCAACGAATTTGTATACCTTGGCAGCAGAGTAGTAGAAAATGGAGACAGCACAGAGGACATCAACAGCAGACTTACTAGAGCAAACCAGGCTTTTGCAATGCTGCAGAATATATGGAAATCAAATAAACTAAGCATAAATATAAAAATCAGGATATTTAAGAGTAATGTTCTAAGTGTACTACTCTATGGAAGTGAATGCTGGAAAATCACCAAAACCATAGAAAACAAGTTGAATTCTTTCCAGACTAAATGTTTACGAAGAATTAGAAAAATATTTTGGCCAAACACCATAAGAAATAACATCTTATTAGCAGAAATGCAGATGAAACCACTGACAACAATTATTGAGGAAAGACGATGGCGATGGTTGGGACATGTGCTCCGAATGACTGACAACTCACTACCAAAAATAGCACTAAGATGGACACCACAGGGGAGCAGAAGTAAGGGTAGACCAAAAGAGACATGGAGAAGAACAACAGAAAGGATGTTGAGCAATAGAGGGCTCACCTGGGCAAGAGCAGAAAAAAAGGCGAAGGACAGGCATTTCTGGAAAACCCTTGCGGAAGCCCCATGTGCCCTGGGCACTTAAGGTTCAGAGAGAGAGAGAGAGAGGGTCATTTTATTTTCCTGTCTACTGTTATTTGGTTGAAAGTAATTTCTATTATACTTAATACTGAAGTAAACAAACTTTTAAATACTACATAAAGGCACACTCTGTATATTAAACTTTCAACTGGTACACAACTCACAAGCTGAAATAACTGGAAACTGAAAGAGTGACACGCCTAACTACTGAATAATTAAACGCTGAAATATGCGAATTCACTAACAAGTTGAGTAATTAAGTATATAGTTCTCACACACAAACAGATACAACTCACAAACTGCAAGGACCTATAGAAAGTTAACAAAAATTAAGAAAAATAGGTATAAAAGAAAAAGGGGCAAGAAATAAAATGCAAAAATAAAACGTAAGTCTAAATAAACCTACGAAAAAAAGTTATCAGTCATTATGTCCTGTTGAGTAATAATTCGTTTTTTTAAATTGCGGGTTGAAGGTTTCAGTTTGTGTTGGTCACGATGACATTGTCATCAGTTTAAGGCATGTGGTGTCTGTAAGATACCATGCCATGTGAATTATGCAGAGATAACATATAGGCATGACTCAAGGCTGCAGGGCTAAATTGCAACAAATACTGCAGTTCTAGATTTCTTTGAGGATATTGCATGGAACTTGCGTGTGTGTTGAAGTCTTCCAATGAGCTGTGGGACTGTGGAAGAATCCTGACGTTGTTGACGCTCGTGTCGGCTCGTCTGACCGTCTGAGGCTGACGTGAGGGTATGGGTGGAAACATGGTGCCATAGTCGGTGGTTTGCTGTGGAACAGGTGGTGCAGATTTGAGGGTTCCTACGGTTCTAATCTCGGAGTAGAGCTGCCTTTATGGGGGTGTTTTGTTGGATGTGGGTGTTGTTTGTGGACAACCAACTGTACTGCGTCTTTCTGTAGTGTACGTTTTGGAAACTTTAGATTTTTGGCAAGGATGCTGGTAACAAGTTTTGATGTATGTATGTGGTCCCTGTACATCCGTGTCTTCGGGGCACCAGAGGCTGAGATGAAAAACACGGTGTAGTTTATGAAGAGAATGTTGTTATCACGACAGTATGACTGAAGTGCTTTGTTGTTGATGTCTACCAGGCGGCGTCCAGGACCGGAGCAGGGTGGAATGTTGGAAGATAGGAAGATGGCTACACTCGGATACTTTACCTTGATGGCGGAAGTCAAAGCCTGCATGTCGGAACGTCTGATGTTCTGGCCATTCATGCTGTCATTTATGCCAACATGTACGGAGATTTTCCTCACGCCTTGGTCCATATTAAAATTCTCAGTGTTTCGTTATTTTCACAATACCAGCTCCCTGTACTGCAACTACTGAGACAGTCCTATGGACATCCGCTCGCCATACAGGCCCTTTAGCAGAGAATCCCCAATTATTAAATGCGTTGTACTGTCCCTGATTTTGTGAATGGGAATTTGCTGCGTATTTTGTTCACATTGTTTTTGGTTAGTTCGTGACTGGAGGTGGGATGCGTTGTTTGACTGAGATGATTGTTGCGTCTTGTCTGTCTGCTGAGTATCTGTATAACAAGATTTTTGGTGGTCTTGTTCTTTCTGTCTATACTGTTGGTGTGTACAGTGTGTTAGTGGGGGTTTACATAGGCTGTATCGTATCGTAGTGATCACGTTATGCACGTGAATAACAGGGTGGACTTTCATCTCGATCTTCGTGAGTTGAGGTTACTGGACTAGTTATAAACAGAATTCCAGCTCTCACTCTCACTTGCTGGATTAGTTAACCACTTTTCCAGACATACTTCTCATCCAGGCTCTTCAAAACCTCATGTTGACGACAACTGGTACAGATAGTCAAGTAAATCCTGGGTACAGCACCACTAAAATAGTTTTCTTTCTTCGTGAACTGTGTACTGTACCTATTACGTTTTAACATGAGCATTAGGCCCAGTGACACAACAAACGTTACATTGGTATACTCGATGTAACAAGACAACCCAGATAACAAAAACCTCAACTACACATTAATACACGACATGACCAGTTACATGTAATCAACTAACTCAACACCACAGTTGACGCTTAACAAGAATCCAATAACCACAAGATTCAGCAGACACAAATCTGTAAATTTTTAATGATGAACCCCATTTGTTCGATATGTATTGCAATGATGGGAAGTGTAAACTTGATGAGAATAGTTACAAATGACCATTAAAAAAATTATGTCCGGGCGACTAACATCGCCATGGGACCAAAACAGACATTCAACCTTGACCAAACATGGCAACTTCGAAATTACACATGACTTTCAATCTGACAATTACTATCTTGTCCAAAACAGGGACAAATCAAACACACAATCTACATGACTACTACAACATTTTTCCTAAAAAGAACAATCCATCAACTACAACAATTTGTCCTAAAAATGACAGTCCATCTAACTTACATACTGAACTAAAGAATCTCTACATCCTTTCCTAGAATTAAAACACCACAACCTGTCACTACAACATTCTGATTCAAACTGCTCTCTCAAACTCGTTCATACATCCCACCTATCAGAATCCACGTGACTCAGTTTTCCCTCGGAACACGAGATACTTTCTCCGTGCTTAGCATAAACAGATGAGACCACAACAACAGGGTTTCTCACAAAACAAATCTGTACAGAATAACATTCTGTTACATCTGGTACATAGCTTTGTTTTAGAGCGTCGAATCTGTTGGTGATCTGGACCTCGATGGGGTACTCGTATTTTGTGATATGCTGGTCTTGCTCACCTGATAAAGAGTCACTGAGTTCACTTTGTTTTTGTTGGCCGTTTTGTTGGACTGTCTTCCACTGATGTCTGGACTGTCTTCCACTGATGTCTGGACTGTCTTCCACTGATGTCTGGACCGTCTTACACTGATGTCTGGACCGTCTTACACTGATGTCTGGACTGTCTTCCACTGATGTCTGGACTGTCTTACACTGATGTCTGGACCGTCTTCCACTGATGTCTGGACCGTCTTCCACTGACGTCAGGACTGTCTTACACTGATGTCTGGACCGTCTTCCACTGATGTCTGGACCGTCTTCCACTGATGTCTGGACTGTCTTACACTGATGTCTGGACTGTCTTACACTGATGTCTGGACTGTCTTACACTGATGTCTGGACCGGTCTCTGTTTTCTGACCGGCCTGGTTCATACGGGACCCCTCTCTTGTCCTCTTTGCTGTTCTTCTCTGATCCTCTCTAATTGTCTGCCCTTCTGTTCTTCTCAAAAATGTCCTCCTCTGTTCGTCTGTTCTTCCGTCTGCTGTTCTATTCTCTGTCTACTTCTGACGACTCCCCCCTCCCCACCAGATTGTCCGTTAGCCTCTGGACTTCCTCTTCTCGGATGCTCTTTCCTTCTCGTGCTCATTCCGTTGACGTCTGGACCAGTCTCTATTCACTGACCGTCCTTGTCCCTCCGTCTTCGGGCTCTCTCCTCCCCAACTGCCCCGTGACTTATATGTCATAAGTCAGTTGTCCATTAGCCCACGTCTCTAAATATGTAACTGATCAGCTGGCCGAGTCGTCTACTTCTTTATTTAAAAACTGTGCAATAGCGTCCTCAGATTAGTAAGGTAATAGTGTCATACGTTTCAGTCTGCGTCAGCTCCATCTATACAGTTGTCATTTACCCAAGTCATTATCTTGGTCTTTCCTGTCGGAGGTTTTATTGTGTCCTCGTTTTTCATTGTGTCTGCCTTTTGTATTCGTCTTTTCTATTCTGTTTATTTGTATCAGCGTTCAGTCATACTAGTGTCATGGAAGTTTGTTTTCCTACTTTGCTCTATTTACTTTTTCTGTTTCTATTAGATGTTACTATTATGTCTACAATATATTCATAATCGTATCCATTAATAATATTAATATCATTAATAATAATAATAATAACAACTATAATCATTACTTACAAGGGCATGCAACATGAGGTGTAGATAAGAGTGTGGATGTACGTCGGAGTGAGTGGTGTAGGTGGGAGTGTGTGGTGCAGATGGGAGTGTGTGGGGTAGGTGAGAGCGTGCGGTGTAGGTAGGAGTGGGTGATGCAGATGGGAGTGTGTGGTGTAGGTAAGAGTGTGTGGTGCAGATGGGAGTGTGTGGTGTAGATGGAATGAGTGGTGTAGGTGGGAATGTGTGGTGCAGATGGGAGTGTGTGGTGTAAGTGGGAGCGTGGGGTGTAGGTGGGAGTGTGTGGTGTAGGTGGGGGTATGTGGTGTAGATGGGAGTGTGTGGTGCAGATGGGAGTGAGTGATGTAGGTGGGAGTGTGTGGTGCAGAAGGGAGTGTGTAGTGCAGATGGAAGTGTGTGATGTAGGTGGGAGTGTGTGGTGCAGAAGGGAGTGTGTGGTGTAGGTGGAGGTGAGTGGTGTGAATGTGAGATGTAGGTGGTAGTATGTGGTGTGAGAGTGAGGTGTAAGTACGAGTGTGTGGTGTAGGTGGGAGTGTGTGGTGTAGGTAGCAGTGTGTGGTGTAGGTGGGAGTGAGTGATGTGAGTGTGAGATGTTACTGGTAGTATGTGGTATAAGAGTGAGGTGTAGGTGGGAGTGTGTGGTGTAGTTGGGAGTGTAGGATGTACGTCGGAGTGAGTGGTGTAGGTGGGAGTGTGTGGTGCAGATGGGAGTGTGTGGGGTAGGTGAGAGCGTGCGGTGTAGGTAGGAGTGGGTGATGCAGATGGGAGTGTGTGGTGTAGGTAAGAGTGTGTGGTGCAGATGGGAGTGTGTGGTGTAGATGGAATGAGTGGTGTAGGTGGGAATGTGTGGTGCAGATGGGAGTGTGTGGTGTAAGTGGGAGCGTGGGGTGTAGGTGGGAGTGTGTGGTGTAGGTGGGGGTATGTGGTGTAGATGGGAGTGTGTGGTGCAGATGGGAGTGAGTGATGTAGGTGGGAGTGTGTGGTGCAGAAGGGAGTGTGTAGTGCAGATGGAAGTGTGTGATGTAGGTGGGAGTGTGTGGTGCAGAAGGGAGTGTGTGGTGTAGGTGGAGGTGAGTGGTGTGAATGTGAGATGTAGGTGGTAGTATGTGGTGTGAGAGTGAGGTGTAAGTACGAGTGTGTGGTGTAGGTGGGAGTGTGTGGTGTAGGTAGCAGTGTGTGGTGTAGGTGGGAGTGAGTGATGTGAGTGTGAGATGTTACTGGTAGTATGTGGTATAAGAGTGAGGTGTAGGTGGGAGTGTGTGGTGTAGTTGGGAGTGTAGGGTGTAGGTTGGAGTGTGAGGCGTAGGTGGGAGTGTGTGGTGTAGATGGGAGTGAGTGGTGTAGGTGGGAGTGAGAGGGGTAGGTGGGAGTGTGAGATGTAGTTGGGAGTGTGTGGTGTAGGTGGGAGTGAGAGGGGTAGGTGGGAGTGTGAGATGTAGTTGGGAGTGTGTGGTGTAGTGGGAGTGAGAGGGGTAGGTGGGAGTGTGAGATGTAGTTGGGAGTGTGTGGTGTAGGTGGGAGTGAGTGGTGTGAGAATTAGGTGTAGGTGGGAGTGTGTGATGTGAAAAAGAGATATATGTGGTATTATGTGGTGTGAGAGTGAGGTGTAGGTGGGAGTGTGGGCTGTAGGCGAGAGTGAGTGGTGTAAGAGTGAGGTGTAGGTGGGAGTGTGTGGTGTAGGTGGGAGTTTGTGGTGTAGGTAAGAGTGAGTGGTGTGACTGTGAGGTGTAGGTAAGAGTTGGAGGTGTGGGTGGGAGTGAGTAATGTAGATATGAGTGTAGGTGTAGGTAAGAGTGTGAGGTGTAGGTAGGAGTATGTGGTGTAGGTGGAAGTGAGTGGTGTATGTATGAGCGTAAGGTGTAGGTAGGAGTGTGAGGTGTACTTGGGAGTGTAAGGTGTAGGTGGGAGTGTGAAGTGTAGATGGGAGTGTGAGGTGTAGTTGGGAATGTGAGGTGTAAGTGGGAGTGTGAGGTGTAGGTGGGGGTATGTGGTGTGAGAGTGAAGTGTAGGTACGAGTGTGTGGTGTAGGTCGAAGTGATTGGTGTAGGCGGGAGTGTGAGGTGTAGTTGAGAGTGTGAGGTGTAGGTTGGAGTGAGTTGTGTGAATGTGAGATGTAGGTGGTAGTATGTGGTGTGAGAGTGAGGTGTAGGTGGTAGTGTGAGGCGTAGGTGGGAGTGTGTGATGTAGATGGGAGTGTGTGGTGTGAGTGTGAGGTGTAGGTGGGAGTGTGTGGTATAGATGGGAGTGTGAGGTGTAGTTGGGAATGTGTGGTGTAGTTGGGAGTGAGTGGTGTGTGTGTGAGGTGTAGGTGGGAGTGTGTGGTGTGAAAACTAGATATAGGTGGTATTATGTGGTGTGAGAGTGAGGTGTAAGTGTGAGTGGGAGCTGTAGGTGGGAGTGAGTGATGTGAGAGTGAGGTGTAGCTCTGAGCGTGTGGTGTAGGTGGGAGTTTGTTGGTAGGAGTGAGTGATATGACTGTGAGGTGTAGGTGCGAGTGTGAGGTGTAGGTGGGAGTGTGAGGTGTAGGTGGGAGTGACTAGTGTATATATGAGTGTGAGGTGTAGGTGAGACTGTGAGGTGTACTTGGGAGTGTGAGGTGCACTTGGGAGTGTGAGGTGTAGTTGGGAGTGTGAGGTGTAGGTTGGAGTGTGAAGTGTAGGTGGGAGTGTGAGGTGTAGGTGTGAGTGTGAGTGTGAGGTGTAGGTGTGAGTGTGAGTTTGAGGTGTAGGTATGAGCGTGAGTGTGAGGTGTAGGTGTGAGTGTGAGTGTGAGGTCTAAGTGGGAGTGTGAGGTGTAAGTGGAAGTGTGAGGTGTAGATTGGAGTGTGAGGTGTAGGTGGAAGTGTGAGGTGTAAGTGGGAGTGTGAGGTGTAGACTGGAGTGTGAGGTGTAGGTGGGAGTGTGAGGTGTAAGTGGGAGTGTGAGGTGTAGGTGGGAGTGTGAGGTGTAGGTGGGAGTGTTAAGTGTAAGTGGAAGTGTGAGGTGTAGATTGGAGTGTGAGGTGTAGGTGGGAGTGTGAGGTGTAGATTGGAGTGTGAGGTGTAAGTGGGAGTGTGAGTTGTAAGTTGGAGTGTGAGGTGTAGGTGGAAGTGTGAGGTATAAGTGGGAGTGTGAGGTGTAAGCGGGAGTGTGAGGTGTAGGTGGAAGTGTGAGGTGTAGGTGGAAGTGTGACGTGTAAGTGGGAGTGTGAGGTGAAGATTGGAGTGTGAGGTGTAGGTGGGAGTGTGATTTGTAAGTGGAAGTGAGAGGGGTAGATTGGAGTGTGAGGTGTAAGTGGAAGTGGAAATGTGAGGTGTAGATTGGAGTGTTAATTGTAGGTGGGAGTGTGAGGTGTAGATTGGAGTGTGAGGTGTAAGTAGGAGTGTGAGGTGTAAGTGGGAGTGTGAGATGTAGGTGGAAGTGTGATTTGCAAGTGGGAGTGTGAGGTGTAGCTGGGAGCGTGAGGTGTAGGTGGAAGTGTGAGGTGTAAGTAGAAGTGTGAGGTGTAGGTGTGAGTGTGAGTGTGAGGTGTAGGTATGAGTGTGGGGTGTAGATGTGAGTGTGAGGTCTAAGTGGGAGTGAGTGGTGTAAGTGGAAGTGTGAGGTGTAGATTGGAGTGTGAGGTGTAGGTGGAAGTGTGAGGTGTAAGTGGGAGTGTGAGGTGTAGAATGGAGTGTGAGGTGTAGGTGGGAGTGTGAGGTGTAAGTGGGAGTGTGAGGTGTAGGTGGGAGTGTTAGGTGTATATTGGAGTGTGAGGTGTAGGTGTAAGTGTGAGGTTTAGGTGGAAGTGTGAGGTGTAATTGGGAGTGTGAGGTGTAGATTGGAGTGTGAGGTGTAGATGGTAGTGTGATGTGTAAGTGGAAGTGTGAGGTGTAGATTGAGGTGTAAGTGGAAGTGTGGGGTGTAAGTGGAAATGTGAGGTGTAGAATGGAATGTGAGGTGTAGGTATGAGTGTGAGGTGTAGATTGGAGTGTGAGGTGTAAGTGGGAGTGTGAGGTGTAAGTGGGAGTGTGAGGTGTAAGTGGGAGTGTGAGGTGTAAGTGGGAGTGTAAGGTGTAGGTGGAAGTGTGAGGTGTAGGTGGAAGTGTAAGGTGTAGGTGGGAGTGTGAGGTGTAGATTGTGTTGACTGGAGTGTGAGGTGTAGGTGGGAGTGTGAGGTGTAAGTAGGAGTGTGAGGTGTAGGTGGGAGTGTGAGGTGTAAGTGGGAGTGTGAGGTGTAGATTGGAGTGTGAGGTGTAAGTAAAAGTGTGAGGTGTAAGTGGAAGTGTGAGGTATAGATTGGAGTGTGAGGTGTAGGTGGGAGTGTGAGGTGTAGATTGGAGTGTGAGGTGTAAGTGGGAGTGTGAGGTGTAAGTGGGAGTGTGAGGTATAGGTAGAAGTGTGAGGTGTAAGTGGGAATGTGAGGTGTTGACTGGAGTGTGAGGTGTAGGTGGGAGTGTGAGGTGTAGATTGGAGTGTGAGGTGTAGGTGGGAGTGTGATGTGTAAGTGGAAGTGTGAGGTGTAGATTGGAGTGTGAGGTGTAGGTGGAAGTGTGAGGTGTAATTGGAAGTGTGAGGTGTAGATTGGAGTGTGAGGTTTATGTGGAAGTGTGAGGTGTAGATTGGAGTGTGAGGTGTAAGTGGGAGTGTGAGGTGTAAGTGGGAGTGTGAGGTGTAGGTGGAAGTGTGAGGTGTAAGTGGGAGTGTGAGGTGCAAGTGGGAGTGTGAGATGTAGGTGGAAGTGTGAGGTGTAGGTGGAAGCACAATTTCTATAACATGCGAAGCATTGAAAACCTGCACACCCAACTACTGAATATTTGGGTTTATGCAGCATTATATATATATATATATATATATATATATATATTGTTATATGGTTGTATTATGTATAGTAAACAACATCAAAATGCAATATGGAAAAGTATAACTTTAACCAGTGTTCTGACTTCAATAAAAACTAAATGTGTTGTCTCCATAAAATATCCTGAATAGTATGTATGTCAAAAAATATCAGCTGTATGTATATGTATCCAAAAATATCAACTATATGTGAATATGTATCCAAAAATATCAACTATATATGTATATGTATCCAAAAAACATCAACTATATATGTATGTATATATTGCTCCTTCAGTGGCTAAGACACATGATGCTGCTTGCAGCAAGAAATGTCCACTTTTGTCAGTCTTTTGCTATCTTCTTTTTCTTGGGTGTTTCCCACGTCAGTCGTTTGTTTACCAGCATTTTCTCTGCTTTATGCTCTCATGTCTCTTCTGGTCATCATACACTTCTTTTAAAGTAAGATAATTATACAACGGACAATTATACCACATAAATAAGCACCTGGGGTATTTTATACAAAATATTTAGGCACCCGGACAGTTAGACACTACACAATTAGATAATGGGATGTTTAGACATCAGGGAAATTAGATACTTTCTAGGAACCGTTAAAGTAAGCTCGGTCAATTTCTTGCTGCAAATTAAGACCCTACTTTATTTCTCCGTTGTTTCAACGTTTAGCCACTGCACTCCCTCCCCAACTGCACCTTTCCCCAGATTTGATCATTGAAGACACATGGTTTAAACATCAGAGAAAACTTGCCTCACTGAAAGTTCTCTTGTAGAAAGTTACAAGTCGTTGTTGCTCTGAACGTGGTTTAGTTCTGGGAACTTCTTACATCCTTTCCTTGCCGTTAAACGTCACGCAGGGCTCGCGTAGTTGTTTGCCAAGTTTTCCTGTTCTCGGCGAATCTTCCAGCCTCATCAAGGGATTTTATGCCCGCTAAACTGGCTTCTCTTCACAATGTCCTCTTTAGAGTTTCACCCTGTCGACCTCTTTTTATTCTGCCTGTTGTGCTCAGTTAAGGGAACTGACTACAAGATAATACAGGCGTACTTGAAGACGGTTCACTTTAGGGTGATTCGCTAATACGGCGCTATATTACTTTCCTTTTTGTTCTCTTTGGCTTTTTTCAGCGATGACGCTTCACGGACTATCCAAGTTTAAATAAGAACAACAAACAATAAAGAAAATTGTATAAATAAGAACGACAAACAATCAGGAAGATTATATAAATAAAAACAGTAAACAATAAAGAAGAGTATATAAATAAAAACAATAAACAATAAAGAATATTATATAAATAAAAACAACAAACAATAAAGAAAATTGTATAGATAAGAACAACAAACGATAAAGAAGATTGTATAAATATGAACAAGAATAAAGAACACTATATAAATAAGAACTACGTTGCAGTAATTCCACTATGGAAATTGTGGATCGACTTCTCTTGTCATACATCATAATTATAGAAAAAGTTGTATTTACATAAAATAATAGCACCGCCATCATGTAGCGCGTAATAAAACGCAGTTATAAAAAGTTAACACATTTTGAAAATTAATTATAACATTAAAAAATCTTACTGCGTTTTAAAATTACTAAAATAAGCAGTATACACTTGATGCTTGTGACTATCGTCCCTCACAGTCAAAAACTTGAAAACCACTTTTATAACATAACCCGTCCAACTTTGTAAAAGCGTTTACATAAAATAAACATGTCTAGACAGACAAGTTACAGTTTGTGCACCAGCAGAATCAATCCATGGTCAGCAGTTCAAGTATCTGTGGAATATAACAACACAAAACTTGATGACTGTGTTGTTTGGTTTAGTCACTCTTCCACACTCTACGTTATCATCATCATCATCATGTGCCGTGCTGACTGGCGTTGGCTATTAATTTTCTCCAAGGCACATGATCCTTCATGAAGGCCATTAGCTCAGTTGGTGATCTCCCACACCGTCCCGTCAGACTGTCCAGTAACATTTCTGTTGGTCTTCTCCGGCTCTTCTTCCCTGTATTTTCCCTGTTACAATAATTTCAGATCCTCTTCTTCTCATTGCATGTCATTTGAAAGTAGGAGAGGAGTTCAGAAAGTAATGCATCACATAGTTTTTCTCAGGAGCTTCTATCTTCATTATTAGCTGAGACGAACAACGTGGTGCATTACTTTCTGAACCTCTCCTACGTTGTCTCTCTCGTATTTTTTTACAAGATTGTTTGTTTCCCCAGCTCCTCTCATCTATCCTTCTCCAGATATTTTTGCTGTAAAAAACTGCCTCCAGAATTGTGTGTGTGTGTGTGTGCCAGAGTGTTGAGAATGTTCAAATGGAGACTTGAGACGTGTGATAGGTTGTTAGTTTGTGTGGGTGGGTGGGGGTCGTGTGATAGGTTGGTAGTAACGTTGGGGTAGGTATAGTGTGATAGGTTGGTAGTAACATGGGGTGGGGATCGTGTGATAGGTAGGTAGTAACATGGGGTGGGGATCGTGTGATAGGTTGGTAGTAACATGGGGTGGGGATCGTGTGATAGGTAGGTAGTAACATGGGGTGGGGATCGTGTGATAGGTAGGTAGTAACATGGGGTGGGGATCGAGTGATAGGTTGGTAGTAACATGGGGTAGGTATCGTGTGATAGGTTGGTAGTAACGTGTGGGTGGGGGTTGTATGATAGGTTTGTAGTAACGTGTGGGTGGGGGTAGTGTGATAGGTTGGTAGCAACATTGGAGGTGGGTGTCGCGGAAACGAGAGAGTGACACAGTGGTAATCTAACCAGGAGAAGGGTGGGTGTCGCGGAAATGAGAGAGTGACACAGTGGTAATCTAACCAGGAGAAGGGTGGGTGTCGGAGAAACGAGAGAGTGACACAGTGGTAATCTAACCAGGAGAAGGGTGGGTGTCACATAAAGGAGAGAGTGACACAGTGGTAATCTAACCAGGAGAAGGGTGGGTGTCGCGGAAATGAGAGAGTGACACAGTGGTAATCTAACCAGGAGAAAGGTGGGTGGAGTAGATGAATGTGGCAGGGGTAGAAGGTTAGTAATCTAATGGAGTGAGGAGGTTCTGAAATATGTGTAGCAGGTGAGGAAGGAGGAGAATTTAGCGCACTTAACATTCCATTTCTCACATATTCCCTCTATACTAAATCTCCGGAGGGGGAGGGGCAGTATCGTGCACTTTGAAAGTCACTGTCAAACATGCATCAGGACATGTCACAGTTTCTTCACTCCCGAAGCTGTCAAATCCCGGACACAGAACTGTCAAATCCAGGACATAGAACTGTCAAATCCAGGACACAGAACTGTCAAATCCAGGACATAGAACTGTCAAATCCAGGACATAGAACTGTCAAATCCAGGACATAGAACTGTCAAATCCAGGACATAGAACTGTCAAATCCAGGACACAACCACCAGACAGGCACGCAGCTTTTACGTGAACTATGACACCAGAAAAAAAGTGTGCAAATTTAGCAGTTACTCTCAGACATTTCAAAGTAAAATTATTTAGCAAATACTATAATCTGTACTTTCATTTCTCTTATAGAGTTTAGTTTAGCCTTAGAAACAAAAAGATATATCTAGTGAACACGGGGTGGTTGTGATATGCCCAAGGTGACAGTCAGGTGGTTGTTATAGTATATATTAGGTGACACTCAAGTGATGGTTATAGTATATCTCAAGTGATACCCACGTGATGGTTGCAGTATATCTCATGTGACAGTCATGTGATAGTTGAAGATGTATCATGTGACAGTCAGGCTGCAGTATATCTCATGTGACAGTCAAGTAATAGTTACAGTATATCACATGTGATAATCAGATGATGGTTGCAGTTTAACTCATGTGACAGTCAGGTAATGGTTGCAATATCACATGTGACAGTCAGGCGATGGTTGCAGTATACCTCATGTGACAGTCAGATGATAGTTGCAATATATCACATGTGACAGTCAGGCGATGGTTGCAGTATACATCATGTGACAGTCATGTGATAGTTGCAATATACCACATGTGACAGTCAGGCGATGGTTGCAATATACCTCATGTGACAGTCAAGTGATAGTTGCAATATATCCCATGTGACAGTCAGGCGATGGTTGCAATATACCTCATGTGACAGTCAGGTGATAGTTGCAATATATCACATGTGACAGTCAGGGGATGGCTGCAGCATAACCCGAGTGACAGTCAGGCCAGCGAAGGTCGTTATCGCAAGAAAGCGGATACACAAGACCTATTTTTGAAGACTGAAAAGGTAGAATCATAGTCAAAGTGTTTATGACTGATAGGGGTGTGTGACAAACAGAATATATCACTGATAGGGGTGTGTGACGAACAGAATCTATCACAAAAATATCTGCCTCCCGTCCTCAACAATCCTAGTATCTTGTTTTACAAAAGACACCCCATTCTCTCCCATTCTCTAACTGCGATGACTTTTTTTTTAACTGTAGGTTTAGCACAGTGGTTCTCAGAATTATTTGCCCCATGCACCTTTTCTCACTATGTTAGAATGTTATTTATTCTATTTATTCTGTTCTGACATATGCATCCCTTTCCATCTCCTTCACTTCTCACTCTTTCACCCTATGTTAGAATGTTTTATGATATTCCTATATGAATTTCTTTTCGACTATCTAGAAAATAAAATGTTCATTATCTTCTTCTTCTTCTTCTTCTTCTTCTTCTTCTTCTCAGTCTGTTTCTGCCATTATCGTCCCATGTAATTTTAGACATCTATCCAGAACAAGGTGAGAGGCCTGGAAAGCTGTCATGTTATGTTTCTTTAGTGTGTCTTTCATCCCATCTATCCACGTTTTCCTTGGTCTTTGTAGTACTCTATATCTAGATGTTTTCTAAAATACATGAAACTCGACATTCGATACATCTCTAACACAGTTCTGTAAAATGACGTCCGAAAAATACATCCGGCACGTAACCGTCCTGGCTTGTCTCCATGCTGTTATTTATTTTTTGTTCAGTAAATAAAATTATTCCCTACAGTTCTATGTCCACAACGTCGTTCCACAAAAGTTTCAGGACATGCGAAGATTAAACATAAAAACAGACCAATAGTTGTTTGCTTTTTTTTTTTTTTGTAGACGAACTCAAGTTTTTTGTGGTTCATGGTCTATATAAAACCAACATTCCGTGACACTTTAGGAGGAGAACATAAACTCTACGTCAAAGATAACATTGCTTGTGTCTTGTACAATATTTATAACCCTCTAGCACTGTAAGTAATTATAGTTTAACATTTAAAGACAAAAGTGTTTTAACTCATCTGTGTATAAACTAGGAAAAAAAGTAGGAAAAGCTTTATTACTTACCGATTACACAGCTGTGACGTTTCGGCGTGAGCCGTAATCATATAAAAACACACAAGATGAGGAAATAGAGAGAGGAGATAAAGTATAAATTCACAAGAATGATATGTTTAATAGAAAAATTAAATGAAATGAATAGAGCATTTAGCTGTAACTTGTGAGAAACTATGGCTTGTCCGGCGCTGTGTGTCAGAAATGCGCATGGTGGAATGTAGAGAGTATTTAAAAGGAGACTGGGGATGTGTGATAGGTGGGTCGTAACTGAAGGTGGTGGCTAGGGAAAATAGGTGAAATAGGTGATTATATTTGGGGTGGAGGGGTTGTAATGTGATGCTGTAAGGAGGTTCTGAACTATGTGTAACAAGTGAGAAAGGTGTGGAACTTAGTGAGGAGGGATTATGATTATGGAAGAAGAGAATGTTAGGTGTAGCTGAATAACGAGTTCAAACCATTTGCTTCCAGCGCCCATATTCCTGAATGTAGCGGCTCTCAAGAGCTAGGCAGCTTCTGTCATCTGCGTGACATTGTCTGATGACTGTTACCAGAAAGTCAGATTTGCCTCTGTGGTTTGGGCCATTGAAAAGATTCGGAACTGGTTTCGAAGCATGCTGGGTGATACTGCACATATATTTCTGAATGCGGTCCCCTATTCTGAGGCTAGGTTCACCAATATAAGTTATTCTGCATATTTTGCATACAATGACTTATATCACATTGTTGGACTCGCATGTGAATCCCTCATGGAGAGTGAGGATCGTTTCCGTTTCCCAGACTACAGGGCAAGCAACACAGAGAGGGTGGTTACATTTTTTAGTGCCACCATATGCAAGGTTCCGCTTCAAGTGGCTGTGGACGAGGATGTCCTTAAGATTTGGTTCCCGTTTGTATGCTAATAGGGGTGGATCAGAGAAAATGTCGCGAGTGTCGGGATCGAGGTGGATTAGTGGCAGATGACGATAAAGAATTTTCTTAACCATCTGAACATGCGGGTGGAAAGAAAGTGCTAATTTAAATCTATCAGATGGGGTAACAGGTTTTTTCTGAATGCTATTTTGCGGGTCACTAGTTGGATGCTGTTGAATGCTTTCCGAAGGAAATAATGTCATCAAGCAGTTTCACGCAGATGACAGAAGCCGCCTAGCTCTTGAAAATCGCTTCATGGAGGAAAATGGGAAAATGGAAGCAAATGGTTTGAACTCGTTATTCAGCTATACCTAACATTCTCTTCTTCCACAATCATAATCCCTCCTCACTAAGTTCCACTCCCTTCTCATTTGATACGCATAATTCAGAACTTCTTCACAGAATCACATTGCAACCCCTCTACCCCAACTATAATTACCTATTTCACCTTCTTCTGGCTAGATTACCATTGTATCACTCTCTCTCTCTCTCTCTCTCTCTCTCTCTCTCTCTCACCTCCACGGTTTCCCCACCCACTACCCTCAGTTACGACCCACCTATCACACATCCCAAGTCTCCATTTAAATACTCTCTACACTACACCACGCGCATTTCTGACACATAGTATCGGGCAAGCTACAATTTCTTACAAGTTATAGCTAAGTGCTCTATTCATTGTACTTGATTTTTCTTTTTAACAAAGCATTCATGTGAATTTATCCTTTATCTCCTCTCTCTATTTCTTCGTCCTGTGTGTTTTTGTATGATTAAGGCCAGCGCCGAAACGTCACAACTTTGTAATTGTTAAGTAATAAAGCTTTTCGTATTTTTTTTCCTACAGTATACATTTTGATATCACAGCTTTACTGCAGTGGCTGTGTGGATAATTATATACTTGTACACTACTTATTGTGCGGATCTAATATGTCATGTTTTCTACAGTTCATATTTAATTAAAGTGTTTCCAAAAGATGCTAAACAAAACAAAACATTGGACATTACATATCTATACTTAACACTGGGGAAACTAAAATTTATTAATTCTATGTCACTATCGCATTAACTTCATTTAGTAGATGTTTGTTTTGTACTTTTGTTCCTTCTAACCTATGTACGACAATTTGCGGCCCGCACTGTATTACCTGGACCCTGCTTGTTAAATGATGCATGAATAAGTAGTTTTAATGAAAAGACACTTTCGTAGAAATTACCTTCAATCAAAATATAGAATTTGTTGGACTCGCATGTTTGATTTTTTTTTTGTCTTGTAAGTAAAGATATTCTTTGATGAAGAGGGGGGGGGGGGCTGAAAAGTTGTCTTTCCTACAAAAATCCCACAAAACGAGCGAGTTATTTTATAAAGTGCCAGTTTTCATGATTATAAGGTTCATTTTGCGATTTTTTCTGATCAATAGCAGAACCATGGTGGAACGAAAGGTGTAGAGTTTTCAAGTGTGGAACTCCGGGCTGTCATGAAGCGCCTGCTTCTGTTAAGAAAACTCTCAAGTAAACTCACGAGTGTATGCTGCAAGCATTGACTGACAAGTTCTTGTCATACTCGGTTGTGAAGAACTGGTGTGCTAAATTAGTAACACACAATAATTAGTGTATAAATATACAACTATACACAAAGCAATGCAGTAAAGCGGTGATAACAAAATGTATAAACTAGGAAAAAAATAGGAACAGCTTTATTACTTAACGAATACAATGTTGTGACTTTTCCACTAAGTGCTCTATTCATTTTATCTATTTATTTTTTAATATAGGATTCATGTCAATCTATACTTTATCTGCGCTCTTTAATTCTTCGTCCTGTATGTGTTTGTACGATTAAGGCTGACGTCTAAATGTCACAACTGTGTAGACGTTAAGTAATAAAGCTGTTCCTAGTTTATACATTTTGGTGTGCTAACTTCTGCTTGAAGATTTTGAGGCCGAAGATTCAGCAAGATCTAGAAGGCCTTCAGCAGTGTCCAGAAGTTGCTGATCGTGTTAATGACTTGATTTTGACAGGTCAACATTTCGACTACAACAATTGCTGAGACACCAGAGATATCCAGGGGAATGCCCTAAGGTTATAACTCATGAGACTTTGTGTATGGAGAAAGTGTCGGTTAAGCGGGCGCCGAAATATCTGAGCATCGAAGAGAAAAGAAATCGATTGGACACATTAATTTGATGTTACAGCATTCTGAGCTGTTGGTGAAACATGGTGAGAGCGCTCTGATCTAAGAACAGGCAACAATCCTTGCAGAGACGACACTCGCGCTCTTTTGACCGAAGAAATCTAAGACCCAAAAGTCGGCAGAAAATGTCATGGCCACTGTCATTCTGACATTACTCCTTCTATACTTGCTCCCTCACTCTCTCTCTCTCTCTCTCTCTCTCTCTCTCTCTCTTCTCTCTCTCTCTCTTTCTTTCTTTCTTTCTCTCTTTTAACCAATCCAGATGAAGCTATTGAATACTGAATCGAGATATTTCGAAATATTTTTGACAAGCATGTCCCCATCAAAGAAATGAGAGTAAAACACGTAACAAAATCCCCGTGGATAACTCCTGATATCTTGCAAGTCACGAGGAAACGGGATGAAGCTCATAAAAATAGATAGAGGTATATGGTGTAGTTTTACAAAGTGGCAGAGGAAGTGAGTAAAGTGAGAAAAAAAACGAATAGAAAATATGAGAATGTATAAATGAAAAACATACAACATCCGATATTTCGGCCTGAGCCTTTTTTAGAAGATTACATAACAAACGAAACAAAAAAAAACGAATAACTAAACGGGAAACTTATCTTAATGTGGCATCCTCCAACAGAACGGAACACATAAATGCTTGTCCACTAGAAGAGACATAGAGACCACGCGGGGCCACACAAAAAATAAGCCAATAGAGCCAACCGTAAAGAAGAGGCGGAGTGAGGGAGGGGAAAAGGGGAAGGGGGAGGGTAATAGACACATGAAAGCCGTTAGAGAAGAAGAGAAGGTGGTGATAGGAAGGGAAGCTAGGAGAAATAAACAAAAAAGTGGAGTATAAATCACAGAAAAAAAAGGTTGAAAACTAAAGAAGTTAAAGGAAGCTGAAAACATTGTTAATTCCAACTGGGTGGAGACAGCCAGTCTGGAAAATAAGGCGTTGTTCTAGGACCCTCTGAGATCGTACATCAGCAGAATAAGAGCGGATCGCACTAACAGAAATGTCCTGTTTTCCCTTGTGGTTGTTAAGGCAAAAATATTTAGCCACAGGTGTCCAGGCCCTCTTAGAAATATCGTTAAGATGTTGGCAGTTATCAGTTCAGGAGAGTCTCACTTGCACTTCACTCAATGTTATTTATGCCATTATGTGCAAACGCTGTGGTATGAAGTACATAAGGGAGACCAGGTTACGCTTAGAAGATCGTTTTCGCCAAGACCTCAACGCCAAGGTAGGAAAAGATAACACCGACGTCGAAAAGTAATGAGGAAAGAAGGAATTGATACAATAAATCAGAATGGAGATAGATTAATTAAATTATGTCTAACAGAGGGCATGGTCACTGAAGGAACAATATTTCCACACAAAGAGATACATAAAACAACATGAATATCTCCAGATGGTAGAACCAGAAACCAGGTAGATCATTTTTGTATTAGAAAACAATTCGGAACATCTCTGATAGATGTAAGGGCATATAGGGATGCATATGTCAAAAGTGATCACAGCCTTTGTATAGGGAGAATAAGACTTAAACTAAAAAGCCAGCACAATAATCAATATTAACAAAGATAAACAGTCATAACCTACAAGAAGAAAATACCAACAGTGATTTCAATCTGCAACTTAACAAACATTTCGCAGCACTCAAAGAGGTAGACGAGACAGATATAGATGTATTATGGAATTCATACAGCACAGCCATAATCACTTCCGCAAAAGCAAGTGCTGGACTGCTGTCAACGAGTAGAAAAGCATGGATATCAGATAACACATGGAAATACATACATGAAAGAAGAGCAGCCAAACTAGCCATGTTTAATGTAAAAACAGATCTTGGAAACGTTTTGGCAAAGGCAACATACAAAGAACTTGACAATAAAGTAAAAAGTTCCACTAAAACAGATAAAAGAGAATATATGGACAATATAGCAAAAGAATATACTAGTTTTCTAAGGTCTTAGTACCTTATTAGTACAGATTTTCAACGAACTTAAATTCTCACTCTAAATGTACAGGTACACAGACAATGCAACGGTTTGAAGACCACTGACACTTGAATTTTATGGAATCAAATAAATTACATGTTTATTGTGAATAGAATGGACCGTGATCAGTGAGGATGATGAATATTGATTGTAATAAATGAACAAACCACGCCTAACCTTGACGAGAGCTTGATCGCCATATAAGAAATGAGTGATCTACACTACACTATCACTCAGACCAACTGTCAGAAATACAGCATGAATGGGCATAAATGCCAACTTACATTCTCACAAGAAGCCTTTCCATGGATCCGTAAGAAAATAACACGTGTATAGGACCTTATAAGTCCTAGAATTCTTCAAAAGAACTCTTGTTACATTCTTCAGTTACAAGTAAACAAAGCTGGATCCATGGAAGGAAAACTCAACTCACATTCCATCACAAATTACTACACAATTTCCTAGAACACTTTCTAACCCATAATGATATCAAATCTCTCAACTATCTATCAAAAATCTCACTCAGTATAATCACACATCTCAGTACTAATCACAATCTGTCACTATGATTCTCACACTTCTATCTTCTGTCCTAATCCCACATTCTAATTGCCGCCTAAACAATAATCCTCCTATGTAAAAGTTCAGCGCTTAAATATCATCAACAATTTCTACTTTCCTTTTTTCGTGAACAATCGTCCACAAGAAAGTCTAAACTTCATGAAAATCGCCTGTTTAAGACCTTGGACTAGTCTCTGAAAAACAACCTAATTTAGCTAGCCATAAAAACAAGTCTAGAGAAAGTTCAATCAAAATCTCCCTATTTCAACGTCCAAAATTACCCTCAGTGAAAAACTAACTGGAGATTCCAAATTTAACTTTTAATAAAAACATGTCAGCATGATGTTCGCTGCTCCCCGAGATTTTCCAAGGTCTTAACTTGAGTAAAAAAAAATAAACATGTCAAGGTAATGTTCATCAAACATAATCATAAATCTAGGGATTTTTAAAGTGTCAAGATTGAACTTTTCTTTACACCAACAATCTACCTCATAATTAAATATGGACTCTAATCAGTTAGTCAAAATACGACACTTTATTATGGAATGTATCCTTTAGATAGAATAAAGAACAGAATTAAAGATTTCTGTTACAATAAGCAGAAAATGCAGCAAAAACAGGAGACAGCAGAACTTTATATAACACATCGATGAAGCTAATAGACACTATTATCTCCAGAGAAAGACAAGTCTTTAGCAAAACAGACTAATAATTAACATGAAGTAAAGACAAAAAGCAAAGATGGGTCGAACACTTCCAAGAAATACTTAATCGACCACACCCAAATGAATTCATAAATCTTGAAACCGATTTACCAGCCCTACAATTAAATGTCAACTTAAATGAAGTTACATTGAATGAAATTGAAACAGCAGTGAATCTAATGGCTAACAACAAAGCTGCAGGTGAAGATGAAATAACAGTCGAAATGTTAAAAGATATTATCAGTGACAACATGAGCCAACTACAAAGAATGCTTAATAAAATTTGGAAAGAAGAAAAGGTCCCGTCCCAATGAAAAAAGGGAATCATTGTTAAAATACCCAAAGAAGCCAACCTCAGTGAGTGCAATAACTGAAGGGGTGTAACCTTACTATCAGTTGTGTCAAAGGTGTTTTGTTAAGTGATTCTGAATAGAATTAAAGATATAGTGGATACTACAATGAGAGAAGAACAGGCAGGATTTCGAAAAGGGAGAAGCTGTCTCGACCAGATCTTTACTCTAAGAATAATACTTGAAGAACATATTGAAAAGCAGAAATCATTAGTACTGAACATAGACTGTTAAAAAGCATTCGATGGCATACACAGAGATTCACTGTGGAGAATTTTAAGACTATATGGAATACCATCTAAAAATGTCAACATCATTAGAGATCTCTACAGTCAAGACAGAAGAAGGAATGAGTGAATGGTTTCAGACTGAAACAGGCGTGAAAAAAAGATGTTTATTATCTCCATTGCTTTTTGGAATTGCCACAGACGTTACAATGAAAATATTTTTTATAGGTAAAACCGGCATTGATTGGGTACATAGGACCCAAACAGAAGATCTTGATTTTGCAGATGACATAACTCATAAGAGTTATGTAAAATCGATGCAGGAAAAAATAGATTCCCTGTCTTCCTTAGCTAGCAAAATAGGTCTTGAAATTAACAAAAGCAAAACATAAATAATAAGACTTCTCATTAATCAAGAAGGAAGAAGATACTTAGAAGAAACAGTTGTTGATGAAGTAAACCAATTTGCATACCATGACAGCTAAATAGACCAGGATGGTGACACCTGAAATAAAGTTAGAATTAGAACTGCAAAAGCAGCATTGTCCTTAAAAAATCTTGAGACTATATTGAATTCAAAAGTTATAGCCAGCGTTTATAGAACTGTCTTTTTCCTAAGCCCAGAATTGATCTGTACAAGAAAAGCCTTGTATACTCTGCAGTACAGCTCTGGAACACCCTCCCCTGCCATTTAAAATCCATTAATAATACTTCATCTTTTAACTCAAACCTTTTTCATTATTTACTGGCTTGTAATTGTATGCCTCCATAGAATAGCCAACACTTTCTCAACCCATTACTCGCCAGCCATCAAGTACTAAAATGACATACTTCGAAAAGTAACTTCTTAGATATTGTTAGAAATTATTTTAATGTTTGTTAAAAAACATATGTTAGAAGATCTGTACTGAAAATGTATTTTTGTTTATAGATATGTCTGAGTGTCTGTGTGAATGCCTGTGTGAGAGATATTTTATTAGATTATTTACTCTTCTGTTTTATTTTGAGTGTAATAGTTGGTACATCCTTTTGATATTTTTTTCGCTAATGTAAATTGTATACTTGTATTAAATCGAGTGTGTGGAAGGAATGAAAGATGGAGTGATGAAGGGCAGAATGTAAGACCGGCCTGCGTGCCCAATTCTTTACCCTTTAAAAATAAAGATCATTCATTCATTCTTTCTCTTCCTCCTCCTCTACTCGTCCTCCCGCCCGCCCACCCGTGGTGTCACGTGTTCACTTAACGTTTCATTTGATTTTCTGTCCTATATTTTATTTCAACTTCCGGCATTTTCAAATCCGTTGAAAGCGAACATAGAGCAGCATAAGGGCAGGCTGAGTTAACATAGAGCAGCATAAGGACAGGCTGAGTTAACATAGAGCAGCATAAGGGCAGGCTGAGTTAACATAGAGCAGCATAAGGACAGGCTGAGTTAACATAGAGCAGCATAAGGGCAGGCTGAGTTAACACAGAGCAGCATAAGGGCAGGCTGAGTTAACATAGAGCAGCATAAGGACAGGCTGAGTTAACATAGAGCAGCATAAGGACAGGCTGAGTTAACATAGAGCAGCATAAGGGCAGGCTGAGTTAACATAGAGCAGCATAAGGACAGGCTGAGTTAACATAGAGCAGCATAAGGGCAGGCTGAGTTAACACAGAGCAGCATAAGGGCAGGCTGAGTTAACATAGAGCAGCATAAGGACAGGCTGAGTTAACATAGAGCAGCATAAGGACAGGCTGAGTAGCTTTTCTTACTAACTATCGCTCCCTCACAGTCCAGTGTTTTCTTTACTTGTTACAAATTTGGTACATTTCAACAAGTGAAGTTCTGCATTGAAAATAGTTACACTTATAAACGTTAGATGTTTAGGCAGCCATTTTCAAGATCATATTGTTTCTTTCTACAAGTTTCAATATTTGACATCAGGACCACGTTCTGTGACGCCATAGTTTGTTGGCGCTGAAGCTATATCAGAAATGGTAGTTTTGGAGACTTTTGTAAGTTTACATTTATAGCTGACATAGATCTTTTCTTCTGCTTCTTCTTCTTCGTTCGGTTCTACCACCAAGACCGCCCCGCGATCCTACTGAATTTACTCTTGTAGTCCTCGATAGGTCTTGTGGCCCCCGAGAGGACCACAAGAGATTCAGAGCATCGCGAGTCTTGGGCTTGTATTCTCGGTGGGTCTCAGAAGCAGGATTGCGTGACACCGTGGTTTTCGTTGCACCAGTTTAATCTAGAGTTGGACTTTCTCACCGGAAAACTTCGACACGTTTTGAGATACCTGTGTATCACCGCCGGGTGAGAGGTGGTTGCCCATCACGTCCAGCGTTGGACTTTCTCACCGGAAATTAGGATACGCATACATCCTCACCAGGTGAGAGATGTTTGCCTATCTAGACTGCACTGGTCCAGTGTCTCCGACTTCAGCAGTCTGTGGTCGTGGCCGCTACTCTTTCTAGTTGTGACCAGGACGGAGCTTTTGTCCAGGAGGACGAATCCTCGCCACTAGTAAGTTTCACACCTGGATTAAGCCGGTATATACGTATTATCCAAATATGGCCGTGTTTAGGACGTGACCGACCTCTAGAGCGGAGGCACCGTGACATGAGTAGTCATCAAATTTCACCCCTGGTTTAAGCCAGTTTAGGCATATTACATCGGACGTGGCTGGCCTCTAGGCAAGAGGTGCCATGGTATGAGTAGCTCTCCCCGTGAGACTACCGGACATACCGACTAAGATTCACTTTATCCGTTCCATCACCTTTTCACAGCTGCGCCGCCCGGCAAACCTAATATCTTTTTTCGCATTTTCTTCATTGACCGGGAGGAGTTTCATTTCACACGCGGCAGCCGAAGAATCTCGCCAGCAGTGTCTTAGTTTAACCACTTGTTTAAGTCGATTTATGCAATCTGCTCCAGTATGGGTGTATATAGGACGTGGCCGGCCTCTAGAGTAGAGGTGCCGTGATTTGAGTAGTCCTGACCTCGATACTACTGGTTACTTCACTTAATCCTTTCCTTCACCTTATCCACGACGGCGCTGCGCGCCAACCCTAGTCGCATTTTTCTTCATTGGCCAGGAGGAGTTTCGCCCCACACGCGGCAGCTGGAGAATCTCGCCAGCAGCGACATAGATCTTTTGTTTTCTGCTGCATTCACACACTTCACTTTATCCCGTGCTTGCAGCATTAACTTTAGATACATAGTTCACCTTCAGGTGAAGGCTAAGAAATCTTATCTTACTTCTAGAAAAATGTGTTTCATCATCAGAAGTCGTGAAATGATAAATCTCAAATGATTATGACTTTTCCGTCCAGATTTCACATATTCTGAGAGCAATACTTGAGCCCAGAGCATGGAGCTAACAACCTTGCTGATAGCAACCATCGTCTTCTTGGCCGTCTTTCTCTGGTATCGTCGTCCTGATCCTCGACTTCCACCCAGTCCTAGAAGGCCACTACCAATTGTAGGTCACCTTCTGTACATGAAGCCTGACTCCAGAACTCAGATGAGAGAGTGGCACAAGCAATGTGGAGATATTTACAGGTAGGAAAATCAGTTAAGTAAGATGATAAAATTAGTAAAATATTTAGTTTTGAAGTTAAGTAAGTAGATAAAATTAGTAAATTAATTTGTTCTAAAGTTATCGTTCAGTTTAGTACACAGTGAATCTTGATAACATACTTGCTTCAAGACTCCTTCTCCAGATGTGTTTAGGTCTTCTTTGTTTCCTATTGCCTTGGAATTCCCTATGAGAGCCCGTCTGGTTATGTTAATGGTAGACTTTCCAAGTGTATATCCTGTCCATCTCCAGCGTCTCTTCGTTATCACTGTAGGTTGGTTCATTTTCTGCCATAGCTCTTCACTGCTGATGTTATCTGCCCATCTAATCTGAAGGATCCTCCCTAGGCAAGTGTTAAACAAAGGTCCTCAGTCTCTTGGTACTTTTGGCTGACACTGTCCATGTTTCTGATCCATACAACACAACTGATTTGACATTTGTGTTATTGAAGTTTTGTTGTTAAGGATATTGCCCTGTCCTTCCATATGTTTCTCAGCTATAGAAATACTACTCTATTCTTCCCAATTCTTGCTGTAATATCTGCTTCTGTAGCACCCTCTCTGTCTATAATGCTGCCAAGATATGTGAACGTATCTACTTCGTATAATTTCCTGCCTTCTAAAGTGATTGAATTTGTGTTGGTTGTGTTTATCCTGAGAAGTTTTGTTTTTCCTATATTTATTTTTAATCCAACTTGGACATCCTTTTGGTCTTTTCTTGCAAATGTTGTTGATTATGTGACAGCAACGCCAAGTCATCTGCAAACTCAAGGTCTTATTATAAGTTTCAGTACACATGATAAGCTTCGGTACACATTATAAGCTTCAGTACACATTATAAGCTTCAGTAGACAATATAAGCTTCAGTAGACAATATAAGCTTCAGTAGACAATATAAGCTTCAGTACACATTATAAGCCTTGGTATATATTATAAGCTTCAGTAGTCATTACAAGCTTCAGTACATATTATAAGCTTCAATACACATTATAAGCTTGAGTAGACGTAGACATTATAGGCTTCAATAGATTACACTGGCCAAGACACCTTTCAGTGCCTCAAATGTTAGATCTGTTTCTGGGTATATTTGACATACTGATTTTTAAAATGCCACAATTTTCCCCCTGTCAGCTCTAGTTTCTGAGATACAGAACATATGCCACATACTCTTCACTCTGCTCGCCCATAACAAGTCAGGATATTTTAGTGTAGTGTTTAAGTTAATATCTTTTAAGCATGGAAGAAATACATTAAAAATTACAAGAAAAGTGTACTACATGAAAATCTACTTATTTCATACCAAAAGCACAAGTCTGCGATTCAGACTTTCCACCCATTCGACACACAAGAAGCTCCTTTTGTAAGATTGTCGATAGTGGGATCTGCCAGGACAATCTCGCATAGGATTCCAACAACAGTTTGCCATCATGTGTACACTCCATCTTCCTTGGTATCTGGTTCCATTGTCTTTATGTCGTGGTGAAATCTTTCACCTTGCTTTTCGCTTATACCATCAGGGTTTCTTGAAAGCGATCTAAGTGACTGTGTAGATAACAAATTTTAACACTCATTTTACAGTCAAGTCTGTTGAAATGAAAACAGCATATCCTCTACTAATTGTGTGTGGTTGCCTTCTTGTTCCCAAGAAAGCTTTTCACAACAAGAACACACGAAGACCAGGTAGATGGTTCGATTTCATCCACTGATGCTGTGAAATGTGAGTCATTTATAAGTTGTCTGATCTGTAGACCATATAACATTTCTGCCTTCACTTTTTCCATAGTAAGTCTAGGTAACTTATGCACTATGTGTTTAATGCACGAAACGTCTTTATTCAAAGTATTTACAAAGTGTTTTTCATCAGACCTAGTTTTATATGTACTTGTGGAAGTATGATTCTATCTTGTGCTACCAAAGGTTCATTGCTTACATTTTGTCCTCCAACCACCATATATTCCCTCGGAGGCCAGTCTTTTCTTGCCCAATGTTCATGTTTGGCTCGACTATCCCAAAGGCATAAAAAACAATAATATGATACAAAGTAATGTGTATCCACTTTGTTGACCAAGAAGAATATTAATCATCTTCAAGTCTACACAAATCACTTAGTGATATTCTTGGTAATTTATCTTTTCCATGACTAAATATATAGCACTGTAAACTTCTTTCATTCTGGTGAAATAGAACCATATTTCTGCCGTTAATTAAAAGAACACATTTTAAATTATGTTGTGAACTGTCAATGAAAAGATTCAACTCACTTGGTTATATTTTGAAAGACCAGTTTTCTTCATAAGGTTTCCGATGTCACTGCAGAATACTAAGTTGCTGTTTTCGATAAAGAATGGCAGCAAATCCTTTTCTTTCCTTCGATAACAAGTAATTTTCGCTGAAGTACATTTCTTTCCTTCAGTCTGGAGGTAAGCAATTCAGAAAACTTCTTGGAAAGTCCCTGATCAGATCTCTCAGTTCATCCTGATCAAAAAGATCACTATGTGACGTTGTTTGGAACTGACTGTCACTGGCTCCACTATCTTGACCTTGTGTGATATCAGACACGCAAGACCCATCCTCTGAGAGCTGTGGTAATTCAAGAAAAGGTGGAACGGGTAAAAGATCCGAATGCGAAATAGGTCTCCTGGGTGAAGGTAGATCAGGATAAGACCACTTGTCACGATTATTTCGTTTGATGCCTGTGATATTAACAATACAAAAATAACAGTCATCCAAGCGGTTTTTTGTTCCCTCCACACCATTGGTACTGCACATTTCAGGCAACTTCTCTTTCCATTTGTCCACTGGCGCAAATGCTCCAGACAAGTTTTACATACAACACGAGAAGCCCATGGCTTATCTTGATCTCCAAGCTTGACACCAAAATAACCTACATATGATCTTTTTTACAGACACCAAAATAGCCTACATATGCTCTTTTTACAAACTCAGAAATAGGTTCCTACTTGCTTTCAGTGTGTACTCCCCACAAATATAGCAAAATACCTCGGGATGATTTACGCAACTCTGTCTTGAAGTATACATAACCTCTACAGTGTTCGGTTTGCAAAAAATGAAATGATAAGAGTGGGAATATACAACAACCTCCTATACCATCATAACTGTTATACAGCGCAACTGTTTTAAACAGACCAAGTTGAGAAACCTTTGAAATACAAATTTATTTAGTCTACGAAAACCATGATTTGTCATCTTAATTTTGTGCACATAATTATGTAATAAAGCAGAACAAAAGCGATGTTGTCATTTATGCGAGTGTGCATTATAGGACAGGAAGTAGACGAACAGTTGTGAAACAAAGATCATTGTACACAAACATGTATGTAAATTAAGTACATAAGTTCCTCATTCACATAAGACAGCTTGTTATAACATCCCAATTCTGTAGAAGATATTTGTTAAAGAGAGGACTAAAAGTGCCGATCTTCAACCATAACTAAGAAACTAGAGCTGATGTTAACCATAACTAAGAAACTAGAGCTGATGTTAACCATAACTAAGAAACTAGAGCTGATGTTAACCATGACTAAGAAACTAGAGCTGATGTTAACCATAACTAAGAAACTAGAGGTGATGTTAACCATAACTAAGAAACTAGAGGTGATGTTAACCATAACTAAGAAACTAGAGCTGATGTTAACCATAACTAAGAAACTAGAGCTGATCCCCAACTATAACTAAGAAACTAGAGCTGATGTTAACCATGACTAAGAAACTAGAGCTGATGTTAACCATAACTAAGAAACTAGAGCTGATCCCCAACTATAACTAAGAAACTAGAGCTGATGTTAACCATGACTAAGAAACTAGAGCTGATGCCCAACTATAACTAAGAAACTAGAGCTGATGCCCAACTATAACTAAGAAACTAGAGCTGATGTTAACCATGACTAAGAAACTAGAGCTGATCCCCAACTATAACTAAGAAACTAGAGCTGATGCCCAACTATAACTAAGAAACTAGAGCTGATGCCCAACTATAACTAAGAAACTAGAGCTGATGACGTCTATCCAGTACAGTTTTCCAAATAAGCACCCCAGATAACCCCAGAAACAGACCTAAAAACCAAGGCATCAAGAAATTGTTTGTTGTTGTTGTTGTTGGAGTGTGTTATTATTTTTTATACATCATACACCAAAATGTTCTCTTGTTCTGATCTCATGGACCTGTATATTTGTATGTCAATAAAGCATAAGGTGAAATTTTACAACAATGTGCTCCGGTAAAAAGTAAAACTATACATATTATTTTTCTTTTTTATATAGTATATTTGTTACCACTGCCTGGCTAATATGTAAAGTTATATACAAAATTATTTCTGTCAACAAATATAACACAAGACAATAATGATATACTTCAATTGACATGACACGCTTCAACAGATATAACACACACATTGATGGACATAATGTATATTCAACAGATATAACACACATTAATAGACATAATGTATATTCAAGAGATATAACACACATTGATGGACATAATGTATATTCAACAGATATAACACACATTGATGGACATAACGTATATTCAACAGATATAACACACATTGATGGACATAATGTATATTCAACAGATATAACACACACATTGATGGACATAATGTATATTCAACAGATACAATACACACATTGATGGACATAATGTATTCAACAGATACAATACACACATTGATGGACATAATGTATATTCAACAGATAACACACACATTGATGGACATAATGTATATTCAACAGATATAACACACACATTGATGGACATAATGTATATTCAACAGATATAACACACACATTGATGGACATAATGTATATTCAACAGATACAATACACACATTGATGGACATAATGTATATTCAACAGATACAATACACACATTGATGGACATAATGTATATTCAACAGATATAACACACATTGATGGACATAATGTATATTCAACAGATATAACACACACATTGATGGACATAATGTATATTCAACAGATATAACACACACATTGATGGACATAATGTATATTCAACAGATACAATACACACATTGATGGACATAATGTATATTCAACAGATACAATACACACATTGATGGACATAATGTATATTCAACAGATATAACACACACATTGATGGACATAATGTATATTCAACAGATATAACACACACATTGATGGACATAATGTATATTCAACAGATATAACACACACATTGATGGACATAATGTATATTCAACAGATACAATACACACATTGATGGACATAATGTATATTCAACAGATACAATACACACATTGATGGACATAATGTATATTCAACAGATATAACACACACTGATGGACATAATGTATTCAACAGATAACACACACATTGATGGACATAATGTATATTCAACAGATATAACACACACATTGATGGACATAATGTATATTCAACAGATACAATACACACATTGATGGACATAATGTATATTCAACAGATACAATACACACATTGATGGACATAATGTATATTCAACAGATATAACACACACACTGATGGACATAATGTATATTCAACAGATATAACACACACATTGATGGACATAATGTATATTCAACAGATATAACACACACACTGATGGACATAATGTATATTCAACAGATATAACACACACACTGATGGACATAATGTATATTCAACAGATATAACACACACATTGATGGACATAATGTATATCAGTAAAATATTTTTTTTAATGTAATCTTTCTTTTGAAAAAGAACTCAAGCCTCCAGCAGATGAAAGATTTACAAAACAAAAAAAAATCTGTGCTATAATAAGAAGTACCACCTGACAAGTATTTTGTCCATTGAGAATTATAAGAGAAAAATGTTTAGGTCATTAAACAAACTTTTCTTCCTCTTTGTAGTTTTTTTGTCCTCAGAAATGACTTTTTGAACGAGAATCTGCAACAGCTGAACGAGGAATTCCCAGCTACCTACCTTGAACTTGAAGTACTGAATCTGTATTACTTCACTCACCTAACGTGAACTTGAACTACTCAATCTGTATTACTTCACTCACCTAACTTGAATTATTGAATCTGTATTACTTCACTAACCTAATTCGGACTACTGAATTCATATTACTTCACTCACATAACTTGATGTTGAACTACTGGATCTATATTACTTCACTCAGATAACTTGAATTAGTGAATCTGTACTACTTCACTCATCACGTTTGACCATCGGAATCTGTATTACTTCACTCACCTAACATTAACTTGAATTAATGAATGTGTATTACTTCACTCACCTAACTTGAATTACTGAATATGTATTACTTCATTAACCTAATTCGAACTACTGAATTTGTAAACTTCACTCACCTAACTTGAACTTGAACTACTGGATCAGTATTACTTCACTCACCTAACTTGAACTTGAACTACTGGATCAGTATTACTTCACTCACCAAACTTGAACTTGAACTACTGGATCACTATTACTTCACTCACCTAACGTGAAATTGAACTACTGGATTTGTATTACTTCACTCAACTAACTTGAACTTGAACTACTGAATCTCTATTACACCACTCATCTAACTTGAACTACTGAACCTGTATAATTTCACTCATCTAACTTGACATTGAACTACAGGATCTTTATTACTTCACTCACCTAAATCGAACTTGAACTATTGGATCTGTACTACTTCCCTCACCTAACATGAACTAGAACTAATGGATCTGTATTACTTCACTCAGCTAACTTCAACATGAACTGCTGGATTTGAATTACTAACTTGAACTTGAACTACTGAATCTGTATTACTTCCTTGACCTAAACTGAACTACTGAATCTGTATTACTTCACTCAACTAATAGGAACTACTGAATCTGTATTACATCACTCAACTAACTTGGACTACTGAATCTGTATTCCTTCACTCACCTAACTTGACTATGAAAAAATAAATCTGTACTACTTCACTCATCTAACTTGATCTTGAACAAATGAATCTATATTACTTCAATCACCTAACTTGTTCTTGAACTACTTAATCTGTATTACTTAACTCATCTAACTTGAAATACTGAATCTGTATTACTTCACTCAACTAACTTCAACTACTTAGTCTATATTACTTTAGTCACCTAACTTGAACTTGAATTACTGAATCTGTATTACTTCACTCACCAAACCTGATCTTGAACTACTGAATCTATATTACTTCAATCACCTAACTTGTTCTTGAACTACTGAATCTGTATTACTTCTCTCACCTAATTTTAACCTGAGTTAGTGAATCTGTATTACTTTACTCACCTAATTTGAACCTGAGTTAGTGAATCTGTATTACTTCACTATTTACTGAGCAGATATTTTCCTCTTAAGACACAGAAGACGTTATATTGATATTCTCCTTGTAAGAAAGGAAAACCCAAGTTACAAAACAAACCACCACAAGTCAGTACACGACCGTGACCAGTTACAGCAGTAACAACCCAACTCTCGTACCAACAGTTGGCACACGTAACATGATTCCAAAATACAGGAAATCATAACTATAAAATATAACAAAGGATTAATAAGATACACCCAACTTGTGGAATATTGTTGCTAATGGACGTGGTAACCGATGACGACGACCAGAAATGAAAATACACGAAAACTGTCCAAGCTATTATCATCGCTATGGGACACACATAGTCACACATAGTCACACAAAACGTTGAAAAACATAGCACCTTCATGTAAAGAGAAAACTTCAACATAACCTTTCAGTCTAGAATCACATCTTTGTCCAAAGAAGAAGGGAACAATCAACTCACAAACTCTACATGATAAATCTTACGACAATTGTCCTAAAACGGAGAAATCAACTACAACCACTAGATACTAAACTCTAAAACAATTATGTCCTGAAAAGGTAAACTAACCACAAAACGTACATTATGAACCAAGCAATCGAACAACCATCTCAGAACTAAAAAAGAAACCAACACAGAGGAGTTGCTTTCGTGCACACCAGAAGCTCAGACCTCGTGACTGAACTAGCCAATAGGAACAAGGGGATATGTCTTACTCTTTGCTCGCTTAACAGCTGAGCTGTGGTCAACAACTTCATATCACGACAACAATGCGGTAACCCCCATCTTGTCACATTCTGTAACATTTTCTCTGTGTCTAGAGATATATTTCCAGTAAAAATTTCATGGACACACAAAAATATTCTAATACATACAGTTGGGATGTTTTTATCTGGAAAAGACAAGAGACCTGTTATCACCTTAAATATTTCAGTCCTCAAAGACACGTGCAATACCAGGTAGATGCAATCGTTTTCTTTTTCTGAAATGTTGTTTATGTATCAGTCATTTAAATAACTTTAAAAGGCAGGAAATTAAAAAGATCACATTGTAGAGTGATAGCTGTAGTGTAATAAATGTTTGATGGTTTAATTCTTTCTTGACAGTCTGTACATGGGAGGGACTCTGGCAGTTGTTCTACATGGATACGACCTGATCAAGGAAATGCTGGTCAAGAAAGGAGACTTAACATCTAACAGACCACAATACTTTATAGATGAGGTTTTCGTTATTTCCGTTTTCTTTCTTTCTTTCTTTCTTTTTTTATCTTTTACTCTTTCTCTTCCTGTCCTAACATTTTATAGTAAATATATCAGGTCTAGAACAATAGCTTCATATGGTATACCAAAATCAACAATAAACGCAGGCAACTTATTGTATCAAACTCAATAGCAACTTCGTCGCTTGTAACATTAAAAAAAAACATAATATCAGAACGTTCATGGATCAAAATAAACTACACATGAACAGCTAATTATCTAAAAAAAAAGGAAAAAGATATCAGTAACTTCAGTCTATATGTTGCCAAAATGTCCTTAACAGTTTGAAAAAAAAATAATAGCTAAGAAACAATTTGTAACAAAAATTAACAACCATATATACAAACATAAAATAGTTAAGAAAATATCTACAACAAAAGAAAACAATTATATAAACAAATATATAATAGTTTTAAAAACTCTCGACAGCAAAAAATAGCAACTATATACATAAATGTATTTTCTTCCAGGCAACAGGCTATCCAGGAAAAGGAATTATATTCTCCAGTGGAAAGCTATGGAAGGAGCAGAGATCTACGGCCTTGTCAATTCTCAGAGCTTTTGGAATGGGCAAGAACCTTCTGGCAGAGAAGATACAAGAAGAAGCTGCCTGTTTTGTCAACTATCTGGCAAATCATAAAGGAAAACCAATCGATATTCGCGTTATGACCAACATTTGCACGTCCAACATTATATGCTCAATATTGATTGGTCACCGTTTTGACTATGAAGACAAGGATTTTCAGCATTTGATGCACTGTTTGGGGTCCTTGGTTAGTGACCAACAAAATGTTGGTTTAATCAATTTTGTATATTGGCTCAAATACACTCCAGGTGACCTCTTCAAAGGTAAAAAGTTGATTGCCAGCGCCAAGAACATAATGGATTCGTTATTGAAAATGATAAAGGAGAAGAAACGAAATGTAGTAGATTCGAGCGACGTGTGTAATCTGATTGACGCTTACATCGTGGAAAAAAATAAGAAAACCAAAGCTGGTGAACCAACCTCACTGGATGATGATAACCTAAAGAAAATTATGTTCGACTTGTTCATTGGTGGAACTGAGACGACAAGTACCACAATTTACTGGTGTATTCTGTATATGCTAAACCACCCTGATATGCAAGAAAAGGTGTACAGAGAGATCAAAGACAAAATTGGAACAGATCGAACTCCGACAATACAAGACAAACCTGAACTGACATATCTCAGCGCTGTCACCATGGAGACCTTACGTCTGTCAAGCATCATCCGTCTTTCAGTAACTCACACTTGCGCAGAAGAAGTGACGATTAGAGGCTACACCCTGCCTAAAGGAACCTACATCATTCCAAACCTGGACTCTGTCCTACATGATGAGAACACTTGGGGATCTGACGCTCTGAGTTTTCGACCTGAACGATTCATTGATGACAACGGTAAACTGAAGAATCCAGAACAATTTATCCCTTTTGGTATTGGACGCCGTATCTGTCTGGGCGAGGCTATAGCAAAGATGGAACTGTTTCTGTTTCTAGCTTTCATGTTCCAGAAGTTCCAGTTCCTTCCTGAAGCCCCAGACTCTGTTCCTAAAATAGAATATGTATGTGGTGGCGTTGTTGTGCCAAAGCCGTACAATGTGAGGGCAACTGAAAGAAAATAGAGCCCCAAAGAAATATTATCAGAGTTTTGTCAACATTTTATTCACGTGACGTGAACTATCCATAACGTTGTTCCTCTCACTGCCTCTGTAAATGTAATGCCGCCTTGAGGAAGTTTACCAGTGTCTGGCAATGATGTATTCAAATTTTGTGTTATGTCCTGAGTCCACCTGCCGTGAGGTCGTCCCGTTTTCTCTTTTGCCATGCACTATACCTGTCAAACTCTCTAAAGCATCGTGTCTCTTGAAGTGGCTGAAGTAGCTTTCTAATTTTGATGACGTCTACGAAGCAGTCCACTGCGACACCTAATTCCTAATTTTCTTTCTCTCCATGATATCAGAAGTATGTCAAGTAAAATGTCCGAGGAAATGGCATATCCTATGTCCACGGAAACACAGAAAGCGAGGAAGTATTTAAGACTGATTATTTGCTGAAAATGTAAACAAGAAAACAGGTTTCTATAGTGAAGTTTGTCTTACCAACGTGAGAAAATATAGCTTTGCTTTCTTCTACTTCAAGTCAGTTGCTGACACAGACGTCGCAGTATAATGTGAATAATAGTGAAATTCATGATTTGATATTTTCAGTACTTTAGTATATTCATTAAAATAATCAAAACTATCATTTGTTGTATACAGTGTTTATGTTCACTGCGGGAAGGACAGAGAGAGAGAGAGAGAGAGGAGAGAGAGAGAGAGAGAGAGATTGATTGATTGATTGATTGATTGATCTTTATTTCAAAAGGGTTAAGAATTGGGCACTCAGGCCCGTCTGACATTCTGCCCTTTATCATACATCTTTCACTCTATTCCAGACATTCTACAAATATGCTGTTCATATAACAAACATAACTAACATTGAAGCTGAGAGACATAAAATAAAATATAACATTTACGTTTCACTCTTAAACATTCACTCAGTACAGAAGTAACTACATACATTATAAATGACTACTAAACAAAATTTTCGGGACTATACAGGAAACAATTAATTGTATTCGGTGTGTGTAAGAGCAGCTTAAGATAACTTTTAAGTTTTATAATTCATGGAGGCATGTAGTCGACATCAAATAGATACTGGGAAAGCTTGTAGTTGTAGGACGGAGTATAATTTATATTTTTTATATAGGATGGGAGGGTATTCCAAAGATGAGCAGCAGAATAACTAAAGCTTTTCTTGTAAAGATCAAGTCTAGGTTTTGGAAGACATATGTTGTTCAAGCGTTGGCTGCACTTTGGGCTAAATTTAAACAGGTTCCATAGATAAGGCGGGGCATGCCGTGAAAGAATCTGATGTACTAACTTGGCTTTGTTGAAGAGGAACCTGTTCTTAAGGGATAGTATTTTGATACGTTTGTGATGATTAGTTGTTTATGCTTGATCTTTGTCACTAATGAGCTTTACTGCTCGCTTTTGGAGAGAGCAAAGCTTCTTTGTATTTGACACTGAGCAACCATCCCAGACTGTTGAGCAATAGTCTAAATGTGTTTATATATGAGCTATGTAGTATGTCTTCCTAGTGTCTTGATCTATGAAGTGCTTAATTTTAGCTAATTGGTATACTTTTTGTGCGATGAGTTTTGTTAGACATTGCACATGAGAGTTCCAGAGAGAGAGAGAGAGATGGATAGAGAGAGATAGAGAGAGTGTGTGAGAGTTGTATCTCAGACTTATGAGTGGTGTGGCAGGCAAAGACATCGCATCTCACATCACGTGGTAATATATAGAGGGGAGGGGGGAGTGGTGGTGGTATGAAGGAAAAAAGATGAGAAAATGGAAAATCACAGTCAGTTGTAAACATAGTTGCTTGTAGATGTCAACATAGTTGCTTGTAGATGTCAGCATAGTTGTTTGTAGATGTCAGCATAGTTGCTTGTAGATTTCAGCATAGTTGCTTGTAGATGTCAGCATAGTTGTTTGTAGATATCAGCATAGTTGCTTGTAGATGTCAGCATAGTTGCTTGTAGATGTCAGCATAGTTGCTTGTAGATGTCAGTATAGTTGCTTGTAGATATTAGCATAGTTGCGTGTAGATATCAGCACAATTATTTGTATATGTCAGCATAGTTACTTGTAGATATCAGCATAGTTACCTGTAGATACCAGCATAGTTACTTGTAGATATAAGCATACTTGCTTGTAGATATAAGCATACTTGCTTGTAGATGTCAGCATACCTGCTTGTAGATGTCAGCATAGTTGTTTCTAGATGTCAGCATAGTTGTTTGTAGGTGTCAGCATAGTTGTTTGTAGATATCAGCATAGTTGCTTGTAGATGTCAGCATAGTTTTTTTAAACGTAATGATTGCATGTTTATTCCAATTTGCAAACGTATTTAGCCTCTTATGTAAACATAGTTCTTTGTAGATGTCAGCATAATTGTTTGTAGATGTCAGCATAGTTGCTTGTAGATGTCAGCATAATTGTTTGTAGATGTCAGCATAAGTGCTTGTAGATGTCAGCATAGTTGTTTGTAGATGTCAGCATAGTTACTTGTAGATGTTAGCATAGTTGCTTGTAGACGTAATGAAAGCATATTTACTCAAATTTACAAATTTATTTAGTCTCTTGTGTAAGCATAGTTACTCTAATACGTAAGTATATTTACTATCAGATGTAAGCATATTTTCGGCCAGTCATATAAGTGAAATCTTATATTTCAAAATTAATCTCTTCTTCTTCTTCTTCTTTTTCTTCTTCTTCTTCTTCTTCTTCTTCTTCTTCTTCTTCTTTATCTGCGCTGTGTGTGGGGTACTATCTCTTCTAGTGACAGTCACAAATGACTGATTGTCATGACTTAGGTCATGCTTTATACCTGGAAATCTGTCTACATGTAAGAAGCTCTAAACTCAGAGAGAAAATAGAAAGCTTGAATGCACACGGAAAAATTCATCAGATCAGAGAAGTTAAGAAGGTTGAAGGTGTGACAGCAGGACGTACATTGTAGAGCCACTTTCAGAGTATTCTTGTAAAAGGTGGGAGTGTGTGCTGTAAGTGGGGTGTGGGTTTAGATGGGAGTGTGTGCTGTAGGTGTGGTGTGGGTTTAGATGGGAGTGTGTGTTGTAGGTGTGGTGTGGGTTTAGATAGGAGTGTGTGCTGTAAGTGGGGGTGTGGGTTTAGATGGGAGTGGGTGCTGTAAGTGGGATGTGGGTTTAGATGGGAGTGTGTGTTGTAAGTGTGGTGTGGGTTTAGGTGGGAGTGTGTGCTGTAAGTGGAGTGTGGGTTTAGATGAGAGTGTGTGCTGTAGGTGGGGTGTGGATGTAGGTGGGAGTGTGTGGTGTAGGTG
Organism: Achatina immaculata; assembly: GCA_009760885.1. Lineage (NCBI taxonomy): Eukaryota > Metazoa > Mollusca > Gastropoda > Stylommatophora > Achatinidae > Lissachatina > Lissachatina immaculata. The sequence continues at coordinate 26,738,043 of CM019702.1, forward strand.
GGAGTGTGAATGTCGGTTGGGATTGTGCGTGTAGGTGAGAGGCTAAGTGTAGTTGAGATTGTGGGTTTAGGTGGGAGAGTGTAAGTATAAGTGTGTGTAAATGTGAACATGCTGTGTAGATGGGGTGTATGACTGTAGGTGGGAGTGTGGGTGTCGGTGGGGGTGTGGGTGTAGGTAGGAGTGTGGGTGTAGTTGGGAGTGTGAGTGTAGGTGGGAGTATGGGTGATTAGTGTAGGTGGAAGAGTGAGTGTTGTGGAAATGTGGGTGTAGTTTGAAATGTGGGTGTAGATGGGAGTGCGAGTGTAGGTGGGAGTGGGAGTATGAGTGTATTTGTGAGTGTGGCTTAGGTGGGATTGTGAGTGTAGGTGGGAGTTTTGCTGTCGGTTGGAATGTGAATGTATGTCAGAGTGTTGGTGTACATGAGAATGTGAGTGTAGGTGGAATTGGGTTGTATAGGAGGAAGTGTGTGGTTGAGTTGGGAGTGTAAGATGCAAGTGTCAGTGTGTGGTGTATGTGTGAGTGTGAATGTAGATGGGAGTGTGCTGTGTAGGTGGGAGTGTGTGGATTAGTAGGGGATGTGGGTGTAGGTGGATGTATGAGTGTAGGTTGGAGTGTGTGATGTAGGTGGGAGTGTGGGTGTAGATGGAAGTGTGAGGGTAAGTTGGTTTGTGTGGTGTATATGACTTATTAACTGTTATAAGAAATAATATATCGAATTCTTATCATGCTACACCCGTACTGCAAACATTCTGAAGGAAATTCCAAGCCACGACTATCCAGGTACCCAGCCACGACTATCCAGGTACCCAGCCACGACTATCCAGGTACCCAGCCACGACTATCCAGGTACCCAGCCACGACTATCCAGGTACCCAGCCACGACTATCCAGGTACCCAGCCATGACTATCCAGGTACCCAGCCACGACTATCCAGGTACCCAGCCACGACTATCCAGGTACCCAGCCACGACTATCCAGGTACCCAGCCACTACTGTCCTGTTTCTCAGCCACGACTATCCCAGAACCCTGTCACGACTGTCCCAGAACCAGGCCACGACTATCCCAGTTCTTTGCCACGACTCTCCCAGTTCCTTTCCACGACTATCCCAGTCCCTGCCACGACTATCCCAGTTCCTTGCCACGACTATCCCAGTTCCTTTCCACGACTATCCCAGTCCCTGCCACGACTATCCCAGTTCCCTGCCACGACTATCCCAGTTCTTTGCCACGACTATCCCAGTTCCTTGCCACGGCTATCCCAGTTCCTTGCCACGACTATCCCAGTTCCTTGCCACGACTATCCCAGTTCCTTTCCACGACTATCCCAGTCCCTGCCACGACTATCCCAGTTCCTTGCCACGACTATCCCAGTTCCTTGCCACGGCTATCCCAGTTCCTTGCCACGACTATCCCAGTTCCTTGCCACGACTATCCCAGTCCCTGCCACGACTATCCCAGTTCCTTGCCACGACTATCCCAGTTCCTTGCCACGACTATCCCAGTTCCTTGCCATGACTATCCCAGTTCCTTGCCACGACTATCCCAGTTCCTTGCCACGACTATCCTAGTCCCTGCCACGACTATCCCAGTTCCCTGCCACGACTATCCCAGTTCCCTGCCACGACTATCCCAGTTCCCTGCCACGACTGTCCCAGTTCCCTGCCACGACTTTCCCAGTTCCCTGCCACGACTATCCCAGTTCCCTGCCACGACTATCCCAGTTCCCTGCCACGACTATCCCAGTTCCCTGCCACGACTATCCCAGTTCCCTGCCACGACTATCCCAGTTCCCTGCCACGACTGTCCCAGTTCCCTGCCACGACTGTCCCAGTTCCCTGCCACGACTATCCCAGTTCCCTGCCACGACTTTCCCGGCTTCTTTAATCTTTGCTTGCCCAACTGTTCAACCAAATATCTACGTTGCTGCACTGTCTCACTCTCTCTTGTACCAATTGCAAAACGTAACGTACAAGCGCCTACAACATTCCGGCACAAATAACTTTTTACGACAATAGCGACACTCATCAACACAATACTAATCAATAATCAGTCCACAATACACACATAAGGACAACAAATGTATTTAACATAGAAAAGGCAAGTAGCATTGAATTTCGTCTCTGTACCAACCAATCCCAATTAAGTAAATAACTATCAATTTTTTCTGTCAGAAAAATAAATCAGCATCAATATATCAGCATCAATATATCAACATCAATATATCAACATCAATACATCAATATCAATATATCAATATCAATATATCAACATCAATATATCAATATATCAACATCAATATATCAATATCAATATATCAATATCAATATATCAACATCAATATATCAATATCAATATATCAACATCAATATATCAATATCAATATATCAATATCAATATATCAACATCAATATATCAATATCAATATATCAACATCAATATATCAATATCAATATATCAATATCAATATATCAACATCATATATCAATATCATATATCAACATCATATATCAATATCAATATCAATATCAATATATCAACATCAATATATCATATCAATATATCAATATCAATATATCAATATCAATATATCAACATCAATATATCATATCAATATATCAATATCAATATATCAATATCAACATCAATATCAATATCAATATATCAACATCAATATATCAATAAATCAACATATTCATACAACCAGCATTGCACTTCAAAACACAGTTTTCATTACACGCGAAACATTGAAAACCTGCACACCCAACTACTGAACATTTGCGCATATATAATATAATATCCATATCAACATATCCATATTTATAAATGTATAGTAAACGACATTAAAATGCAATATGTAAACGCATAACTTGAACCATTGTTCTGACTTCAGTATTAACCACATGTGTTGTCTGCATAAAATATCACGAATCGCATATATGTCAAAAATTATCAACTATATATGTATAAAAATATCAACTATGTATATATGTATCAAAAATATATCAACTCATATATATTCGAGGGGCGTTCAGAAAGTAATGCACCACATCGTTTTCTTCAGCTAATAGTGAAGACAGAAGCGTGAAATTGTGCACACTTTAAAGATGTCAGGTGCTGATTGTGTGAACCAAATTGCACCGCAACCGGCCAAGGAATATGGCTGCCCTAACCGTTGAAATGGAGAGTGTTAGCAACTTGCGGTATAAGCAGCGATTTTTAAAATAAAATTTCTTACTCCAGATAAGGAAACTGTTGTGAACATTCAGAAGCGTCTATATGATGTGTATGGAAGTTTTGCAGTCGACAGGAGCACAGTCAGTCGATGGGTTCAGAGAATCAAAGAATCAATAAATGGAGATCAGGAGTTGCATGATCGGCTGCGCCGTGGACGTCCTGCCACAGCCACCAAGGCTGAAATGTTGAAATGCGCTGAGGGCATTATTCTTACTGATAGGCGTATCACTACACAACAGTTGTCCTTAAAGCTGCCAGTCAGCAATGGTAGTGCAAGTGCAGTTATAAAAGCTCTCGTATTTTATAAGGTTTGCGCCAGATAGGTTCTTCGAAGTCTCATGAGTGAACATCGATTGCAAAGAAAAGCAATTTATTCTGAATTATTGGAGCGTTTCAATGCTAAGGGAGAGAACGTTTTGGCTAAGATCGTAACAGGTGACGAAATCTTGGCACGTCATTTTGAACCTGAGATAAAAAGACTGTCAATGGAGTCATATCATTCGCAATTCACCATGAAGAAAGAAATTCAAGACAATTCTTTCAGCTGGAAAGGTCATGATCACTGTCTTTTGGGACGTTGAAGGTGTGATTCTTGTGGATGTTATGCCAAGAGGAGAGACAATCAATTCTCAAACTTACATTAAGACATTGAAAAATCTCAGTCAACGTTATCGCAGAGTTCGGCCGCACAAGAATCCAACAGACTTGCTTCTCCTTCATGACAATGCGCGCCTTCACACAAGTCTGACAACATGGGGAACAATCACCAAATTGGGTTGGAATGTACTACCCCTCCACCCTATAGTCCCGATTTGGCACCCTCTGATTTCCATCTTTTTGGTCCACTTAAAGATGCACTCTGAGGGGTAAGATTTGAAGATGACGAAGGAGTGATTCATGCAGCGAAGAAATGGCTACGTAATCAAGAGAACATCTGGTACAGGCTAGGAATACATACACTTGTTTCGCGCGGGCGTAGAGCCGTACATCTTGATGAGGATTATGTTGAATAATACCGATGTTTACATGACATATCCGTGTATATTGTGTATAAATGTCACGCCTTGTGAATAAACAGCTCCTGAGAAAAACGATGTAGTGCATTACTTTCTGACCCCCCCCCCCCTCGTATATGCTGCTCCGTCAGTGGGCAAGACATATGGTGCTGCTTGCAGCAAGAAATTTCCACTTTTGTCAATCTTTTGCTGTCTTCTTCTTCTTCTTGGCTGTTTCTCACGTCAGTCGTTTGTTTGCAGGATTTTCTCTGATTTATGTTTTCATGTCTCTTCTGGTCATCATACACTTCTTGTGAAGTCGGATAATTATACAATGGACAATTATACCGGACAATTAAACACCAAGGGTATTAGATACAAAATATTTAGGCATCCGGAACCCGGGCAGTTAGACACTACACAGATAGATAATGAGACATTTAGACACCAGGGAAATTAGATAATTTCTAGGAACCGTTAAAGTAAAATGTTGCAATTTCTTCCTGCAAATCTAGACCCTACTTCATTTTCCATTTGTTTTAATATTTTATGCTAATCAAAACCCTACTTTATTTTTCCTTTGTTTCAACATTTTTTGATAATCAAAACCTTACTTTATTTCTCCTTTGTTTCAACATTTTGCTGCTAATCAAGACCCTTGTGAAAAGGGCTGGCCTGATTGTTTAAACGCGGCAGGGTTGAATGGTCGAGTTGTCAACCTCCTTCGCATTTCTCAGTGAGTGAAAGGAGGACTCACATGATTGTGCGTCAGGTAAAGAGTGGAATGTGTTGAGTTTCTTCAGGCCTGTGTATTACGCTTGTGGCGGCAGAATGGGGTAGAGCGTTCTTGCATGTCTCTGATATATTTGTGCTTCAATTAGTATATGTGCCATCATGCTGTGTGGATTGTCTTGACCCCAGATTGCTGACCAGCCAGCGTTATTTGTGGTAACGTATAATTCTTGTAAATTTTCGCATGTCAAGACGGGGAGTGGTTTGTAAGTATACGCGATGAACAGAGTTCAGTGTACGTGTTTTGAGTGTAAGGATGGAATTAATGGAAAGGGTAGTGGAATGTTTCACTTTTATTGTTACATTTGATAGACATTTCATATGTACTTTTGCAATGCATTCATTTGATCTTCATTTGTCATTGACATTTGCTCTATTTGTTAAATGTTATATGTTGATGCAGTTCACTGCGCTGCGTTATTAAGTGTTCTTGTGTGTGTGTGTGGACACGAGGATTTTGTGAGCTTAAGTAAAGGTGCCAAAAGAATATGGAATGTATAGAAGGCGTAGCTAAGAAATTGTAAAAAGAAGCCACTACCACAGGATTTAAAAAGTACTTAGAAGTTGTGACTTCATTTCGTATTAGAAGATGAGCGTTACTAGGTTTTTAGGTCTCCTTTGCTTCCTCTTGCCTTGGAATTTCAGATGAGAGGCCGTCTGGTTATGTTAGTGGCAGACTTTCAAAGTGTGTGTCCTATTCATCTCCAGCGTCTTTTCATTATAATTCTTTCACTGTGAGCTGGTTCATTTTCTGCCATAACTCTTCATTGCTGATGTTATCTGGCCACCTAATCTGAAGGATCTTCCTTAGACAGGTGTTAATAAAGGTCCTTAGTCTCTTGGTACATTTGGCTGACACTGTCCATGTTTCTGATCCATACAACATAACTGATTTGACATTTGTGTTATTGAAGCTTTGTTGTTAAGGATATTCCGCTGTCCTTCCATATGCTTCTCAGCTGTAAATTTCTCAGCTGTTTCCAGCCATATCTTGTGTACATCTTCAAACATGTCTTGTGGAAGTTTTGCGATATTTGTTTTTGACGTCAGTAGACACGTCTTATCGAAGTCTTCCAATTTTGTTTTGGATGTCAGTAAACATGTCTTATGGAAGTCTTCCAGTATTTGTATTGGACGTCAGTAAACATGTCTTGTGCAAGTCTTCCAATATTTGCTTTGGACGTGAGTAGACATGTCTTATGGAAGTCTTCCAATATTTGTATTGGACGTCAGTAAACATGGCTTGTGGAGGTCTTCCAACATTTGCTTTGGTCGTTACAAAACAGTTTCAAGCTTCCATTATTTACATTGGAATCTACCTAGATTAGATAAAATCAAGTGTAATATCTCCAAACCTATGAATAAATTATTATAATCACGTGAGACTGAGGATTCTGCTCGTACTCTAGAGATAATTTCAGTGTAATTCTCTTAACACAGTAAATGTTTCAACTTTGAACAAAGATAATATTTGTTCAAATGTTTTGCTTGTGTTTATGAATTTACATCCTGCGAGAACGCTTCCTGTCCGAGCCGAGTGTGTGATGCCCACGTGTAGTAATAACGTACGACAAATATGATTCGAGTTGGTGGTGCCGAGAGATAAAACAGGGCGCTGCACCAGTTGTAGAAGGTTTCTCTCTTCTGATACAGAATCATGAGAAGAAGTGGTGTTACATGCCATTGGTGATGAATGCGAGCTGCTTTCAATCATCTGACGTCTTGTGGAATGACTGTAAGAATTTTTGAACCACTGCTCAGAATATGTAAAATCCATTACTACTTGCTTCATCGATACACTCAAGAAACATAAGACACCCAGGCACGCATATCCAACCAAGACGACGACAGCACATCAGGACTTAACAAGCAGGCGTTCAAAGGGACCAACGTGGCAACAGTGTTGAACAGTTAACCAAGTGAGTAATTTCAACACCAATATAACAGTTTTATTAATGGGAATATAGAGGATGACTGGTGATGATGGCAGATTCAATAAAATACATAAAACTGACTCCACTCCCCGGCAAGAACTATGTTTGCCATGTGCGGAGGGACTGGCAAAAAAAAAAAACAACAACAACTAATGTCTAAAAAAGAACCAAAAATCAATCAGTAGCAACAAAATCTCATACCTACTGATGTCAGAATAAATCCAACAACTAAGTTCCCACACATCAGCAGAAAACATCCTTCAATTACTAAGCACTTATCTGGCCAATCTGTTATGTCCTAATAAGGACAGCTGACATCAATCTCTACCTGAGACAAATTCACTGGAACACACAACTATCAAACACAGTCAAGAGAAATCAAAGCCACGAATCCAAAACCATAAAAATCCTTATCCTAACATGGTCTTCACTAAAGAACAATTCATCATCCCAATAATCCCAATAATAATGATCCCCTTTTCACAAAACTCTACATCTTTTATAGCTCATATTTTCTCTAACAGCCTATCCCTTCTGGTCCTTGCTCTAATCTAAACTGAAACTGATTGTTATTCTTTCACTTTCGCTTCCTCCAGTTTGTTCAGTCTCCGTCCTATCAAGTGCAACTTTGGAGTTGTCAATTTTTGCAGTGCACGACTTAACCTTTGACACCGAAGTTCTCAAATACATTATCCCGGGGACTAACAGGGGAAGGCTACTCCTTATTCGACTCACTTTTTTCCTTAACTAGCTTATCTCCCCTTACAATAACTATCATTTATTCTACCAAATATACTGTCACAGAGAGCACAACACACAAACCATACTACATGTCGGTTGCTGCCCCTTCTAGTGCTAGCCACACTTATGTGAACGGCCATTCGAAGCCCATTGATGTACAAAGTGGGCGGAGTGTCGCCGTTCACGTAATCCGGGGGTGGAAGAACCCATATATATGACGAGGAAAAGCATTGCTAAGCGGATACAATCTAGAGGAAAGATGGCGGGGCTGAGTTCGTTTCGTCTGTGCTTATGATTCTCGTCTGTACTTAGCCCCAGCCGACGTCATAGTGTTGATAATGTATTGTGAGATCATAATGTGCTGTGGATTATGTCATTTATCGTCATATATGGAGATTCTCTGATTCCTGGTGACATTCGTCATGTATATATATTGGATAGGCACACATCAAAGTCCATCATGTTTCATTTGCATGGATAATACTAAGTCAAGGTATTAAGAGATACCTAACTTGCCACCAGGCAGCTGCTCCATCAACGATGTGTATAGCACATGGTAATTCCAGGAGATGGGAAGTGAGGCACCATTAGCATAAAGGGGAATATATGTATGATAATTCAGTGCTTTAGCACTAGGGAGATATGTAGAGATATTCAGTGAATTGGCACAAAAATGAGGATATGCTGTGATATTCAATGCATTAGCACAACTGAGATTATGTGTAGTATGTGGAGATGCGAGTTTCATAAGACCATCAGTAGCTGCAATGTTAATAATTGCGTTGGCACAATTTATATGAATGTATATATATGCTTATGGGGGCCAGGAGATTCCAGGCCAAATTAGCTCCATATGATTTCAAGTGATACTTAGAGTTATACATTATATTGATGCCATACTTGTTTTCACTCATGATGATATATGTTGATGTACTGTGCATACTATGTCTACGTGACGTTATTGTGGTGTGTGTAGTGTGGATAATAAATATATTGATTGATTTAATTGCTTGACGTGGTAATGTGTATTGCATGTCATGTAATTTGTATGAGTGTATGTAATATGCTACAAAACTGGCATACAGTATTCTTGGAGGGAAAAACCTGGGTTGTCGGTTTGATGGGTTTTGAACCTGGCCACCCAGTACGGTAGTACTTAGGCCATAGATTTGTGGGTTGCAGCTGGGTTTTTTGGTCCTGTCCCTTCCCTAAAGTGTCCCCAATTGTAGATCTAGCACCCACTAAGTCTACACTGGACTCACTGCCATAATCTTAAGTCTTGTTTATTAACTGGAAATCTGCCTACGTCTAAGGAGCTCTAAAAATATAGAGAAATTGAAATATTTGAATGTACATTTACGAGGAACATTTCACAAGATCTGAACACTGGAGGTTTGACAGGGTTGAGGGTGAGTTAGGTCGGGGGTTTGACAGGGCTAAGGGTGTGCTAGACCGGGGGTTTGACAGGGCTAAGGGTGAGTAGTCCGGGGGTTTAACGGCTAAGGATGAGCTAGTCCGGGGGTTTGACAAGTCTAATGGTGAGCTAGTCTGGGTGTCTGACAGGGCTAAGGTTGTGTTAGTTCAGGGGTTTGAAAGGGCTAAAGTGAACTAGTTCGGAGAATTGACAGGGCTGAGGGTGAGCTAGTCCTGGGGTTTGAAAGGGCTAAGGGTGAGCTAGTCCGAGGTTTTGTCAGGGCTAAAGGTGTGCTAGTCCGTGGGTTAGATAAGGCTAAGAGTGAGCTAATCCTAGGGTTTGACAGAGCTAAATGTGTGCTAGGCCTCGAGTTGACAGGGCTAAGGTGAGCTAGTCCAGGGGATTGACAGGGCTGAGGATGAGCTATTCCTGGGGTTTGACAAGGTTAAGGGTGAGCTAATCCGGAGTTTTGACATGGTTGAAATTGTGCTAGTCCGGAAGTTTAACAGGGCTAAGGGTGAGCTAGTCCCGGGATTTGACAAGGCTAAGGGTAGGCTAGTTCGGGGTAGGACAAGGCTGAGGGTGAGCTAGTGTGGGCTTTGATAGGCCTGAGGGTGAGCTAATAGACGTACATTGAAGGACCACTGTGGTAGTGAGAACATTGCTGACTAACGTGACATGGTATGTTACTGTAACTAGTTTCCTTTCTCTTTATTTTGTCAAATGCACAAAGCACACATTATAACAGCCACCCTATCAAAAGTATGGGGAGATGAATACAAAAAGTTTGAATGCAGTACCTGTAATCAAAGACTATGTGAAAAGGGAATAACGAATGGCAGTGCCAGACATTCAGAACTTGGGAGAAAAGATTAAGCTGTATTCATTCAATGTGTCATTGGCACTATCACCCAACACATGCTACGAACAACTCTGAGGTTAAAGACTGACCACATGTGGGAGTGTCCTGAATGCAGGGAGATCCATCTTTAGGCCAGCAGCAGAGCATGGCCATTCTTCGAGTTCAAGTTCAGTTTCTCTTGTCCATTCAGTGGTAAAGAAACATGACACGTCTGGTAGCAAGAGATTTCCATGTTTTGTCAGTGTTTTGCTATCATCTTCTTAACTGTTCCCCGCGTTAGTCGTTTTGTTACCAGCATTTTTTCTGCCTTGTGTTTTCATTTCTATTTCGTCACCCTATACTTCCATTCAAGCCGGATAATTAGACAATGGACAATTATGTCAGACAGTTAGACACCAGACAATTACACATGGAGAATTAGATACCAAAAATTAGTCACTCGGGCAATTAGACACTATCGATTTAGACATTCGGATATTTAGAATTTAGGAAAATTAGATAGTTGCTTAGAGTAAACTGCTTCAATTTCCTGTCGATGGTCAAGAGTATACTTTATCATTTTACTTTCGCCACTTTATTCCTGGGAAAACCCTAATTAGTTTATCTTATATTTGAACATTTTGCTACTAATTAAGACTCTTTCTTCATTTCTCATTCTGTTTCAACATTTTGCCGCTACATTCCCTCCCAAACTCCACCTTTTCCCAGATTTGATCATTGAAGACACTCTGGTGGTATTTTCCAAATAAATGGGACATACGTGGAATTAGTACACGGGTAGATTGATTAACTCTACATCTCTCTTAGAAGTTTCGTTTGTTGTCAGCGAATATTATGTATCTTGATTCTGTTTTAATCGGTACCGCATTCGGCCCACTTTCCATTCTTGGCTGTTCAGTTGTTCTACACGCCTGCTGCGTGCATAGTATGTTGACATGCTTTTATACGCTTGGTTTTGGTGAGTCAGTGTAATCTGTCCTAGTTTTACTACTACATGTTTGGGGCTGCTAGCCTACGACATCAATCGATAAATGTTTCCACGGGAAAAGTAAAGTAAAGATAGTCCCATAGCATTTCAAATGCCGTAGGGGGTGAAGCGTTAGAGACCTCATTATGCTGGGTCATCAGCGTGTGCTTCCACGGGAAGCAGTAGGTATTTTGGTTTGCACAGTAGCTGACATAAATTGAGGTTGCGCTTTGCGTTTTCTTTAGGTACAGTGTACTTGGAGTGCTTTAGTTAGGGTTTAGTATAGTCCTGGCCCTGTTTGTAATTCCAGTAGCATATGGTTTAGTGTAGTCATGGCCTGGTTTGTGGTTCCAGTAGCATATGGTTTAGTGTAGTCATGGCCTGGTTTGTGGTTCCAGTAGCATATGGTTTAGTGTAGTCATGGCCTGGTTTGTGGTTCCAGTAGCATATGGTTTAGTGTAGTCATGGCCTGATTTGTGGTTCCAGTAGCATATGGTTTAGTGTAGTCATGGCCTGGTTTGTGGTTCCAGTAGCATATGGTTTAGTGTAGTCATGGCCTGGTTTGTGATTCCAGTAGCATATGGTTTAGTGTAGTCCTAGCCTGGCTTGTGATCCAGTAGCATAGGGCTTGCGCTTAATCTAATCTAAGTGCCATGCCGGAATTCCCTCCACAATTCCGTCTTTTGCGTTGATTATGAGATCCACCGGTGACTTTCTTCCTATCCACACTGATGGCCCATCCAGTAACTTCTCTCTCTGTCTTCCTCTGTCTCTTCTTCCCTCAATTTTTCCAGCTGCCACACTGAGTTCCACTTTTCCTATTCTCAGGAAATGTCCTATAAATCTCACTTGTCTGACTTTGATCTTTGCTATAATTTGCTTCTAAACTCCAGCCTATCTTAAGATTTCTTCACTGCTTTTCTTGGCTTCAACATCCTTCTTATAAACCACATTTCCATGACCTCCTTTTCTCGACGTACCCTCTTATTCATAGACCATGCTTCACATTTATAAAACAAAATTGCAAGACTTACGCTTAAGGATAGTTTTTGTGGATGGTTGCCAGTCGGGTTGACTTAGATAGTTTTGCTTGTCGGGAGGAAGTTCCACGGCAGGGTTCCCTGGCTCGCAGTCAGGAGAAAAAAATGGAGTCCAGAGTAGAATTAAGTGTAGAGGTGGGCTCAATCATTGGCATTCAATTGTCTTGGCTTGGTACATGATTGTCAAATCATCACCTGGAAGCTAGAGATGTCAGCCTTGCCTTCCGTGCCTGAGATGTCAGCCTCTCTTCCTAACTCAGAGGCTAAATTGTGGGCGGCTTGCCTTGCACGTGACCTACACGTCGGACGCCACCGCTTCAGCTACGCAGACGCGAGAGTTTGGCAGCTATTTCATCGTGAGTTTCTTCACAAAATCTATCCTGGCATTGTTATTTACTTTATAGAAATAGTGTCTTTTGTATATTACGGTGCGAACACTTCGTCCAACAGAATCTTCTTATCCAAATTTCTGGAACATTTTGGGAACTGTTGTAGTTGTCTTCGATGTGGGTAAGTTGGTGCACAATTCTTGATGTTTCGTTTTCGTCTTCAAGAAATGAGAGTTCCTCATAACAGCATCTGACTGCATCATTTTAGTAGTGGTTATTTAGTAGTTATATTATTTAAATGTTAGCTAATTAGCAGCGTTATTAAGAAGAAGTTTTTTAATTTAATTTTTTGAGTTATTAAATTGATCAGACTGTTAAGATTATATTCGTATATGTAGCAGTTAGAGTGTAGGTGGTTGATTTATTGTGTGTTTACATGTAGTAGTTGCAGTATTATTGTTTTTAAGTATCTTTTTAGTATCTTGAAAATTGTTATGTTGAAATTAGAACTCTTTATTCTATTTTTTAGACATTGATTATTCTTATAGATAATTCACTAAAGCATTGAATGTATAATCCAATCAGTGTTAAAGTAATTTTAGGTCGGTTATATAGGATAGGGAAATCTTCTTTTATTTTTGGAAGATAGGGCAATTTTTTTTTTCTTTGTTTTCCTGGTAGTTATTGGTCATTATGGTTTCTGTGTAGTTATTTTTCTTTATGTTTTCTGTCTAGTTATTTTTCTTTATGTTTTCTGTCTAGTTATTTGTTTTTATATTTTCTGTGTAGTTATTTGTCTTTATATTTTCTGTGTAGTTATTTGTTTTTATATTTTCTGTGTAGTTATTTGTCTTTATATTTTCTGTGTAGTTATTTGTCTTTATATTTTCTGTGTAGTTATTTGTTTTTATATTTTCTGTGTAGTTATTTGTTTTTATATTTTCTGTGTAGGTATTTGTCTTTATATTTTCTGTGTAGTTATTTGTCTTTATATTTTCTGTGTAGTTATTTGTCTTTATATTTTCTGTGTATCATTGGTCTTTATGTTTGAGCTGCAGAAAGAAGTCCGGCACAATCCTGAGGATGACCTTGCCTTTAACGAGATGAGTCCGTGAATGCTTTTGGGATGGCAGAACAAGTCTTTCTGTGTTGAGAGGAACTTCAGAGTTCACCTCCACAGTAGCCCTTTGTTTTATTTTGGTTATTGTTAGATGTTTATTGTTTAGGGATTGTATTTGTATTCTTTTTTCTTTTAGGGTTTGATACCCTAATAGACGGTTGTACCCAGATTTGTTATTGTATATATTTTTTCATGAAGGCTTGTGTTAAAAGGCATGAGTTCCTCCATTCCACTGCACTATGTATGATGATGGCAACCTTTCGGGTCGCTGGGTTGGCTGGTTACGTCCTCAGAGGATTGGTTGCCAAGCACTGTTCTTGATGGAGACTAAAGTTTACTTTGGGTGACGTGCAATGGTACGGGGAGACTTGTACTGACTGGAAAGGAAGAGACAGGGCTACTATCACTTATTATGGTAGGAAGGCCACATAGACTGGAGAGGAAGAGACAGGGCTACTATCACTTATTATGGTAGGAAGGCCACATAGACTGGAGAGGAAGAGACAGGGCTACTATCACTTATTATGGTAGGAAGGCCACATAGACTGGAGAGGAAGAGACAGGGCTACTATCACTTATTATGGTAGGAAGGCCACATAGACTGGAGAGGAAGAGACAGGGCTACTATCACTTATTATGGTAGGAAGGCCACATAGACTGGAGAGGAAGAGACAGGGCTACTATCACTTATTATGGTAGGAATGCCACATAGACTGGAGAGGAAGAGACAGGGCTACTATCACTTATTATGGTAGGAAGGTCACATAGACTGGAGAGGAAGAGACAGGGCTACTATCACTTATTATGGTAGGAAGGCCACATAGACTGGAGAGGAAGAGACAGGGCTACTATCACTTATTATGGTAGGAAGGCCACATAGATTGGAGAGGAAGAGACAGGGCTACTATCACTTATTATGGTAGGAAGGCCACATAGACTGGAGAGGAAGAGACAGGGCTACTATCACTTATTATGGTAGGAAGGCCACATAGACTGGAGAGGAAGAGACAGGGCTACTATCACTTATTATGGTAGGAAGGCCACATAGACTGGAGAGGAAGAGACAGGGCTACTATCACTTATTATGGTAGGAAGGCCACATAGACTGGAGAGGAAGAGACAGGGCTACTATCACTTATTATGGTAGGAAGGCCACACAGACTGGAGAGGAAGAGACAGGGCTACTATCACTTATTATGGTAGGAAGGCCACATAGACTGGAGAGGAAGAGACAGGGCTACTATCACTTATTATGGTAGGAAGGCCACATAGACTGGAGAGGAAGAGACAGGGCTACTATCACTTATTATGGTAGGAAGGCCACATAAACTGGCAAGCATGTCGATACATAAATGTGGAGCATGTGGATTAGATTAGAAGCATGTGGAAACATGTGGAGCATGTGAATTAGATTAGAAGCATGTGGAAACATGTGGAGCATGCAGATTAGATTAGAAGCATGTGGAAACATGTGGAGCATGCGGATTAGATTAGAAGCGTGTGGAAACAAGTGGAGCATGAGGATTAGATTAGAAGCGTGTGGGAACATGTGGAATATGTGGATTCAAGGCATACATCTTTAACTATTCCTTATTGAGTTCATACAGCGTGAATACGCTGGCTCATATTTCTTTATGTAAATATATAACTATGAAGACGTATACTAAGAATAATGTGTTGAGCGCACACAGCCTGGATACGCTGGCTTAGTGATATAGTGTGTGGCCATGTTGGTGGTTCACAAGTGGGAAATAAAAGTAGTGTACTGGTATGTACTATAACCTATATATTACATGGTGGACGTGTTCCCTCTTAGAGTAGTTCCCTTTGAGAGATCTGAAGGGAGCAAATCTCTGGCGGAAAGGGGGGAGGGAGGGAACAATGTGGTGGTATTTTCCAAATAAATGGGACATACATAGAATTAGTACACGGGTAAATTGATTAACTCTACATCTTTCTTAGAAGTTTTGCCTGCATGTCAGCGAATTTATGTCCGCAAATCTGTTCTAATACAAGGTTTAAAAATGAGAGAAAACTTGCCTCACTGGAAATTCTCTTGTAGAAAATAAAACATCGTTGTTGCTGTGAACTTATGGGAACTGAGCACAAGAAAATACAGGCGTACCTAGCTAGAAGACCCTTCACTTTAGAGTGATTCGCTAATACGGCGCTATATTCCTTTCTTTCTTGTTCTCTTTGGCATTTTTTCAGCGATGACGCCCTCATGGATTATGCAAGTTAGTATTTAAATAAGAACAACAAACAATAAGTAATCTTATATAAATAAGAACAACAAACAATAAAGAAAATAGTATAAATAATAATATATAAATAAGAACAACATACAATAAAGAAGATTATGTAAACAAGAACAACAAACAATAAGTAAGATTATATAAATAAAAATAACAAACAATAAAGAAGATTATATAAATTAGAACAAACAATAAAGAAAATTATATAAATAAGAACAACAAACAATAAAGAAAAGTTTATAAATAAGAACTACGTTACAATAATTCCACTATGGAAGTTGTGGATCGACTTCTCCGTCATATTTCATAATTATAGAAAATATTTTATTTATATAAAATAATAGCACCACCATCATGTCAATCAGTCAGTCATTTGCATGTCCCTTGCGAACTTTGCCTCCCTAATGTGATGAGAAGAAGCAGTCAGAGAATCTCAAAACAAGCTATTAAGAGGAACACAACAGGCCGAAGAAAAAGATGTCAACCACGTGAAACTTTAAAGAGGACATTGTTAAGATAGGCTAAATTAGTAGGCATAAAATCCCTTGATGATGTTTAAAAGCTGGCACAAAACAGGAAAACTTGGCAAACTACCACGCGAGCCCTATGTGACGTTGAATGGCACTGGAAGGATGTAAAATATAAGATATATAAATGAAGAACATGCAACAATCCAGTATTTCGGCAAACGCCTCATTCAAGAATCACAAAATGTATTTTGAGTCTGTCTTTCTTAAAAGTATGATACCAAAAAGGTAAGTATTTAATATTTCACCTAATTTTTTCTATCTCTTATTTTGTTTTTGTATGTGGTGCTTAAAAAGATCGTTTGCCGAAATAGTTGACTGTTGTATGTTCTTTATTTATATATGCTCATTTTATTTTCTTCCATTCCTGTTTCTGCCAACTTTTCTCACTCTCTTCATCTTTTTGTAAAACTGAACCATAAACCTCTATCTTCCTTTATTACTAGAATCAATTCTACCACAATCATCATTTTCCAATCAAAATATTACAGCGTTTCAAAATGACAGTTATAAGCAGTGAACACTTAACGCTTGTGACTAGTGTCCCCGCATAGTCAAAAACTTGAAAACCACTTTTATAACATAACCCGTCCAACTTTTTAAAACCTCTTACATACAATAAACATCTGGACAGACACGTTACAGTTTGTGCACCAGCAGGCTCCGCCCCATGCCAGCGGTTCAAGTATCTGTGGAATATAACAACACAAAACTTGAGGACTGAAGTCAGTCACTCTCCCACACTCCGCGTCAGTAGTTTTCACAAATATTTTGCTATCTACCACTGCCACCATCCGCGTATGTCGTAAGTGGCGACTATGAAAGTTGGGGATAGGCCAAGGACCTGTTCCCTGTTTAAAAAAAAACAAAACACGATGATGTAGCATTTCTGGCACACAACCACACACAAATGCAAGCGAAACTTCAGATCTTTAGCAAGAATTCAGCTAAACTGGGACTATATATTAACAGACAGAAAACGGACATAACGGAAAGTAATAGTACAAGCAATAACCTCATGGTAGTCGATCGAGTGCCAGTTGAGGAAGTAGAGTATTTCACTTATTTAGGCTGCATAGTGGATAAATACGGGAGGATGGAAAAAAGATGTTAAAGCTAGAATAACCAAGGCCAGGACAGCATTTATCAAACTTAACAAAATATGGTCATCTAAGAACATCAAACAAGAACCAAACTTAAGTTTTTTAATACAAACGTTAAGATTGTCCTACTATATGGTTCAGAGACATGGGTTATGACCAAGACAATACAACAGAGGATACAAACATTCATGAACTACTGTCTGAGGAGGATTTTAAACATTAAATGGCAGGACGAGATCAGGAACGAGGAGGTCTGGGATAGGCCAAGACAAGAATGATGACTCTACAATTCATGTCTAGGAAATATGGATTGGCCACTCTCTGAGGAAACCCGACACCAGCATAGCAAGACAGGCACTGACATGGAATCCTCAAGGAAATAGAAATCAAAGAAGACCTAGACTTACTTGGAGAAGAGAAATTATGACAATGCTCAGAGACAAGGGATGCACATGGAAGGAAGCAGAGAATAATTCAAAGAACAGGGATGACTGAAGAGCCTTTATCCGTGGCCTATGATCTCAAGGGAGTGAAAGGCGATGATGATGATGATGATGATGATGATGATGATGATGATGATGATGATGATATCTGCTTACAGACCACGACCATGTAGGGTGTGATGTGGTATGTGTGTATACATGCGTATGTACATGTGTGTGCGTGTACATACATGTGAGTTACTTCTCTCCTTAACTTGCTAACAAACCCCAACATTGGATCTTGTATCTTAACGGACGGATGACGACGTTGTGCCACCCCCCCCCCCCCCACCACTCTCGCTAGACTCGGGTTCTACATCTTCAGAGGCAGGTCACACTTCAGTCGCCATAATTCTCTCAATCCAAAGAGACTATCCATAGTCCCATATTTGTCGGGTTCATAAGCCCTTCTACAATCTCATATTTGTGGGGTTCATAGGCCCTTCCACAATCCCATATTTGTAGGTTACTCAGAATCGACATTTAATACATTAAAACATTTTTCTACATTACTCTGTCCTTCTTTTCGGGGTGGGGAGAGGGGAGGGGAAGAGAGAAAGAACGAACATAATTTATTTTCAGGCCCGTCTAACATTCTGCCCTTCATAATACAGCTTTCACTCAGTCACAGTCATTCAGCATTTATTAATGAGCATAATAATCATGAAGACGCATTTAAATGATGACATCAATAAATAATAAACTTATCACATGTCCATACACTCCACGCTCTGATTTATCCAACAACATAAAATAAACTTGCATTCTTATATATATATATATATATCTTATCTTATATCTTATATCCTTCCCGTGCCGTTAAACGTCACATAGGGCTCGCAAAGTAGTTCGCCAATTTTTCCTGTCTTCGGCGAGTCTTTCAACCTCATCAAAGGATTTTATGCCTGTTAACTTGGCCTCTCTTAATAATGTCCTCTTCAGAGTTTCACGCGGTCTGCCCCTTTTTCTTCGGCCTGTTGTGTTCCACTTGATAGCTTGTTTTGGGATTCTCTGCTCATTTCTTCTCATCAAGTGACCAACATATGTCCATCTCCTTTTCCTGATCACCCATGAGACAGGTTGTTGTTCAGTCATCTGTCTTATCTCTGCATTGTTCTTGAATTCATTCCACTTGATGCCGAGTATTTTCCTTAGGCATTTGTTTTCAAAACAGTCTAATTTCTTGTCTATTTCTTTAGTTGTTTTCCAGCTTTCGCATGCATATATATATACTCTAGTATTCTCACTCACTGATAACAACGGACAACTTTTGCAACACTCACATCCTACAACTTAAAAATCCAACAAAAGATTAGGTGAGGAAAATCACAGCTAAACTATCTGATCTTACATAGTGCACAATACTGATAGCATCATTGTCAACAGAAAATACGTAGCAGTTCACGTAAAGTCCCAGTGCACCGACAGCCAACATATCTTTAAATAATAATAACCACGAGAAGGACAAATCATCTCTCCCATTGTCTTCGTACATGTCATCATCACTGAAAATACGGTACAACAAACATTATACATCTCTAGCATTGGAAATGAACATTCATCATCATCATCAGGTGCCGTGCCGACTGGCGTTGGCTATTATGCTTCTCCAGAGTACACGATCCTTCATGCAGGCCATCAGTTCAGTTGGTTATCTCCTCTCACACCATCCCGTCAGATTATCCAGTATCATTTCTCTTGATCTTCTTCCTTCTATTTTTTCTGTTGTTATAATATTTCCAATGCCCCCTCTTCTCATTGCATGTCCTATGAAAGTACACACACACACACTCTCTCTCTCTCTCTTTCTCTCTCTCTCTCTCGCTCTCTCTCCTCTTTTGACAAGATTTTTAGTCTTTCCATGAACATTACATCTAACATGTATCATCAGCCCCAAAGGTAGTACTAATGGCAAGAAATATTCACACTAGCAGGACAGCCTGCAGTGCACAGCTCGCCCTCCATCAGCGTCGTGCGACTAACATGGACGTTAATGACGAGCTCACATTCTCACTTGAGCTCTATCAGAACGTTAAACTTGAGCTCTATCAGAACGTTAAACTTGAGCTCTATCAGAAAGTTAAACCACATTATTTTTAGTAACATTCTTACAAGTCGAGGCACATTCATTTCTTTGTCACATTATCTCATTTTGATACCTAGGATTAATTAACAGGTTTAGTACTAATTCGCATTACTAATCATAACACATTACCCACAAATCATTATATAGCACTGATTCACATTACCTTAATACAAATCCTGATATAGCACTTATTCACATTAACACAAATCCTGAAATAGCACTGATTTACATTACCTTAACACAAATCCTGAAATAGCACTGATTCACAGTACCTTAACACAAATCCTGAAATAGCACTGATTCACATTACTTTAATACAAAACCTGATGGTGCACTGATTCAATGTAAATGGTCACAAATCCTGGTAGAGTACTAATTCACGCTACATGACCTCACATCCATTACCAAACACAAAACGAACACGTAAAGAAAACCTTTCACGAGCTGGAAACAACCGACGAACTACATCCGGGCTACCAGAGATTAGCATCTGTCTGTTTGGACGACCAGGATCGAATGACTTCTACATCAACTGTTTTAACAACCGAAACCTTCCAGCAGTCACGTAACAGTGATGACTCCCTACATGACTAGTACCCACAAAAAAACATTTTTCTCTGACATAGATCTAATGCTCTCTACTGTTTACTTTTCTCTCACATAGATCTAATGCTCTCTACTGTTTACTTTTCTCTCACATAGATCTAATGCTCTCTACTGTTTACTTTTCTCTCACATAGATCTAATGCTCTCTACTGTTTACTTTTCTCTCACATAGATCTAATGCTTCTTATTATTTCCTTGTCTCTCACATAGATCTAATGTTTCTTATTACTTCCTTGTCTCTCACATAGATCTAATGTTTCTTATTACTTCCTTGTCTCTCACATAGATCTAATGTTTCTTATTATTTCATTTTCTCTCGCATAGATCTAATGTTTCTTATTACTTCCTTGTCTCTCACATAGATCTAATGCTTCCTACTGTTTCCTTTTCTCTCACATAGATCTAATGCTTCTTATTACTTCCTTTTCTCTCACATAGATCTAATGCTTCTTATTACTTCCTTTTCTCTCACATAGATCTAATGCTTCCTATTCCTTGTCTCTCACATAGATCTAATGCTTCCTATTCCTTTTCTCTCACATAGATCTAATGCTTCCTATTCCTTGTCTCTCACATAGATCTAATGCTTCCTATTCCTTGTCTCTCACATAGATCTAGTGCTTCCTATTCCTTGTCTCTCACATAGATCTAATGCTTCCTATTCCTTGTCTCTCACATAGATCTAATGCTTCCTATTCCTTGTCTCTCACTGCTTCAACCTGTCCTAAGTCTTCCCAACATCCACTGGGGCAGGAGATGGGGCGCAGATATCGCACACTTTGAGAATCACTGGCCTGCATGTATCAGGAGGGTTAACCCGTCCAAATAATTTCTTCACTTTTAGAGAGGTCACATTTAGGACAAGGAACTGTTATATCTAGGGCACGGCCACCAGACAGGCGTGCTGCTATTATGTGAGCTATAGCAGAAGGAAACCATAGTGAAAATTCAGCATTTTCGACATTTCTAGGTAAAATTATTTAGCAAATATAACAACCTGTGCCCTCATTTCTCTTATTGTGTTTGTCTCTGCATGTGTCTGTACGCATGTGTGTATCTGCATGCACTTGTATGTGTGTATCTGTGTGTCTATCTGGACATATGCATATATGTTTTTGTATGCACCTGTGTCTCTGCATGCACATATGTGTGCACCTGTATGTATGTCTGCATGCACATGTGCGTATATGCGTGTGTGCATACACCTGTATGTATGCCTGCATGCACATGTGTATGCACCTGTATATATGTCTGCATGCACATGTGCGTATATGTTTGTGCATGCACCTGTATATATGTCTGCATGCACATATGTATGCACCTGTATATATGTCTGCATGCACATGTGCGTATATGTTTGTGCATGCACCTGTATATATGTCTGCATGCACATGTGTATGCACCTGTATGTATGTCTGCATGCACATGTGCGTATATGTTTGTGCATGCACCTGTATGTATGTCTGCATGCACATGTGCGTATATGTTTGTGCATGCACCTGTATGTATGTCTGCATGCATATGTATGTTTATGTGAGTATGTCAGCATGCACGAGTGTGTGTGTTGATATCTAGCCTTTCGTACATGAATGTCCAGTTCTGAAGTGAAATTTGCATGCAACATCAAGACACAGGAAAAACTAACCCGTTATCATCTTCATTGTATCGAGTACTTCAGGTGTCATGTTGAGCCTAAGTTTAGCAAGACTAGAAAAAGATGTAGAGCACTTGAGATTTGTTGAGTCTTGATGGTCTTGCATAACTCATGTGATACATCAACTTTATGTAGTATGTAGTACCTCAGTATGTAGTATTCTAACATGACATGAAGTTAGACTTGTTTCCATTAGACTTTGTATTCAGTTCTGTATGTTTTTTCCTTTAGCGTTTGGGTTCAGTTCTATATGTTTTTCCATTGGTCTTTGTGCTCAGTTCAATAAGTTTCCATTGATCTGTGTTCAGTTCTATAAGTTGTTTTCATTGATCTGTGTTCAGTTCTATAAGTTGTTTTCATTGATCTGTGTTCAGTTCTATAAGTTGTTTTCATTGATCTGTGTTCAGTTCTATAAGTTGTTTTCATTGATCTGTGTTCAGTTCTATAAGTTGTTTTCATTGATCTGTGTTCAGTTACATATACTCGTAGTAAGATAATCTTGACAGCATTTTAGTTCTGGCTTTTTGTTTTGAAAATGATTTTAAAACCTTACCCAGAATTATTTTTTCTTTCTTGACTATAGTCTTGACCAGGAGTGTGTTACTCTCTTTTTTGACTATAGTCTTGACCAGGAGTGTGTTACTCTCTTTTTTGACTATAGTCTTGACCAGGAGTGTGTTACTCTCTTTCTTGACTATAGTTTTGACCAGGAGTGTGTTATTCTCTTTCTTGACTATAGTTTTGACCAGGAGTGTGTTACTCTCTTTCTTGACTATAGTTTTGACCAGGAGTGTGTTACTCTCTTTCTTGACTATAGTTTTGACCAGGAGTGTGTTACTCTCTTTCTTGACTATAGTTTTGACCAGGAGTGTGTTACTCTCTTTCTTGACTATAGTTTTGACCAGGAGTGTGTTACTCTCTTTCTTGACTATAGTTTTGACCAGGAGTGTGTTACTCTCTTTCTTGACTATAGTTTTGACCAGGAGTGTGTTACTCTCTTTCTTGACTATAGTTTTGACCAGGAGTGTGTTACTCTCTTTCTTGACTATAGTTTTGACCAGGAGTGTGTTACTCTTATGCCGACGAAGTCGCAAGCGCGAGCGCACACACACACCACACTCACCACACACACCACACACACATACATGTAAAAAATCATACAGTTAAAGTCATTTTTCTTCTTTTCATCAATAAAAAAAATTGTAGTCTAGTTCAAGTATAGATAAAACTTTGAGCGTATCATACAAGACAAGCTCTGGTGTGACATGCCAGACAACGTGCTACAGATACGACTTATAAGAGTGTACTAAAAAAATATCTGTAACGTAAACTTGAGCTGTGTGGATGTGGCGGCATATGGTCCAGATAAATTCTGTTCTACATCACCTCTCCACGCCGTTCACCTCTTCAGCAAACACCCCTAATCACTCCCGCTCTCCCCTCAGCCTCTGTGTAAAATCCTGAGGTATAAAACTTCGTTTCTCTTCACATCTTAATGATATTTCTCTCAAATTTCTTCGCAAGCAACGTTCAGGTGAGAAGAACGCAGTTGTGTCATGTTTTCAGTGTTGCTTTGAAAAAAATGTGTCCCGGTATTATTGACAATGTTTTTTTTTTCTTTCTGAAAATCCCTAACTGACTGTTCAACTCTCGTCTCACAAATATACCCTGGTTTTTGTAACTGGTTCTCACAGCCGAATCTAGTCGTTCACCGTGCTAGGCATGTGTTGTACATTTAAAACTTCCAAAATTTCAGATTCTCTGAAGAAGATGGAGCTAACTTCGCTAATCGTGGCAGGTTTCCTGATACTGCTTGTGTGTTTCTGGTTCCGGCGACCTGACACTCGTCTACCACCTTTCCCCATTCGACCCCTCCCTCTTGTGGGCCATATATTTCATCTAAAGAATGACTTACGGTCGCAGCTCAAACAGTGGCGGAAACAAAAAGGTGACATTTTCAGGTAAGTCCAACAGTTTGAAGTTGTGTATCACCAGATTACAAATCACTGACGTTATGTATCATGAGATTACAAATCACTGACGTTCTGTATCATGAGATTATAAATCATTGACGTTCTGTATCATCAGATTATAAATCACTGACGTTCTGTATCATGAGATTACAAATCACTGACGTTCTGTACCATCAGATTATAAATCACTGACGTTCTGTATCATGAGATTACAAATCACTGACGTTATGTATCATCAGATTACAAGTCACTGACGTTATGTATCATGAGATTACAAATCACTGACGTTATGTATCATCAGATTACAAATCACTGACGTTATGTATCATGAGATTACAAGTCACTGACGTTATGTATCATGAGATTACAAATCATTGACGTTATGTATCATGAGATTACAAATCACTGACGTTTGTATCATGAGATTACAAATCACTGACGTTATGTATCATCAGATTACAAATCACTGACGTTATGTATCATGAGATTACAAGTCACTGACGTTCTGTATCATCAGATTACAAATCACTGACGTTATGTATCATGAGATTACAAATCACTGACGTTATGTATCATGAGATTACAAGTCACTGACGTTCTGTATCATCAGATTACAAATCACTGACGTTATGTATCATCAGATTACAAATCACTGACGTTATGTATCATCAGATTACAAGCCACTGACGTTATGTATCATGAGATTACAAATCACTGACGTTATGTATCATGAGATTACAAATCACTGACGTTCTGTATCATGAGATTACAAATCACTGACGTTATGTATCATCAGATTACAAATCACTGACGTTATGTATCATGAGATTACAAGTCACTGACGTTATGTATCATGAGATTACACGTTATACGATTTCTCACTCGCCCGCTCAGGAGCTAGTGACATCGATACTCTACGTGGATCCCATAAAGAAGCATTGCAGCACCAGCTGGTATTTCCACTAACTGGACTAATGTTGAACTACTTGAATCTATATTACTTCACTCTTTGAAATACGTTACATCACTATTTACTGAGCAGATGAAACTCCAACATAATCTTTCAGTCTAGAATCACATCTTTGTCCATAGAGGGACAATCAGCTCACAAACTCTACATGATAAACTTCATGACATTTGTCCTAAAAAGGACAAATCAACAACAGCCACTACGCACTAAACTCTACAACATTTGTCCTGAAAAGGACAATCATCCACAAAACTTACATTACGAACCAAGCAATCGAGATACCATCCCAGAACAACCAACACACGGTATCACTTCCACATCTCGAACAGAAGTTCCTTTCATGCACACCGAAAGCTTAGACTCCGTGACTGAACTAGCCAATAGGAACATGGAGATATATCTTACTCCGTGCTCGCCTAAACAGCTCAGCTGTGGTCAATAACTTTAGACCACAACAACTGTGTTCCAGTTCCAAATCTATCACAGAATAATCATTCTGTTACACCCACTTCACATCCGATTTTATGCTCTATTTCTAGATCTTCACCATGAGTATCTTCTATCACAATTCACGTTAATGATCGTCGATAAAACATCACATACAACTGACAAAACAGTTGACCAAACAGTCAAGTGACTACTCAACCAAGCAGTCAACTGATTACAAACCAAGCAGTCAGCTGACCACAAACAAAGAAAACAGTTAACTGATCACATAACCGATCAAATTCAATTGACCACACAAACGATCGAACAGTCAACTGATCACACAACTGACCAAACAGTCTACTAAATATTAAACTCACCAAACAACCGACAAAACAGTCGATTGAAGAAACAATGAACTAACAAGCCAGTCAATAAACCACTTTTCTATATATAAAGCGTATAGCGTTCAACAGTTTTAGCACAATAACGCAACCTTTAACTGACACTTTGCGCTGCGTGTTCGAGCTATAAGAAGACTCAAGCTTCGCTTCTCAGTAACTGAACATGTTTTACGTATACTTTGGAACTTTATTGTCCACATGCTGTACTGGTTTTAGTCGACTTTGTCAATGAACTGTGAAGCTAGGGCGTGGTCTTTTGTCAGTCAGCTGTGACTGATTGTTTGATCTTTATTTCCAAAGCATTAAGAATTGGGCGCGTAGTCCCGTCCGAGAAGGCATGGTGTGATCTATGTTTGGTAGCCAGGCAGATTTTCCTTCATGCAAATGTTTAATGTGGGTTTTAAAAGACTCGCCATCATCTGTGTTTGTATCTTTTCATATGGGACTTTTCTCTGGCAGTTTACTCTCCTGTGACTTCCCGAAGTCACCTACAGAGTACTGGGTTTAACAGCAACAAGTTTCCTACTCTAGCTAGCAGCCATGATCCAAGTTTAGTACTCTAGCTAGCAACCATGATCCAAGTTTAGTACTCTAGCTAGCAGCCATGATCCAAGTTTAGTACTCTAGCTAGCAACCATGATCCATGTTTCGTACTCTAGCTAGCAACCATGATCCGAACTCTTCCACCAAATATTCTAATAGAAAAGATTACTTCAGTTCAGTTATAACTTATCATTGAAAATCGTTCATTACAGCCTAAATATTGGTGGAACTTTGCTGGTAGCTCTTAATGGATACGACCTCATTCACGAAGCTCTGGTGAAGACAGCTGATATCCTGTCAGACAGACCACCTGTGTTCTTCGATGAGGTTTGATATATAAGTTGTAATTCGTTTTTCCATCAGTTTTTTCAAAACATCAGGTGATAATTTATTGTTTGAAAGTAAATGAGAATTAACTTCTTCAAATATATTCAATGAACATTTTATTAGGAATTTAATAGAAAGGTGTTCATAAAAGAATAAGCAGTAATGTGATTTCTTTTATATCTTTGCGGCTATTCTATAAAAGAAAAACGATGATATAAAACACAAAGACAGCTGCTGCAATCTAAAAATAAGTACGGTTAAGGAGACAGTCATGAAAGCCTAGAGTTACAGGTGTAGAATAAGGTGAATCTAGAGCCTGTAAAGAGCATTCATTCATTCATTTGCATGTCCCTTGCGGAACTTTGCCTCCCAAACAGCACTCCTGTAGGCCTCTCGGTTGTGAGCAAGATGGCCTGCTGCTGTTGCATCCATTTCCACATCGTCCAACGATGTCTTGCAGCCATCTTCGTCTTGGTCTTCCTCTTTTTCTTTTTCCCATTATGTATCCTTCCAAGACGGTCTTCTCTAAATTATCATGACGTTTAATGTGTCCAAAATACTTCAGTTTTCTCTCTTTAATCCTCTTCACTAGCCAGCCTTCTTCAATATTAAGCTCTTGTAGTATAGAGCACTGAACTGAAATTTTTTGTGAAAACATGAGAGACTGTCAAACATTACCATTGCCTGCACAAACAAAGAAGATGTAACATGAAAACTTAAAAATCATGGTATTCTGAGTGACAATTACATATATCTATGTTCCTAACAAAGACGAATTAAACATCTACTGTTTCTGCTTTATGCAATGGTAAACTATCTTCTGGAAATATAGCAACAAACCCAAACAGCAACATGGAAAGTCAAATAGGAAAAAGATCTGGTGGTGAGTCCCCCAGGCCAGATAGATCTAATTTTAACACTGGGGAAGAGTGTGAGACAGAGGTCAGTACTAGTAATTGTGATGACGGACAAAATCCTGACAGTGTTACCAAGGAAAACTCCTGCATCAAACTAAAAAGAAAAATAAGAGTAGGAACATGGAATATAAGAAGTATGTATGAGGGAAAATATCAAATAATAAGTGACGAGATGAAAAGAACGGGGATACACATTTTGGGAATCTGTGAACATCGATGGAAAGGATCAGGACACTTTAAGAGTGAGAATGATAATATCTTTATATACTCTGGTGGAGAATTAGGAGGAAAAAATGGAGTGGCTTTTTTACTTGGACAAATCAGCATCATAAGCATTACTAGGCTACAGTCCAGTAAGTGATAGAATACTCACAATCAGGCTTAAAGGCATTCCTAGAAATGTAACAATCATCCAGATATATGCACCTACATCAGCACCAGAAGAAGAGGAAGTAGAAAACTTTTATAACACATTGCAAACAACAATAGACCAGGTACGGAAAAATGATATTGTATTAATAATGGGGGATTTTAATGCAAAGATTAGTACAGAAAGAGCAGAAGATGAAGGACATGTTGTAGGGAAATTTAGTATAGGACATATAAATGAGCAGGCGACAATCTAATGGCGTTTTGCATGGAAAATGAGCTAATGATCACTAACACACATTTTAAACAACGTCCAAGAAGACTTTACACATGGACATCACCTGATGGGAAAACCAAGAATCAAATAGATTACATTTTAGTGCAAAGAAGGTGGAGATCAAGTATAACATCAGCAAAAACTTTACCAGGTGCTGATTGTGACACGGACCATGAGTTATTAATAGCAGACATGAAGATAAAGATAAAAAAGATAGTTTCGGGATCAAGACCACTCCGCTTTGATCTTACAAAAATACCAGAACAATATGGTATAGAAGTGAAGAACCGTTTCGAAATCCTGATGGCTGTACAGGAGGAGATGACACCAGATGAATTGGCTACGCAGGCCAAACATATCTTAATAACAACAGCTAAAGACATGGTTCCAGTAAAGAAAACACAAAAGAATGGATGGATTACAGCAGGCATACTAGAACTGATAAAACAATGTAGAGAAATGAAGACGCTATGGAAAGCGACAAACAACAACAAAGAGGAATATAAAACTTTAAAATAGAAGTACGAAGAAACATAAGAAAAGACAACAAAAAAAAACAATACATACAAGATTGTTGTGAAAGAATAGAAGAACATCAGAAGTGTG
Source organism: Achatina immaculata (assembly GCA_009760885.1). NCBI lineage: Eukaryota > Metazoa > Mollusca > Gastropoda > Stylommatophora > Achatinidae > Lissachatina > Lissachatina immaculata. Next base: position 26,766,997 of record CM019702.1, read on the forward strand.
GAAAAGATAGTGAAATGTTTAAAGAAATGAAGACACTGACGAGAAATATCACACTTTGAAGCTAAATGTAATTTGTGATGAGATGCGGAATACCTTGACAGAGACAGAGGAAATTCTAGAAAGATGGAAGGAATATTGCAAAGGAGTGTATGAAACAAGTGACTGTGGAAGCAGAAATCGACAGTGTGAATTAATATTGGAGGAGAAAGAACCTGAAACGACAATAGAAGAAGTTTCATGGGCAATAAAGAATATGAAAAATAGTAAATCAACAGGATGTGATGAGATAATAGCTGAATTTATTAAAGCAGGAGGAAAGGAATGTGCAACAATCTATCATGCACTATGTAAAAAGATATGGCATTCAGGTATTTGGTCAAAAGAATGGAAAAGAATTTTATTCATACCACTGCCAAAAAAAGGGTAACTTGAAATTATGCACAAACTACAGAACTGTTGCCCTGATTAGTCATGCTAGTAAAATTCTGTTAAACATCATAATGGGTAGACTTCGTAAGAAAATAGAAGAAGAAGTCAATATGGTCCAAGCTGGTTTCAGGCAAGGAAGAGGATCAAGAGATCATATATTCAATAAAGATTAATAATAGAGAAATGCAGAGAGTTTAATGTGAATCTGTATTTAGCCTTTATAGACTACTCAAAGGCATTTGATTGTGTACAACACCAGAAACTTTGGGAAATAATTGAAAAAATGGGATTTCAAACACATTTGATACAATTAACATCATTGCTGTATCTAGATCAACAAACAGCAGTGAGAATAAATGGTGAAACAACAACTTGGTTTGACATAAAACAAGGGGTCCGTCAGGGGTGCATATTGTCGCCTTACTTATTTAACTTGTATACTGAAAATATAATGAAGAATGTTAGAGAATATGTAGACAAAGAATATTAGGATGCCATAACAACTGGAGGTTATGAAATACCAGAGATTAGATATGCTGATGACACAGTATTACTGTCCACAATACAAAAATGAATGGAAAAACTAATTATGTCAGTCCGTAAGAATAGTGAAGTGCAAAACCTCTATCTTAATGCGAAGAAAACTAAATTGATGACAACTGACAAAACAAACAAGGCAGTTGAATATATCTGTCAATGAGGAAAAACTGGAAGAAGTGGGGAGTTTTGAATATCTTGGATCACTACTAACTAATAATGGAGATACAATGAGGAAAATTAAAAGGAGGAAATCTATCACTTTTCAGAAAGTAAAACAACCAACGAATCTGTGGAGAGGAACAGATAGAACTACAAAAATAAGATTTTTAAGGGCATGCATCTTTCTCATCGCAACATATGCCTGTGAGCCCTGGACACTTAACAAAACAGCTGAGAAACACATAAATGCTTGTGAATGTAAATGCTACATAAGAGTTCTTCAAATATCTTGGACATAAAAGAACAAATATATCTATACTGCAAGAGCTTAATATTGAAGAAGGCTGATTAGTATAGAGGATTAAAGAGAGAAAACTTAAATATTTTGGACACATTAAACGTCATGATAATTTAGAGAAGACAGTCTTGGAAGGTTAGGTAATGGGAAAAAGAAAGAGAGGAAGACCAAGACGATGATGGCTGCAAGAAACAGTTGATTATCTGCAAATGGATGCATCAGCGGCAAGCCATCTTGCTCACAACTGAGAGGCCTACAAGAGTGCTGTTTGGAAGGCAATGTTCCACAAGGGACATGCAAATGAGTGAATGAGTGTTTCTGCTTTCCCATGATAAATTAAGTACCACGTTTCTGTTGTGTCAAAATCTCACCTTTGATAATCATGCTCTTTTTAAAAATCTCCCTTTCTTTTAGGCCACAGGAATACCTAAAAAAGGTGTTTTGTTCAGCTCAGGTAGTTACTGGAAGGAGCAAAGATCAGTCTCATTATCTATTCTCCGGAAGTTTGGTATGGGCAAGAACATCATGGCAGAAAAGATTCTGGATGAAGTTGCTTCATTTAAGGAGTTTCTGGTCGGTCTGAAAGGAAAACCAACCAACATTCACATCATGCTAAACGTTAGCGTCTCGAATGTCATCTGTTCAGTCTTGTTTGGTCGTCGTTTTGAATATGACAACGAAGATTTTCAGAATCTTATGCGTTCGCTAAATTCCATAGCGTCAAGTCAGCAAAACGTTAGCTTAGTCAACTTTGTACCTTGGCTGAGTTATCTACCTGGCGATTTATTTAAAGCCAAGAAGGTTACTAAGGACTCACAATCACTACTTCAGGCACTCACTAAGTTCATTGATATGATCAAAAGGCAGAATACAGACACTGATGAAGATTGTAATAACTTCGTGGACGCTTACAATTTTGAGAAAAACAAGAAACTTGACTCGGGTACGTCAACAACAATGGATGATGACAGTCTGAAGAAGATAGTTCTACATCTGTTTGAAGCAGGAACTGAGACCACAAGTACCACAATCCACTGGTGTATTCTGTATTTACTCACAAACCCGAAAGTACAAGAGAAAGTGTACAGTGAGATCAACGAGAAGGTGGGAACACATCGAACCCCGACCATACAAGACAAATCAGAGCTGATATATCTGAACGCAGTCATCATGGAGACCCAACGACTGGCCAGTATTGTCCCACTTTCTTTGATGCACACTTGCTCTGAGAATGTAACCCTCAGAGGGTACACCATTCCTAAAGGAAGTCAAATCATCCCTAACCTGGACTCGGTGCTTCATGACAAGACCATCTGGGGATCAGACGCCGTGAGTTTTCGACCTGAACGATTTATTGATGACAACGGTAAACTGAAGAATCCAGAACAGTTTATCCCATTCAGTATTGGACGCCGTATCTGTCTGGGAGAAGCATTAGCTAAGATGGAGATGTTTCTGTTTCTCTCGAACATCTGCCAGAAATTTGAGTTCCTGCCAGAAGACCCAGCCCACCCGCCCTCCACTGACTACAATTTTGGGATCGTCGCGCAGCCCAAACCTTACAAGGTCAGGATAGTGGAGAGAAAGTAGGGTGTAGTATTTTAAGCAAGAAAACAATGAGAAACTGAAAGTGCCATCGTCTTCAAAAATTGACTTTGATGGTTAAAATAATAATCATGCCTCGTGTACTGAGGAAATCCTGAATTAAAATGAGACTTCATAACTATAACAAAGTATTTTTCTTGTTTTTCAGCCATCTTCAATTTATATATAAAAATGACATATATATATATATACTTATTCTGTCACTGATGGTCCCTTAATTATAACTGAGCGTAATCTGATTAATGTACTATGTTTGTGTATATATTTTCATCCTTACAACTTTGTTTTATCCTGTTCTATGTTTTCGATGTTATATTCTATTTAAAGTTTGTTATGTGTCATTTCTATTTAGTATTACTGTTGTATTTACATAAGGTTCAGTGCCACAGTAAATGTTTTAAGAATCATACCTTGGAACCATGGCCGGGAAAGGCAAACGATCTGGAAAACATAAATTAATCAGTCAGTAAATAATGTCTTTCAGGTTTTCCCATGAGCAAAGTGTTTTTCCAAAAAATCTGCACTCCACAGAAGATCTGCACGCCACAGAAGATATTTGGAAAGTTCAAATTTAATTATTCTCATTAGTGAAATGTAAATCTCTTTGTTGCCATGAAACTTTTTGTAAAGATTGAAACAATGATGCAACTTGTCAGATCATCAGTGAAATACTGACAAGATGAAGAAAGCATGATAAAAGATTCCGTTTGTTTCGAAAAGCAGTTATATTCTTGCATGAAGAAAGCATAAACCCACTACACACAAATACACCAACACAAAACTGTCAGTTTAGTATATGACAAGAAAATATATAAAAGATAACAATGCACAGCTATTAACAGTTATATAAGCTATATGTATAGTTATCATACAGGAAATGTAGAACTGCCATTATAGAAAAATAATAAAGCTAGACAGAGGTGTATGGTTCTAGTAATAAAGGTAGATAGAGGTGCATGTTTCAGTTTCACAGAGCGACAGAGAGAGTGAGGAAAGTGAGAAAAAACACAAATGATAGAAAGTAAGATAAGAATGTATAAATGAAAAACGTCCAATATTTCGGCATCAGCCTTATTCACAGATGACATATAAGAACAACACAACCCATAAATAAAAAGAAGAAAAATGAAATCCTTAGATTTGTGGCATCCTCCTAGCACAGAATATAACAAATGCCCTCTAAAGACAAGAAGGTGGAAGTGATGAATGGCTCAGAGATGACAAAGAAAAACAATTCGACCAATCGGATGTAAGCGTCGTGTACACGGTGAAATGGAGAGAACAATGTGAGGATGCAGGAAAGAGACCATTAAACTGTGGACGACACATGCTGGGATCGAGGGGTGTAGGACCTTGACCGATGCGTCATCGTTCACGTGATGTGGTAGTTGGTTTCGGAGAAAGGGGGGATATATTGAAATATTGGCCTGCATCAGGTTAGATAGTGACAATGGGCGGGTGATGTCTTCTTTAGTTGTGCTTATAGATGTACTGTAACTTCCTGTGTATTATGGTGATCGTTAGTTATATTCTGTCCGTGACCACCTCATGTGGTGTAGATTACGTAGTTCTACAGTAAGGTGTGATGCAGAGTTCGTGTCATTCCGTGTCAGAAGATAACTTGTGTCTGATTTTATTGTTATTTTCTCTGTTAATTAGTTTGTTAACATGTATGCTTTTATATTATGCTTTTTCATTTAGACTGACCATGTGTTTGCATCAATATAGATGCTGTTGATGTAGGTAATGGCAGCAATGGCTGCGGAGATGAAAGTTCAAATATAGTCGTGGTGGATGCCACAGGCAGGGCCCAGTGAGCTGAGGGCCCCAGGTACATAGAGTACAATGTAAATATTGCAGATTTATTACTTCGACTTAATTTGCATTTTAATTGATTGTTTCCTCACATTGTTTCGTCTTTATTGATGAATAAATGTCTTAATGTCAATTTGATTGTCAGTGCCAGTTGTTTGTGGCTGTTTGGTTCATTGTGAGATTAAAAGTGTTGTATTACTGAATTCAGACTTAATGATTTGTACTGCATGTCAATGTATTGTTGTGTTGATTGAATGCTTGAGGATTTATGCACAATTAGCATACAATATACCAAGGAGGGGAGAACCTGGGTTGGCTGTCATGATGGGGGAGCTAGATTGGCCTTGAGTAGGGTAGTACATCGCCAAGGAAAATGTTGGTTTTCTTGAGAAAATATTCCTCCCAGTAATTTTATATGTAAACTTCCAAGAAACAAGTTTTATAAAGCTATAAATATGTTGTAGCTACTATAGAAGAAAAGGATAGCTGGGAGATAAAACATATGAATGAAAAACTCCAACGAAATGAGTGGGGCTAAGACAAGAAAGTAGAGCTTAAACAGGAGGAAATAGGTGGAAGTCTAAAGAGGTTTAAAGGAAGATCAATACATTTTTAATTCCAGCTCTGGGTGGAGACAGCCGGCCTGGACAAAATAAGGCGCTGTTCTATTGCCTTCAGAGATCATACATCAGAAGAACAGGAGCGGATTGCACTAACAGAAATGTCTTGTTTTCCCCTGTGGTTTCTTTGACAGAGGTGTTTTTCGACAGGTGTCCCTGCCCTCTTAGATGCGTCGTTAAGTTGTTGACGAAAACGGTCTCCTAATCTTAAACCGGTCTCCCACTATGTACTTCATACCACAACTTGTGCACATAATAGCATAAATGACATTATGTGAAGTGCAGGTTAAGCCCTCCTGAACTGCTAACGTGGACTTAAGGAAGGGGATCTGCTTAGCCTAAACAACAAACGGTCAAATGTTACCTCTGCGACGTTCACGACTGATAATGTAAAAAGTATCTTCTGTGTTAAGGCGACTTCTAACTAATAGGTTCCTGAGGTTCTTGTCTCGTCTGTAGGCCACCAATGGGGTTTCCCCAAAGAGTTCTCTTGTATCTGGCCTGGGCAGTATGTTCTTAATTGTCAAACTGTGAGAGCACCTGTCTGACTCTGTCCGAGCTACTGAGGGCTGATCGCGGTTCAAGGACGAAGTTAGAATATGTTCTGGATAACCGCGTTGGTGGAAGAAATCTAACATTCTGTGAGCTTGATCATGGAAATCAGCATCCTCAGTACATCAACGTCATAACCTAAATGCTGGGGAAAAGGAATAGTCCACATGATCTGTTAGAAGGAAAGTTAGCAGAAGTTATAGAGACATGGGAGGTGAAAGAAATAACAGGATTGTATTTCTTAACAAAACTGATGAAATTGTCAAGGTCTTCCTCTGGCACTGATGTGACCCCGATGTAATCATCTATCTTGCGTCTACATAATGCTGGTTTCCTTCCCTAAGACCATGTTATCAGTTCAGGATGGTTTCATCTGCACTTCACACAATGTCTTTATGCCATTATGTGAAAACGTTGCGATATGAAGTATATAGGGATGAACGTTTTACGCTTATGAGATCGTTTTCGTCAACATTTTAACGACAATTCCAAGAGGGCACTGACACCTGTAGAAAAACACTTCTGTCAAAGAAACCACATAGGAAAACAGAATATGTCTATTAGTGCAACCTGCTCCTGTCCTGATGTACGATCTCTGAAGGCTCTAGAACAACGCCTTATTTAATATTGCATGAGAAAAATCTTGTACTAGTAAAATAGTTTTATAGCGCTGAGGAATATTATTTGTTGTAACTCAACTAAATCCGTATTCTACTGAGTGATTAGTCTTCTTGTGGAGTACAATTTTCCTTTTCATCTTAGAAATTACTTCTTGTTGTTGGTGCTATAAGACAACCTAATTTTCTCTGATACACACTAAGAAAATCCAACAAGACTCCCAGGCTTTCACTCCACAGAATAAAACTGATACAACAACTTAACTGAACTTTGTAGTCTCCCAACATAACAAAACTCATCAAAACGTGAGAGGTTCAACAAAGCCAGTGGTGTAGTTTTTATATTCAGACAACACAAGTTTATTGACGGGAAAAATGAGGGATGAAACTATGAGGATGGAAACGTAGCCCATGAAGTTGGAAAGACGTTTATAATGACAATTCCCCGCGTGAGAAAACTCTACGCCATATGGGAGAAAACCTCACAATGTACTTATACAATAAAAACCAGACTTACAACGTTTCCAACCGTATAACCTCAGCTGTCTCAAAAACTAAATCCTACATCTTAACTTAACTTGCCTCTACCAAAAACTGCTACCACTGAAAACTCTACCTAACCGAGACTCTCTCTCTAACACATCGTAAGGCTTCATCTGCATCAAAACAAGTAAGGCTCTATCTGTATCAAAACAAGTAAGGCTTCATCTGCATCAAAGACAAGTAAAGCTCTATCACAAGTAAGGCTTTTTTTCTCTTTCTAATCGTGAGTGGTATTTATACTATCCCTATCCACTCAGTTTTTTCCATGCTGCACGCTCATCTCATGACCCCCGCTTATGCTCTCAACCAAAATACCTTTCAAACAAGGGTACTCACTCTATTAATTGTTTCATGAATACCAGTACTGCTTATATCCCATAGTTAAGAGAATACTGCTATACTAGCAGCGTGGATAGACCTTAAGAAAGCTTTTGATAAAGTTTGGAAAAAAGGTCTGCTGTGGAAACTAAGAAACTGCAATGTGAATGGAAGACTGTACAACTAGATAAAGTCCTATTTATAAAATATAAGGGCTAGAGCAATAAAAGATGGACATAAAAGTCAGAAAGTACTGTTGTGACACAATGTACTACAAGGAGAGGTCCTTTCATCTACACTATTCCTGGTATTCATTAATGACCTGGTCAAGGAACTTCCCTATGGAATCAAAGCGGCACTGTATGCAGATGATCTGGTCATGTGGTGTACAGATGAAAATGTGACAGTTGCTACACTGAGACTCCAAAGAGCAGCAGACATCTTGACATCATGGACAAACAAATGATGTGTAAATATCAACACAGAGAAATCAAGTACCACTCTGTTCACTCTCTCATGTAAACAGAAAGCAGGAAAGATCGTTGTAAATGAAATATCCTTAAGGATGGACAACCAACTCACTTACTTAGGAGTGACTCTTGACTCAAAACTGACATGGAAGCAACATATCAGCAGTGCAGAAGCAAAAGTCAGAAGAAAATTAGCCTTACTAAGAAAATTGAGTGGAACCACATGGGGAGCTAGTGAAAGAATCCTCAAGAATGTATATCAGCAAAGTATTCTACCACATTTAGAATATGGCTCAACAGCTTGGTACACAGCATCAAACACTACGCTGCATAATCTAGACAAGGTTCAAAATCAGTCACTACGGATTATCACAGGTGCCATGAGGTCTATAACAGTAGTAGAAATGCAGAAAATAGTTGGTGTTCAAGCACTAAAAGAACGTAGAGACACAAAGGTCATGACCTTTGGATAGAAATTTCTCAGCTCTATAAGCCATCACCCGAAGGAAAGATTCAATAACTTGGCACTAAGACGGCTTAAAAGAAGCAGCTTCATTCATCAGGCCAAGCGTATGCGTAAGCTGATACCTGACCGTCCAACTGTAGTCACTCATTATCATCTGTACCAAAGCATACACCATGGAAAGAACCAGATTATACACAAATAACTATTCAGACTGAAGTGAAAGGTGTGCAGAATGGTGAGATGCAAAGCAGTCTTGTAAGATCAACAGCCACACTTAATGTGCTAGATGACAAATATCCATGTGACACCTGGGTACGTGTGTATACAGACGCACATAATGCCATAAAGAATAGAGGGTCAGAACCACATATTAAATATCCAAACAACACCACTGACCAGACTTTCATACCCACTGGAAAATACTGCAACAACTATAATGCAGAATTTAGGACAATTATTTCTGCAACTGAAAAACTATCAGACTCAAGAACTGATACGTGCCCTGTAGTAATTCTCACAGATGCAAGATCAGTACTGGAAGCTCTTCAGTGCAACAAACTACCAGACCTTAAGGATGCCTTGTCAAAAATTGGCTTACAACACGGAGTCACTTTGTAGTGGATTCCCTCCCACTGTGGGATACCAGGCAATGAGAAAGCTGACCGTCTGGCCAAAGAGGGCACTGAAATGGAGCAGCCAGACATACCAGTCACCTATAATCAGAAGAAATGCATGATAAAAACCTACAGAAAGCCACAAACACCACCACATGATGACTATCACATGCTAAACAGAAAGGAACAAGTCATCATCTTCCGTCTCCGAACAGGACACAGCAGACTCCAAAGTCATGTGTATACAAAGTTTAAGATTGGTACTACTGATCTATGTACATGTGCCTATGTGCCGCAAACTGTGGAACATATCCTACAAAACTGCACCAACTATGAGACATAATTACTGTTCCAGTGAAACCACTAAAGAAGATAACCTCTATGGTTCCATACATGAATTACACAAAACAGTGAAATTTATCCAAGAGAAAGGACTGATATATCTGATAGATATAGACAGACAATGCGAGCGAATAAGAAGATTATTCTCCTATTTTTGGCCGATTATGCAAATGAAGTATTAATTACAGCCATTACTAAAATTCTATAAAGAATCGTCAAGCATCATGATGATGACATCGTAGCAGGCATAAAACTAACACAAAAGTTGTGATAGAAGACCAATCTAGATATGTGATATACAGAACTTTCCAGACTCGTGATGCAAGAGTGATCGACACAGACAGTGTCTATGAAGACAAATATATCAAGACAAAACGTAGCCATGAATACTAGGAAAGTGGACAAAATATAGAAACACAATATAATACATGGATACAAGAAAGTGTAAATCATATTATTTAAATTCTAAGTCAGAAATGAAAATGAAGGCAGTTTTTGTAATCTTTTTTTTTCTCTGTTGTGGTAACTATCGTATTTGTTATTACTATTGTGATAATTATTTATATTTTTTTTCTCTTCCAGTGTGAATATGGCTGGCTTCGAGGCCGAAAGGTCACAGTAAGAGCCTCTCATTGGTCACGAGATCTGCATGTGCGGTCACTGATGTGCAGCTCATTCATTTCATTCGTCTTTGTGCTGTTATTCAGGCACAAAAAAAAAAATACAAGTTGGCTTAGAAATGTGCTACTTTTCGTTTTATTTAGACTGCATAATTATCTTTCTGAGCATTGATTCGCGCATGTATGAAATAGATGGCAACCCTGCTAGTGTGCAAGGTTTGGCAACCCTGCTAGTGTTGTTTTGGAGTGAAAGAGTCAATGTGATATTTTATCTCCTGTATGGTCTCAGCCTGCGACGCCTCTCAAATTATTGTACGTTTGTCTCCTGCAGTGATCTCCACTTGCGCCCTTCTGTCATTGTTGTCAGTTTGTCTCCTACAATGATTTTCACCTGCGCCCTTCTGTCACTGTTGTAAGTTTGTCTCCTACAATGATTTTCACCTGCGCCCTTCTGTCATTGTTGTAAGTTTGTCTCCTACAATGATTTTCACCTGTGCCCCTCTGTCATTGTTGTAAGTTTGTCTCCTACAATGATTTTCACCTGCGCCCTTCTGTCATTGTTGTAAGTTTGTCTCCTACAATGATTTTCACCTGCGCCCTTCTGTCATTGTTGTAAGTTTGTCTCCTACAATGATTTTCACCTGTGCCCCTCTGTCATTGTTGTAAGTTTGTCTCCTACAATGATTTTCACCTGCGCCCCTCTGTCACTGTTGTAAATTTGTCTCCTACAATGATTTTCACCTGCGCCCCTCTGTCATTGTTGTAAGTTTGTCTCCTACACTGATTTTCACCTGCGCCCCTCTGTCATTGTTCTAAGTTTGTCTCCTACAATGATTTTCACCTGCGCCCCTCTGTCATTGTTGTAAGTTTGTCTCCTACACTGATTTTCACCTGCGCCCCTCTGTCATTGTTGTAAGTTTGTCCCCTACAATGATTTTCACCTGCGCTCCCCCTCCTCTCTGTCTCTCTCTCTCTCTCTCATTGATGTAAGTTTGTCATCTGCAATGATATCCACCTGCGCCTCCCTCATTGTTGTAAGCTTTTTGTAGTTCGATGTCATATAATGAGAGTTATTTGTAAGTCTTTGATATAAAATGTGTAGAACATGATTTTGATTTGAAGATGAAAATTTCTGTGAACTGTCAAGTTTTTTTTATGTTTTACATATATTCATTAAGTATTGGTCATTAATCAGTATGGCCTTTTTTTACCATGTGCTATGTTAATTTATTGTGCTCATTGCAGTCTGCCCTGTGTTATGTTTATTGAATTTGCTGAATGAAATTTTGGCATTCGCCATATTTTTATCAACCTTTCATTCTTAAGTCGTCGGTGCAGTGAACGCACCGTTGATCATTATTTATGTATAATGTTAAATGTTAAAAATAAATTTGCACGTTGCATTTTAGCACAAATATGTCCTGTTTTTCCGATTTCATGTATGGACATATTTGACATGTTTTATGCTCAGAGATGTATTTGCTTGTAAGTGTTCATATGAGTTTTTTCTTATTTCACTTGATCATCATTTTGTAGACTAGGTGCAGTTTTGTAACTGTACAATTTTTCGTAACTCATAGAATTGTGGGTGTTGAGAGGTGTTCGTGGAAGAAAATGTTGAAGAATTAGCTCGTCATGTACAACAATGTCTCATATGAGTGTGGAAGTTGAGAGGTGTTTGTGGAAGAAAATGTTGAAGAATTAGCTCATCATGTACAACAATGTCTCATATGAGTGTGGAAGTTGAGAGGTGTTTGTGGAAGAAAATGTTGAAGAATTAGCTCATCATGTACAACAATGACTCATATGAGTGTGGAAGTTGAGAGGTGTTTGTGGAAGAAAATGTTGAAGAATTAGCTCATCATGTACAACAATGTCTCATATGAGTGTGGAAGTTGAGAGGTGTTTGTGGAAGAAAATGTTGAAGAATTAGCTCATCATGTACAACAATGACTCATATGAGTGTGGAAGTTGAGAGGTGTTTGTGGAAGAAAATGTTGAAGAATTAGCTCATCATGTACAACAATGTCTCATATGAGTGTGGAAGTTGAGAGGTGTTTGTGGAAGAAAATGTTGAAGAATTAGCGTGACCTGCAAGAAGGATTTTCTTGGGGAGGCCTTAGGTTAAAAGAAGGATTAGGTTAAAAGAAGGATTAGGTTAAAAGAAGGATTAGGTTAAAAGAGGGCTTAGTAAGTGGCTGTGAAGTGTAAGATGAGCTTCATCATGATGATGATGAATATTGTTCATGGATTTATTAATCATATATTGTCTAACGTTGTGGTTTAAATGTTTTCTCGTTCTTATTGCACTGGGGTTTTGTTATTCTCAGCTCTTGTTGTCTTGAGTGGTGTGCCCAGCCTTGTAGTTAAATTACATATTTATATATTTCTTCATCACGAATCATTGCAGCCTTGTTGCTCATGTTAGGCTGGAAATGTGCTTATTGTCAGCTTCGTTTTACATTTAAAATGTACACAGGTAGCAAACTAGAACCAATGAAGACCGAACCTGGGAAGATTTATTAAAGGCTGGTAATTTCCGCATTAGTACGGTTGTACACATAAAACAGGGAAATATATTTGATTTAAAACCACACACTAAATCAATCAATCTTATAATATTTTACACAAGTGTGATAACTGTTGCATTCTTTTCTTTTTTCTGTATGATAGTTATAAGTTTCCTTTATGATACTTGTACACTTCATTTATGATATTTGTGTTTTTACTAAAAGAGATAACGACTGCTGTAACATTGGTTCTAGTAATAGTGTCAGCACGAATAGCAGATAATAAATGGAAGAATAAAGAGGTTTAAAGGATGCTGAATATATTATTAGTTCCAACTGGGTGAGGGCAGCCAGTCTGGAAGAAATAAGGCGTTGTTCTAGAGCCTTCAGAGATCGTACATCAGAAGAACAGGAGCGGATTGCAGTAACACAGATGTCCTGTTTTCCCCTGTGGTTTCTTTGACAGAAGAGTTTTTCCACAGGTGCCCGTGCCCTCTCGGAAATGTCGTTAAGATGTTTACGGAAACGATCTCATAAGCGTAAAACGTTCATCCCTATATACTTCATATCGCAACGTTTGCACATGAAGCCATCCTGAACTGATAACATGGTCTTAAGGAAGGAAACCTGCCTTATATAGACGCAAGATAGATGATTGCATCGGGGTCACATCAATGCCAGAGAAGGACTTTGACAATTTCATCATTTTTATTAAGAAATACAATCCTGTTACTTCTTTCACCTCCCATGTCTCTATAACTTCTGCTAACTTTCCTTCTAACAGATCATGTGGACTATTCCTTTTCCCCAGCATTTAGGTTATGACGTTGATGTACTGAGGATGCTGATTTCCATGATCAAGCTCACAGAATGTTAGATTTCTTCCACCAACGCGGTTATCCAGAACATATTCTAACTTCGTCCTTGAACTACGAAAAGCCCTCAGTAGCTCGGACAGAGTCAGACTGGTACTTAAACACCGCCCTCACAGTCTGGCAGTTAAGAATATACTGTTTCGTCATCTCCTCCAGCCCGAGCCAGATACACGAGAACTCTTTGGGGAAAACCCATTGGTGGCCTACGAACGAGACAAGAACCTCAGAGACTAATTAGTTAGAGGTCGCCTTAACACAGAGGATACTTTTTATGGTACCAGACGATGCGGACGTCGTAGAAGTAACATTTGACCGTTTGTTATTGAGGCTAGCCAGATCCCCTTCCCTAAGTCCATGTTATCAGTTCAGGAGGGCTTAACCTGCACTTCACACAATGTCATTTATGCTATTATATGCAAACTTTGTGGTATGAAGTATATAGGGGGAGACTGGTTTACGCTTAGGAAATCGTTTTCATCAACAACGACGCATCTAAGAGGGCAGGGACACCTGTCGAAAAACACCTCTGTCAAAGAAACCTTAGGGGAAAACAAGACATTTCTGTTAGTGCAATCCACTCCTGTTCTTCTGATGTATGATCTCTGAAGGCAATAGAACAGCGCCTTATTTTGTCCAGGCCGGCTGTCTCCGCCCAGAGCTGGATTAAAAATATATTGATCTTCCTTTAAACCTCTTTAGACTTCCACCTATTTCCTGCTGTTTATGCTCTACTTTCTTGTCTTAGCCCTATTCATTTCGTTGGAGTTTTTCATTCATACGTTTTATCTCCCAGCCCTCCTTTTCTTCTATAGTAGCTACAACTTATTTATAGCTTTGTAAAACTTGTTTCTTCGAAGTTTACATATAAAATTACTGTAAGGAATATTTTCTCAAGAAAACCAACATTTTCCTTGGCGATGTACTAACGTACTCGAGGCCAATCTAGCTCCCCCATCATGACAGCCAGCCCAGGTTCTCCCCTCCTTGCTATATTGTATGCTAATTTTGCATAAATCCTCAAACATTCAATCAACACAACAATACATTGACATGCAGTACAAATCATTAAGTCTGAATTCAATAATACAACACTTTTAATCTCACAATGAACCAAACAACCACAAGCAACTGGCACTGGCAATCAATATGACATTAAGACATTTATTCATCAATAAAGGCAAAACAATGTGAAGAAACAATCAATGAAAATGCAAATTAAGTCGAAGTAATAAATCTGCAATATTTACATTGTACTCTATGTACCTGGGGCCCTCAGCTCACTGGGCCCTGCCTGTGGCATCCACCACGACTATATTTGAACTTTCATCTCCGCAGCCATTGCTGCCATTACCTACATCAACAGCATCTATATTGATGCAAACACATGGTCAGTCTACACGAAAAAGCATAATACGAAAGCATACATGTTAACAAACCAACCAACAGAGAAAATAACAATGAAATCAGACACAAATTATCTTCTGACACGGAATGACACATCACAGATTAATGCACAACTACGTAATCTACACCACATGAGGTGGTCACGGACAGAATATAACTAACGATCACCATAATACACAGGAAGTTACAGCACATCTATAAGCACAACTAAAGAAGACATCACCCGCCCATTGTCACTATCTAACCTGATGCAGGCCAATATTTCAATATATCCCCCCGAAACCAACTACCACATCACGTGAACGATGACGCATCGGTCAAGGTCCTACACCCCTCGATCCCAGCATGTGTCGTCCACAGTTTAATGGTCTCTTTCCTGCATCCTCACACTGTTCTCTCCATTTCACCGTGTACACGACGCTTACATCCGATTGGTCGAATTGTTTTTCTTTGTCATCTCTGAGCCATTCATCACTTCCACCTTCTTGTCTTTAGAGGGCATTTGTTATATTCTGTGCTAGGAGGATGCCACAAATCTAAGGATTTCATTTTTCTTCTTTTTATTTATGGGTTGTGTTGTTCTTATATGTAATCCTTGAAAAAGGCTGACGTCGAAATGTTGGATGTTTTTATTTATATATTATTTTCTTACTTTCATACTTTCTACCATTTCTGTTTGTTCTCACTTTCCTCGTTCCCTCTGTCGTTTTGTAAAACTGAAACATGCACCTCTGTCTACCTTTATTATTTTTCTATAATGACAGTTGTACATTTTCTGTATGATAACTATACATTTTAGATAAGTGTTAATAGTTGTGTATTGTATCTTTTGTGTATTCTCTTGTTATACACTAAACTGACAGTTTTGTGTTGGTGTATTTGTGTGTAGTGGGTTTATGCTTTCTTCGTGCAAGAATAAAACTGCTTTTTGAAACAAACGGAATCTTTTGTCATGCTTTCTTCATCTTGTCAGTATTTCACTGATGATCTGACAAGTTGCATCATTGTTTCAATCTTTACAAAATGTTTAACAAAGAGATTTACATTTCACTAATGAGAATAATTAAGTTCGAACGTTCCAAATATCTTCTGTGGAGTGCAGATATTCTGTGGAGTGCAGATTTTTTGGAAAAACATTTTGCTCATGGGAAAACCTGAAAGACATTATTTACTGACTGATTAATTTATGTTTTCCAGATCGTTTGCCTTTCCCGGCCATGGTTCCAAGGTATAATTCTTAAAACATTTACTGTGGCACTGAACCTTATGTAAATACAACAGTAATACTAAATAGAAGTGACACATAACAAACTTTAAATAGAATATAACATCGAAAACATAGAACAGGATAAAACAAAGTTGTAAGGATGAAAATATATACACAAACATAGTACATTAATCAGATTACGCTCAGTTATAATTAAGGGACCATCAGTGACGGAATAAGTATATGTATATGTCATTTTTATATATAAATTGAAAATGGCTGAAATACAAGAAAAATACTTTGTTATAGTTATGAAGTCTCATTTTAATTCAGGATTTCCTCAGTACACGAGGCATGATTATTATTTTAACCATCAAAGTCAATTTTTGAAGACGATGGCACTTTCAATTTCTCATTGTTTTCTTGCTTAAAATGCTACACCCTACTTTCTCTCCACTATCCTGACCTTGTAAGGTTTGGGCTGCACGACGATCCCAAAATTGTAGTCAGTGGAGGGAGGGTGGGCCGGGTCTTCTGGCAGGAACTCAAATTTCTGGCAGATGTTCGAGAGAAACAGAAACATCTCCATCTTAGCTAATGCTTCTCCCAGGCAGATACGGCGTCCAATACTGAATGGGATAAACTGTTCTGGATTCTTCAGTTTACCTTTGTCATCAATAAATCGTTCAGGTCGAAAACTCACGGCGTCTGATCCCCAGATGGTCTTGTCATGAAGCACCGAGTCCAGGTTAGGGATGATTTGACTTCCTTTAGGAATGGTGTACCCTCTGAGGGTTACATTCTCGGGGCAAGTATGTAGCAAAGAAAGTGGGGCAATACTGGCCAGACGTTGGGTCTCCATGATGAAAGCGTTCAGATATATCAGCTCTGATTTGTCCTGTATGGTCGGGGTTCGATGTGTTCCCACCTTCTCGTTGATCTCACTGTACACTTTCTCTTGTACTTT
This sequence comes from Achatina immaculata, assembly GCA_009760885.1. Lineage (NCBI taxonomy): Eukaryota > Metazoa > Mollusca > Gastropoda > Stylommatophora > Achatinidae > Lissachatina > Lissachatina immaculata. Next base: position 26,783,968 of record CM019702.1, read on the forward strand.
CGGGTTTGTGAGTAAATACAGAATACACCAGTGGATTGTGGTACTTGTGGTCTCAGTTCCTGCTTCAAACAGATGTAGAGCTGTCATCTTCAGACTGTCATCATCCATTGTTGTTGACGTACCCGAGTCAAGTTTCTTGTTTTTCACAAAGTTGTAAGCGTCCACGAAGTTATTACAATCTTCATCAGTGTCTGTATTTTGATCTTTGATCATATCAATGAACTTCGTGAGTGCCTTGATAAGTGTTTGTGAGCCCTCAGTAATCTTCTTGGCTTCAAAGCAATCCCCAGGGAGGTAACTCAGCCAAGGTATGAAGTTGACTAAGCTGATGTTTTGCTGACTGGTGGCTAAGACTTTAAGAATCTCCATGAGATGCTGAAAATCTTTGTTGTCATATTCAAAACGACGACCAAACAAGACTGAACAGATGACATTCGAGACGCTAACGGTGAGCATGATGTGAATATTGGTTGGTTTTCCTTTCAGACCAACCAGAAACTCCTTAAATGAAGCAACTTCATCCAGAATCTTTTCTGCCATGATGTTCGTGCCCATACCAAACTTCCGGAGAATAGATACTGAGACTGATCTTTGCTCCTTCCAGTAACTACCTGAGGTGAACAAAACACCTTTATCAGGTATTCCTGTGGCCTAAAGCAGAGTAAATTATTTTGAAAAGTTATTAAAGCTGTAATTTTGAGAAAATTAACAACTAAAAGAAAATATTTAGTGTAGCACGAGTATGCTGGAATCATAGAACGTTAGTTTCATGTGAGAAAGCGTGCAGCAATTTTTCAAGCAAAAAATCTTGATCTTAGGTTTCCGTTTTAGAATTTCTTTCACGCAGGCAATCAGAATTTGTGTACTTCCTCATATAGTAAGTTTCCTCCTGTATCCACTGAGAAAAAGTTTGTAAGGCGAGGTACAAATATTTCTCTCTTCTTCCTGTATCCACTGAGAAAAAGTTTGTAAGGCGAGGTACAAATATTTCTTTTCTATTCTCCACCATCTTACCCAATTTATTAGTCAATTTGTCTTCATCCACTACCCCCCCTCCTCTAAATATAGAGAAAAGTCGGGGTCCTGGAATAATGAAACGGCTGCCCCCCACCCACACCCATTTCACCTGTTCCTTTCCTTCCAATAGACGATTTTACTGAGTTTTATCACTTCTAGATTGTCCGTATTTAGTACGTAGACCCATGTAAGCAACTGGGCATAAAGGGACAAGCAATAGCATTGAAAAGCCTTTCAGAAACAGCAGAAAAGGTTTCATGCTGGCTGTGGAGTATGCGAAACAAGCATTGAGAACATAAATGGTTTCGTTTGTCACAACCAATACCAGTCCTCCGTAGCTAAATCGCAAAAGACGCACTTCAAAATGCAGTGCCAACTCAATCCCGGGACGAAAAAAAAGTAACAACTCACAAGACCTCTGGGAGTCATGACCCAGAGGGATCCACCTCTCTTAGAGTTTAATTGGTCCGAAACATTTGTCTAAGGGGGGGGGGGGGAATTCCTCTGATGATCTGAAGGAGTTGTGTTGTTCCGCTCTCTACAGTAGAGAGTTTTCTGCATACAGAGCATGGTGATACCACTGACAGTCGGGACAGAACAAAATCCTCACTGGGAGTCCGCGCCAGCAACCCTGTCAGAAGTCATATTATCAACCCTGTCAGAAGTCATATTATAAATCCTGTCAGCCGTCATACTATCAACCTTGTCAGCCGTCATACTATCAACCCTGTCAGCCGTCATACTATCAACTTTATCAGGCATAATACTATCAACCCTGTCAGCCGTCATACTATCAACCTTATCAGGCATCATACTATCAACCCTGTCAGCCGTCATACTATTAACCTTGTCAGCCGCCATACTATCAACCCTACCAGACGTCATAATATCAACTATGTCAACCGTCATACTATCAACCTTGTCAGTCGTCATACTATCAATCCTGTCAGCCGTCATACTACCAACCCTTCAGCTGTCATACTATCAGCCCTGTCAGCCGTCATACTATCAACCTTGTCAGTCGTCATACTATCAATCCTGTCAGCCGTCATACTACCAACCCTTCAGCTGTCATACTATCAACCCTGTCAGCCGTCATAATATATACCTTGTCAGCGGTCATACTATCAACCCCGTCAGCCGTCATACTATCAAGATTATCAGGCGTCATACTATCAACCCTGTCAGCCGTCATACTATTAACCTTGTCAGCCGCCATACTATCAATCCTATCAGACGTCATAATATCAACTATATCAACCGTCATACTATCAACCTTGTCAGCCGTCATACTACCAACCCTTCAGCTGTCATACTATCAACATTGCCAGCCGTCATACTATCAACCCTGTCAGCCGTCATAATATTAACTATGTCAGCCGTCATACTATCAACCCTGTCAGCCGTCATACTATTAACCCCTTCAGCCGTCATACTATCAACCCTGTCAGCCGTCATACTATCAACCCTGTAAGCCGTCATACTATCAACCCTGTCAGCCGTCATGCTATCAACCCTGTCAGTCATCATACTATCAACCCTGTCAGCCGTCATACTATCGCTACAAAGTCCAGAAAGAAGAAATCCCCCGAGGATTCACCGAAAAAGCGAGTGGAGAATAATGGATCCGCAGGTGACTGTACGGAAACGACCATGCTCGCCCCAATTAATTCGAGTTCAGAACAGCGGATGGCGCATCCATGCATCTGTGGCATGAAATTTAACCCTCAATGCGGCATGAAGATACACAGAACAGCGGATAGAGTATCCATATATCTGTGGCAGGAAATTTAACATTCAACGTGGCATGAAGATACACAGAACAGCGGATAGAGCATCCATATATCTGTGGCAGGAAATTTAACATTCAATGTGGCATGAAGATACACAGAACAGCGGATAGACTATCCATGCATCTGTGGCAGGAAATTTAACATTCAACGTGGCATGAAGATACACAGAACGAAGAAGGGATGTGGTGGTTCCTTGCTGCCCAATACTCAACAGTGCACTGTAACGCCAGTCTCAGACAAGACATTAGAAGATCCCTGTCAGGATTTAAACCACAGCACAAGGGAATATTCATGTTGTGTCAGGCAACAGGGAGGCAATGCAGCCCTCCGATGAGACCAGAGACAAGATCAACTTCCCACCAGCAAGTGCAAAAAGCATATGGGAAAACCTGGACACAGTTTTATGCAAATAACTGGACAAACAGCTGAGAGGGAAAACTTAGAGCAAAATCTGGAAGCATTTGGGAACATCATATATCTTCACTGCTACAAAGAGTTTGAAACCAAACGGACAAAAAGAGGAAAAGTAACACCAACAAAGTCCAGAAGACAGAGGAAAATAAAAGCAGAGAGACAGCAGAAGAACCATGCCCAGAAAATGGCACATGAATAAGAAAAGGAAGGATTAAGACAGGTTTGGCAGCATCTAAAATCCCAGTACAATACTCTTTGCAAAGCTGAAAGACTATGTATAAGGAAGAGAGAAACCACATACGCAAGAGAGATGTTCTAAAGAGATCCCTTCGGGTTTGTCACGCAGCTATTTGAACAGCCAAAATCAGGTACGCTGAAAGCAGGTAAGGAGGTGCTCGAGGAACATCTGAGCAAGACATACTCTGATAAAAATGAGCATACACCTCTGGAGCAGATGAAAGGTCTAGTGTGCCCCTGTGCACCAGGTAGCAAATTCAAATGCAGTCCACCAACCATAAAAGAAGTAGAAAGCATCATAGGAAAAGCTAAAGGAAAGTCAGCACCAGGCCCAAATGGCGTCCCTTACATACTATACAAAAGATGCCCTGAAGTACTAAAGAAGCTTCATAAACTCCTACGAACAGCATGGACCAAGGGATTCATAAGTAAAGAATGGAAAAAGGCTAATGGAGTATACATCCCAAAGGAGCAGAATTCCATTGAAATCAACCAGTTCAGACCGATCTCACTTCTGAATGTGGAAGGAAATATATTCTTCTCCGTGATGGCAAGGAGACTAACAACATACATCCTAGATAATGGTTACATTGATACATCCGTGCAGAAGGGAGGAATTCCAGGTTCCCCAGGATATCTCGAGCATGTTTTAATGATTTGGGAAGCTGTTCAACAGACAAGATCTAGAAAGCACGATCTACAGGTAATATGACTTGACCTAGCCAATGCGTATGGCTCAGATGAGCACTAGATGATATGGCTGCATTAGACTTGTATCACGTGCCAAAAAATCACGACGATGCTGAAAATGTACTTCACAGTGTCCCTCATGAGATTTGGAACATCAGGATATATTGCAAGGTGGATTGAGCTTCAAGTAGGAATTGCAATGGGTTATACAATATCTCCTCACACTGTTCGTATTAGCCATGCAAGTGATCCTGAGAGCAGCAGAAGGAGCAGCAGAAGGCCTAAGGTTCAGAAATGGATGTCAAATGCCACCACTAAAAGCATTCATGGATGACACAACAGTAATAACAACCAGTGAAGCACAGGCACGAAAGATGTTAGAGCGTTTGGACAGCCTTATCGTATGGTGCCGCATGAGCTTCAAGCCAAAGAAGTCAAGAAGCCTGTCACTCATGAAAGGGAAAGTGATAGAAAGATCGTACACAGTGGCAAATCAAATAATCTCAACTGTAGGGGAAGAGCCAGTGAAGAGCCTTGGCAGAGTATATGATGCTTCCATGAAAGACTCGAATGTGGCGAAGTAGGTCATAGAAATGGCACAGAATGGACTGAACATCATAGACAAAAGCAAGCTACTGGGGAAGTTCAAAATATGGTGCCTCCATTTCATGCTGATTCCAAAATTGATGTGGCCAATACTCATTTACGAAGTAAGTACCAGCACAGTAGAGGCAGTCGAAAGAAAGATAAATAAATCTATAAGAAAGTGGCTGGGTGTACCACTAGGATTAACTGATGTAGCGCTGTACTGCAAGAAGAGCAAACTGCAGCTACCATTCAAATCTGTGGTCGAAGAATACAAGGTAGGAAAGACAAGGCTTGCAATGATGCTACAAGAATCTACAAATACAGTAGTACGAGAAGTGCAACCAACACTTAAAACTGGACGAAAAAGGAAAGTAAGTGAGGAAGTGACCGCAGCCAGGGAAACACAGGAGGTAAAAGAAGTAATAGGATACACCCAAACCAACAGAAGGGAATTTGATCATGGTGAAATCAAATGGTGGTCAAAGGCCGCCTGTAAGGAAAGAAGGGATATGATCATCAGCGAAGTAAGGAATTCAGAGGATGATAAGCGGGTCTAGAAGGCAGTCCAACAGGCACAGGAAGGTCAGTGGACAACATGGGAGGAAGTCCTGCAGAGATCACTAACATGGGAGGAAGTCCTGCAGAGATCACTAACATGGGAGGAAGTCCTGCAGAGATCACTAACATGGGAGGAAGTCCTGCAGAGATCACTAACATGGGAGGAAGTCCTGCAGATATCACTAACATGGGAGGAAGTCCTGCAGATATCACTAACATGAGAGGAAGTCCTGCAGAGATCACTAACATGAGAGGAAGTCCTGCAGAGATCACTAACATGAGAGGAAGTCCTGCAGAGATCACTAACATGGAATGACATTTGGAAAATGGCACCCTTGAGACTCAGCTTCATCATCTTATGACCTTCTGCCTGCAGGCTCCAACCTATACAAATGGGGTTTATCAGAAGACACAAAGTGCCCTCTCTGCAACGAAAGGCAAACATTGGAACATGTGCTGTCAGCATGCAGAGTATCATTAGCTCAAGGACGCTACACCTGGCGGCACAACAGAGTGCTGCAGGAACTAGAAGCCATTGTAGACAGGGCAAAAGATAAAGCAAATAACAGCAAAAGTGTTGAGGTCCCACCTAAATACTTCATAGGCGCTGGTACAACATCGAATATTGAAATCAGGGACGTTCCCTTACCATCACTGCTAGATGGTGGAAGTGACTAGGATGTGACAGCGGACCTACCAGGAACAAGAGAATACCCGACTGCTATTAAGAACACAGGAATGCGTCCGGACATTGTAGTGTACTCCATAGAAAAACAGAAACTAATAATGATCGAACTTACGGTTCCGTACGAAACAAGAATATAGGAGCAACATCTAATCACATGTGAGAAGTACAATGACCTGGTCAAGCAACTGAGGCAGGGGGCAGGAATCAGGGCAAAAGTGACAGCTGTAGAAGTGGGAGCGAGAGGATTCGTAGCATCATCAGCATACGACCTATGTAAGCAACTGAGCATAAAGGGACAAGCAAGAGCAATGACATTGAAAAGCCTTTCAGAAACAACAGAAAAGACTTCTTGCTGGCTGTGGAGTATGTGCAACAAGCATTGAGAACATAAATAATTTCGTTTGTCAGAACCAATAACAGTTCTCCGTAGCTAAATCGTTGAAGACGCACTTGAAAGTGCAGGCAGTGCCAACTCAATCCCGGGATTCAGGGGGTACTTCCTCTGATGATCTGAAGGAGTTGTGTTGTTGTTCCGCTCTCTATAGTAGAGAGTTTCCTGCATACGTAACTTTCCTGTAAGTTGTAACGTGAGGATACCAGAGTTGTCCTACAAGATTTTCTCAGTCGCACTATTCTCATATTACAACAATCGGGTTTGTATTTAAAAACTGTCACATTTATTTTATATAACAGTTGTATTTATGTTCCAAAACAACGAAAACTCATTCGGTCATGTGACTTGTCCTTTCCAGAACGTTGTCCCTCTCACAGCCTCCCTGAAAGCAATACAGTCTTGCGGTATCTTACCAGCATCTCGCAGTGACACATTCAGAATTTCCCTGATGTCCTGAGTCCACCTGCGACAAGGTTGTCCCTTTTCTCTTTTGCCGGGCACTGTGCCTTCTACTATCAACCTCCCCAAGCTGTTGTGTCTCTTGATGTGGCCGGAGTATCTCAGCTTTCTAATTTGTATGGTGTTAACGAGCCAGTTTTCTGCTACATCTCATGCTGTCAATGTCTCTTTATTTGATTTTCGTTCTATCCACGATATTCTAAGTGCCCTTTTGTAACATTTCATTTCAAATATTCTCTACGAAAACTGTTGTTCTATAATACTTTGCCCTAGTCTTAATCTGTAGCAATAAAAATTGTGACATTTTTGACGAACTTATGTCTATCAAACATTGCAGTAAATTATGACCTGATGCTTTTAAAAACGTGAAGTAAACTCAAAATACACTTAGTATAACAAACCTGGTCGAAGAACATACGTGGTCTGTCTGAGAAGACCTGAGCTTTATTCACCAGAGCTTCATGGATCAGCTCGTAACCGTTCAGAACAACCACCAGTTTTCCAGCAATATTTAGGCTACAACGGAAGAGTGTCAATGAATGCATGTTAAAAGATATTTCAACCGAGTAAATGTCTTCTTTTTCATTGACTTATTGATTTAGTAAGGTCAGACTATGCTGACTATTGTCAGGTAAGATTGTGCTGACTATCTTCAGGTGACATGTTCTGACTACCGTCAGGACAGATATTTTGACTACCGTCAGGACAGATATTTTGACTACCGTCAGGACAGATATTTTGACTACCGTCAGGTCAATGTTTTGACTACAGTCAGGTCAGATGTTTTGACAATCATCAGGTCATATCTTTTGACTATCATCAAGATGGAACTATAAAAAAGCAGACTGGACAATGTACAGACATCTTACAAATATCCTGGTGGGACAGCTGTCCATAGAAGGTAAGGATATTAACAGCATAGTGAAGGAATTCAGTGTTTGTATCCTTCAGGCCGCCCGTGAAACCATTCCCAGAGGAGCTCGTGGGGACTATAAACCATACTGGACTAGTGAGCTGGGAAAACTCCATGATGACGTGGAAACAGCTCGAAAGCAAGCAGAAAGTAGACTGTGCTAAGAGCACCACAACAGTTACCAACATGTTAAGGCCAAATTTCAGTAAGCCAAGCTACAAGCCAGACGGGAAAGTTGGAGAAAGATAACAGAGTCCATAAACTTTGAAAAGGATGGAAGGGAACTGTGGAAACTAATCAATCAGTTAAACGATGGGAGCACTGGAAGAACTACAAAGACTGCACTAACAGAGGATGGGAAAACTCTTACATGTAAGCAGGTAGCAGATCACTCTGCAAGACTGCAACACTGACATCCATCCAAAGAGCGTACAGTGCACATTTGCCCACAGAAAGAAGAGGAACAGTGCAGAAAAGTGGATGCACCAATCATTTGCAGCCAGTTAGACCAAGCAGTCAGTAAACTGAAACCAAGGAAATCACCAGGAATAGATGGAGTGTCCAATGAAATGATAAAAAGCAAGGGAATGGCAGCAAGGGGAAAGCTGTTGGGTATTTTCAGTATTTGCTGGAGCACAGGTAAGTTACCTCAAATATGGAAGGAAGCAAGCATGGTACCACTGCTAAAGTCAGAGAAAAACAACGATACAGTCTCCAACTACAGTCCAATCAGTCTTACTAACTGCCTATGCAAAGCGATGGAACGCTAAAATGGTACATAGAAAGTGAAAAACATCTCGCTCCACAACAAGCAGGTTTTAGGCAATACTACATTACAGAAGATCAAGTGACCTACCTCTCTCAAGAGACTGAGGACACATTACAAGACAAAAACCTTGTACTAGCAGCGTGGATAGACCTGAGGAAAGTCTTTGATAAAGTATGGAAAGAAGGTCTGCTGTGGAAACAAGAAACTGCAATGTGAATGGAAGACTGTACAACTGGATAAAGTCCAATTTACACAACAGAAGAGCAAGAGTAGTAATGGATGGTAACAAAACCCAGAATGTACTTCTGCGACATGGTATACCACAAGAAGGAGTCCTTTCACCTACATTATTTCTGGTATTCATTAATGACCTGGTCAAGGAACTTCCCTATGGAATCAATGTGGCACTGTATGCAAATGATCTGGTCCTGTGGTATACAGATGACACATGCGACAGTTGCTACACAGAGACTCCAAATAGCAGCAGACATCTTGACACCATGGACAAACAAATGGTCTGTAAGTATCATCACAGAGAAATCAAATACCACTCTGTTCACTCTCTGAATGCAGATAAAATCTTTGTAAATGAAATATCCTTAAGGATAGACAACCAACCCACTTACTTAGGAGTGACTCTTGACTCAAAACTGACCTGGAAGCAACACATCAACAGTGCAGAAGCAAAAGCCAAATGAAAACTAGCCTTACTCCACATGGGGAGCTAGTGAAAGAATCCTCAAGAATGTATTTCAGCAAAGTATTCTACCACATTTAGAATATGGCTCAACATCTTGGTGCACAGCATCAAACATTACGCTGCATAATCTAGACAAGGTTCAAAATCAGTCACTACGGATTATCACAGATGCCATGAGGTACATACCAGTAGTAGAAATGCAGAAAATAGTTGGTGTTCAATACTAAAAGAACGTAGAGACATTTCTCAGCTCTGTAAGCCATCACCTGAAGGAAAGATTCAATAACTTGGCACTAAGATGGCTTAAAAGAAGCAGCTTCATCCATGAGGCCAAGCGTATGTGTAAGCTGATATCTGACCTTCCAGCTGTAGTCACTCCGTTATCATCTGTACCAGAGCATACACCATGGAAAGAAGCAGATTGTACACAAACCACTATTCAAAATTGAAGTGAAAGGTGTGCAGAATGGTGAGATGCAGAGCAGTCTTGTAAGAGCAACGGCCACACTTAGTTTGTTAGATGACAAATATCCATGTGACAACTGGATACATGTGTATACAGATGGATCTGCACACAATGCCATAAAGAATGGAGGGGCATGAACACATATTGAATATCCAAACAACACCACTGACAAGATTTCTATACCCACTGGAAAATACTGCAACAACTTTGATGCAGAAGTTAGGGCAATTATTGCTGCAGTTGAAAAACTATCAGACTCCAGAATTGATACATGTCCTGCAGTAATTCTCACAGATGCAAGATCAGTACTGGAAGCTCTTCAGTGCAACAAACTACCAGATCTTAAGGATGCTTTGTCAAATATTGGCTTACAACACGGATTCACTTTGCAGTGGATTCCCTCCCACTGTGGGATACCAGGCAATGAGAAAGCTGACCGTCTGGCCAAAAAGAGCACTGAAATGGAGCAACCAGACATACCAGTCACCCATAATCAGAAGAAAAGCATGATAAAAACCTACAGGAATCCACAAACACCACCACATGATGACTATTACATGCTAAACAGAAATGAACAAGTCACTATTTTCCATTTCCGAACAGGACACATCTGACTTCGAAGTAATCATATGTATACAAAGTTTAAGCTTGGTACTACTAATCTTGTACATGTGTCTAGGTGCCTCAAACTAGGAAAAATATCCTCCACAACCGCACCAACTACGAGACACTGATAAGTAATTACTGACCCAGTGAAACCACTGAAGAAGATAAGCTCTGCGTGAATTACAGTAAAATTTATTCTAGAGACAGGACTGCAGATATACTTGTAGACAGACAGTGCGTTACAAGAAGAAGAAGAAGAAGACTATCGTCAGGTCAGATATTTTGACTATTGTCAGGTCATATGTTTTGACTATTGTCAGGTCATATGTTTTGACTACCGTCAGGTCATATGTTTTGACTACCGTCAGGTCATATGTTTTGACTACCGTCAGGTCATATGTTTTGACTACCGTCAGGTCAGATGTTTTGACAACCAACAGGTGATATGTTTTGACTACCGTCAGGTCAGATGTTTTGACAACCAACAGGTGATATGTTTTGAATACCGTCAGGGCAGATGTTTTGACAACCAACAGGTCATATGCTTTGACTATCGTTAGGTCAGATGTTTTGACTACCGTCAGGTCAGATGTTTTGACTACCGTTTCAAAGGAATGCGCACATGCTTGCTTTCAGACTGCCACGTGGATGGCTTGGCAGAGTCAAGTGAGAGTAAATCTCTGGCAGAAAGTCCCAGTGAAAGGATCATAAAGCACTTGACGGCGAGAATCTTTATAATTCATCTTCAGCTTTAACTCTGTCCAGCTCCCAGATGTATGTAGCTTGGCCTGGTTTCCTATCTCAGGGACTAGCTCGACTGAAAGCTTGTTCAACATGGGAACAATAAGCTGCCCTAATACGGGCTAATATGAGTTCAGTTATTGAGAGGTGACACTCTGTTCTTTCTTACATACAACACAAAGCGGAAAGCTGTAAGTGGTAAATAATTGTCGTGTAGAAGAGAATGAGTGCAGTAACTTTTTATCTGCCCTGGTCAGAGTTAGTGTCTATGACAGAACTGGTTACACTTACTGTTTACTTCGAGCTAAGCTTTCCCATGACAGAAATAGTTATAATTACTGTCTTCTTCGAGCTAACTTTCCCCCCAAGACAGGAGATGCTGACTCATCAAATCTGCCTCGTCAATTCCTTGAAAACGGAACTAAGAAAAATCAAACAGTAGATGCAGACAAAACTAGAGAATGCTGCTTTATAAGTACACGAGTGTCTTCGTAGTGTTGTGATAAGTACAGGAGCATGTCACTGCAAGTTGGATGATTCAAGACCAATCGAGGACGTCCCAGATATAGGGCAGCTATTCTTGACAATTGAGAAAGTAAATTAGGCGAAACATGATACTGATTGCATCACTTTATAAGCCAGACATGATACTGATTGCATCACTTTATAAGCCAGACATGATACTGATTGCATCACTTTATAAGCCAGACATGATACTGATTGCATCACTTTATAAGCCAGACATGATACTGATTGCATCACTTTATAAGCCAGACATGATACTGACTACATCACTTTATAAGCCAGACATGATATTGACTACATCATTGTATAAGCCCGATATGATACTGACTACATTATTTTATAAGCCAGATATGATACTGACTACATTATTTTATAAGCCAGATATGATACTGACTACATTATTTTATAAGCCAGATATGATACTGACTACATTATTTTATAAGCCAGATATGATACTGACTACATTATTTTATAAGCCAGATATGATACTGACTACATTATTTTATAAGCCAGATATGATACTGACTACATTATTTTATAAGCCAGATATGATACTGACTACATTATTTTATAAGCCAGATATGATACTGACTACATTATTTTATAAGCCAGATATGATACTGACTACATTATTTTATAAGCCAGATATGATACTGACTACATTATTTTATAAGCCAGATATGATACTGACTGCATCATTTTATAAGCCAGATATGATACTGACTACATTATTTTATAAGCCAGATATGATACTGACTACATTATTTTATAAGCCAGATATGATACTGACTACATTATTTTATAAGCCAGATATGATACTGACTACATTATTTTATAAGCCAGATATGATACTGACTGCATCATTTTATAAGCCAGATATGATACTGACTACATTATTTTATAAGCCAGATATGATACTGACTACATTATTTTATAAGCCAGATATGATACTGACTACATCATTTTATAAGCCAGATATGATAATGACTACATCATTTTATAAGCCAGATATGATACTACTACATCATTGTATAAGCCCGATATGATACTGACTACATTATTTTATAAGCCAGATATGATACTGACTACATTATTTTATAAGCCAGATATGATACTGACTACATTATTTTATAAGCCAGATATGATACTGACTACATTATTTTATAAGCCAGATATGATACTGACTACATTATTTTATAAGCCAGATATGATACTGACTACATTATTTTATAAGCCAGATATGATACTGACTACATTATTTTATAAGCCAGATATGATACTGACTACATTATTTTATAAGCCAGATATGATACTGACTACATTATTTTATAAGCCAGATATGATACTGACTACATTATTTTATAAGCCAGATATGATACTGACTACATTATTTTATAAGCCAGATATGATACTGACTGCATCATTTTATAAGCCAGATATGATACTGACTACATTATTTTATAAGCCAGATATGATACTGACTACATTATTTTATAAGCCAGATATGATACTGACTACATTATTTTATAAGCCAGATATGATACTGACTACATTATTTTATAAGCCAGATATGATACTGACTGCATCATTTTATAAGCCAGATATGATACTGACTACATTATTTTATAAGCCAGATATGATACTGACTACATTATTTTATAAGCCAGATATGATACTGACTACATCATTTTATAAGCCAGATATGATAATGACTACATCATTTTATAAGCCAGATATGATACTACTACATCATTTTATAAGCCAGACATGATAATGACTACATCATTTTATAAGCCAGACATGATACTGACTACATCATTTTATAAGCCAGACATGATAATGACTACATCATTTTATAAGCCAGACATGATAATGACTACATCATTTTATAAGCCAGACATGATAATGACTACATCATTTTATAAGCCAGACATGATAATGACTACATCATTTTATAAGCCAGACATGATAATGACTACATCATTTTATAAGCCAGACATGATAATGACTACATCATTTTATAAGCCAGACATGATACTGACTACATCATTTTATAAGCCAGACATTACACTAACACCTTATAGCCAGACATGTCACTGACTACATCACATTACAGACAGGCGTTACACTGACACTTTATATCCAGACATAACAGTGACGCTTTATAGCCAGGCATTATAATGATACTTTATAACAGACATGACGCTGACAAGTTTATAGTCAGACGTGACACTGACACTTTATAGCCAGGTATGGCACTGACGATTTATAGACAGATATGACATTTACACATTATAGCAAGACATGACACTGACACTTTATAGCAAGACGTGATACTTTATAGCCAGAAGTGATGCTGACTATCAATTTATAGCCAAAACTGACACTGACACTTTATAGCCAGTTATGGCATTGACTTTTTATTGACAGACATGACACTGACACTTTATAGCCAGTTATGGCCCTGACGCTATATTGACTGACATGACATTGACACTTTATAGCCAGACATGATACTGACTACATCACTTTATAATCAGACATGACACTGACTACATCACGTTATACCCAGGCATGATACACTGACTACATCACGTTATACCCAGGCATGATACACTGACTACATCACGTTATACCCAGGCATGATACACTGACTACATCACGTTATACCCAGGCATGATACACTGACTACATCACGTTATACCCAGAAATGATACACTGACTACATCACGTTATACCCAGGCATGATATACTGACTACATCACCTTGTAATAAGCGAACTACCGAAGAAAAGATATGGACATTAACTCTGTGCTATACTGTCTGAACGTAGCGGAGTAATGTGGCCAAACCTTCTAGATCCATCCTTTGCTCTGATGGTGTCATTTCTGATTGTGTCTCTTCTTTTTACATTTAATATGCTCATTAATCATGTCATAAATATTTTTGACACATTAAACGTTATGATAATCTAGAGAAGACAGTCTTGGAAGGGTACATAATGGGAAAAAGGAAGAAAGGAAGACCAAGCAGAAGATGGCTGCAAGATATCGTTGATGATCTGCAAATGGATGCACCAGCAGCAGCCATCTTGCTCACAACCGAGAGGCCTATAGGAGTGCTGTTAGGAAGGCAAAGTTCCGCAAGGGACATGCAAATGAATGAACGAATGGATGAAGGAATGATGTGTTGTTTAAGGGATAAATGCTTTATTAACTGACTTGTTGCTTGATCAATCAGTTGGTTGGATGGTCAATAGGTTGGTTGTTTGTTTGTTTAGTTAATTTATTATTGGTTAACTGATTAGTGGACTCTTGCATTGGATGGTTCCTTTTTTTGGTTGATTAACCAGTCGGATGGTTACTTGTTTGTTCGGTTAACTAGTCGGTTGGTTTGTGACTTAAATAAGAGCGTGGACTAAGGGAATGATGAACGTGGAGAATATCTATAGAGTGGAAATGAGAGTGGATCAGACGTGAATTCCTTTAGCTTCCTTTTATAAACGGAAAGTTCTGATATTGTCAGCTCCTCTAACTTCTCCACAAAAAAAGCTAACAACCTGTCAGACAGAAGGTGGTTGAATGTAATTACTGGGATTTTTTTAAAAACAGTGACGTGTAATTAGGTGAAAACATAGGTCACGGTAGTGGATTTACCTGAAAATGTCACCTTTTTGTTTCCGCCACTGTTTGAGCTGCGACCGTAAATCATGCTTTAGTTGAAACATGTGGCCCACAAGCGGGATGGGTCGTATGGGGAAAGGTGGTAGACGAGTGTCAGGTCGCCGGAACCAGAAACAGACAAACAGTATGAGGAGAGCTGCCACGAGTAGCGAGGTTAGCTCCATCTTCTTCAGAGAATCTGAAATTTTAAAAAAATCAAAGTTTAAATTATACTAGTCACTAAAAATCATCACTTACCAACGATCGTCATCTAATTCTTAGTTACGGATCCATGTGTAAGGTGCACATCACACAACTGTAAAATATACAAAATATATCAAGGTCCATATACATACATAAATATAAGTACAATCGAACATATTTAATGTCACATCGGCGGAATCGTTTGAAAATGGTGACATTATGGCAGTCCGTTGCAAGGGTTTTAACTCCACCAGTATGTGTGTTCCATCATTACAAGGGGTTTAACTCCACCAGTATGTGTGTCGCATCATTACAAGGGTTTTAACTCCACTAGCATGTGTGTCCCATCATTACAAGGGTTTTAACTCCACCAGTATGTGTGTCGCATCATTACAAGGGTTTTAACTCCACCAGGATGTGTGTCCCATTATTACAAGGGTTTTAACTCCACCAGTATGTGTGTCTCATCATTACAAATGCTTTAACTCCACCAGTATGTGTGTTCCATCATTACAAGGGCTTTAACTCCACCAGTATGTGTGTTCCATCATTACAAGGGCTTTAACTCCACCAGTATGTGTGTTCCATCATTACAAATGCTTTAACTCCACCAGGATGTGTGTTCCATCATTACAAGGGCTTTAACTCCACCAGTATGTGTGTTCCATCATTACAAATGCTTTAACTCCACCAGGATGTGTGTTCCATCATTACAAGGGCTTTAACTCCACCAGTATGTGTGTTCCATCATTACAAGGGCTTTAACTCCACCAGTATGTGTGTTCCATCATTACACGGGTTTTAACTCCACCAGGATGTGTGTCGCATCATTACACTGACTTTAACTCCACTATGATGTGTGTCTCATCATTACAAAGGCTTTAACTCCACCAGGATGTGTGTCCTATATTTGCTACATTTTAAACATAAAACAGACAACTAAAGATATTGTTATTGTACACAAATTGTATTAATCACAAAATACATGAAATCTTAGTTATTAAATTACAGTATCTTATCTTATATCCTTCCCGTGCCGTTAAACGTCACATAGGGCTAGCAAAGTAGTTCGCCAATTTTTCCTGTCTTCAGCGATTCTTTCAACCTCATCAAAGGATTTTATGATGGAACAGGGTCTTGGTCCGCTGTGGTTCACCAACCCTGATGTTAACATAACGGCTATGGGCTGCTGACTGCCAAATCAGACAGCGTCCTAGCCCCCAAGAGACATATCAGATGAGTTTCAGTGCTTGAGACTGTTTAAGTAGGCTCCAACAGATACTCTATAGGTGTGTCCAGATCAAGCCAGTGTATAACACCAGGCATGACAGAGATTTCAGCTCGTATAGAAGCTGTACGGCTTCCAGATCTGGAGCAAATTACAGACTGCGTCCTGGCAGTAGGTTCCAGATTCAGCATCGGCAAAAGATGTGACCAGTGGGGAACAACTTCTTGTGAGAAAGAAATTGAATGCAAAATGCATTTGCAACAGTATGTAGGGTTTTTTTCAGATTGTTGGTGTAGAACATAAGTTCAAAGAAGGCATAGATAACCTGCTTTAGTTGTGTCTGGACCAAATGTCTCATCAGTTAGTCCCATACATTTACAATAGATTAAACATGGATGTTATCTGGTTTAGTGGATTATGTTTAGTTAGAATGTGTTTTACTGTTACTTTCTGTCATGGATAGGTAGCCAGACTGTAATTGTAGCTGACATGAACTGTCTGCATTGTCCTCTTTTGCACAGGCATGGGACATCACCACAAGGACTTGCGCATACACCAATCATACTGTTCTCCCAGAAGCTCTGGAACGTTGCCCAGTGGGGCTTCTTGGACACGTCCTGCCTCGCCATTTGGCCATACTGTATGAGATCAATGCCAAATTCCTGCAGGTACATTGGGGCTAGACAGTCTTAAAGTTCAGATAATCAGTTGTTAAATCTCATGATCAGAAGTTTGAGAAGTAGGAGAAATTAACCTTGTGTTTTCATAGCTGTAGACCAAGTCTGCTTGTTCATGATTATGGAGAAATGCTACATTTTTGTTTTCTTCTTGTGGATCAGTAAAAAGGTTGTTGATGGAGACATGAGATATTTTATACACTTATGTGTTATGACTGGCATGATTTAAATATTCTCTTATAGGCAGGAAACTTTCTGTCTGCACATCATAATACATTCAGAGTTGGCATTTCAAAGAAGTTAAAGAGAAGCTCCAGTAACAAGCACATGAAAGAAGCATTCACAGAAAAAATGCTAAGCAAAGAGCACATGACAGTTTAACGTTGCTTAGAATCTGCCAGGACTAGCTAAAAAGGCAGCACTGATGAAACATCGGATGTGAGTATTTAAATGCTGGTTTGTGAATGAAGACCAGGTGCAAAGGAATGTGATGACCACCAGACTATCAGACTCACATGTCACATAACGAAGCTGCTTCTGAGAATTATTATGAGAAGAACAAGGAAAAAGATAAAAATGGAAATAGCAGATGAACAGTTTGGATTTGTTGAAGGAAAGGGAATACACAATGCCATTTATGCTTTACGAACACTAACAGAAAGAGCTTTAGAAGTACAGAAAGATCTCTACTTATGCTTCATTGATTACACCAAGGCATTTGACAAAGTGAAACATAATGAAATTATTAAAATGCTTGAACACATCAATATAGACGGCAAAGACCTGAGGATTGTAAAACATCTATACTGGCAGCAAGAAGCAGCAGTTCGAGTTGAAAATAGAACTGGAAAATATCAACCTATAAAACAAGGGGTGCGACAAGGATGTGTACTATCTCCAGACTTTTTTTTCTCTGTACAGCGAGAGTATTCTAAGAACGATCATCGCAGAACCAGGCATAAAAGTTGGAGGATACAATATTAACAACCTTCGGTATGCTGATGACACAGTACTGATAGCTGAGAACCAATAAGACCTGCAATATCTCTTGGATAAAGTCGCCAAAGAAAGTGAACAGAAGGGCCTTACTTTGAACATCAAAAAGACAGAGACTATGGTTATATCTAAGAAACAGAATCCACCAGCATGCAGTATAAAACTAAACGGAACTATTCTAAAGCAGGTGCAGAAATTCAGATACCTTGGAGCAGTAATAACTTCAGATGGGAAATGCAGAACAGAAATTAGGAACAGAATAGGCCAAGTAAAGACTGCATTTCAGAGAATGAGAAACATATTAGCTAACACATCTTTATCAGTGAATGTTAGAAAACGAATCCTAAAATGCTATATTGAAACTATCCTGTTATATGGAAGTGAATCATGGACAATAGGCAGGTCTGCACAAAAATCATTGGAAGCAGCAGAAATGTGGTTTATTAGAAGAATGTTGCGAATCCTCTGGACAGCAAAAATAACTAATGAAGAATGTAGGAGAAGAGATGGAGAGACAAAAAATCTTGTCAAAAAAATAAGAGAGAGACAATGTACTTTCATAGGACATGCAATGAGAAGAGGGGGCATTGAAAATATTATAACAACAGGAAAAATAGAAGGAAGAAGATCAAGAGGAAGACTAAGAGAAATGATACTGGACAGTCTGACGGGATGGTGTGAGAGGAGATCACCAACTGAGCTGATGTCCTGTATGAAGGATCGTGTACCCTGGAGAAGCTTAATAGCCAACGTCAGTTGGCATGGCACCTGATGATGACGATTTATGAAAGAGCAATAATCAGGTGATAGGAAAGTGTGGGCATCATTCAGGTATTAATGTTGATTTGTTTAGCATTGTTAGGTGCCAGGTGTAACCAAATGTCAGAATCTTCAGCTTTCATAGATGTAAGTGAGTTGCCTGACATTGTTCTTCAGCACAGGTATCCCAGTACCTATTTTGTCAGCTGATTTGACTTAAATACATCTTGAGATGAGTCAGCCAAGTCCTCTGACTTTGAGAAACTAGCCCTCTAGCTGTGCTACTTTTGATGAAAAGTTATAAATGTTATGCATTTTTGTTGTTATTGCACTATATTAATCAAAATAAACCACAAGAACAGTCTATAAGACAATCTTCATACCAACTTTGTGCTACCAATGCCAGGCATGGACGCTGACAGCAAAAGACAAAAGGAAAATTACAACAAATGAAATAAGATTCTTGAGAAGAATTCTTGGAATATCAAGAATGGACAGAATCAGCGATGATGTCATTAGAAATAAAGTAGGAGTTGAACCCGTCCTGAACTATATTAAAAAACAGCAAATAAAATGGTTCTGTCATGTATCACGACTACCAACAGAATGTGTACCACAGAGAGCAGAATGTATAAAATCGGAAAAAAGTAGGAGCAGCTTTATTACTTAACGATTACAAACTTGTGACGTTTCGGCGTGAGCCTTAATCATACAAAAACATACAGGACGAAGAAATAGGGAGAGGAGATAAAGTATAGATTTACATGAATACTGTTAAAAAAAAAATAAACAAAATTTAAAAAAAAAATTTTTTTAAAGGAGTACTTAGCTGTAAATTGCAAGGTGTGGCTTGTCTGGCGGTGTGTGTCAGGAATGGATCTGGTAGGACGTGGAAATTGTTTAAATAGAGACCTGTGACATGTGGTCGGTGGGTTGTAACTGGGAGTGGTGGATGGGGAACCAGGGAGGGGAGAGAGAGTGACGCACTACTGGCCTAGCTAGGAGAATTTGAAACAGGTGATTTTGGAAGAGGTGTTGCAGAGAAGAGGGGTTGCAGAGAAAATAGCGGGGTTGCAGAGTGATGCTGTGAGGAAGTTTGAAAAGTAAGAAGGGGTGGATTTAATGGAGAGGTACTATAATGATTGAAGAAGATGATGTTACGTGTAACTAAACAGCGAGTTTAACCCATGTGGTTCCAGCGTCCCATAATTTTGAATGCAGCGGTTCTCAAGTGTATAGTTGTATACTTATACACCAATTATTGTACCACAGAGAGCAATGTTTTACAGACCACGCAAAGGCAGGGGATGTAAACGATGGACCGATGGTATAGCAGAGTCCCTGAACATCTCAGTGTACGAAGCCAACAGGCGAACCATTGGGAGACAATTGCACTTCACCTCTACACCTAGCAGTAAATGAGGAAGGACAAGACAAGCACTATATCATCTCTAATATGCATGTATGTATAGATTGACATGTCTTATTGCTTTACCAGGAAGTAAGCAGAAGGTGGCCAGGTGATAATGGAAAATTATCTCGCATGTCACTTGTTGAAGAAGGTGAGGAGAAGAAGATGAATATGGCCAATGTTTGCATTGTTGGGAACAAAGCTGTCAATGGAGTGGCTGCCATTCACTCCGAGATTATCAAGAAAAACACGTAAGGTCTCATTTGTCTCACATTGGCTTTTCATTTTCTTTTATATTACGCCTGTTACTTGACTTGTTAAATAATGTTTGAGGCATGGGCTTTGGTCTCAGATTTGTGATTTTACTGCTTTCAGCATGTTTGGTGATCAAGCTAATGAGAAAATGCATCTGTGGTATATATCTTATATCCTTCCTGTGCCGTTAAACGTCACATAGGGCTCGCAAAGTAGTTTGCCAATTTTTCCTGTCCTCGGCGAGTCTTTCAACCTCATCAAAGGATTTTATGCCTGTTAATTTGGCCTCTCTTAACAATGTTCTCTTCAGAGTTTCACGCGGTCTGCCTCTTTTTCTTCGGCCTGTTGTGTTCCGCTTGATAGCTTGTTTTGGGATTCTCTGATCATTTCTTCTCATCAAGTGACCAACATATGTCCATCTCCTTTTCCTGATCACCCATGAGACTGGTTGTTGTTCAGTCATCTGTCTTATCTCTGCATTGTTCTTGAATTCGTTTCACTTGATGCCGAGTATTTTCCTTAAGCATTTGTTTTCAAAAGAGTCTAATTTCTTTTCTATTTCTGTAGTTGTTTTCCAGCTTTCACATGCATAAATGAGGGTGGATATTACATTTGAATTGAATAGTCTTAACTTGGTTTTTGTGCTTATAATTTTTTAATTCAATATGTTCTCAAGATTCTTGAAGATTGATGCTGCTTTTGCAATTTTGATCCTAACTACCTTTCTAGTGTCACTATCCTGATCTATGTAGCTGCCAAGGTATGCAAACTGTTTGACTTCTTCAATATCTGTCCCTTCAAAACTACAGTATAGGTAACACTAAAATCAAACAACATCTGACTTTTCAACAGAAGAATTACAAAAATACGTGGTTTTCCGTTGTGTAAAAATAACTGGTCCATTAAGCAAAAAGTCATTTAATCCCACAAGAACTAGGTTGAATGAATCAACCTTTGTTACATTGTGTCTTCACCAACACTCCCATCATGCCATTCTAAAACATGTCGCAGAACACCTTCATATTCATAACACATTGTCTGATCATAATTATTAGGTCCAGTTTATGCACGAAACTGTCATGTACAAATTTTTGGAAAAAAAGGTGGTTTATCATGATTTTTCACCAACACTTCCATCATGGCATTGTAAAGCTCATCGCAGATCACATTCATCTTCATAACATTTTACGTATCCATAGGAAACAGACAGCCCAGATTTATCATAACATTACCATCATCATCATCATCATCATGTGCCGTGCCGACTGGCGTTGGCTATTATGCTTCTCCAGAGTACACGATCCTTCATGCAGGCCATCAGTTCAGTTGGTGATCTCCTCTCACACCATCCCGTCAGACTGTCCAGTATCATTTCTCTTGGTCTTCCTCTTGATCTTCTTCCTTCTATTTTTCCTGTTGTTATAATATTTTCAATACCCCCTCTTCTCATTGCATGTCCTATGAAAGTACATTGTCTCTCTCTTATCTTTTTGACAAGATTTTTTTGTCTCTCCAGCTCTTCTCATACATTCTTCATTAGTTATTTTTGCTGTCCAGGGGATTCGCAACATTCTTCTAATAAACCATATTTCTGCTGCTTCCAATGATTTTTGTGCAGACCTGCCTGTTGTCCATGATTCACTTCCATATAACAAGATAGGTTCAATATAGCATTTTAGGACTCGTTTTCTAACATTCATTGATAAAGATGTGTTAGCTAATATGTTTCTCATTCTCTGAAATGCAGTCTTTGCTTGGGCTATTCTGTTCCTAATTTCTGTTCTGCATTTCCCATCTGAAGTTATTACTGCTCCATGGTATTTGAATTTCTGCACCTGCTTTAGAATAGTTCCGTTTAATTTAATACTGCATGCTGGTGGATTCTGTTTCTTAGATATAACCATAGTCTCTGTCTTTTTGATGTTCAAAGTAAGGCCTTTCTGTTCACTTTCTTTGGCGACTTTATCCAAGAGATTTTGCAGGTCTTGTTGGCTCTCAGCTATGAATAACGTTACCGCACAATGGAAACAAAACTATGGCATGACACGCGTCTCAACGCCACTTGTCTCCTTTGTGCTCATCCTCGGGCTAATCTAAATCGTCTCAAGACTCTGTTCAAACTCTCCCTATGTTTTTATTTCCTTGTCTAAACAAGATGGGGAAACATATCACTTGTATCTATTGTCCCCTAAAATTTTCTTTATGTACCTTCCTTCCCCTTAATCTCCCGCCAGACGCCGCCCGCCTCTGAAAGGAGTGACGATGGTGGCCTGGCGTCGAGTCCAGAATATCAGCTCAAACTTTGAACAACTATTTGAAATATTGACCTCAGTTTTTTTTTTGTTGTTTTACAACGACATGAAATTTATGTAACTTCCCCCTCCCCCCAACATTGTGGTCAAATGTCAAACCCAGATGTGCCTATCATACGAATCACTATCATCTCATGTTTTGTTAAAGCCCACCATATCATTATTTCACTTCATCCTCAACTAACCTCATTTTCACAAGATTTGTAACTGTTACCTTGAACGCAAATCAACTTAATTTTGTAAAAAGTACTCGGCTGCAGTTCAAACCGACTTGCTGCAGTAAGCGGGCTGATATTAAACCTGAGTAGAGCCCATTAATTATTTATGGGAGTTACCCGGGGATATAAATTTCTGTGACGGTATCTGGGTTGTGAAATAAAGCGATGTGATGTTAAGTGATGTAAAGCAGGTGTAGAAATTCAAATACCTTGGAGCAGTAATAACTTCAGATGGGAAATTCAGAACAGAAATTAGGAACAGAATAGGCCAAGTAAAGACTGCATTTCAGAGAATGAGAAACATATTAGCTAACACATCTTTATCAATGAATGTTAGAAAACGAGTCCTAAAATGCTATATTGAACCTATCTTGTTATATGGAAGTGAATCATGGACAATAGGCAGGTCTGCACAAAAATCATTGGAAGCAGCAGAAATGTGGTTTATTAGAAGAATGTTGCGAATCCCCTGGACAGCAAAAATAGCTAATGAAGAATGTATGAGAAGAGCTGGAAAGACAAAAAATCTTGTCAAAAAAAAAAAAAATAAGAGAGAGACAATGTACTTTCATAGGACATGCAATGAGAAGAGGGGGTATTGAAAATATTATAACAACAGGAAAAATAGACGGAAGAAGTTCAAGAGGAAGACCAAGAGAAATGATACTGGACAGTCTGACGGGATGGTGTGAGAGGAGATCACCAACTGAACAGATGGCCTGCATGAAGGATCGTGTACTCTGGAGAAGCATAATAGCCAACGCCAGTCGGCACGGCACATGATGATGATGATGTTAGGTGGGTTGCACTGTTAATAATAAATGGAGAGGATGCATGAGTTAAAACTCAGTACAGGTAACCAGGATCTAAACTCAGGAGACAAATACAGTTTGGATGCTTCATGAGTGAGTTTTTCTTTTGTTTCTATCGTAGTTAGACAGATGCTCTGCAGACTGAAGAAAGAAGTCTAAATTTTAGTAGCTGTGGTTTGTTTTTAGTTCTCCAGGCTCATCTGACTTTTCTGTTCATATTTTACACTACATGAGAGTTTGTATCCCATGTGAGAACTGTAAGCAAATATGGATAGAGATACAAAGCACAGATAAGCATGAAAGATGCTGTGTTCAGAGGTGACAAATACAGAATTTTTGTGTATATAGAACTAAATATATAACTATTCACTACATCAGAGCAGTAAAGCTGTGATAACAAATCAATAAGAATGTTGGTATAGATCCATGTAGGTATACTCTAGGTATAACTTGTTTGTATAGATTCATCTAACTATACTCTAACTCATAGGAATAGATTCATGCTGGTATATTCTAGATATAACTCGTAGGTATAGATTCATGTTGGTATACTCTAGGTATAACCCATAGTTATAGATTCATATAGGTATACTCTAAGTATAACTTGTAGGTATAGATTCATGTAGGTATAATATATATATAACTCGTAGCTATAAATTCATGTAGCTATAGATTCATTCGGCAATGCAAAGCGAAGCTGCAAAGTTCCTGTTTTCACCACACGAGCATAAAGAAATAAAAAGCAAGAAATCTTAGATAAAGAGGTTTTCTATCTATCTATCTATCTATCTATCTATCTATCTATCTATCTATCTATCTATCTATCTATCTATCTATCTATCTATCTATCTATCTATCTATCTATCTATCTTCTTGTCTGTCTCTCATGCCAGTCTTTATGTTTACCAATATTCTCTCTGTATCTCCGTGTTCCTTTAGCTTGCTCCATGCTTCTCTTACCCTGTGGAGTCCATATCAAAGCTGTTCGTCTTAAAGGGTTCGCCTGTCATTCTCATAATGTGGCCAATCCAGTGCCACCTTCTCCTCTCAATCACTGTCAACAGTGGTATTATGTCTGTGGGAACATGTTTTGTCCGCTTCATGTGTGCGTAAACACAAAACGGAACGAAACAAGATTTTTTTCCAGGTGAAGTTTTTATTTGTAGTTCTGGATTGTTGATTCATCTCTGAGGTTTTCGGTTTTTATCTCCGCATGAGACCTTCAATCTATGTCAGCTTTTGTTGCTAAGTTTTTGTGTTGTGAAATTATGTGTCACATTAAATATAAATTTGATTAAGAGTTTGAATTCAATGTGCACAAAATAATATGTTGTGTAAACATGGTAGATTGATTA
Organism: Achatina immaculata; assembly: GCA_009760885.1. Classification (NCBI taxonomy): domain Eukaryota; kingdom Metazoa; phylum Mollusca; class Gastropoda; order Stylommatophora; family Achatinidae; genus Lissachatina; species Lissachatina immaculata. The sequence continues at coordinate 26,809,415 of CM019702.1, forward strand.
TATTTAATAATGTGTTAAATAATGAACATTATAAATTTGACTTACATGTTAAATGTGTCAGTCGAAGACTGCTAGAACTTTCTGTATAATATTTGTGTGTGCCTTACAAGCGAATGAGCTGTGATCAAGTCCGAGTTAATGTTTCGTGACGTGGAAGTTCAGTTTGTTACTTTTAGATTTGCATGAAAAATGTAAAGATTTGAGATTTTGTTCGTGAATGAAGAAGTGTAATAGTGACGAAGTTAGAATGGAACTTGTTTGTGAGCTATAAAGATGTTCCTGGATTTATAGACATAAAATTGTTACAAGAGATGATGTTTATTATATGTTGCTGACCAGTATTTGATTCATTTCTTTTCATGCCCCTTCATTGCCTGATGTTAGAATTGTTAAGTGGTGATTACGTTAGACTTATTAAGTGTTGGTTATGTTAGACTTATAATGTGTTGATTATATTAATCTTATTAAGTGTGTACTAGGTTAGCCTTATTAAGTGTTGATCAATTTAGCCGTATCAAGTGTTGATTCTGTTAGCCTTATTAAGTGTTGATTATGTTAGCCTTATTAAGTGTTGATTATGTTAGCCTTATTAAGTGTTGATTATGTTAGACTTATTAAGTGTTGATTATGTTAGCCTTTTTAAGTGTTCATTATGTTAGCCTTATTAAGTGTTGATTATTTTAGAATAATTAAGAGTTAATTATGTTAGCTATATTAAGTGTCGATTATTTTAGACTTATTAAGTGTTGATTATTTTAGACTTATTAAGTGTTGATTATTTTAGACTTATTAAGTGTTGATTATTCTAGCCTTATTAAATTTTGATTATGTTAGACTTATTAAATGTAATTATATTAGACTTATTAAATTTTGATAATGTGAGACTCATTAAGTGTTGAATATTTTAGCCTTGTTAAGTGTTGATTAGTTCTATTAAGTGTTTATTATGTTAACCTTTTTAAGTGTTGATTTGTTAGCCTTATTAAGTGTTGATTATGTTAGACTTATTAAGTGTTGATTTTGTTACCTTTATTAAGTGTTGAGTATGTTAGCCTTAAAATCGGCGAACTACTTTCGAGCCCTATGTGACGTTTAACGGCACGGGAAGGATATAAGATAAGATAAGATGTTAGCCTTATTAATTGTTGATTATATTAGCTATTAGCCTTATTAAGTGTTGATAATGTTATACTTATTAAGTGTTGATTAGTTAGCCTTTTCAAGTATTGATTATGTTAGCCTTAATAAGTGTTGACTATGTTAGACTTATTAAGTTCTGATTATTTTAGATTTATTAAGTATTGGCTATGTTAGATTAACTTATTGTTTATTACGTTAGCTTTGTTAAATGTTTATTATGTTAGCCTCTTAAAATGTAAAAAACATGTTTAGTGTAAAGTTTACATGTTATAACTAGTGGGTGGGGGGAATGTATTATCCAGATGTTACAGACCAACATTTCCCTTGGCAATGTTCTACGTACTCGAGGTCAGTCTAGCTCCCCCGTCATGACCGCCAACCTAGGCTCACCCCTCCTCCTTGGTATATTGTATGTTAATTATGCATAAAATCCTGAGCATTTAATCAATACATAATACATTGATATGCAGTACATAATCACCAAGTCTGAAATTAAAGACACATCATTTTTAATCCCACTATACGCCACAACAACACATACAACTGATATTGACATCAACATGACATCAAGACATGTGTCATTATAATGGTAATTAAACATGGTATTATATGATAATGACTTCTCATGTTGCATTATTTAAACCTGATGGACCAGGAGTCCCGGGCTCTCTTGGCCCTACACGTGGCCTACACTACGAATCTAATGTACAAGGACACTTATTCCACGCAGCTACCGCTGACATGACGCACCTCTATATAACCTCGTTGCTGCAGCACAAGATCAATCTACAAGAAAGCATAACAACGAATCACACATGTTGCTCATCCAATATACCTATAAATTACAATGAAAATCATATCCATATTGATACGTAATTACAGAAACCTGCATCACAGCCTACTGCACAGCTACGTAATCTACACCATATGAGGTGGGTAGGGGCAGAATATAGCCAACGATCACCAAAATACAACACATCCATAGGCACAACTACACAAGACATCGCCGGCCATTGCCTCTTTCTAACTGAATGCTCGCCAATGCTTCAATATCTAGATGTATATCTCTCCCAAAACCAACTACAAATCACGTGGACGATGACGCTTCGGTCAAGTTCATACACCCCTCGATCTAAGCCTGTATCGACCACAATAGCTTGTGTTTCAGTCGCATGCTTAAGTGTTGTCATGTCACTAATCCACTAAACATTTTTTATTGTATTGTCACTAATCGACTAACTATTTTGTGCTGTCATGTCACTAATCCACTATCTTGTGTTGTCATGTCGCTAATCCACCAACCATCTTGTGTTGTCATATCACTAATGCACTATCTTGTGTTGTTATATCACTAATGCACTATCTTGTGTTGTCATGCCACTAATCCACTAACCATCTTGTGTTGTCATATCACTAATGCACTATCTTGTGTTGTCATATCACTAATGCACTATCTTGTGTTGTTATATCACTAATGCACTATCTTGTGTTGTCATATCTCTAATGCACTATCTTGTGTTGTCATATCACAAATGCACTATCTTGTGTTGTCATGTCACTAATCCACTAACCATCTTGTGTTGTCATATCACTAATCCACTAACTATCTTGTGTTGTCATGCCACTAATTCACTAACTATCTTGTGTTGTCATATCACTAATCCACTAACTATCTTGTGTTGTCATATCACTAATTCACTAACTATCTTGTGTTGTCATGCCACTAATTCACTAACTATCTTGTGTTGTCATATCACTAATCCACTAACTATCTTGTGTTGTCATGCCACTAATGCACTATCTTGTGTTGGAGTAATAAGTTATGTCTTTACTTGTTCTCTGTATTACTATTTGTTGTGATCGTTAGAAGAAATGAAACTGTTTAATGTGTTTAACCCTTGAATGAGCTGATTTCTTATTTTGTTAACGTTGACAGTGTGAAATGTGAGACAGTGTTTTAAGCAGAGCACAAACAGTGTAAGGAAACAACCATTATGAACCATGAAAGTGCCTGGAATCTGAATATTGATATAAATGAAAGAAAAGAATGAATTCTCTGTAGTACGGTTGTACCAGAACAAGGAGAATCGTGTACTTCCCCAAGTTCTGAGGTACATAAAGCGAAGATTAAATTAGTCATGACCAATAAGTTAAACAACCATTATATGGTCGCCGACACAGCCTCAAGTTTCATTAGCCTGCTTGAAGTGATGACTTCAAAGTCTCCAGAACCCTGTACAACTACTCTTCCATTTCGGTAGACAACAAAACCCCAACCAATTCTGCTGTTCCGAGTCACTGAGACATCTTTATATACTACCGTGTCGGAAGACCCACAGTGATGCTGGAAGACCCACAGTGATACTGGATGAGCTTTTGGACCCAAAGTTCAACTGTTCCTTGCGCCCAGTCTCTACATTCACGGCCCTTCTGTATAACAAAAAGATAAAATCTGTATAATATAATTCTGTATAACAACCTTTCTTAGCTGAGGTCGGAGCCGTAACCAGTCATCACCTTTAGGAACCTCATCTAGATTGTGAACTGATTCAGCCATCCAGGATCTGCTTCGTCTGATGATCCTTTATGCCAGCAACACTGACTAGATAGTTGCTTATGATGTAGTTAATGGTGGCATTGTGACGGATTCACAGAGTCTGCTTCGTAAGACTGAGAAGAATTTGCTTAAAAGAAAAAGAATGGGTTCAACTATTAAGCTAGTCAGATGTGACAAGCCTGACTTGGCTTTACTGGCCAGGGTATGCGGGAGTACATGGCAATGACGTGGCAGACAGACTTGCTGGACAGGCTAAAATAAATGGCAGGCTGACAATGGACAAGGCGGACGTTGCTAAGGCTGTATTGGACAGATTGCGGGAAAATGAAGAGCCGGAATGGAAGAACAATGTAGCTGTGAGGAGACTGCTGGAGTTAGGACAAATTAAAAGTTGCTGGCAGGAAATCCGAACTGTGTGGCAGAAAGCGTATTGTAAACAACCAACATTTGGCAGGAATTATCAGCAAACATGCTCTTGGATGGATGCTGCGGCATGCGGGGGAGCATATATGTGGTTGTTCAGTGAAGCCGGAGTCTGAATTGTGAACTTTGAAGTTAAATAAGATTCTAAAAAACCAATAATAATAATAATAATAAATGCCATAGTTTTGTTTTATTTGTTTACATCTGTCTGTCCTAACAAGAGGTCAATGCTTGCAGCATTTGGTCAAAACACTTCTTCATTCTTACATAGACACATGGTTTCAAGGTGTCAGGTGTACATGCACTTGTTCCAGCATTCACAGGAATTGAAAAGAAAGGGACAGCTGTCATGTGACTTTTTTCTACTACCCCCCCCCCCATGTATTACCTCCTTCAGCTACAGCAGCTGATTACACCTGATCTGTGCTGGCTGACCGTCCTCTTGGTGAATTTTTTTCTTGCTATCAACCCAGGTTTCACCTTCAGCTCCGTCATTCTTGGCAACAAAGTTGATTCACATTTGATTCACAGTGAAGTCTTTTGTTCGACCACCTTCTTTTACAACGCTGATGATGTCTGCTCGAGCTGTTGCCTCCTCTTATTCCATGACAACAGAGTCGGAAAACGAGTCTGTTATTTCCACTTACTGCGTGGCTCGGTACAGAACTGAATGTTAGTCAATGTATCCGTAACAACTGCATGGCCCGGTACATAACTGAATGTTAGTCAATACATCCGTGGCAACTGCGTGGCTCAGTACAGAACTGAATGTGGGTCAATGCATCCGAGACAACTGTAGGGATTCAAGCCGCTGTTTCTTTTGAAAGCCAGCCCGTATTTTCGTTAGTATTTTCATGGAGTTGCTGAAGATGGTTGCTTGAGTACAGTCCTGTGTCGTGAGCCAGGTCAGAGCTTGTTGTCACAGTCATAGTTTCCACTGTGAGGCTGCTTGTTGTCATAGCCATAGTTTCCACTGTGAGGCTGCTTGTTGTCATAGCCATAGTTTCCATTGTGAGGCTCTTTGTTGTCATAGCCATAGTTTCCATTGTGAGGCTCTTTGTTGTCATAGCCATAGTTTCCACTGTAAGGCTGCTTGTTGTCATAGCCATAGTTTCCATTGTGAGGCTGCTTGTTGTCATAGCCATAGTTTCCACTGTGAGGCTCTTTGTTGTCATAGCCATAGTTTCCACTATGAGGCTCTTTGTTGTCATAGCCATAGTTTCCATTGTGAGGCTCTTTGTTGTCATAGCCATAGTTTCCACTGTGAGGCTCTTTGTTGTCATAGCCATAGTTTCCACTGTGAGGCTGCTTGTTGTCATAGCCATAGTTTCCATTGTGAGGCTCTTTGTTGTCATAGCCATAGTTTCCATTGTGAGGCTGCTTGTTGTCACAGCCATAGTTTCCATTGTGAGGCTGCTTGTTGTCACAGCCATAGTTCACATTGTGATGCTACTTGTTGTCACATCCATGTTTTCCATTGTGAAGCTATTTTTTGTCACAACCATATTTTCCGCTGTGAAGCTGTTTGTTGTCACAGCCATAGTTTCCGCTGTGAGGCTCTTTGTTGTCACAGCCATAGTTTCCGCTGTGAGGCTGTTTGTTGTCACAGCCATAGTTTCCAATGTGATGCTGTTTGTTGTCACAGCCATAGTTTCCAATGTGATTCTGTTTATTGTCACAGCCATAGTTTCCAATGTGATTCTGTTTATTGTCACAGCCATAGTTTCCACTGTGAGACTATTATTTTTTGCTGCTAAAGACCACTGGCTTATTTTGCTGTTCTGCCATTTGAGTTGACCGTAAAGATCCGGGCACACTTCCTGCCTTGAACCGCCAATTTGTCTGTGTAAGTAGCTGCATGGCCACCTCTGATGTTTTCAGTGACGTATTTTTCACTGAGTTACGACCCCAACCTGTATCACAGCAGGAATATGTTCTCTGCGTCTTTTTTTCGATGTAATATGAACATAGAAACTAGAATGAAGAACGTAGGGTAACTACAAAAATCAATAGAAAGAACAACGAAGTATGAATGTAAAAAGAGAAAGACAAATAAACTCTCACTCAGTGCATCTGCACACAATTAAACTCTCATTCATTGTACGTGCACACACATAAAATGTCATTTAATGCATCTGCACAAAAATAAACTCCCACTAAGTTTATATGCACACAATTAAACTCTCACTTAATGTATCCGCACAAACATAAACTCACTCAGAGCATCTGCAGACAAATCAACATTCACTTAGTGCATCAGCATTCAAATAAACACTCACTCAGTGCATCTGACATCAAATAAACACTCACTCAGTGGATCTGCACATAAAAATATTTTACTCAATGCATCAGCAAACAAAAAGAAAAACTCCCTCAGTGCATCTGCACACAAATAAACTTTAACTTAATGCATCTTCATACAAATAAACACTCCCTCAGTGCATCTGCACACAAATAAACTTTAAATTAATGCATCTTCATACAAATAAACACTCCCTCAGTGCATCTGCACACAAATAAACTTTAACTTAATGCATCTTCATACAAATAAACACTCCCTCAGTGCATCTGCACACAAATAAACTTTAACTTAATGCATCGTCATACAAATAAACACTCCCTCAGTGCATCTGCACACAAATAAACTTTAACTTAATGCATCTTCATACAAATAAACACTCCCTCAGTGCATCTGCACACAAATAAACTTTAACTTAATGCATCTTCATACAAATAAACACTCACTCAGTGCATCTGCACACAAATAAACTTTAACTTAATGCATCTTCATACAAATAAACACTCCCTCAGTGCATCTGCACACAAATAAACTTTAACTTAATGCATCTTCATACAAAAACACTCCCTCAGTGCATCTGCACACAAATAAACTTTAACTTAATGCATCTTCATACAAATAAACACTCCCTCAGTGCATCTGCACACAAATAAACTTTAACTTAATGCATCTTCATACAAATAAACACTCCCTCAGTGCATCTGCACACAAATAAACTTTAACTTAATGCATCTTCATACAAATAAACACTACCTCAGTGCATCTGCACACAAATAAACTTTAACTTAATGCATCTTCATACAAATAAACACTCCCTCAGTGCATCTGCACACAAATAAACTTTAACTTAATGCATCTTCATACAAATAAACACTCCCTCAGTGCATCTGCACACAAATAAACTTTAACTTAATGCATCTTCATACAAATAAACACTCCCTCAGTGCATCTGCACACAAATAAACTTTAACTTAATGCATCTTCATACAAATAAACACTCCCTCAGTGCATCTGCACAAATAAACTTTAACTTAATGCATCTTCATACAAATAAACACTCCCTCAGTGCATCTGCACACAAATAAACTTTAAATTAATGCATCTTCATACAAATAAACACTCCCTCAGTGCATCTGCACAAATAAACTTTAACTTAATGCGTCTTCATACAAATAAACACTCCCTCAGTGCATCTGCACACAAATAAACTTTTACTTAATGCGTCTTCATACAAATAAACACTCCCTCAGTGCATCTGCACACAAATAAACTTTTACTTAATGCGTCTTCATACAAATAAACACTCCCTCAGTGCATCTGCACACAAATAAACTTTTACTTAATGCGTCTTCATACAAATAAACACTATTCAGTGCATCTGCACACAAATAAACTTTTACTTAATGCGTCTTCATACAAATAAACACTCCCTCAGTGCATCTGCACACAAATAAACTTTAACTTAATGCGTCTTCATACAAATAAACACACCCTCAGTGCATCTGCACACAAATAAACTTTTACTTAATGCATCTTCATACAAATAAACACACCCTCAGTGCATCTGCACACAAATAAACTTTTACTTAATGCATCTTCACACAAATAAACACTCCCTCAGTGCATCTGCACACAAATAAACTTTAACTTAATGCATCTTCATACAAATAAACACTCCCTCAGTGCATCTGCACACAAATAAACTTTAACTTAATGCATCTTCATACAAATAAACACTCCCTCAGTGCATCTGCACACAAATAAACTTTAACTTAATGCATCTTCATACAAATAAACACTCCCTCAGTGCATCTGCACACAAATAAACTTTAAATTAATGCATCTTCATACAAATAAACACTCCCTCAGTGCATCTGCACACAAATAAACTTTAACTTAATGCGTCTTCATACAAATAAACACTCCCTCAGTGCATCTGCACACAAATAAACTTTTACTTAATGCGTCTTCATACAAATAAACACTCCCTCAGTGCATCTGCACACAAATAAACTTTTACTTAATGCGTCTTCATACAAATAAACACTCCCTCAGTGCATCTGCACACAAATAAACTTTTACTTAATGCGTCTTCATACAAATAAACACTATTCAGTGCATCTGCACACAAATAAACTTTTACTTAATGCGTCTTCATACAAATAAACACTCCCTCAGTGCATCTGCACACAAATAAACTTTAACTTAATGCGTCTTCATACAAATAAACACACCCTCAGTGCATCTGCACACAAATAAACTTTTACTTAATGCATCTTCATACAAATAAACACACCCTCAGTGCATCTGCACACAAATAAACTTTTACTTAATGCATCTTCACACAAATAAACACTCACTCAATGCATCTGCACACAAATAAACTTTTACTTAATGCATCTTCACACAAATAAACACTCACTCAATGCATCTGCACACAAATAAACTTTTACTTAATGCATCTTCACACAAATAAACTTTTACTTAATGCATCTTCACACAAATAAACACTCACTCAATGCATCTGCACACAAATAAACTTTTACTTAATGCATCTTCACACAAATAAACTTTTACTTAATGCATCTTCACACAAATAAACACTCACTCAATGCATCTGCACACAAATAAACTTTTACTTAATGCATCTTCACACAAATAAACTTTTACTTAATGCATCTTCACTCAAATGAACTCTTACTCAATGCATCTGCACATAGATAAGCTCTACGCCTGGAAATCCATAAAGTTGTAAAACATGTTAGTGCAAGTTTACATATTATATAGGGAGTAATGTTTTCTGAAAATAGTTTACCGACAAACAATCCCCTTGTTATGTACTTCATTAAATAGAACAGATTCTATCTCCACTATTACACCAGCAACTCAAGTTCCCCCAAGCTTGACCTGTTGTATAAGAATTGTGAATAAATCTGCCCAAGCATTTGACACGTATTTATTATCTGTTTAGATCTCACAAGTATGCGTTAGAGAGAGAAAAAAAGAGAGAGAGAGACATACAGACACAGAGAGAGACACACACAGACATAGAGAGCGACAGAGAGAGACACACACACACAGAAAGAGTATCTAGAAGGTCAGAACTGTAAGAACTTGTGCTCTTGCTAAACTTGTTATTCTGTGGCAACCATCTCAGATTCCTGAAACCCCAGTCCAGCTATGAGATTAACCAGGAGAGTCTGAGGTACAGTTTGAAACGTTAAGTCATCATCAGATACATGCATTTCCACTTCAGATGTGTATAACTTTGTAAGAACCGCTGAGCAGGATTCAAGATTTTTAACATCATTGGTCAGACACTACCTCCGAGGTCAGTAATTCTGTAGCGCAGATGTAAGAGAATTCCTTAATTCTGGAATTCTGTTCTCTTATTTAACGACTATACCGTTCTATTTGACAGAGATAGGCCCCGAGAATGTGAAAGACAGGAAAGAGAGGAGGAAACGCCCCCGTGATTCACTGCTGTTATTTAAAGATTTGGATTTGTTTGGTACTGCTTCATCAGCTTAACAGTGTCACGGAGTTAACGTATTTAGATGTTACGTTCAAAAAATGTAACCGCAGTAATAAACCTCGTTAATTGTGCGCAATCCTAATTAAAATTAAAAATAAGGTTACTTTTTGAATGATCTTGTGATTAGATTATTAAGTTTGAAAAATGTTTATTTACCTTTAATAGATTTTATTATGTGGACAGGAGCTCAGGTATTATATTTCCAAGAACTGCACATTTACAAATCAAAGAACAGCATTTGGATCCCCATCGGTTTGAACATACCTGCTATAATCTCTACACTTAAACTGTACTTACCTTTAAGGTCTATAATATCTACAAGATTATGAAAGAGCAGAGATATTGCATACTATTCTCAGCCAGGAACTTTAGCTTGAAAGTGGCTTCCAAAGGTTATTCACCTTACCACACATAGGCGCACCAAGCTTAAAGTTTTATTCTTGCAAAGTTGTTTATTCGCACAACCCCTTTTAAAAGCAAACTTTCTATCTGAATTTCTTTCTTATATCGTGGATATAACTTATTATGTTTAAGACGAATAAATTTTAAACTATTTTATTTGCATTTGCTTTCTTTGAAAAAAAAAGGAATGAAGAGAATCTAAATTTTCTTTCTGGAGTTTTATTTTTTCTTGCACAAGTTACGGATAGGATCGCACACCCCCCCCCCCCCGAAAGAGTATCTAGAAGGTCAGAACTGTAAGAACTTGTGCTCTTGCTAAACTTGTTATTCTGTGGCAACCATCTCAGATTCCTGAAACCCCAGTCCAGCTATGAGATTAACCAGGAGAGTCTGAGGTACAGTTTGAAACGTTAAGTCATCATCAGATACATGCATTTCCACTTCAGATGTGTATAACTTTGTAAGAACCGCTGAGCAGGATTCAAGATTTTTAACATCATTGGTCAGACACTACCTCCGAGGTCAGTAATTCTGTAGCGCAGATGTAAGAGAATTCCTTAATTCTGGAATTCTGTTCTCTTATTTAACGACTATACCGTTCTATTTGACAGAGATAGGCCCCGAGAATGTGAAAGACAGGAAAGAGAGGAGGAAACGCCCCCGTGATTCACTGCTGTTATTTAAAGATTTGGATTTGTTTGGTACTGCTTCATCAGCTTAACAGTGTCACGGAGTTAACGTATTTAGATGTTACGTTCAAAAAATGTAACCGCAGTAATAAACTCGTTAATTGTGCGCAATCCTAATTAAAATTAAAAATAAGGTTACTTTTTGAATGATCTTGTGATTAGATTATTAAGTTTGAAAAATGTTTATTTACCTTTAATAGATTTTATTATGTGGACAGGAGCTCAGGTATTATATTTCCAAGAACTGCACATTTACAAATCAAAGAACAGCATTTGGATCCCCATCGGTTTGAACATACCTGCTATAATCTCTACACTTAAACTGTACTTACCTTTAAGGTCTATAATATCTACAAGATTATGAAAGAGCAGAGATATTGCATACTATTCTCAGCCAGGAACTTTAGCTTGAAAGTGGCTTCCAAAGGTTATTCACCTTACCACACATAGGCGCACCAAGCTTAAAGTTTTATTCTTGCAAAGTTGTTTATTCGCACAACCCCTTTTAAAAGCAAACTTTCTATCTGAATTTCTTTCTTATATCGTGGATATAACTTATTATGTTTAAGACGAATAAATTTTAAACTATTTTATTTGCATTTGCTTTCTTTGAAAAAAAAAGGAATGAAGAGAATCTAAATTTTCTTTCTGGAGTTTTATTTTTTCTTGCACAAGTTACGGATAGGATCGCACACCCCCCCCCCCCCCCGAAAAAATATATATGTGTGTTACACATGTGCCACTAAAATATCTGTGTGTTATACATGTGCCACTAAAATATCTGTGTGTTATACATGTGCCACTAAAATATCTGTGTGTTATACATGTGCCACTAAAATATCTGTGTGTTATACACGTACCACTAAAATATCTGTGTGTTATACACGTGCCACTAAAATATCTGTGTGTTATACATGTACCACTAAAATATCTGTGTGGTACACATGTGCTACTAAAATATCTGTGTGTTATACATGTACCACTAAAATATCTGTGAGTTATACATGTACCACTAAAATATCTGTGTGTTATACATGTGCCACTAAAATATCTGTGTGTTATACATGTACCACTAAAATATCTGTGTGGTACACATGTGCCACTAAAATATCTGTGTGTTATACATGTACCACTAAAATATCTGTGTGTTATACATGTACCACTAAAATATCTGTGTGGTACACATGTGCCACTAAAATATCTGTGTGTTATACATGTACCACTAAAATATCTGTGTGCTATACATGTACCACTAAAATATCTGTGTGTTATAAATGTACCACTAAAATATATGTGTGTTATACATGTGTCACTAAAATGTATGTGTGTTATACATGTACCACTAAAATATCTGTGTGTTATACATGTACCACTAAAATATCTGGTTGTTATACATGTACCACTAAAATATCTGTGTGTTATATATGTACCACTAAAATATATGTGTGTTATACATGTACCACTAAAATATCTGTATGTTATACATGTACCACTAAAATATCTGTGTGTTATACATGTACCACTAAAATATCTGTGTGTTATACATGTACCACTAAAATATCTGTGTGTTATACATGTACCACTAAAATATCTGTATGTTATACATGTACTACTAAAATATCTGTGTGTTATACATGTACCACTAAAATATCTGTATGTTATACATGTACCACTAAAATATCTGTGTGTTATACATGTACCACTAAAATATCTGTATGTTATACATGTACTACTAAAATATCTGGTTGTTATACATGTACCACTAAAATATCTGTGTGTTATACATGTGCTACTAAAATATCTGTGTGTTATTCATGTACCACTAAAATATCTGTGTGTTATACATGTACCACTAAAATATATGTGTGTTATACATGTGCCACTAAAATATCTGTGTGTTATACATGTACCACTAAAATATCTGTGTGTTATACATGTACCACTAAAATATCTGTGTGGTATAATTGTGCAGCTGTTGTCTGAACGGTGAAGTGGTTAGTGCGCTAGTCTCTGATGGCCAAGGTCGGGGAGAGTTCGAATCCGTCCCGAGGCAGACCAGTTAGTCAGCTGTAGAAATAGGTACCTGACTTTTTCTGAAGCTGGGGAAAGAAAGGTGGTCAAGTGTGATGCTGACCACATCACCCTCTAGTGTCCCGACAGATCAAGGAAAAAAATGGGCACTAACACCTTATCTTTATGTGTCTCTAAGCCATGACAGGGTTACCTTTACTTATACATTTACCAGTAAAACAATCATTGAAAATGTCATGTCACTTCATGTGACGTGTCCTTTCTAGAACTTTGTCCCTTTCAGTGCCTCCCTGAATGCAGTGCTGTTTTAAGCAAATTAACCAACATCTCGGAATGACATATTCAGACTTTCCGTGAAAAATTCACACCAGGAAAATTAAATTACAAGTAAACTGTTACATCAGCAGCTACATGTAAAATTAAACAAAAGAAAAAGTTTCGATTAAGGCAGAAGGGATGCCATCACCAGGTGAAACATGTGAAAGCGTCACTCACCTGTATGACGTCACCCAGGTGTGATTCATTTTGTCAGTAAACACCTTAGTGTTACCATACACCTCAAAATAAGGGCATGCCTCTATCCATCCTTCCATCCATGCATCCATCCATCCATACATCCATACATACATCCATCCATCTATCCATCTATCCATCCATCCATCCATCTATCCATCCATCCAACCATCTATGCATCCATCCATCATCTATCCATCCATCCAACCATATATCCATCCATCCACCCACCCATCCATCCATACATCCATCTATCCATCTATCCATCCATCTATCCATCCATCCATCCAACCACACGCACGTACGCACACACACAATATGCGCGTATATACACATAATTCGGTCCCCGCAGTTGATCATGGAGACAATTTGATGAACTTTACCTGCGGAAACTTTGCTACTTAATAAAATATATAAATCAGGCAGTCTCAACATTTGTTCTAGAAACTTTGCTACGTAATAAAATATATAAATCAGGCAGTCTCAACATTTGTTCTAGAAACTTTGCTACTTAATAAAATATATAAATCAGGCAGTCTCAACATTTGTTCTAGAAACTTTGCTAGATAGTGACTAATATTTCTCCTGAAATAATAATTACTTTTGTGTATTTTATATTGTATTGAACACAATTTTACATCTAAGTACATGATAAGCTGATGTGAGCAAGTAATTACTTTTGAAAAACCAGACGTAAAAAAAATGTATATTATCACAAACAGTAAACACAAAACAAAATCTATCATTCTCCACCTGTGAGTGTAAAGCTAAACTGGAGAAGAAAAAAAAAGTAAGACTACGTTGTCAGAAAATAGAGAAAATCTTCCAGTTTTATGTCGCACCTCAGGTATCGCCAGTGTGTACTATATAAGAAATCTACTGAAATACAGAAAAACAGTTTTCATTCACAAAAAAATCAATATGGGCAGAAATTTTTGGTCGGCAAAGTCAAGAAATGTCGGCATAAAAGAGGACATGGGGGTAGACCTAAGCACCCCAGCAAGTAGACTGAGTGAGGAGCTTACTGATCCAGAGAAAAGCTCTCTACGAGGCCAGCATCATATAACAGGAAATTCTCTATATAAGAATTGCACTAAACCGAGCCGAAAAAGTGGCCATACATAGTTCTTTTGAAGTACATAAGCATTTATGTGGAAACAAAATATTCTCAGCTGTTATAATTTTTGTTTAAACTAAATTAAATACCCTACCCCACCCCCCCCCCAACCCCCGCACTTACTTGACATATCCTGAAAAACTTAAGCTCTCTAAAATTACAGGCACGCTCACACACAAACACACTTCTTCGCGGGAACACACACACCGTCACACATACACTTAACATACACATTGTCGCAGGAAAAACACACACACATTTCTTCAAAACCACTGACCTCTAAAAGAAATCCTAGCATTACACTTTTGTGTGTGTGTGGGGTGGGAGAGGGGAAGACAGCGTAAAAGAGAACCTGTTTACAAGAAAATGTATCCATGGATCCTAGTAACTGATGCGTGTTCTAAATCCTAGACAGCTTCTCAAAGTTCTGATTGTTTGAGTTTATGACGAGGTCTAAATAAACAAATAATAACTGAGGAGACACAGAAAGATTAATTTTTAAAAAACATGGAGACTGATTGTGAGATTGCTTGCGATGTTGATGCCCATTCTTAATGCGATAATATTATCGTGGTACTATATACTGCATTGCTGTCTCACTCCAACAGCTCTGTTAGTATTGTGACAGTCATCACGTCTAGGAAGTTACTCCTAACATAGTGTGTTAGTTATCTGACAGTCATAGTATGTTAGTTATCTGATAGTCATAGTGTATTAGGTATCTGACAGTCATAGTGTAATAGTTATCTGACAGTCATAGTGTATTAGTTATCTGATAGTCATAGTGTATTAGGTATCTGACAGTCATAGTGTAATAGTTATCTGACAGTCATAATGTATTAGTTATTTGACAGTCATAGTGTATTAGTTATCTGACAGTCATAGTGTATTAGTTATCTGACAGTCATAGTGTATTAGGTATCTGACAGTCATAGTGTATTAGTTATCTGACAGTCATAGTGTATTAGTTATCTGACAGTCATAGTGTATTAGTTATCTGACAGTCATGGTGTGTTAGTTATCTGAAAGTCATAGTGTGTTAGTTATCTGACAGTGTGGCATTTCATTTTGCCACAAGTCAAAGATACTTAATCAGTTTAAATTGTGAGCTCACTTTGTCTATAATTAGTAACGCACATGCCAAGATAATACAACAGATTAGTCTGAATTCAGTTAAGAAATAACACTAGGCAACTTATTTGGTTGAAGCAAGAATTCTACTTTCTATCACTGCCTGTCTCAGGCATACAGGCAAAACTACTAGTTTAGTTAGTGCCGAGACGGGCAGTGTAGGTTAAATAATGGCGGCTGTTCTTGGTTTTCAGTTCAGTCAAGTGTAACTAGTGGCGCAGTCCAGCCTCTTCTCACGGAGGACGGCACGTTTTCTTGATATTCTTGCTGGTCTGCTGAGTTTTGGCATTTGTATTACAGAAGTATCCTGAGAGAGAGAGAGAGAGAGAGAGAGAGAGAGAGAGAGAGAGAGAGAGTTGGCAGACAGTGCTGCATGGTTTATGTTACCCATTCTGCTAGTAACGTTTGAAAAATACATTTCTTGGTTCAGTATGAGGTATATGTTGTCTGTGTCTACAACTTCACGGATTCTGGACGTTCAGTTGTGAGTTTTGTAGATTGGTCTTGTGCAGGTTAAGGATAGTTAGATTAAGAGTTTTCTATATTGTTGCATTTAGCTTAGGAGTTTTCTATATTGTTGCAGTTAGCTTAGGAGTTTTCTATATTGTTGCAGTTAGCTTAGGAGTTTTCTATATTGTTGCAGTTAGCTTAGAGTTTGTTAGGAAAGTAGTGGATTGTTGAAGTTGGGTGGTACTAGCTAGATTTGTCTTGTTGTGCTGGTAGTTTTGCTGCAGACTTTTTAACATAGCTTGCTGGTGAAAAAAGAAGTTAGGTTAGAAGTTGAGTTTTGTAGTAGCGTCCTCTTGTCCTTCGAATTGGCGTCAGGGGTGTGTTGGCAACTCTTCTTGGCAAGTCCTCAAGGCGGCGATGATGTCCAGACCGCCCAGACGACTGGGGCACCTCTAGCTTCCAGCGGTTCTACACCCGTACATGAGATGGCGACTGCAGTAAAACTGGTATAACTAAAAACGTGTAGACCCCAGCCGTACCTCATGTAGCAGTCCGGGCCTGTGTTGATTGGATCCGACTTCACCTAGAGCATAGTACAGGTATTAGAAACTGTCCTGATCAAGCACTCCACTCCAACAAGGGCAGGTAACATATTGTTATTAACTTTGATAGCCTGACTTCTTGCAGCGAGGCTTCCCAGCGACGCCACACTGAAAAGAACATTGTTGGACACTGCCCAGGGTGTCTGTGACTCTCCTAGGTGTGTAAACTTATCTGGCGCTAAATCCACATTTTATGGATAGATTGGGAAGAATTAGATCAACCCAGCTGTTTCAGGCATTCTCTTGGCATGTACTACCGTACTGCGTGGCCAAGATCTCGAGACCCCCATGACCGCCAGCCCAGATTCTCCCCTCCAAGGACACTGCGTGCCAGTTAATTCAGCAGCTTACACATATTCATACATCACATCAACATGAAATACGTATCACCAAGTCAGTAATCAATTTACATCAATTTATTAACACTTTCTGCATATATCAAAGTGACGCTGCCACATACATTACATACACAGGACATCAACATGTATCATCATGATAATAACAAGACATGACGTAAATTTAATGCATTTTCTGTAACCAAATAACAACTAAGTCAGTGGACCAGATTGGCCTGGGCTCCTCTCACCCTACTAAGCAATTATACATTTATCTCAGAATTGTGCCGATGCACTGGTAACACATTTCAGCCGCTGTTGGCATGAAATACCCATCCCCCTATCTCACATAAAACTTCCCTGCGCCAATGCACTGAATAACATATTTCCACATGTAAAAAATACACTGAATAACATATGTTACGTTTGTGCCCATTCACTGAATAACATATTTCACTTTTGTGCCCATGCACTGAATTAAATATTTCACTTTTTTCCAACGTACTGAATAATATGTGATGGACCTAGGATCGTCCATCTAAATATGACAAGACTTAACAGAATCAGCGAAATCTTCACGTACGACGACAGTACTCCAACAGCACAGTATGATTTACGACACATCATATAATCAAGAATACGTTTGAATCAAACATTGTGAAGTTGGTAGGGCTAACACCGACGAGACGAAATTAGCTCCCAGCCATATCCTCTGTTTCTTTGTATCTCCTCTCAGCTTCTTGAAGTCCACATGAAATTAACACCATGATGGCATCCTCCGTGCCATTCAGAGAACATTAATCATCATGAATCACAATTTTATATATATATAGGGCTGCTGGGGCTAAGTATTTACATATCAAAAACATGCAAGCAGATCGTTGCTGCTGGCTATGCTTAGTGTGACCTTTCCCGCACAATTTTTCCTTTATATAGGTCTTCCACCCCCGCATCACGTGAACGGACTTGCCTCAGTCCACTACGTATAACCAGTGAACTTCGAAATGGCCGTTCACAGATGCCCTCATATCTCGTGGGATTAAGACCAAGTTGTTAAGAGACGAACCTGTAACATTTGGCAGGGCGATAGAATTAGCCTTGGAGGAAAATGTAATTACTGATTCGGTGACCCTCAATTGTAGTTCCCGACTGTGGGTTTTTTTCAAAAAGAGCAACCAACAACGAGCTGGCAGCAGCTGACAGGTCACGATATCCTCCACCCCAGAAGACGCAGCTGGTTTCTCCACCTGAGAACCCACCAGGGCCTTGCATCACATAGTGAGACAGGTAGGGGCGCTAACAGAGGTCGAACACAAGATCCAAAGACCTGCACGTACACAGGCACAAGAAACCTGGGCTTGTTGTGGAAATCAGGGACATATACTGCCAGTTTTTGTAGGCATACTCCTAGAAGACTCCTAGAAGACTCCTAGAAGATTCCTAGACGACTCCTAGAAGATTCCTAGAAGATTCCTAGAAGATTCCTAGAAGACACCTAGAAGACTCCTAGAAGATTCCTAGAAGACTCCTAGAAGATTCCTAGAAGATTCCTAGAGGTCTCCTAGAAGATTCCTAGAAGATTCCTAGAAGACTCCTAGAAGATTCCTAGAAGATTCCTAGAAGATTCCTAGAAGATTCCTAGAAGAATCCTAGAAGATTTCTAGAAGATTCATAGAAGACTCCTAGAAGATTCCTAGAAGATTCCTAGAAGATTCCTAGAAGATTCCTAGAAGACTCCTAGAAGACTCCTAGAAGATTCCTAGAAGACTCCTAGAAGATTCCTAGAAGATTCCTAGAAGATTCCTAGAAGAATCCTAGAAGATTCCTAGAAGACTCCTAGAAGACTCCTAGTCACATTTAAAAAGTCGGCGCACTGTGAGCTCGTGTGTGTCCGATCTTATACTCACACTGTCTAGACCTGACAAAAGATCTGTCTCATTCTCACCGTGTAGACCTGACAAAAGATCTGTCTCATTCTCACTGTGTAGACCTGACAAAAGATCTGTCTCATTCTCACTGTGTAGACCTGACAAAAGATCTGTCTCATTCTCACCGTGTAGACCTGACAAAAGATCTGTCTCATTCTCGCACGCTTCATCTTTACTTACGGTGGCTGTTCTGTCCTTGTTTCTATAGCGTCTTGTGGGGTTAGAGCTTTGTTAGACATAGGTACTAGTGTCTGTCTGATTGGTTAGAGCTTTGTTAGACATAGGTACTAGTGTCTGTCTGATTAGAGCTATGTTAGACACGGGTACTAGTGTCTGTCTGATTGGTTAGAGCTTTGTTAGACACGGGTACTAGTGTCTGTCTGATTAGAGCATGTGACCGAGGTTATGGTATGGTTCGCCATGTGGTCTTGCGTAGACCAAGTTTATTTCATTTTTGGCCCCGTACGTTTGATACGCGGAATATATGTCATTTTAAAGGACTTATTGTGAGGCGGATTAGCCTTATACCCTTATTCCTATTCTGCACATGATGTGAGTAGCCACATGTGACAAGTATAGGTGGATGGCATGATGTTAATGTGTCTTACACTACAATTCATTGAGGTGAGGTAAACCCAGAGGAGTGTAGTTAAGAGTTCTGAGTAAAATGATGGTACAAATTACTGCAAATTAATATTGAATAAATAATCGAGGAATGTAGACTTGTGTATGAAATTTATCACTGGTTTGATTATGCACTGTGGTTTGCTGAAACCCTTGCGTTTGTCTTTGACAGGAGATTATGAAAACAAATCAGACGTGAGTTTCTACTACCAGATGGGTGGAACTGTTGAGTTCTTTATACCAGAGCGGTGAAACCCGTCTGGAACACCTGCAGTTAACTGTATACCCACGTGACTGTGTAATGAAGAGATAATTTGTTCAGATCTAAGGTAGACCTGAAGTTGAGTCTGTTTCATTTTATTTAAATAACAGAAGTAGTAGACTATTGTGGTGGGGGATACTACTAACTTGACTACTTACTTGACTACATTCCTTTTGAGTTGTTTTTTTTTCTTTTGAATACTCAGAGAGATATGCGTAGGGATGAGTATCAATTTTAACCTTTCTGAGAGTTTTGCTGGTTTGGGGGGAGGGAGAAATTATAACAGTATTTGGTGGAGGGTATCTAACCCTTGAGATAACTCTAAATTATTGTGTTAGAGTTAGGACAATGCTTGTTTTCTTTGTCAGGGTTCGTGATTTTCAAGTCATTGTTGCACGTGGAAAGTAAGTTTTGTGTTCTGGGTTTGAGACGAAAGTTTCAGCTCAGAGAGAAGAAAGATTTTGACTGTGCAGTGAGAAGATAGTGTAGTCTGGTCTGTGTTTAGAAATGTAGTCGTGTTTAAGTATGTGATAGTTGTTAGCCAGCTTGAATTCTCATGGCGCTATCCTAGCAACTTGGCTAGATAGCAGCCCGTAATTATTTGTATTGGAGTATGCATGTTCGGAGAAATCGTTTCCATATATTTTCGTCGTAAGCCATCACCGTCATCATGACTTTCACGCAATAAATCGGATGTGAGTGCCAGGGTAATGCAGTCTTGATAGATACACCCAGTGTGCCAGTATGTGATCGTCCTGGGTGTCCTGTAAAGAGTGTATCATTGCAAGGAGTGTTTCATCGTCTTCTGTCTGTACATCAGTAACTGTAGTCAGCGCAATAGACAACCAGCAGCATACAAGCAGAAACAATACAATAAAAGTCAACTAAGATTATACTAGTCATTTATTTATTGTGCTCTGTTACAAAGAGAAAATCCTTCACGTACCCATCCATGTCTCTTTAGGTCGATTCATGCTTCTGTGTCAACACGTCCCATGCTTTCCTTAACATTCCTTACGGGTCAAGCTTCATGACTGACATCTCCCTTTCTCCGACATTTTAGATTTCTCTTGTGATAGTTTCTGGAGCTTTTTCTTGTACAGGGTGACCTCCAGATTGGATTTCAAAGTCAATGTCAAGATCATGACCTACTACCAGTTTAATGTTGTGAGAAGGAATATGGCTGTCTTTATTTATACTTCTTGGTCATTGCATTATTTTTAAATACGTTTTTTTCCTGTTATCTTTACTGTTGTATTCAAGGCTGGGCAATCTATCTATGAAAACAAAAGGGACATAACCCATGCTTTTTTAACGAGTGGTTCGGCCGTTTTTCTACAAAAGAAAACGCAGTGCAACTTATATTGGACAAGCTGAGTACCCGAAATTGTAAGGGTATTTATCTAAATCACGAAAGTTCAATTCATTTCTACAACCTTCTAAATGGTTTTATAGAGTTCTGTTCGTTTCCACGACCTTCTAAAAGGCTCTAAAGAGTCTAGACTGTTCTACAGAATTCAATTCGTTTTATTCGACCAAACTTGGGCTTAATTGTCATCAGGACTGTCACCAATCAGCTTAGCGACCCCGCACAGTATGGACTCGACACTAATCTCGGTCAATTTGGATATTTTATCTCCCACCTTCACACTCAGGTCTCCCATGCCGATGGAGGCTGAACTTGGACTTAAACTACATCAGGAGTTTCACTATTCATCCAAGCGATGCAAAACCTATGGATTCGACACTAATCTCGGTTGTTTTCGATGATTTGTAAATGTCACCCCTATACCACCGCCACTGCTAGCCCCCCCCCCCCTCATGTGGTTGGTGGCTGATCAACTACTGTATGGGGGCTCTCTGATATGAAATAAACACTCTGACCATTTTCTACATAGACGATGAGGTGAACAACAGTACGGTGTCTTCCGTGAATCAGAAATCTGCTCCGTGTATCATGTTTCCCGTTATCAATGCCAGAGTTTCGGCACCTCAAGAGATATAACGTCATCGATTTGGGTGGGCTGACCTTTGTCCAACACGGCCGACAATCCACAACAGGTATAAATATCGCGGGAGTTACTTCCCGTCGTTCAGTGGGGTATTGCTTGCATCGGTCGGTTTCGATCCCACCCAGGCCTCCCGAGGGGTCCCAGGGATGATCTAACCCACGCGGTGCATTGTCCAGATTGTAAGTCATATGTGTGCCAAGTTTGGTTGAAACTGTTCCAGGCTTTCCAGCGTGATGCTCTAACTTACATATACATACGAACGTTCATTTATATAGATTATGGGGGTGGGTGGGTTGGGGTGGTGTGGATGAAGAGGAAGGCCACATTGATGTCGTAATGGTAGTAAATAATAGTTATTTAACTTATGTAATATAATGTAATAACATCAAAATTAATGTTATGCGGCCACTGGTAAGCAGGTTAGTGGTCTTTGTTCTGTTATATACTATATATATATATATATTGTGAATGGACATGAACCTTCCATGATACAAACACAGAAGAGAGATTCTTTAGTAGAATCATTATTATAAAACATACAGATACTGCCCGTTTGGAAGCATTATGGCTGCTGTTCTATTTTCACATGTAGCTGGTGTCTAAAGACTATCATAACAGTTTCATAAATTTGTTACAGAAAAGTTTTCTGCTGTTGAAGTTAGATACACACAGTGTTTAGAGCATACATCATGTGTATATCATTCGTAATAATAAACTGACTTTATGTTAGGTCGACAATTAAACAATGAGACTAATTACATAAAAAATAAAATAAACAACAGTTGAAGATATAGCCTTTATGTTATTCAAAGTAAGCCCCTTGTGCATTGATACAGCGAGCTGCACGGTCTAACAAACACTGGAACGACCTCTGCAGTTCATCTGTTGGCATGGCCCTTAAACTCGATGATACGGCCCTTTGGTTGTCATCAGTATCGTCAAGCGTCCTTTCAATGTTAACTTTAATTTTGGGAATAGAAAATAATCGCAGGGAGACAAAGCGGAGAAACAGAGTGGATTGATGAGAACACAGGAGCCCGATGAGCAGGTGCATTATCATGAAGAGGGGGAAACAACTGCCAGGTGTTGAATACTCGGGTCGGACTCGGAGAATTCTTCTCAATAGGTGTTTTAAAATACTTAAATAAACTTTGGCAGTGACAGTCTGTCCCTCTGGAATAAATTCTTTGTGAATAACTCCTTTGCTGTCGTAGAAGCACACCAATGTCTTCACTTTCGACTTTTGAAGACGAGTCTTTGAGCCTTTTGGTGATAATGATAACTTCCACTGAGCACTTTGGCCTTTAGTTGTGGGATCATAGCCGAAAATCCATGTTTCATCCTCTGCAACAATCAAATTTAAGAAGTGTTTATTTCTGCGACACGTTTTGATGATGTCTTTTGCGTACTCAACATCATCATCATCATCATCATCATCAGGTGCCGTGCCGACTGGCGTTGGCTATTATGCTTCTCCAGAGTACCCGATCCTTCATGCAGGTCATCAGTTCAGTTGGTGATCTCCTCTCACACCATCCTGTCAGACTGTCCAGTATCATTTCTCTTGGTCTTCCTCTTGACCTTCTTCTTTCTATTTTTCCTGTTGTTATAATATTTTCAATGCCCCCTCTTCTCATTGCATGTCCTATGAAAGTACATTGTCTCTCTCTTATCTTTCTGACAAGGTTTTTTGTCTCTCCAGCTCTTCTCATACATTCTTCATTAGTTATTTTTGCTGTCCAGGGGATTCGCAACATTTTTCTAATAAACCACATTTCTGCTGCTTCCAATGATTTTTGTCCATGATTCACTTCCATATAACAAGATAGGTTCAATATAGCATTTTAGGACTCGTTTTCTAACATTCATTGATAAAGATGTGTTAGCTAATATGTTTCTCATTCTCTGAAATGCAGTCTTTGCTTGGCCTATTCTGTTCCTAATTTCTGTTTTGCATTTCCCATCTGAAGTTATTACTGCTCCAAGGTATTTGAATTTCTGCACCTGCTTTAGAATGGTTCCATTTAATTTAATACTGCATGCTGGTGGATTCTGTTTCTTATATATAACCATAGTCTCTGTCTTTTTTATGTTCAAAGTAAGGCCTTTCTGTTCACTTTCTTTGGCCACTTTATCCAAGAGATTTTGCAGGTCTTGTTGGTTCTCCGCTATCAGTACTGTGTCGTCAGCATACCGAAGGTTGTACTCAACAGGGTTAAGTTTTTGGTCGTCAGACAACGAATGTGGTATAAACCAGCAAGAAACTTTTTTTTGCCCAAATCTTCTACTAAAATTTTACGAATGGTCTCTCCGTTAACACAAAATTAATCTACCATCACCTTCACAGTCAAACATCGATCTTCTTGTATTCGTTCTCTGACTTTTGCAATGAGTTCCTCATTACGAACATAAATTGGGCGTCCATGTCTAGTTGTATGTGTAATGGTTTCCACACCACATTTTGAATCGTGAATACCACCTGAATGCCTGTGCATGAGATAAACAATTATCCCCATAAATTTATTGCAACAACTCAATTGTCTCAATGGCACTTTTTCTGAGTTTTAAACAGAATTTAATGTAAGCTTTTTGCTCCATGTTTATTACGTGAAATTGCACCTCTAGCTAGGTCATCAAAATGGCGGCTTGTTTGTCGCCTGCTTATCTGGCGCCGATGAAAAGTTGCCAGATCATAGATGAAGGTTGCCTCTTTGGATTCGATGCTTTGCTTCATAGATGGCATTTTTGTCTTGCCAAAATAAAATCAGTCTCATTACTTAATTGTTGGAACTTGTATATACAGTGTGCATGTATATATATATATATATATATATATATATAATTATTTAAATGATTTAATTATTTAAATCGAACAACTGCATATATATATATATATATATATATATATATATATATATATATATATATATATATATATATATGTTGCTCAATTTAAATATGTAATGGAAATTACTCACGTGATTTTAATTTTTAATTAAAAGCGGCTGGACATTAACAGAAACTTGAAGTATTTCCATCAGGTACATTAACACTTGTGTGAGTGTCAAACAGTGAATCTTACTATCGCCATTGCTGAATTGGAAATTATTATGAAGTTCAACGTGGAACTGGATTTCTGCGATGCCAGTTAAAAGTGTTTGAGTCTTGTGGTGGTTCTTCGCTGTTTGACTGAGTGTGGTGTGAACAGCAGTGCACCAACGAGTCAAATGAGCAAGAGTGTCCCAACGTTTTCAAGATGGTGGTCGGTTCTGTGTGCCGAGCTACTGATTGACTGATGGAGTGATTGATTGATCGATTGATTGATTGATCTTTATTTCAAAAGGGTTACGAATTGGGCTCGCAGGCCCGTCTGCCATGCTGCCCTTTATCATACATCTTAGTGTTATGGCACCTCTGTAAGCTGTGAAATTCACACAGATATCACTGATTCTTCGTTATGTCGGCTCAGTCAGTGGTGAACTGTAATGGTCTTTGTGTGTCCTGGCTCGTCTTGGCGCCTTAGCTACTGAATTCGTGAATGAATGAATAATCTTTATTTTTAAAGGGTAAAGAATTGGGCACGCAGGCCCATCTTACATTCTGCCCTTCATCACTCCATCTTTCATTTTTCCCACACATTCGATTTACTACAAATATACAAATTAAATTAGGAAAAAACATATCAAAAGAGTGTAAGATTTAACTACTACATTCAAAGTAAAAGAGAGGAAGTAATTAACCTAATAAAATAGTTCTCACGCACACATACACACACAGACATATACATAAACAAAAATACATTGTAAATACAGATCTTCTAACATTTTTTAACAAACATTAAAATAATGTCTAACAATAACTAACAAGTTACTTTTTGAACTGTGTCACGTGATGAGAGCGGAGCTTATTAGCTTCGCATCTGGGCTGTTGCAGTTCCTAAAATGGCGCCCTCGCTGGCTGGCTCATCCCCACGAACTGATACGACGGACCATCGATGAAGATTCTGTCCATACTCTCTGACACAAGTCGTGGGGCGAATATGGGAGTATCTCGTACGTGATGATACCGAGAACCTAATACTGAACTGAACTGAACTGAACATTAACACTGTTCTGTAAAGCAGAAAAAAGCTCAGTTTACGACTTTCTACTTAAACAAAATTCTCAATAAGTACTTTCTAGCGCATGTAAAATTATTCTAGTTAGTTTGGCTTAGAATAAATAACAGTGTTAACAGTGAATAAATAACAGTGTTAACAGTGTAACACTAATCATTGAATATCTCAAAGTAAACTTTTTATTTTATTGTGAGCCACATCACACTGCAAACGTTGGTTCTGTCTTTAAAATGATATGAAGATGAAAAGTATTTAATTTTCTGACTGTTAAATTATTTCTTCCATTAAATGGCTAAGCAGACCAGTTTTTTACTTACACTGGCCGGTTCTAGGGATACTATTTTTATATGCAAAAAACGAATGGTCGCAAGCGAAGGACTTGGCCTGGAATGCTAATTATTTTCTATTTAACTTAGCTAAAAACTGTAGTTTCCTCCAGTGTAATGAAAATAAATCAGTATCAAACTGTAGCTTCCTCCAGTGTAATGAATATAAATCAGTATTAAACTGTAGCTTCCTCCAGTGTAATGAATATAAATCAGTTTCAAACTGTAGCTTCCTCCAGTGTTTCATTCATTCATTTGCATGTCCCTTGCGGAACTTTGCCTCCCAAACAGCACTCCTGTAGGCCTTTCGGTTGCGGGCAAGATGGCCTGCTGCTGTTGCATCCATTTGCAGATCATCAACGATGTCTTGCAGCCATCTTCGCTTTGGTCTTCCTCTCTTTCTTTTTCCCATTATGTACCCTTCCAAGACAGTTTTCTCTAGATTATCATGACATTTAATGTGTCCAAAATATTTACGTTTTCTCTCTTTAATCCTCGTTACTAGCCAGCCTTCTTCAATATTAAGTTCTTGTAGTATGGATATATTTGTTCTTTTTTGTGTCCACGATATTTGAATAACTCTTCTGTAGCATTTACATTCAAAGGCATTTATGCGTTTCTCAGCTGTTTTGTTAAGTGTCCAGGTCTCACAGACATATGTTGCGATGGGAAAGATGCATGCCCTTAAAAATCTTATTGTTGTAGTTCTGTCTGTTTCTCTCCACAGATTATTTCGTTGTTTTACTTTCTAAAGAGCAACAGATATCTTCCTTTTAATTTCCCTCATTGTATCTCCATTATTAGTCAGTAATGAACCAAGATATTCAAAACTCTCCACTTCTTCCAGTTTTTCCTCATTGACAGATATATTCAACTGCCTTGTTTGTTTTGTCAGTTGTCATCAATTTAGTTTTCTTCGCATTAAGATAGAGGTTTTGCACTTCACTATTCTTACGGACTGACATAATTAGTTTTTCCATTCCTTTTTGTGTTGTGGACAGTAATACTGTGTCATCAGCATATCTAATCTCTGGTATTTCATAACCTCCAATTGTTATGGCATCATAATATTCTTTGTGTACATATTCTCTAACATTCCTCATTATATGTTCAGTATACAAGTTAAATAAGTAAGGCGACAATATGCACCCCTGACGGACCCCTCGTTTTATGTCAAATCAAGTTATTGTTTCACCATTTCTTCTCACTGCTGTTTGTTGATCTAGATACAGCAGTGATGTTAATTGTATCAAATGTGTTTGAAATCCCATTTTTTCAATTATTTCCCAAAGTTTCTGGTATTGTACACAATCAAATGCCTTTGAGTAGTCTATAAAGGCTAAATATAGATTCACATTAAACTCTCTGCATTTCTCTATTATTAATCTTAGATTGAATATATGATATCTTGATCCTCTTCCTTGCCTGAAACCAGCTTGGACCATACTGACTTCTCCTATTTTCTTACGAAGTCTATCCATTATTATTTTTAACAGAATTTTACTAGCATGGCTAATCAGGGCAACAGTTCTGTAGTTTGTGGATAGTTTCAGGTTACTCTTTTTTGGCAGTGGTATGAATACAGTTCTTTTCCATTCTTTTGGCCAAACACCTGAATGCCATATCTTTTTACATAATGCATGATAGATTGTTGCACATTCCTTTCCTCCTGCTTTAATAAGTTCAGCTGTTATCTCATCACATCCTGGTGATTTACCATTTTTCAGATTCTTTATTGCCCATAAAACTTCTTCCATTGTCGGCTCGGGTTCTTTCTCCTCCAATAATAATTCACACTGTTGATTTCTGCTTCCACAGTCGGTTGTTTCATACATTCATCTGCAATATTTTTTCTATCTTTCTAGAATTTCCTCTGTCTCTGTCAAGGTATTCCCCATCTCATCACAAATTACATTTAGCCTAGGTGTGACATTTCTCATCACTGTCTTCATTTCTTTAAACATTTCACTATCTCTTCCACACTTCTGATGTCCTTCTACTCTTTCACAACAATCTTGTATATATTGTTTTATGTCTTTTCTTATGTTTCTTCGTACTTCTGTTGTTAAAGATTTATATTTCTCTTTGTTGTTGTTTGTCACTTTCCATTGCGTCTTCATTTCTCTACGTTGTTTTATCAGTTCTAGTGTACCTGCTGTAATCCATCCATTCTTTTCTTTTTTCTTTACTGGAACCATGTCTTTAGATGTTGTTATTAAGATATCTCTGGCCTGCGTAGCCAATTCATCTGGTGTCATCTCCTCCTGTACAGCCATCAGGATTTCGAAACAGTTCTTCACTTCTATACCGTATTGTTCTGGTATTTTTGTAAGATCAAAGCGGAGTGGTCTTGATCCCGTAACTGTCTTTTTTATCTTTATCTTCATGTCTGCTATTAATAACTCATGGTCCGTGTCAATATCAGCACCTAGTAAAAAGTTTTTGCTGATGTTATACTTGATCTCCACCTTCTTTGCACTAAAATGTAAACTATTTGATTCCTGGTTTTCCCATCAGGTGATGTCCATGTGTAAAGTCTTCTTGGATGTAGTTTAAAAAGTGTGTTAGCAATCATTAGCTGATTTTCCATGCAAAAAGCCATTAGATTGTCACCTGCCTCATTTCTATGTCCTATACTAAATTTCCCTACAACATGTCCTTCATCTTCTGCTCTTTCTGTATCAGTCTTTGCATTAAAATCCCCCATTATTAATACAATATCATTTTTCCGTACCTGGTCTATTGTTGTTTGCAATTTTTTATAAAAGTCTTCTACTTCCTGTTCTTGTGCTGCTGATGTAGGTGCATATGTCTGGATGATTGTTACATTTCTAGGAGTGCCCTTAAGTCTGATTGTGAGGATTCTATCACTTACTGGATTATAACCTAGTAATGCTTTTGATGTTAATTTGTCCAAGTAAAAAGCCACTCCATTCTTTCCTCCTAATTCTCCACCAGAGTATATAAAGATATTATCATTCTCGCTCTTGAAGTGTCCTGATCCTTTCCATCGATGTTCACAGATTCCCAAAATGTTTATCCCCGTTCTTTTCATCTCATCGCTTATTATTTGATACTTCACCTCATACATACTTTTTACATTCCATGTGTAACGAATATAAATCAGTATCAGACTGTAGCTTCATCCAGTGTAATGAATATAAATCATTATAAAACTGTAGCTTCCCCCAGTGTAATGAATCCATATCAGTATCAAGCTGTAGCTTTCTCCACTGTAATGAATATAAATCAGTATCAAACTGTAAGTATGGATAGTGACAGAAATATATTATATAGAGACAAAACATGAGATATGGACAGTGAGACATCGATAACATCTAGGGACACAATAAACATGGATACTGAAACATCGATAACATCTACAGACACATAAAACCTGGATACTAAGAAACTGATAACATCTAGAAACAAAACATAAAATCTGTAAACTGACAGATGGATAATATCTAGAGACAAAACATAAAACATGGATACTGAGACTTGGAAAACATCTAGAGACAGAACTTGATACATCCATACAAACAAATGAACGTTATTTAAGGAACAAGAAGAGAAACAGCTTTTCTAGCTACAGCAACATGGCCAGAGATAGAACTAATTGAATTCTATTGAAATTATAACAGTATTCTGGAGACGTCGCATAATGATGATGATTATGATGACATAATAACAGATCAGGCAGTTGTGTATGAATAAGAGATGATACATTATCTCTAGAAAGAGAATATGGTAAAAGAAAGTTTTGTCCAAAGCAGGCCTATCAAGATCAAATCAAGAACATTTTTTCCGGTGCGTAAGTTTTATTTGTAATTTTCTTCGTGATAACGTATTGCCATGTGTTGTGTTTCAGGCACAACAAATATGTTTAAAAATGAGAAACAAGAGAGAAGTGTGAACAACATTGTTAAGTGTCATAAGAGGTATATGAATATAATCATATATATCCTTGAATATATCGTATATATATTCTTATATAAGTATGAAAAGATATATATATGCTGTTAAGAAAGTCTGGTGAGACATATATTATGTAAGCAAATGCCGCATATGTCAATAATTAAACTTTTATATTCTTCTGTTATTATAGCTGTTGTATTCTGTTGTTTTCAATTATGAAAGTTGTTGTATGATATATCTTATCTTATATCTTATATCCTTCCCGTGCCGTTAGACGTCACATAGGGCTCGCAAAGTAGTTCGCCAATTTTTCCTGTCTTCGGCGAATCTTTCAACCTCAACAAAGGATTTTATGCCTGTTAACTTGGCCTCTCTTAATAATGTCCTCTTCAGAGTTTCACGCGGTCTGCCCCTTTTTCTTCGGCCTGTTGTGTTCCACTTGATAGCTTGTTTTGGGATTCTCTGCTCATTTCTTCTCATCAAGTGACCAACATATGTCCATCTCCTTTTCCTGATCACCTGTGAGACTGGTTGTTGTTCAGTCATCTGTCTTATCTCTGCATTGTTCTTGAATTCATTCCACTTGATGCCGAGTATTTTCCTTAGGCATTTGTTTTCAAAAGAGTCTAATTTCTTTTCTATTTCTTTAGTTGTTTTCCAGCTTTCGCATGCATAAATGAGGGTGGATATTACATTTGAATTGAATAGTCTTAACTTGGTTTTTGTGCTTATAACTTTTGAATTCCATATGTTCTCAAGATTCTTGAAGATTGATGCTGCTTTTGCAATTCTGATCCTAACTTCCTTTCTAGTGTCACCATCCTGGTCTATGTAGCTGCCAAGGTATGCAAATTGATTGACTTCTTCAATATCTGTCCCTTCTATGTGTATTTTTCCATTTTGATTGATGGGAATTTTCATTATTTGTGTTTTGTCCCTGTTAATTTCAAGTCCTATTTTGATAGCCGGTGAAGACAGGCTATCTGTTTTTTCTTGCATGGAATTCACATTATTACTGATAAGAGTTATGTCATCAGCAAAATCAAGATCTTCTAGTTGGGTCCCATGTACCCAGTCAATACCTGTGTTACCTGTGCAGCATTTTGTCATTATGAAGTCTATTGTAATCCCAAAAAGTAAAGGAGACAGTATACATCCTTGTTTCACGCCTGTTTCAATCTGGAACCATTCACTCATCCCTTCTTCTGTCTTGACTGCACAACCATATCCATTGTATAAGTCCTTAATGATGTTGACAATTTTAGATGGTATTCCATATAGACATAAAATTCTCCATAATGAATCTCTGTGTATGCTATCAAATGCCTTCTTAAAATCTATGAAATTCAGTATTAATGGTTTATGCTTTTCAATATGTTCTTCAAGTATTATTCTGAGAGTAAAGATCTGGTCGAGACAGCTTCTCCCTTTTCGAAATCCTGCTTGTTCTTCTCTCATTGCAGTATCCACTATATCTTTGAGTCTATTCAAAATGACCTTGCAAAATACTTTTGACACAACTGATATTAAGGTTACTCCTCTCCAGTTGTTACAGTCACTAAGGTTGCCCTTTTTTGGTATTTTAACAATGATTCCCTTCTTCCAATTAGAAGGGACCTTTTCTTCTTTCCAAATCTTGTTAAACATTCTTTGTAGTTGTCTCATGTCACTATTGATAGCTTTTAGCTGTTATTTCATCTTCACCTGCAGCTTTGTTGTTAGCCATTAAATTCACTGCTGTTTCAATTTCATGCAATTTAATTTCATCTAGATTGACATTTAGTTGTGGGGCTGGTAAGTCAGTTTCAAGGTTGAACAATTCTTTTGGGTGTGGTCGATTGAGTATTTCTTGGAAGTGTTCAGCCCATCTTTGCTTTTGGTCTTTATTTGATGTTAATAGTGTTCCAGTTTTGCAAAGGATTGGTCTTTCTTTAGATGTAATAGTACCTGTTAGCCTCTTTTGTATGTTATATAAAGTTTTGCTGTCTCCTGTTTTTGCTGCTTTTTCTGCCTCTTTCGCCATATTGTCTATGTATTCTCTTTTATCCCTTCTAGCTGAACTTTTTACTTTCTTGTCTATGTCTTTGTATTTTGCTTTTGCCGAATCTCTTTCGTGATCTGCTTTTGCATTCAACATGTTTAATTTGACTGCTCGTCTTTCATGTATATACTTCCATGTTTTATCTGATATCCATGCTTTTCTATTTGGTTTTTCCAATCAAGCGCTTACTTTTGCTGCTGTGATTATGGCTGTGCTGTAAGAATTCCATAATTCATCTATACTTATCTCCTCAACCTCACTGGGTGTTTTGGAATGATTGGCAAGTTCCTGATTGAAATTAATGTTAGTATTTTCTTCTTGTAGGCTGTGGATGTTTATCTTTCTGTGTACTGATTTCTTGTGTTGACTTTTCAATTTTAGTTTTATTTTCCCTATGCACAGGTTGTGATCACTGTTGACATCTGCACCCCTATAAGCCCTTACATCCATGAGAGATGTTCTGTATTGCTTTCTAATACAAAAATGGTCTATCTGGTTTCTAGTTCTATCATCTGGAGATATCCATGTTGTTTTATGTATCTCTTTGTGTATGATATATATATATATATATATATATATATATATTGCTTTCAGTTATGAAAATTGTTGTATGATAGATATTCAGTATCTTTCTACTCTGACAGCTGCTTTTCTGTGTGTTTTTTCATAAAAGCAGTTTTTTTTTAATGACAGAACCAGTAATGATAAAATTCATTTAGATATGTCAGTGATATTCGATAAAAAAGTTGATATTTTTAAATGGCAATTAGAGATGGTCAAAATACATGAGAAAGTGTCCTATCTTAGCTGCACTGTCTCGTTTTATAACTTTTCTAGGACATCTGACAGTTAAATAATAATAAAGAAGGTGGTCTTCTTCCAAAACTAGGCCCAAGTTTCAGTTTTGCTTCATTTTAACAAAAATCTCATATACTACACCCTACTTCCTTTCCACTATCCTCAGTTTGTAAGGTTTAGGGTGTATAACAAACCCGAATATGTAGTCAGTGGGAGGTGGGTGGGCTGGATCTTCTGGAAGGAATTCAAATTTCTGGCAGATGTTCGAGAGAAACAAAAATATCTCCATCTTAGCTAATGCTTCTCCCAGACAGATACGGCGTCCAATACTGAATGGGATAAACTGTTCTGGATTCTTCAGTTTACCGTTGTCATCAATAAATCGTTCAGGTCGAAAACTCACGGCGTCTGATCCCCAGATGGTCTTGTCATGAAGTACTGAGTCCAGGTTAAGGATGACTTGACTTCCTTTAGGAATGGTGTACCCTCTGAGGGTTACATTCTCAGGGCAAGTGTGAATCACAGAAAATGGGACAATACAGGCCAGACGTTGGGTATCCATGATGACTGCGTTCAGATATATCAGCTCTGATTTGTCCTGTATGGTCGGGGTTCGATGTGTTCCCACCTTCTCGTTGATCTCACTGTACACTTTCTCTTGTACTTTCGGGTTGTTGAGTAAATACAGAATACACCAGCTGATGGTGGAGCTTGTGGTCTCAGTTCCTGCTTCAAACAGATGTAGAGCTGTCTTCTTCAGACTGTCATCATCCATTGTTGTTGACGTACCCGAGTCTAATTTCTTGTTTTTCTCAAAGTTGTAAGCGTCCACGAAGTTATTAACTTCACCAGAGTCTGGATTCTGCCTTTTGGTCATATCAATGAACTTTGTGAGTGCCCGAATAAGTGTTTGAGAGTCTTTAGTAATCTTCTTGGCTTTAAAGAAATCCCCAGGGAGGTATTTCAGCCAAGGTAGGAAGCTGACTAAGTTGTTTTGCTGATCTGACGATATGGAAATAAGCGTCTCCATGAGATGCTGAAAATCTTCGTTGTCATATTCAAAACGACGACCAAACAAGATCGAACAGATGACATTCGAGACGCTAACGTTGAGCATGATGTGAATGTTGGTTGGTTTTCCTTTCAGACCAACCAGAAACTCCTTAAATGAAGCAACTTCATCCAGAATCTTTTCTGCCATGATGTTCTTACCCATACCCAGTGTCCGGAGAATGGACAAGCAAACTGACCTTTGCTCTTTCCAGTAACTACCTGAAGTGAATGCAACACCTTTGTCAGGTATTCCTGTGGCCTAAACAACAAATACAAACAAAAAGGTAGAAAAGGTGATGTGGCCACACAACAAAAACAATATATTTAACGTAGCATGGGAATGTGGGAGCAATTTTACTTTGTTTTTCTGAAGTTAAAAATACAAGTGGAATTGATTAACCTGTCATGCAGATTGTGGTGGTTACAAAAGTTACATTTTTAAATTTCAAATATATATATATATTTTTCACACATGCCATGATAGTGCGGTACTCATCGTTATCTGACAGCTAGTTTTTGCTGTTAATTTTAGCACTGTGTTGGGTTTTATAGGCTGTAGAATTGTCCACAGCCTTCTTCTACAAAAGTCACATTCCTTTACCAGAGCTATGTTAGGTGATTTTTACTATCATGGTTTTGTTCTGCAACAATCTTAGTTACACTATCCATTTTTGTTTCAGAATAAATGAACAAAGGGCGGAGAAATGGGTATAGTTTTACAAAACTCTAAAATAATAAAGGTGATAAAAGCAGTCAGAAACATAGTGAGAGAAAGTAGGAGTATGTAGCAATGAAAAACATACAACTGTTCAAGATTTCAGCAAATGTCTTTGTCAAGGGCAAATGGAAAATAAT
Organism: Achatina immaculata; assembly: GCA_009760885.1. Classification (NCBI taxonomy): domain Eukaryota; kingdom Metazoa; phylum Mollusca; class Gastropoda; order Stylommatophora; family Achatinidae; genus Lissachatina; species Lissachatina immaculata. Next base: position 26,844,573 of record CM019702.1, read on the forward strand.
ACAACAGATGTATGCAGGAAAAATAAAACTTGGCTCTTTGGTATTTTCTTGGTAAGAATGTCAGGCACCCAATGCTCCCATATTGATGTAACTGAAAAATTTTTTTTGGTTACAAATGTGCTACTTTCCATATTACTCTGACTGCCTAAATATCACTCTGAGCATTGATTAGCATAAGCGTGCAGAATCTACCAAGACTGTCAGTGATGTCCTGGATTGAAAGAGTTAAGGCTGATAGTTAAAAACTGCCAACATCTGACTGTGAATCTGCTCTGTGAGACTCATTCTTGCAGAAAGTAAAAGTAGGCAACTGAATGAAAACTGACAGAAAGAAGCAATGGCAAATAATAGAAAATGGTAAAGCACAAATAAATAAATAAATAAAATAAAAAACAAAAACAAAACTGGTGATAACCATAGGCCTAATAAAATTACACAAATAGCACAGATAATTAGAGGGAAAATAACTGGGGGCTGGAGGAGAGAATGAAGGAAGGATAAAAATGAGTAGAAGTAGAAGAAGAAAAAGAAGAAGAAGAAGATTGATTGACTGATTTTTATTTCCAAAGGGTTAAGAATTTGGCACGCAGGCCCGTCTGACATTCTGCCCTTTACCATACAACTTTCACTCTATTCCAGACAGTCTACAAATATGTTGCTCATACAGCAAACATAATTAACAATAAAGTAACTACATACACATAGGTTAGTTAGTGCTGGTTAGTTATTTGTGTTTGATCTTTGTCACTAATAAGCTTTACTGTTCGCTTTTGAAGTGAGTAAAGCCATTTTGTACATGTGACACTGAGCAATCATCCTAGATTGTTGAGCAATAGTCTAAATGGGTTTGTATATGTGATATGTAGTATGTCTTCCTTATGTCTTGATTGATGAAGTGCTTAATTTTGGCAAACTGGTATACTTTTTGCGCGATGAATTTTGTTAGACCTTGCACATGAGTGTTCCAGGTCAGATATTGGCCAGTAATAAGACCTAGTGCTCGCTAACATTTTCTATCTCTGATGTTTTCGAACAGGGCCGAAGTGTTGTTTTGTTGCGTTTTATAGTTTCTGTCTTGTTATGAGCATTGATTTTGTTTTATCGGTGTTTATAATCACGCCATTGTTGTTGCTCCATTTAATTAGATTGTTTAACTCGACCTGAAGAGTTGTAGTCACTGGTGTAGACTGTCCAATCATCGGCAAAAAGGTCACAAGAAGAATGTTTAAGATGAAGTGGAAGATCATTGACATAGATAGCAAAGAGCAACGGGCCTAGAATAGAATCTTGCGGAACACCAGTGTCAACTATGCAGAATTTTATAGAGAATTGCTGAAGAATACTACTTGTTGTTTGTTTGAAAGAGATGATGCAATTAGTTTTTTTAGGTCAGAGTGCAGTCTATAAATCTTTATTTTTTTAAAAAAAGAATATCATGGTCAGTCATATCGAATGCCTTTTTAAAGTCGACAAAGATGGCACCACATAGTCTGTCGTCATTTATGTTTACTAACCAGTTTTCTGTCATTTTGGTAAGATCTGTCTGACAGGAATGATTGGGTCTAAAGCCTGACTGACTGTCTATGAGTAAATTGTTCTCTTGCCTGTGTCGCAGAATTATTTTGTGTATGTTTTTTTCGAGTGGTTTTGATAATGACGATAGTATGAATATCGGTCTATAGCAGGTAAGATTGCTGGATGAGCCAGATTTAAAGCGAGGATACACCTTAGCAGTTTTAAAGCCTCGGGAAAATAACATTTTGCAATGCACTGATTGTAAATGCATGTTAGTGTATGTGAAATGACAGGTGCAACATACCGTAAGATCTTATTACTAATATCATCAAGTCCAGCTGTATTGTTGTTTTTCTTTTTTAAGGATAAGAGGTAACTGAAAATTTCACTGACTGTTAAGACTGGAATGTGCAAATGTTTAAATTTAGTACATCTGCTATCCATGAATGTTTGTAGTTCATGGAAGTCGCATACAGGAGCTGATATTGATGATTTAAGAAAGTTGATTTCTTCTCTGAAATGTGCACTGATATGTGCGCTAGTGTATGCAGGACTGCTGGCTTGAAAATCAAATTCTTTTATTTTATTTTATTTTATAGAGTATGTATGGCTTTCCTAATTGATTTACTGTCTGATTTATTCTCTACCAGATTCCTAAAGTAATTTTTTTTCTCTTGTCTTATTAAGTATTGAACTTTGTTTCTGAGTGAACGGGTCCTAAAGTCATTGATTTTGTGCGTCCAGTCACGTTCTCACATGGCATGTAATATTTCAGATATTATCCAAGGTGACTTCATCTGGTGTTTTACTCTCACCTCTTTCATGGGGATATGTTTGTCTAATATATCTCTGAAGATCGTTAGCCAATATTCTATTGTCTCATCATGATCAGTTAGTTGGTACACATGTGTAAGTGAAGATTCTTGCATATCATTTAGGAATAATTCAAGCGTAAATTTTAAGCTTCTAAATTTTATGCTGGTGTGATTGTGTTTAAGAAGTTTATACCCCTTTCTTGTCCACATAGAGCAGACTGGGTAATGATCACTTAATGAAATATGAGGGATGTTACATTCAATGATGTTTCTGGGTGGGCTACATGTATGTGATCTAATAATGTTGATGATACTTCTGTTACTCTGGTCGGTTTGGTGACAATTTGGCAAAGATTATAGGATAATATAATATTGCTCCAAGTTGGATTTGATTGTGTTAGATCCATGTTGAAATCTCCAAGAATGATAACATCTTTGAACTTAAAGGTTGAAACCTCATCCATCATAATCGTGAAGTGATCATACCACAGGGATGATGCATTTGGATTACGGTATAAAAGTACAAGAACTAATGGACTCTGGTTTGGCAATTTAACTTCCGCCCAAATACACTCTACCTCTGATGATTTGAGTTCTTCTCTACGACTAAACTGGATAGTTGTGGAGACATACATTACTAGACCTGTTTCTAGTTTTTTGGTTGTGTCAAGCCGGATCAGGTTAAAGCCATTAAATGTAATATCTTCATCGGTTATGTTCCTATTTAAACGGTCTTCAGAGAAGCCAAAAATGTGGAAATTTTTATTTAGTATGTGTGTATGTATGTGTGTTGCTTCAGGAATTTTACTTAGTAGGTTCAGATTCAGATGTCCTATTCAAAGTCCTCTTTATGTAACCATTTTTCGGTAGGTGGGGACATTTTATATTCTTGTCTATTATTATTATTAGTTTGAAAGTAATTTATATTATTACATTTACTACTGAAGTAACTAATCTTTTAAATACTACACACGGACACATTCTGTATACTAAACTTTCAACTGGTACACAACTCATCAGCTGAAATTGGAGACTGAAAGAGAGAAACGCCTATCTACTGAACAATTAAACGCTGAAATATGAGAATTCACTAACAGATAGAGTAATTAAGTATATAGTTCTCACACACAAATAGACACAACTCACACTTAACAAGAATTAGACAAATAGGTAAAAAGAAAAGGGGGCTGGGCAACAAATAAAATGCAATAATAAAACGCAAAGATTGCTAAATAAGCTTAAGAACAAAGATATCAGTCACTATCTTGCTGAATAACAATTCGTTTTTTGACATTGCGGGTTGAAGTTTGTGATGATGATGATGATGGCATTGCCATCAGTCTAAGGAATGTGGTGTCTGTAGGGTACCATGCCATGTGAATTATGCAGAGATAACATATAAACATGACTCAAGTCTGCAGGGCTAAATTGCAACAAATACTGCAGCTCCAGATTTCTTTGACGATGTTACATGGAACTTGCTTGTGTGTTGAGCTCTTCCAATGAGCTGTGCGACGGAGGAAGAATCCTGACGTTGTTGACGCTCGTATCAGCTCGTCTGATCGTCTGAGGCTGACGTGAGGGTAGGGGTGGAAACATTGTGTCATAGTCGGTGGTTTGCTGTGGAACAGGTGGTGCAGATTTGGGAGTCCCTATGGTTTTAGTGCTCGGAGGGGAGCTGGCTTTATGGGGGTTTTTTGTTGGATGTGGGTGTTGTTTGTGGACATTCATTTGTACTGTGTCTTTCTGTAGTGTACGTTCTGGAAACTAGATTTTTGGCAAGGATGCTGGTACCAAGTTTTGATGTATGTATGTGGTCCCTGTACATCCGTTTCTTCGGGGCACCAGAGGCTGTGATATAAAACACGATGTGGTTTATGAAGACAATGTTGTTACCACGACAGTATGACTGAAGTGCCTTGTTGTTGATGTCTACCAGGCGGCGTCCATGACCGGAGCAGGGTGGAATGTTGGAAGATAAGAAGATGGCTGCAGTCGGATACTTTTCCTTGATGGCGGAAGTCAAAGCCTGCATGTCGGAACGTCTGATGTTCTGGCCATTCATGCTGTCATTTATGCCAACATGTACGGAGATTTTCGTAACGCCTTGGTCTAATATTAAAACTTCTCAGTGTTTGCGTTGTTTTCGCAATGCCAGCTCCTGGTACTGCAATTACTGAGACAATGTCTTTGTCTAATGTGGACATCCGCTCACCATATACCCCCTTTATTAGAGAGTCCCCAATTATTAATGTGTTGTACTGTCCCTGATTTTGTGAATGGGAATTTGCTGCGTATTTCGTTCACGTTGTTTTTGTTTAGATCGTGACTGGAGGTGGGATGCGTTGTTTGACTGAGATGATTGTTGCGTCCTGTCTGTCTGCTGAGTATCTGGTACAGAGCTTTGTTGTAGAGCGTCGAAACTGTTGGTGATCTGGACCTCGATGGGGTACTCGTATCTTGCTCACCTGATAAAGAGTCACTGATTTCACTCTGTTTTTGCTGGTCATATTTCTTGTGAAGTTTGTTTACACTGGCTGGCGACGATGGGTGAGCCTTGGGCTTCATGTTGAGATTACTTCTACTAGCAGCCACTGACTGACTGTGGCTACCAGTTTCTGTCTGGTTGTTTTTCTGTAGTTTTCTTCTACTGTTTTTTTTCGCTGTTCGTTGATTGAATGAGCAGCTTCAGCTTGGTATTTTCTTCTCTCAGTTGTTCAACTTCTTTTCTGATACTGTCATTCTCCGTACTGAGTAACTTTACAACTTCCGGCCTCATGTCACTGATGAGTATTTTCACGAAGTCTTTAATAGCTCCTGTGAAGTCGTGGCCGCAGGGACAAGTAAGTGATTTTGTATCTGTTCCAACATCTTGATGAGCACTGCCCATGTCACTGAGTCTAGGAAAGTTACTATGCAAAGATTTTTCAGAGATTGGTTCAGTCACTATATCAACAGCCTCATTAGAACTGTTAGCTAGGCTAACTTTAGTGAAGGTGTCTGGAGACATTGGAGGTTTATCAATGGAAGCTGCTGCTCCTTGTTCTCCAGTTGTATCTAAGGTTACTGGTTCTTCTGTTACAAGTGTAGATAGTGATTCATGTTTGCTGGAGGCTGTAGCATCTTCGTTGCAAGTGAGAATAGCAGCGTTTTCTGGCACAGACTCTTCTACTGTCATAGTTTCCATGCATTCCATTCCATCTGCAACACATCCTTATCAATGAATGTTAGAAAACGAGTCCTAAAATGCTATATTGAACCTGTCTTGCTATATGGAAGTGAATCATGGACAATAGGCTGGTCTGCACAAAAATCATTGGAAGCAGCAGAAATGTGGTTTATTAGAAGAATGTTGCCAATCCCCTGGACAACAAAAATAACTAATGAAGAATGTATGAGAAGAGCTGGAGAGTCAAAAAATCTTGTCAAAAAATAAGAGAGAGACAATGTACTTTCATAGGACATGCAATGAGAAGAGGGAGCATTGAAAATATTATAACAACAGGAAAAATAGAAGGAAGAAGATCAAGAGGAAGACCAAGAGAAATGATACTGGACAGTCTGACGCGGTGATGTGAGAGGAGATCACCAACTGAGCTGATGGCCTGCATGAAGGATCGTGTACTCTGGAGAAGCACCTGATGATGATGATGATTTCATGCTATTGCCGCCTATATCAGTAGACTTCTTTGCGGGACTTGCAAAACTTTCAGCCATGTTTGTAATTGATATGTTTAGTTCATCTGGGTTATCTGCTTGAGGGATCTGACTGAACATCACTTCCTTGACTGTGTTTAGTTCATCTGAGTTATCTGCTAGAGGGAGCTGACTGACCATCACTTCCTTGACTGTGTTTATGTCTCCTTCTTGCAGCTCCATAAACTGTTTTGTTAGCCAGGATTCAATGGCCTCGGCATCACCTTGTACCATCATTTTGTTCTTGGTGTGGTAAAGATGAACTGTGAGGACTGGTGATTTTATGATGTCCTCAACATTAGCGCTTGCTTGTCATACCTCTCCTCTCTTTCTGCTTGATAGACCTTCCTAAGGTATTGCCTCAGGGACTCGTACTGAAGTGTGTTGTGACATGTCACAACGACACATTGTCCCTCGTTGGTGTATTTATCGTTAAGCCAGGTGGGTTACTGCATTTCTTTAGCTTTGTTCCCACGGCTGTGTGTTTGTTTAGGCTATAGTTCTTTGTTGTGGTAGACCGGAGACCATCCCGCCGGCTGGGCTTGTTCCTCACCTCACAGATTAAACCTTCTGTCCCGCATTCTATCATTGTTGCATAATGTCCAGATTAAACAGGGAACCACAGTCTGCCGCTCTGTTGGCTTTGTTGACTTCGTGGATTATCTTGCCTGGGTTACTGGTGTGCAATATAGCGATTATAAGTGCTTGTAACAAGTGAAAATAACTTACTATATTTCAAGAGATTATCCCACCAATATCACACACTTTGAACAAAGTACTTCATCAGAATCACAATCACAAGGTGAAAACATTGATTTAACTTATAATAATCAATTCCTTCTGGAACCACAGAAAATATTCGAGTATCTGAAGCTGAAAAAAACACGTCCTCACTGATTGAGCACTGCAGACAACATTCTCTAGGCTCCACCATGCCGATTCCTGAACACGCGTCGGACAAGCCACATCTTCTTACACGTTACAGCAAAGTGCTCTATTCATTTTATTTCCTTTTATTAATATAGCATTCATGTGAGTCTAAACTTTATCTCCTCTCTCTATTTCTTCGTCCTGTATGTTTATGTATTTTAAAAATACGTCGAAACGTCAAAACTTTGTAGTAGTTAAGTAATAAAGCCTTTCACACTTTTTTCCTAGTTTATACACCTTAACTGCATCCTTTGCACTTCATGTAGAAGTCACAGGACGTCACCATCATATGTCACATGACCACGTGGAGCAATAACAAAATGGCGGTTGCTGAAGTTTCGTTTCGTCAACGTGCTGTTATTGAATTCCTCGTTAAAGAGGAAATCCCCGCTGCTGAAATTCACCAAAAACTTCAACTTGCTTATGGAGATATGTGTATGGATGCTAGAAGTATTAGGAGGTGGGTGAAACATTTCAAAGATGGAAACACGAGCATCCAATATATGCCTCGTAGCGGTCGCCATCGAACTGCCTCCACTGAACGCAACGTGGAAAGGGTTGATGACATCATTAAAGAAGATAGTCGTGTCACAGTACCTGAAATAGCTATAAATCTTGGAATAGGACACAAATCAGTACATGAAATGACTAAAACCTTAGGCTATAGAAAAGTTTGTGCCCGCTGGGTCCCACAGGAGAGAACGTCCAGAAAGCAATGCGTCTGTGCCGTCGGTCAGCTGGAACGGAATTCCACCGGGAGGGTATTTTCAAACTTGCGGAGCGTTTGGAAAAATGTGTGCAGAGAAATGGAGATTATGTTAACAAGTGAAGAAAAGGATGCATATTAAGGTGATATATTTATATTTTCTCTATCTATAAATTTTGATTTTAAAAAAATTTGCTCACGACTTTCGGTATGACTCTTATAGAAGGAAGTTAGTGAAAAGTACAAGAAAGTTAGTGAGAAAATTGGGCACCAAGAGTACGAAACTGAGAGAATAGAAAATAGATAAGGGATACTTAGAACAGATAAAATAGCTAAAGGAAACGTAGAGCACAGAAAATAAGTAAGGGAAAGAAAAGAGATAGAAATGTAAAGTAGTTTATTTTGCACATTCCTTTATCCACCCCTCCCCATATTTTTTTCTTACTTTTATTATCTGTGCAGTCTGGGTGTCTTTCATTTATGTCGTAGTTATCCCTTTGCTATCTTGGACATTTGTCATCCTCACTGCTCGTTTTCCTTTTTAGTTCTCAGCAAATCGAATCTTTCTACTTTGTGCAAAAACAAATCCCAGTGGTCTGATCCAAAGACAGCTGATGACGAAGATTTTTACTACCGGTTTCTTCTTCTTCTTCTTCTTCGTCTTCTTCTTCTTAGGGGGACAGTTCTTACAGATATTCAGATGATTACACTTGGCCTACATGATTACACCTCGCCTACGTCTGTAGGGGCGCCTTGTGTGTCCCTGACTTTCTTACCAAAAAGAAGGCAGAGAGCTAAGTTTTATTTGTCATGTTTTCTTCTTTAGTTGTGTTATTTTTTTTTCATGTGGTCCACTGGACCTCCCTAATGTATAAGTGTCAATCTTACTTTCTGCTACTCTCGCTTCTATCGACTTTCCTTACTCTTTTTATCTTTTTGAAACACTAAACCATGCATCTCGTCTTCCTTTATTACTAGTACCAATTTTAATGCAGTCGTTATTTCTTTTATGTTTTACAATTAGATTTTGTTGTTGTGTAAAACAATATTTCTGTTGTAATCACTGCTTTGTTACATACTTTTGTGTTACATTTACAACATTAAATATTATTGGGATATTTTTTATGAAATTAACTGTTTTTATCTTTGCAATGGATTTTCACCTTCTGATTTTGAAAATGTTTATGAAGAAACAAACTATAAGTTGTATATCAAACCTCGTCGAAGAAGAAGACACGTGGTCTATCAGAGAAGACATCAGCTTTCTTCACCAGAGCTTCATGGATGAGGTCGTACCCGTTGAAAAAAATCATCAAATTTCCAACAATTGTTAAGCTGTAATGAAGGAGATTCAGTTGGTGAATGTTAAATAATACTTGATCTGAAGTAACGTTTTATAATACATTAGCTTATTGGTTTGCTCAGGCATTGTTTGTTTGCTCAGGCATTGTTTGTTTACTCAGGCATTGTTTGTTTACTCAGGCTTTGTTTGTTTGCTTTTGTTTCAAATGAAAAGCGGTCGGAAATGTTGCCTTGATACTTCCTGGTGACTAGTTCAGGAGAGTCATAGGAAAGTAAACCCTTGGAGAAAGTCTCAGTGAGCGAATCCAAAAGTGAGATATCTTCACTACGGACTTTGCAACATTGTCATGGAGCTATTGTCACTATTAGATATCTCCAAGATTAGGTCTGCATAACAAATAACTTGAGAGTCACTGAGGAATTTTTGTGACAGTTTAGAACCAATCATTGACAGGACAAAGATGATTTCTATCAAGAGGCCGCAAAAGGCAGGAAAGTCATTTTAGCTTATAATTTGATTAGTCTATGGAAACGTATTATGTAACATTTCGGACTAATCTCCATTATAATTGATCCGTGCTATTGGTAAGGCCTAAATATATACTGGCTTGCAAACTTACCGGGAAAAAGGAGACAAAAACACTAAATAGTCGACTAGTGAAAGACTTTCTAGTAAAGTCGAGAAATCGACTAGTTCTGTAGTTTATGCATAATTTCAGGATACCCTTTTTTTGGCAGTGGTATGAAAACAGTTCTTTTCCATTCTTTTGGCCAAATACCTGAATGCCATATCTTTTTACATAATGCATGATAGATTGTTGCACATTCCTTTCCTCCTGCTTTAATAAGTTAAGCTATTATCTCATCATATCCGGGTGATTTACCATTTTTCAGATTCTTTATTGTTTTTTTATCTTTTCTTATGTTTCTTCGTACTTCTTTTGTTAAAAATTTATATTTCTCTTTGTTGTTGTTTGTCACTTTCCATTGCGTCTTCATTTCTCTACGTTGTTTTATCAGTTCTAATGTGCCTGCTGTAATCCATCCATTCTTTTCTTTTTTCTTTACTGGAACCATGTCTTTAGCTGTTGTTATTAAGATATCTCTGGCCTGTTTAGCCAGTTCATCTGGTGTCATCTCCTCTGTACAGCCATCAGGATTTCGAAACGGTTCTTCACTTCTATACCATATTGTTCTGGTGTTTTTGTAATATCAAAGCGGAGTGGTCTTGATCCTGTAACTGTCTTTTTTATCTTTATCTTCATGTCTGCTATTAATAACTCATGGTCCGTGTCACAATCAGCACCTGGTAAAGTTTTTGCTGATGTTATACTTGATCTCCACCTTCTTTGCACTAAAATGTAATCTATTTGATTCTTGGTTTTCCCATAAGGTGATGCCCATGTTTAAAGTCTTATCGGATGTTCTTTAAAAATATGTTAACAATCATTAGCTGATTTTCCATGCAAAAAGCCATTAGATTGTCACCTGCCTCATTTCTATGCTAAATTTCCCTACAACATGTCCTTCATCTTCTGCTCTTTCTGTATCAGTCTTTGCATTAAAATCCCCCATTATTAATACAATATCATTTTTCCGTACCTGGTCTCTCGTCATTTGCAATGTTTTATAAAAGTCTTCTACTTCCTCTTCTTGTGCTGCTGATGTAGGTGCATATGTCTGGATGATTGTTACATTTCTAGGAGTGCCCTTAAGTCTGATTGTGAGGATTCTATCACTTACTGGACTGTAGCCTAGTAATGCTTTGATGTTGATTTGTCCAAGTAAAAAAGCCACTCCATTCTTTCCTCCTACTTCTCCACCAGAGTATATAAAGATATTATCGTTCTCACTCTTAAAGTGTCCTGATCCTTTCCATCGATGTTCACAGATTCCCAAAATGTGTATCCCCGTTCTTTTCATCTCATCACTTATTATTTGATATTTTCCCTCATACATACTTCTTATATTCCATGTTCCTACTCTTATTTTTCTTTTTAGTTTGATGCAGGAGTTTTCCTTGGTAACACTGTCAGGATTTTGTCCGTCATCACAATTACTAGTACTGACCTATGTCTCACACTCTTCCCCAGTGTTAAAATTAGATCTATCTGGCCTGGGGGACACCACCAGATCTTTTTCCTGTGTGACTTTCCATCTTGCTGTTTGGGTTTCTTGGTATATTTTCAGAAGGTAGTTTACCATTGTTTTCCTTCCGAACAGTGACTATACTAGTCAGTGATAGTAGCCATTGTCCCTTCCAAGCCTCCACGAGATCTACTTATGCCACGAATACCAGCTGCTTTCTGGATGTTCAGCGTTCTTGTGAGCTTTTAAAAGGAAAAGTTAGATTGTATTTCTTTACGTTAGAATAAGAGTGTTCTAGAGTATTTTAATTTCATGTGTCTGGATTTATTCAAACTCAGAACACTGGACTCACATTTTCTGTAAGTTTCAAACTTTGCCAATTACTCACGAAGAAAGCATTTTCTCCTAGATGGTCAAGTCTCCAATAATGGAACGATAGGCCTAACGATGAGCTTTACGCATGAGTAACTTTAATAATGTACCCCATGTATGTGTTGTGAGCCAGAGTCACAGCACGAAGTCAAACCATAAGTGCTCTGCTACCTAGTCAGCAGCTGACCAGAAGCCGTGAACCAGCGTCGTCATCAGCACCAACTCCGTAGCTAGCGGCGTCGTTCTTCTTCCTTCTCAGAGCCTGGTACCTATTTTCTTTCTTAAAGCTGTGTGAACCCGTGGAGTTTATTCTTAGCCACAGTCTGACTGCCACAGTGGTGCCTTTCTCATTATGAAGAAATGTGTGTACTATTCTGTGTCTAGACGATACTGTTCTGTGTCTAGACTAATCACTCACAACATTGCATGGATCTCTCTTTCAAATGTAGACTTTTCGTCTTGCTTTCTGTATGAATGACAAAGTCGACTAGAGGGCGATACAACATGAGCAACATAAACTTCTCAGACGAAGCTGAAAATGTTCAGTTATTTACAAATCAAGGCCCATTCTTGCTGGCAGCTCGAACTTACGCAGGGAAGCGTCAGTAACAAGTTTGTCTCAAAAATAATCTTTAATAGATGGCCGAAGAGACAGAGCTTTGCCCACTGACAACTAGAGTGTAGTTCGTTTTACTGGAGTCGCTTATTCGAGTCATTGGCATTCTTACTATCTTTTCCTATTAGCTCTGAAACGTTTTGTGCTTTTTTGTCGAAGGTAACCATGGAAACTATGATCTGATGTGTAATTGCTCGCGATTAACTTCTGTCCACCTCAAGCTGAGCTTCCTATGCGAAAATGTTGACCCATCCGCTATTTCTGTCCCGTGGAGTATGTGTACATGTAAACATTAGAACTACAAGTATACATCAGAGTATATAGTAGATGTATACAATAGATTTGAACAGTGTATGTACACATTAGATGGGAACAGTGTATGTATAGATTAGATGTGAACAGTGTATGCACATATTAGATGTGAACAGTGTATGTAGACATTAGATGTGAACAGTGTATGCACATATTAGATGTGAACAGTGTATGTAGACATTAGATGTGAACAGTGTATGTAGACATTAGATGTGAACAGTGTATGTAGACATTAGATGTGAACAGTGTATGTAGACATTAGATGTGAACGGTTAATGTATAAATTCGGTGTAAAGAGAAAGAGAAAAGCAAATTAGTATTTTACTTGATATGTTTAACTGAAGAGCATATTTTCTGGACTAGATATATTCCCAGCACGATAATAACAGGTGAGCAGCAACTCAGCTCAACACTACAAACAGAAATGGTGTCATGTGTGTATGTAAGAAATGTCTCGCTAAGGTTATTGTTATATTTTGAGGCTGGGTAACTCGTGTGTGTATGTAAGATTTATCACGTTACGGTTACTGTTATATTTTATGAGGCTGGGTAACATATTAAATTAGGTATGTTAATACCGCCAAAATGTAGCATTACCACCGATAGCACAAAGCTAAAACAAGTTGATAGATTTAAGTATTTAGGAAGAATTATAACAACTGATGAGAAATGTCACAACGAAATAAAACGCAGACGTGCTCAAGCCAAGTCAGCATTCCAGAAAATGAGAAACATCTTGTGCAACAGATCCATATCAATGGAAACAAGATTCCGAGTACTTAAATGTCACATCGAGCCAGTTTTATTTTATGGGTGTGAAGCATGGTCCATGAATAAGAGAGTATAGCGAGAAATGGAGGCCATGGAAATGTGGTTCATAAGAAGGATGTTGAAGGTACCATAGCTAAGAAAACCAACGAAGAAGTCTTAAGAGAGGCTGGAGTTAAAAGGCAAATTACAGCAAAGATCAGAGGCAGACAAAGGAGATTTGTAGGATATTTTCTTAGAAGAGGAAAATTCGAACGCACTGTGGCAACTGCAAAAATAGTGGGAAGTTACTAGATGGGCTGTCAGTGTGGCTAGGAAGAAAGTCACCGGCGGATCTCATAATCAAGTCTAAAGACAGGGAATTGTGGAGAGAAATGATCGCCTACGCCACGCGACACGGCACTTGATTGATTGATGTTAAAACAGGAATTATAAATATTATTGTTCATTGAATCCAAAGTCAGAACAAGGTGATCGTTTTGCAAATTTTTGCGTCATCAAACTTTAACTGCGGCTTTTATCTGAACTTTTTAGATTATTTTTTTAATATTTAAAAGAACAGTGCTTGGTTGATTCTTTGGGTAATTGTTTCGTTACAGATTTGTTGGTTGGTCTATAATATTTTCAAGTTGTGAATCATATATTTCTGACTAAATAAGATGTTCTATTATCATTTCACTAAATCACAGCAGAGGAAGTCCGATGAAACGTTCTCTACAGAATTCATTTAATTCTGGCAAATAAGATATTCGACTTAGAATTCACAGCATCACTTGTACTAAAATGTAGTATGACATAATCTTCGTCAGTTTCTTCGTTGAAGCACATCAATATCAAACTATCATATTCTACTTGCAGCATTCAGATTCATAATATACTACACTTGATATGGTTATTCATAATCCCTTGAATCACTTGAAACACATCTTCAATCTGTCCTAGAACTACTTCTGCAAGACTGCTTTTCCTGAGTATCTATTTCTCTAATTGTCCATCTATTCCAACTGTCGAGCAGATGACAGGTAACTTCAGCACAAGGTGTGAGAGTGCAGTAAGGACACAAAATGGACTGGTCAGTGGAGAAAGAGAAAAAAAAATTGAAAGATGGAGGGAATACTTTAACACCCAACTAAACAGAACACAAGCAGCACAGACAAAAGACATACCTGAAGCAAAAACGGAAATAAACATCAATACAGGACCAATAACAATAAGTGAAGTAAAGGAGGCGATAAAGAAGCTAAAATTAGACAGGGCACCAGGTGAAGATGAAGTGACTGCTGAGATGTTGAAAGCAGAAGAAACAGAAACACCAAAACAACTTTGCCGGATACTACAACAAATTTGGGATCTAGAAAAAGCTCCAGAGGATTGGAAAACTGGCCTTAAAACTATCAAAGAAGGGTGACCTCAGAGATTGCGGGAACTGGAGAGGCACTACCATCCTGCCACTCACCAGTAAAGTATTTTACAGAATAATCATCAACAGAATTGTACCAGCACTTGAGGGAAAACATCGGAAAGAGCAGGCATGATTTAGGAAAGAAAGATCATGCATAGACCACATATTTGTACTCAGACAAATATTAGAACAGGCAAATGAGTGGCATAGCACAACATATGAATTGTTTATAGATTTTGAAAAAGCCTTTGACAGCGTCAACAGAGATGCACTGTGGAAAATCCTAAGATGGCATGGCCTCCACCATAAGATAGTGAATGTAATCAAAGCTCTATACGAGGGTTTTCAGTGCAAAGTGATCTGTGGAGAACATACCTCCAGCAGCTTTAGGGTACAAACAGGAGTGAAGCAGGGATGTGTACTATCACCAACATTATTTATCTTGGCAGTAGACTGGTTAATGAAGGAGGCAACATCAGTCAAACGCAGAGGATTACAATGGACCCTTGACACAGTGCTGGATGACCTTGACTTTGCGGACGACATTTGTCTACTATCAAGCAGCCACAAAGATATGCAAGATAAAATAAGCAAGCTAACTGAGAATGCCTATCTGAGAATGAACATAGGATTAAAGAACAGCGTAGGAAAGACAAAGTTAATGAAGCAAAATGTGAATAACAGAAATGTACTCAGAGTAGATAGCAAGTTAGTGGAGGAGGTCAACGAATTTGTATACATTGGGAGTAGAGTAGTAGAAAATGGAGACAGCACAGAGGACATCAACAGCAGACTTACTAGAGCAAACAGGCTTTTGCAATGCTGCAGACTATATGGAAATCTAAAAAACTAAGCATAAATATGAAAATCAGGATATTTAAGAGTAATGTTCTAAGCGTACTACTCTATGGAAGTGAATGCTGGAAAATCACCAAAACCATAGAAAACAAGTTGAATTCTTTCCAGACTAAATGTTTACGAAGAATTAGAAAAATATTTTGGCCAAACACCATAGGAAATAACATCTTGTTGGCAGAAATGCAGATGAAGCCACTGACAGCAATTATTGAGGAAAGACGCTGGCGATGGTTGGGACATGAGCTCTGAATGACTGACAACTCACTACCAAAATTAGCACTAAGAAGGACACCACAGGGGAGCAGAAGTAAGGGTAGACCAAAAGAGACATGGAGAAGAACAATAGAAAGGATGTTGAGCAATAGAAGACTCACTTGGCCAAGAGCAGAAAAAAAGGCGAAGGACAGGCATTTGTGGAAAACCCTTGCGGAAGCCCTATGTGCCCTGGGCACTTAAGGTTCAGAGAGAGAGAGAGAGAGAGAGAGAGATATTCTACATGCAGCATTCAAATTCATAATATGCTACACTTGATACGATTCTTCATAATCCCGTGAATCACTTGAAACACATCCTCAATCTGTCCTAGAACTACTCCTGCAAAACTGTTTTTCCTGAGTATCTATTGCTCTAATTGTCCATCTATTCCAACTGTTGTTACCTATGTCTTCTTTCTCTCTCCTGTCTTCTCTGGAGTGTGTTCTCCTTCTGCTGTTCTCTGATTTGTCTGTCCTTCTCTTCTTCTCTTGCCTGGGCCGGTCTCAGTTCACTGACCGTCCTTGTTCCTCTGTCTTCTCTTCTTCTCTTGTCTGGACCGGTCTCAGTTCACTGACCGTCCTTGTTCCTCCGTCTTCGGGGCTCCGTCCTCTGTCTCCTCTCCTCTACTTCTTCCCTCTTGGTTCCTCTTCGTTCTTCCTCGTTCTTGTTATCTGTTCTTCCGTCTTCGGGCTCCTTCCTCTGTCTCTTCTTTCTCGTTCCCCCTATTGGGTTCTTCTTCGTACCTTTCCTTCCTTGTTCCCATGAGCGGCCTGATTGTCCGTCATTCAAACTGCCCCGTAACTTGTACGTCGTAAGTCAGTTGTCCAATAGACCACGCCTCTAAATATTTAATTGGTCAGCTGGCTGAGTTGGTCACTCCTTTATTTAAAAACCGTGCGCAATCGCGTCCTAACGCGTGTCACCTGTGTCAGTTTCGTCTATACAATCGTTATTTTGCTAAGTCATTATCTTGCTCTTTCATGTCGGAGATTTTATTGTGTCCTCGCTTTTCATTGTGTCTGCCTTTTGTCTTTTCTATTTTGTTTACACGTGTCAACGTCCAGTCATGGCTTTGTTATCATTGTACCATCTTCTTTTCTGGCCTCCTACCTTTGTATTCCATCCGTATCAGCGTCACTGAGTCTCGTCTTTTTCTATTCACTATTTCCACTGTTTACTTTTGTCCGCGTCTTGTTCTAGTGTCATTGAAGTTTAATACCTTTCTCTTCCTTTCCTCTCCATTTTTCTCTGTCGCTAATCGATGTTATTATTTTCTTTACAGTACATTTTCGTAATCATATTCATTAATGATAATAATAATAATAACTATAATCATTACTTACAAGGCCATGCTACAGATCTGTCAGTCGACCGAACTGTGTATTGGTCACTTTGTTGAATGGTTAATTTATTTAGCTAGTCAGCTTCTGTTTAGGTGATGAACATACAAAGTATGATATGGAGTCTTGACAGAAGATGCTCTTGGTGAGCAATAGATATTAGGGGTGAAAGCCCAGCAGACCTCGACTATAGCCTACTTTCTTTTAAAGCACGGAGAGTACCAAATTCTTTCAACAACTCCTATAAAACATTCTTTGAGACAAATCACATTTTCAGTCTTATATGAAGGTGTCTGGTTCTGAGCTTTCTGGGCGGTCGAC
The DNA here is from genome assembly GCA_009760885.1 of Achatina immaculata. NCBI lineage: Eukaryota > Metazoa > Mollusca > Gastropoda > Stylommatophora > Achatinidae > Lissachatina > Lissachatina immaculata. The sequence continues at coordinate 26,861,869 of CM019702.1, forward strand.
TCGAAAGGTCAAGGCAAGCGCCTCGTATTGGTCACAAGATTTGGGTAGCGTGTATGTCCGGTCAGTGATTGATTCAGTCATGGTCACGAGATTTGTATGTCCGGTCAGTGATTGATTCAATCGTGGTCACGAGATTTGTATGTCCGGTCAGTGGTATGTAGCTGACTGATTCAATCATGGTCATAAGATTTGTATGTCCGGTAAATGATGTGTAGCTGATTGATTCAGTCGTGGTCACGAGATCTATATGTCCGGTCAGTCATATGCAGCTGATTGATTCAGTCGTTTATGTGCTGTTGATGAGGTACGGCGAGGAATTGAGGGATCGTGTTTTCGTAATTGTTTTATGGATATTAATGTTATATGTTGTACGTTATATCTTCTCCAACGATCTCCACTTGCGCCACTTTCATTTGGTGTAAGATTTTTGTAGTTTGACGTCATATTAAATGAGTTATCTGTAGGTTTTTGCTACAAATTGTGTAGAACGTGATTTTATATTGAAGGTTAAGTTTTCTGTGTACTGTCACGCTTGCAATGTATTACATCTTGTACATTAAGTACGGGTCACTGATCACTATTTCTAATATCCTATTTCTATGTTGATTTATTGTGCTCATTGCAATCTACCCTATGTTATGTTTATTGAATTTGCTCAATGAAATTTTGCCATTCGATACATTTTTGTCAAGCTTGCATTCTTAAGTCATCACGAGCTCGCCATTGATTAATATTCATGTAAGATGCTCAAATATTCAAATAAATTTTGCACATTGAATTTGTGCACATGTATGTTCTTAAGTTGACGACTTCATGCCGAGAGATGTATTTGCATGTAAGTGTTGAGATGAGTTTTTTCTCATTCACCATGAAGATGACTATTGTTCATGGATTTATTGATCATATATTGTCTAACTTTGTGGTTTAAATGTTTTCTCGTTCTTATTGCACTGTTTTTGTTATTCTCAGCTCTTGTCTTGAGTGGTGCGCCCAGCCTTGCTCCGAGTCGTTAAAGCGTTGTTGCTCTTGTTGCGTTAAAAATGTGGTTAATGTCAGGTGTAGCTTCCTTCTACATTTAAAATTCACGCTGGTAGCAAACTAGAACCAATGAAGGCATAACCTCGGCAGGTTTATAAAGCGTGCTCATTTCTAACATTAGTTCCATTCTGCACATACAATGAGAAAATATATTTCATTTAAAACCAAGCACCAAATCAACTGTATTATATTTTACACTTACCTGAAAATGTCTCCTTGTTGTCTCCGCCACTGCTTTAACTGTGGCCGTAAGTCAGGCTTCAGGTGAAAGATGTGGCCCACAACAGGGAGGGGTCGTATGGGGAAAGGTGGTAGACGAGTGTCAGATCGCCGGAACCAGAAACAGATAAACAGTATGAGGAGAGCTGCCACGAGTAGTGAGGTTAGCTCCATCTTCTTTAGATAGTTGTAAACTGAGAAATGTTGAAATGTAAAACAATCTAAGAAATAAAATAAAAGAGAAGACATCAAAGTGCATCTATAAGTTAAAGATCACGACTGTAAGGTATAGACTGCACAACAGTACAATAAAAAGTTTTACAATTCTGATACAACTATACCCCATTAACTACATTTCAGTATAGATAACACGTAGCTGGATTAAAAATTTCAGTATAGATAACACGTAGCTGGATTCAAAGTGTCTTTTTTAGCTTTGATGCTTCATGGCCAAGTGCTTCATGTTTTATACCAGTATTTTCCCATGAATCAGCGCGAACATTTGTCTCCCTTGTCTGAGGTATGATCACATCTGGATAAAATCCTTGACCTTCGGCATAAATAAGCCTGAAAGACTGTGTGTTCTGAGAATGGTAAAATCTGAAATACTAAGTGATACTTACAAGATCAACAGCGCAATGAAAGAGTAGACATATTACACAGGACTTTCCGCGTCAATTATGTGCATGTAAAGAGAATGTAACTGAAATGATATCAGCGAACCAGCTATCATTTAGATTCCTTCATTCGCACATTGTTTATTCGCACATCCTGTTTAAAGCAAATCCACTTACATGTCTTTTACAATTTTGTAATAATATATTATTTTATAGATTTTTACCAACAAGCGTAACTTTATATTTTAATTCGTTTCTGCAACAATAAAAAATGAAATTGTTTGTTACTCCGTAGTCTGAAGTTAAAGAATGAAAAAAATATAAATGACCTAGAATCAGTTTCCCTTAACAAGAAACACTTGTAGAAGAACTCAGTTTTCACTTCTGCTGCAGCAGGCATCTATAGCAAGAATAAAACTGTATGTTATAGCAAGAATAAAGCTGTATGTTATAGCAAGAATAAAACTGTATGTTATAGCAAGAATAAAACTGTATGTTATAGCAAGAATAAAACTGTATGTTATAGCAAGAATAAAACTGTATGTTATAGCAAGAATAAAGCTGTATGTTATAGCAAGAATAAAACTGTATGTTATAGCAAGAATAAAACTGTATGTTATAGCAAGAATAAAACTGTATGTTATAGCAAGTGTAAAGGAGCAGATTGTTTCAATGATAAAGACGCCTGTTATAGTAAGAAAAAAATGTATATTATAGCAAAAATAAATACATATATTATAGCAAGAATAATGATGTATTATAGTAGGAATAAAGATGTATGTTATAGGAAGAATAAAGATGTGTTATAGGAAGTATAAAGATATATGCATAAAACAGGAAAAAGTAGGAGCAGCTTTATTACTTAACGATTATAAAGTTGTGACGTTTCGACGTGAGCCTTAATCATACAAAAATATACAGGACGAAGAAGTAGAGAGAGGAGATAAAGTATAAATTCACATTAATAATATTTTTAAAAACTTTTTTTCTAAAGAGTACTTAGCTGTAAATTGTAAGGTGTGGCTTGTCGGGCGGTGTGTGTCAGGAATGGATTTAGTAGAACGTGGAGACTTAAATAGGGACCTGTGACATGTGGTCGGTGGGTTGTAACTGGGGGTGGTGGATGGGGAACCCTATTGGCATACAAACGTGAGCCAAACCTTAAGGACATCCTCGTCCACAGCCACCTGAAGCAGAGCCTTACATACGTTGGCACCAGAAAATGTAACTGCCCCCGCTGCGTTACCTGCCCTGTAGTCTGGGAAATGAAAACAATCACCTTTCTCAAAACTATCCTCACTCTTCATGAGGGATTCACATGCGAGTCCCGTAATGTGATATATGTCATCGTTTGCAAAAGATGCAGGATAATATATATTGATGAGACTGGCCTCAGATTAGGGGACCGCATGCAAAAACATCTGTACGACATCACCCAGCATGCTTCGAAACCAGTCCCAAATGATTTCAAGGCCCCAATCACAGAGGCAAATCTGACTTTCTGGTAACAGCCATCAAACAATGTCATGCAGATGACACAAGCCGCGTGGCACTTGAAAACCGCTGCATTCAAAATTATGGGACGCTGGATCCACATGGGTTAAACTCGCTGTTTAGTTACACGTAACATTCTCTTCAATCATTATAGTACCTCTCCACTAAATCCACCCCTTCTTACTTTTCAAACTTCCTCACAGCATCACTCTGCAACCCCTCTTCCCCAATCATCTGTTTTAACATCTCATAGTTAGGTCAATATTGCATCACACACTCTCTCCCCCTTCCCTTGTTCCCCATCCACTACCCCCAGTTACAACCCACCGACCACATGTCACAGGTCCCTATTTAAGTCTCCACGTTCTACTAAATCCATTCCTGACACACACCGCCGGACAAGCCACACCTTACAATTTATAGCTAAGTACTCTTTAGAAACAAAAAATGTTTCTTTAAATAGTATTCATGTGAATCTATACTTTATCTCCTCTCTCTATTTCTTCGTCCTGTATGTTTTTGTATAATTAAGGCTCACGCCGAAACGTCACAACTTTGTAATCGTTAAGTAATAAAGCTGCTCCTACTTTTTCCTGTTTTATACATTCTAGTATCACAGCTTTACTGCAGTGTCTTCGTGTATAGTTATATACTTATACACTAATTATTGTATAAAGATATATGATATAGCAAGAATAAAGATGAATGATATAGCAATATTACATGTGTATATTATAGCAAGAATAAAGATATATGCCATAGGAAGAATTAAAATGTATGTTACAGCAAAATTTGATGGAAATATATTCGTCATATACTCCAAACTTACCCTAACATCAGCTCTAAAACGTTCATGGTATTGATGCTTGAAAGAAGGAGAAAGAGATTTTGATCAAGGACAAACTAACGATAACATTTCTAAGCCGATGTTCCCCTGGGAACAGCTGTGTTAAGAGCACACTTATCTCAACATAGTGTTTGTGAGACAGGGAATGGCTGTCAGAATAATGTAAACAGAACAGAGCCAGCAGAATGTAGGTGGCAGTGAATGGATATCGTTGACGCACTCATCGGATTCCTCATCCCGAAGTCGGAATGTCTTTGTGGAACTGTCTCAAAACCGTCTGACATGGAGAAGGGGCTTAAGTACCTGGGAATGGCAGCAACTGGAAAGCTGTTAGATATTTTCAATATGTGTTGGAGCACAGGTAAGTTATCTCAAATCTGGAAGGAAGCAAGCATGGTACCATTGCTAAAACCAGGGAAAAACAGTGATACAGCCTCCAACTACAGGCCAATCAGTCTCACTAGCTGCCTCTGCAAAACAACGGAACGCATCACTGACCTGAGGCTAAAATGGTACCTAAAAAGTGAAAACCTTCTTCTTCCACAACAAGTAGGATTTAGGCAGTACTACAGTACAGAAGATCAAGTGACCTATCTCTCTCAAGAGATCGAGGACACATTACAAGAGAAAAACCTTGTACTAGTAAAATAGTTGTATAGCCCTGAGGCATATTATTTGCTATAACTCAACTGAACCCGTATTCTACTGAGTGATTAGTCTTCTTGTGCAGTACAATTTTCCTTTCATCTTAGTAATTACTTCTTGTTGTTAGTGCTATAAGACAACCTAATTTTCTCTGATACACACTAAGAAAATCCAACAAGATTCCCAGGTTTTCAACTATACACAATAAAACTGATACAACAACTTAACTGAACTTGGTAGTCTCCCAACATAACAAAACTCACCAAACAGTGAGAGTTTCAACAAAGCCAGTGGTGTAGTTTTTATATTCAGACAACACAAGTTTATTGATGGGAAAAATGAAGGATGAAATTATGAGGATGGAAACGTAGCCCATCAGGCTGGAAAGATGTTATAATGACAATTCCCGGCGTGAGAAAACTCTACGCCATATGGGAGAAAACCTTAAAATGTACTTATACAACAAAAACCATAGTTGCAACATTTCCAACCGAACAACTTCAGCTGTCTCAAAAACTAAATCCTACATCTTAACTTAACTTGCCTCTACCAAAAACTGCTACCACTGAAAACTCTACCTGTCCGAGACTCTCTAACACATCGTAGGGCTCCATCTGCATCAAAACAAGTAAGGCTCTATCTGCATCAAAACAAGTAAGACTCTATCACAAGTAAGGCTTTTTTTTCTCTATTTCTAATCGTGAGTGGTATTTATACTATCCCTACCCACTCAGTTTTCTCCATGCTGCACGCTTATCTCAAGACCCCCTCTTATGCTCTCAACCAAAATACCTTTCAAACAAGGGTACTCACTCTATTAATTGTTTCATGAATACTAATACTGCTTATATCCCATAATTAAGAGAATACTGCTATACTAGCAGCATGGATAGACCTGAAGAAAGCCTTTGATAAAGTATGGAAAAAAGGTATGTTGTGGAAGCTAAGAAACTGCAATGTGAATGGAAAACTGTACAACTGGATAAAGTCCTATTTACACAATAGAAGAGCTAGAGTAGTAATGGATGGACACAAAAGCCAGAAAGTACTGCTGTGACATGGTGTAATACAAGGAGGAGTCCTTTCATCTACACTATTCCTGGTATTCATTAACGACCTGGTCAAGGAACTTCTCTGTGGATTCAAAGCAGCACTGTGTGCAGATGTTATCCTCATGTGGTGTACAGATGAAAACGGGACAGTTGCTACACAGAGACTCCAAAGAGCAGCAGACATCTTGACATCATGGACAAACAAATGGTGTGTAAGTATCAACACAGAGAAATCAAGTACCACTCTGTTCACTCTCTCATATAAACAGAAAGCAGGAAAGATCTTTGTAAATGAAATATCCTTAAGGATGGACAACCAACCTACTTACTTAGGAGTGACTCTTGACTCAAAACTGACCTGGAAGCAACACATCACCAGTGCAGAAGTAAAAGCCATAAGAAAACTAGCCATATTAAGAAAACTGAGTGGAGCCACATGGGGAGCTAGTGAAAGAATCCTCAAGAATGTATATCAGCAAAGTATTCTACCAAATTTTAAATATGGCTCAACAGCTTGGTGCACAACATCAAACACTATGCTGCATAATCTAGACAAGGTACAAAATCAGTCAATGCGGATTATCACAGGTGCCACACCAGTAGTAGAAATGCAGAAAATGGTATTCAAGCGCTAAAAGAACATAGAGACACAAAGGTCATGACCTTGGGAGAGAAATTCCTCAGCTCTGTAAGCCATCCTCTGAAGGAAAGATTCATAACTTTGCATCAAGGCGACTTAAAAAAAGCAGCTTCATTCATCAGGCCAAGCGTATGCGTAAGCTGATACCTGACCTTCAAACTGTACCAGAGCATACACCATGGAAAGAAGCAGATTGTACACAAATAACTATTCAGACTGAAGTGAAAAGGTATGCAGAATGGTGAGATGCAGAGCAGTCTTGTAAGATCAACAGCCACACTTAGTGTGCTAGATGACAAATATCCATGTGACACCTGGATACGTGTGTATGCAGATGGATCTGCACACGATGCCATAAAGAATGGAGGGGCAGGAGCACATATTGAATATCCTAACAACACCATTGACAAGATTCCCATAACCACTGGAAAATACTGCAACAACTCTGATGCAGAAGTTAGGGCAATTATTGCTGTTTTTGAAAAACTATCAGACTCCAGAACTGATACATGTCCTGTAGTAATTCTCACAGATGCAAGATCAGTACTGGAAGCTCTTCAGTGCAACAAACTACCAGATCTTAAAGATGCCTTGTCAAAAATTGGCTTACAACATGGAGTCACTTTGCAGTGGATTCCCTCCCACTGTGGGATACCAGGCAATGAGAAAGCTGACCATCTGGCCAAAGAGGGCACTGAAATGGAGCAACCAGACATACCAATCACCTATAATCAGAAAAAAAGCATGATAAAAACCTACAGGAAGCCACAAACACCACCACATGATGACTATCACATGCTAAACAGAAAGGAACAAGTCACCATTTTCTGTCTCCCACCAGAACACAGCCGACTCCGGAGTCATACGTATACAAAGTTTAAGGTTGGTACTACTAATCTATGTACATGTGCCCAGGTGCCCCAAACTATGGAACATATCCTCCAAAACTGCACCAACTATGAGACACTGAGAAATAATTACTGGCCAAGTGAAACCACTAAAGAAGATAAGCTCTACGGTTTCATAAAAGTATTACAAAAAACAGTGAAATTTATCCAAGAGACAGGTCTGCAGATAAAGACAGATAATGCGTACGAAAAAGAAGAAGAGAGTAAGCCGATATAAACATCTTATTCTCACACTTGTACGGCGTAATCTAGTGGTGGATTAATGTAGGGCGTGATCTAGTGGTGGATTAATGTAGGGCGTGATCTAGTGGTGGATTAATGTAGGGCGTAATCTAGTGGTGGATTAATGTAGGGCGTGATCTAGTGGTGGATTAATGTAGGGCGTGATCTAGTGGTGGATTAATGTAGGGCGTGATCTAGTGGTGGATTAATGTAGGGCGTGATCTAGTGGTAGATTATTGTAGGACGTGATCTAGTGGTAAATTAATGTAGGGCGTGATCTAGTGGTGGATTAATGTAGGGCGTGATCTAGTGGTGGATTACTGTAGGGCGTGATCTAGTGGTGGATTAATGTACGGCGTGATCTAGTGGTAGAATAATGTAGGGCGTGATCTAGTGGTGGATTAATGTAGGGCGTGATCTAGTGGTAGATTAATGTAGGGCGTGATCTAATGGTAGATTAAGGTAGTGCGTGATCTAGTGGTGGATTAATGTAGGGCGTGATCTAGTGGTAGATTAATGTAGGGCGTGATCTAGTGGTATATTAATGTAGGGCGTGATCTAGTGGTAGATTAATGTAGGGCGTGATCTAGTGGTAGATTAAGGTAGTGCGTGATCTAGTGGTGGATTAACGTAGGGCGTGATTTAGTGGTAGATTAATGTAGGGCGTGATCTAGTGGTAGATTAAGGTAGTGCGTGATCTAGTGGTAGAATAATGTAGGGCGTGATCTAGTGGTAGATTAATGTAGGGCGTGATGTAGTGGTGGATTAATGTAGGGTGTGATGTAATGGTGGATTAATGTAGGGCGTGATCTAGTGGTAGACTAATGTAGGGCATGATTTAGTGGTGGATTAATGTAGGGCGTGATCGAGTGGTCGATTAATGTAGGACTTGATCTAGTGGTATATTAATGTAGGGCGTGATCTGGTGGTAGATTAATGTATGGCGTGATCTAGTGGTGGACTAATATAAGGCTTGATCTAGTGGTATATTAATGTAGGGCGTTATCTAGTTGTAGATTAATGTAGGGCGTGATCTAGTTGTAGATTAATGTAGGGCGTGATCTAGTATAAAACAAGGTTTGCGACAAGGATGTGTATTATCTCCATATCTTTTTTCTCTATACAGCGAGAATATTCTAGCATGATCTAGTGATGGATTAGTTTAGAGCGTTATCTAATTGTGGATTATTTTAGGCCGTTATGTAGTGATGGATTAGTGTAGGACGTGATTTAGTTGTGGATTAGTGTAGGGTGTGATCCAGTGGAGGATTCGTTTAGGACGCAATCGAGTGATGGATAAGTTTAGGACGTGATCTAGTTATGGATTAGTTTAGTGCGTGATCTATTGCTGGATGAGTGTAGGGCGTGATCTATTGGTGGATGAATGTTGGGGGTAATCTAATGCTGGATTAGTTTAGGATGTGATCTAGTGGTGGATGAATGTATGGCGTGATCTAGTGGTAGATGAATGTAGGGCGTGATCTAGTGGTGGATGAATGTAGGGCGTGATCTAGTGGTAGATGAATGTAGGGCGTGATCTGGTGCTAGATGAATGTAGGGCGTGATCTAGTGGTGGATGAATGTAGGGCGTGATCTAGTGGTGGATTAATGTAGGGCGTGATCTAGTGGTAGATGAATGTAGGGCGTGATCTAGTGGTAGATGAATGTAGGGCGTGATCTAGTGGTAGATGAATGTAGGGCGTGATCTAGTGGTGGATGAATGTAGGGCGTGATCTAGTGGTAGATGAATGTAGGGCGTGATCTAGTATTCGATGAATGTAGGGCGTGATCTAGTGGTAGATGAATGTAGGGCGTGATCTAGTGGTAGATGAGTGTATGGCGTGGTCTAGTGGTGGATGAGTGTATGGCGTTATCTAGAGGTAGATGAATGTAGGGCGTGATCTAGTGGTGGATGAATGTAGGGCGTGATCTAGTGGTGGATTAATGTAGGGCGTGATCTAGTGGTAGATGAATGTAGGGCGTGATCTATGGTGGATGAATGTAGGGCGTGATCTAGTGGTAGATGAATGTAGGGCGTGATCTAGTGGTGGATGAATGTAGGGCGTGATCTAGTGGTAGATGAATGTAGGGCGTGATCTAGTATTCGATGAATGTAGGGCGTGATCTAGTGGTAGATGAATGTAGGGCGTGATCTAGTGGTAGATGAGTGTATGGCGTGGTCTAGTGGTGGATGAGTGTATGGCGTTATCTAGAGGTAGATGAATGTAGGGCGTTATCTAGTGCTAGATGAATGTATGACATGATCTAGTGGTGGATTAACGTAGGGCGTGATCTAGTGGTAGATGAATGTAGGGCGTGATCTAGTGGTAGATGAATGTAGGGCGTGATCTAGTGGTAGATGAATGTATGGCGTGATCTAATGGTAGATGAGTGTAAGGCGTGATCTAGTGGTAGATGAATGTATGGCGTGATATAGTGGTAGATTAGGGCGTGATCTAGTGGTGGATGAATGTAGGGCGTGATATAGTGGTAGATGAGTGTATGGCGTGATATAATGTGTGGATTAGTTTAGTTCGTGATCTTGTGGTAGATGAGTGTAGAGCGTGATATAATGTGTGGATTAGTTTATTTCTGGATCTAGTAGTAAATGAGTGTAGGGCATGATATAGTGGGTGGATTAGTTTAGTTCGTGATCTAGTGGTGGATGAGTGTATGGCGGGTTCTAGTAGTGGATGATTGTAGGCCGTGATATAGTGGGTTGATTAGTTTAGTTCGTGACCTAGTGGTTAATGAGTGTAAGGCGTGATCTAGTAGTGGTTTAGTTTAGGACGTGAACTTGTGGTGGATTAGTTTAGATCGTGATCTAATCATAGTGGTGGATTAGTGTAGTGCGTGATCTAATAGTGGTGGATGAATGTAGTGCGTGCTCTAGTGATGGATGAGTGTAGGTCGTGATCTCTAGATGGATTATTTTAAAGCGTGATCTAGTTGTAGATTAGTGTAGGACGTGATCTAGTTGTAGATTAATGTAGGACGTGATCTAGTGGTGGATTAATGTAGGACGTGATCTAGTTGTAGATTAATGTAGGACGTGATCTAGTTGTAGATTAGTGTAGGACGTGATCTAGTTGTAGATTAGTGTAGGACGTGATCTAGTTGTAGATTAGTGTAGGACGTGATCTAGTTGTAGATTAATGTAGGACGTGATCTAGTTGTAGATTAGTGTAGGACGTGATCTAGTTGTAGATTAGTGTAGGACGTGATCTAGTTGTAGATTAGTGTAGGACGTGATCTAGTTGTAGATTAGTGTAGGACGTGATCTAGTTGTAGATTAATGTAGGACGTGATCTAGTGGTGGATTAATGTAGGACGTGATCTAGTTGTAGATTAATGTAGGACGTGATCTAGTTGTAGATTAGTGTAGGACGTGATCTAGTTGTAGATTAGTGTAGGACGTGATCTAGTTGTAGATTAGTGTAGGACGTGATCTAGTTGTAGATTAATGTAGGACGTGATCTAGTGGTAGATGAATGTATGGCGTGATCTAGTGGTAGATGAATGTAGGGCGTGATCTAGTGGTGGATGAATGTAGGGCGTGATCTAGTGGTAGATGAATGTAGGGCGTGATCTGGTGCTAGATGAATGTAGGGCGTGATCTAGTGGTGGATGAATGTAGGGCGTGATCTAGTGGTGGATTAATGTAGGGCGTGATCTAGTGGTAGATGAATGTAGGGCGTGATCTAGTGGTAGATGAATGTAGGGCGTGATCTAGTGGTAGATGAATGTAGGGCGTGATCTAGTGGTGGATGAATGTAGGGCGTGATCTAGTGGTAGATGAATGTAGGGCGTGATCTAGTATTCGATGAATGTAGGGCGTGATCTAGTGGTAGATGAATGTAGGGCGTGATCTAGTGGTAGATGAGTGTATGGCGTGGTCTAGTGGTGGATGAGTGTATGGCGTTATCTAGAGGTAGATGAATGTAGGGCGTTATCTAGTGCTAGATGAATGTATGACATGATCTAGTGGTGGATTAACGTAGGGCGTGATCTAGTGGTAGATGAATGTAGGGCGTGATCTAGTGGTAGATGAATGTAGGGCGTGATCTAGTGGTAGATGAATGTATGGCGTGATCTAATGGTAGATGAGTGTAAGGCGTGATCTAGTGGTAGATGAATGTATGGCGTGATATAGTGGTAGATTAGGGCGTGATCTAGTGGTGGATGAATGTAGGGCGTGATATAGTGGTAGATGAGTGTATGGCGTGATATAATGTGTGGATTAGTTTAGTTCGTGATCTTGTGGTAGATGAGTGTAGAGCGTGATATAATGTGTGGATTAGTTTATTTCTGGATCTAGTAGTAAATGAGTGTAGGGCATGATATAGTGGGTGGATTAGTTTAGTTCGTGATCTAGTGGTGGATGAGTGTATGGCGGGTTCTAGTAGTGGATGATTGTAGGCCGTGATATAGTGGGTTGATTAGTTTAGTTCGTGACCTAGTGGTTAATGAGTGTAAGGCGTGATCTAGTAGTGGTTTAGTTTAGGACGTGAACTTGTGGTGGATTAGTTTAGATCGTGATCTAATCATAGTGGTGGATTAGTGTAGTGCGTGATCTAATAGTGGTGGATGAATGTAGTGCGTGCTCTAGTGATGGATGAGTGTAGGTCGTGATCTCTAGATGGATTATTTTAAAGCGTGATCTAGTTGTGGATTAGTTTAGGACGTGATCTAGTTGTAGATTAGTGTAGGACGTGATCTAGTTGTAGATTAGTGTAGGACGTGATCTAGTTGTAGATTAGTGTAGGACGTGATCTAGTTGTAGATTAGTGTAGGACGTGATCTAGTTGTAGATTAGTGTAGGACGTGATCTAGTTGTAGATTAGTGTAGGACGTGATCTAGTTGTAGATTAGTGTAGGACGTGATCTAGTTGTAGATAGTGTAGGACGTGATCTAGTTGTAGATTATGTAGGACGTGATCTAGTTGTAGATTATGTAGGACGTGATCTAGTTGTAGATTAATGTAGGACGTGATCTAGTTGTAGATTAGTGTAGGACGTGATCTAGTGGTGGATTAATGTAGGACGTGATCTAGTTGTAGATTAGTGTAGGACGTGATCTAGTTGTAGATTAATGTAGGACGTGATCTAGTTGTAGATTAATGTAGGACGTGATCTAGTGGTGGATTAATGTAGGACGTGATCTAGTGGTGGATTAATGTAGGACGTGATCTAGTTGTAGATTAATGTAGGACGTGATCTAGTTGTAGATTAGTGTAGGACGTGATCTAGTGGTGGATTAATGTAGGACGTGATCTAGTTGTAGATTAATGTAGGACGTGATCTAGTTGTAGATTAGTGTAGGACGTGATCTAGTGGTGGATTAATGTAGGACGTGATCTAGTTGTAGATTAATGTAGGACGTGATCTAGTTGTAGATTAATGTAGGACGTGATCTAGTTGTAGATTAGTGTAGGACGTGATCTAGTTGTGGGTGAGTGTAGGACGTGAACTAGTGGTTGCTATTACCGGAAATTCAGATTGCCCTGTGTGATTGAGGCCAGTGAAATTATTCGAGACTGATTTCGAAGCATGCTGGGTGATATCGTGCAGATGTTTCTGCAGGGGATACCCTAATCTAAGGCCGGCTATCCTGCATCATGTGCACACAATGACATGTATCATATTACGGGACTTGAGCATTATATGCATATACTATTATGTTTTGCATTGTATAAGTAGTGACCGCTCAACATACACCAGCATTCAAAGAAACAAACACTTCGCAAATACTTTGAGCGCGACTTAAGAACCACTTCTAAATTGATGAACAAGTCCACACATACACCCACGCACGCACGCACGCAAGCTTGCACGGTCCTCATGGAAGTCCCCACCCCTTTTCTTGACCAAGTTGAAATAACAACTCAGTCAAATGTACAATTGACCAAAGTTCATCTGGTCAGTGTGATCCATTGTTATATGCTATATTCAGTAACATACAAGTTAGTTTCGTATCAACTATGTGTTGCAGTAAGAAGGTCTGAACAGCCAGAACACGCCAAGCAGCCCATACACTGCTACATCAAATAATCCATGCAGTGCTACATCAAGCAGCCCATACACTGCTGCATCGAATAATCCATGCAGTGCTACATCAAGCAGCCCATACACTGCTACATCAAATAATCCATGCAGTGCTACATCAAGCAGCCCATACACTGCTGCATCGAATAATCCATGCAGTGCTACATCAAGCAGCCCATACACTGCTACATCAAATAATCCATGCAGTGCTACATCAAGCAGCCCATACACTGCTACATCAAATAATCCATGCAGTGCTACATCAAGCAGCCCATACACTGCTGCATCGAATAATCCATGCAGTGCTACATCAAGCAGCCCATACACTGCTACATCAAATAATCCATGCAGTGCTACATCAAGCAGCCCATACACTGCTGCATCGAATAATCCATGCAGTGCTACATCAAGCAGCCCATACACTGCTACATCAAATAATCCATGCAGTGCTACATCAAGCAGACCATACACTGCTACCTCAAGCTACCCATGCTGTGCTACATCAAGTTACCCATACACTGCTACATCAAATAATCCATGCAGTGCTACATCAAGCATCCCATACACTGCTACATCAAGTTACCCATACACTGCTACATCAAGCAACCCATACATTGCTACATCAAGTTACCCATACACTGCTACATCAGGTTACCCATACACTGCTACATCAAGTTACCCATACACTGCTACATCAAGTTATCCATACACTGCTACATCAAGCAACCCATACATTGCTACATCAAGTTACCCATACACTGCTACATCAAGTTACCCATACACTGCTACATCAGGTTACCCATACACTGCTACATCAAGTTACCCATACACTGCTACATCAAGTTACCCATACACTGCTACATCAAGTTACCCATACACTGCTACATCAAGTTACCCATACACTGCTACATCGAGACGAGAAGAAATGTAGCACAATAGGCAAAAAAAAAAAAAAATGACTGGCTCATCGTGACAATCTGGTTCCAACAGAATTTGCGCCTTCTCTCATAATATCTGTTGTTTCCGTATGTGCATAGATTATTACAATGAGTAGTTAGCTGATTCTGAGAAAAGACCTGTGTAACAGATACACTCTTAAAACAGTATGTTCTCTATATAAAATGTTTCACTAAACCGAACTAGAACATCTTGCTTACAACTGAGAGACCTCCAATAGAGCTGTTAGTGAGGCAAAGTTCAGCAAGGGACATGCAAATGAGTGTAACCGAATTAAAAATGTGGCCATGAACATTCCTTTTTACAAATGGGAAAACATGAAAGCCTCGTGACGTGATATTTTTATCTCGTATATAAGTCCTTTCTGTTTCCTTTCTGAGGTTGAGAATCGTTCTTTCTTAAAAACACACACAGCGAACACTCTTATTTACAAACATGCTTTTCTGAAAAGCATTTGACCAAGAATTATCATTCAGTTTAAAGTTCACAGCTGCCCGGGGGGGGGGGGGGGGGAAGAGAACTAGAACCAGATATTGTACAGGGAGAAATAGGACAAGTACGTATGCCCGGGGGGGGGGGAAGAGAACTAGAACCAGATATTGTACAGGGAGAAATAGGACAGGTACGTATTGGTCGTTTTGATTTGAAATATACAATATAGCTGCCAATCGGCATCCACTGTTTCGATGGTGAGAGGAGTCAAAGTAATCTAGCTACCCTGTCTGTATCCACTTTTTTAATGGGAAGAGGAGAGAAACTAATCTATCATGTCTGTATCCACTGTTTTAATGGTAAGAGGAGTGAAACGAATCTAGCTCCTCTGTCTGTATTCACTGTTTTAATAGAAAGAGAAATGACAGTAATCTAGTTCCCCTGTCTGTATCCACTGTTTTAATGGGAAGAGGAGAGAAACTAATCTAGCTATCATGTCTGTGTCCACTGTTTTAATGGGAAGAGAGAAACTAATCTAGCTATAATGTCTGTATCCACTGTTTTAATGGGAAGAGACAAATTCATCTAGCTATAATGTCTGTATCCACTGTTTTAATGGGAAGAGAGAAAATAATCTAGCTATCATGTCTTTGTCCACTGTTTTAATGAGAAGAGAGAAACTAATCTAGCTATAATGTCTGTATCCACTGTTTTAATGGGAAGAGAGAAACTAATCTAGCTATAATGTCTGTATCCACTGTTTTAATGGGAAGAGAGAAATTAATCTAGCTATAATGTCTGTATCCATTGTTTTAATGGGAAGAGAGAAAATAACCTAGCTATCATGTCTGTGTCCACTGTTTTAATGAGAAGAGAGAAACTAATCTAGCTATAATGTCTGTATCCACTGTTTTAATGGGAAAAGAGAAATTAATCTAGCTATAATGTCTGTATCCACTGTTTTAATGGGAAAAGAGAAATTAATCTAGCTATAATGTCTGTATCCACTGTTTTAATGGGAAAAGAGAAATTAATCTAGCTATAATGTCTGTATCCACTGTTTTAATGGGAAAAGAGAAATTAATCTAGCTATAATGTCTGTATCCACTGTTTTAATGGGAAAAGAGAAATTAATCTAGCTATCTTGTCTGTGTCCACTGTTTTAATGGGAAAAGAGAAATTAATCTAGCTATCTTGTCTGTGTCCACTGTTTTAATGGGAAAAGAGAAATTAATCTAGCTATCTTGTCTGTGTCCACTGTTTTAATGGGAAAAGAGAAATTAATCTAGCTATCTTGTCTGTGTCCACTGTTTTAATGGGAAGAGAGAAAATAATTTAGTTCCCGTCGTATTGCACTGTTTTAATGCTAAGAGGAGTGAAATAAATCTAGCTCCACTGTCTGTATTCACTGTTTTAATGAGAAGAGGAGAGAAACTAATTTAGCTTTCCTGTCTCTATCCACTTTTTTAATAGTAAGAGGAGTGGAACGAATCTACCTCCTCTGTCTGCATTCATTGTTTTAATAAGAAGAGGAGTGCAAATAATCTAGCTCAACTGTTTTGGTGAGAAGAGGAGTAAAACTAATCTAGCTCATCTGTCTGAATCTACTGTTTTGGTGGGAAGAGGAGTAAAACTAATCTAGCTCACCTGTCTGTATCTACTGTTTTGGTGGGAAGAGAAGTAAAACTAATCTAGATCACCTGTCTGTATCTACTGTTTTGGTGGGAAGAAGAGTAAAACTAATCTGGCTCACTTGTCTGTATCTACTGTTTTTGTGGGAAGAGGAGTAAACCTATTCTAGCTCACTTGTATGCATCTACTGTTTTGGTAGGAAGAGGAGTAAAACTAATCTAGCTCATCTGTCTGTGTCTATTGTTTTGGTGGGAAGAGGAGTAAAACTAATCTAGCTCATCTGTCTGTATCTACTGTTTTGGTGGGAAGAGTAGTGAAACTAATCTAGCTCACCTGTCTGTACCCAAGATTTTGGAGGGAAGAGGAGTAAAACTAATCTAGATCCCCTGTCTAAATCCAACATTTTGGTGGAAAGAGGAGTAAAACTAATCTAGCTCACCTGTCTGTATCTACTGTTTTGGTGGGAAGAGGAGTAAAACTAATCTAGCTCATCTGTCTGTGTCTATTGTTTTGGTGGGAAGAGGAGTAAAACTAATCTAGCTCATCTGTCTGTATCTACTGTTTTGGTGTGAAGAGTAGTGAAACTAATCTAGCTCATCTGTCTGTATCTACCGTTTTTGGTGGGAAGAGTAGTGAAACTAATCTAGCTCACCTGTCTGTATCTACTGTTTTGGTGGGAAGAGGAGTAAAACTAATCTTGCTCATCTGTCTGTATCTACTGTTTTGGTGGGAAAAGTAGTGAAACTAATCTAGCTCATCTGTCTGTATCTACTGTTTTGGTGGGAAGAGTAGTGAAACTAATCTAGCTCATCTGTCTGTATCTACTGTTTTGGTTCGAAAAGTAGTGAAACTAATCTAGCTCATCTGTCTGTATCTACTGTTTTGGTGTGAAGAGTAGTGAAACTAATCTAGCTCATCTGTCTGTATCTACTGTTTTGGTGTGAAGAGTAGTGAAACTAATCTAGCTCATCTGTCTGTATCTACTGTTTTGGTGTGAAGAGTAGTGAAACTAATCTAGCTCATCTGTCTGTACCCAACATTTTGGTGGAAAGAGGAGTAAAACTGATCTAGCTCACCTGTCTGTATCTACTGTTTTGGTGGGAAGAGGAGTAAAACTAATCTAGATTCCCTGTCTAGATCCAAAATTTTGGTGGAAAGAGGAGTAAAACTAATCTAGCGCATCTGTCTGTATCTACTGTTTTGGTGGGAAGAGGAGTAAAACTAATCTAGATCCCCTGTCTAGATCCAAAATTTTGGTGGAAAGAGGAGTAAAACTGATCTAGCTCACCTGTCTGTAACTACTGTTTCGGTGGGAAGAGGAGTAAAACTAATCTAGCTCATCTGTCTGTGTCTATTGTTTTGGTGGGAAGAAGAGTGAAGCTAATCTAGCTCACCTGTCTGTATCTACTGTTTTGGTGGGAAGAGGAGTAAAACTAATTTAGCTCCCCGTCTGTATCTACTGTTTTGGTGGGAAGAGGAGTATAACAAATCTAGTTCCCCTGTCTGTGTCTGCCATTTTAGTTGAAAGAGGAATACAGACAAGGAAGCTAGTTTTGTTTTACTCCTCTTCCCAACAAAACAGTGGATACAGACAGTATCACTAAATTAGATTTACTACTCTTCCCCCAGAACAGTAGATACAGACAGTAGATGTCAATTATTTTCACTCCTCTTACCATAATTACAATAGATACAACCACGAGAACCAGATTAGTTTCAGTCTTATTACCATAATAACAGTAGATACAACCACGAGAACCAGATTAGTTTCATTCCTCTTAAAACCATAACAGTAGATACAACCACGAGAACCAGATTAGTTTCATTCCTCTTACCATAATAACAGTAGATACAACCACGAGAACCAGATTAGTTTCACTCCTCTTAAAACCATAACAGTAGATACAGGCAGTAGAGTTAGATTAGTTTCAATCCTCTTCACACCAAAACAGTTGATACCGTCAGCATGGCTAGATTAGTTTTACTTTTCTTCTAACCAAAACACTGGATACAAGCAGGGGAGATAGATTAGTTTTAGTCCTCTTACAAAAAAAACAAAAAAACAAAAACTTGATACAGACAGGGAATCTAAACTAGTATTGCTCATTCTCCACCCCAAAAAAACACTAGATGCGTATAGCGTAGCTAGATTAGTTTTACTCCTCTTCCCAACAAAATACTAGAAATAGACATGGGAGCTTAATTAGTTTTACTCATTTTCCCACTAAAACATTAAATACAGACAATGTAGCTAAATTAGTTTTACTCCTCTTCCCACCAAAAATTAGTTACAGACATTAGTTTTACTCGTATTCCCAACAAAACCGTAAATAAAGAGAGGGAAGCTAAATTAGTTTTACTCCAATTCCCAACAGAACGCTGGATATAAGCTGGGTAGCTAGATTAGTTGCACATCTCTTCCAAACAAGACACTTTATACATAGGGGTAGCTAAATTAGTTTTACTTCTTATACAACAATACACTTGATACCGATAGTGTAGCTAAATTAGTTTTACTCCTCTTCCCAACAAAATACTAGAAATAGACATGGGAGCTTAATTAGTTTTACTCATTTTCCCACTAAAACATTAGATACATAGAGGGAAGCTAAATTAGTTTTATTCCTTTTCCCACTAAAACATTAGATACATAGAGGGAAGCTAAATTAGTTTTATTCCTTTTCCCACTAAAACATTAGATACATAGAGGGAAGCTAAATTAGTTTTATTCCTTTTCCCACTAAAACATTAGATACATAGAGGGAAGCTAAATTAGTTTTATTCCTTTTCCCACTAAAACATTAGATACATAGAGGGAAGTTAGATTAGTTTCAATCCTCTTCACACCAAAACAGTTGATACCGTCAGCATGGCTAGATTAGTTTTACTTTTCTTCTAACCAAAACACTGGATACAAGCAGGGGAGATAGATTAGTTTTAGTCCTCTTACAAAAAAAACAAAAAAACAAAAACTTGATACAGACAGGGAATCTAAACTAGTATTGCTCATTCTCCACCCCAAAAAAACACTAGATGCGTATAGCGTAGCTAGATTAGTTTTACTCCTCTTCCCAACAAAATACTAGAAATAGACATGGGAGCTTAATTAGTTTTACTCATTTTCCCACTAAAACATTAAATACAGACAATGTAGCTAAATTAGTTTTACTCCTCTTCCCACCAAAAAATTAGTTACAGACATTAGTTTTACTCGTATTCCCAACAAAACCGTAAATAAAGAGAGGGAAGCTAAATTAGTTTTACTCCAATTCCCAACAGAACGCTGGATATAAGCTGGGTAGCTAGATTAGTTGCACATCTCTTCCAAACAAGACACTTTATACATATAGGGTAGCTAAATTAGTTTTACTTCTTATACAAACAATACACTTGATACCGATAGTGTAGCTAAATTAGTTTTATTGCTCTTTCAAACGAAATGCAAGATACAGACAGGGGAACTAATTTAATATTACCCCTTTTCCACCTCAAAAACAACGCTAGATACAGACGTTGTAGCTAGATTAGTTTTACTCCTCTTCCCGCTAAAATACTAAATACATAGAGGGGAGGTAAATTAGTTTTATTCCTTTTCCCACTAAAACATTAGATACATAGAGGGAAGCTAAATTAGTTTTATTCCTTTTCCCACTAAAACATTAGATACATAGAGGGAAGCTAAATTAGTTTTATTCCTTTTCCCACTAAAACATTAGATACATAGAGGGAAGCTAAATTAGTTTTATTCCTTTTCCCACTAAAACATTAGATACATAGAGGGAAGCTAAATTAGTTTTATTCCTTTTCCCACTAAAACATTAGATACATAGAGGGAAGCTAAATTAGTTTTATTCCTTTTCCCACTAAAACATTAGATACATAGAGGGAAGCTAAATTAGTTTTATTCCTTTTCCCACTAAAACATTAGATACATAGAGGGAAGCTAAGTTAGTTTTATTCCTTTTCCCACTAAAACATTAGATACATAGAGGGACGCTAAATTAGTTTTATTCCTTTTCCCACTAAAACATTAGATACATAGAGGGAAGCTAAATTAGTTTTACTCCTCTTCCCAAGAAAACTATAGATACAGACAGGAAAGCTAAATTAGTTTTACTACTTTGCCTACTAAAACACTAAACACAGACAGGGGATATAAATTAAGCAAGAATTCACGTGGTACGGAAGGCACCATGATCAGCAGGGTGGTCCTTCCTTCCAGGCTACTAAGATTTTGCTTCTCGGCCTTTTGGCTATTTTAATCAACAAACTCTCACCACACACGTGTTCAAATAATCTAGCAAGCCCATGCGGGCATTTAGAAAAAAATAAATAAATCGCTTCTCGGCCTTTTGGCTAAGATCAAAGTGTAGTTCTGCGCTCTGTAGAATGTACACTTTGTTATTTTGGAACAAACGAGATGTTTGAGGCCGCCCTGCACATTGTCTGCCGGGGGTAAGGTCCGCATCTCGTCACGGGTGGACCCGGCTTGCAGTACCACCGGGTCACAAAAAAAAAAAAAAAAGTAAAAAAAATAAATAAAAATATTTTAATCTAGAAACCCTCACCACCGCCAGCTGGTAAACTTATCAAGCCAACCCTTGCCGATGTCTAAAAAAATATTTTTTATTAAAAAAAAAAATTAGTTTTACTCCTTTTCCCACCAAAACACTAGATACATTATCATATAACTAACACACTATGATTGTCAGATAACTAAGACACTATGACTGTCAGATAACTAAGACACTATGACTGTCAGATAACTAAGACACTATGACTGTCAGATAACTAAGACACTATGACTGTCAGATAACTAAGACACTATGACTGTTAGATAACTAACACACTATGTTAGGAGTAACTTCCTAGACGTGATGACTGCCACAAAACTAACAGAGCTGTTGGAGTGAGACAGCAATGCAGTATATACTACCACGATACTATTATCGCCTTAAGAATCGGCATCAACATCGCAAGCAATCTCACAATCACTCTCCATGTTTTTTTAAACTTAGTCTGTCTGTGTCTCCTCAACTATTATTTATTTATTTAGACCTCGTCATAAACTCAAACAATCAGAACTTTGAGAAGCTGTCTAGGATTTAGAACACGCACCAGTTACTGGGATCCATGGATACATTTTCTTGTAAACAGGTTCTCTTTTACGCTGTCTTCCCCTCCCCCACCCCCCCCCCACACACACACAAAAGTGTAATGCTAGGATTTCTTTTAGAGGTCAGTGGTTTTGAAGAAATGTGTGTGTGTGTGTGTGTTTTTCCTGCGACAATGCGTATGTTAAGTGTATGTGTGACTGTGTGTTCCTGCGAAGAAGTGTGTTTGTGTGTGAGCGTGCCTGTAATTTTAGAGAGCTTAAGTTTTTCAGGATATGCCAAGTCAGTGCAGGAGTTAGGGGTGGGAGTTGGGGGTGGGGGTTGGAGGTTGGGGGGGGGGGGTAGGGTATTGAATTTTGTTTAAACAAAAATTATAACAGTTGAGAATATTTTGTTTTCATATAAATGCTTATGTAATTCAAAAAGAACTATGTATGGCCACTTTTTCGGCTCGGTTTAGTGCAACTCTTATATAGAGAATTTCCTGTTATATGATGCTGGCCTCGTAGAGAGCTTTTCTCTGGATCAACAAGCTCCTCACTCATTCTACTTGCTGGGGTGCTTAGGTCTACCCCCACGTCCTCTTTTATGCCGACATTTCTTGACTTTGCCGACCAAAAATTTCTGCCCATACTGATTTTTTGTGAATGAAAACTGTTTTGTCCGTATTTCCGAAGATTTCTTATTTTGTACACACTGGCGATACCTGAGGTGCGACATAAAACTGGAAGATATTCTCTATTTTCTGACAACATAGTCTTACATTTTTTTTCTTCTCCAGTTTAGCTTTACACTCACATGTGGAGAAAGTTAGATTTTGTTTTGTGTTTACTGTTTGTGATAATATACATTTTTTTACGTCTGGATTTACAGAAGTAATTACTTGCTCGCATCAGCATATCATGTACTTAGATGTAAAATTGTGTTCAATACAATATAAAATACACAAAAGTAATTATTATTTCAGGAGAAATATTAGTCACTATCTAGCAAAGTTTCTAGAACAAATGTTGAGACTGCCTGATTTATATATTTTATTAAGTAGCAAAGTTTCTAGAACAAATGTTGAGACTGCCTGATTTATATATTTTATTAAGTAGCAAAGTTTCTAGAACAAATGTTGAGACTGCCTGATTTATATGTTTTATTACGTAGCAAAGTTTCTAGAACAAATGTTGAGACTGTCTGATTTATATATTTTATTAAGTAGCAAAGTTTCCGCAGGTAAAGTTCATCAAATTGTCTCCATGATCAACTCCAGGTACCGAATTTTATGTATATACGCGTATATTGTGTGCGTGCGTGCATGTGTATGGATGGATGGATGGATGGATGGATGGATGGATGGATGGATGGATGGATGGATGGATGGATAGATAGATGGATGGATGGATGGATGTATCGATGGATGGATGGATGGATGGATGGATGGATGGATGGATGGATGGATGGATGGATGGATGGATGGATTGATGGATGTATGGATGGATGTATGGATGGATGGATGGATGGATGGATGGATGGATTGATGGATGGATGGATGGATAGATGGAGTCGTGTCCTTATTTTGAGGTGTATGGTAACACTAAGGTGTTCACTGACCAAATGAATCACACCTGGGTGACGTCATACAGGTGAGTGACGCTTTCACATGTTTCACTTGGTGATGGCATCTCTTCTGCCTTAATCCAAACCTTTTATTTTATCTAATTTTACATGTAGCTGCTGATGTAACAGTTTACTTGTAATTTAATTTTCCTGATGTAGATTTTTCGCGGAAAGTCTGAATATGTCATTCCGAGATGTTGGTTAATTTGCTTAAAACAGCACTGCATTCAGGGAGGCACTGAAAGGGACAATGTTCTAGAAAGGACACGTCACATGAAGTGACATGACATTTTCAAGTTTTGTTTTAGTGGTACATGTATAGGTAAAGGTATCCCTGTCATGACTTAGAGACACATAAAGATATGGTGTTAGTGCCCATTTTTTCCTTGATCTGTCGGGACACTAGAGGGTGATGTGGTCAGCATCACACTTCACCACCTTTCTTTCCCCAGCTTCATAAAAAGTCAGGTACCCATTTCTACAGCTGACTAACTGATGTGCCTCCGGACGGATTCGAACTCTCCCCGACCTTCGCCATCAGAGACTAGCGCACTAACCACTTCACCGTTCAGACAAGCTGCACATTCATACCACACAGATATTTTAGTGGTACATGTATAACACACAGATATTTTAGTGGTACATGTATAACACACAGATATTTTAGTGGTACATGTATAACACACAGATATTTTAGTGGAGGGGGGGGGGATCCTGTCTGTAACTTGTGCAAGAAGAACTATTACTCCAAAAACAAAATTTAGATTCTCTTCATTCTTTTTTTTTAAGCAAATAAAATAATCTATAATGTATTCGTCTTAAACATAAAAAGTTATGTCCACGATATAAGAATGTGATTTAGATAGAAAGTTTGCCTTTAAGGGGTTGTGCGAATAAACAACTTTGCAATTTAAGCTTGGTGCGCCTATGTTTGGTAAGGTAAATTGCCTTTGCAAGCCACTTTCAAGCTAAAGTTCATGGCCGAGAATCGTATGCAATATCTCTGCTCTTTCATAATCTTGTAGATATTATAGACCTTAAAGGTAAGTACAGTTTAAGTGTAGAGATTATAGCAGGTATGTTCAAACCGATGGGGATCCAAATTCTGCTCTTTGATTTGTAAATGTGCAGTTCTTGGAAATATAATACCTGAGCTCCTTTCTGTATAATAAAAACTATTAAAGGTAAATAAACACTTTTCAAACTTAATAATCTAATCACAAGGTCATTCAAAAACTAACCTTATTTTTAATTTTAATTAGGATTGCGCACAATTAACGAGTTTATTTATCATCATCATCATCATCATCAGGTGCCGTGCCGACTGGCGTTGGCTATTATGCTTCTCCAGAGTACACGATCCTTCATGCAGGCCATCAGCTCAGTTGGTGATCTCCTCTCACACCATCCCGTCAGACTGTCCAGTATCATTTCTCTTGGTCTTCCTCTTGATCTTCTTTCTTCTATTCTTCCTGTTGTTATAATATTTTCAATGCCCCCTCTTCTCATTGCATGTCCTATGAAAGTACACTGTCTCTCTCTTATCTTTTTGACAAGATTTTTTTGTCTCTCCAGCTCTTCTCATACATTCTTCATTAGTTATTTTTGCTGTCCAGGGTATTCGCAACATTCTTCTAATAAACCACATTTCTGCTGCTTCCAATGATTTTTGTGCAGACTTGCCTATTGTCCATGATTCACTTCCATATAACACGATATTTTTAATCTAGCATTTTAGGACTCAAACTGACAACAATTATTGAGGAAAGACGCTGGCGATGGTTGGGACATGTGCTCCGAATGACTGACAACTCACTACCAAAAATAGCACTAAGATGGACACCACAGGGGAGCAGAAGTAAGGGTAGACCAAAAGAGACATGGAGAAGAACAACAGAAAGGATGTTGAGCAATAGAGGGCTCACCTGGGCAAGAGCAGAAAAAAAGGCGAAAGACAGGCATTTGTGGAAAACCCTTGCGGAAGCCCCATGTGCCCTGGGCACTTAAGGTTCAGAGAGAGAGAGAGATTTTAGGACTCGTTTTATAACATTCATTGATAAGGATGTGTTGGATAATATGTTTCTCATTCTCTGAAATGCAGTCTTTGCTTGGTCTGTTCAACGAGTTTATTACTGTGATTAAATTTGTTGAACGTAACATCTAAATGTAAACTTGCACTAACAAGTTTTACAGCTTTATGTTTTACAGTGTTATTTTTGTGCAGATGAATTGAGTGAGAGTTTATTTGTGTGCAGATACACTGAATGAGAGTTTATTTGTGTCCCGATGCACTGAGTGAGAATTTATTTGCATGCAGTTGCACTGAGCGAGTGTTTATTTGTGTGCAGATGCATTGAGTGAGTGTTTACTTGTGTGCAGATGCACTGAGTGAGAATTTATTTGCATGCAGATGCACTGAGTGAGAGTTTATTTGTGTGCAGATTTACTGAGTAAGAGTTTATGCAGATGCACTGAGCGAGAGTTTATTTTTGTGCAGATGCACTGAATGAGTGTTTATTTGTGTGCAGATACATTGTTGAATGAAAGTTTATTTGTATGCAGATACAGTGAATGAGAGTTTATTTGTATGCAGATGCGCTGAATGAGAATTTATCTGTGTAAAGAAGCATACAATGAGTGTTTGTCTGTGTGCAGATGCACTGAGTGAGAGTTTACTTTTGTGCAGATGCACTGAGTGAGAGTTTAATTGTGTGCAGATACATTGAATCAGAGTTTATTTGTGAGCAGATGCACTGGGTGAGAGTTTATTTTTGTGCAGATGAATTGAGTGAGAGTTTATTTGTGTGCAGATATACTGAATGAGAATTTATTTGTTTACAGATACATTGAATGAGTTGTTAATTGTGTGCAGATGCATTAAATGAGAGGTTTATTTGTGTGCAAATGCATTGAGTGAATGTTTATTTGTGTGCTGAAAAAAAAATCATCAAGAGGACGGTCAGCCAGCATAGATCAGGTGTAACCAGCTGCTGTAGCTGAGGGAGGTAATACAGAGGGGGTAGGAGCAACTGTGAATGTGTCGGGGGGAGGGGGTGGATGATGGTCTTTCCTAACAGACTTGACCGCCATTTTAGTCTGTTTAATGGCTGTTTGCCACCGTCTCTTCTTTCACTTCTCTGTTATTCATGCGTGCATTCGTAAATTCTAGTTACTGTTTCATCCTTTGAAATAAATGTCACATGACATCTGTCCCTTTCTTTTAAATTACTGTGAATGATGGAACAAGTGCATGTACACCTGACACCTTGAAACCATGTGTCTATGTAAAAGTGAAGAAGTGTTTTGACCAAATACTGCAAGCAATGACCTCTTGTTAGGACAGACAGATGTAAAGAAATAAAACAAACGTATGGCATTTATTATTATTATTATTGTTATTTTATTTTTTTAAAAATCTTATTTAACTTCAATATTTGAATTTGAAAATCCAGACTTTCGCTTCACTGAATCCGGGACAACCACATATATGGTCCCCCGCATGCCGGAGCATCCATCCAAGAGTATTCTTTGCTAATAGTTCCTGCCAAATGTTTGTTGTTTACAATACGTTTTCTGTCACACAGTTCGGATTTCCTGCCAGCATCTTTAACTTGTCCTAGCTCCAGCAGTCTCCTCACAGCTACATTGTTCTTCCATTCCAGCTCTTCATTTTCCCGCAATCTGTCCAATACAGCCTTAGCAATGTCCTCCTTGTCCATTGACAGTCTGCCATTTATTTTAGCCTGTCCAGCAAGTCTGTCTGCCACGTCATTGCCATGTACTCCCGCATGCCCTGGCCAGTAAAACCACGTTAGGCTTGTCACATCTGACTAGCTTAACAGTTGAACTTTGGGTTCAAGATCTCATCCAGCATCACTGTGGCTCTTCTGACATGATAATATCTACAGATGTCTCAGTGACTCGGAGCAGCAGAAGTGGTTGGGGTTTTGTTGTCTACCGAAATGGAAGAGTAGTGGTACAGGGTTCTGGAGCCTTTGAAGTCAGCACTTCAAGCAGGCTAATGAAACTTGAGGCTGTGTCGGCGGCCATATCATTGTTATTGAACTTATTGGTCATGACTAATTTAATCTTCGCATTATGTACCTCAGAACTTGGGGAAGTACACGATTCTCCTTGTTCTGGTACAACCGTACTACAGAGAATTCATTCTTTTCTTTCATTTATATCAATATTCAGGATCCAGGCACTTTCATGGTTCATAATGGTTGTTTGCTTACACTGTTTGTGCTCTGCTTAAAACACTGTCTCACATTTCACACTGTCAACGTTAACAAAACAAGAAATCAGCTCATTCAAGGGTTAAACACATTAAACAGTTTCATTTCTTCTAACGATCACAACAAATAGTAATACAGAAAACAAGTAAAGACATAAATCATTACTCCAACACAGGATAGTGCATTAGTGACATGACAATAAAGGATGGTTAGTGTACTAATGACATGATAACACTTAAGCATGCAACTGAACCACAAGCTATTGTGAAAGATACAAGCTTATTTCAAAGGGTATACGACCTTGACCGAAGCGTCATCGTCCACGTGATTTGTAGTTGATTTCGGAAGAGACATACATAGATATTGAAACAGTGGCGAGCATTCAGTTAGAAAGAGGCAATGGCCAGGCGATGTCTTGTGTAGTTGTGCCTATGGATGTGTTGTAAATTCCTCCGTATTTTGGTGATCGTTGGCAATATTCTGCCCCTGCCCACCTCATATGGTGTAGATTTCGTAGCTGTGCAGTAAGCTGTGATGCAGGTTTCTGTATTTACGTATCAATATGGATATGATTTTCATTGTAATTTATATTGGATGAGCAACATGTGTGAGTCGTTGTTATGCTTTCTTGTAGATTGATCTTGTGCTGCAGCAACGTGGTTATATAGAGGTGTGTCATGGCAGCGGTAGCTGCGTGGAATAAGTGCTCGTGTACATTAGATTCGTAGTGTGGGCCACGTGTAGCGCCAAGAGAGCCCGGGACCCCAGGCCCATCAGGTTTAAATAATGCAACATGAGAAGTCATTATCATACGATATCATGTTTAATTACCATTATAATGACACATGTCTTGATGTCATGTTGATGTCAGTATCAGTTGTATGTGTTGTTGTGGCGTATAGTGGGATTAAAAATGATGTGTCTTTAATTTCAGACTTGGTGATTATGTACTGTATATCAATGTATTATGTATTGATTAAATGCTCAGGATTTTATGCATAATTAGCATACAATATACCAAGGAGGAGGGGAGAGCCTAGGTTGGCGGTCAAGATGTGGGAGCTAGACTGACCTCGAGTACGTAGAACATTGCCAAGGATTGTTGGTCTGTAACATCTGGATAATACATCCCCCCACCCACTAGTTATAACATGTAAACTTTACACCAAACATGTTTTACATTATAGTCAACATTTTAAAAGGCAAACCTAATCAGCATTTAACAAGGCTAACATAATCAACACTTAATAAGGCTAACATAATCAACACTTAATAATGCTAATATAATCAACACTTAACAAGGCTAACATCAGGCAATGAAGGGGCATGAAAAGAAATGAATCAAATACTGGTCAGCAACATATAATAAACATCATCTCTTGTAACAATTTTATGTCTATAAATCCAGGAACATCTTTATAGCTCACAAACAAGTTCCATTCTAACTTCGTCACTATTACACTTCTTCATTCACGAACAAAATCTCAAATCTTTACATTTTTCATGCAAATCTAAAAGTAACAAACTGAACTTCCACGTCACGAAACATTAACTCGGACTTGATCACAACTCATTCGCTTGTAAGGCACACACAAATATTATACAGAAAGTTCTAGCAGTCTTCGACTGACACATTTAACATGTAAGTCAAATTTATAATGTTCATTATTTAACACATTATTAAATATAATCAATCTACCATGTTTACACAACATATTATTTTGTGCACATTGAATTCAAACTCTTAATCAAATTTATATTTAATGTGACACATAATTTCACAACACAAAAACTTAGCAACAAAAGCTGACATAGATTGAAGGTCTCATGCGGAGATAAAAACCGAAAACCTCAGAGATGAATCAACAATCCAGAACTACAAATAAAAACTTCACCTGGAAAAAAAAGAAACTTGTTTCGTTCCGTTTTGTGTTTACGCACACATGAAGCGGAACAAAACATGTTCCCACAGACATAATACCACTGTTGACAGTGATTGAGAGGAGAAGGTGGCACTGGATTGGCCACATTATGAGAATGACAGGCGAACCCTTTTCGACGAACAGCTTTGATATGGACTCCACAGGGTAAGAGAAGCATGGAGCAAGCTAAAGGAACACGGAGATGCAGAGAGAATGTTGGTTTAAACAAAAAGACTGACATGAGAGACAGACAAGAAGATAGATAGATAGATAGATAGATAGATAGATAGATAGATAGATAGATAGATAGATAGATAGATAGATAGATAGATAGATAGATAGATAGATAGATAGATAGATAGATAGATAGATAGATAACATCTTTATCTAAGATTTTTTGCTTTTTATTTCCTTATTCTTGTGAGTGAAAACAGGAACATTGCACCTTCGCTCTGCACTACTGAATGAATCTATACCTATGAGTTATACCTAGAGTATACCTACAGGAATATATACCTACGAGTTATGTCAAGAGTATACCTAAATGAATCTATACCTACGAGTTATACCTAGAGTATACATACAGGAACCTATACCTACGAGTTATGTCTAGAGTATACCTACATGAATCTATACCTACGAGTTATACCTAGAGTATACCTACATGGATCTATATCTACGAGTTATGTCTAGAGTATACCTACATGGATCTATACCTACGAGTTATACCTAGAGTATACCTACATTAATCTAAACCTACGAGTTATACCTAGAGTATACCTACATGGATCTATACCTACGAGTTATGTCTAGAGTATACCTACATGAATCTATATCTACGAGTTATATCTAGAGTATACCTACATTAATCTAAACCTACGAGTTATACCTAGAGTATACCTACATGGATCTATACCTACGAGTTATACCTAGAGTATACCTACATGGATCTATACCTACGAGTTATACCTAGAGTATATACATGAATCTATACCAATATTCTAAATGATTTGTTATCACAGCTTTACTGCGCTGATATAGTGAATAGTTATATATTTAGTTCTATATACACAAAAATTCTGTATTTGTCACCTCTGAACACAGCATATTTCATGCTTATCTGTGCTTAGGTTCTTTATCCATATTTCCTTACAGTTCTCACATGGGATACAAACTCTCATGTCGTGTAAAATATGAACAGAAAAGTCAGATGAGCCTGGAGAACTAAAAACAAACCACAGCTACTAAACTTTAGACTTCTTTCTTCAGTCTGCAGAGCATCTGTCTAACTACGATAGAAAAAAAAAAAACTCAGTCATGAAGCATCCAAACTGTATTTGTCTCCTGAGTTGAGATCCTGGTTACCTGGACTGAGTTGAGATCCTGGTTACCTGGACTGAGTTGAGATCCTGGTTACCTGGACTGCATTGTCCCCATCTATTATTAACAGTGCAACCCACTTAACATCACATCGCTTCAACCCAGATACTGCCACAGAAATTTGTATCCCCGGGTAACTCCCATAAGTAATTAATGGGCTCTACTCAGGTTAATATCAGCCCGCTTACTGCAGCAAGTCTGTTTGAACTGCAGCCGAGTATTTTTTTTTTTTAAATTAAGTTGATTTGCGTTCAAGGTAACAGTTACAAATCGTGTGAAAATGAGGTTAGTTGAGGATGAAGTGAAATAATGATATGGTGGGCTTTAACAAAACATGAGATGATAGTGATTCGTATGATAGGTACATCTGAGTTTGACATTTGACCACATGGGGGGGGGGGGGGGGGGAGTTACAGAAATTTCATGTCGTTGTAAAACAAAACAAAAAATGAGGTCAATATTTCAAATAGTTGTTCAAAGTTTGAGCTGATATACTGGACTCGACGCCAGGCCACCATCGTCACTCCTTTCAGTGGCGGGCGGCGTCTGGCGGGAGATTAAGGGGAAGAAAGGTACATAAAGAAAATTTTAGGAGACAATAGATACAATTGAGATGTTTCCCCATCTTGTTTAGACAAGCAAAGAAAAACATAGGGAGAGTCTGAACAGAGTCTTGAGACGATTTAGATTAGTCCGAGGATGGGCACAAAAGAGACACGTCGCGTAGAGACGCGTGTCATGCCATAGTTTTGTTTCCATGGTGCGGTAATGTTATGATAAATCTGGGCTGTCAGTTTCCTATGGATACGTAAAATGTTATGAAGATGAATGTGATCTGCGATGAGATTTACAATGCCATGATGGAAGTGTTGGTGAAAAATCATGATAAACCATCTTTTTTTCCAAAACTTTGTACATGACAGATTACTGCATAAACTGGACCTAATAATTATGATCAGACAATGTGTTATGAATATGAAGGTGTTCTGCGACGTGTTTTAGAATGCCATGATGGGAGTGTTGGTGAAGACACAATGTAACAAAGGTTGATTCATTCAACCTAGTACTTGTGGGATTAAATGACTTTTTGCTTAATGGACCAGTTACTTTTACACAACGGAAAATCACGCATTTTTGTATTTCTTCTGATGAAAAGTCAGATACTGCTTGATTTTAGTGTTTTCTATACTGTAATTTAATAACTAAGATTTCATGCATTTTATGATTAATACCATTTGTGTCCAATAACAATAGCTATAGTTGTCTGTTTTATGTTTAAAATGTAGCAAATATGGGACACACATCCTGGTGTATTTAAAGCTCCTGTAATGATGGGACACAAATCATGGTGGAGTTAAAGCCCTTGTATTAATGGGACACACATCATGGTGGAGTTAAAACCCTTGTAATGATGGGACACAAATCATGGTGGAGTTAAAGCCCTTGTAATAATGGGACACACATCATGGTGGAGTTAGAGCCCTTGTAATGATGGGACACAAATCATGGTGGAGTTAAAGCCCTTGTAATGATGGGACACACATCATGGTAGAGTTAAACCCTTGTAATGATAGGACACACATCCTGGTAGAGTTAAACCCTTGTAATGATAGGACATACATCCTGGTAGAGTTAAACCCTTGTAATGATAGGACACACATCCTGGTAGAGTTAAACCCTTGTAATGATAGGACACACATCCTGGTAGAGTTAAACCCTTGTAATGATGGGACACACATCCTGGTAGAGTTAAACCCTTGTAATGATAGGACACACATCCTGGTAGAGTTAAACCCTTGTAATGATAGGACACACATCCTGGTAGAGTTAAACCCTTGTAATGATGGGACACACATCCTGGTAAAGTTAAACCCTTGTAATGATAGGACACACATCCTGGTAGAGTTAAACCCTTGTAATGATAGGACACACATCCTGGTAGAGTTAAACCCTTGTAATGATAGGACACACATCCTGGTAGAGTTAAACCCTTGTAATGATAGGACATACATCCTGGTAGAGTTAAACCCTTGTAATGATAGGACACACATCCTGGTAAAGTTAAAGCCCTTGCAATGAACTGCCATAATGTCACCATTTTCAGATGATTCCGCCGATGTGACATTAAGTGGATTTGATTGTACTTAAATGTGTGTATGTATATGGACCTTGCTAGTGTATATTTTACAGTTGTGTGATGTGCACCTTACACATGTATCTGTAACTAAGAATTAGCTGACGATCGTTGGTAAGTGATGATTTTTAGTGACTAGTAAAATTTAAACTTTGATTTTTTTTAAAATTTCAGATTCTCTGAAGAAGATGGAGCTAACCTCACTACTCGTGGCAGCTCTCCTGATACTGTTTGTCTGTTTCTGGTTCCGGCGACCTGACACTCGTCTACCACCTTTCCCCATACGACCCATCCCGCTTGTGGGCCACATGTTTCAACTAAAGCATGATTTACGGTCGCAGCTCAAACAGTGGCAGAAACAAAAAGGTGACATTTTCAGGTAAATCTAATACCTTGACCTATTTTTTCACCTAATTACACGTCATTGCTTAAAAAAAATCCCAGTAGATTACATTCATGGACCTTCTGTCTGACAGGTTGTTAGCTTTTTTGTAGATAAGTTAGAGGAGCTGACAACATCAGAACTTTTCGTGGATAAAAGGAAGCTAAAGGGATCCACGTCTAATCCACTCTCATTTCCACTCTATAGATGTTCTCCACGTTCACCATCCGTCAAGTCCACGCTCTTATTTAAGTCACAAACTAACTGAGTAGTTAACCAAACAAAAAAGTAACCATCCGACTGGTTAATCAACCAAAAAAAGGAACCATCCAATAATAAAGCATTTATCCCTTAAACAACACATCATTCATTCATTCATTCGTTCATTCACTTGCATGTCCCTTGCGGAACTTTGCCTCAATAACAGCTCTCCTGTAGGCCTCTCGGTTCTGACCAAGGTGGCCTGCCTCTGATGCATTCATTTGCAGATCATCAAAGATGTCTTGCAGCCATCTTCTCCTTGGTCTTCCTCTCTTTCTTTTTCCCATTATGTACCCTTCCAATACGGTCTTCTCTAGATTATCATGACGTTTAATGTGTCCAAAATATTTAAGTTTTCTTTCTTTAATCCTCTTTATTAGCCAGCCTTCTTCAATATTAAGTTCTTGTAGTATGGATATATTTGTTCTTTTTTGTGCCCATGATATTTGAAGAACTCTTCTGTTGCATTTATATTGACAGACATTTACATGTTTCTCAACTGTTTTGTTAAGTGTCCAGGTTTCATATCAATGTCGCATCACATCACATCAATGTCACATCACATCAATGTCACATCATATCACATCACATCACATCAATGTCACAGCACATCATATCACATCACGTCAATGTCACGTCGCGGAACGTTAAGATGTACGCGTAGTTATTCGGTAATAGAATCATATAAAAATAGAAGCATATTTTCTCCATGACAACACTAAAATATTTAAATGAAAGCACTGTTTATACTTTATATACTAAACCATCGTATTTTAAATTCTTGCATCTTCAAGATCTTCCTAGACAGCCAGTCTGTGAAACAGGTGAAGGATTTCAAATACCTAGGTAATACAGTAGCAACCTCTTTGAAAATCGATTCAGAATTGAGAACAGATGCAATGCAGCAAATCAGGACATTGTACAAATGACATCTTTACTGAAAAACAAATACGTAACGGCTGAAACAAAAAGAGCACCGTAAAACATAGTTTTCCTGCCAAGTCTGTGATATCACTATCAAACACGGACACTAACAGCTACAAACAAAACAATAACCATCAGGACAGAAATGACACGATTAATGAGAATATTAAATGTAAAAAGAAGAGACACAATCAGAAACGACACCATCAGACCAAAGGCTGGATACCAGCATCACACAACATCTAGAAGCAACAAATCAAATGGTTTGGCCTCGTTACACCGCTACCTCTAGACAGTACAGCACAGAAAACATTCACATTCAAAATGTCGCAAGCAAAAGAAGCGCCCCACCAAACACACACACGCAAGGACGCAGGGATGAAATTAGAGAAATCTTAAATATCCTACTATAAATATCCTACTATAAATATCCTACTATAAATAACCATAAATCCTACTATACGACTCAAATTACTGAACCCTAACAACATGTCTACTTGTCCCCTCAACACTGAAAGGTACATGAGTAAGGAAACATAACAAACAAGAAGGCAAGATAAAACAAGAAGGCAAGATAAAACAACAGGATAGGACAAGACAAAAAGACAAGATAGAAAAGAAGACAAGATAAAACAAAAAGATAAGAGAAACAAGAAGACAAGATAAAGCAAGAAGGCAAGCAAGATAAAACAAGAAGGCAAGATAAAACAAGAAGGAAAGATAAAACAAGACAGGAAGGCAAGATAAAACAAGAAGGCAAGATAAAACAAGAAGGCAAGATTTTAAAAAAGACAAGATTTAAAAATAAAATTCGAGACAAGTTGAACGTCTATAGTTTACAGAACATCTCAAAATTTCTTAAAATATAGCACAAATCCCGGCTTTAAATATCTCGTATCACACAGGATTTCATTCATTTGAATCACCTTTTTGTACTTTCTCTGGAATATTCAGAAAATATGTCATTAAATTTCATAGTCCACCTAACAAGTGCACCATGCATTAGAAAACATTAGAGGCATTGAGTTAATGTCCATATCTTTTCTTCGGTAGTTCGCATATTACAAGGTGATGTAGTCAGTGTATCATGCCTGACTATAAAGTGATGTAGTCAGTGTCATGTCTGATTAAAAAGTGATGTAGTCATGTCTGGTTATAAAGTGATGAATCATGTCTGGCTATAAAGTGATGTAGTCACCATCATACCTGGCTTATAAAGTGATGTAATCAGTAGCATGTCTGACTTATAAAATGATGTAATCAGTAGCATGTCTGACTTATAAAATGATGTAGTCAGTAGCATGTCTGACTTATAAAATGATGTAGTCAGTAGCATGTCTGACTTATAAAATGATGTAGTCAGTATCATGTCTGGCGTATAAAGTGATGTAATCACCATCATACCTGGCTTATAAAGTGATGTAATCAGTATCATGTCAGACTTATAAAATGATGTAGTCAGTATCATGTCAGACTTATAAAATGATGTAGTCAGTATCATGTCTGACTTATAAAATGATGTAGTCAGTATCATGTCTGACTTATAAAACGATGTAATCAGTATCATATCTGACGTATAAAATGATGTATTGAGTATCATATCTGACGTATAAAATGATGTAGTCAGTATCATATCTGAATTATAAAATGATGTAGTCAGTATCATGTCTGACGTATAAAATGATGAAGTCAGTATCATGTTTGACTTATAAAATGATGTAGTCAGTATCATATCTGAATTATAAAATGATGTAATCAGTGTCATGTCTGGCTGAATTTACTTTCCCAGTTGTCAAGAGTAGCTGCCCTATAACTGGGACATGGTCGGTTGGTATTGAATCACCCAACTCGCAGTGACATCCTCGTGTACTAATCACGTCTCTACGTAGACACTCGTGTACTTATAAAGCAGCATTCTCTAGTTTTGTCTGCATCTGCTGTTTGATTTTTCTTAGTTCTATTTCCACGAAATTCACGAGGCACATTTGATGAGTCAGCATCTCCTGTCTTGGGGAAAGTTAGCTCGAGGTGGACAATAACTGTAGCTGTAAACTGTTCAGTCATGGGAAAGCTTAGCTCGAGGTAGACAGTAATTCTAACCAGTTCTGTCTTGGGAAAGCTTAGCTCGATGTAGACAGTAATTCTAACCAGTTCTGACTTGGGAAAGCTTAGCTCGAGGTAGACAGTAATTCTAACCAGTTCTGACTTGGGAAAGCTTAGCTCGAAGTAGACAGTAACTGTAACCAGTTCTGTCGTGGACACTAACTCTGACCAGGGCAGATAAAAAGTTACTGCACTCATTCTCTTCTACACGACAATTATTTACCACTTACAGCTTTCCGTTTTGTGTTGTATGAGAGAAAGAACAGAGTGTCACCTCTCAATAACTGAACTCATATTAGCCCGTATTAGGGCAGCTTATTGTTCCCATGTTGAACAAACTTTCAGTCGAGCTAGTCCCTGAGATAGGAAACCAGGGCAAGGTACATACATCTGGGAGCTGGACAGAGTTAAGGCTGAAGATGAATTATAAAGATTCTCGCCGTCAAGTGCTTTATGATCCTTTCACTGGGACTTTCTGCCAAAGATTTACTCTCACTTGACTCTGCCAAACCATCCACGTGGCAGCCTGAAAGCAAGCGTTGCTCATTCCTTTGAAACGGTAGTCAAAACATCTGACCTGATGGTAGTCAAAACATATGACCTGACGGTAGTCAAAACATATGACCTGATGGTAGTCAAAACATATGACCTGTTGGTAGTCAAAACATATGGCCTGACGGTAGTCAAAACATATGACCTGTTGGTAGTCAAAACGTATGACCTGTTGGTAGTCAAAACATATGACCTGTTGGTAGTCAAAACATATGGCCTGACGGTAGTCAAAACATATGACCTGTTGGCAGTCAAAACATATGGTCTGACAATAGTCAAAATATCTGACCTGACAACAGTCAAAATATCTAACCTGACGATAGTCTTCTTCTTCTTTTCCTTACGCATTGTCTGTCTACAAGTATATCTGCAGTGCTGTCTCTATAATAAATTTCACTTGAACTCATTTCATGGAACCGTAGAGCTTATCTTCTTCAGTGGTTTCACTGGACCAGTAATTATTTCTCAGTGTCTCGTAGTTGGTGCAGTTCTGGAGGATATGTTCCACAATTTGTGGTACCTGGGAACATGTACAAAGATTAGTAGTACCAACCTTAAACTTTGTGTACATGTGACTTCGGAGTCGGCTGTGTTCTGTTGGGAGACGGAAGATGGTGACTTGTTCCTTTCTGTTTAGCTTGTGATAGTCATCATGTGGTGGTATTCGTTTTTATCGTGCTTTTGATTATAGGTGACTACTATGTATGATTGCTCCATTTCAGTGCCCTCTTTGGCCAGACAGTCGGCTTTCTCATTGCCTGGTATCCCACAGTGGGAGGGAATCCACAGCAAAGTGATTCCGTGTTGTAAGCCAATTTTTGACAAGGCATCCTCAAGATCTGGTAGTTTGTTGCACTGAAGGGCTTCCAGTACTGATGTTGCATCTGTGAGAGTTACTATGGGGCATTTATCAAATCTTGAATCTGATAGTTTTTCAAAAACATCATAAATTCTGTACCATAGTTGTTGCCGTATTTTCCAGTAGGTATGGAAATCTTGTCAGTGGTGCTGTTTGGATAGTCACTATGTCCTCCTGCCCCTCCATTCTTTATGGCATTGTGTGCAGATCCGTCTGTATACACATGTATCCAGGTGTCACATGGATATTTGTCATCTAGCAAATTAAGTGTGGCCGTTGATCTTACAAGACTGCTTTGCATCTCACTATTCTGCACACCTTTCACTTCAGTTTGAATAGTTATTTGTGTATAATCTGCTTCTTTCCATGGTGTATGCTCTGGTACAGATGATAATGGAGCGACTACAGTTGGAAGGTCAGGTATCAGCTTACTCATACGCTTGGCCTGATGAATGAAGCTGCTTCTTTTAAGCCGTGTTAGTGCCAGGTTATTGAGGCTATCCTTCAAAATATGGCTTACAGAGCTGAGGAATTTCTCTCCCAAGCTCATGACCTTTGTGTCTCTATGTTCTTTTAGCGCTTGAACACCTTTCTGCATTTCTACTACTGGTGTGGACGTCATGGCACCTGTGATAATCCGTAGTGACTGATTTTGTACCTTGTCTAGATTATGCAGCGTAGTGTTTGATGCTGTGCACCAAGATGTTGAGCCATATTCTAAATGTGGTAGAATACTTTGCTGATATACATTCTTGAGGATTCTTTAACTAGCTCTCCATGTGGTTCCACTCAATTTTCTTAATATGGCTAGTTTTCTTCTGGCTTTTGCTTCTGCACTGTTAATGTGCTGCTTCCAGGTCAGTTCTGAGTCAAGAGTCACTCCTAAGTAAGTGGGTTGGTTGTCCATCCTTAAGGATATTTCATTTACAAAGATCTTTCCTGCTTTCTGTTTATATGAGAGAGTGAACAGAGTGGTACTTGACTTCTCTGTGTTGATACTTACATAGTCCCTACGAGCTCCTCTGGGATTGGTTTCACGGGTGGCCTGAAGGATACACGCACTGAATTCCTTCACTATGCTGTTAATATACTTACTTTCTATGGACAGCTGTCCCACCAGGATACCTGTAAGATGTCTGTACATTATCCAGTTTGGTTTTTTATAGTTCCATCTAGACGATTGTCAAAACATTTGACCTGACGATAGTAAAAACATCTGACCTGACGATAGTCAAAACATCTGACCTGAAGATAGTCAAAACATCTGACCTGACGATAGTCAAAACATCTGACCTGACGATAGTTAAAACATCTGACCTGACGATAGTCAAAACATCTGACCTGACGATAGTTAAAACATCTGACCTGACGATAGTTAAAACATCTGAGCTGACGGTAGCCAAAACATCTGACCTGACGATGGTTGAAACATCTGAACTGACGGTAGCCAAAACATCTGACCTGACGATAGTTAAAACATCTGAGCTGACGGTAGCCAAAACATCTGACCTGACGATAGTTAAAACATCTGAGCTGACGGTAGCCAAAACATCTGACCTGACGATAGTTAAAACATCTGAGCTGACGGTAGCCAAAACATCTGACCTGACGATAGTTAAAACATCTGAGCTGACGGTAGCCAAAACATCTGACCTGACGATAGTTAAAACATCTGAGCTGACGGTAGCCAAAACATCTGACCTGACGATAGTTGAAACATCTGAACTGACGGTAGCCAAAACATCTGACCTGACGATAAACAACATAATCTGACCTGAATAAATCAGTAAGTCAATGAAAAATAAGACATTTACTCGGTTGAAATATCTTTTAACATGCATTCATTGACACTCTTCCATTGTAGCCTAAAGATTGCTGGAAAACTGGTGGTTGTTCTGAACGGTTACGAGCTGATCCATGAAGCTCTGGTGAATAAAGCCCAAGTCTTCTCAGACAGACCACGCATGTTCTTCGACCAGGTTTGTTATACTAAGTGTACTTTGAGTTTACTTCACGTTTTTAAAAGCATCAGGTCATAATTTACTGCAACGTTTGAGAGACATAAGTTCGTCAAAGACGTCTCACAACTTTTTTTTGGCTACAGATTAAGACTACAGCGCCTTATTATAGAAAAATAGTTTTCGTAGAGAATATTTGAAATAAAATGTTACAAAAGGGCACTTAGAATATCGTGGATAGAACGAAAATCAAATAAAGAGATACTGATAGCATTAGGTGTCACAGAAAAATGGCTCGTTAACACCATACAAATTAGAAAGCTGAGATACTTCGGCCATGTCAAGAGACACAACAGCTTGGAGAGGTTGATAGTAGAAGACATAATACCTGGCCACATCAAGAAACACAACAGCTTGGAGAAGTTGATAGTAGAAGACATAGTACCTGGCCACATCAAGAAACACAACAGCTTGAGAAGGTTGATAGTAGAAGACATAGTGCCAGGCCACATCAAGAAACACAACAGCTTGAGAAGGTTGATAGTAGAAGACATAGTGCCAGGCCACATCAAGAGACACATCAGCTTGGAGAGGTTGATAGCAGACGACTTAGTACCTGGCCACATCAAGAAACACAACAGCTTGAGAAGGTTGATAGTAGAAAACATAGTGCCCGGCCACATCAAGAGACATAACAGCTTGGAGAAGTTGATAGTAGAAGACTTAGTGCCCGGCCACATCAAGAGACATAACAGCTTGGAGAGGTTGATCGTAGAAGGCATAGTGCCCGGCAAAAGAGAAAAGGAACGACCTAGCCACAGGTGGACTCAGGTCATCACGGAAAATCTGAATGTGTCACTGCGAGATGCTGGTAAGATACCGCAAGACTGTATTGCTTTCAGGGAGGCTGTGAGAGGGACAACGTTTTGGAAAGGACAAGTCACATGAATGAGTTTTCGTAGTTTTGGAACATAAATACAACTGTTATATAAAATAAATGTGACAGTTTTTAAATACAGACGCGAGTGTTGTAATAAGAGAATAGTGCGACTGAGAAAATCTTGTAGGAAAACTCTGGTATCCTCACGTTACAGACTTTCAGGAATGTTACGAACTAACTTAGAACTTATAAAACCCAAATAAAATCGGACTATTTGAAGGAAAGGAACAGGTCAAATGGTGGGGGCCCTGGGGTTGGGGGTGGGGTGGGGGCAGCTGTTTCATTAGTGCAGGGCCCCGACCTTTCTATATTTAGAGGAGGGGAGGTTAGTGGATGAAGACAAACTGGCTAATAAATTGGGTAAGATGGTGGGGAAGAAGAGAGAAATATTTTTACATCGCCTTACAAAACTTTTTCTCAGTGGATACAGGAAGAAGAGAGAAATATTTTTACATCGCCTTACAAAACTTTTTCTCAGTGGATACAGGAAGAAGAGAGAAATATTTTTACATCGCCTTACAAAACTTTTTCTCAGTGGATACAGGAAGAAGAGAGAAATATTTTTACCTCGCCTTACAAAACTTTTTCTCAGTGGATACAGGAAGAAGAGAGAAATATTTTTACCTCGCCTTACAAAACTTTTTCTCAGTGGATACAGGAAGAAGCTTACTATACAAGAAAGTACACAAATTCTGATTGTTTGCGTGAAAGAAACCCTAATACGGAAACCTAAGATCAAGACTTTTTGCTTGAAAAATTGCTGCACGCTTTCTTGTTTCTAACTGTCACTTGGAACTAACGTTCTATGATTGCTCCATTCTCATGTTACACTAAGTATTTTCTTTTTGCTGTTAATTTTGTCAAAAT
Source organism: Achatina immaculata (assembly GCA_009760885.1). Taxonomy (NCBI): domain Eukaryota; kingdom Metazoa; phylum Mollusca; class Gastropoda; order Stylommatophora; family Achatinidae; genus Lissachatina; species Lissachatina immaculata. The sequence goes on from CM019702.1 coordinate 26,903,859, forward strand.
TACGGCTTTAATAACTTTTCAAAATAATTTACTCTGCTTTAGGCCACAGGAATACCTGATAAAGGTGTTATGTTCACCTCAGGTAGTTACTGGAAGGAGCAAAGATCAGTCTCCGTGGCCATACTCCGGAAGTTTGGTATGGGCACGAACATCATGGCAGAAAAGATTCAGGATGAAGTTGCCTCATTTAAGGAGTTTCTGGTCGGTCTGAAAGGAAAACCAACCAACATTCACATCATGCTCAACGTTTGCGTCTCGAACGTCATCTGCTCGATCTTGTTTGGTCGTCGTTTTGAATATGACAACAAAGATTTTCAGCATCTCATGGAGACGCTTAAAAACTTAGCCTTAAGCCAGCAAAACATCAGCTTAGTCAACTTCATACCTTGGCTGAGTTACCTCCCTGGGGATTTCTTTAAAGCCAAGAAGATTACGCAGTACTCACAAACACTTATCAAGGCACTCACGAAGTTCATTGATATGATCAAAGATCAACATACAGACATTGATGAAGTTAATAACTTCGTGGAAGCTTACAACTTTGAGAAAAACAAGAAACTTGACTCGGGTACGTCAACAACAATGGATGATGACAGTCTGAAGATGACAGCTCTACATCTGTTTGAAGCAGGAACTGAGACCACAAGTGCCACCATCAGCTGGTGTATTCTGTATTTACTCACCAACCCGAAAGTACAAGAGAAAGTGTACAGTGAGATCAACGAGAAGGTGGGAACACATCGAACCCCGACCATACAGGACAAATCAGAGCTGATATATCTGAACGCAGTCATCATGGAGACCCAACGTCTGGCCAGTGTTGTCTCACTTTCTTTGCTACATACTTGCCCAGAGAATGTAACCCTCAGAGGGTACACCATTCCTAAGGGAAGCCTAATCATTCCTAACCTGGACTCGGTGCTTCATGACAAGACCATCTGGGGATCAGACGCCATGAGTTTTCGACCTGAACGATTTATTGATGACAACGGTAAACTGAAGAATCCAGAACAGTTTATCCCATTCAGTATTGGACGCCGTATCTGTCTGGGAGAAGCATTCGCTAAGATGGAGATGTTTCTGTTTCTCTCGAACATCTGCCAGAAATTTGAGTTCCTGCCAGAAGACCCGGCCCACCCGCCCTCCACTGACTACAATTTTGGGATCGTTGCGCAGCCCAAATTTTATCAAGTGAGGATAGTGAAGAGGAAGTAGAAGACGGTGTCTGATGCATCAAGAAGGCATTGGTTGAAGGTTTGGTAATTAACTGAAGGTTTGGTAATTAACTGAGGTTTGGTAATTAACTGAAGGTTTGGTAATTAACTGAAGGTTTGGTAATTAACTGAAGGTTTGGTGGAGATAAAAGGGAAAAGAGAGAGAAAGAATTTGATATGAAATATGTCTCCCTGTGCTAGATGTTATCAAATCCACTTGCCTTAGTTTTGTGTTATAGTTACATATATTTACTTGTTATATCTTCAAAGTTACATTAATTAAATATGTACCAAGCAGACCTATTATTTGTTATATTAAAATATGTTTTTATAACTTGACAGGCTCAAAGTTGTAATAGTTAATAAACCAAATATTATACTCTATGGCAAGAAGGTAAATTATATAAACTATATACTATACTCTATGACAAGCAAGTAAAGTATATAAACTATGTACTATACTCTTTGACAAACAAGAAAAGTATATATACTATATACTAGACTCTATGACAAGCAGGAATAGTATATAAACTATATACTATACTCTATGACAAGCAAGTAAAGTATCGCGAGTTTTTAGGTTTGTATGTGTTTGTGCGCGCGTGCCCCGCAAAACTTTACTCAAGAAAGAGATGTAGAAATAATCCAAGGTACTTCTTACTTTCAGAAAACGAGTATTAACATAATGTACTGGGACTACTTTGCGCGTGGAAGTGAATACAGACGTGGTGCTACAGCCCGTTCTGGACATCGTGGTTCGTGAAAGTAAAAGTAAAGGTCTCAGCCTGGATAAAAAGAAGACTGTAATGATGGGAAAAGAATACCACCAAAATGTAGCATTACCATCGATGGCAAAGAACTGAAACAAGTTGATAGATTTAAGTAGTTACGATTATAATAGCTGATGGGAAATGTCACAACAAAATAAAATGCAGACGTGCTCAGGCCAAATCAGCATTCCAGAAAATGAGAAACATCTTGTGCAACAGATTCATATCAATGGAAACAAGATTCCGAGTACTTAAATGTTACATCGACCCAATTTGCATATTGTCGCCTTACTCATTTAATTTGTATACTGAAAATATAATGAGGAATGTTAGAGAAGATGTAGAGAAATAATATTATGATCCCATAACAATTGGAGGTTATGAACTACCAGAGATTAGATATGCTGATGACACAGTATTACTGTCCACAACACAAAAAGGAATGGAAAAACTAATTATGTCAGTCCGTAAGAACAGCGTAGAGCAAAACCTCTATCTTAATTAAATTGATGAAAACTGACAAAACAAACAAGGAAGCTGAAATATGAATCAATGAGGAAAATTTGGGAGAAGTGGAAAGTTTTGAATATCTTGAATCACTATTAACTAATAATGGAGATTCAGTGAGGGAAATTAAAAGGAGGACATCTATCGCTCTTCAGAAAGTAAAACAACTAAAGAAGCTGTGGATAGAAACAGGCATAACTACAAAAATAGATTTTTAAGGACATGCATCTTTCCCATCGCAACATATGCCTGTGAGACCTGGACACTTAGCAAAACAGCTGACAAACATACAAATGCTTTGAATGTAAATGCTACAGAAGAGTTTTTCAAATATCATAGAGACAAAAAAGAACAAATATATCCGTACTACAAGAACTTAATACTGAAGAAGGCTGAGTAGTGAAGAGGATTAAGGAGAGAAAACTTAAATATTTTGGACACATTAAACGTCATGATAATCTAGAGAAGACCGTCTTGGAAGGGTACATAATGGGAAAAAGAAAGAGAGGAAGACCAAAACGAAAATGGCTGCAAGATATCGTTGATGATCTGCAAATGGATACATCAGCAGAAGGCCATCTTGCTCACAACCGAGAGGCCTACAGGAGTGCTGTTAGGGAGGCAAAATTCCGCAAGGGACATGCAAATGAATGAATGAATGAATGTGAAGCATGGTCCATGAACAAGAAAGTACAGTAATTGAGGCCATGGAAATGTGGTTCATAAGAAGAATGTTGAAGGTAGCATGGACAGCTAAGAAAACCAACGAAAAAGTTTTAAGAGAGACTGAAGTTAAAAGGCACATTACAGCAAAGATTCGAGGCAGACGAGAGATATTTCTAGGACATTTTCTGAGAAGAGGAAAATTGAAACACATTGTGGCAAGTGGAAAAACTGAGGGAAGAAGAGACAGAGGAAGACAGAGAGAGAGAGAAGGAGAGAGAGAGCGAGAAGTTACTGCATGGGCTGTCAGTGTGGCTAGGAAGAAAGTCACCGGCGGATCTTATAATCAAGTCTAAAGACAGGGAATTGTGGAGAGAAATGATCGCCTATGCCAGGCGGCACGGCACTTGATTGATTGATTGTAGCAGTTAGAGAAGAGCGTCCTAACTGGCAATGGTGTTGTAGATCTAAATGGTAACAGGACGAGTGGCTTCTTAGAGCGCATCTAAAATTCTTGCCCCGTTATCACTATACCTGCCATCGTGTCGTGGCATATACTAGAAAGCACTAGTTCTCCCGCTCTCCACCACAAATGTTATAAGAACATCGGTGACTTAATATATAAATTAGCAATGCCAGGGGCAACATATTTTATTCTCCAAACTACAGTTGCGTACCCAGTTGTGCAGAAACTCATTGTGTAAACAGACAGATCACGTGGGCCATATGATTGTTCATGTCTTTTCAGATACAAGCACGCCTGAGCTATGAATATCTATGGTTTTCGACCACACATACATCTTGTATATCTGAATATCCATGCGGTCAGGCGTGATACCGACGACATAACACTTTCATTTGCTGAAGGTCGTGGAAATACGAGACTAATACCGTATCCCCAATATGCCTTAATGGCATGGAGACGGGAATTTTACTTTTACCTTATATTTCAACATCCGTGAATCTTGAACATATGGTTCTAAAAGCCTCTATAATTCAACCAGCCAGGACAGATAACCATAGACTGTTTCTGTGTGTTATTTCCTGAAAGCTTTAATCAAGGTAAATAGCTATATCAAATCTATTAAATTTTATATCTAAACTGTGATTCTCAAACTTTTTAAACTGCGACACACATGGTAACGTTAATGTTTGTCGCGACACACTTGTGTTGGTAATCCTGGACTCTCGTGCAACTGTAAGGGGAAGAATCGGGGGAGGGGTGTGTCACATATTTAAATCACGAGAAGGCTGCTGGGAAGGATGACGTCAGAGAGAGACAATAAGATGACTAGCCATTTTGTCTGACGGTTGTCCATTGCTTGGAATCTCCGCCAACAACAATGCTTCCAAATGTTGAACCTGTTCTAGTGTTTTCTGTGATGCTTCGCCTAAGTCTACACCTGTTTTGTATTCGGTGAGTGGTTACATTAAGAGGAAGAGAGCTGGTGAAATATAATAAACTGGTTGCAGTGCTTGATAGATAACTGAAGAATGTAACTCATTGCGTTTTCATAACAAGTGCCTTGTGAGAAGTGTACACCAAGAGTTATTAGATACCGGCTGATTACCCGGCGTTACTTGAGACTTTATTAATTATTAATACTGCGCAGTGGATTTCAGATCGCCATGTTTCTCCTATGGACAACTTTATGTTGCTTGCTCAATGGTGGGTTCACCCAAGAAAATATTTATTTTTCTTCCTGAAGGTGAAACTAAAAATGGTATATGTAATCAAGTTTTCAGTTAAATTAATATTATAGTAAATTTGTAAAAAGACTTTACAATGTGTAGACTGGCCCTGTGACTTGTTGATCATGATCGAGAATGCAAGTCTCACTGGAAATTGCAATCTCTTAAAGTTAAAATGGAGATCCGTCTGAACGAGTAGTATCCGTTGGATAAAAACTGCTTTATCCTATCTTTGTCCTGGTAAGATAGTCGCTTCAACTACATTGCCCAGCATCCTCTTTACCCACAGCCTTGTGCCGTTGCAAAGGTTTGACGGGTCGAGGTTCCATAGTAAAATAATTGGAGACCCCAACCTATCTTTCACCCCCTCTCACCCCTTCCCCATGCCGATGGGGGCTGAACTTGGACATAAACGGAATCGGGAGTGTCACTACTCATCTTTGTAACCTAGACAACTATCGATTCGACAATAATATCGGTCGTTTTCGATTACTTTTACATGTCACCCCATCCCACATCCACTCCTCTCTCACCCCCCCCCCCCCCCCCCCCCGTGCCAATTGGGGCTGAACTTGGACGTAAACGGCATCGGGAGTGTCACTATTTATCTCAGCGACCCCAACCCCTCTCATCCCCATACCGATGGGGGCTGAACGAATAAACTGAGACGTGTTGTTAGTGAGTAACAATAAACTGAGATGTGTTGTTAGTGCGTAACAATAAACTGAGATGTGTTGTTAGTGAGTAACAATAAACTGAGATGTGTTGTTAGTGAGTAACAATAAACTGAGATGTGTTGTTAGTGAGTAACAATAAACTGAGATGTGTTGTTAGTGAGTAACAATAAACTGAGATGTGTGTTAGTGAGTAACAATAAACTAATCTTCGGGCTTCACGCTAATCGCTCACCCGTCATGACAGTAATTAACCATTCAGGAAAACACATAAAGCTTAAACGCTGATGTGTTTTATCCAAGTTGACTATACTCATAGAGTCAGTAGTCTCTGTTGAACAAGATTCTGGTACTGCAGATTCAACAACTGAAGTTCGTTCGGAGGTTATCGTTCGACAGTTTCAGTCCTGAATGTGCATAAGGACACTATTTCCAGTTTGTTGGCGCAGAATTCGGATGTCTTCTCCTTGACTGATTCCGAGATTTCTCACACCTCGACAGTCCAGATGGAGGCTGATACAGGCGATCATCCGCCGATCTCCAGGAAACCATATCGTACTCCCTTGGCGAATAGAGAGGTGATCGAAAAGGCCGTCGAGATGATGTTGCGTGACAGAATCATTTCCCGCACGATGTCAGAGTGTTCGTCACCCGTAGTATTAGTGACCAAGAAAGATGGCACGCACCGTTTCTGTTGCGACTACCATGCACTCAATGATGTAACCAAATCGGTGTCTTATCCACTGCCACGTATTGAAGATATTCTGAGCACGAAAGGAAAAGCCATGTTTTTCAGAACTTTGGATGCTCGATGTGGCTTTTGGTGTATTCTCTTGTCTGAAGATGCACAGAAGAAGTCAGCTTTCAGCTGCCATCTTGGCTATTTCCGGTATAAATTCATGAGCTTTGGTTTAAAAGAGGCACCTTCTACCTTTTTCGCACTCATGGACACAAAGGCTTAAGAAAGTCCGTACAAGCCTACATAGATGACACACTGGTGTTCACTGATGGAACGATCGAAGATCATGTTCGAGATTTTCAGACAGTATTCAATTGGTTGCACGAACACAAGGTCGAGCTCAAACCATCACAATGCCACTTTGAGCCTCTGAGACTAAGTATCTCGGTTATGTGATTAGTCAGTCAGGCATATCTCCTGATCCTGAGAAGGTCAGAGCCATTGCCGACATGCCGTCTCCTTTGAATGTGAAGGAGGTACGCTCTTTTCTGGGGACGTGTAGTTACTATCGACGTTTCATCCCCAATTTTCGGAGATTGTGGCTCCTGTTGTGGACCTCACCAGAAAGGGTCATAGATTCAAATGGTCTACTGACTTTCAAATGGCGTTCGAGTTTCTGAAAGATCGCCTTGCGAAGATACCGCTTCTCTCGCAACCTGACTTGCAGAAACCACTTACCATGTACATATATGCCTCCAATGTTGCGACTGGAGCCTATTTTGTGCAGACGACTTCCACTTCTGATGGTCTCTCTGTTGAAGAGCCATTTTTTTTTCTTTCGCTGAAACTGTCGCGCTCTCAGACTAAATGGTCCACTTTCGAGAGGGAAGCGTATGCTGTTCATTACGCCACGCAGAAGTTGAAGTATTCTTTGACGAATAGACACTTCCTTCTGAAGTCTGACCATAGGTCCTTGGTGGATGCATTCCTAAATCGCCAGGAGATGTCAGACGTCAAGTTGCAGAGGAAATTTAACATACGCTGAAGGAAAAGCGTCGAGGGAAATTGACGAGAGGATTCATCTTTCATCAAGACAATGCACAAGTCGGCGGTGGCAATGGCTGCCATTCATGAATGCGGCTTCCAGCTTCTTGAACATCCTCCTTATTCCCCAGATCTGACCCCTTCGGACTATTACCTGTTTCCAAACTCAAAAAAAGAGCTCAGTGGTCTCAAATTTGCTTCAGATGATGACGTCATTATGCTGTAGACCACTTTCTACTGGCACAAGATGCTGACTTTTACAAAGAAGGGATCTATATGCTCCAGGATCGCTGGACTAACTGCATAAACTTGCAACGGGACTAAGTTGAGAAATAACCCCAAAAGTTGTCCACAAATAATCCGTTGTACCTTATGCCGAGAACTTAACAAAAACCCCTCGTATATGTATAATTGAATTATATATCACACATGTTAACTGTACTAAATTGTAAGAATTCATTATCCAATTATCCTATTGAAGGATACAAATTTTTTTTGTCATTTAGTGTGTATGTTATCTCACAATTTGGTGAGAGAAGATAGAAAAAATATATATATATTATCTTATATATATATATATATATATATATATATGGGGGGTGTGTGTGTGCGTGTGTGTGTGTGTTAGCGATTTGACAGGCAAATCTCTACCTTGCGGGAGGGGAGACAAATGTAGCAGTATATTAGAATAAGTACAGAGCGATCGGGAAAACCTGATCCTCTAGTTGTCGCTCCGCTAGAAAAAAGCACCGTCCGGAACTTAAACTAGCAGACGACAGGGGAAAAGCAGACGAGATTAGGCGTAAGCGTTAGGACCAGAGAGAAGTGAGGGGCCTTCAAAAATGTAGATATATAAGTTTTCCTTCATAGTTAGCAATTTTCTGTAGTTACGTGTGATGTAACGGAGATGTCTCATATTATTTTTTGTGAAGTAAGAATTGTAGAACTAAACATGTAGACGTTCACGCAGTACATATACTAAAATTGGAACGATACAGAGAAGATTAGCATGGCCCCTGCGCAAGGATGACACGCACATTCGTGAAGCGTTCCATATGTTTATACAATTACTGTACACCTTTATTTTTAAAAAAATTACATTTTATATATAAATTATTCACTTTATCATACTCCACGCTATCACCTCATGGTTTGTAAAAGCCCACAATCTCATTATTTCACCCCACGGGCAATCATCCCCATTTCACATCAATCAATCATTTGCATGTCCCTTGCGGAACGTTGCCTCCCTAACAGCTCTGCTGTAGGCCTCTCGGTTGTGAGCAAGATGGCCTGCTGCTGATGCATCCATTTTCAGATCGTCAACGATGCCTTGCAGTCATCTTCGTTTTGGTCTTCCTCTCTTTCTTTTTCCCATTATGTATCCTTCCAATACGGTCTTCTCTAAATTATCATGACGTTTAATGTGTCCAAAATAATTAAGTTTTCTCTCTTTAATCCTTTTTACTAGCCAGCCTTCTTCAATATTAAGCTCTTGTAGTATAGATATATTTGTTCTTTTTTGTGTCCACGATGTTTGGAGAACTCTTCTGTGGCATTTACATTCAAAGGCATTTATGTGTTTCTCAGCTGTTTTATTAAGTGTCCAGGTCTCACAGGTATATGTTGCGATGGGAAAGATGCATGCCCTTAAAAATCTTATTTTTGTAGTTCTGTCTGCTCCTCTCCTCATTTCACATCATTTCAATTAAATATGAAATTGCTGACTGTTGAATGAAAATAAAGTTATTTTTAAAAAAAACATGTAGAAATAGTTCTTCTGTTAAGATCAGTGGGTCTAAAACTTTGTGATATGAGCTTGTGAAATTCAGTGAGGCATATTCTTGAAATCGTAGGTAGCAACATTTTGCTGTTCAAGATGCATAATTGATGTTTTGTTTGAGCGTGAAAGTTGACCACTTACTCCCCATTTGGCGAAATGAGTTCTCGTCGGGGAGGTAGAACCCAAGTGTGATATTTGTCAGCCTACTTCACGTCATCACTCAGCTATCTTCAGGTCTATTTATAAAAAGTTGTTCTGTGTTCTACACAACTTTTCATGTTGCTCCACACCGTTATGTGTTGGTATTGTGGAGTGAGTGTCAGAGGTTCTCATGTTATGTTGATGACATTTAAGTGATTCGAATGCCTGAGTTGTGTTAGTTTCTCTGTGAGTATCATAGAAACCAGCCGGTTATACTTTCTGATAACATTCAAACTGATACATCTTATTCCACTAAACCCTTGTTAACAGCAGCATAAGCAACCTTCTTCAATATTTCACTATTTCAGCTGGTCAGTGAAGTGGCACATACTATTTCAATGAGCAAGATGCCCTGCTGCTGTTGCATTCAGCTGCAGATTATCACTGATGTCTTGCAGCCGTCTTCGCCTTGGTCTTCCTCTCTTTCTTTTTCCAATTGTGTACCCTTCCAACAAATACAAATAACAAATATAAACAACAAATACAAATAACAAATACAAATAACAAATACAAATAACAAATACAAATAACAAATATAAACAACAAATATTGATCAAAGAATCAAGTGACATGACCCAAAGGTTGAAGTCTGACTACAGACGTAGCTTTTTTTACTTATATTTCTTGCCTTGTCACTACCGAACACAACCCACTGGACAAAGTCAAACTGAAGAAATTAAAATTTTGAAGAGTTTTAAGTGAATTTGACAAATTTAACTGGCAAGCTCATATTTGAAACTCAAAGAGATATCTCGATTTGAAATTTTATTTTAAAAAAAAATAATTACAGGAGATAAAAAAAAAGTCATTGCAAATATTCAACATCATTTGTAGAAAACTAACCTGACGTCTTTATATACAGACATGAAATATCTGAAAGTTAAAAAACATAAAGAGAAATGAATTGTAATTATATATAATGTGCTCTTCTCTGGTCAGGCTTCAAGTGATCTTTAGAAAACAAACAACAAAAAAATGTAGAGCTTAGCGCCATTGAAATTTCTACCTATGTTAAAAATGTGATTCTGTACAAACAGTTGAGTGAAATGCCATTTGATCTTTGATTCAGCTGTTTATAAAAAAAATCATTTCATGTAATTCATTGAGGAAAGTGAGGCTTGGAGGCTGTCAAATGATTTCATGTACAAATCAAGTTTGGGTTCGCGTTTCAGTGACGTAGTGGTGGCTACTCTCATCTCTCACGCGGAGTTGGGAGGTTCAAGTATTGCGGGAGAAACCCCAGTCTGCAGCTGATGGAGGCACCCAGGCGTGGCGCCCACGTCATCCTCTGTTGTGCCATCATGGCAAGAAAAATTCAGTTTTATTATTTAGGTTTTGAAAGCAGTATACAACTGAACTGCACAGTATTTATACACTCAGATTTCATCAAAATTTCATGCTTGATAGACATGCTTCTCTAAGCAGTGCAGTAATTCACGCTTTTAATTCTGCATATTACTTGGTTGGTAGGTTATCTTGTTAAATTATTGCTCACTACGCTATTTTATGTTGTGTATGTGTGTGTATGTGGGTTTTTGTTTCTATTTACTGTTGAACTTACGGCGCTCTGATATGAATATTTCATTTAACAATCCTTTATTTAAGACTTTTCCAATATTAGGATGAAAATACTCCAAAGAATAATATCAAAATGTTTGAGGTACATAGCAAGAACCGGTCACAGCCGCCTGCTCAAGCAAATACGAGGAACGAGTGATAAGTAAGGTCTACTACTGTATTATTTCTGACGATATAAAATGATAAAACTGGTATTAAAATAAAGCAAACTCATTTCTCTTACACCGTGCAATCTTATTTTTTAACATAGTTGCCATGTACAGCCAGACATGTTTCCAGCCAGGACATCCACTGTTTCATTCTGTTGGTGAAGAAGGTTTCTGGCTGCTGTCTGATCCGCGTGTGAACAGCAGCTTCAGCATCCAGTGAAGAATGCTGACCTCCAAAACTTTTCCTTCAAGAAAGGCAGCAACCAGAATTGGAAGGTGCCAGATCTGGGTTGTATGGAGGATAAGGAATAGTTGTGAATGTTAGATGTGCCGCATTTCCTCCATGAGCCACTGAAGTGGGTTGCTCTGGTCTCTGCTCATCAAAGACATTCATCTCACTTTACTACAGCTTTTGGCATCTAGGACCCATTTGCAGACATTTCTCACATCCATACAACCATCACTATACATTGCTTTCATTCATTCATTTGCATGTCCCTTGCGGAACTTTGCCTCCCTGACAGCACTCCTGTAGGCCTCTCGGTTGTAAGCAAGATGGCCTGCTGCTGATGCATCCATTTGCAGATCATCAACGATGTCTTACAGCCATCTTCACCTTGGTCTTCTTCTCTTTTTATACATTCTGGTCTTCCTCTCTTTCTTTTTCTCATTATGTACCCTTCCAAGACGGTCTTCTCTAGATTATCATGACGTTTAATGTGTCCAAAATATTTAAGTTTTCTCCCCCTTAATCCTCTTTATTAGCCAGCCTTCTTCAATATTAAGTTCTTGTAGTATGGATATATTTGTTCTTTTTTGTGTCCATGATGTTTGAAGAACTCTTCTGTAGCATTTATATTCAAAGGCATTTATGAGTTTCTGAGCTGTTTTGTTAAATTTCCAGGTCTCACAGGCATATGTTGCAATGAGAAAGATGCATGCTCTTAAAAATCTTATTTTTGTAGTTCTGTCTGCTCCTCTCCACAGATTATTTAGTTGTTTTACTTTCTGAAGAGCGACAGATGTCCTCCTTTTAATTTCCCTCGTGATCCAAGATATTCAAAGCTCTCTACCTCTTCCAGTTTTTCCTCATTGACACATATTTCAGCTGCCTTGTTAGTTTTGTCAGTTGTAATCAATTTAGTTTTCTTTGCATTAGGATAGAGGTTTTGGTCTTCACTGTTCTTACGGACTGACATAATTAGTTTTTCCATTCCTTTTTGTGTTGTGGACAGTAGTACTGTATCATCAGCATATCTAGTCTCTGGTATTTCATAACATCCAACTATTATGGCATCGTAATATTCTTTGTCTACATCTTCTCTAACATCTCTCATTATATTTTCAGTATACAAGTTAAATAAGTAAGATGACAATATGCACCCCTGACGGACCCCTTGTTTTATGTCAAACTAAGTTGTTGTTTCACCATTTATTCTTACTGTTGCTTGTTGGTCTAGATACAGCAGTGATGTTAATTGTATCAAATGTGTTGGCAATCCCATTTTTCCATTATTTCCCAAAGTTTCTGGTGTTGTACACAATCAAATGTCTTTGAGTAGTCTATAAAGGCTAAATACAGATTCACATTAAACTCTCTGCATTTCTCTATTATTAATCTTATACTGAATATATGATCTCTTGATCCTCTTCTTTGCCTGAAATTGCTTTCATACGCTTTTGATTTTCAATCAGAGTGCAACCTTCTAGTGTTTAAACCTCTATTACCGATCTCTGCTTTATATGTAATTTGGATGCAGCACTTACTACTAACTAACACTTACTACTAACTAACACTACTGCTTGGAAAGAGTTAACGGCTTCGAACACTGCATTGAAACATGACCCGTTTACATTACACAGTAATGGCTACCTAACAGGTGAGCAAACGTTTGTTTGTCATTATTAGCGATTTGACGTCATTGGAGACCTTACTTATCAGTCGGAACACACAAGCTTCTAGAACGATGAAGGCGATGACGTATATACAAACTGAGTGGTTTAAAATATTTATCAGTCATATAATTTGTTTCTCTCGTCAGGGACAAGGAGCAGAAATAACTGGCGAAAGACTAAGTCACATGGAACACGGCTTTGCGTAATGATACAACGCCATTTTAGGAAGAAACAAGAGCAGGAAATGAAGGCAAGAGACACGACACAATGGCAAGGAGACTGAACCTTGCAAAACAAACATTGTTTGCTAATACTGTAGTTGATTGTTAAAATCCAGTATTGGAAGAATCAATCACAAGGAAACCTACTCCATAAAATGATGCTCCACATCAGCTAGCCTCTATGTACTTCTAAGACGTAATGTGCCACTATAACAGCACAAAACATGACATAGGATTAAGTATAACGTGTAATACAATTTATCTCTTCCAAGTAACAGTGTCCCTTTGGTGCCAGAAGTCGCCTACCCCTTGAAAATCGTTTCACACAAGAATCTAGGACTCTGTAACCGTGCAGGTTACATTTCAGTATCAGCTTGACCTAGCCTTCTCTTTCCTCGTCAAACACTGTCATCATACACGTCACAACATAAGTATTTTTAAATTCATATTTATTCTACATCATATATGTTTATTTAATATTTTCTTTCTTTCTGTTATTGTAGATATGTCTGAAATCGTTTGTACATTTTCTTTCCGCATCTCACTTTTTACCTTCCAAACACAGAAAATATCAAATGTACTACTTATCTGATACAAAAATGGCTGCTCTTGAGCAGTTCTCATCTTCAAGAAAAAATTTAAAATCTACAACAGCTGATCAATTGATCAAATATTCTCTCTTTATTAATCATATTCACTAATAGCTACTTTGAATTACTCAGAGACAGTCTTGATTGTTTACTGCTCATCAATGAGACAGTCTTGATTGTTTACTGTACATCAATGAGGCAGTCTTGATTGTTTACTGCTCATCAATGAGACAGTCTTGACTGTTTACTGCTCATCAATGAGACAGTCTTGATTGTTTATTGTTCATCATTAAGGCATGTCTTCATTGTTTCATCAATGAGGGATGTCTTCCCTGCTTCCCTGTATAACTATCACTGAACTTGTCTTCACTTGTAACAGTTGGTCAATGGGACTCAACTTTCCTGTTTGTATTTTGTCATATCTAGACTGACACAGGGAGTGAAGACTTCTCACATCTGACAGACCTACCATTGTCTAAGACAAAGTATTACAAACATAGGGTTTAGCATTTTCAAGCTATCTTACAAACATAGCGTTTAGCATTTTCAAACTATCTTACAAACATAGGGTTTAATATTTTCAAGCTATCTTATAAACATAGGGTTTAGCATTTTCAAGCTATCTCAGAGAACTTCCTCATAAAACGTGAAATAATAAAATCACTTCCTCTCTCATTTTATAAAGTGATTATTCCAACAAGTGCTCTCTCATTTTATAAAGTGATTATTCCAACAAGTGCTCTCTCATTTTATAAAGTGATTATTCCAACAAGTGCTCTCTCATTTTATAAAGTGATTATTCCAACAAGTGCTCTCTCATTTTATAAAGTGATTATTCCAACAAGTGCTCTCTCATTTTATAAAGTGATTATTCCAACAAGTGCTCTCTCATTTTATAAAGTGATTATTCCAACAAGTGCTCTCTCATTTTATAAAGTGATTATTCCAACAAGTGCTCTCTCATTTTATAAAGTGATTATTCCAACAATGCTCTCTCATTTTATAAAGTGATTATTCCAACAAGTGCTCGCTCATTTTACGAAAAGACAAATGCTTGGTCTTTGTATAAGTGTTTTTCAGCCCATTAAACTAAAGAAATTGAAAGGATATGAAGGTTTCTTAATACGTTTATTGTTTATCATTTCATGTTCAAATAATGACATATGTTGTATGTAATGTTCTTAGCAATAATTTTCCACCTACTTGAACACCATGCAGCCTTCAGTCTTATCGCTTGCTTTTTTGCATATGTTATAACTTACTGTGAAAATTTAAAATCAGAATTCATAGACAATGACAATAGTACAAGTGTTAACAAAGTGCATATAATTACCTTTCAACGTTACAAATTTGTTTAACTAAAATACGTGATGTTTAAGTGGGATACATGGAAAGGTGATGTGAAAACAGTTTCATTGTTTGAGAGTTTCTTGTGGACATTACCAATATTTCATCTCCTGGTTGTTTATGCGCTTATAAGCAATGCCTGTATTAGGAATAAGCTAAACAACCCATGCCTTAGGGCCTCAAATGTCTAGTGGTGTAACTTTTTAACAAGGAGGCTCCAATAAGCTTTACACATCTTATCTTATATCCTTCCCGTGCCGTTAAACGTCACACAGGACTCGCAAGGTAGTTCGTCAATTGTTTCTGTTTTCATCGAGCTTTTCAACCTCATCAAAGGATGTTATGCCCGCTAAACTTGCCTCTCTTAACAATGTCCACTTTAGACTTTCACATTACTTTCTATAAAATTATGAAATGTAACAAGTTAAGACTAATTTATGTGCTTTTAGAACTAACTTTGAAGGTACTGAACAAACCACACAAAAACTGACATATTTTTACTTTCCGTAAAAAATATTTTCAAACTACAATGAATTTGAAGAGAGAAAAAAAAACTGTTGAATGCTGAGTTTATAGCTGTCGACATTTCGTGTATCTAACCAGGAATTACCCTCGTAAAATGGGTATCAGATAAAATCTGGGAAGGAAAGGCTGCGAGGAAAGGAACTGGCCACCTACCTCACATTCTGATGGCCCAGCATAATGAGGTCTCTAACTCTTCACCCCCTACGGCATTTGCTATGGGACTATCTCTTTATCTTTATCAAAGAATTACAGAATTAGTACTGTACAGTTTAATGAGACAGGGAGCCATAAAAACGCCTAATGTACTTTAGCTAGATGCTGAAGTTATGGATTCCAAAGTGCGGCATCAATCATGCAGGCAAACATCGAGTAGATCTTCTTCTTCTTCTTCAGCTTTCCCAGTCGTTAAAGTCTCACTTGCTCCAGATAAAGTTCGCCTCCATTCCTCTCTATTCCTAATCTTCTCTCTCTAGTTGGTGACATCAATTTCCTTTATATCCTCTTCTATGTTGTCTTTCCATCTCTGTCTTGGTCTACCCATTGGTCTTGTTTCCCTCATCTCTTGTGCATACATCATTTTCGTTTGTCTGTTCTCTTCCATTCTTTCTACATGCCCCAGCCAGCGTAGTCTGTTCAGTTTCAAAACATTTATAATTCGTTGGGATTTAAATAAGCTGTTCAGTTCAATATTCTTTCTAGCTATCCATTCTCCACTATTGGTATCCTTTATTGGCCCAAAGTTTCTTCTTAGGATCTCGTTCCTAAAGATTTGTAATTGTTGTTGATCTTTCTTTGTCGTACTCCATGTTTCTGATCCATACATGACGGCTGGTCTTATTACAGTTTTGTAGACTGTTGTTTTGGTGTCTTTGGGACATGATTTTGCATTTTAACAGATGTTGCAAGGCGAAGTATATTTTATTCCCTATCTGTACTCTGATTTTAATTTCATCGCTTACTGTGTTGCTTCTGTTGAAGGTTGTGCCTATATATTTGTATGTTTCTGCTTTCCTAATAATCATATTGCCAATATTTATATAATCTGGATCATTCTGCCTCTGGTCTCTTGATATTTTCATATACTCTGTCTTATCTTGGTTAATGGTCAAACCCACTTTTAGTGCTACGTCTCACAGGTGTAGACGAGAAATGTTTAAAAATCGAAGGGAAGCAACTGATACACTTTTTAAACAAAATGTTCGCACTGAATCACGGGCCTTACATGACATTGTGATGTCTTCTCAGGCTGAGATGTTAGTCGATCACATAATGTCAGATCAACTTCATGACACAGCACTAAAACTGGCACAATATAAAGAAAACGGGTGCTATAAGTTTAGACAGTTTTCAAAATATTAAATAGTACAAAAATTATTTCAAAACCAAGAGGAAAAAAAAAAAAAACAAAAAACCAAGCAAAAGTATAAAAATGTGGAACTAGGGTTACTTCTACAGGTAAGGGTAATCCTGTCATGCCTTAGAGGCACATAGGGATATGGTGTTAGTGCCCATATTTTCCTTGACCACACTAGAGGGTGATATGGTCAGTATCACGCCTGGCCGCCTTTCCTTCCCCAACTCCAGAAGAAGTCAGGTGGCCATTTCTACAGCTGGGTGACTAGGCACTTCTCAATCTCTTTCAACAAAATTTGAAACTTTTTAATGCACATTTTATTATTTTCTCTAAATAAGTCTTCTTGTTCTTTAGTCCTCAGAGTTATGTCAGATAGTACATATACAGTTTTACATCTTAACATGAACAAAATATTTAAAAAATCTTGTATAATCTTGACATGGTCTGTGTCTAGTTTTAGCTTACAATAACAAAACTCTCCCCAAACTTTCTCTCATTTCTGCTCTTTCTTCTCCTA
Source organism: Achatina immaculata (assembly GCA_009760885.1). Taxonomy (NCBI): domain Eukaryota; kingdom Metazoa; phylum Mollusca; class Gastropoda; order Stylommatophora; family Achatinidae; genus Lissachatina; species Lissachatina immaculata. The sequence continues at coordinate 26,921,263 of CM019702.1, forward strand.
ATCTCTAGTGATTTTTCCTGCCCTATGTTTGTGTCATTGTTCCATTTTTAAATATTTAACACAGCTTTGTGGTGATTTTGACCTGCAAGATACACAACTATTTTCTGAATGTTATATTTTCTATTAAAAATACTCTTTATGAAGAAGCGAACAAATACAATTTCCTTAATTCTTAAAATTATTGTCTAAGTTTTGGATGAGTCATACTTCATGTTAATCAATTCCTTTAGTGTGAGGATACTTTAAGCTGAGTGGTACTGTCTGACCAAGATATTTTTCTTTTTTTTCCTAAAAGTGTGGTTGAAGTAATACAGATTCAGTTTAAATCATTATTTCATATATCTGAAGCTTAGAAATTTTAGTCCATTTCTTTTTCCTGAACAGATTCTGTTCTCTGTTCTTTTCTCATTGCTTTTGCTATTACCTGATGAAAGCTGAAATATCACACTTTGTCTTTTCTCCGAGTGAAGACTGCTTCCACCATTTTTTACCATTAAGAAAACTTTTTGTCTCAAATCATCAGTTCAAACAAATTTGCTTCACATAATCACAAAGCAATAACATTTTCTAAGTGATTTCAGAAAGCTGTCATTAATTTGACGAGCATACCACATTCAACAACATAACTGACTGGAAATACTGGGAATGGTACAAAAGAGATAAGCATGTCTATCAACAACAACACATAATACATGAATGACTTCATTCATTACCTGCCACATGACAGCTGTTGTCAATTATTCTTCTCCATCCTGTATGGTTCTTGGCATTTCTGATATAATTGGCTGCTTTTTTTTCTGCATGAAAATCACCCTAGCCTAGCCAGTCTGATGAAATATTTTTATTTTGTCCCAAACCATTCTTTTTTCCTTTGAGTTTTCTAGCACTGATCAGTCTCTGTGACTTTAAACTGTCCTTTCCTTAAGGATTTATTTATTTATTTACCCTAGCTAGTCTGCAACTTCTGTACGAATTTCTTCAACCATTTTTTCTGGTCTTCTACATTAAATGCTGCATCCTTCTCTGAAGCTACACTGCCTGGGTTTTACAAGCATAAATTTAAAAGATTCTGTTCCACATAGGAATATAATATTACTCCTCTTCATGGTTCTGTATAATATTTTGACCTTGTTTTGCCCTCATAGTGCTTTACAACAATGTAATCTTTTTTCTCGTGGTTCTACATAGCAGCATAATCTTTTTTTTTCATGGTTCTACATAGCAGTGTAAAGTTTTTTTTCATTATTATATATAGGACTGTAAATATTTCCTGAATATTCTTTATAAAGATCAATAGAAGTAAAGACGGACCTATACTTATGCTTCGTAGACTACTGTAAACCATTTGATAAAGTGAGACACACAGAAATTATAAGAATGCTGGAAGACATCAACATAGATGGGAAAGATCTGAAACTCATCAAAAACATATACTAGCAACAATCAGCAGCAATGAGGGTCGAAAACCAAATAGGAGCATTCCAACACATAAAATTGGGAGTGAGACAAGGATGTGTTCTATCTCCTGACCTCTTCTTCTTGTACAGCGAAAACATAATGAGAAATATAGAGAGTTTGCCAGGAATATCAATTGGCGGGTACAACCTTAACAACTTAAGATATGCAGATGACACAGTTCTGATTGCTAAAATTGAAGGGGAGCTATAGGCTCTTCTGGATGTTTGTGGTTCGTGGAAGTAAAAGTAAAGGTCTCAGTCTCAGCCCAAATAATAAGAAGACTGAAGTGATGGTCATCTCAAAGAAAAGAATACCACCAAAATGTAGCATTACCATCGATGGCACAGAACTGAAACAAGTTGATAGAGCCAAGTACTTAGGAACAATTATAACAGCTGATGGGAAATGTCACAGTGAAACAAAAAGCAGGCGCGCTCAGGCCAAGTCAGCATTCCAGAAAATGAGAAACATCTTGTGCAACAGATATATATCAATGGAAACAAGATTCTGAGTACTTAAATGTTACATCGAGCCAATTTTGTTTCATGAATGTGAAGCATGGTCCATGAATAAGAGAGTACAGCAAGAAATGGAGGCCATGGAAATGTGGTTCATAAGAAGGATGTTGAAGGTACCATGGACAGCTAAGAAAACCAACGAAGAAGTCTTAAGAGAGGCTGGAGTTAAAAGGCAAATTACAGCAAAGATCAGAGGCAAACAAGTGAGATTTGTAGGATATTTTCTGAGAAGAGGAAAACTGGAACACATTGTGGCAACTGAAAAAATTGAGAGAAGAAGAGATAGAAGAAGACAGAGAGAGAAGTTACTGGATGGGGTGTCAGTGCGGCTAGGAAGAAAGTCACCAGTGGACCACATAATAAAGTCTAAAGACAGAGAATTGTGAAGAGAAATGATCGCCTATGCCATGCAGCACGGCACTTGATTGATTGATATAGGACTGTAATCCTATTTTTTTCCCATGATTAAATAATAATTTAATCTTATTTTTCTTACTATTATTCATTTATTTTATATATATACATACTGTAATCATATGTTTTCTTCATGTCATAAAAAGCTGCTTCCTAGATTTGATTTCATCACTCCTAATGTAGCCACAATCTTACATCCTTTCTGTGCCATTAAACATCACACAGGGCCCACATGGTAGTTCAACAGGTTCTCCAGTTTTCAGTGAGCTTTTCAACCTCATCGAGGGATTTTATGCCTACTAATATGGCCTCTTTTAAGAATGTCCTCTTTAGAGTTTCATGTGGTCGACTCTTCTTTTTCTTCACCCTGTTGTGTTTCACTTGATAGCCACAATACAGACCAGTAAATATCTTAGCACTAGAACCAATTACTTTGTTAAAAGAATTTATGTTTTGTTATAGCACACATGGTAAACATGTACAGGACATAGTGTAATGAATATGAATGTCATATTTTTTTATGTCTATGAAAGTTACCGTATATGGGACATATGATCAGCTGTGTCCTATATAAACAATAAACTAATTGCATACTCCCCCAATGTGCATGATTTTGTGGCACCCTCAACTTCCATTTGTTTTTCTGTTGTTGAAGTGGTCAGATGTAAGCCAAAATAAAGACAAGAGTGGGCTACTCCTGACATGTAAGGCACCTTTATGGGAACAAAAATAAGACTAATAATTGCCCCTCTGCTTATAATAAGTTCTTGAAAACTGGACTACACTTTAACAAATACCACAGCTGCTAGCCAAGAGCTCCAGTCACCATCAGCACATGTGCAATACTGAATAATAAACATCAGATACAATTCTACTATACCACAAATACCATTTTCATGCACGTCAATGTATATTACAAAAACAGTACAGCAGTAAACACAAATAATTATCAAGGTATGAGGCAATTCAAAACACAAATTTATTCATTTCTTCACTATTTTTACACTGATATGTCATCATCATCATCATGTGCCTTCTGCAGAATGAAGGTTGGTGGTAATGAATCTCCAGTTCCCTCGCTCCCTCACCTTGATGGTGCTCTCAGCCAGGCTGTCCATTCTCATATGTTATCTTCCCATCTGCATCTCTGTCTTCCTCTTGCTCTTTTTTCAATATATTGTTATGTTTTCTGATATGGCCAAAGTATTTTGTTTTCTTCATCTTTATATCTTTGAGAAGTTCACATTGCACTTGGACCTGTTCTAAAACTTGTGTATTTGTTCTCATCATTCTCCATGTTATATGACCTAGTTTTATGTAGAATACATTTCTGCTGCATTAATCTTTCTCTCCATCTTTTTGCTTAGAGTCCAGGTTTCTGCTTCATACAGTAAAACAGAGAAAATATAACATTTCACAAATCTTATTTTTGTTTTTTGTGGGCAGATTTCTGGATAACAGTGCTGTCTTCATGGTGTAAGATAACAGCGCTGTCTTCATAGTGTAAGATAACAGCGCTGTCTTCATGGTGTAAGATAACAGCACTGTCTTCATGGTGTAAGATACCAGCGCTGTCTTCATAGTGTAAGATAACAGCACTGTCTTCATGGTGTAAGATAACAGCACTGTCTTCATAGTGTAAGATAACAGCACTGTCTTCATAGTGTAAAATAACAGCACTGTCTTCATAATGTTGAATGTATGTTTTGCATTCCTATTCTTCTCTTTATCTCCATCTCACACCTCCCATCTTCACTTAATGTATGTCCTAGGTAGCAGTAGTTTGCCACTTGTTCCAGTCTCTCTTTGTTTATGCTTATATCCATCCGTGGCTTCTGGTCTTTTCTGCTGAACATATTACTTTGGTCTTCTTGATATTGCTCTCAAGTCCCCAGCCCTGGCTTGTTTTGTGTGTGTGTCGTATCTGTTAATTTCTGTAGGCTCTGTGGGTTCTCTACTAGAAGGACTGTATCATCTACATATCTTACATTGTTGACATTTCTCCTCCCTATGTTCAGTCTTTGTAGATCATCTGAGTGTCTGAATGTGTTCTCTGTGTACAAGTTGACTAGACATGGAGACAGAACACATCCTTGTCACACTCTTCTCTTTATGGCTACATTTGCTGATGTCACTGTACTGTATCTTACTGATGCTTCCTGTTCCCAGTAGAGATTTAATGACATGTAGCCAATGTAAAACAGAAAGAAATTTAGCCGGCAAAACAATATAACATACGCCACAGGTTAATCTGCAGGTCTAGCCTTCCTCTTCTTTTTCTCTTTAATTGTCCTGTATGTTACTGTATGAACAAGATGTGGAAAACGAGAATTTAGCATAACCGTCTCGTCACTGTAATTTTCCAGTTTTATAACACAGATCAGTTCAGAAAAAAATCTCCCTACACCAGATCGTGGAGCCAACTGTCTCCAAACAATTTCTGGAAACAGCCAGTTCTCTGTTCTGCCAAGGAGTGATTGGTCACATGTCACCAACCAGAGAGACGCGGGGAGACAACCGCACGAGCGTTATAAAACGGACTTCAAGCATTGACTGGGTTGAGTTCCTACTCAAACCATCAGGAATCGACACAATCAAGCTGGCTTTCATTCAAGAATATCAACAATTTAGATCCATCTCATTCATCGTCAATGTCAATCTTGACTGAACTGGCAAAACGACCTTTTGTGGACTGCAAATGAGTTGCAGGATTTTGTCTTCATGAATCTAGATTTTGTTTTGACTTGTAACGATGGTTGTTGTCTGGTCTGGAGACAAACTGGAGAGAGGTTTGCTGACTGTGTTATTGTAGAAGATGACATATATGGAGAGGACACTTTGATGGTCTGGACCGTCATCTGAGCAGGTGGACCTACTGACACGCACATCTCTTGGGACATGCTAGAAATATAACAATGTTTAGTGTCTTTTTTATTGTAACACTGTGAAGTTCTATTTTATATTGTTCATTATCTTTCTCTTTCCTCATCACATCTCACATCGAAGTTTCATATAAATGGCAATAGATGAGGCCTCATAAAACATTTCACTGACATCATTTTATTATGTCAAACATGATCAATACGATTAGCTGATCACTTCGCTTGTAATAATATGCAAGATTATATACATTTCGTTATATTCTTCTTTGAAGCACATAATCTCAAAGTCTCACAATATCATACTTCTTACTATAGAACAAAAACTCGGTGCTCGAAGTTTCAATGTAATAATTACTGCACAACATTTTAATACATTGGTTCAGTCTAATGCTATGTCTCTATCTCTACATCTCTCTTGCTGAATCCTTCTCTCTCTACCTGCAGCTGAGTCCTAATCTGTCTACCTGCAGCTAGCTCCTAATCTCTCTACCTGCAGCTGCCTGCACCTCCCCCTGCCTCCTGAATTCTCATCTGCTCTCTTCTCTGCCTTATATTCCTAAGTTCCAACTGGCCGCAACTAGCGTCTTCGTGTTAGTCGCTTTCATCTCCGTCGGTCCAATTGTAACAATTGTAACCTCCAATTAACCCAGTCCCTCATCTCTTTCAAGTTATCTGCTGCGGAACCTAGTCCGTTCTCTGTTCAGTCGTTTGATCTACTGGTCAATTGTTCCCCCTCGGCTACTGCAGGTGTGCGTGAAGTCGCAATGTTACGATCTATCGGCGTACTCATGTCGATTCGGTTTACCTTTGATCAGGTCTTTGAAGTACCGAGTATCCGTTCTTCGTCCTTCTAACTATCCCTTCTCTGCCCCCCAATACATTCTTAACTATATTCCTGATCATGTCACTAATAATAATAATAATAATAATAACTATAATCATTACTTACAAGGCTATGCTACAGAAACAGCGATTCATAAAATTCCTAATAACCCTCTGACACTTGCCGCCTCGGAGAACGCCTTATAGACTCGGTGCATGGCAGTTCCACGAAATGAACTCAACAGGTTTCTTGCACCAGTTAGACGCTGTGTTTAAAACGTGTATTGAGACTGTCGGAGATGGCACCAGATATTGATTACAACAGCCCATTCGAAAATTCCTTAACCATCAGATTTTGATTTTGACAGTAAATTGTTGTCAACTACATTGTAAATATCTATCTTCATTTCAGAATGAATTATCACACAACAAATTGTGACTGGCTATTACATTAATTAATCATGGATAAACTGAAGGTTGAAAAATTATTTAATTTCATTTTTTACATTGAAATTTTTACTGAACTTCAGACATTTGATCATCAACTACAAAAACAAACAAACAAACAAACAAACACACATATACATACATACATACATAGATACTTATAATTGTAGTATGAAAAAATTGACGTCACACTAAGTTAGCTGCTGTTCAATACGGTAATACTATGTAGAAACGTGTGGACAGTTTATGTTCTTGAACAAATCCGGAGCTGAATTATCTCCCTTAGACCTCAAGACAAATGTGATAATACGAGCATTCTGTGACGTCTTATTGGCTAATATCAATCGATCTTTTATGGTACCCAACTGCGTCTCACTAACAATTGTACAGGTGGTAATGACGGTCTGGATGTCATTATTCTGCATACAGCGGGCGTATTATTACACGTCTAGTCATGCACCAGGTAAAACTAGCCACTGTAGATTCAAATTAGATACAAAGGTAGTCAGAGGTGTATGGTTCCGATTCACAAAAGGACAGAAGGAGTGAGGAAAGTGAGAGAAAAAAAAACACAACTGGCAAGAAATATGAAAGTAATATTATAAATGAAAAACATACAACATCCAATATTTCAGCGTTAGCCTTTTATCAAGGATTGCATACAATAATAACACAAGTAAAAAGAAGAAAAAATTTTAAAACTTCGCCTTGTGGCATCTTCCTAGTTCAAGAAAACGACAACAAATGCGTCCTAAAGACGGGGGAAAGTGGGAGCAATGTTTGGCTGGAAGAAGACGATGAATAACAACTTTTGACCAATCGGATGTCAGCTGCGTGTATGTGGTGGAAGGGAGAGAACAATGTAAAAAGGGGGAGGGGTGGTAAGAAATAAACAAAGGAGTTATAAATACCTTATAGTTGCTAGACAACAAGGGGAGGGCTTGATATAAGCTAAAACTTATGAATGAAAAACTGCATCGAAATGACTGGCTAAGACAAGAAAGTAGAGCATGGACAGCAGAAATAAGGTGGAAGTCTAAAAAAAAGTTTTAAGGGAAGCTGAATTTATTTTATTTTCAGCTCTAGGGGGAGACAACCACCCTGGAAAATAAGGCATTGTTCTATAGCCTTCAGAGAGCGCATAGCGGAAGAACAGGAGCGGATTACGCAGAGATGTCTCGTTTTCCTAGGTGGTTTCTTTGACAGAAGTGTTTTGCCACAGGTGTCCCTGCCCACTTCCATGAGAACGTGGACAAGTGTGACAAAACATCCGATTGGTCAATGTTGTTATTCTTCATCATCTCCTAGCCAACCATTGCTCCCACTTTCTCCGCCTTTCGGGGGCATTTGTTGTCGGTTTTTCGAACTAGGAGAATGCCACAAGGCTACGTTTTTCATTTTATTCTTTTTATTTATGAGTTGTGTCACAAAGATATGCAAGATAAAATAAACAAGTTAACCCAGAATGCAAACAACATAGGACTAAAGATCAACGTAGGAAAGACAAAGTTAATGAAGCAAAATGTGAACAACAGAAATGTACTCAGAGTAGATAACAAGTTAGTGGAGGAGGTCAACGAATTTGTATACCTTGGCAGCAGAGTAGTAGAAAATGGAGACAGCACAGAGGACATCAACAGCAGACTTACTAAAGCAAACCAGGCTTTTGCAATGCTACAGAATATATGGAAATCAAATAAACTAAGCATAAATATGAAAATCAGGATATTTAAGAGTAATGTTCTAAGTGTACTACTCTATGGAAGTGAATGCTGGAAAATCACCAAAACCATAGAAAACAAGTTGAATTCTTTCCAGACTAAATGTTTACGTAGAATTAAAAAAATATTTTGGCCAAACACCATAAGAAATAACATCTTATTGGCAGAAATGCAGATGAAACCACTGACAACAATTATTGAGGAAAGACGCTGGCGATGGTTGGGACATGTGCTCCGAATGACTGACAACTCACTACCAAAAATAGCACTAAGATGGACACCATAGGGGAGCAGAAGTAAGGGTAGACCAAAAGAGACATGGAGAAGAACAACAGAAAGGATGTTGAGCAATAGAGGGCTCACCTGGGCAAGAGCATAAAAAAAGGCGAAAGACAGGCATTTGTGGAAAACCCTTGCGGAAGCCCCATGTGCCCTGGGCACTTAAGGTTCAGAGAGAGAGAGAGAGATTTATGAGTTGTGTTGAAAAGGCGTTATTTGGGTGCTGTACGAGGAGTGATTGATAAGTTTTCGGCATAAGGTACAAATACTTGAAACGCACAGTACATTTGTAGATCAGGGTAATGTAAGATTAAACACAAAGTTTCAAGAAATTAACTGCAACCAATTTTTTGTATAGGCTACGAAGTGGTAAGGGGTAGCAGAAATTGAGAAAATAGATAAAATTTCTCATCGAGCAGTCATTCGCTACCTCTACATCAAGGGCTTATTATCGAAGGAGATCCATGAGGATATCGTACAGACTCTAGGGGAGAGCACAGTGAAGAAATGGGCAGCTCAATTCAAACATGGAAGGGAGAGTCTGGAAGATGATCCCCGTCCAAGGAAGACCAAGAACGGTAACTACCGATGACACCACCGGCAGAATCCATGACATGATAATGGAGAATCGACGAATAACTGAGCAGTACATTGCTACTGAGTTGGGCATCTCCCAGGAAACGTATTCATGCCATTATTCACAATGATCTTTCAAATGACAAAGGTCTCTGCTCGATGGATCCCGACACTTCTTATAGCTGATTACAAACGACAGCGTCTCAGCGTGTCAAGAGACAATCTTGGCCATTTTTATTCAGATCTTGAAAAGTTTCTTCAGCAATTTGTGACTATAGATGAGATTACACCAAGGCATTTGACAAGGTGAAACATAATGAAATTATTAAAATGCTTGAAGACATCAGTATAGACGGCAAAAACCTGAGGATTGTAAAACATCTATACTGGCAGCAAGAAGCAGCAATTCGAGTTGAAAATAGAACTGGAAAATATCAACCTATAAAACAAGGGGTGCGACAAGGATGTGTACTATCTCCAGACTTTTTTTCTCTGTATAGCGAGAATATTCTAAGAACAATCATCACAGAACCAGGCATAAAAATTGGAGGATACAATATTAACAACCTTCGGTATGTTGACGACACAGTACTGATAGCTGAGAACCAACAAGACCTGCAAAATCTCTTGGATAATGTCGCCAAAGAAAGTGAACAGTACGGCCTTACTTTGAACATCAAAAAGACAGAGACTATGGTTATATCTAAGAAACAGAATCAACCAGCATGCAGTATTCAATTAAACGGAACTATTCTAAAGCAGGTGCAGAAATTCCTTGGAGCAGTACTAACTTCAGATGGGAAATGCAGAACAGAAATTAGGAACAGAATAGGCCAAGCAAAGACTGCATTTCAGAGAATGAGAAACATATTAGCTAACACATTTTTATCAATGAATGTTAGAAAACGAGTCCTAAAATGCTATATTGAACCTATCTTGTTATATGGAAGTGAATCATGGACAATAGGCAAGTCTGCACAAAAATCATTGGAAGCAGCAGAAATGTGGTTTATTAGAAGAATGTTGCGAATCCCCTGGACAGCAAAAATAACTAATGAAGAATGTATGAGAAGAGATGGAGAGACAAAAAAACCTTGTCAAAAAGATAAGAGAGAGACAATGTACTTTCATAAGACATGCAATGAGAAGAGGGGGCATTGAAAATAATATAACAACAGGAAAAATAGAAGGAAGAAGATCAAGAGGAAGACCAAGAGAAATGATACTGGACAGTCTGACGGGATGGTGTGAGAACCGAACTGATGGCCTGCATGAAGGATCGTGTACTCTGGAGAAGCATAATAGCTAAGCCAGTCGGGACGGCACATGATGATGATGATGATGATGATGATGATGAGATGAGACTTGGGTTCATCATTTTCAACCAGAAACCAAAGAACAGTCAAAGCAGTGGAAACATCGTGGATCCCCACCTCCAAAGAAAGCAAGAGTAGCTTTGTTAGCAGGCAAAGTGATGGCTTCTATCTTTTGGGATTCAGAAGGTGTGCTATTGGTAGACTATCTTCAAAAGGGCAGAACGGTCACCGGGGCCTATTACGCTAATCTTGTGAAGCAACTGCGGGTCAAAATGAAGGAAAAGCGTGGAGGGAAATTGATGAGAGGAGTCATCTTTCAGCTAGACAATGTTCTAGTTCATAAGTCGGCGGTGGCAATGGCTGCCATTCATGAATGCAGTTTCAGCTTCTTGAACATCTCCTTATTACCAAGATTTGTCCCCTTCGGACTATTACCTGTTTACCAAACTCAAAAAGGAGCTAAGTGGTCGCAAATTTGCTTCAGATGATGACGCCATTCATGTTGTAGACCACTTTCTACTGGCACAAGATGGTGACTTTTACAAAGAAGGGACCCGTATGCTCCAGGATCGCTGGTCTAAGTGCATAAACTTGCAGGGGGACTATGTCGAGAAATAACCCGAAAAAAGTTGTCCACAAATAATCCGTTGTACCTTATGCCGAGAACTTATCAGTCACCCCTCGTATATTTTCTTTTTTATTTATAATATTACTTTCATACTTTCTGCCATTTATGTTTTTTCTCACTTTCCTCACTCCCTTTGTCCTTTTGTGAAACTGAACAATATACCTCAGACTACCTTTACTACTAGAACCAGTTTTACCACAGTCGTTATCTGTTTTATCTCATTCAAATTAGAATATCAAACACCACATATGGGAATGACCTTATTGAAGGATGTGCTGTATAGGAGATGAAATAAAGTCGTGAAGTCCACTGACTAAAAATGTCAACATGCAAGTCACGTCCATGTCATCTTCAAGTCGAGTCCAAGTCTTTGATCTATGTCTTCAATTGGAGTTCAAGCCATTGTTCTACACCTTCAAGTCTAGTTCAACTCATTAAAATGTATTAACTAGGAAAAAAAGTAGGAACAGCTTTATTACTCAACGAGTACACAGATGTGACGTTTCTGCGTGAGCCTTAATCATATACACGGGACAAAGAAATAGAGAGGAGAGATAAAGTATAAATTCATATGAATACTGTGTTAAAAAACTCACATAAAATGAATAGACCACTTACTTGGTTATAACTTGTAAGAAGCTGTGGCGTGTCCGACGCTGTGTGTCAGAAATGTGCAGAGTGGAGTGTAGAGAGCATTTAAATGGAGACTTGGGATGTGTTATAGGTGGGTTGTAACTGAAGGTTGGGAAACCGTGGAGGGGAGACAGTAATCTAGCCTGAAGAAAGTGAAATAGTTAGGGTAGAGGGGTTGTAATGTAATACTGAGAAGAGATTCTGAACTATGTGTAACAAGTGAGAAGGGAGTGGAACTTAGTGGGGAGGGATTGTGGAAGAGGAAATTGTTAGCTGAATAACGAATTCAAACCGTGTGGTTCCAGCGTCCCATATTCCTGAATGTAGCGGTTCTCAAGCACTAGGCGGCTTCTGTCATCTGAGTGACATTGTTTGATTTGATGGCTGTTACCAGAAAGTCAGATTTGCCTCTGTTGTTGGGAATATTGAAATGATTCTGTACTGGTTTCTAAACATGCTGGATGATATCGTACAGATGTTTCTGCATGCTGTCCCCTAATCTGAGGCAAATTTCACCAATATAAGTTATCTTGCATCTTTTGCATACAATGACATATCACACTGCGGGACTCACATGTGAATCCTTCATGGAGAGTGAGGACAGTGCAGGTAACACAAAGTGAAGGCGGTTACATATTCTAGTGCAAACATATTCAAGGTTCCGCTTCAAGTGGCTGCGGACGAGGGCGTCCTTATGATTGGGTTCCCGCTTGTATGCCAATAGGGGTGGATCAGAGAAAATGTCGCGAGTGTTGGGGTGTAGGTGAATTAGTGGCAGATGAAGATAAAGAATTTTCTTAACCATCTGATCATGTGAGTGAAAAGGAAGCACTAACTTAACCCTGTCAGATGAGGCGCAGCAGATTTAAATTAGTACTTTTTTTTCACTCTTTAGGGGACTGCATGCAGAAACATCTGTACGATATTACCCAGCATGCTTCGAAACCAGTCCCGAATCATTTCATTGGCTCCAACCACAGAGGTAACTCTGACTTTCTGGTAACAGCCATCAAACAGTGTCACGCAGATGACAGAAGCCGCCTAGTGCTTGAGAACCGCTACATTCAGGAACCACATGCTTTGAACTCATTATTCAACTACATCTAACATTCTCCTCTTCCACAATCCCTCCCCAGTAAGTTTCACTCCCTTCTCACTTGTTACACATAGTTCAGAGCCTCCTCACAGCATCACACTACATCCCTATACCCTAACTATAATCACATATTTCACCTTCTCCCTGCTAGATTACCACTGTATTCCTATCCCTAGCTGAGGGGGATTTTTTTCTGACCAATACGTCCCCGAGGTGGACCCAGCATCGGAAAATGGGTAACAGAGAAATCTGGGAAGGTAAAGCGGCCAGGTGTGATACTGATCACATCAGACTTTCACGTGCCGAAGGTCTTGGAAAATACGGCCCTAACACCGTATTCCCCAATATGCCTTAAGGGCATGAAAACGGGAATTTTACCTTTTACCTTACTCTCTCTCTCTCTCTCCTCCAAGGTTTCCCCACTCACCACCTTCAGTTACGACCCACCTATCACACATCCCAAGTCTCCATTTAAATACTCTCTGCACTCCATTATGCGCATTTCTGATACACAGCGTCGGACAAGCCACAACTTCTTACAAGTTACAGCTAAGTGCTCTATTAATTTTATTTGATTTTTTTTTTAAAACAAGCATTCATGTGAATTTATACTTTATCTCCTCTCTCAGTTTCTTTGTCCTGTGTGTTTTTGTGTGATTAAGGCTCACGCCGAAACGTTAGAACTGTGTACTCGTTAAGTAATAAAGCTGTTCCTACTTTTTTCTTAGTTTATATATTTTGGTATCACAACTTTACTCAGTGGCTCCATGTATAGTTATATACTTATACACTAATTATTGTGTAGTTCAACTCATTGTTCTACATATTCAAGTTGAATTAAAGTTACTGTTCTACATCTTCAAATCTAGTTCAAGTCATTGTTCTACATCTTCCAGTAGAGTTCGTCAATGTTATACATCAGAGTTCAAGTCACTATTTTACATCTCAAAGTAGAGTTCAAGTTACTGTTCTCCATCTCGAAGTCGAGTTAAGGTCACACTTTTCTATCTTGAAGTCGAGTCCAAGTAAATGTCCCACATCTTCAAGTCGAGTCCAAGTTGATATTTAAAAATGATCCGAGTCGCACTGGGGTCCAGGTTGACTTGAAATCTATATCTCTGGGAATAGGCGTTTTGTTATTCATCTAATGATGTTACCATCACTGTCATTTTAAAAAAAAAACTATGTCTTGGAGACGGCACTCAAGAAACAGTAAAGTAACAACGTTGTTGTTACCATTCGAAGAAGTGGTAATGTAGGGGGACTTCTGGCCGATAGAAATAGATTACATAATCTTCTGTCGATAACCAAGCAACGAGATTATCCTGGCTGAGACATGAAAACAACTAATATAATTATCGTTTAATGAAACTAGTGATCTGCGTTCTACAGTCAAGTTTACGGGTGATGCTGGTGTCTGTGTTAACATAAATTATCTACATCCTTTCCTGCGCTGCCATTTCTTGAGCAGACGACATCTGTGTGCCAGGTTTTTCCTCGCTTTGTGCCATTTTTAACTTGTGCGTAACATTGTGTTTTAAAGTCATTTTTAACAAAATAACAAAATAATAATTTCAAGCTGACTAAAGTTGATCCAAAATACGTTTAAAGAAATTAGATGAAAAAGTCAATAGACAAAGAAACCAGTTTACACATTTACTAACAATGAGAAAAAAATGAGCGTAATGTATATATATAACAGCTTCATATTTTTTTTAGTTAAACCGAAATATATTTTCCATTCGTGCTTAAACTTTAAGTTTAACTGTTTTTGTTATTTTGCAGGAATCAAATCAGTTTCTTATTTAAATGTATATAATAACAGTGTTGATGCAATTATTTAAATAAAAGTGTCCCTTGCGGAAAAAAAAATTTAAGAGAGTTACAATGGCGCATATTGAGGAGAAAAAGATAACAACTTTTAATGTAACAATTACTATATTTCTATTGTTTCACGAAATTTTGTTGTGAAAACAAAAACATTTGTGTAAATCCGAACAAAAATATGAAATTGCCTTTCGGCAACTTTGACCGAGTTTTACATGACCGACCTTGAAGGGTCAAGGTGACAGTAGCCGAAAGGTTGAGGCCCTTGGTACGGCTGATTAAGGAATGGAAGCTGTCGTCTGATCTACAAACACTGCACAAACTGTTTCCGTGATTGTCAGTTTTTAGTCTTTCTGCCCTGTTCACACGACGACATGACGTCCGAGGTTGAAAAGCGTAAGCAGATTAGTATACGAGGCATTGCGCCAGTGGAAAATGTTGCAACTATCAAGAAGTCCTTCAACAGGCATCTCCATTACACCCTGGTAAAAGATCGAAATGTGGCTACACCAAGAGATTATTACTTCTCTCTGGCCTACACCGTGCGCGATCACTTGGTATCCAGGTGGATCCGAACCCAGCAGTATTACTACGAAGTTGATCCCAAGGTAAGAAAGATTCTGTTTAACTCTGCAGTAGATGTATTTCATTGTTTGTTTGTTTGTTTGTTTTTTCAGCAGGCAGCACCATCATTATGTGCATTTTTTTTCACAGTTCTATCAGAATATAGGAGATGATGGGTGGACGAAATGCGTAGAATATGCTTTCTTTATATCTAAAAAAAAAATAATTTTGAAACTGGCAGATAACAGATATTTATGAAGGCTGTTGGGTATCATTTGGAAGAGATTTGAGACGTGTATTTTCAGCAGTGATCTGTGTTTTTGTCAGGTGCACGTTCATGCATTGGAAACCATTTTTTAAAAAAAAAATGTTAAGATCAGAGCTTAAATAGCAAAGGCCATTTTAACAGAGGTTTTCAGAATCAGAATGCGCAGTACAGTGCACATTTACTGATATGTGTAATTATGATTCATGACAGGGACTTAAATACTTGGCTAAGTACAACACAACTTGAAAACTTGGCTAAGTACAACACAGCTTAAATAATTGGATAAGTACACCACAGCTGTTTCTGTATTTAGTTTTATTGTCTGTGGCATTCATTTTCAATATCATGTCATTATCAGTGACATCATTCCATGCTTGCATAAAGCAGAGATGAGAGAATATGTCACTTCATCTTGGTCTCTGTTTCTCACCTCATCTATCCAGTAATTTGGTCTGTGGTATTCCTATCTCTGTGTTTCTTATCCTTCCTGCAGTTTGGAGTTTTGTCAACAAAAAAATTCATCAGCATATCTTGTCTTTTACAATGTAGGATCCTGCCTTGTGTTTCACCCACCTCTTCTGTTTTCATGTACTGTGAGACTTCCATTTCCTTCCTTTGATATAAAAGTTTCAAGATTTTTATTTATTGCATGTTCTATGACTTATGTGTGTGTTTGGTTGTATTATACACATTAGACCCATGATTTGAATATTAATCCCATGTTTATAACAGTATTGTCACATTTGCACAATTTTGGGGGCAAAGACGCTGTCTGTTTCGTCAGTCAGTGACCCATAGCTGACATCATGGCTGGGGAACCATAGCTGACATCATGGCCAGGGAACCATAGCTGACATCATGGCTGGGGAACCATAGCTGACATCATGGCCAGGGAACCATAGCTGACATCATGGCTGGGGAACCATAGCTGACCAGGACCATGTCTCACTTCTCCATTGGTATCCCCTACCATGGGCCTGTCTTGGCTAATGGACAAGGATTGCATTGATGATGCTGGAGTCTGATAAAAAAAAAAGCGTTGCACAACCACTGCTTCTAAGCTCCACTCTTGACTGAAAAAAAAAATAGCTGCCCTGACCCACTCTTAAACCAACCTGGTGCAGTGCCTCAACATTTTCACCTTCGTCGGCTGCAAAGAACATAACTGGCAGTTCCAGGGATAGTCTACTGTTTTATATATTAACCCCATGTTTGTGACAGTACTATCACGTTAGATCCATATTTATGACTTATCACATTAACTGCTTGTTTCTGATTGTCTTATCACATTAATTTCATGTTTCTGAATGTACTGTCACTTTAATACAATGTTTCCAACTATTTTGTCACATTAGTCCAACAGTTTTTTTTTTTCTTATTCCTTCAATAACAAAATCCATAAATATTTTTGTTCAGTTTTCTAATTAGTTTTTCTTGTTTCTGAACCACATGTATTAATTGTAATACATACCAGATAAAATTTATATGTTCTGTAATTTTAGAATTTGCATATACAAGATATTTTGTACATTTCATGAATTTATAACTTCCCAAACATCTGTTGTGAATTTCATGCATTTATAAAAGTTCCCAAATAAAAGATCTTTTGTAAATTTCATGCATTGAGATGTATCCCAAAAATTTTTAATTCTCTGTTCCATTTAGTTTTTTTTTTTTTTCTGGTAATTATCATTGTTTAGTTTTAGGATTTGACCTGAAAGTTTTGGCTTCTGTTGTTCTTTGTGTCACCTAGTTTAGTTCTTTGTGTCACATTGTTTAGTTCTTTGTGTCACATTATTTAGTTGTTTGCATTACATAGTTTAGTTCTTTGCATTACATTGTTTAGTTCTTTGCGTTACATTGTTTAGTTCTATTCATCACATTATTTAGTTCTTGTGTCACCTAGTTTAGTCCTTTGTGTCACCATGTTTATATCGGACATTCTGATAATGTCACCATGTTTATATCAGACATTCTGATAGTGTCATCATATTAATATCTGACATTCTGATAGTGACACCATGTTTGTATCATACATTCTGATAGTGACACCATGTTTATATCATACATTCTGATAGTGTCACCATGTTTATATCAGACATTCTAATAGTTAGCAAATAAGTTTATTTCTTCAGTTATCATCTTGTTTATATTATTTCATCTGTTATCATCTTGTTTATATCAGACTCTCTGATAGTCAGCAACAAGTTTGTATCTTCTGTTTTTATCTTGTTTTATATTTTCAGCTTCAGAATTGTTAAACCCTAGCAGGCAAATGTCAGAGAAGTGCTAACTAATCTCTGACATTCATTGATAATTAGTACTATGATTTTAATTGCAACATGATGCTGTAATACTGGATTGTTATTGTTGTTGTTGTAGTTTAGCACAGTGATGCTACATTTTTTTGTGCTGTTAATATGTAAATTTTCACAGACTAATTACAAGTTTGTTGGTTTTATTTCCATCAGAATATAATACTTTGGTTTGGGCTCCTGTTCTCAGAAGAACACTCATTGCTTACTTATTGAAAGAAAGAAGTACTGCTATGTCAGCTTGTTTTCATATAATCTTCACTCATCTAACTACTACATATTTTCATTTCACAACATTTTCACATATTTACATCTTCACTGTGTAACTGATTTCTGAACTGTATTGATCAGTTTGCTTCAGTTGTGAATTTCATGACCAGTTTACTAGTGGAAAAGCTTACATTGTGATAACAAACTTGCTGCAGGGACGCACAGTCAGCTAGTTTGCATTATTTTTGGTGTGTAATGCAGCAGGATTTGCTACTCAAACCTTCAACTCTGACTTGCCCAAAATTGCTTCAGGCTTCCACTCCACTTAGCCTGGTACTTACCCATGTCTAGAAAAACATGGTATTTTCTTACGTGTATGATGATAGCATGTTTCTTTTCATTTACTTTTTTCACTTTTTGCATTTGACAGAGTGTATTGTTGATGTATGAAGAAAACAATAACCAATAAAAGAATGGCATTAACAGTGAGAGAAAGAGTATTACACTTCTGTAAGGACCCAGCATGACTGTATGTCTGTGAGACTTTGACAGATAAGAAACAGATGAACCAAAACTGGATATAACAGAAATGTGGTTTTAAAGAAAGATGCAACAACTATGAATGTTGGAAGGACAGAAGAACGAATTAAGCTCTCATGGAATTTGCAGAACATTGAAAACTAAAGAAAAGACAATCAGTATTCATTGGAAATGTCATAAACAAACCTGAGTAAGCTCAACAGAGAGGAACAAATTTGATGGGATGAGCAAGTGGTGTAGACATAGAAAATAACTAATCTGTTAGCAGTTAACATACATAAATGTTAAATATGATCATCAAATCCCACATTGCAGCACACAGTGAATAAAAGAATAAATTATATGCATCTGTCCTCACATAGATAGATGCAGTACACTTATATAAGCAAACCAGGATGTTAAGAACAGCTAGCAATGACAAACATCCTGTATATGATTTTTTTTTGCCTTGTACCACTTTAAATTGTTCGGTGCTGAAATTGTTAAAGGAAGTCCGTGTTTTCATCATCATGTGCCATCTTTATAATGAAGGTTGGCGATAATGAATTTCTAGTTTCCTCTCAAAAAAGGAATGGAAAAACTAATTATGCCAGTCCGTAAGAATAGTGAAGGGCAAAATCTCTATCTTAATGCGAAGAAAACTAAATTGATGACAACTGACAAAACAAACAAAGCAACTGATATATGTATCAATGAGGAAAAACTGGAAGAAGTGGAGAGTTTTGAGTATCCTGGATCACTGCTAACAAATAATGGAGATACAGTGAGGGAAATTAAAAGCAGAACATCAATCATCTATCGCTCTTTAGAAAGTAAAACAACTAAAGAATCTGTGGAGAGGAACAGACAGAACTACAAAAATAAGATTTTTAAAGGCATGCATCTTTCTCATCGCAACATATGCCTGTGAGACCTGGACACTTAATAAAACAGCTGAGAAACACAGAAATGCCTTTGAATGTAAATGCTATAGAAGAGGTCTTCAAATACCATGGACACAAGAAAGAACAAATATATCCATACTACATGAACTTAATATTGAAGAAGGCTGGCTAGTAAAGAGGATTAAAGAGAGAAAACTTAAATATTTTGGACACATTAAACGTCATGATAATCTAGAGAAAACTGTCTTGGAAGGATACATAACGGGAAAAAGAAAGAGAGGAAGACCCAAGGCGAAGATGGCTGCAAGACATCGTTGATGTTCTGCAAATGGATGCATCAGTAGCAGGCCATCTTGCTCACAACCGAGGCCTACAGGAGTGCTGTTAGGGAGGCAAAGTTCCACAAGGGACATGCAAATGAATGAATGAATGAAGTTTCCTCACTCTCACTCTCTCTCTCACCTTGATGGTACACTCAGCCATGTTGTGCCTTGTCCACTTTGTTTATCTTCTCATCTACAGCTTCATCTATCTCTTGCTCTTTTTTTCCTTTCACCTTTCTTCTAGTGTGGTCTTCAGTATGTTGTTATGCCTTTTGATATGGCCAGAATATGTTGTTTTATTGATCCTTATTTCTCCGAGTTCACATTGCACTTGAAGCTGTTCTAAAACTTCTAAGATTGCTTTTTTTCATTCTCCATGATGTATGACCTCATTTTCTGTTGATCCACATTTTGTCTGCATCAGTCCTCTCCAACTTTTGCCTAGAGCCCAAATTTCCATCCATACAGTAAATCAGAATAGATACAGCATTTTGTAGATCTCAGCTTTGTTTTCATAGGCAGATTCCTGGACAACATCACAGTCTCCATGATGATGAGCTTATGTTTTGTCATTCATAGCTTTTCTTTATCATCACCCCCCCCCCCCCCCCCCCCCAATGCTCTAGGTAGTTGTAATTTGTCACTTGTTCCAGTTTTTCCTTGTTATGGTTATATCGATCAGTAGCTTTTGATCTTTCCTTCTGAGCACCATTACTTTAGTCTTCATGATATTGATCTGTAGCCCCCATTTTTGGCTTGTGTTCTTTATCTTATCTATTAATTTCTGTAGATTCTCTGCTGGAAGGATTGCATCTTCTGCATAGCTTAGACTGTTGACATGTCTTCCCCCATGTGGGAAGACTGGTAGTCTGTCTGAGTGTCTGAAAATGTTCTCTGTGCATATTTTGAACAGACATGGAGACAGCACACATCCTTGCCTAACTTTTCACTTTATGGGTCCATGCGTTAGCCTCGTAGAAAAATGTTTCTAAATATTAGATATCAGGTTCCCAGGGCAACACCATTTCATACTGCATTGTCTCATTTACAAAAGAACTGTTAGCCTGCTAGGTTCGGTGTATAAAACAGTGGAAGGATTATGACAGAAGGAACTGGTGGCTATCTTTGCTATGGGTGTTTTGTGTGTGATCGTAGAAGCCATATTGAACACTTAGGTCTTGGCCTAAGAGGTCATGCTTTATGCCAGATTATTTCAGTGAGAAATTTCAGCGTCTTTCGTCAGGTATTTAAAATTGTAAGTTTTGATAGTGTGTGCGCCCCTACTATACTCTATCAAGTCTTGTGTTTGCAGTTCTAATTTGGCATAATTTTTACAGCAATGTTTGCATAAAGACCAGATTGTGAAGTTCAAACTGGCAAGTAGTTTGAAATCCAAACTGGAAAGTGTTGGACAAATCCAAATATTTCCCCTGTGACAGGGGACATTAATATCAGAAGTACGTCCAGTGTGGAGCATTAGTGTCGTTCAAGCACCAGTATGTTTTGTGTAATGCATTGTCTCAGATCTGTCTGCAGGCTTTGTAGGAAAATGAAACCAATACGGTGTTACGTCGCAGTTGGTAGAACTTGCAGACTAAAGATATCCTAAATGATGTTGGGACATGTTCAGATGACTGAACAACAACCAGTCTCATGGGTGATGAGGAAAAGGAGATGGACATATGTTGGTCACTTGATGAGAAGAAATGATCAGAGAATCCCAAAACAAGCTATCAAGTGGAACACAACAGGCCGAGGAAAAAGGGGCAGACCACGTGAAACTCTGAAGAGGACATTATTAAGAGAGGCCAAGTTAACAGGCACAAAATCCTTTGATGAGGTTGACAGACTCGCCGAAGACAGGAAAAATTGGCGAACTACTTTGCGAGCCCTATGTGACGTTTAACGGCACGGGAAGGATGTAAGATATAAGATTAGGCAGTGTGTTTGAGCCACCATCGACTGAGACGTTTTACAGTGCTGCAAGTGAAGATGTTGAGAAATGTTTTCCAGCTGAGTAGGAAGGAGGATATAGAGGAACTTAGTTTTGTCGTATGAAGCGACTTTGCTTTAGTAAAAGAGGCTGGAAACTGAAACTTTACCAAGCAAGCGCTGACATCTGACCTTTTGGATGGTATGTAACAATGAAACAGGTGTAGTCGGAGAGGTTCGCGTGAAACAAGAGGATGAGTACAAGCGAGGAGAGCGCAAGAGAAATGCGTTAGTGAACTGCTTTCTCGATATGAAAAGAGTGAGTGTAAGCATCCTCCGCCATGCTTTTATCACTCCAGTTTTGAGTGAATATCTCCATGCAAGGCGAGGCACACCAGTATAGACTTCACAAACGCATGTCAGTATTGAGGTAAAAGGCGGTTAGTCTGGCCAAGATTACGTATGAGCGTATATTCGGACGATGGAAAAAAAAAACTTAAGGAAGATTAAAGAAATAATATCATTGACAAGATCCACTCCGCGCGCGGTTAGGGGTATGCGTTCACGTACCTTTTTTTTTTGGGGGGGGGCAGACAGAAGGGGGGAAACAGTTCATGTGAGCTTCATGTCTTTGTATGTTCAAGTGGATGCTGGGAGTGTGTGACCTAGTTCAAAGTTTGTACATTGTAGACCGCCGGGTTCATGGTCATTTCACGGTGACTGAACAACAAACTAGGCCCCCAAAAAGCTGTCTGAACAGCTGATTTTAGGTCTAGTTTTGTTTAAACGATCATTAGACCAGATATGAAGAATGTAGGCAAGGTTAGGGAGTTGCCTGTTTGTTGCGCCCGATAGTGGAATATGCCAGTTAGTCATTCAGGGTCACCAGTGGAAGTTACATGTTGAGGAGAAGGGAAGGATTATGGTGAGGTCACCTCACATTTCTTGTGGCGTCATCTACCACTTTTAGGCTGAGATAACAACATACTTTATGGCAGAGGAAGAGAAACGAAACTACAGTTACCTATTCAAACTTCAGATTAATTATTTGTTGTATTCACAATGAAAGCAATCGTTTTCATTACCGCAGTAATCGTGGATAATTTTCGCTTCATCATCATCATGTGCCGTGCCGACTGGCGTTGGCTATTATGCTTCTCCAGAGTACGCGATCCTTCATGCAGGCCATCAGCTCAGTTGGTGATCTCCTCTCACACCATCCTGTCAGACTGTCCAGTATCATTTCTCTTGGTCTTCCTCTTGATCTTCTTCCTTCTATTTTTCCTGTTGTTATAATATTTTCAGTGCCCCCTCTTCTCATTGCATGTCCTATGAAAGTACATTGTCTCTCTCTTATCTTTTTGACAAGGTTTTTTGTCTCTCCAGCTCTTCTCCTACATTCTTCATTAGTTATTTTTGCTGTCCAGGGGATTCGCAACATTCTTCTAATAAACCACATTTCTGCTGCTTCCAATGATTTTTGTGCAGATTTGCCTATTGTCCATGATTCACTTCCATATAACAAGATAGGTTCAATATAGCATTTTAGGACTCGTTTTCTAACATTCATTGATAAGGATGTGTTGGTCAATATGTTTCTCATTCTCTGAAATGCAGTCTTTGCTTGGCCTATTCTGTTCCTAATTTCTGTTGTGCATTTCCCATCTGAAGTTATTAATGCTCCAAGGTATTTGAATTTCTGCACCTGCTTTAGAACAGTTCCGTTTAATTTAATACTGCATGCTGGTGGATTCTGTTTCTTAGATATAACCATAGTCTCTGTCTTTTTGATGTTCAAAGTAAGGCCTTTCTGCTCACTTTCTTTGGCCACTTTATCCAAGAGATTTTGCAGGTCTTGTTGGTTCTCAGCTATCAGTACTGTGTCGTCAGCATACCGAATGCTACAGAATTTTCGCTTCAGTTAGATTAAAAGGGAGGAAGGGATATAATGTTGAAACATCAGTATTTTATACGGCTGATAGCATGTGGATGAGCTATTTGATCCGACACTAAAGCACATTACACAGCTGGGCTCATCGTTGATGAAATAAGAAGAGACTTCATTGTCACTGTGTTCACACTATTTTCTGTTAACTTTCTTGGCCGTGGAAGACTGAAGTCGAAACGTCGTAGGTTTTGTTATTCATACATTGTAAAAACTCAGAGTTAGTTCACATTTTGCTTCTCGGCCTTTTGGCAAAGATCGAAGTGGCTGAGGTCAGAGTGTCCTCTTGGCAGGTACCCTGATCATCATGCCCTTTGGTTTAAACAAAAGCTTCGTTATGTTTGAACTAAACGAGATGCCCGAGGCCTGCCCTGCACACTGAATGCCGGGGGTATGGTCCACATCTCCTTACGGGTGGACCTGGTTTGCAGTACCACCGGGTCACGGCCTGTTGTTTTCGTTGTCTTTAAAAAAAAATTCACATTTATATTGCAGTGTAAGTAAACATTACATAGACATATTCATGTGGTTATGTAAATTATACCTTCTACTTACATGAAGAATAAACTTATTTGTCTGTGGAATAAAGGTCTGTTACAAATACATGTCTTCCTAGTCTGGAAGCTATGTTGTGTTTGATGTAGGAGGAGGGCCATTATCTTGACTTAAGCAGTGTCAGGTTTGAATGAATATTTCTTGATTCTTGTTTATGCTAGGTTAGTTTATGAAAAGAATGAACGTTTGAATGGACTGTTCTAGTAGAATCCGATGAGCAGTATTAGAGACATGTCTTAACATAGCAGTCTTTGGAAACTCAAAAAGCGGGGGGGGGGGGGGGGCTCGAAAATGCCATCCTGTCTACTTATCTGTCTGTCTGCCTGTCCGTTTGTCTGGATTGTCTTAGATTTTAGAATGAAAGTTGAATGATGAAGTCAGAATGCGAGATGGACTTGCACACTCAGTTCTTCACTCTTCGGTGATAAATTCTCCTATTCTCTCCTTTCTCTGTGTCACTCACACGAGATAGTGAGTGAATGAACAGAGAGCTGTGACTTCTAAAATAACAAGATTAATCACTCATCGTAGAGCCTCGTTATTGTCGCGCTGTGTGCCCGCCGCTTACTCGGCACAGAATCACCACGTCATGTTAACGAATCATATCATCCATGTTGTTATCTGTGTCGTGGTTGCTGTGTGTGTGTTATGGCTTATTTATTTCAGATCTTTAAGTGAATCTCATGTGGGTTTTTCTCATTCTTGCCTTAGTTTTTGGGCAGTGCTACGCAGCGTGTTGAAGGAAGTCTACATTCTCAGCCGACATCTGCACATATCGAGGCTCCATGCCTTTGAATGTAAATGCTACAGAATTCTCCAAATATCGTGGACACAAAAAAGAACAAATATATCTATACTACAAGAGCTTAATATTGAAGAAGGCTGGCTAGTAAAGAGGATTAAAGAGAGAAAACTTAAATATTTTGGACACATTAAACGTCATGATAATTTAGAGAAGACCATATTTTCCCATAATGGGAAAAAGAAAAAGAGGAAGACCAAAACGAAGATGGCAGCAAGAAATCGTTGACGATCTGCAAATGGACGCAGCAGCAGCAGGCCATCTTGCTCATAACCGAGATGTCTACAGGAGTGCTGTCTGGGAGGCAAAGTTCCGCATGGACATGCAAATGAATGAATGAATGCCTGTTTTATTCAGCGTGTTGGCCGATGTTGTTTTCTTCATACAGTTTCTTTCAAGCCTGGGAACATTACTACTCCTCCTCCACCCCCCCCCCAGGTGCTGTTGCGGTACCAGATATATTGTGTAGAGCTGCTGTCCCAACAGTTTTTTAACGCGACTCTAAACCAGCAGTGGTACGTGACCCACGACCCATGAGAAATAATATTTAACAAAAAATTTAGTTTATAGTATCTTTTTTGAGACCTTAACCTCAGACCTCCTTCATGACCCCACCTCCGTCCCCGTGTGACCCTGCCTCAGGCTTCACCTAATGTGACCCTACCACAGACACCTTGACACACACCTACCCCATGACCATACCACAGACACCTTGACACACACCTACCCCATGACCATACCACAGACACCTTGACACACACCTACCCCATGACCATACCACAGACACCTTGACACACACCTACCCCATGACCATACCACAGACACCTTGACACACAACCTACCCCATGACCATACCACAGACACTTTGACACACACCTACCCCATGACCATACCACAGACACCTTGACACACACATACCTCATGACCATACCACAGACACTTTGACACACACCTACCCCATGACCATACCACAGACATCTTGACACACATATACCTCATGACCATACCACAGACACCTGAACACACACATACCCCATGACCATACCACAGACACCTTGACACACACTTACCCCATGACCCTACCACAGACACCTGAACACACACATACCCCATGACCATACCACAGACACCTGAACACACACATACCCCATGACCCTACCACAGACACCTGGACATACACATACCCCATGACCATACCATACCACAGACACCTGGACATACACATACCGCATGACCATACCATGCCACAGACACCTGGACACACACATACTCCATGACCATACTATACCACAGACACCTGGATACACACATGCCTACCCCATGATCCTACCACAGACACCTGGATACACACACACACCTACCATAGACACCTGAACAGACACACCTACCCCATGACCCTACCACAGACACCTGGACACACACACCTACCCCATGACTCTACCACAGACACCTTGACACACACTCCTACCACAGACACCTTGACACACACACCTACCACATGACTCTACCACAAACACCTGGACACACACACACCTACCACATGACTCTACCACAAACACCTGGACACACACACCTACCACATGACTCTACCACAGACACCTTGACACACACACCTACCACAGACACCTTGACACACACCTACCCCATGAGCTTACCACAGACACCTTGACACACATGCCTACCCCATGACCCTACCACAGACACCTTGACACACACACCTACCACAGACACCTTGACACACACCTACCCCATGAGCCTACCACAGACACCTTGACACACATGCCTACCCCATGACCCTACCACAGACACCTGGACACACACACCTACCCCATGACCCTACCACAGACACCTGGACACACACACCTACCCCATGACCCTACCACAGACACCTGGACACACATGCCTACCCCATGACCCTACCACAGACACCTGGACACACACACCTACCCCATGACCCTACCACAGACACCTGGACACACATGCCTACCCCATGACCCTACCACAGACACCTGGACACACACACCTACCCCATGACCCTAGCTCAGACTTCTGTGGACCTGAGTTTTAGAACTATTAGTGTACAGCCTAACCAAATTCATATAATTGTTAGCTTGTGTTCTCAGATCCCTTACCTTATCAACAAATGTATATCCACTGTTTGCAGCTTGTTAAATGTAACATTATGTCACCATATGCTTAAGTGGCTTTTAGCAGAACAAGAAAAGTATGGATATTAATGCCACATGCTCTGTTGCTTGGAACAGGTGAAGGAAAACATAGCAACTTAACAACATAGCCCATATTTGTCTCCTTGACCTTGGTACAGCTACCTTTACCTTTCATATCCTGGGTATCTAACAAGACGTGAAGGACTTTGAGAAAATCTTGGGGTGGGGGTGTTTGGGAATGTGCCTTCATTAAGTCATGGTTGAAGAGTTTTCTGGGGGCCATAGGTTGAGGAGATGGCACATGATGATGGTTTTGACAGCACAGCTTCATTGATAAGGATTAAGATTATATGTCATGGAATAAATACATGTAAATGTATATACTGTAGAACATTTCCTCCATAAGG
This sequence comes from Achatina immaculata, assembly GCA_009760885.1. NCBI lineage: Eukaryota > Metazoa > Mollusca > Gastropoda > Stylommatophora > Achatinidae > Lissachatina > Lissachatina immaculata. The sequence continues at coordinate 26,948,793 of CM019702.1, forward strand.
TGATGTAATCTATATTCTTTCCCACACAAAAATGATTACTGTAGTTATTTTTCCCTTTATTTCTTTCATATTTTCAATTTTTGAAATCACTTAATCCTGTGCAAACAGGAATGCATTTGTTGCTTTGTGGTGTTTGTGTTTTCATTCACTTGAGCTCTGGCATTTGTTGCTTTGTGGTGTTTGTGTTTTCATTCACTTGAGCTCTGGCATTTGTTGCTTTGTGGTGTTTGTGTTTTCATTCACTTGAGCTCTGGCATTTGTTGCTTTGTGTTGTTTGTGTTTTCATTCACTTGAGCTCTGGCATTTGTTGCTTTGTGGTGTTTGTGTTTTCATTCACTTGAGCTCTGGCATTTGTTGCTTTGTGGTGTTTGTGTTTTCATTCACTTGAGCTCTGGCATTTGTTGCTTTGTGGTGTTTGTGTTTTCATTCACTTGAGCTCTGGCATTTGTTGCTTTGTGGTGTTTGTGTTTTCATTCACTTGAGCTCTGGCATTTGTTGCTTTGTGTGTTTGTGTTTTCATTCACTTGAGCTCTGGCATTTGTTGCTTTGTGTGTTTGTGTTTTCATTCACTTGAGCTCTGGCATTTGTTGCTTTGTGGTGTTGTGTTTTCATTCACTTGAGCTCTGGCATTTGTTGCTTTGTGTTTGTGTTTTCATTCACTTGAGCTCTGGCATTTGTTGCTTTGTGTGTTTGTGTTTTCATTCACTGAGCTCTGGCATTTGTTGCTTTGTGTTGTTTGTTTTCATTCACTTGAGCTCTGGCATTTGTTGCTTTGTGGTGTTTGTGTTTTCATTCACTTGAGCTCTGGCATTTGTTGCTTTGTGGTGTTTGTGTTTTCATTCACTTGAGCTCTGGCATTTGTTGCTTTGTGTTGTTTGTGTTTTCATTCACTTGAGCTCTGGCATTTGTTGCTTTGTGGTGTTTGTGTTTTCATTCACTTGAGCTCTGGCATTTGTTGCTTTGTGTTTGTGTTTTCATTCACTTGAGCTCTGGCATTTGTTGCTTTGTGTTGTTTGTGTTTTCATTCACTTGAGCTCTGGCATTTGTTGCTTTGTGGTGTTTGTGTTTTCATTCACCTGAGCTCTGGCATTTGTTGCTTTGTGGTGTTTGTGTTTTCATTCACTTGAGCTCTGGCATTTGTTGCTTTGTGTTGTTTGTGTTTTCATTCACTTGAGCTCTGGCATTTGTTGCTTTGTGTTGTTTGTGTTATCATTCACTTGAGCTCTGGCATTTGTTGCTTTGTGGTGTTTGTGTTTTCATTCACTTGAGCTCTGGCATTTGTTGCTTTGTGGTGTTTGTGTTTTCATTCACTTGAGCTCTGGCATTTGTTGCTTTGTGTTGTTTGTGTTTTCATTCACCTGAGCTCTGGCATTTGTTGCTTTGTGTTGTTTGTGTTTTCATTCACTTGAGCTCTGGCATTTGTTGCTTTGTGTTGTTTGTGTTTTCATTCACTTGAGCTTTGGCATTTGTTGCTTTGTGGTGTTTGTGTTTTCACTCATTTGAGCTCTGGCATTTGTTGCTTTGTGTTGTTTGTGTTTTCATTCACTTGAGCTCTGGCATAACTGAGGAGAGAGCGGGGGCCTGATGATGAGAACATGAAGAAAGTAAATTGCTCACTTAAATTCTGAAAGCAACAAACTAATTCTTTTGTAAATCTGGACATTAAATTGTTCACTTGTGTGTAGTGAATGCCACAGTGTCATTGACATGACAAACCTAGCCAGGAATCGCTTGTATTGGAGCCACTTTGTGTGTGCCACATGACAAACCTAGCCAGGAATCAGTTGTATTGGAGCCACTTTGTGTGTGCCACATTGACATGACAAACATAGCCAGGAATCACTTGTATTGGAACCACTTTGTGTGTCCCACACTGACATGACAAACATAGCCAGGAATCACTTGTATTGGAACCACTTTGTGTGTGCCACACTGACATGACAAACATAGCCAGGAATCACTTGTATTGGAACCACTTTGTGTGTGCCACACTGACATGACAAACATAGCCAGGAATCACTTCTATAGAAAACACTTTGTTAAGGAAAACCAGCACTAGAGGCTAAGAGGAAAATAAAGTCAGAAAGCATGTCACCATTTATTGTTGTTTGCATGTCAGTATGTTAGTAAAAGAGTTTGTGGTAAGATAATAAATAAAGTATGTCAGTATGTTAGTGAAAGAGTTTGTGGTAGGAATAATAAATATGTGCAAAAAAGAAATAATAAAGTTGGAGAACATAACATTCAATGTTTGTTTTCTCAGCATTCCTGAGCACCATCTGTTAAATGTGGTTACATCTCCTTCCTTTGTGTCTACCAAGCAAATTAAACTGAACAACCACTTTTTTTGGTGGTCAAGCTGTTAACGATATAGAACTATTCTTCCTTCTCTGTCATCTGGCAGATGCAATACATTGCAACAATAAAACATTGGAGAAAACAGATGTTATCATCTGGAACCAGAAAACGTGTGTGCTTATCTTTTTTTTTTTTTGTACTACATTCATTTCGTGAATAATTGAGTAAATGTTTTTTTATTTTATTGTGAATTGGCAGAGAGTTTACTACCTGTCTCTAGAGTTCTACATGGGCCGTACACTGTCCAACACCATGGTCAACCTGGGTATTCAAAGCTCATGTGATGAGGCTATGTATCAGGTCAGCTTTCTACTTCCACTCTCTCTCACATCTGACACCACCACACACCACAAACTTCTTTCTTCCACATTTATTCATCTTTTTTCCTTCACTTCAAAACATTATTGCCAGTTTTGTTAAAATCATTAGAGTACTGGGACTATACTTAGTATATGCAGTAGTGATGATGTATACTGTCTCCTTTACTTTTTGGGATTACAGTAGACTTCATAATGAAAAAATGCTGCACAGGTAACACAGGTATTGACTGGGTACATGGGACCCAACTAGAAGATTTTGATTTTGCTGATGACATAACTCTTATCAGTAATAATGTGAATTCCATGCAAGAAAGAACAAATAGCCTGTCTTCAATGGCTGGCAAAATAGGACTTGAAATTAACAAGGACAAAACAAAAATAATGAAAATTACCATTAATCAAAATAGAAAAATACACATAGAAGGGACAGATATTGAAGAAGTCAGTCAATTTCCATACCTTGGCAGCTACATAGACCAGGATGGTGACACTAGAAAGGAAGTTAGGATCAGAATTGCAAAAGCAGCATCAATCTTCAAGAATCTTGAGAACATATAGAATTCAAAAGTTATAAGCACAAAAACCAAGTTAAGAATATTCAATTCAAGTGTAATATCCACCCTCATTTATGCATGTGAAAGCTGGAAAACAACTAAAGAAATAGAAAAGAAATTAGACTGTTTTGAAAACAAATGCATAAGGAAAATTCTCGGCATCAAGTGGAACAAATTCAAGAACAATACAGAGATAAGACAGATGACTGAACAACAACCAGTCTCACAGGTGATCAGGAAAAGGAGATGGACATATGTTGGTCACGTGATGAGAAAAAATGATCAGAGAATCCTAAAACAAGCTATCAAGTGGAACGCAACAGGCCAAAGATAAAGAGGCAGACCGCGTGAAACTCTGAAGAGGACATTGTTAAGAGAGGCCAAATTAACAGGCATAAAATCCTTTGATGAGGTTGAAAGACTCGCAGAGGACAGGAAAAATTGGCGAACTACTTTGCGAGCCCTATGTGACGTTTAACGGCACTGGAAGGATATAAGATATAAGATAAGTAGTGAAGAATGTTGATTTTTTATTAGCTGCAGTAGTGATGAATGTTGATTTTTACTAGTTGCAGTAATGATGAATGTTGATTTTTTATTAGCTGCAGTAGTGATGAATGTTGATTTCTTATTAGCTGCAGTAGTGATGAATGTTGACTTTTACTAGCTGCAGTAGTGATGAATGCTGATTTTTTATTAGCTGCAGTCATATGCAGACAATGAATGATGACAGTAAGCAACCATATTTTCCTATCAGTTCTCACATACATTGTCACATATACATGGTGATGATATGACAATAGAAGTCTAACCTTAAGATCAGTGCATATATACAATATTACAAGCAGATGATGATTAAAACTAAATTTACATGTCAGTTTCAACATACAGTCAACAGACAGTGAACTATCCTCCCACATACAATCAACAGAACGAACTATCCTTTCACATACAATTAACAGACAGTGAACTATACTTCCAGACACAGTTAGCAGACAATCAGCAGACATTGAACTATCTTTCCACATACAATGAACAGACAGTGAACTATAGTTGCAGACACAGTCAGCAGACATTGAACTATCCTTCCACAGCTGGGCTTAGACATAGAGGAACTGGAAGAGATTGAGCAAGATGCGGGCCTGGGAAACGGTGGGCTGGGCCGTCTAGCCGCATGCTTCCTGGACTCCATGGCTTCGCTCGGCTTAGCTGCTTATGGTTACGGTATTCGCTATGATTATGGCATATTCACTCAGAGAATTGAAAATGGATGGCAGGTGAGAAAAGGTGGAAAACTTGTGTACAAGTTCCATTCTTTGTTATTTTTATTACCGGCGTAGTCCGATGCATATTGGTAATTAGGCAGTTGCCACAGTCTGTGACAGAAGTATGTGCAAGAAATTACCAGATTTTTTTTTTTTTGCTGAAAGAAATACACACAGTCAAGTTTTGTTGTTGTTGTTATATAAATGAAATGGTGATTTTCCTATAATAACAGCAGAGAATCAAGGTTACAGGTAATAATTTTCTGTTGCATAAGCTTAACATTTTGTGTGCAACAAAACAGAAGTGAACAAAGTGACATATAGTGGATGAAAATGAGAGAAATAGTTTTCCACAAGTTTACAAAATTCTGTTTGAAGGCCCATAAGATGTGCTTGCACATGATTTTGTTTGAAGGTTTCCCTCAGGCTTCACTTTCATATAAACTGCTAAATTGTCTGAGAATAGCATTTTTCCTTCATACTTTTGTGAACAAAACCAAACCAGGATCAAGCAGACTCTGTGGCAAAGAGGTAGCAAACTTGAATCTTTCCTACTAACATACAGAAGTATGAGCAAGTTAGAATAGTCTCAGAATATTCTGTGATACTACACAACTGTAATCTAAAACTGAGAAGCTGCGAAAGGCAGGCAAATTCTTCACTGTGGCACTGGCTGTTGAGAGCTCTCAGCTCGCAGCCAGAACCAAACAGGGGAATTCTATTAGTGCCACCAATATATGAGATATACTTGTGTGTTACAGGTGGTGAATGTGATGGTTTAGAACATGATTTGATGTAGAAATAAAGATGATTTGTCATACAGATCTGTTGAAACATAGCCATGTAAAAGTATTTATAGTTCTTTTTTTTTTCACCTGTCAGTCTTTTGTGAGTTATTTTTGTACTAGAGAGAAGTGTTTTATTTCATGTTATATCATGACATGTCACAGGTAGAGGAACCAGATGACTGGCTACGGTTTGGAAATCCCTGGGAGAAGTCGCGGCCAGAATATTGCCTGCCTGTCAATTTTTATGGGCGAGTTGAGAGGATCAATGACCAGGACAAGTGGGTGGATACACAAGTCAGTACTTTCTGCTGTTCCTGTTCTCACTTAACCCACACTTAGACAAATGTGTTGCTGTAGCTGTATAATATTATTGTAGGCTTGCACACATTCGGTGACTTTCTTGCTGTCTGATTGTCTTATAGTACTTGTTTTATTGATGTGTTGAAACAGTTCATTCTTTTATTAACATCTTGTAGTCTTTAATCATGTATGTTTTCTCTCAGTTATTTATGAGTTATTGTTTCATGATCACACTCATACAGTGTTTTTCTTTGATCTTCGCTTGTGGAAAATTTCATACATTATATTATGTGTATCTGTATGTAGGTCCTATAGCTAGATATATGGTGTGAAAGTGTGTTTGTATGAAGAACTATAGCCAGACATTATTGTGTATGAAAGTCTGTATGAATGAAGAAACTCTAGTCAGAAATTATTTAGTTTCTGTTTACATGCAGAATTTATAGCCAGACATTATTTTGTATGAAAGCCTGTATGAATGAAGAACCTGTAGTCAGACATTATATCATATGATAGTTTGTGTAGATGAAGAACCTACAAGTGGACACATACAGTGTGTATTTATGTTGACCTTGTTTTACCAGGTTCTGTTTGCCATGCCCTATGATACACCTGTTCCTGGCTATGGTAACAATACAGTGAACACTCTTCGTCTGTGGTCATGCAAGGCACCAAACAGCTTCCATCTACATTTCTGTAAGTGAAGGATGTCATGCCAGATGGCATCATTGTTGGGTCAGAAACTCTCACCCATGCCCAGCATATTTCTGACACAGTAACCTCCTTCTTTGTCACTGCCCAGCAAACACCATTATGATGAATGCTCTACTCCCAGCAGTAAATAGTACACTAAGTCAAACTTACCTTGGCTTTCTCAATACCTCAACTTCACAACCTACTGTAGTTTGTTCTATGCCCAGCAGTAACATTTTTATAGAGAGCTGTAACAGTAACAAATCAACCAGACAATGTTTGTTAAAGGTAAAAAAAGGTAAGTAAATTTGTTCCTGTTTCTACAAAGATTAGGAAAAGCTGGTTAAAGAAAAGACTGTGCCAAATGGAAAATGGATGTGTGTAGAGTTGTGCATCATGTCAGGGATGATCAGATTGAAAAAGGGAAGATATGAGCAGAGTAACAGGACTATGTAACAGAAACATGACTTGTTCAGCTCTGTGAATGAACTGACCGTAGCATCAGTCAAGAGAGATGTTGGTCAGACAAGATAATGTTTCATCAGCAGCCATTAGTTCAAATCCAAAATGCCTTAACCTTTGTAAGAAATCCTAGAGTTATTATGGGCATGTTAGCTAAATGTCGGCATGTGGCATACATCCACTGTAACAAATTAACAAAGCAGTATATGTGAGGAACAGATATGAAAGTTTGAGGAGAGGTCAGTCTGACAGTTTTAACAGCAGTCAAGCATCACCAGGCCTGCATTTAACAATATGATCCAGATATTTCAGTCAAATTTCTGGCCTTTCAGAATGTCACTCTAAACTTCTTACCATCCTTTCCAAAGTCCCCCTTCTCCAGTATTATGTGTTTTTAAATTCAGCATTTTTAAAATAAATTTTCATACTTTTAAAATGGTATAAATATTTTGACACATTTTTACAAGGTGTGATTGGAGATTTTCCAGACTGATACTGCAGTGCTCAGAGCTGGAGTGGCCAGCGCAACATCAGGTGGCAGTACTAGCATATAGTGTGAATCAGTGTGCCATGTGGCGCAGAACTAGGCTTACGCAAAGAGTAGTGACGTTCATTTCTTTGATGTCGTGCACTCGTTGTCTGGTGCTTTTCAAAATGGATGCATCAGATTGTTACTTGAGTCTGCATCAGATTTTGTGTGCATTTAGTACAAACTGCAATAGAAACCCAGGCAAAGGTTCAACGAGTGTTTGTTGAGCAGTTGGTGATGAGAGCTGGGTGTGTGGTTATGACCTGGAGACAAAGCAACATTTGTCCAGGGTCATAACTGGTGATGAGAGCTAGGTATATGGTTATGACCTGAAGACAAAGCAACATGTGTCCAGGGTCATAACTGGTGATGAGAGCTAGGTATATGGTTATGACCTGAAGACAAAGCAACATGTGTCCAGGGTCATAACTGGTGATGAGAGCTGGGTGTGTGGTTATAACCTGGAGACAAAGCAACATTTGTCCAGGGTCATAACTGGTGATGAGAGCTAGGTATATGGTTATGACCTGAAGACAAAGCAACATTTGTATAGGGTCTTAACTGGTGATGAGAGCTAGGTATATGGTTATGACCTGAAGACAAAGCAACATTTGTGCAGGGTCTTAACTGGTGATGAGAGCTAGGTATATGGTTATGACCTGGAGGCAAAGCAACATTTCTTCAGGGTCTTAACTGGTGATGAGAGCTGGGTATATGGTTATGACCTGAAGGCAAAGCAACATTTGTCCAGTGGAAAAGTCCAGGGTCACCAAGGTCCAGTAAGGTTACACAGTTGAAAAGCAGTGTCAAAAGCATGGTGATTGTTTTCTGTGACATCAAGAGAACTGTGCACCAAGATTGTGTCTGCTGTGATGTTTTGCTATGACTGCATTGTTTTCTGTGACACCAAGAGAACTGTGCACCAAGATTGTGTCTGCTGTGATGTTTTCTGTGACACCAAGAGAAATGTGCACCAAGATTGTGTCTGCTGTGATGTTTTCTGTGACACCAAGAGAACTGTGCACCAAGATTGTGTCTGCTGTGATGTTTTCTGTGACACCAAGAGAACTGTGCACCAAGATTGTGTCTGCTGTGATGTTTTCTGCGACACCAAGAGAACTGTACACCAAGATTGTGTCTGCTGTGATGTTTTGCTGTGACACCAAGAGAACTGTACACCAAGATTGTGTCTGCTGTGATGTTTTCTGTGACTGCTTGAAAATTTGAAGATGAGACACCCCACCCTGTAACAAGGGAAAAAAGTTATTGTTTTGCTATAGCAGTGGCCGGGCTCACAGTGTGCTCAGCTGCCACAGTTTTTGTCCAGAAACAATACGAGTGTCATCTCCCCACCCTCCTTATTCACCAGATGTGGCCCACTGAGACTTCCTTCTGTTGTGACAACATTAAGGACATCCAGACAAGATCACAGGTGGTGCTCGATGACCTCATTGAAATATACTTTCAGGGAGTGTTCCAGCAATGGAGGGAGCACTGGGACTGTTAGTGTGCGAGGGTGATGGTGGCTGCTAGGAGATGTGGTCACTTCTTGTTTACATATAGGATGAGTCTGGAACATTTCTAATTGCACCTCATAAAAACTGGTATTATCTGTTTTGTAACTGCAGAAATAAACTGTCTTTGTTCTCAAAAATCATCTTTAATATTTTTTCTTGATGAAAGTTAAAGGAAAAAAAAAAGGAAAAGGTTACTGAACCTGATTCTAGATTAATCATGAAGAAGTTTTATTTTTCTTTTTGCTTCAGTGTATCCTGATGATGATTTGTGTCTGATATTTCAGTTAACAATGGAGAGTACATCAATGCTGTTTGTGAAAGGAACAACGCAGAAAACATCTCGAGAGTGCTCTACCCCAATGACAATGTAAGTTTTTTACATATATATTAAACTGCAATATATATGTAGTTGTAATTGATCAAAGAAATGTTGGGAAAAGACAGTATGAATAAAGGCATTGTTACTGAGATTCATTACTTTTTCTAGTGACATGGTGCGACTGTGAGCACAGCATCAAGAGCTGGGCACAGCTCTGTTGTTATTATTACTGAAAGTCTTGGGAAACAGAATAATCTTTATGCATTCACACAGCAACATACCTAAACCATAATTCTCTGGCATAGTGGAGAGCACAGTAGAACAAACCTACCATGACCTATCCACCTCTGGAAAACAGTCAGTTCCTGACCTTTTCTGTCGTCATCATCATCATCATTGCCTTTCACTCCCTTAAGAGCATAGGCCATGGATAAAGGCTGTCTAGTCATCCCTGTTCTTGGAATTATTCTCTGCTTCCTTCCATGTGTATCCCTTATCTTTGAGCACTGTCATAATTTCTCTTTTCTAAGTAAGTCTAGGTATTCCTTGTTTCCTATTTCCTTGAGGATTCCATGTCAGTGCCTGTCTTGCTAGTGTTGGGTTTCATCAGAATGTGGCCAGTCAACATCCACTTCCTGGTCATGATTTAGGTTCATAGTTTCTTGTCCTGCCCTTTTACAGACCTCTTCATTCCTCATCTTGTCCTGCCATTTAATGTTTAAAATCCCCCTCAAGCAGTAGTTCATGGATGTTTGTATCCTCTGATATATTGTCTTGGTCATAACCTATGTCTCCAAACCATATAGCAGGACAGTCTTTACATTTTATTGAAAAGCCTAAGTTATTCTAGCATTCCAACATGCAATGATAAAAGGTTTCCTGGTACTCATTTGGGATGTCGGCTCTGCAGTGGTTCCATTCGGCTTTGACTACAGAATGTCATGCTCTCTGTTATCAGAGCCCCTTCCTTTTCCAAGACAAAGTTTCCTGGTTTTCCTCTCCGTGTTATCAGAGTCCCTTCCTTTTCCAAGACAAAGTTTCCTGGTTTTCCTCTCCGTGTTATCAGAGTCCCTTCCTTTTCCAAGACAAAGTTTCCTGGTTTTCCTCTCCATGTTTCTGTAACACTACAGTTTTTTTTTTATAGGGAACAGGTCATTGGCCGATCCCCCAACCTCATTAGTCACCTCTTACAACATATGTGGAAGGTGGCAGTGGTCCTATTCTTTTCTCCCCAGATCTGGGCCTCGGTAACCACACGGGCGATAGAACTTTCCTATATTCAGGATTAAATCGAGATTCTGGTCTGATGCTGTTGCCCTGGAAGTTGTCACAGAACCTAGGATTTGCTTTTAGTAACATTATTAAAAAAAGCTGCATTCTTCTTACAGAAAAAAAAATGCATGCACGCACACACACAGTTTTTTTTTTTTTTTAAAACGTGGTGAGGAAACAGAGAAATTTGAAGTTTAGAAAGCTTTTAATTAGAATTTAAAATAACAAAAAGCATGCAAATGAGTCTGATAATGAAAGAATGAGAAAATTGAAAGTTAAATGAAGATTTGAACTTCAGTGTGAATCTTGAGAAAGGAACATTGATAGTCATCAATTTTGAGTGTTGCCGCAGTGAACTGTGTTCTGGATATAACTGAGTGTTATTTCTGTAAACTTTTTTGTTTCCTGGCGTAGCTGAAAGTAATGTTACAGCTTCATTGAATCTGAGCAGAGCATTTTGTGCAGGAACTGTTACGTAACATTTTTACAGGTGTTTGAGGGCAAGGAGCTGCGCCTGAAGCAGGAATACTTCCTGGTCGCGGCCTCTCTACAGGATCTCATTCGTAGGTTCAAGTCATCTTCTTTCGGTCAGATTAAACCGGTTAGAACTTCATTTGACACTTTCCCAGACAAAGTAAGTAACATAGCTGCTAACTTTGATGTTTAGCGTTACAGTCCACTTGCTTGGTCTGTAATGAGTTCACTAGAGTTTGGGCTATTAAGGAATGTGTAATGACATTAACAAGGGAGAAAACTTGGCAAGACTTTCAATTGTTTATAATTGTAGTTCATACATTCAAAGAGCATGCAGAAATAGGCTGCATGTTCCTGTCCTAGTCTGTTCATAGGCAGACATTTTTTTTCTTAATCTCATCTTCTGGGAATTGTGAATTTATGTTCTGTAGCCTCATGTGTGATGATCTGGAGGTTCAGATTTGTTGGAGGGATGATGGACTTGGTCGAAGCCAACGTATGGACCTGAAAAGTGGCTTCACATTTTGGTCGAGCCGCCGCTCAGTCCCGGTAGCACAGTCACCTTATAGTTTTTGTTTAAAATACTGGCACGTATGGTAGTGGACCACATCTTTTGTTTAAAATACTGGCACGTATGGTAGTGGACCACATCTTTTGTTTAAAATACTGGCACGTATGGTAGTGGACCACATCTTTTGTTTAAAATACTGGTACGTATAGTAGTGGACCACATCTTTTGTTTAAAATACTGGCACGTATGGTAGTGGACCACATCTGTAACATCAGTGATAAAACTGTCTCTTGTGTGCAGTTGAGACATAGTAAACTATTCCAGTTTAGATGTGTGCAGCAAAACAACTAGTTATACATCTCTAAATTATGAATTAGAAATATGTCTGCAGGTATAGATGAAAGAATTATGAATTAGTTGCACATCTCTGCAAGTATAGATGGAAGAATTATGAATTATGTGAGAAGGTGGGCTTCGGTGATTAAAGTACTTTCATCACTGATGATTTGTGAAACTGTGTGGTTGCTTCACTGTATATGACTGATTGGTGTGTGAATAATTGTTAGAGAAATCAGAGGTTTTCTTCTATCATCATCATCAGGTGGCCATCCAACTGAATGACACCCATCCATCTCTCGCCATACCTGAGCTGATGCGAATCCTTGTTGACATAGAGAATGTTCCTTGGGAGAAGGTAAGCAGGAAGCAGCAACTTGCAGACAGGTATGGAAGCTATTCAGAATTTAAGAGACATTTCTTCTACCTCCATCTTCCTGGAACTGCAAGCTTAATGTTCTTTCCAGCCAGCGCAGTGAAGATGTTGAGCCACAGCGGCCATGTTGGACTGGGAGCGGTTGTAGCTAACTGGAGCTAATTAGCAGACTGGAGCTAATTAGCAGATTTTCTGCAGTACTTCTTCAGCACACTCCACCACCAGTGTGGTCTCTACCTCGTTAGCCAGGATAGGCCTGTTACTGGGGGTACTAATGGAGAGATGGAACAGGGTCTTGGTCCGCTGTGGTTCACCAACCCTGATGTTAACATAACGGCTATGGGCTGCTGACTGCCAAATCAGACAGCGTCCTAGCCCCCAAGAGACATATCAGATGAGTTTCAGTGCTTGAGACTGTTTAAGTAGGCTCCAACAGATACTCTATAGGTGTGTCCAGATCAAGCCAGTGTATAACACCAGGCATGACAGAGAGATTTCAGCTCATATAAAAACTGTACGGCTTCCAGAAGATCTGGAGCAAATTGCAGACTGCGTCCTGGCAGTAGGGTTCCAGATTCAGCATCGGCAAAAGATGTGACCAGTGAGGAACAACTTCTTGTGACAAGAAATTGAATGCAAAATGCATTTGCAACAGTATGTAGGGTTTTTTTCAGATTGTTGGTGTAGAACATAAGTTCAAAGAAGGCATAGATAACCTGCTTTAGTTGTGTCTGGACCAAATGTCTCATCAGTTAGTCCCATACATTTACAATAGATTAAACATGGATGTTATCTGGTTTAGTGGATTATGTTTAGTTAGAATGTGTTTTACTGTTACTTTCTGTCATGGATAGGTAGCCAGACTGTAATTGTAGCTGACATGAACTGTCTGCATTGTCCTCTTTTGCACAGGCATGGGACATCACCACAAGGACATGTGCATACACCAATCATACTGTTCTCCCAGAAGCTCTGGAACGTTGGCCAGTGGGGCTTCTTGGACACGTCCTGCCTCGCCATTTGGCCATACTGTATGAGATCAATGCCAAATTCCTGCAGGTACATTGGGTCTAGACAGTCTTAAAGTTCAGATAATCAGTTGTTAAATCTCATGATCAGAAGTTTGAGAAGTAGGAGAAATTAACCTTGTGTTTTCATAGCTGTAGACCAAGTCTGCTTGTTCATGATTATGGAGAAATGCTACATTTTTGTTTTCTTCTTGTGGATCAGTAAATAGGTTGTTGATGGAGACATCAGATATTTGATACACTTATGTGTTATGACTGGCATGATTTAAATATTCTCTTATAGGCAGGAAACTTTCTGTCTGCACATCATAATACATTCAGAGTTGGCATTTCAAAGAAGTTAAAGAGAAGCTCCAGTAACAAGCACATGAAAGAAGCATTCACAGAAAAAAATGCTAAGCAAAGAGCACATGACAGTTTAACGTTGCTTAGAATCTGCCAGGACTAGCTAAAAAGGCAGCACTGATGAAACATCGGATGTGAGTATTTAAATGCTGGTTTGTGAAAGAAGACCAGGTGCAAAGGAGTGTGATGACCACCAGACTATCAGACTCACATGTCACATAACGAAGCTGCTTCTGAGAATTATTATGAGAAGAACAAGGAAAAAGATAAAAATGGAAATAGCAGATGAACAGTTTGGATTTGTTGAAGGAAAGGGAACACACAATGCCATTTATGCTTTACGAACACTAACAGAAAGAGCTTTAGAAGTACAGAAAGATCTCTACTTATGCTTCATTGATTACACCAAGGCATTCAACAAGGTAAAACATAATGAAATTATTAAAATGCTTGAAGACATCAGTATAGATGGCAAAAACCTGAGGATTGTAAAACATCTATACTGGCAGCAAGAAGCAGCAATTCGAGTTGAAAATAGAACTGGAAAATATCAAAACAAGGGGTTACGACAAGGGGTGCGACAAGGATGTGTACCATCTCCAGACTTTTTTCTCTGTACAGCGAGAATATTCTAAGAATGATCATTGTAGAACCAGGCATAAAAATTGGAGGATACAATATTAACAACCTTCGGTATGCTGATGACACAGTACTGATAGCTGAGAACCAACAAGACCTGCAAAATCTCTTGGATAAAGTTGCCAAAGAAAGTGAACAGAAAGGCCTTACTTTGAACATCAAAAAGACAGAGACTATGGTTATATCTAAGAAACAGAATCCACCAACATGCAGTATTAAATTAAACGGAACTATTCTAAAGCAGGTGCAGAAATTCAAATATCTTGGAGCAGTAATAACTTCAGATGGGAAATGCAGAACAGAAATTAGGAACAGAATAGGCCAAGTAAAGACTGCATTTCAAAGAATGAGAAACATATTATCCAACACATCCTTATCAATGAATGTTAGAAAACGAGTCCTAAAATGCTATATTGAACCTATCTTGTTATATGGAAGTGAATCATGGACAATAGGCAAGTCTGCACAAAAATCATTGGAAGCAGCAGAAATGTGGTTTATTAGAAGAATGTTGCGAATCCCCTGGACAGCAAAAATAACTAATGAAGAATGTATGAGAAGAGCTGGAGAGACAAAAAATCTTGTCAGAAAGATAAGAGAGAGAGACAATGTACTTTCATAGGACATGCAATGAGAAGAGGGGGCATTGAAAATATTATAACAGGAAAAATAGAAGGAAGAAGATCAAGAGGAAGACCAAGAGAAATGATACTGGACAGTCTGACGGGATGGTGTGAGAGGAGATCACTAACTGAGCTGATGGCCTACATGAAGGATTGTGTACTCTGGAGAAGCATAATAGCCAATGCCAGTCGGCATGGCACCTGATGATGATGATTTGCGAAAGAGCAATAATCAGGTGATAGGAAAGTGTGGGCATCATCCAGGTATTAATGTTGATTTGTCTAGCATTGTTAGGTGCCAGGTGTAACCAAATGTCAGGATCTTCAGCTTTCATATTGAGTTGCCTGACATTGTTCTTCAGCACAGGTATCCCAGTACCTAGTTTATCAGCTGATTTGACTTAAATACATCTTGAGATGAGTTAGCCAAGTCCTCTGACTGTGAGAAACTAGCCCTCTAGCTGTGCTACTTTTGATGAAAAGTTATGTTATGCATTTTTGTTGTTATTGCACTATATTAATCAAAATAAACCACAAGAACAATCTATAAGACAGTCTTCATACCAACTTTGTGCTACCAATGCCAGGCATGGACGCTGACAGCAAAAGACAAAAGGAAAATTACAACAAATGAAATAAGATGCTTGAGAAGAATTCTTGGAATATCAAGAATGGACAGAATCAGAGATAATGTCATTAGAAATAAAGTAGGAATTGAACCGTTCTGAACTATATTCAAAAACAGCAAATAAAATGGTTGGGTCATGTATCATGACTACCAACAGAACGTGTACCACAAAGAGCAATGTTTTACAGACCACAAAGGCAGGGGATGCAAACGATGGGCCGATGGTATAGCAGAGTCCCTGAACATCTCAGTGTACGAAGCCAACAGGCGAACCATTGGGAGACAATTGCACTTCACCTCTACACCTAGCAGTAAATGAGGAGGGACAAGACAAGCACTATATCATCTCTAATATGCATGTATGTATAGATTGACATGTCTTATTGCTTTACCAGGAAGTAAGCAGAAGGTGGCCAGGTGATAATGGAAGATTGTCTCGCATGTCACTTGTTGAAGAAGGTGATGAGAAGAAGATGAATATGGCCAATGTTTGCATTGTTGGGAGCAAAGCTGTCAATGGAGTGGCTGCCATTCACTCTGAGATTATCAAGAAAAACACGTAAGGTCTCATTTGTCTCACATTGGCTTTTCATTTTCTTTTATATTACGCCTGTTACTTGACTTGTTAAATAATGTTTGAGGCGTGGGCTTTGGTCTCAGATTTGTGATTTTACTGCTTTCAGCATGTTTGGTGATCAAGCTAATGAGAAAATGCATCTATGGTGCATATAGATGGACAATAAAACCTATTTAATCCACACATCAGAAGCTATAAACCAGCTAACAATTTCAGAATATATTGATTTATACAGGGTGTTTTTAAAGTCTCACCATACTTTCTATGGAAAAAAAATTGAAAAATGAAGTAAATGACGTCATCACAGAATGTGCTGAAAAAAGTCATTTAATTAGTTACAATAGTGACTGCAATGATACAACGCTGTTTTGGGTTAGCTGGGATGTACCACTGAAATATTCATTATAACAGGTGTTGGAAATGTCCACCATGGGCTTCAAGACATGACTGTACATGTCTCTTCATAGTGTCAAATACCTTGTGCAACATGTCTGTTGTTATTTCTTGAATAGTAATTCTAATTGCTTCTTTCAGGTCCTCAATTGTTTGTACATTATTTTTGTAAACATTTCCTTTCAAGAAACCCCATAGATAATAATCTAATGGATTTAGATCTGGAGAACGAGCAGGCCAAATTCCACGAGATATTATGCGATTTGCGAAAATTTCTCCCAAAAAACCGTGTGTTACTCTAGCTGTGTGTACAGTTGCACCATCTTGTAGCAACCACGCTTCTTCCATTTCACGTTCATTCAGCTGTTCTAAAAAAGGTTCCAGAATGTCAGTGCGGTATTGATCGGCATTTATAATGTTGTTGAAGAAAATTGGTACAATTAAATGTTTTCTACTGACGCCACACCATTCCCCAGTTTTTGCATCGTGTGGCGGCACTTCATGAAAATGCATTGAGTTTAACACTGCTCTACATACGATTATTTTGGCTATTAACTTATCCTGATAGATGAATGTTAAATTGAGAGTTGACTTATCTTCTTCAGCTAAAAATGCTTGAAACCACGTGGAGTAGTTGACTCTGGATTGATTCTCACACTCTTTTAGTTCAGACACAACAGAAATCTTGTATGGATGAAAATTTAACCGATGTTTAAGAATTTTGTGCACTTTGCTCAGTGATACGTTCACTTCTTGCAACATTTTCCTTAAGGGCTTGCATGGACTTTTCAGGATTCTGTCTTGGATATCTAGACATTTCTCTTTAGAAAACAGCAGGCCTACCAGATCGCGGAGCATCTTCCACAGTTCCCGTATCGCGAAACTTATTCAACAAATTTCTAACCGTAGTTCGATGAGGAGGTTGTTTATCAGGAAATTTTGCTATAAATCTTTGAACAACCGTCCGTGTGTATTGACCGCCATTTTGAAACACTTGTTCAACCAACAAAATTCTTTCTTCCATAACACCATTCTGTTTTCAGTGCAAAAAATTACACCAGCAGATGGCACCATTCCCTTCATTTTTCTTCACGATTGACTGTGCAGCACATTTTTTTTTAATGACGTCATTTTCTTCATTTCTACATAGAAAATGTAGTGAGACTTTAAAAACACCCGGTATTATATTATTCTCAATATCAGCTCTGCTTCATCATTTTTTTTCCTGCGTTTTCACCAGCTTTAAACTAGAACATGGTCCATTATAACATGAACATTCATTTATAGCCCTCATTCATGTACTCTCTTGTTAATGGTTTAGTTATGCAAACTGGCATTCTCTAATTTTAAAGGCAGATACCCATTTTTAAAATAAGGTGTAACAGTATGATGGCAAGTGGTTGCCAACCAGTTTTTTTTTAAATTTTAGTGATATAATAGCAAGTGGTTGCCAACCAATTTTTTTTATATTTTAGTGAGAAGCTAGTTCACTATCAACTTGCCTGTTCCCTTACTGACTGCCACAGGAAATAAATGTAATGGACATATGCCAGATTTTTCAGAAAGGTTTCTGAGAAAAATTTTTAAAATCTGGTAATTTATTAAAGATAAAAGGGTTCACTTGATTGTGCAGAAATTCTTATTTGATGCATAAAAGCATGATATTTTTCTCTGTTTATCTCAAGTTTCAAAGACTTCTATGAGATGTTCCCAAAGAAGTTCCAGAACAAGACAAATGGCATAACACCAAGACGATGGCTGCTGCTATGTAACCCAGGACTGGCGGACATTATTGCTGAGGTGAGTGCTTGTATCTTGAGTTGGTTATTCAGTGAAGAATTTTTAGTGAACAGATGGATAGTTTTTTGTTACACTCTCACAGTAGTCAGATCTTCTGCTGTGCTAGGGGCATGTTTTGCTGTGTGAGCATTAAATAGTGAATATATCTCAGAAGTGCTCGTGACTATGTGGAAACATTTTGCTAAAACTGAATCTGTTGTTATTTATGTCTCATTCATGTTTTGTGTGTATCTCTCTCTCTCTCTCCCTCTGAACCTTAAGTGCCCAGGGCACATGGGGCTTCCGCAAGGGTTTTCCACAAATGCCTGTCCTTTGCCTTTTTTTCTGCTCTTGCCCAGGTGAGCCCTCTATTGCTCAACATCCTTTCTGTTGTTCTTTTCCATGTCTCTTTTGGTCTACCCTTACTTCTGTTCCCCTGCAGTGTCCGTCTTAGTGCTATTTTTGGTAGTGAGTTGTCAATCATTCGAAGCATATGTCCCAACCATCGCCAGCATCTTTCCTCAATAATTGCTGTCAGTGGCTTCATCTGCATTTCTGCCAACAAGATGTTATTTCTTACTGTGTTAGGCCAAAATATTTTTCTAATTCTTCGTAAACATTTAGTCTGGAAAGAATTCAACTTGTTTTCTATTGTTTTGGTGATTTTCCAGCATTCACTTCCATGGAGTAGTACACTTAGAACATTACTCTTAAATATCCTGATTTTCGTATTTATTCTTAGTTTTTTAGATTTCCATATCATCTGCAGCACTGCAAAAGCCTGGTTTGCTCTAGTAAGTCTGCTGTTGATGTTCTCTGTGCTGTCTCCATTTTCTACTACTCTACTGCCATAGTATACAAATTCATCGACCTCCTCCACTAACTTGCTGTCTACTCTGAGTACATTTCTGTTGTTCACATTTTGCTTCATTAACTTTGTCTTTCCTACGTTGATCTTTAGTCCTATGTTGTTTGCATTCTGAGTTAGCTTGTTTATTTTATCTTGCATATCTTTGTGGCTGCTTGATAGTAGACAGATGTCATCTGCAAAGTCAAGGTCCTCCAGCACTGTCAAGGGTCCATTGTAATCCTCTGCATTTGTCTGATGTTGCCTCCTTCATTAACCTGTCTACTGCCAAGATAAATAATGTTGGTGATAGTACACATCCCTGCTTCACTCCTGTTTGTACCCTAAAGCTGCTGGAGGTATGTTCTTCACAGATCACTTTGCACTGAAAACCCTCGTATAGGGCTTTGATTACATTCACTATCTTATGGGGGAGGCCATGCCATCTTAGGATTTTCCACAGTGCATCTCTGTTGACACTGTCAAAGGCTTTCTCAAAATCTATAAACAGTGCGTATGTTGGGCTGTGCCACTCATTTGCCTGCTCTAATATTTGTCTAAGTACAAATATGTGGTCTGTGCATGATCTTCCTTTCCTACATCCTGCCTGCTCTTTCCGAAGTTTTCCCTCAAGTGCTGGTACAATTCTGTTGATGATTATTCTGCAAAATATTTTACTGGTGAGTGGCAGTTGGGTAAGTTCCCGCAATCTCTGAGGTCACCCTTCTTTGGTAGTTTTACTATAAGCCCAGTTTTCCAATCCTCTGGAGCTTTTTTCTATATCCCAAATTTGTTGTAGTACCCAGCAAAGTTGTTTCAGTGTTTCTGTTTCTTCTGCTTTCAACATCTCAGCAGTCACTTCATCTTCACCTGGTGCCCTGTCTGATTTTAGCTTCTTTATCGCCTCCTTTACTTCACTTATTGTTATTGGTCCTGTATTGATGTTTAGTTCCGTTTTTGCTTCAGGTATGTCTATTGTTTGTGCTGCTTGTGTTCTGTTTAGTAGGGTGTTAAAGTGTTCCCTCCATCTTTCAACTTTTTTCTCTTTCTCCACTGACCAGTGGTCCCTTATGTGTCCTTATTGCACTCTCACATCTTGTTCTGAAGTTACCTGTCATCTGCTTTCTGATTTTGTATATGGTTTTCATGTCATTTACATATGCTGCTTTCTCTGCTGCTTCTGCTAAGTTATCATAGTATTGACGTTTATCTTGACAGCATGATTCCTTCACTTCCTTGTCTTTTTGTGTATAATTACCTAAAACTTGTTCTTTAAGCCTTTGTGATTTGGTGTTCAGTAATTTTTTTCCTGATTTCTTTTCGTTGCTCTATCTTTTCCCATGTGGTCTTGCTTATCCATTCCTCTTTTCTCCATTTCCGATATCCCAGCACCTCTTTTGCTGTTTCCTGTAGTGTTTTATTGAAGTCTAGTATGGACATTTCTGCTTCGTCTTGTAGGACACTGAAGCGGTTCTAATATTAAGAATTCATTTCTTGTTTGCTGGTCTTTCAGTTTTCTTGTATCAAAACGTATCTTTCTGTGTTCTCCGATTTTGACTTTCCTTAATTTTAGTTTTATTTTTGCTACCAGAAGGTTGTGATCACTTCCTACATCTGCTACTTTCCTTTGCTCGCACATCTTGTAGTGACCATTTCCACTTGATGTTTATTAGTATGTGATCGATTTGGTTTTCTGTGGTTTTATCTGGGGACCTCCAAGTCACTTTATGGATGTTTTTATGTTGGTAAATTGTCCCTCCGATGGTCATCATGTTTTCTTTACAGAAACTGCAGTCTTTCTCCATTTTCATTTATTTCTCCGATTCCTTCTCTTCCCATGATTCTTCTTCTATCTTCGTTTCCTTCACCTACCTTTGCATTGAAGTCACCCAAGATGAGAAGCATATCATGCTTGGGTATTGTTTCTACTGTGGCTTGGAGGCTGTTGTAAAAATCTTCTTTTAATTCCTCTTCAGCTGCTTCTGTTGGTGCATAACAAACTATAATAGACAGCTTCGTGAATCTTGAGTTGAAGCGTGCATATAATAATCTCTCATTTATAGGGGTCCATTTCAGCAATGCTTTTGATGCTTCTTTTGTTATAATCAATGCTACTCCTCCTTCATGATGATCTTTACCTGATCATATTATTGTATCTTCTGTGTGTTGTGTTGTTAATTTCCTTCTGCCTTGTCCTGTCCATCTTGCTTCTTGTATTCCTAGTATGTCTAGTTTGTATCTGTGCATTTCCTTGATGGTTTGTGCTAGTTTTCCAGTCTGATTAAGTGTTCTTACATTCCAGCTGCCTATTTGCATCTTGTGTTTAGGTTCCAGGAGGTCTGCAGTCGGGATGGGGATTTCCAGTGGTTGGTTTTCATCCACAACCTTTATGGGCTCAGTTTCCTGATAAGCATTTCTCCTTCCACCTGCATTTGTGTTTCCCCTTGCTTCTGTTTCTGTAGCAGTCTGATAGTTTTTTTACCAGATAGGGTTGCTGGCCCTATGCTGAACCCTCCTTAGTCGCCTTTTACGATCATGCGTGTTAGGGTACAGTGGTCCTATTCTTTGCAGATCCCAGGTACCACACAGGGGGTGTATATATATATAGAAATATATAATTATTACTTATGAATGGGGAAAAGGTAAAAACAATATTGCAATTTAGCTTGAAAACAGGTTTTCCAGCATTTTTTTCTTCAAAATCTTACCACATTAAAAGAGCTGTTTCAATATTAACGGCAAAAATGGGCTGTAGAAATTTTTTTAAGTTATAAGAAATTTACACAAATAAATATAAAATGTTGGCACCAACTACTATGACATAAATAAAAATGGCATGCTTGTATCACAATGTAGTGATGTAACACGAGTTTCCTGCTTGTGTTACATACAGTCCCATCTAATGACAGAACAATCATGTCATGCTTTCATCCAGATTTAAAACAGGATCCAGACTGTCAGTGACCAGAAAGTCTGTGTTTTAATTAAACTGTGTAGCAAAAGATGTATAACTGTGTTAAATTGCTGTTGATTATGTCGACAAGGTGAAACATGATGAGATTATTAAAATGCTTGAAGACATAAACATAGATGGCAAAGAGCTGAGGATTGTAAAACATCTATACTGGCAGCAGGAAGCAACGATTTGGGTTGAAAATAGAACTGGAAAATATCAACCAATAAAACAAGGATGTGTACTATCTCCAGACTTTTTTTTCTCTGTACAGCGAGAGTATTCTAAGAACAATCATCACAGAACCAGACATAAACATTGGAGAATACAATATTAACAACCTTCAATACGCTGACGACACAGTACTGATAGCTGAGAACAAGACCTGCAAAATCTCTTGGATAAAGTCGCCAAAGAAAGTGAACAGAAAGGACTTACTTTAAACATAATAAAAAACAAAGACTATGATTATATCTAAGAAACAAGAGTCCACCAACATCTTTATATACAAAAATGTGTAGGTGTGTTTGTTTTTTTTCCAGCATAATTTTGTAACTCCTGGAGAAATTTCAACCAAACTTAGTACACATATGACTTACAGCCTGGAGAAATTTCAACCAAACTTGGTACACATATGACTTACAGCCTGGAGAAATTTCAACCAAACTTGGTACACATATGACTTACAGCCTGGAGAAATTTCAACCAAACTTGGTACACATATGACTTACAGCCTGGAGAAATTTCAACCAAACTTGGTACACATATGACTTACAGCCTGGAGAAATTTCAACCAAACTTGGTACACATATGACTTACAGCCTGGAGAAATTTCAACCAAACTTGGTACACATATGACTTACAGCCTGGAGAAATTTCAACCAAACTTGGTACACATACGACTTACAGCCTGGAGAAATTTCAACCAAACTTGGTACACATATGACTTACAGCCTGGAGAAATTTCAACCAAACTTGGTACACATATGACTTACAGCCTGGAGAAAAGTACTGCAGAGTATGGCACCCCTAAGGGTGGGGATGGGAAGGGCTGACATACTACCCAATAAATTCAAGGAGGAAAAAAAGAATGGTCTAAGGGAAATAATTGTGAAATAGAGCAGTGCTGGTCTAATAGCAGCATTTGTAGCCTCCCATGGCAAGTCCCATGTGTTAACTGGAGCCCAGATCTAAGTCTGAGGAGAAAAGAATAGGACCACTGCCACCTTCCATATATGTCGTAAGAGTCAACTAAGCAGGTTGGGGGATAGGCCAATCACCTGTTCCCTGTAAAAAACTGGATTGTTAAGGAAACATGGAGAGAAGAACCAGTGGATTGGCCATACTCTGAGGAAACCCGACACCAACATAGCAAGACAGGCACTGACATGGAATCCTCAAGGAAATCAAAAACAAGGAAGACCTAGACTTACTTTAAGAGGAGAAATTATGACAGTGCTCAGAGACAAGGGATGCACATGGAAGGAACAGAGAATAATTCCAAGAACAGGGATGACTGGAGAGCCTTTATCCATAGCCTGTGCTCTCGGAGGAGTGGTGGAGGTGGGATGGGGGTGACATGTAAAAGTAATCAAAAGCGACCGATATTAGTGTCAGTTCCACAGTTTTTGGGGTTGCTGAGATGAGTGGTGATGCTCCCAATGCCATTTACTTCCAAGTTCAGCCCCCATTGGCATATGGGATCAGAAAGAGTGAAAATTATGGTGGGATCTCCAATTATTTTACTATGGAACCTTGACCTGTCAAAACTTTGCAGTGGCACAAGGTTGTGTGTAAAGAGGATACTGGGCAATGTATCTGAAGTGACTATCTTAACAGGACAAGGAGAAGGTGAAGCAGTTTTTAATCCCATGGATACCACTTGTTCTGACGAATCTCCCTTTTAATAAATTGCTATTTCCAGTGAGACTTGTGATCACGATCAGCAAGTCACAGAGGCAGTCTACACATTACAGAGTAAAGTCTTTTACAAATTCACTATAATATTAATTTAGCTGAAAACTTGATTATATACAACAGTTTTAGTTTCACCTCCAGGAGCAGGAATAAATAATTTCTTGAGTGAACCCACCCTTGAGCAAGCAACATAAAGTTGTCCATGGGAGAAACATGGCGATCTCAAATTCACTCTGCAGTATTAATAATTAATAAATTCCTGAGCAATGCAGGGTAGTCAGCTAGTGCAGTATAAAATTAGTGTGAGAGGAGATCACCAGCTGAGTTAATGGACTGCATGAAAGATCGTGTACTCTGGAGAAGCATAATGGCCAACGCCAGTGGACACAGCACCTGATGATGATGATGAAAGATTTATTATAAATTTTACCAAATATTTTTATAAGTGTTTGTCATGACAGGAGCTATTTTCATGTATGCACTTTTAGAGCATCGCAGTTAATATAAGCAATTTATCTTGTACAGAAAATTGGTGAGACTTGGGTTACCAACCTTAGTGAACTGAGAAAACTGACACCTCTGTCAAAAGAAGAAGCCTTCCTTCGTAACTTTATGAAGATCAAACAGGTGAGCTGAACGTTCTTTGCCAGTAACAGAATCAGGTGCTTCCATTTACCACAGTGCATGATGATCTTGTTTCTCGTGTGACCCGTTGGTCTGTTATTTTCTTACTGAGTTAAAAGAGATTGAGACTGTCAAATGTGTTGTATTTTAATCTGTTGCTCTTAAACATATAAGAGTAGACGGCACTTGTTTATTTGTAGATATGTATGGTTCGATGTATAACGTTTGTTTATCAGGACACGTGTATGCTGGGGAGATAAAATTTGTTTATCAGGACATATGTATGCTGGGGAGATAATATTTGTTTATCAGGACATATGTATGCTTGGCAGATAACACATGCTGTTAGAATTCTCAGATCAGAAATCTCCACTGGTAGATTTATTTACCAATTTTATCTCACTGCATTTCCCAGATAGCAAAAATATTGGTTTATGTGGCTGAACCTGAAAGCCTCAGCACATTAGCCACTGTGAAAAAATTACTTGCAGAGAAAAAACATTCCAGATTGTTGAGAGTGTGATAACTCCATCTGAATAAACATCTGTGATGTGACACAGAGGCTCACTCACTAGACATAAAGGTAGACACGGGTGTACGTTTCAGTTTTCATATAGACATACGGAGTGAGTAAAGTGAGCAGAAACACAAATGACAAGAAGTAAGATGAGAATGTATAAATGAAGAACATACAACATCAGCCTTTTTTAAGTCCTACATACAAGAACAGCACAACACACACACACACAAAAACACAGAAAACAGATGAAAAACTTAGCTTTTTTGGTATCCTCCTACTTTGAAAGACAGTACTGAATGCACCCAGATAGACATAATTATAAAGTGCGAATGAGTGATTGACTGAGAGATGACAAAGTGTAACAGCTGGGACCAGTGGGATGCCTATAGTGTAAAACAAAAGCTACACGGTGGTGTGGGTTGTAAAAGTGAGAGAAGGAGGGGGAGTAAGAGAGAGAGAAGGAAGCTGTAAAGCTATAAATAGGGCTTGAACATAAAGCTAAAAGCAAGGAAGTAAAAATCGCAGGGAAATGATTGAGGCTAAGAGAAGAAAGAGCCTGGGCAGTAGAAAGAAGGTGGAAGTCTAAAGAGGTTTAAGGGAAGCTGATGTGTTGTTATTTCTAGCTCTGGATGGAGACAACCAGCTGTGTTCTAGAGCTGTCCAAGAACATGCATCAGAAGAACAGAGAAGCTCTCTCATCTGAATAAATAACCTTGATGGGACATAGACTGACCTCATCCTTGAGAGTAGGAAATGTTAAAACTCAGGTTAAGTACTTGAGAAAAGATTAAACTATTGATTTAAAAAAAAAACACTGCTGTTAGCTGAACTGAGGAGAACATGGATACAGGTATTGCTTTGATCCCTTTGTTAGTCATTAGTGAGGAGAATTCATGTTTTGAGATGCTTGTTAACTGATTTCCTTTACATGTCACTTTACAGGAGAACAAGATGAAGCTGGCCCAGTTTCTCCAGACAAACTATCATGTCAAGGTGAACCCAGCTTCCATGTTTGACATGCAGGTGAAGAGGATTCATGAGTACAAGCGGCAGCTGATGAATTGTCTCCACATCATTACTCTCTACAACAGGCTCAAGAAAAACCCTCAGGCTCCGTTTGTTCCCAGAACAATCATGATTGGAGGAAAGGTGGGTGCTCATTGTATCTTCTCAAATGGTTTTGATAGTGATAATTCACTTTTTAGTGTTTACTGACCCGAGCATGCGCTAGTTACAGTTAATGTTTTATTATACAAGGAGTAAAGTTCTCACTTCACTTTCTTTCACATTTTGTCTGTTGGAGACAATGCTAGGATAATTTTGTCTTGTGACATCTTTTTTTTGTGGAAAATGTCTATGTTATCATATTATCATGTGACATCTCTTTATGCAAATTGTCTGTAGTTATTTTGTGACATCGCTTTGTGCAAACTGTCTATAATTATCATATTATCTTGTGACATCTTTTTATGCAAATTGTCTATAGTTATTATGTGACGTCTCTTTATGCAAATTGTCTGTGGCTGTCATATTATCTTGTGACATCTTTTTGTGGAAGTTGTCTTTAGTTATCATAATGTCATGTATCTTAAGGAAATTTGCCTGAAGTTATCTTGTATGATTGAAGTTTGTGTTGTCTTAGGCTGCTCCTGGTTACCATATTGCTAAGATGATCATTAAGCTCATCAACAATGTTGCTCGAGTCGTCAACAATGACCCCATCATCGGAGATCGGCTGAAGGTCATTTTCTTGGAGAACTATCGTGTGTCACTAGCAGAGAAAATCATTCCTGCTGCTGACCTCAGTGAGCAGATCTCACTGGCTGGAACTGAGGCTTCAGGAACTGGAAACATGAAATTCATGGTGAGTTGAGTGTCTGAGACATGGTGAGGAAACATGAAGAAACTCATGGTGAGTTGAGTGTCTGTGAGATGATGAAGAAACATGAAATTCATGGTGAGTTGAGTGTCTGTGAGATGATGAGGAAACATGAAATTCATGGTGAGTTGAGTGTCTGTGAGATGATGAGGAAACATGAAATTCATGGTGAGTTGAGTGTCTGAGACATGGTGAGGAAACATGAAGAAACTCATGGTGAGTTGAGTGTCTGTGAGATGATGAAGAAACATGAAATTCATGGTGAGTTGAGTGTCTGTGAGATGATGAGGAAACATGAAATTCATGGTGAGTTGAGTGTCTGTGAGATGATGAGGAAACATGAAATTCATGGTGAGTTGAGTGTCTGTGAGATGATGAGGAAACATGAAATTCATGGTGAGTTGAGTGTCTGTGAGATGATGAGGAAACATGAAATTCATGGTGAGTTGAGTGTCTGTGAGATGATGAGGAAACATGAAATTCATGGTGAGTTGAGTGTCTGTGAGATGATGAGGAAACATGAAATTCATGGTGAGTTGAGTGTCTGAGACATGGTGAGGAAACATGAAGAAACTCATGGTGAGTTGAGTGTCGTGTCTGTGAGATGATGAAGAAATATGAAATTCATGGTGAGTTGAGTGTCTGTTAGATGATAAGGAAATATGAAATTCATGGTGAGTTGAGTGTCTGTGTGATGATGAGGAAATATGAAATTCATGGTGAGTTTAGTGTCTGTTAGATGATGAGGAAATATGAAATTCGTGGTGAGTTGAGTGTCTGTTAGATGATAAGGAAATATGAAATTCATGGTGAGTTGAGTGTCTGTGTGATAATGAGGAATTATGAAATTCATGGTGAGTTGAGTGTCTGTGAGATGATGAAGAAATATGAAATTCATGGTGAGTTGAGTGTCTGTGAGATGATGAGGAAACATGAAATTCATGGTGAGTTGAGTGTCTGTGAGATGATGAGGAAACATGAAATTCATGGTGAGTTGAGTGTCTGTGAGATGATGAGGAAACATGAAATTCATGGTGAGTTGAGTGTCTGTGAGATGATGAGGAAACATGAAATTCATGGTGAGTTGAGTGTCTGTGAGATGATGAGGAAACATGAAATTCATGGTGAGTTGAGTGTCTGTGAGATGACCTGGAGACATGAAATTCATGGTGAGTTGAGTGTCTGTGAGAAGATGAGGAAACATGAAATTCATGGTGAGTTGAGTGTCTGTGAGATGACCTGGAGACATGAAATTCATGGTGAGTTTAGTGTCTGTGAGATGATGAGGAAACATGAAATTCATAGTGAGTTTAGTGTCTGTGAGATGATGAGGAAACATGAAATTCATGGTGAGTTTAGTGTCTGTGAGATGACCTGGAGACATGAAATTCATGGTGAGTTGAGTGTCTGTGAGATGATGAGGAAACATAAAATTCATGGTGAGTTTAGTGTCTGTGAAATGATGAGGAAACATAAAATTCATGGTGAGTTTAGTGTCTCTGAGATGATGAAGAAACATGAAATTCATAGTGAGTTTAGTGTCTGTGAAATGATGAGGAAACATGAAATTCATGGTGAGTTGAGTGTCTGTGTGATGATGAGGAAACATGAAATTCATGGTGAGTTGAGTGTCTGTGAGATGATGAGGAAATATTAAATTCATGGTGAATTTAGTGTCTGTGAGATGACCTGGAGACATGAAATTCATGGTGAGTTGAGTGTCTGTGAGATGATGAGGAAATATGAAATTCATGGTGAGTTGAGTGTCTGTGAGATGATGAGGAAACATGAAATTCATGGTGAGTTTAGTGTCTGTGAGATGATGAGGAAACATGAAATTCATGGTGAGTTTAGTGTCTGTGAGATGATGAGGAAACATGAAATTCATGGTGAGTTGAGTGTCTGTGAGATGATGAGGAACATGAAATTCATGGTGAGTTGAGTGTCTGTGAGATGATGAGGAAACATGAAATTCATGGTGAGTTGAGTGTCTGTGAGATGATGAGGAAACATGAAATTCATGGTGAGTTGAGTGTCTGTGAGATGATGAGGAAACATGAAATTCATGGTGAGTTGAGTGTCTGTGAGATGACCTGGAGACATGAAATTCATGGTGAGTTGAGTGTCTGTGAGATGATGAGGAAACATGAAATTCATGGTGAGTTTAGTGTCTGTGAGATGACCTGGAGACATGAAATTCATGGTGAGTTGAGTGTCTGTGAGATGATGAGGAAACATGAAATTCATAGTGAGTTTAGTGTCTGTGAGATGATGAGGAAACATGAAATTCATGGTGAGTTTAGTGTCTGTGAGATGACCTGGAGACATGAAATTCATGGTGAGTTGAGTGTCTGTGAGATGATGAGGAAACATAAAATTCATGGTGAGTTTAGTGTCTGTGAAATGATGAGGAAACATAAAATTCATGGTGAGTTTAGTGTCTCTGAGATGATGAAGAAACATGAAACTCATAGTGAGTTGAGTGTCTGTGAGATGATGAGGAAACATGAAATTCATGGTGAGTTGAGTGTCTGTGTGATGATGAGGAAACATGAAATTCATGGTGAGTTGAGTGTCTGTGAGATGATGAGGAAATATTAAATTCATGGTGAATTTAGTGTCTGTGAGATGACCTGGAGACATGAAATTCATGGTGAGTTGAGTGTCTGTGAGATGATGAGGAAATATGAAATTCATGGTGAGTTGAGTGTCTGTGAGATGATGAGGAAACATGAAATTCATGGTGAGTTTAGTGTCTGTGAGATGATGAGGAAACATGAAATTCATGGTGAGTTTAGTGTCTGTGAGATGATGAGGAAACATGAAATTCATGGTGAGTTGAGTGTCTGTGAGATGATGAGGAAACATGAAATTCATGGTGAGTTTAGTGTCTGTCAGATGATGAGAAAACATGAAATTCATGGTGAGTTTAATGTCTGTGAGATGATGAGGAAACATGAAATTCATGGTGAGTTTAGTGTCTGTGAGATGATGAAGAAACATGAAATTCATGGTGAGTTTAGTGTCTGTGAGATGACCTGGAGACATGAAATTCATGGTGAGTTTAGTGTCTGTGAGATGATGAGGAAACATGAAATTCATGGTGAGTTTAGTGTCTGTGAGATGACCTGGAGACATGAAATTCATGGTGAGTTTAGTGTCTGTGAGATGATGAGGAAACATGAAATTCATAGTGAGTTTAGTGTCTGTGAGATGATGAGGAAACATGAAATTCATGGTGAGTTTAGTGTCTGTGAGATGACCTGGAGACATGAAATTCATGGTGAGTTGAGTGTCTGTGAGATGATGAGGAAACATAAAATTCATGGTGAGTTTAATGTCTGTGAAATGATGAGGAAACATAAAATTCATGGTGAGTTTAGTGTCTCTGAGATGATGAAGAAACATGAAACTCATAGTGAGTTGAGTGTCTGTGAGATGATGAGGAAACATGAAATTCATGGTGAGTTGAGTGTCTGTGTGATGATGAGGAAACATGAAATTCATGGTGAGTTGAGTGTCTGTGAGATGATGAGGAAACATTAAATTCATGGTGAATTTAGTGTCTGTGAGATGACCTGGAGACATGAAATTCATGGTGAGTTGAGTGTCTGTGAGATGATGAGGAAATATGAAATTCATGGTGAGTTGAGTGTCTGTGAGATAGGAAACTTGAAATGGATGGTGAATTCATGGTGAGCTGAGTGTCTGTGAGATGACCTGGAGACATGAAATTCATGGTGAGTTTAGTGTCTGTGAGATGACCTGGGGACATGAAATTCATGGTGAGTTTAGTGTCTGTGAGATGACCTGGGGACATGAAATTCGTGGTGAGTTGAGTGTCTGTGAGATGAGGAAACTTTAAATAGATGGTGAATTCATGGTGAGCTGAGTGTCTGTGAGATGAGGAAACTTGAAATGGATGGTGAATTCATGGTGAGCTGAGTGTCTGTGAGATGAGGAAACTTGAAATGGATGGTGAATTCATGGTGAGCTGAGTGTCTGTGAGATGATCATGAAATGTGAAATTCATGGTGAACTGATTATCTCAGAGATGACTAGAATATTTATTTCCAGTAAATAGTATTTAGTACCAGTACTTTCATAACATTTTTTTTCTAGTACATGATAAATTTTAAAAATTTTTGCTAACTCAGAATTGATACAGATTCTAGGTTTAATATTTTTCCATTTTCACTTGTATTTTTCCACACATTATTGACATTTTTGGCAGTTTTATATTTCAAGTTATTGAGATTTTTTTTTTTTTCATTATTGATGTTTCATCTGTTTTTACTGAAATTGATTTTTTTTATTTATCCAATTTTTGGAATTGAGATTTCTTTTATCTGTGATATTTTGGAAACTGATAAATTCTTGAATGCTGATGTTGAACCTGTGCTTGTAGCTGAATGGAGCACTGACCATTGGAACACTTGACGGTGCTAATGTTGAAATGATGGAGGAGATGGGCAAGGAAAACATCTTCATCTTTGGTATGACTGTAGAGGAAGTAGAGGAGCTTTTCCGCAAGGGGTTAGTCTTTATCCTGTACAGTTTTCTTCATAACTTTAGAACTGTCAGTGTTTAGTGCTGCAGTGAAGTGTGCAATCTAATGTATGAAAAATTATACTGAAAATACAGAACATATTCTTCATTATACAGTTCTTGCACTTTTGATATTGGTTTTGATTTTATTGTACGTAACTATTACTTTTGTTTTTCACAAATGTCCGTGCAAGAATGGTATATAAACTGTAGAAATGGTAAATTCAGAAGAAAAAAAAAGAACCCAAGATTGGGTTGGATGGAGGGTTATATTGACCTAGTCATCTGCACATCAGGGCTTGGTGATAAACTGAAGATGATAATGTATATGAAAAAGAACGATAATATTAATTTACTCGTCACTATGTTCATAAACTGAAGATGATAATGTATATGAAAAAAAATCATATTAATTTACTTGATGTTCCTCGCTGCAGCTACAACCCACGTAGCTATTATGAGAATGATGCTGAACTGAAGCAGGCCCTGGACCAGGTAAACGGAGGCTACTTCTCCCCCGAGGAGCCTAGCTTATTCTCAGAAATTTACCAAGGACTTCTCCAGAATGACAGGTAAGTTCTTGTCTATTTCATTAAGTTGGTATAACTTTTATTAGTAAGCATGTCTTTTGGTTGAATAACACTTTTTAGTAATAGAAATGTTTATTTGTAGATATATGATGGGTGAATAACACTTGTTTAGTGGTGGACATGTATGTTGGGTAGATAGCCCTTGTTTGTTAGTGGACATGGCTGTTGGGTAGATAGCACTTGTTTGTTAGTGGACATGGCTGTTGGGTAGATAGCCCTTGTTTGTTAGTGGACATGGCTGTTGGGTAGATAGCACTTGTTTGTTAGTGGACATGGCTGTTGGGTAGATACCACTTGTTTGTTAGTGGACATGGCTGTTGGGTAGATAGCACTTGTTTGTTAGTGGACATGGCTATTGGGTAGATAGCCCTTGTTTGTTAGTGGACATGGCTGTTGGGTAGATAGCACTTGTTTGTTAGTGGACATGGCTGTTGGGTAGATAGCCCTTGTTTGTTAGTGGACATGGC
Organism: Achatina immaculata; assembly: GCA_009760885.1. Lineage (NCBI taxonomy): Eukaryota > Metazoa > Mollusca > Gastropoda > Stylommatophora > Achatinidae > Lissachatina > Lissachatina immaculata. The sequence goes on from CM019702.1 coordinate 26,981,224, forward strand.
TGTTGGGTAGATAGCACTTGTTTGTTAGTGGACATGGCTGTTGGGTAGATAGCCCTTGTTTGTTAGTGGACATGGCTGTTGGGTAGATACCACTTGTTTGTTAGTGGACAAGGCTGTTGGGTAGATACCACTTGTTTGTTAGTGGACATGGCTGTTGGGTAGATAGCACTTGTTTGTTAGTGGACATGGCTGTTGGGTAGATAGCACTTGTTTGTTAGTGGACATGGCTGTTGGGTAGATACCAATTGTTTGTTAGTGGACAAGGCTGTTGGGTAGAGACGTTTCCTTATGAAATTGAAAAGTGAAATAGACTCATTTAAAGTTTGTTTTATTTTTTTTTAGCATAGCTTGATAAATAAATCACAATGACAAAATACACAGTAAAACTGAAGTCATTGTATGTGGGCCGAAACAGAGAGTTCAGATTAGAAGCTCTTTAAACATAGTTTGCATAAATTGTCATGTAATTTTTCTATATGAAATGTGGAAGTAATAGTTCTTTTGTATTTCACTTTACAGGTTAAATGTAGATGAATTATATCAGTTCTGTCTGTTTCTCTGAGTAGAACCTGTAGAAGTAATAATATTTTTGTCTGTCTGTTGTTTCTCTGAGTGGAGGTTACTGAAGTAATTTTGTCTGTCTGCCCTTTCTACAGGTTTGCCCTGTGTGCTGACTTCAGAGCTTATGTAGACTGTCAAGAGCTAGTATCAGACCTGTTCAAGGTAAGTAACGTGCACATTTTGTTTATAAGCTTCCTTATGCAAAATTCTTCTAAATCTTATCACTGAATTCTTTTTTTTTTAGCATACAAGTATCTGTGGCTAGGTTTAGTTTATGCTATTGCCTTCACAGTCATTGATAATAACTGAAGTGCCATGTAGATGTGGCATCAGTGGACTGTGCATGAAAGCTGGCACTTGAGTGTGCATAAACATGAAAACTAGCACTGTAAAGAATAACTGTTATTCACATAAACATCCTAGGAAACACAGACCTGCTGGATAACACTAACCAAATGTCCATGCTGGAAATTATTTTATTCATGAAAGTGATGCTGGGTAATAATATGTCCTACATATCTTATCATTGTGAGGTAGGTCTTGTCTCCTACACAAACTGCTCTCTGATATCATGAGATAGGTCCTAGAGACTACACAAATTGTGCACTGTCTCCTGCAAAAATTCCCCTTTATTATCATGAAATATGTCTCCTGTCTCTCAAGTTAAAATGCTCTCTATTTTCACTGAATTCATGTCACCTATAGAAACTTCCCTCAAAAATTGTGAAATGCATCTCCTGCAGAACTTCCCTCCTGTTAAAATCATCACATATCTCCTACAGAAAGTGCCCTCTGTATTTATGAAATATGTCTGCTGTCACCTACAGAAAGTGCCCTCTGTATTTATGAAATATGTCTGCTGTCACCTACAGAAAGTGCCCTCTGTATTTATGAAATATGTCTGCAGTCACCTACAGAAAGTGCCCTCTGTATTTATGAAATATGTCTACTGTCACCTACAGAAAGTGCCCTCTATATTTATGAAATATGTCTACTGTCTCCTACAGAAAGTGCCCTCTATATTTATGAAATATGTCTACTGTCTCCTACAGAAAGTGCCCTCTATATTTATGAAATATGTCTACTGTCTCCTACAGAAAGTGCCCTCTATATTTATGAAATACATCTACTGTCTCCTACAGAAAGTGCCCTCTATATTTATGAAATACATCTACTGTCTCCTACAGAAAGTCCCCTCTATATTTATGAAATACATCTACTGTCTCCTACAGAAAGTGCCCTCTATATTTATGAAATATGTCTACTGTCTCCTACAGAAAGTGCCCTCTATATTTATGAAATATGTTTACTGTCTCCTACAGAAAGTCCCCTCTATATTTATGAAATATGTCTACTGTCTCCTACAGAAAGTGCCCTCTATATTTATGAAATATGTTTACTGTCTCCTACAGAAAGTCCCCTCTGTATTTATGAAATATGTCTCCTGTCACCTACAGAAAGTCCTCTCTGTAATCAAGAAATAGATCCTGTCACTTACAGAAAGTCCCCTCTGTATTTATGAAATATGTCTCCTGTCACCTACAGAAAGTCCTCTCTATAATCAAGAAATAGATCCTGTCACCTACAGAAAGTCCTCTCTATAATCAAGAAATAGATCATGTCACCTACAGAAAGCCTCCTATATTTATGAAATATGTCTCCTGTCTCCTACAGAAACTGCCCTCTTTTATTTTGAAACAGATCCATGATTGGATTTTGGAATAACTCGTGTTAGATGTGGAAAAAATGAAGTATAAATCTTTACTGTGATGCTATGAACTGAGCAATATCCAGCATAGACAGTGCTACAGTCAACAAATAACTGAGGAAAGAATCGCTAGGTTCTTATTATGGTCCAGCTTACTGACAAGCCATCATGTAAATTTACTAGAAAGATATCATCTCATCTTGTACCATTTTGTCTGCAGGATCCAATGAAGTGGGCTGTCAAAGCAACTCTGAATGTGGCTGCATCTGGGAAGTTCTCCAGTGATAGAACCATCACGGAGTATGCCAAGGAGATTTGGGGTGTGGAGCCATCACTTGTCAAGTTGCCAAATCCAGCTGACAAGGGTTCAGCTAAGGAGCCATAACTTAATTCCCTGTTCATATCTGACAGCAGATTTTAAATGATAATATTCTTGATTTTCTTGTCTAGTTTGAGCTGTTATGTTTGTCTGAGAGACTTGACTGGAGTCTTCTTGTATGTTTATCCCTTCTTCAGACCTGACATGACTGTGTGACAGAACTTGCCAGTTTCAAACTATATTTATGCCTTCTGTGTGTTTATGGTCAAACTGAAGACAAGAACCATTGAACAATGGGTGTAGAAATTATCCATAGAACAAACTGGAGACTTGGGGATATTTTTGGAAGAAAATTCTAGTTAGGTCTGCATGATTTTTTTTGTTAGGTAACAAAACATAAATCATCCCCCATTACACTCTACAGAGAGCTCATTTGTCTCAATAGACTTGAATTTAATAATCATTTCTTGTCTTTACATGAATTTTGTACACAGTGCATAATACTACCATGGTAGTTATACTTTGCATGACTTTACCTTGGGATGGGTGTGTGGCGTAACACCACCTTGAGAAATAAACACTTTACATAGCTTTTTATTCAGATGTGTTTATTTTACATAACATCACTTTGAGAATATTTACACTTTAGATAACTTTCACCTGAGGTGTGTACACATTTGATAATTTTTACCCTTATGTATGTACACAATTGTTCATTTTCCTTGAGACATGTACACATTAGTTTACTAATCTTTGAGACATATACCTGTTAATTTACCTTGAGACATTTACCTGTACTTCATAGACTGTGAGTTAACAGTGTGTAGCTGATGGTAACAACAGTTGCTAGAGGGGAGGGTGCTTGTAGCAAGAAACTGGTAGGAGTGGGGTGCTTGTAGCAAGAAACTGGTAGGAGTGGGGTGCTTGTAGCAAGAAACTGGTAGGAGTGGGGTGCTTGTAGCAAGAAACTGGTAGGAGTGGGGTGCTTGTAGCAAGAAACTGGTAGGAGTGGGGCTGCATTGCCAGTGGGAAGATTGCTGAGAAATAATTGTATTTTATTTGTACTAGAATATATGGAAAATGCTGCTCTATTCACTGGGGTTTGTGTATTTATTCTGTTAGATTATTATGATTTGGAATGTTGGTTTTATATTTGGATTGTGTTCTTCTTTATGCATGATGTTGTGACAGCTGTGGGGAGCTAGATATTGTTCTGCCCAGTAAATGTGACAAAACTCTTACAGTATTTGTCCATATTTATGTTATGTACCACAGATTTCCTGTAGTAGATAATTACATTTTACTTCTTTTTTTTTTTTTATAAATGATGAGTTTTAATCCTTTGCTATTTTATTGTTGTTTAATTGTGTTCTCTCTTAGCATTCTTTCATCACTATTAGTCCTTGTTTATAGAAGGAAGAAAGACAGACAGAACTTTGTGGATCTTGAGCCTTAGTTGCAAGGTTTTCTTGCCTTCTTTCTGTGGCAGGTCACTGACTGGGAGGATTTCCACCTTATGATAGCCTTTATTTAATCACTTTTTTATTATCTGTAGAGAGAAGCAACTCCCACCAGTCAGTGTTTTTATGTTTATAACATTTTTTAAACAAATTTTTATCATTGTTTTCAGTTATTCTTTCTTTTAATTGTCCCATTTGTTCTATTATTTGTATTATGTTGTATTTTACCTGTTTGTGTGTGGAAATCTGTTCCAGACATCCAAAAGTGAGAAATAAAGTTGAAAAAAAATAAAAAAAATGGCATGTGACAAGTGATTAGGTGTCTGCAACTTACACAATCAATGCTTAATCAAGTCTATAAGCTCATCAAAAAAATACACTGAAATGACTTAATGAAGTTTTGTTTTACAACAGTCAGGTAATTACAACATACATTGACCTGTGCCAGTATGCCTTCATCTATCACCTGTATTAGCAGTAGGTACCTTCATCTATCACCTACTTGTATTAGCAATGGGTACCTTCATCTATCACCTACTTGTATTAGCAGTAGGTACCTTCATCTATCACCTACTTGTATTAGCAGTAGGTACCTTCATCTATCACCTACTTGTATTAGCAGTAGGTACCTTCATCTATCACCTGTTTTCGCAGTAGGTAGTGGAGAAATCAGGCTGTGCTGAGGAAGGTTCTTTTGTCGTGTTGTTGTGGGATCATGTGAAAGTTAAATGCAAAGTTCTGAGGAGAAAAATGTCAGACCAAAAAAGAAGATTGTACTTTGAAACAAAAATATTCATAATAAGATATAGGTATGCTTTTTAGAAGATTATTACACAGCACGAAAAAATGCTTGCAGCCATGTACAGTAGACCACCACGGTAACAAATCTGTGTAACCTCTTGTTTTGTCAGTGTTTCATAATCTTTCTACTCAGTGCCTTTCATCCGCTGAAAACCTCCATGCTGCACACAGAATTCCTGACATCTTCAATACTGTTGCTGCACCTGCTTCTGCCGGATATCTGTTTTGTAAATGGAGTTGAAATTTTAAATGAAAAGGATATTTATTTGTGTGGTTTAGCTGCAAGCTCACCATATCCTTGAGGCTCCATCCTATTGTTATATTTGGCTAATTTTTTTTTTAAAACTCAGCAGAATTTTTTTAAAATCTGACATGGGCACTAATGCTGCACCTGCTGTCTTGTCATACTATTTTTAGAGCAACCAATTTGATTTATGAAGGGCAAAATTGATGCAGTATCTATTTGCACACATATTGAGAGATTTAGTTTACTCTGGTATAACTCTTGTCTTGTTATTGCTGTTCTATGTTTCATGGTCATAGTTTAGAAATAATTGATTCAGAGTGTCTTTAAATGAAAGGCAGAGGCAGCACATGATATCTAATGATGTATGAGAGATATAGTGCCTCTAAACAAAGGATTAATGTTCATTAATTGAGGGATGTCAAAGGGTTAATGTTCATAGTTGAAGTGAGTCGAAAGATTAATGTGTACTTAGTCACTCATTGGTGCTATAAGTGAAAACACAGACAAGGGAGTTTATGAGAAATGACTGATAGATGAGACAAAAGGTCTGTGGCCATATTATATCATGCTAAAGCTGACAATGAAATGCTGAGGAAGTTTTGCTGATGCTGAGTTGTGTGCGAAGACATGCACGCATCTTGTGAGAAACAAGATTCAGATCTGGACTAACAGACTAAGGCCTCACACTAAATCAGCATTTAGAGAGAATAAAGTACTTAAACCCTTTATTGAGAGAACTTTAAAGTTGTCAGTTGTTTCCCTGCAACTAGCTTTGAAATATTTACCTCAAGCAGTGTACTCCCTGTGTGTGGCATACCATAGTTCTAAGATGAGCAGTCATTTTCAGCACATAACAGAATGTTCTCATCAGTCATTTTTCATTTACTGCACAGTTAATCAGATGCTTATAGAATTTATAGATATTTCCTTGATTGGGTTTAGACATTGTTAATGGACTTGGAACTTTGCTACAATACTGCGATATAAGGGAGCTTATATGAGAAGTGAAGTTTTGTTGCAGTCTGACTAAAATACTTCATTTTTCACAAATCTGTGTAAATTTTAAAATAATGATGGCTTGACTAAGTATCTACAATTGTAGATAACATTTGCCCACAGCTATTACATGATAAGATGATCAAGCCAGGTTATTTTAATCCTTGCCTAGCCTGCACCAAATAAGGTACTTGGGGCATACCTTACCTAGCCTGTACAAGTAGGCTGTTTTACCTGGCCTGTACAAGCTAGGCTATTTTACCTGACTCTGTCAGAGATAATTGTTTTGACTAAACATTGGTAAAGTAAGTTTTTCTTAGTTTTAGTGAGGACATGATCAGTCTAAATCTTGCCCTTATAGAAAACCTTAAAACTTCCATGTTATGTTAATTTCAGTGCTTGTATCCCAGCATTCAGGCTAAACATGTGGCTCTGCAAAACATAGTATCTTTGACTTGAAATATTTTTCACATGATGTTGATGTGATTTGATGCATAAAGTCTGCCATCCCAGATTTTTTTTTTTACTTATTTTTATGTTATCTCCCCTTTCATGTAACCAAGCAACCAAAAAAAAAAAACCGAGGGGAGATTTGAAGTAAGAAATTTCTTCACTTCCATGAGCAGTGAAACACAAGGGGTTATAATTTACAGTCAGCAACCTAAGTGATTGTTCTACCTGTTTCTAATGCATTTAATGTGTTACCTCTTCCATATATTATATATATATATATATATCATATATATACATTTTTTTTTTCACCAAATCAACTCCCTTTTTCTGAAACACTTCCTGGAACTGAAACCACTTTCTTTTAGTACTTTCAGGGTCAGGATAAATCATTATTATTATTATTATTATTAGTGAGTGAATATAATTTATTGATTGACTTTCCCAGGGCTAGAAATTTGACAGAGTTGCACAGTTCAAACACAGCATTGTCATTTTATTATTTTGTATCAGTGTATGTAGTCATGGTTTTCTCACCTGTACATGCACCTGTGTCAGTTTTCTTCTTGTTCCAGATTTGACATGAAGGTGCTGTCTGTTTTGTTATGTTTGAGTGCTTGTAGCTAGAAACTGTGCCCAGCTTATGTCTATATTCTTATCATATTTACTCTTATAATGGAAGTTGCATTATAGGTAGTTTTATCTTTTGTGTGTGTATTTCTTATTGCTGGTAATATCAGACAATAAAATCAGCTAACCAGATGGTTAGTTTTATTATTTCTGTGTTTTATCAAGTCAGGTGGTTAATTTTATCATTTATGTCTCAGCAGACTAAGTGGTTGCTTATTATTGCATGTCACTAAACCAGATGGTTGGTTTGTTATGCGCATATGAGTAAGCTAACCAGGTGATTGGTTTGTTATGTGTGATTTAACCAGGTGGTTGGTTTGTTATGTGTGGGTTAGCCAGGAAGTTGGCTTGTTATATGTGAGTTAACCAGGAAGTTGGTTTATTATGTGTGAGTTAACCAGGTAGTTGGTTTGTTATGTGTATGTGAGTGAGCTAACCAGGTGGTTCATTTTGTTATTTGTGTGAATGAACCAGAGTAGTAATTATCTGTCTGCATGTACAGCCCATTTCAGGATAGATCAAGTAAATGGTGAAAACCAACAAAATAAACAAGTTGACGGTACAGAAGTCTTTGAAGGAAACAAAACAGCAATCATCTTCACATTTTGGAGAATTTAGATTAAACTTATGAAGGAGCACAGATTAATACAAGAAATACTAGAGTATGTTATTTGCGGGTTACGTGAGAGTCATCATCATTTGGTGATTTGGTTTAGGGTTGTAATGGTAGTCTGACCTCAGGTTATGTGGTAGTCACAGTCATTTTGTGACATGGGTTAGTGGGTAAGGGTAGTCTGACCTCACCCTTATTATTGCCCAGCTGTGGTGTATTGATCTCATTTTTATCACTAAGCTCCGGTGTGTTGATCTCATCTTTATCACTAAGCTGTGGTGTATTGACTTCATCTTTATCTTTATCACTAAGCTCACATGGATTGACATTATCTTTATCACTAAGCTGTGGTATATTGACTTCATCTTTATCTTTATCACTAAACTGTTGTGTGTTGATCTCATCTTTATCTTTACCTCTATGCTGTGATGTGTAGACTTCATCTTTATCTTTACCACTAAGCTGACGTGGATTGACATTATCTTTACCACTAAGCTGTGGTGTATTGACTTCATCTTTATCTTTATCACTAAGCTGTGGTGTGTTGACCTCATCTTTATCTTTACCTCTATGCTGTGATGTGTAGACTTCATCTTTATCTTTACCACTAAGCTGACGTGGATTGATTTTATTTTTATCACTAAGCTGTGTGTGGTGGATTGATCTCATTTTTATCTTTGTCATCAAGATGTAGTGGACAGATTCCAACATAATCATTATGTTAAACTGCATGATGGTGAATTAAATGAAAGTTAGAAAACATGTAGAAATGACACCAAACAAAACAGTACAGGAAAAAAAGCAGCCCTATTTTTCAGTATAATCCTCCATGCTTTGCCATGTATTTGTGTCACATGTGAAGCAGTGGCTGTATTACAGTAACAGAAAAACTCTCTTGATTTACTGTCACTGGTACACTACATCCCTTGTGTGCTTGCCCAAGATGGTCAGGGCCATGTGAGCTTGTTAGCTCGTCTTGATCTTCGTAAACCAGTCACAGACTTGAACCTTGAACATGCTGTCATCTCATCAACACAGGTATGACTGTGAACATGCTCTCATCTCATCAACACAGGTATGACTGTGAACATGCTCTCATCTCATCAACACAGGTATGATTGTTAACATGCTCTCATCTCATCAACACAGGTATGATTGTTAACATGCTCTCATCTCATCAACACAGGTATGACTGTGAACATGCTCTCATCTCATCAACACAGGTATGACTGTGAACATGCTCTCATCTCATCAACACAGGTATGACTGTGAACATGCTGTCATCTCATCAACACAGGTATGATTGTGAACATGCTCTCATCTCATCAACACAGGTATGACTGTGAACATACTCTCATCTCATCAACACAGGTATGACTGTGAACATGCTGTCATCTCATCAACACAGGTATGACTGTGAACATGCTGTCATCTCATCAACACAGGTATGACTGTGAACATACTCTCATCTCATCAACACAGGTATGACTGTGAACATACTCTCATCTCATCAACACAGGTATGACTGTGAACATGCTCTCATCTCATCAACACAGGTATGACTGTGAACATACACTCAACACAGGTATGTCTGTGAACATACACTCATTTCATCAGCATAGTTATGCCTGTTTCGTGGTGCATTGTTCAAGGGTTCGTGTCCGTGACGGAGAAGAATGTGATGAGAGAATGCACCTCTTCCTTGGGGAATGTCTGCAACATAGTTGCCATTTCAACATACGCTATTCTCGGCTTGCTATCTAGCCGCGGCCGGGCTGCTATCTGTTTACTAACGTCACTGACATTCGACGTCTGTCTGCTCAACATTCGACTAGAGAACACTCTTTCTTGTGCTCAACATTCGACTAGAGAACACTCTTTCTTGTGCTCAACATTCGACTAGAGAACACTCTTGTGCTCAACATTCGACTAGGGAACACTCTCTGTTGTTTTCACCATTCGACTAGAGAACATTATTATGCTCAACATTCAACTAGAAAACAGTCCGAACAAGACCACAGTCTGCCCTAGCAAGGAAAGGTGTTGAAGTCGGAGGTACCTAGCCAAAAGGAACATCGCAAAACTCAGGGTACTACGCATTATCGTTAATGTGCTTATGAAGAAGAACTAGAAAACATTTTTCTGCTCAACATTCAAGTAGAAAACATTACTCTGCTCAACATTCAACTAGAAAACATTACTCTGCTCAACATTCAACTAGAAAACATTACTCTGCTCAACATTCAACTAGAAAACATTACTCTGCTAAACATTCAACTAGAAAACATTACTCTGCTAAACATTCAACTAGAAAACATTACTCTGCTCAACATTCAACTAGAAACCATTACTCTGCTCAACATTCAACTAGAAAACTTTATTATTCTGCTTAACCTTGAATCTGAACCACCTGAAAATGTCTTCCTTGGCCGGTCTGTTTCTTGTTTGATTCTCTCCCTTGCTATCAAATCTCTTCCAACTATCCACATTTTAATGGAAATCCATCCAATGACTGTTTCCTGTTTACTTTCACTACTTCAGCAGCAATATTTTGTACTTTGCATTTTTCAGGTGTCATGGCAAATACTCTTTTCTTTAAACTCAAATATAACTCTTCTAAATGTGACCGAGCTAGTGAAAGCAGAAGACGTACAAATGGAATATTTTGGGAAAAAGCAATTCCCACCAACATTTGCACATCGTCTGGTCATGTTTGCGGCAGTCGTGAGCGAGACGCGAGTAGAGCAAAGAAATTCAATTTTGTCTTGTCATTTGTGTCTGTCAACATGGCCATGTCTTATAAACCTTCTGTCTCCCCCCAACCCCTTTCTATCTCTCTCTCTCTCCCTGTTTATATATCTCTCTATTTCTCTGTTTTTCTATCTCTCTGCTTATCAGTCTCTCTGCCTTTATTTCTATTTGTCTCTCTCTCTTTCTTTCTTTCTCTTTCTCTGTCTTTCTCTTTCGATGTGCCCCCTCTCTCTCCCTGTCTATCTCTCTTTCTCTATCTCGCTCCGTCTTTCTCCGTAGCTCTGTCTTGTCTGTCTGTCTGTCTCAGTGCCTCTCTCTTCTATCTTTCTATCTCTTTTCTATGTGCTTCTCTTTCTGTATGTCTAATTCTTCTTCTCCGGCTCCCTCTGTATCTCTTTTTCTCTCACTATGCCTTTCTCTTTCTCTCTGTTTCCTAGTCTCTCTTTCTGTCTTTCTAGCTCTGTGTGCCTCTCTCTCTCTCTCTCTCTCTCTCTCTCTCTCTGTTTGCCTCTTTCTTTTTGCCTTTCTGTCTCTCTGTGCATCTCGCTTCCTGCCTCTCTGTCTCTCTCAATGCCTGTGTTTGTATATCTTTCTGTGCATCTGTCTCTCTCTCTCTCTCTATCTCTCTCTCTTTCTGTCTCTCTGTCTTTCTCTACCTCTGTGTGTCTCTTTCTCTCTCTTTCTGTCTCTCCGTGTCTCTTTCTCTACCTCTCTGGGTGCCTCTCTATCTCTGTCTGTGTCTCTCCTTTCTGTCTCTCTCTGTCTGTGCCTCTCTCTTTCTTTCTCTCAATCTCCCTCTGTGTCCCTTTCTCTGCATATGTCTTTCTCTGTGTCTCTGTCTGCATCTATCTTTATATCTGTTTCTTTATCTGTATATCTCTTTATCTCTATATCTCTTTATCCATCTATCTGTCTCTTTCTGTCTCCTTCTCTCTCTCTCTCTCTCTCTCTTTCTCTCTGTCTATCTCTGTATCTATCTAATCACTACAAGACAGAAGCTACAGAATGCAACAAAAACTTCACTACAGCTTTGTGCTGGAACGCTCATGAACATAAAACTCTAGGACTTTTCATTAATCAACATTTAACTTGGAATTCTCACGTACATAACCTAACAAACCAACTAGCCACAATTAAACACTTTATCGACCAAGACACAAGAAAGATACAAGGTCCGACAATTAAGTAATGAGACTAGTTCCATAAAAAATAAAATAAACAACAGTTGAAGATATAACCTGTATTTTATTCAAGGTAAGCACCTTGTGCACTGATACAGAGAGTGGCATGATCTAGCAAACACTGGAACGACCTCTGCAGTTCTTCCCTTAGTGTAGCCCTTAAACTCGATATTACGGCCATTTCGATGTCATCAGTATCGTCAAAGAAGCGTCCTTTCAACGATAATTTTAATTTTAGGAATAGAAAATAATCGCAGGGAAACAAATCTAGGGAATAGGGTGGATGGTTGAGAACACACACTTGTTTTGAGGCCATATATTCCTGTACAACTATAGCCCGGTGAGCTGGTGCATTATCATGAAGATGGAAAAAAACTGCCAGGTGTTGAATACTCAGATCGGACTCGGAAAATTCTTTTAAATAGGCATTTCAAAATACTTAAATAAACTGTGGCAGTGACAGTCTATCCATCTGGAATACATTTTTTGTGAATAACTCCTTTGCTGTCGTAGAAGCACACCAACATTGTCTTCACTTTCAACTTTTGAAGACGAAATTTTTTGCCTTTTGGTGATGATGATGACTTCCACTGAGCACTTTGGTGTTTAGTTGTGAGATCATAGCGGAAAATCCATGCTCCGTCCTCTGCAACAACCAAATTTAAGAAATGTTTATTTCTGCAACACGTTTTGATGATGTCGTTTGCATACTCAACACGCTGATGTTTTTGGTCATCAGATAACTCATGTGGTACAAACCGGCAAGCAACTTTTTTTTGCCCAAATCTTCCACTAAAATTTTACGAATGGTCTCTCTGTTAACACGAAATTCATCTGAAGACCATCTTCACAGCAAAACAACAATCTTCTTGTATTCGTTCTCTGACTTTTGCATTGAGTTCCTATTACGAACAGAAATTGGACGTCCATGTCTAGTTGCATTTGTAATCGTTTCTACACCACTTTTGAATCGTGAATACCATCTGAAAATCTGTGCACGAGATAAACAAGTATCCCCATAAACTTGTCGCATCAATTCAACTGTCTCAATGGCACATTTTCTGAGTTTTAAACAGAATTTAATGTTAGCTTTTTTGCTCCATGCTGATTACGTGACAATGTACCTCTAACTGGTTCAACAAAATGGCAGCGTGTTTGTCGTCTACTTTTCGGGTGGCGATGAAAAATTGCCAGATCATAGATGAAGGTTGCCTCTTTGCATTCCACGGTTTGCTTTATATATGGCATTTTTGTCTTGGCCATAATAAAATCAGTCTCATTACTTAATTGTCGGACCTTGTATACTACATATCACATATACAAACACACTTAGATTACCGTTCCACAGTTTGGGATGGTTGCTAAGTCTCAAACACAAAACGGCTCCACTCACTTCACAAACGAGCATTAAATCTGATTTGTGGTAAACACCCAGTACAGACTGCAGATCAGCACAAACTCAAAATACTCAAATATAGAGTAATTTTTAACGAAGTTAAGTTTTTTCATAGAATTCAGTGCTCCGCCTTACTTATGGTCACTGTTTACGTCTAACACTAAACATAGCCAGCGTTAAAAAAATTTCTTACTAAACCCAGGCTAGATCTGTACAAGAAAAGCCTAGCATACTCTGCAGTACAGCTCTGGAACACCCTCCCCTACCGTTTAAAATCCATTAGTAATACTTTATCCTTTAAATCAAACCCGTTTCATTATTTACTTGCTTGTGACTACATGCCTCCATAGAATAACCAGTAGACTCTCAACCCACGGCCCGCCAGCCATCAAGTTCTAAAAGGACATAATTCTAAAAGTACTTTGTTAGATCATGTTAGAAATTATTTTTAATGAATGTTAAAGAATAGATGTTATAAGAACTGTACTGAAAATGTATGTCTGTTTATGTAAATGCCTGCGTATGTGAGCGCGTGTAGGTGCAAGTCTTTGTATACTTGTATTAAATCGAGCGTGTGGGAAGAAATGGAACGTAAGACGCAGAATGTAAGACGGGCCTGCGTCTCCAATTCTTTACCCTTTAAAACTAAAGATCATTCATTCATTCATTCATTCGTTCTCCCCGTCTCCCTATCTCTGTCTATATCTCCATAATCTTTTACTCTCTCTCTCTCTCTCTATATATATATATATATATATATATATTTCTCTCTCCCTCTCTCTCTCTCTCTCTCTCTCTCTCTCTCTCTCCCAAAACCAAGGCTTGACATGTTTAAGCAAAGTTTCTCTTACTCAGCTGCCCACCTTTGGAATGCCCTACCAATTCATGTAAAATTTATAAGTAATGTTCGTTCTTAAAGCTTTAAACATTGTCAACATCTGTTTGATATGGACTAGATGTCTCCCTAAGCATAGTTTAGTTTAAAGTATGGCTTGATTGTTATAATTTTCTTAAAATATTTTTTATACTGCTTTTCTATAATTTTTTTTAGTTTTGAATGAATGTCAGAATGCAAGTTTATTTCATGTTGTTGCATAAATCAGAGTGTAGAGTGTATGGACATGAGATAAGTTTATTATTTATTTATGTAATCATTTAATTTTGCTTTCATGATTATTATGCTCATTAACAACTGCCGAATGACTGTGACTGAGTGAAAGCTGTATGATGAAGAGCAGAATGTCAGACGGGCCTGCATGCCCAGTTCTTAACCATTTGAAAATAAAGTATGTTCGTTCGTTCTTTCTCTCTCTATCTCTCTCTATCTCTATCTCTCTCTATATATATATATCTCTCTCTATCTCTATCTCTCTCTATATCTCTATCTCTCTATATCTCTCTCTATCTCTATCTCTCTCTCTCTCTATCTATCTCTCTCTCTCTTTCCTCACGCATATTAATCTCTGTTTATCATCATCATGACACTCAGAATCGGTCAGCAAGTGTAATGACAGAATTCTTTCATGCCTGTTTTTTTAACCTGAAGCCCAGCCATGGAAACCAGCCTATTCTCAGCTTTATTGCCCTCCCTTTTTTCTTTCGCGTGTTTTCTTCCGAACATTACGTGAAATTTCACGTGAGCAAACAAGCGTTGTCCCGTACATAGATAATAGGAAAACTTGTTTTTAAATAAGCCTGTCTGGGAAAACATTGACACAACAGGGAAAAACGTGACACAACAGGGAAAACATTGACACAACAGGGAAAATCTCTGATATTTTCTCTAAGAAATCTTTTTTTTTTTTAAATGAGAGAAATTCTTGAAAGAAGATGGCTGTCTCCGAAATGTTTTTTTAATGAGCTCGTGTCTGAAAATTATCTACAGACAATGACCAAGTGGATAAAGTGTTCAGGTTGACCGCATGGATAAAGTGCTGATAAAAAGAGTGCTAAAGTTGACATCTATATGTATGTATGTATGTATGTTTGTAAGTATGTATTATGTATGTATGTATGTATGTATGTATGTATATATATAAATGGATATATGTATGTATATATGTATTTATGTATGTATGTATGTATATAAATGGATATATGTGTGTATGTATGTATGTATGTATATATAAATGGATATATGTATGTATGTATGTATGTATGTATGTATATATAAATGAATATATGTGTGTATGTATGTTCCAGCATAACTCAGGAACGCTTGGAGCAGTTTTGGTACACATATGACTTACAGTCTGGAGAAAAGTACTTTATGGGTATGGCACCCCTAAGGGTAGGGATGAGAAGGGCTGACATACTACCCAATAAATTCAAGGAGGAAAAAAGAGTTGTCTAAGGGGGATAATCGTGAAATAGAGCTGTGCTGGTCTAATAGCAGCATTTGTAGCCTCCCGTGGCAAGTTCCATGTGGTTACCGAGGCCCAGATTTAAGTCTGGTGAGAAAAAAATAAGACCACTGCCACCTTCCACGTAAGAGGCAACTAAGCAGATTGGAGGATAGGCCAATCACCTGTTCCCTGTAAAAAACTGGATTGTTAAAGAAACATGGAGGGGAAAACCAGTGGATTGGCCACACTCTGAGGAAACCCGACACCAGCATAGCAAGACAGGCACTGACATGGAATCTTCAAGGAAATAAAAACAGAGGAATACCTAGACTTACTTTAAGAAGAGACATTATGACAGTGCTCAGAGAAAGGAATGCACATGGAAGGAAGCAGAGAAAAATTCCAAGAACAGGGATGACTTTGGAGCCTTTATCTGTGGCCTATGCTCTCAAGGGAGTGAAAGGCTATGATGATGATGATGACGATGATGATTATGATGATGATGATGATGGTAAGTCCAAACAATTTTAATGGTCTCTTAGTCAGCCACCATCGGCATGGGGGGTGAGAGAGAGGTTGGGGTGACATGTAAATGTAATCTAAAACGACCGATATTAGTGTCGATTTCATAGTTTTGGGGGTTGCTGAGATGAGTGGTGACACTCCCGATGCCGTTTACGTCCAAGTTCAGCCCCCATCGGCACGGAGTGGTTGGGGGGTGGGGGTGAAAGGGGTGAAAATTAAGGTGGGATCTCCAATTATTTTACTATGGAACCTCGATCCACCAAAACTTTGCAACGGCACAAGGCTATGTGTAAAGAGGATGCTGAGCAATGTATCTGAAGTGACTATCTTAACAGGACAAGGAGAGGGTGAAGCAGTTTTTATTCCACGGATATCACTCGTTCAGACGGATCTCCTTTTTAACTTTAAAAGATTGCAATTTCTAGTGAGACTTGCATTCTCGATCACGATCAACAAGTCACAGGGGCAGTCTACACATTACAGAGTAAAGTCTTTTACAAATTCACTATATTAATTTAACTCAAAACTTGATTATATGCAACATTTTTAGTTTCACCTCCAGGAGCAAGAATAAATATTTTCTTGGGTGAACCCACCCTTGAGCAAGCAACATAAAGTTTTCCGTGGGAGAAATGGAGAAACATGGCGATCTCAAATCCACTCCGTAGTATTAATAATTAATATATTCCCGAGCAACGCCGGGTAATCAGCTAATAGTCTATAAAAATATTGACATCTCTCTCTCCTCTTTCTCTCTCTCTCTTCTCTCTCTCTCTCTCTCTCTCTCTCTCTCTCTCTCTCTCTCTCTCTCTCTCTCTCTCTGAACATTAAGTGCCCAGGCACATAGGGCTTCCGCAACGGTTTTCCACAAATGCCTGTCCTTTGCCCTCTTTCTGCTCTTGCTCAAGTGAGCCCTCTATTGCTCAACATCCTCTATGTTGTTCTTCTCCATGTCTCGTTTAGTCTACCCTTACTTCTGTTCCCCTGTGGTGTCCATCTTAGTGCTACTTTTGATAGTGAGTTGTCAGTCATTCAGAGCACATGTCCCAACCATCGCCAGCTTCTTTCCTCAAAAATTGCTGTCAGTGGCTTCATCTGCATTTCTGTAACAAGATGTTATTTCTTATGGTGTTTGGCCAAAATATTTTTCTAATTCTTCGTAAACATTTAGTATGTTAAAGAATTCAGTTTGTTTTCTAAGGTTTCAGTGATTTTCCAGCATTCACTTCTATAGAGTAGTACACTTAGAACATTACTCTTAAATATCCTGATTTTCGTCCTCATGTTTAGTTTTTAGATTTCCATATAGTCTGCAGCATTGCAAAAGCCTGGTTTTCTCTAGTATGTCTGCTATTGATGTCCTCTGTGCTGTCTCCATTTTCTACTACTCTACTTCCAAGCTATACAAATTCGTTGACCTCATCCACTAACTTGCTATCAACTCTCAGTACACTTCTGTTGTTCGAATTTTGCTTCATTAACTTTGTCTTTCCTACGTTGATCTTTAGTCCTGTGTTGTTTGCAAATGAGTTAGCTTGTTTATTTTATTTTGCATGTCTTTGTGGCTGCTTGATAGTAGAAAAATACTGACATACGATACCATAATACTGACACAGACTACAAGAATACTGACATAGATTACAAAAATACTGACATAGACTACAAGAACTGTGACACTGACTATAAAAATACGACATAGATAGAATTCTGACATAGACTATAAAAATACGACACAGACTACAAGAAGAAAAGTACTGAATTTGATTACCTAGAGATATACAATATCTTCGTTTCAAGTCTAAATTGAGCAAAAACTACAGTCAATAATAGCAAGCTAGACTTAGAGTTCTCTGTAGAGCAGAGACCTTCAAGTCCTAACCCAGACCTTCATGTCCCAATGTGTGTTCGCATATCGATTTATCGACCCACGTCTTTGTTGAGGATTTACTGCAGCTCTACGGAGGAACGTAATTTTGATGTGTGTGCGAAAGTTATAGGAACTGTTCTATTTTTGTAATGGCGTGGGTCCGCAGGGAAGTTATTGTTATGTTCAGAATGTGCTGATACAATTGAGCGGAGAATGTAAGAGTTGTTTTCAATTCTATTGAATGCAAATGCTCTTTGAATTTGTCTGATTTCATTATTTATTTAGGCATTATATTTTCTGTAGTCTGTGTTTAACTTTGTTTCTGTTTAGCTGTTTTGTGCGTTAGCTTTTCCATGTTTAGCTTTATTGTCTTTAGCTATTTTGTGTTTAGCTATTTTATGTTAGTTATTTCAGTATTTCGCTTCTTTTGCTTTAGCATTTTGTGTTGCTGTTTTTTTTTTGTGTTGCTGTTTTTCTTGTGTTTAGTTATTTTTATGTTTATCTATTTTTGTATTGAGCTATTTTGTGTTTAGCGGTTTTCTGTTTAGCTATTTTGTATTTAGATGTTTTTGTGTTTATCTATTTTGTGTTTAGCTGTTTGGTGTTTAGCTGTTTGGTGTTTAGCTATTTTGTGTTTAGCTATTTTGTGTTTAGCTGTTTTGTGTTTATCTATTTTGTGTTTATCTATTTTGTGTTTAGCTGTTTTGTGTTTAGTTATTTTGTGTTTAGCTATCTCAGTATTTCACTTCTTTGGCTTTAGCATTTTGTGTTTAGCTGTTTTGTGTTTATCTATTTTGTGTTTATCTATTTTGTGTTTAGCTGTTTTGTGTTTAGCTATTTCAGTATTTCACTTCTTTGGCTTTAGCATTTTGTGTTTAGCTGTTTTTTTTTTGTGTTTAGCTTTTCTATTTTTATTTTGTATGTGTGTGTGTTTTGTCGTTTTTATGTTTAACTTTTGAACTCTTAGCTTCTTTTTGTGTTTAACGTATCTGTTTTTAGATTTTTGGTTGAATTTTTTGTTTAGTTTTTTTTCTATTAAAATTTTTTAAAATATTTAGTTTTTGTGTGTGAAGGTACGTCGGGGAGGGGGACGAGGGGGGGTGGGTGCGACTAGTTCATTTGTGTGTAGTTATTTTGTGTTCAGCTTTTTTTTTTTTTTTTTGCTTTTCGTGGTTAACCGTTTTTGTAGTTTACTAACCTGGTTTAGCTGTTTTCTTTGTAGCTTGCATGTATATTGTGTTCTTTTTTTCTCGTCATAGGATTATATTCTACGAATTGTCTAAAGTCTATGTTATCTTCTGGTCTAAGTGTTGCCTTCTGGTCTAAAGCCGATGCTGTCTTCAGGTTTGAAGTCAGTGTTTCATAAAGGTTTGAAACACGTTTTCTACTTTCGTTAAACAAAAAAAAAAAGAGAGAGAGAGAGAGAAAGAGAGAGAGAGAGAGAGAGAGAGAGAGAGAGGAAATGATTTCCATGGGGATGAGAACTTTCTAACAGATATCAACAACTTATATTTCTCGAGAGATTTGTATAGTAACTTCATCGTATCAGATACGACCTGACAAATGTGATGTCAGTGCCTGCATGTTCCCTGATCTTGCCACACACTAAAGCTTCCCGGTCTTTATATTCCCTGATATTGCCACACACTAAAGCTTCCCGGTCTTTATATTCCCTGATCTTGCCACACACTAAAGCTGCCCATTCTTTATATTCTCTGATCTTGCCACACACTAAAGTTTCCCAGTCTTTATATTCCCTGATCTTGCCACACACTAAAGCTGCCCATTCTTTATATTCCCTGATCTTGCCACACACTAAAGCTTCCCGGTCTTTATATTCCCTGATCTTGCCACACACTAAAGCTGCCCATTCTTTATATTCCCTGATCTTGCCACACACTAAAGCTTCCCGGTCTTTATATTCCCTGATCTTGCCACACACTAAAGCTGCCCATTCTTTATATTCCCTGATCTTGCCACACACTAAAGCTTCCCATTCTTTATATTCTCTGATATTGCCACACACTAAAGCTTCCCATTCTTTATATTCCCTGATCTTGCCACACACTAAATCTTCCCTGTCTTTATATTCCCTGATATTGCCACACACTAAAGCTTCCCAGTCTTTATATTCCCTGATCTTGCCACACACTAAATCTTCCCGGTCTTTATATTCCCTGATCTTGCCACACACTAAAGCTTCCCATTCTTTATATTCTCTGATCTTGCCACACACTAAAGCTTCCCAGTCTTTATATTCCCTCATCTTGCCACACACTAAAGCTTCCCAGTCTTTATATTCCCTCATCTTGCCACACACTAAAGCTTCCCAGTCTTTATATTCCCTGATATTCCAACACGCTAAAGCTTCCCAGTCTTTATATTCCCTGATATTGCCACACACTAAAGCTTCCCAGTCTTTATATTCCCTGATCTTGCCACACGCTAAAGCTTTCCAGTCTTTATATTCCCTGATCTTGCCACACACTAAAGCTTCCCGGTCTTTATATTCCCTGATGTTGCCACACACTAAAGCTTCCCAGTCTTTATATTCCCTGATCTTGCCACACGTTAAAGCTTCCCAGTCTTTATATTCCCTGATCTTGCCACACACTAAAGCTTCCCAGTCTTTATATTCCCTGATCTTGCCACACGTTAAAGCTTCCCAGTCTTTATATTCCCTGATCTTGCCACACACTAAAGCTTCCCAGTCTTTATATTCCCTGATCTTGCCACACACTAAAGCTTCCCAGTCTTTATATTCCCTGATCTTGCCACACACTAAAGCTTCCCAGTCTTTATATTCCCTGATCTTGCCACACACTAAAGCTTCCCAGTCTTTTTGCTTTCTTTTTTATTCAAGGACCATTTTTGCATCTACGTATAAGTTGCTGGCCACCAAATTATGAGTAATATCACAATATCATAAAATTTTACCCAATCGAAAACGCAACCCTGGACCAGCTGATAACGCAAACCTGGACCGCTTGATAGTGTAAGCCTGGAGCGCCTGATAAAGCAACCCTAGACCGCCTATAATACGCTGTAGACCACAGGTTAGGAACCGCTGTACTAGACTATGATGTGGTCAGCAACATGCCAGGTCACTTTCCTTTCCGGACCCGAGAAGGAGAGAGATACTGCGAAGTCTGTCTTTGCCGACACATGTATTTAGCTATCGTGTGCTCGCTCCCACCTGTGCATGGTGTTCTATATTACCTTCATTTTATGAGAACTATGAGTAGTTCCCTTCATTTTATGAGAACTATGAGTAGTTCTCTTCATTCTGTGAGAACTATGAGTAGTTCCCTTCATTTTGTGAGAACTATGAGTAGTTCCCTCCATTTTATGAGAACTATGAGTAGTTCCCTTCATTTTATGAGAGCTATGAGTAGTTCCCTTCATTTTATGAGAACTATGAGTAGTTCCCTTCATTTTATGAGAACTATGAGTAGTTTCCTTCATTTTATGAGAACTGAGTAATTTCCTTCATTTTATGAGAACTATGAGTAGTTACCTTCATTTTGTGAGAACTATGAGTAGTTCCCTTCATTTTATGAGAACTATGAATAGTTCCCTTCATTTTGTGACAACTATGGGAAGTTCTTTTCATTTTTTGAGAACTATGGGTAGAATGTGTCCGAATGCACCCGCGGTTGAACGTATGATAACGACGTCGTGATCATGTGATCTAACGTTTATCAGAGGTATTTTCCCAAGCACAAATGTGTCAGGTGCCCATTTGCCACCTTTAAAGACTGGAGGTAATCGGTAGCAGGGTGGTCATCCTTGTGGAATGGTTATAAACAAATAACTCACAGACCTCAAGACTGTGTTGAGACGACCTCTATTCTCTTACAGCATGGGAAGTTTATATAGATATATGTCAGAGAGTGAGAAACATATTATCCAACACATCCTTATCAATGAATGTTAGACAACGAGTCCTAAAATGCTATATTGAATCTATCTTGTTATATGGAAGTGAATCATGGACAATAGGCAGGTCTGCACAAAAATCATTAGAAGCAGCAGAAATGTGGTTTATTAGAAGGATGTTGCGAATTCCCTCGACAGCGAAAAACAACTAATGAAGAATGTATGAGAAGAGCTGGAGAGACAGCAAATCTTGTCAACAACAACAAAAAAAGGAGAGAGACAATGTACTTTCATAGGACATACAATGAGAAGAGGCGGCACGCACCTGATGATGATAATCATATATATATATATATATATATATATATATATATATATATATAGAGAGAGAGAGAGAGAGAGAGAGAAAGAGAGCTACCAAGTTCGTATTTACGGCCGACCGAGTTATGGCCGTTCATACTAACGGCCGAGATCTCACAGAAAAATTATAGAGACGGTCAAGCCCGGCTACCACATCCAACTAAGACTCTGCTTTAAACGTTTAAGGTGACGCTGCTATTCATACAGTACTACTACATCCTGCATATCTAAAGCGTAGTACAGTACTCAAGTTCCGTGCCGTATGGCGTAGGTGATCATTTGTCTCCACAATTCACTGTCTTTAGACCTGATTATGAGATCCGCCGGTGACTTTCGTCCTAGCCACACTGACAATTCATCCAGTAACTTCTCTCTCTGTCTTCCTCTGTCTCTTCTTCCTTCATTTTTTTCCAGTTGCCACAATGTGTTCCAATTTTCCTCTTCTCAGAAAATATCCAACAAATCTCTCGTGTCTACCTCTGATCTTTGCTTCTTCTTCTTCTTCTTCTTCTTCCTTCGCTTCTACCACCAAAAACCGCACTGTGATCCTACTGAATTCACGCCTGTGGTCCTCGTTAGGTCCCGTGGTCCCCTGTGTGGTCCCCGAAAAGACCACACGAGATCCACGAGAGGACCACAAGGGGTTCAGAGTATCACAGGGCTTTAGCCTGTATTCTTGGTGGGTCTCGGAAGCGGGATTGCGTGACACCGTGGTTTTCATTGCATCAGTTTAGTCTAGGGTTGGACTTTCTCACCGGAAAACCTCAGCGTGATTAGGATACGCAAACATCCCCGCCGGGTGAGAGGTGGTTGCCTATCTAGACTGCCTTGGTCCAGTGTCTCCGACCAGCATTTTGCGGTCGTGGCCGCTACCTTTCCTAGTTGTGACCAGGATGGAGCTTTTGTCCAGGAGGACGAATCCTCGCCACTAGTGACTTCTACCCCTGGGTTGAGCCGGTTTAGGCATTATCCCAGTATGGGCGTGTTTGAGACGAGACCGACCTCTAGAGCAGAGGTACTGTGACATGCATAGCCTTCAAGATTCACCCCTGGTATGAGCCGGTTTAGGCAAAATTCACCAGTATGGGTGTATATCAGGCGTTACCAACCTCTAGAGCGGAGGTGGCATGACATGTCTAGCCATCAAGTTCCACCCCTGGTGTGTGCCGGTTTAGGCATATTTCACCAGTGTAGGTGTATTTCGGACGTGGCCGGCCTCTAGAACAGAGGTGCCGTGGTATAGCTCTCGTAGCGATAATACTGGACATACCGATTAAACTTCACTTTCCACCACCTTTTCCCATCGGCACAGCAATCTTTATTTCTTTTCCACATTTCTTCCTTGACCGAGAGGAGCTTCACTCCACGCGCGGCATTTGAAGAGTCTCGCCAGCAGTGTCTTAACCTCTGGGACAAGCCGGTTCATGCATTTCACCCGATATGACTGCACTCAGGACGTGGCCGACCTCCAGACCAGAGGTGCCGTGATTTGACTATTTGCTTCGCTTTATCCTTTCTACCACCTTTTCCGCAGTGATGCTGCGCGGCAACCTCATTTGCAAATTTCTTCATTGGCCGGGAAGAGCACCGCTCCACGCACGGCAGCTGAAAATCTCGCCAACAGCAGCAGTTGAGCTACCAAACGTGCCACTCATCTACCCTAAGTAACTGGTTTTCAGGCGCCAGATATTCGCCCTCGCCCCTTCTCCTGTCAGTTTAAACAGTTCTGCCACGGGAAGGCCAGGAGCTGGACTTGACTGCCAGAGGCTGTTTGAGGCGCGTTTGCAGTCCTTAGAACCTGATCTTTGCTGTAATTTGCCTTTTAACTCCAGCCTCTCTTAAGACTTCGTTGGTTTTCTTAGCTGTCCGTGGTACCTTCAGCATCCTTCTTATGAACCACATTTCCATGGCCTCCATTTCTCATTGTACTCTCTTATTCATGGACCATGCTTCACATCCATAAAACAAAATTGGTTCGATTGAAACAACCCTAGATACACGATGTATCTCATTTTCTGGAATGCTGACTTGGCCTGACCACGTCTGCATTTTATTTCGTTGTGACATTTCCCATCAGCTGTTATAATTGTTACAAAGTACTTGAATCTATCAACTTGTTTCAGTTCTGTCCCATCGATGGCAATGGTACTTTTTGGTGGTATTCTTTTCTTTGAGATGACCATCACTTCAGTCCAGCTCATGGCCTTCTCGTGGCGGAACTGTTTAAACTGACAGGAGGAGGGGCGAGGGGCGAGTACCTGGCACCTGAAAACCAGACGCTTCGGGTAGATAAGCCTCGTTAGTTTGGTTGGTAGCTCATCTAGGAGAAGGAAAACTCTGATTTCAAACCCCCTGCTGCTTGGATAGTGGAGTAAACAATAAACAAACCGGTGGAATGCAAGGAGAAACCAACATTGTACATTCCCAAGGACAATCATGACAATCCACAATTCTTTGAATCATAACGACGTCAATGTGGGTTCCAGTGAAACCACCTTGTTCGGTAGGGACTATCACGTGCAACGGTGATACCAAATCGTCATCCAACTACTGTACGCAAAGAAAACACAAGTAATACAGTACTACATCCTGTATATCTAGTGTGTAATATAGTACTACATTCTGCATATCTAGTGTGTAATATAGTACTACATTCTGCATATCTAAAGTATAATACAGTAATGTACCTTTGAAACAGTATCACGGCACCACTGAAACAGAAAGTGCGCCTATGACTAGCAGCCACTATAACAGATATGTATGACTACTGGTTTGATTGAATCTTCTTGTGGAGTACAGTTTCAACTTACAAGTTTCTTCTTGTTGCTGGTGTTCTAACCATCACCTAATTTTCTGTATTATACACTAAGAAAATACAACAAGACACCCAGGCTTTCCACTCCACAAAATTAGTACCAATACAACAACTTAAACATAACTTGGCAGTCTTCCGACCAAAACAAACTGGTCAACAATGAGAATTTCCACAAAGCCAATTGGTGTAGTTATCATCAGACAACACACATTTATTAATGGGCCAAAATGAGGGGTGAACTCAGGAGGAGGGGCGAGGGGCGAGTACCTGGCACCTGAAAACCAGACGCTTCGGGTAGATAAGCCTCGTTAGTTTGGTTGGTAGCTCATCTAGGAGAAGGAAAACTCTGATTTCAAACCCCCTGCTGCTTGGATAGTGGAGTAAACAATAAACAAACCGGTGGAATGCAAGGAGAAACCAACATTGTACATTCCCAAGGACAATCATGACAATCCACAATTCTTTGAATCATAACGACGTCAATGTGGGTTCCAGTGAAACCACCTTGTTCGGTAGGGACTATCACGTGCAACGGTGATACCAAATCGTCATCCAACTACTGTACGCAAAGAAAACACAAGTAATACAGTACTACATCCTGTATATCTAGTGTGTAATATAGTACTACATCCTGCATATCTAGTGTGTAATATAGTACTACATTCTGCATATCTAAAGTATAATACAGTAATGTACCTTTGAAACAGTATCACGGCACCACTGAAACAGAAAGTGCGCCTATGACTAGCAGCCACTATAACAGATATGTATGACTACTGGTTTGATTGAATCTTCTTGTGGAGTACAGTTTCAACTTACAAGTTTCTTCTTGTTGCTGGTGTTCTAACCATCACCTAATTTTCTGTATTATACACTAAGAAAATACAACAAGACACCCAGGCTTTCCACTCCACAAAATTAGTACCAATACAACAACTTAAACATAACTTGGCAGTCTTCCGACCAAAACAAACTGGTCAACAATGAGAATTTCCACAAAGCCAATTGGTGTAGTTTATCATCAGACAACACACATTTATTAATGGGCCAAAATGAGGGGTGAACTCATGATGATGGGAATGTAGCCATCAGGCTGAACAGAAATTCACAGTAACAAATGCCCGGCGTGAAATGTCTACGCCACATGGGCAAGGAAAACCTTACAATGATTTATTCATACCAAAAACCATACTTACAAGCTTACCAAGGACTGCAGCCACACAGAAAAAACAAACTAAACTAATTCTAACAACGACAAGACTCGCTCTACCCCATTCTCGTTCGCCCAAACACGTCCATCCAGTTCAACGTTCACACAAAGACTGCCTCACGACCGGCTTTTTTGCACACGAACACTTCTAACGACATTTTGCACACGGGCCTTCCTAACGACATAAGTTGTGGTCTACGCAAACACAATTTTTAGCACTACACAAATAATCTCTGAACAGAATTGCTATTCTGTTACACCTTATGTACAATGGACAGATACACGATACTGATATATTTATGTTATTTTTGGTGCGACATAGCGTATATTTTATGAAAGAAATAATAAAATATTTACACTGAGTATGCAATAAAACAGTTCCGTCCTGATTGTTCGTTTCCTTCTTTCTATTGTCTTGTTACCATCGTACTTTTAACTTGTGAAGTGATATTTCAGCCATGGAATCTTTACCCTAAACAAGATCTTGCAAGCCTTAATATTAGACTTTAATACAAAACTTAGGAACAGTTTTATTAATTACCAAGCACACACTTGCAAATATACAGGACGAAGAAATACACAAGGAAAAGAAAATCTCCAGATTCACATGTATGCGCTGAGTGTGCACAAATTTTGGGGGGAACCTGAATGAAAATAGACAGTTTAGTATCACGAGATCACGCCAAGAGAGTCACATACAGAATGAGCTGCCTTCGCATACAAAGTTTTGTTTCTGATTTTGGGACGTCTAACTCCAGAACTGACGCTTTACAAAATAACCCGAGGGGGACTGAATATTTCGTCTCCAGAGTTGCTCAAAAATTTAGAAGCTGAACAAAAAGTGTTTTGAAGAAAACATAATTACTTGCTAAACGGATTAGGAAATCATTACTGTATTCTCCTTTAAATGGAAGTATTGATCCCATCTTTGAGAACTTAACGCGTTTTGGCAGACAGCTTCCAGTGGCGGAGTTGCTCAGAAGCTAGCAGGTGGGTACAGACGTTAGAAGATCATTGCTTGCATAGACCTGGTTTAGTTTAAGGTGTGATCTTAGACTGTGGCCATGGTGTAGTGTAAGGTCTGATCTTAGACTGTAGTCATGGTGTAATGTAAGGTCTGATCTTAGACTGCAGGCAAGATGTAATGTAAGGTCTGATCTTAGACTGCAGGCAAGATGTAATGTAAGGTCTGATTTTAGACTGCAGGCAAGATGTAATGTAAGGTCTGATCTTAGACTGCAGGCAAGATGTAATGTAAGGTCTGATCTTAGACTGCAGGCAAGATGTAATGTAAGGTCTGATCTTAGACTGTAGTCATGGTGTAATGTAGGGTCTGATCTTAGACTGCAGGCAAGATGTAATTTTTGTAAGGTCTGATTTTAGACTGCAGGCAAGATGTAATGTAAGGTCTGACCTTAGACTGCAGGCAAGATGTAATGTAAGGTCTGATCTTAGACTGTAGTCATGGTGTAATGTAAGGTCTGATCTTAGACTGCAGGCAAGATGTAATGTAAGGTCTGATCTTAGACTGCAGGCAAGATGTAATGTAAGGTCTGATCTTAGACTGCAGGCAAGATGTAATGTAAGGTCTGATCTTAGACTGTAGTCATGGTGTAATGTAAGGTCTGATCTTAGACTGCAGGCAAGATGTAATGTAAGGTCTGATCTTAGACTGTAGTCATGGTGTAATGTAAGGTCTGATCTTAGACTGCAGGCAAGATGTAATGTAAGGCCTGATCTTAGACTGCAGGCAAGATGTAATGTAAGGTCTGATCTTAGACCGTAGTCATGGTGTAATGTAAGGTCTGATCTTAGACTGCAGGCAAGATGTAATGTAAGGTATGATTTTAGACTGCAGTCATGATGTAGGATAAGGTCTGATCTTGGACTATTCATAATGCAATCTGATTTTAGACAAAACGTGTGCTTTAACAGGTCTGGCCATAAAATTGGTGTAATCTTTGTAATGTACAACGTGTTTGTTTCATTCATTCACCCTGTCAGTAGACAAGCTCACATAGACAGATACACACAGACAACACACACACGCTCACATACAGACACACAGACAGGCACTCTGACTCTCGCCGGCACAGACATATACAGACACGCCCTCATGCACGTGCACACACACACACACACACACACTTTAGCACGCACACTGATGGAACTTGTGTGTATCTGATTGTTTGATGTGCCTTCTCTTGTGTGTATCTGATTGTTTGATGTGCCTTCTCTTGTGTGTATCTGATTGTTTGATGTGCCTTCTCTTGTGTGTATCTGATTGTTTGATGTGCCTTCTCTTGCAGTTTTATGCCCCACCATTGCAGAGATTCCCACTCTCTGCCATGTTTGTCGTGCAGATCTTTCTTTCTATTCAAACCTCATCGATTACATTCTCCATTACAAACTTCACCAGTCTCATGTGTACTATTTACGTGTATCTTTCAGTACATAGTGTACTGTCTGTCTATTTGTCTGCCTTCTTGTGTGCTTCTAATAATCGACCAGTCTTGACATAGGGATACTTGTGAATGTTGCTTTGAACACAGTGCACTGCATGTTTTACTGGAAAATATTTACATGACGCATAAATAATCGTGTACTTTCTGGTTCATGTAAGTGAAGCCAGCCATAAACAAAATTTATTAAAAACTAAACTCATTCCACACGAGCAAAAAGTGAAGGATTACATTCAGATCACATTCATATGTGAATGTTTTCCCTGGGCCGGCGAGGCTGAATGAGGGCACCATGGAAAAATCCTTGGAAAACAAATGGCCGCTGCAGCAGGCCAGGGAGTTGATGTGGGACCGGCCGAATAAAATAAATACATTTCTTGAGAGATTTGGTGAGAGATATCAGGTTTCAGAGCGGTGGGATATATTATTTCTGAGAGAGATGGGAAGAACTAAAATAGTTAGAACAATGGCTTTTGTCCAGTTGTTACACTCTCAGAGACTACGTGCCATCGTGTAAGGTGGGAAAGAGAGAGAGAGAGAGAGAAGAGAGAGAGAAGACACTGCATAATGACACTTTTCTCAGCGATAAATCACTTGTGACAGTTTCAAAATCCTTTGAAAGTAGATACTCTATAGTATGTCAAATTCTACATTTTCTACATTTGTTGCTTAGATTTTCTACATCTTTCGACTTTATATTTCTTTTTGAATAGCTCATTGTCTACTTTATATAGATAAATGAAACCAATATAGGATAAGGTCTGATCTTGGACTATTCATAATGCAATCTGATTTTAGACAAAACGTGTGCTTTAACAGGTCTGGCCATAAAATTGGTGTAATCTTTGTAATGTACAACGTGTTTGTTTCATTCATTCACCCTATCAGTAGACAAGCTCACATAGACAGATACACACAGACAACACACACACGCTCACATACAGACACACAGACAGGCACTCTGACACTCGCCGGCACAGACATATACAGACACGCCCTCATGCACGTGCACACACACACACACACACACACTTCAGCACGCACACTGATGGAACTTGTGTGTATCTGATTGTTTGATGTGCCTTCTCTTGTGTGTATCTGATTGTTTGATGTCCCTTCTCTTGTGTGTATCTGACTGTTTGATGTGCCTTCTCTTGTGTGTATCTGATTGTTTGATGTGCCTTCTCTTGTGTGTATCTGATTGTTTGATGTGCCTTCTCTTGTGTGTATCTGATTGTTTGATGTCCCTTCTCTTGTGTGTATCTGACTGTTTGATGTGCCTTCTCTTGTGTGTATCTGATTGTTTGATGTGCCTTCTCTTGTGTGTATCTGATTGTTTGATGTGCCTTCTCTTGTGTATCTGATTGTTTGATGTCCCTTCTCTTGTGTGTATCTGACTGTTTGATGTGCCTTCTCTTGTGTGTATCTGATTGTTTGATGTGCCTTCTCTTGTGTGTATCTGATTGTTTGATGTGCCTTCTCTTGTGTGTATCTGATTGTTTGATGTGCCTTCTCTTGTGTGTATCTGATTGTTTGATGTGCCTTCTCTTGTGTGTATCTGATTGTTTGATGTGCCTTCTCTTGTGTGTATCTGATTGTTTGATGTGCCTTCTCTTGTGTGTATCTGATTGTTTGATGTGCCTTCTCTTGCAGTTTTATGCCCCACCATTGCAGAGATTCCCACTCTCTGCCATGTTTGTCGTGCAGATCTTTCTTTCTATTCAAACCTCATCGATTACATTCTCCATTACAAACTTCAGCAGTCTCATGTGTACTATTTACGTGTATCTTTCAGTACATAGTGTACTGTCTATTTGTCTGCCTTCTTGTGTGCTTCTAATAATCGACCAGTCTTGACATAGGGATACTTGTGAATGTTGCTTTGAACACAGTGCACTGCATGTTTTACTGGAAAATATTTACATGACGCATAAATAATCGTGTACTTTCTGGTTCATGTAAGTGAAGCCAGCCATAAACAAAATTTATTGAAAACTAAACTCATTCCACCCGAGCAAAAAGTGAAGGATTACATTCAGATCACATTCATATGTGAATGTTTTCCCTGGGCCGGCGAGGCTGAATGAGGGCACCATGGAAAAATCCTTGGAAAACAAATGGCCGCTGCAGCAGGCCAGGGAGCTGATGTGGGACCGGCCGAATAAAATAAATACATTTCTTGAGAGATTTGGTGAGAGATATCAGGTTTCAGAGCGGTGGGATATATTATTTCTGAGAGAGATGGGAAGAACTAAAATAGTTAGAACAATGGCTTTTGTCCAGTTGTTACACTCTCAGAGACTACGTGCCATCGTGTAAGGTGGGAAAGAGAGAGAGAGAGAGAGAAGAGAGAGAGAAGACACTGCATAATGACACTTTTCTCAGCGATAAATCACTTGTGACAGTTTCAAAATCCTTTGAAAGTAGATACTCTATAGTATGTCAAATTCTACATTTTCTACATTTGTTGCTTAGATTTTCTACATCTTTCGACTTTATATTTCTTTTTGAATAGCTCATTGTCTACTTTATATAGATAAATGAAACCAATATAGGAAATAAAAATGGATGCGTGCTAAAATGTCTTTCAGGTGACTAAGATTGACTAAAGAAAGCGGCGATACTGGCAACAGTTATAAGTTTGATCTAGAATATTTGTACTGTCTCCTTCTCTCTCATCTCCCTCTCTATCTGTCTGTCTGTCTCTCTCTCTCTCTCTCTCATACACACACATGCACACAACCTTCCCTATCCACAAGGGCCACTACTACAGACCCTGTCTGCCTCAGCTTATCTCCCTTCCTGGGTCCCTGCTTACCTAAATGTTCTCTTCATGTCTTCTTGCGCCTTCTTTCCCCATCTTTGTCTTCATCATGTCCCTCCAGTATCCGGCAAAGTAGCCGCATATCAAGGGACGTAACCATTAATAAATATGGACGATTCCTTGTTACAAAAATAGAACGGAGATGCTGTACCTCAACAACTTGACGACATCAGCTGCGCAGAACACCAACGTGTATCTCTAGGAAGAAGAAGAAGAAGAGAATAGGCTTTTTTTAACAACGCCTGAAGTCTTATACGTGGTTGTGTTTGAGTGTGTGTCTGTGTGTTTGTGTGTATGTGTGTTTATATGCGTTTGTGTGTATTTATATGTGTGGGTGAGTCCGCTCTACCGCGGGTGAGTTTCGTCTGACAAGTTTCTCCTATTTTCGCCACGTGACCCACCCACAATAACTTGTTGTCTGTCATTCCGGAAGTGATTAGTGCCTGGGTTGAAGAGTGCTATACTTAAACACAATGATAAACAGTTTGGTAGGATCATCATTATCATCGCCATCATCCGCGTCATAAATAATTCCCTTCTATTGTTTGTATAACCAGACAACTCAAGATGTTTGCACACACGAGTCGACGTCACGTGACAATGGTTTTCTGTCATTTTAAAAAGAAAAATTATTTTACAGAACTTTATTTCTGAGAAAATGATGGGCCTTCACAGCACAACGGACTCTGGTCGTAATATTCAAAGGACTCCCCAGAGTTTACAAAAAGTCTAACAAGCAGATAAAAAAATGGCTAAGATATTTTTTTCTTGTCGTTTAAATACTCTCTTGGCGAGCATTTTGATAGTCTCAGAATTCAGCATTGAGCGTCTCTCTATAAAGAGTTCACCTGGGTCCCGCAATACCCGAACCCAGCGTCTAATCACGAGATCATGCTGTAGAATGATTAAGGATATAAACTAGAGTGAACAGTGGACGATATAAATGTAGAATGATGAAGGATATAAACGTAAATTAATAAAAGATATAAATGCAGACAAATAAAGGATAAATATAAAACAATGGCGGATATAAATATAGAATGGTGAAGTATGTAACAGTGAAGTGGAATAAAGAAGTAGAAGGATGAGAGATACAAATATAGAATGATGAAGGATACAAATATAGAATGATCAAGTATATAAATAAAGAATGATCAGGGATATAAATATAGAATGATCAGGGATATAAATATAGAATGATCAAGGATATAAATACAAAATGGTCAAAGATATAAATATAGAATTATCAGGGATATAAATATAGAATGATGAAGGATACAAATATAGAATGATGAAGGATACAAATATAGAATAATGAAGGATACAAATATAGAATGATGAAGGATACAAATATAGAATGATGAAGGATATAAATGAAGAATGCCGAAAGATATATATATATATATATATATATATAACAATGAATTATATACATACAGAATGCTGAAATGTATACGAACTGTATCTAAAAAGTTCTGTCAATGGTCCGATATCTCAACAGCAACATGGGCCAGGTGCGTGGTCATACACGTGGCTGTCCAGAGACACATTGAGAAGCGCCACCTAGCGTGGAGTACACGTGACTGACAGGGTAAACCCGCCTGCGGGCAGTTGAATGTAGTCAGTATGAGAGGCAAGGTCACAGTTCAATGGAGCAAAGAGTGAACTTCAAGTTCTGCTACAAATTGGGGAAAACGGCGACGGAGATGCATGAAATGTTGGTGCAAGTGTATGGGACGGAAGCCATAACCATAAAATGTGTTTACGACTGGTTCAAAGGTTTTAAAGACTGGAAGGAAACGTCTGAGGATGAGCCACGTTCGGGTCGGCCATCGACAAGCAGAAACACAGGCATGATCCGTGTGCGATAATTCTTGGCTCAGCTTGGCGTACCTGTTTTCGATCAACCACCGTACTCCCCTGATCTGGCGCCTGCGGACTTCTTTCTGTTTCCCTGCCTGAAAAGCCCCATGAAAGGCGCACGTTTTGCGGTCGTGATGGGAATCCAAGAATGTGTGACAGCGGTTCTGCCATCGATTCCTAAAGAGGCCTTTGCTGACAGTTTCCAGAAGCTTTATGAACATTGCCAAAAGTGTGTTGTTAAGGATGGCGTATATTTTTAAGTCCAATAAAGGTAATGTGTTTTTATCTTCTGTTTTGCTTGTTTTCTGATGCCATTCGCCGAACGTTTTAGACACAACCCGTAAATGTATGATAATGAACTATAGATATACAGAATAATGAAAGAGATAAAGATAGAATGATTAAAATGTGTAATTATAAGAAAACAGTTTTAGAAAAATAAATTCTCAAGTTTCTGACCAGTTTTGCTGCGTTCATACAACAGATAAAGGTGTGTACAAGTCAAGACATTCACATAGAACAGACAAAGATACGGACAAGTCAAGACACTCATGTACAACAAAGATACGCACAAGTCAAGACACTCATATACAACAGACAAAGATATATACAAGCCAAGACACTCATATTCAGTAAACAAATACCGATGTTAATGAAGAAGACATAATAACACATCATATAAGAGACAAACATAACAAGCCATAATAAAAGTAAACA
Source organism: Achatina immaculata (assembly GCA_009760885.1). Classification (NCBI taxonomy): domain Eukaryota; kingdom Metazoa; phylum Mollusca; class Gastropoda; order Stylommatophora; family Achatinidae; genus Lissachatina; species Lissachatina immaculata. Next base: position 27,015,204 of record CM019702.1, read on the forward strand.
GAATTAAAATGAAACCTTTTACCCGCCTGACATTGATTACTTCTAGCTGCTGAAAAGACTGACCCAGAGAAGCCGCAGTATTTATGGGATATGAAAGCGCATATTCTCTCCCTTGCCACAATTAATCTCCATGTTTAATCTAACATGTATTGGACCCTGTCTCCTGTCCATTTATCTTCCTTCTTCTTAATCTGAGTGGATAAGGTCCTTCGGTGCAAGTCTTTCTTCCCTCGTCTTTTATTTTCTCTTCATTTCCCTGTTCCAGCGCTTGCCCGTCATCGCTTACATCGTCAGCGAGATGCTCTAATGTCCTTCTATGATAAAGCACCGGTTCGTGTTCTATTCAGCAAGAAAGACAACTACCTGTCAATGTGTTGCTTTCACGGCACCGCTAAACACGCATTACTAAACCACTAAATATGTAATATTAAACCACTAAACACGCATTACTAAACCACTAAATAAGTAATATTAAACCACTAAACACGCATTACTAAACCACTAAATACGTAATATTAAACCACTAAACACGCATTACTAAACCACTAAATACGTAATACTAAACCACTAAACACGCATTACTAAACCACTAAATACGTAATATTAAACCACTAAACACGCATTACTAAACCACTAAATACGTAATATTAAACCACTAAACACGCATTACTAAACCACTAAACACGTATTACTAAACCACTAAACACGTATTGCTAAACCACTAAACACGTACTACTGCAACACTAAACACATATAACAAGTGTTGAGCCCGGTATGGCCAACTATTAACGTGTATTGCATCTACTTAGGATGGTGTGTGAGATGTGTTACACACCAACTGAGCAAGTATTTGACTCTTGAATACTTCACGTCATTATTACACCAGACATTGACTTACTGCTTCACACATGACAACAACAACGTTACATTGATATACACCATGTAATAATAACAACCCAGATAACAATAACACACCATTACAAATCAATACACGAACTTGACCAGTACAAGAGTAACAGCTCAACTCAACAGTTGGCACACTCAGCATCACAGTTGGCACACTCAACATGAATCCAAAGAGCACATGATTCAGCAGTTACAAAAGATAGCAAAAGTTTAATGATGAGATCCCCTTTTGCAAATGAGTGCCATAGACGAACGTGGGACTGGAATCTGATGAGAAGACGATCAAAGTGAGTACAGAAAAACTGTCCGGGCGACTAACATCGCCATATACTGTCACACTGTCACACATAAAAAACATACTAACTTCATAATCTCTCTCTCTCTCACACACACACACACATATATATATATATATATATATATATATATATATATATATATATATATACCTTATTAAATCGAGTGTGTGGGAAGAGTGAAAGATGGAGTGATAAATGGCAGATTGTAAGACGAGCCTGGTAGCCCAATTCTTCACCCTTTTAAAATGAAGATCATTCATTCATTCGTTCGTTCATCAAACACTCCAACATAACTTCTATCACGAATCTATTCCACGTCCAAAAACTACATAGCATCTCTAACACACGTTTTGTCGTGAAAAGGACAAACAAGCAAAACTAACACTAGGACTGAAAGCATGCTAGCAGACGTCCCACAACAACCCTAACACACAACCTCTCTCTTCAAGCGCTCGTGAATCCCTCCAGCTCAGGCGTCGTGACTGAACTCTCCAATCAGAAGAGGGAGACAATTCTTTCTCTTGCAGCATTCTTCGCCTTGGTCTTCCTCTCTTTCTTTTTCCCATTATGTACCCTTCCAAGATGGTTTTCTCTAGATTATCATGACGTTTAATGTGTACAAAATATTTAAGTTTTCTCTCTTTAATCCTCTTTACTAGCCAGCCTTCTTCAATATTAAGCTCTTGTAGTATAGATATATTTGTTCTTTTTTGTGTCCACGATATTTGGAGAACTCTTCTGTAGCATTTACATTCAAAGACATTTATGTGTTTCTCAGCTGTTTTGTTAAGTGTCCAGGTCTCACAGGCATATGTTGCGATGGGAAAAATGCATGCCCTTAAAAATCTTATTTTTGTGGTTCTGTCTGTTCATCTCCATAGATTCTTTAGTTGTTTTATTTTCTGAAGACCAATAGATGTCCTCCTTTTAATTTCCCTCATTGTATCTCCATTATTAGTTAGTAGTGATCCAAAATATTCAAAACTCTCCACTTCTTCCAGTTTTTCCTCATTGATAGATATATTAGCTGCCTTATTTGTTTTGTCATCAATTTAGTTTTCTTCGCATAAAGATAGAGGTTTTGCTCTTCACTATTCTTACGGACTGGCATAATTAGTTTTTCTGTTACATACCTACATATTCCTATTTTGATCTCTATATTTGTATATTCTATCTTTCGTTTCTGATTTTTTTCTTTGTACATTCCATCTCATTAGATGCTATCTGCATAGCTTATTTTCATTTTTGCAACTGAACGAAAGTAAAAATGACTGTTCAGATCAGCGCTTCTTCAACTTGTTACCCCAGGAAACATCTTCTGCAACTTGTTACCCCAGGAAACATCTTCTCCAACTTGTTACCTCAGGAAACATCTTCTCCACCTTGTTACCTCAGGAAACATCTTCTCCAACTTGTTACCTCAGGAAACATCTTCTCCAACTTATTACCTCAGGAAACATCTTCTCCACCTTGTTACCTCAGGAAACATCTTCTCCACCTTGTTACCTCAGGAAACAGCTCAACTCAACAGTTGGCTCACTCAGCATCACAGTTGGCACACTCAACATGAATCCAAAGAGCACATGATTCAGCAGTTACAAAAGATAGCAAAAGTTTAATTATGAGATCCCCTTTTGCAAATGAGTGCCATAGACGAACGTGGGATTGGAATCTGATGAGAAGACGATCAAAGTGAGTACAGAAAAACTGTCCGGGCGATTAACATCGCCATATACTGTCACACTGTCACACATAAAAAAACATACTAACTTCATAATCTCTCTCTCTCTCTCTCTCTCTCTCTCTCACACACACACACACATATATATATACCTTATTAAATCGAGTGTGTGGGAAGAGTGAAAGATGGGGTGATAAATGGCAGATTGTAAGACGAGCCTGGTAGCCCAATTCTTCACCCTTTTAAAATGAAGATCATTCATTCATTCGTTCGTTCATCAAACACTCCAACATAACTTCTATCACGAATCTATTCCACGTCCAAAAACTACATAGCATCTCTAACACACGTTTTGTCGTGAAAAGGACAAACAAGCAAAACTAACACTAGGACTGAAAGCATGCTAGCAGACGTCCCACAACAACCCTAACACACAACCTCTCTCTTCAAGCGCTCGTGAATCCCTCCAGCTCAGGCGTCGTGACTGAACTCTCCAATCAGAACAGGGAGACAATTCTTTCTCTTGCAGCATTCTTCGCCTTAGTCTTCCTCTCTTTCTTTTTCCCATTATGTACCCTTCCAAGATGGTTTTCTCTAGATTATCATGACGTTTAATGTGTCCAAAATATTTAAGTTTTCTCTCTTTAATCCTCTTTACTAGCCAGCCTTCTTCAATATTAAGCTCTTGTAGTATAGATATATTTGTTCTTTTTTGTGTCCACGATATTTGGAGAACTCTTCTGTAGCATTTACATTCAAAGACATTTATGTGTTTCTCAGCTGTTTTGTTAAGTGTCCAGGTCTCACAGGCATATGTTGCGATGGGAAAAATGCATGCCCTTAAAAATCTTATTTTTGTGGTTCTGTCTGTTCATCTCCATAGATTCTTTAGTTGCTTTACTTTCTGAAGACCAATAGATGTCCTCCTTTTAATTTCCCTCATTGTATCTCCATTATTAGTTAGTAGTGATCCAAAATATTCAAAACTCTCCACTTCTTCCAGTTTTTCCTCATTGATAGATATATAAGCTGCCTTATTTGTTTTGTCATCAATTTAGTTTTCTTCGCATAAAGATAGAGGTTTTGCTCTTCACTATTCTTACGGACTGGCATAATTAGTTTTTCTGTTACATACCTATATATTCCTATTTTGATCTCTATCTTTGTATATTCTATCTTTCGTTTCTGATTTTTTTTCTTTGTACATTCCATCTCATTAGATGCTATCTACATAGCTTATTTTCATTTTTGCAACTGAACGAAAGTGAAAAAATGAATGTTCAGATCAGCGCTTCTCCAACTTGTTACCCCAGGAAACATCTTCTGCAACTTGTTACCTCAGGAAACATCTTCTGCAACTTGTTACCTCAGGAAACATCTTCTCCAACTTGTTACCCCAGGAAACATCTTCTGCAACTTGTTACCTCAGGAAACATCTTCTCCAACTTGTTACCCCAGGAAACATCTTCTGCAACTTGTTACCTCAGGAAACATCTTCTCCAACTTGTTACCTCAGGAAACATCTTCTCCAACTTGTTACCCAGGGAAACATTTTCTCTAACTTGTTACCCCGGGAAAAATTTTCTCTAACTTGTTACCCTGGGAAACATCTTCTCCAACTTGTTACCCTGGGAAACATTTTCTCTAACTTGTTACCCTGGGAAACATTTTCTCTAACTTGTTACCCTGGGAAACATCTTCTCCAACTTGTTACCCTGGGAAACATCTTCTCCAACTTGTTACCCTGGGAAATAGTTTCTCCAACTTGTTACCCCAGGAAACATCTTCTGCAACTTGTTACCTCAGGAAACATCTTCTCCAACTTGTTACCCCAGGAAACATCTTCTGCAACTTGTTACCTCAGGAAACATCTTCTCCAACTTGTTACCTCAGGAAACATCTTCTCCAACTTGTTACCCAGGGAAACATTTTCTCTAACTTGTTACCCCGGGAAAAATTTTCTCTAACTTGTTACCCTGGGAAACATCTTCTCCAACTTGTTACCCTGGGAAACATTTTCTCTAACTTGTTACCCTGGGAAACATTTTCTCTAACTTGTTACCCTGGGAAACATCTTCTCCAACTTGTTACCCTGGGAAACATCTTCTCCAACTTGTTACCCTGGGAAATAGTTTCTCCAACTTGTTACCTCAGGAAACATCTTCTCCAACTTGTTACCTTGGGAAACATTTTCTCCAACTTGTTACCCTGGGAAACATTTTAGAAAGTTCTCAAGTCTCAACATCAGCATTACTGTACGTACAGCTCACGGCACATGAGTGCCACGGATCCAGTACGTTACATGTATAACAATATAACTGCAGCTCTCCAGAACGTTACAGTTATAATAATATAACTGCAGCTCTCCAGAACGTTACAGTTATAATAATATAACTGCAGCTCTCCAGAACGTTACAGTTATAATAATATAACTGCAGCTCTCCAGAACGTTACAGTTATAATAATATAAAACAGAATTCTTTCTTCGTTTATTATGTACTGTACTTGCTTGTATTACTGAACACTAAACTCGTGTTTACACATACTCTGTTCTGTACTGTGCCTATTACGTTTTAATTTGAGCATTAGGCCCAGTGACACAACAGACGTTACATTGGCATACTCCGTGTAACAAGACAACCCAGATAAGAAAAACCTCAGCTACACATTAATACACAACATGACCAGTTACATGTAATCAACTAACTCAACACCACAGTTGACACTTAACAAGAATCCAATAACCACAGGATTCAGCAGACACAAATCCGTAAATGTTTAATGATGAAATCCCATTTGTTCGATGTGTGTTGCCATGATGTGGAGTGTAAACTTGAAGAAAATAATTACAAATGATAATAAAAAATATGTCCGGGCGACTAACATCGCCATGGGACCAAATCAGACATTCAACCTTGACCAAACATGGCAACTTCGAAATTACACATGACCTTCAATCTGACATTACTACCTTGTCCAAAACAGGACAAATCAAACACACAATCTACATGACTACTACAACATTCGTCCTAAAAAGAACAACCCATCAACTACAGCAATTTTTTTGTCCTAAAAAGGACAGTCCATCTAACTTACATACTGAACTAAAAAATCTCTACATCCCTTCTAGAATTAAACACTACAACCTGTCACTACAACATTCTGACCCAAACTGTTCTCTCAAACTCGTTCATACATCCCACCTACCAGAATCCACGTGACTCAGTTCTCCCTCGGAACACGAGATACTTTCTCCGTGCTTAGCATAAACAGATGAGTTGTGCTCTATTAGACCACAACAACAGGGTTTCTCACAAAACAATCTGCAGCTCTCCAGAACGCTAAATTTATAACAATATAACTGCAGCTCTCCAGAACTTTACAGATATAACAATATAACTGCAGCTCTCCAGAACGTTACAGATATAACAATATAACTGCAGCTCTCCAGAATGTTACAGATATAACAATATAACTGCACCTCTCCAGAATGTTACAGATATAACAATATAACTGCAGCTCTCCAGAATGTTACAGATATAACAATATAACTGCAGCTCTCCAGAATGTTACAGATATAACAATATAGCTGCAGCTCTCCAGAATGTTACAGATATAACAATATAGCTGCAGCTCTCCAGAATGTTACAGATATAACAATATAACTGCAGCTCTCCAGAATGTTACAGATATAACAATATAACTGCAGCTCTCCAGAATGTTACAGATATAACAATATAACTGCAGCTCTCCAGAATGTTACAGATATAACAATATAACTGCAGCTCTCCAGAATGTTACAGATATAACAATATAGCTGCAGCTCCCCTGACCAGACTGGTAGACAATATGTAACTTCAGTTCTCCAGACCAGACTGGTAGACAATATATAACTTCAGTTCTTCTGATCAGACTGGTAAACAATATATAACTTCAGTTCTCTTGATCAGACTGGTAGACAATATGTAACTTCAGTTCTCTTGACCAGACTGGTAGACAATATATAACTTCAGTTCTCTTGACCAGACTGGTAGACAATATATAACTTCAGTTCTCATGACCAGACCAGACTGGTAGACAATATATAACTTCAGTTCTATTGACCAGACCAGACTGGTACACAACATATAACTTCAGTTCTATTGACCAGACTGGTAGACAATATATAACTTCAGTTCTATTGATCAGACTGGCAGACAACATATAACTTCAGTTCTCATGACCAGACTGGCAGACAACATATAACTTTAGTTCTGCTGACCAGACTGGCAGACAACATATAACTTCAGTTCTCCTGACCAGACTGGCAGACAATATATAACTTCAGTTCTCCTGACCAGACTGGCAGACAACATATAACTTCAGTTCTCTTGACCAGACTGGCAGACAACATATAACTTCAGTTCTCATGACCAGACTCGTAGACAACATATAACTTCAGTTCTCATGACCAGACTCGTAGACAACATATAACTTCAGTTCTCCTGACCAGACTGGCAGACAATATATAACTTCAGTTCTCATGACCAGACTCGTAGACAACATATAACTTCAGTTCTCCTGACCAGACTGGCAGACAATATATAACTTCAGTTCTCCTGATCAGACTGGCAGACAATATATAACTTCAGTTCTCCTGATCAGACTGGCAGACAATATATAACTTCAGTTCTCTTGACCAGACTGGCAGACAACATATAACTTCAGTTCTCTTGACCAGACTGGCAGACAACATATAACTTCAGTTCTCTTGACCAGACTGATAGACAACATATAACTTCAGTTCTCTTGACCAGACTGGCAGACAACATATAACTTCAGTTCTCTTGACCAGACTGGCAGACAATATATAACTTCAGTTCTCTTGACCAGACTGGCAGACAATATATAACTTCAGTTCTACTGGTAGCGGGGCTTCTTGCCGCCCTCCACAAAACTTCAGAAATGATCATTATTGTTATATCACGACTCCCGGAAGAGCCCTTGTTGAGAAGCCCTGATCAAAGAGTTCAACAGGGACAGCAAACCATGCTGATAAAGACCCTGTCTTACTTCCTCCCTGTGTTTTAGGAAACGGTGGTCAAATCCCTTCAGAACTGCCACCAGGCATAGACTTGGGAAACTGTTGGGCCAGCTCGCAGAGACGCATCTTCGAACCTCCGCCCTCGAGCCATAAGGAAGTCGTATTGACCTTTCCTGACTCAGTTTGATGCAGGTTATTAAAACCTTTACCACAAACTGTTTGTTAAAACTTTACCACAAACTGTTTGTTAAAACTTTACCACAAACTGTTTGTTAAAACTTTATCACAAACTGTTTGTTAAAACTTTATCACAAACTGTTTGTTAAAACTTTATCACAAACTGTTTGTTAAAACTTTATCACAAACTGTTTGTTAAAACTTTACCGCAAATTGTTTTGTTAAAACTTTATCTCAAACTGTTTGTTAAAACTTTATCACAAACTGTTTGTTAAAATTTTATCACAAACTGTTTGTTAAAACTTTATCACAAACTGGTTGTTAGATCTGTGACAGAATTGGGGTTGTAACTCAGTAAATTGTTGTCAAAGCTGTTGACCACTGCCTAGGTGAGTTTGCAAGCAAGGAGCCAGTTTTATCTCCGTGTTCCCATTGACCACTTGATCACGGGGTCTGGGGTTTCTTTTTCACGGGACAAAGACTTCTGCTTGAGAGAGAGAGAGAGAGAGAGAGAGAGGGGAGGACGTCTAGTTAGTTTGGTCTCGTGTTGGTTTGAATCATTATGTAGGTTTTCTGTCAGTTTGATTGTCTTTGTAAGGACAAATTGTTGTGTAAATCATTATGTAGTGAAAGTGGTTGTCCTGTTTTTAGGACAAAATTGTGAAATGTGATTCTATTGGAAGTTCTGCACAGAAATTTGGGAATATCTGAGGTCAGTATGTTTTTCAAGTTTGAGTTTGCTTGGCAGATTCATATGGCGATCACAGCTAGCCAGGATAGTTTGTGTACATTTTGTTGATTCCTTCATTTCAGTTCACATTCGCAACTTCCAGTTTGCAACCGCGTTTTGGGGTTCCAATAAAGTTTTTCTTGGTGTTATTACAACTCCTAACTTCAGTTCTCTTGACCAGACTGGCAGACAATATATAACTTCAGTTCTCTTGACCAGACTGGCAGACAATATATAACTTCAGTTCTCTTGACCAGACTGGTAGACAATATATAACTTCAGTTCTCTTGACCAGACTGGTAGACAATATATAACTTCAGTTCTCTTGACCAGACTGGTAGACAATATATAACTTCAGTTCTCTTGACCAGACTGGTAGACAATATATAACTTCAGTTCTCTTGACCAGACTGGTAGACATATATAACTTCACTTCTCTTGACCAGACTGTTAGACAATATATAACTTCAGTTCTCTTGACCAGACTGGTAGACAATATATAACTTCAGTTCTCTTGACCAGACTGGTAGACAATATATAACTTCAGTTCTCTTGACCAGACTGGTAGACAATATATAACTTCAGTTCTCTTGACCAGACTGGTAGACAATATATAACTTCAGTTCTCTTGACCAGACTGGCAGACAATATATAACTTCAGTTCTACTGGTAGCGGGGCTTCTTGCCGCCCTCCACAAAACTTCAGAAATGATCATTATTGTTATATCACGACTCCCGGAAGAGCCCTTGTTGAGAAGCCCTGATCAAAGAGTTCAACAGGGACAGCAAACCATGCTGATAAAGACCCTGTCTTACTTCCTCCCTGTGTTTTAGGAAACGGTGGTCAAATCCCTTCAGAACTGCCACCAGGGCATAGACTTGGGAAACTGTTGGGCCAGCTCGCAGAGACGCATCTTCGAACCTCCGCCCTCGAGCCATAAGGAAGTCGTATTGACCTTTCCTGACTCAGTTTGATGCAGGTTATTAAAACCTTTACCACAAACTGTTTGTTAAAACTTTACCACAAACTGTTTGTTAAAACTTTACCACAAACTGTTTGTTAAAACTTTATCACAAACTGTTTGTTAAAACTTTATCACAAACTGTTTGTTAAAACTTTATCACAAACTGTTTGTTAAAACTTTATCACAAACTGTTTGTTAAAACTTTACCGCAAATTGTTTTGTTAAAACTTTATCTCAAACTGTTTGTTAAAACTTTATCACAAACTGTTTGTTAAAATGTTATCACAAACTGTTTGTTAAAACTTTATCACAAACTGGTTGTTAGATCTGTGACAGAATTGGGGTTGTAACTCAGTAAATTGTTGTCAAAGCTGTTGACCACTGCCTAGGTGAGTTTGCAAGCAAGGAGCCAGTTTTATCTCCGTGTTCCCATTGACCACTTGATCACGGTCTGGGGTTTCTTTTTCACGGGACAAAGACTTCTGCTTGAGAGAGAGAGAGAGAGAGAGGGAGAGGACGTCTAGTTAGTTTGGTCTCGTGTTGGTTTGAATCATTATGTAGGTTTTCTGTCAGTTTGATTGTCTTTGTAAGGACAAATTGTTGTGTAAATCATTATGTAGTGAAAGTGGTTGTCCTGTTTTTAGGACAAAATTGTGAAATGTGATTCTATTGGAAGTTCTGCACAGAAATTTGGGAATATCTGAGGTCAGTATGTTTTTCAAGTTTGAGTTTGCTTGGCAGATTCATATGGCGATCACAGCTAGCCAGGATAGTTTGTGTACATTTTGTTGATTCCTTCATTTCAGTTCACATTCGCAACTTCCAGTTTGCAACCGCGTTTTGGGGTTCCAATAAAGTTTTTCTTGGTGTTATTACAACTCCTAACTTCTGTGATATGCGGAGTCAATGTTAACTGTGCCATTTGTCGTGTATCGTGGTTAAGTTGTCATGTATCGTGGTTGAGTTGTCATGTATCGTGGTTGAGTTGTCATGCATCGTGGTTGAGTTGTCATGTATCGTGGTTGAGTTGTCATGTATCGTGGTTGAGTTGTCATGCATCGTGGTTGAGTTGTCATGCATCGTGGTTGAATTGTCATGTATCGTGGTTGAGTTGTCATGTATCGTGGTTGAGTTGTCATGTATCGTGGTTGAGTTGTCATGTATCGTGGTTGAGTTGGCATTCATATTAGTTTGGCCATGTTCATGTGATCGACAACGTAGTGGTATTGTTATTGTTCGCCTGGGTTGTTGTTGTGTTGTTACTATTTTCAGTTTACACGGAGAATACCTATGTAGAGGTTGTGAGACTTCGTATTGCAGCTAAGTAGAATAACTGTTTAATGGTGTTGTATAGTATTCAGAAAAATGAAATACTGGTCCAGATCTAACCAATCAATTGACCGACCAGTCAACTGATCAAATGATCGACCAATCAGCTAACGGACCAACTAATTAACCAACCAACTCATCGAAAAAATTAACTGATTTGCCATTCATCAAAATGACCAACCAAACATGTGATCGACCAACCAATCATCTAACTAGCCACTTCATCAGCTGACCCCAATCAATTGATCGACCAACCAACCAACTGACCAACAAACCGACTGACTAATCAGCTAACTAACCAACAACTGAATGATTAAATAGCTGACTAACCAACGTAACCGATCAAATGAACGATTAATCAGTTAACTGACCGATGAATCAACTGACCAACCGATCAACGAATCAATCTACAAACAACCCCTCTATCACCTGATTGATGGACTGACCTGCTCACTAGAGAGAAGAGAAGAGAGAGAGAGAGAGAGAGAGAGAGAGAGAGAGAGAGAGAGATTTATGTGTAAATGTTTTTTTTTTCTTCTAAGAGTTTTCGATTTTCAGAAATAACTCGCAACACAGTTAGTTCCCCTACAAGAAAACTGACGGTTGGGTTTAGTTCATGTTCTAGCATATAGAACAAATTTATCTTGCTGTGCTCAGCCCAAACCTGGCAGCGCATCACGCGCGTAGACAGAGTGCTAGCACGCCAAAACGTCTTCTTAAGAAAAGGTCTTCATGCTGCCCAATACTCCAGGCAGATCCCCGTTTATGAGTGGGATTGTTGATTTATGATCCTATTTGTGGCTCTGGGATATTGTGCCACAAGAGCCTGTCTATTTCAGTTTCGATCTGAGTCATACTTTCATTTCATTCTCCTTTCGCTTTCTTATTTATCCTTTCTTATCTTTGGTTTTGTTCTGCTTCTCATCGAAGGAGAGATTTGTTCAAACACGAGACTCAGACTGCTACATATTTGTTTATCGTCTGTTATTCCACAGAATCTTATCGTCATTTCTCGCATTAAGTAAACATTTACTACAGAATTGTCTGAAGCCAAAACTAAGATTGCCCGATGTAACGCAAACACAGAAATAACTAGAGAAATTATGTGTAAGTCAATGTATTATGATCTACAGTTAAATTGTTTAGTTTATCACCAGCTAGTGCTTAACTTACTGATTGTTCAGCTTGTTTTCAGCTCGAGTGTTTAACTTACCTGAAAACAAGTTTAATTTGTCTTTACGAGTGAGTTATTTTCAGGTTAACTTAACCTCCAGCTAGTGTGTTTAACTTGACCTCCAGCTGATATGTTTAACTTGACCTCCAGCTGGTATGTTTAACTTAACCTCCAGCTAGTATGTTTAATTTAACCTCCAGCTGGTATGTTTAATTTTACCTCCAGCTGTAGTCTTTAACTTAATCTACAGCTAGTATGTTTAACTTAACCTACAACTATTGTCTTTAACTTAATCTCCAGCTAGCATGTTTAACTTAACTACACCTAGTATGTTTAACTTACCTACAACTAGCATATTATATATTACCTACAACTCACCTGCCCCCAGATGACTGGCGCACATAAAGCACATGGCGTGTGCATAGAAAGCATGACTGGCCACCAAATCTAGAGATCTCTTCAAAAAAAAAACAGAAGTAGATATGAAAGATGAAAAGCAAGATGTAACGAAGACGAAGCTATAAACCGATGAAAACAGCCTGTTGTGGACAGCAGCAGTGAAGATATATCATCTCCGGCGAAGATGCAGACAAAACTGACAAGCGTTGTCCAAGAATCGTTAATCAAACAGATCGTAATCTGAGAAAGGTTGAAGACTTACAGCTCGAAAGACAGAATCGCAGATTAGAGCGGACAGTTTTTGTTTGTTTGGTTTTTTTTTTAATGTGATTTAACATGCAGAATTTTTTTTTTCAAAAATAGTTTTATAAGCGGAAGAATATTAATTATAATTATGATTTACAGGACAATGAAAGCAAGACGTGAAAGCGAGCACACCAGAAAAATCAGGGGAAACAAGTCCGGAAAAGAAAATCCGAGACAGTCTGGGAGAGAAAGTCTGGGAGAGAAAATCTAGGAGATAAAATATGGGAGAGAAAGTCTGCGAGAGAAAGTTTGGGAAATAAAATTTTGGAGAAAACCTTTTGTGATATAAAATTTGGGAGATAAAATTTGGGAGAGAAAGTCTAGGAGAGAAAATATGAGAAAGTCTGTGAGAGAAAGACTTTGAGAGAAAGTCTGTGAGAGAAAATCTGTGAGAGGAAGTCTACGAGAAAAAGATTGAGGGAAAGTCTGTGAAAGAAATTATACGAGAAAAAGTCTGTGAGACAAAGAGTGTGAGAGAAAGTCTGTGAGAGAAAGTCTATGAGAGAAAGTCTGTGAGAGAAAGTCTGTGAGAGAACAACTGTGAGAGAAAGTCTGTGAGACAAAGTCTATAAGAGAAAGTCTGTGAGAGAACAACTGTGAGAGAAAGTCTGTGAGAGAACAACTGTGAGAGAAAGTCTCTGAGAGAAAGTCTGTGAGACAAAGAGTGTGAGAGAAAGTCTGTGAGACAAAGAGTGTGAGAGAAAGTCTGTCAGGCAAAGAGTGTGAGAGAAAGAATGTGAGAGGAAGTCTGTGAGACAAAGAGTGTGAGAGAACATCTGTGAGAGAAAGTCTGTGAGACAAAGAGTGTGAGAGAAAGACTGTGAGAGAAAGTCTGTGAGACAAAGAGTGTAAGAGAAAGTCTGTGAGACAAAGAGTGTGAGAGAAAGTCCGTGAGACAAAGAGTGTGAGAGAAAATCTGTGAGACAAAGACTGTGACAGAATGTCTGTGAGACAAAGAGTGTGATAGAAAGTCTGTGAGATAAAGAGTGTGAGAGAAAGTCTGTGAGACAAAGAGTGTGAGAGAAAGTCTGTGAGATAAAGAGTGTGAGAGAAATTCTGTTAGGGAAAATCTGTGAAAGAAAGAATGTGAGACACAGAGTATGAGAGAAATTCTGTTAGAGAAAATCTGTGAGAGAAAGTCTGTGAGAGAAAGACTTTGGGACAAAGAGTGTGATAGAATGTATGTGAGACAAAGAGTGTGAGAGAAAGTCTGTGAGACAAAGAGTGTGAGAGAAAGACAGCGAGACAAAGAGTGTGAGAGAAAGTCTGTGAGACAAAGAGTGTGAGAGAAAGTCTGTGAGACAACGAGTGTGAGAGAAAGTCTGTGAGAGAAAGACTTTGGGACAAAGAGTGTGACAGAATGTCTGTGAGACAAAGAGTGTGAGAGAAAGTCTGTGAGACAAAGAGTGTGAGGGAAAGACAGCGAGACAAAGAGTGTGAGAGAAAGTCTGTGAGACAAAGAGTGTGAGAGAAAGTCTGTGAGACAAAGAGTGTGAGAGAAAGTCTGTGAGACAAAGAGTGTGAGAGAAAGTCTGTGAGACACACAGTGTGAGAGAAAGACTGTGAGAGAAAGTCTGTGAGACAAAGAGTGTGAGAGAAAGTCTGTGAGAGAAAATATGTGAGACAAAGAGTGTGAGAGAAAGTCTGTGAGAGAAAGTCTGTGAGACAAAGAGTGTGAGAGAAAGACTGTGAGAGAAAGTCTGTGAGACAAAGACTGTGAGAGTAAGTCTGTGAGGGAAAGACTGTAACAGAAATTCTGTGAGACAAAGAGTGTGACAGAAAGACTGTGACAGAAAGTCTGTGAGACAAAGAGTGTGAGAGAAAGACTGTGACAGAAAGTCTGTGAGACAAAGAGTGTGAGAGAAAGACTGTGAGAGAAAGACTGTGAGAGAAAGTCTGTGAGACAAAGAGTGTGAGAGAAAGACTGTGAGAGAAAGTCTGTGAGACAAAGAGTGTGAGACAAAGACTGTGACAGAAAGTCTTTGAGACAAAGAGTGTGAGAGAAAGACTGTGACAGAAAGTCTGTGAGACAAAGAGTGTGAGAGAAAGTCTATGAGAGAAAGTCTGTGAGACAAAGACTGTGAGAGTAAGTCTGTGAGGGAAAGACTGTGACAGAAATTCTGTGAGACAAAGAGTGTGAGAGAAAGACTGTGACAGAAATTCTGTGAGACAAAGAGTGTGAGAGAAAGACTGTTACAGAAAGTCTGTGAGACAAAGAGTGTGAGAGAAAGTCTGTGAGAGTAAGTCTGTGAGGGAAAGACTGTGACAGAAATTCTGTGAGACAAAGAGTGTGAGAGAAAGACTGTGACAGAAATTCTGTGAGACAAAGAGTGGGAGAGAAAGACTGTGACAGAAAGTCTGTGAGACAAAGTCTGTGAGACAAAGAGTGTGAGAGAAAGACTGTGACAGAAAGTCTTTGAGACAAAGAGTGTGAGAGAAAGACAGTGACAGAAAGTCTGTGAGACAAAGAGTGTGAGAGAAAGACTGTGACAGAAAGTCTGTGAGAGAAAGTCTACGAGATGAAGACTGTGAGAGAAAGAGTATGAGAGAAAGACTGTGAGAGAAAGTCTGTGAGACAAAGAGTGTGAGAGAAAGACTGTGAGAGAAAGACTGTGAGATAAAGTCTGTGAGAGAAAGGCTGTGAGAGAAAGACTGTGAGAGAAAGTCTACGAGATGAAGACTGTGTGAGAAAGACTGTGAGAGAAAGTCTACGATATGAAGACTGTGAGAGAAAGATTATGAGAGAAAGTCTACGAGATGAAGACTGTGAGATAAAGTCTGTGAGAGAAAGACTGTGAGCACAGAAAGTCTACGAGATGGAGACTGTGAGAGAAAGACTGTGAGAGAAAGTCTACGAGATGAAGACTGTGAGAGAAAGACTGTGAGAGAAAGACTGTGAGAGAAAGTCTACGAGATGAAGACTGTGAGAGAAAGTCTACGAGATGAAGACTGAGAGAAAGACTGTGAGAGAAAGTCTACAAGATGAAGACTGTGAGAGAAAGTCTACGAGATGAAAACTGTGAGAGAAAGACTGTGAGAGAAAGTCTGTGAGAGAAAGACTGTGAGAGAAAGCTTGTGAGAGAAAGTCTGTGAGAGAAAGTTGTGAGAGAACAACTGCGAGAGAAAGACTCTGAGAGAAAGTTTACGAGAGAAAGACTGTGAGAGAAAGTCTACGAGAGAAAGTCTGTGAGAGAAAGTCTACGAAATGAAGACTGTGAGAGAAAGTCTGCGAGATGAAAACTGTGAGAGAAAGACTGTGAGAGAAAGTCTGAGAGAAAGTCTGTGAGAGAAAGTCTGTGAAAGACTGTGAGAGAAAGACTGTGATAGAAAGTTTACGAGAGAAAGACTGTGAGAGAAGTCTACGAGAGAAAGTCTGTGAGAGAAAGTCTGTGAGAGAAAGTCTACAAGATGAAGACTGTGAGAGAAAGTCTACGAGATGAAGACTGAGAGAAAGACTGTGAGAGAAAGTCTACAAGATGAAGACTGTGAGAGAAAGTCTACGAGATGAAAACTGTGAGAGAAAGACTGTGAGAAAGTCTGCGAGAGAAAGACTGTGAGAGAAAGCTTGTGAGAGAAAGTCTGTGATAGAAAGTTGTGAGAGAACAACTGCGAGAGAAGACTCTGAGAGAAAGTTTACGAGAGAAAGACTGTGAGAGAAAGTCTACGAGAGAAAGTCTGTGAGAGAAAGTCTACGAAATGAAGACTGTGAGAGAAAGTCTGCGAGATGAAAACTGTGAGAGAAGACTGTGAGAGAAAGTCTGAGAGAAAGTCTGTGAGAGAAAGTCTGTGAAAGACTGTGAGAGAAAGACTGTGATAGAAAGTTTACGAGAGAAAGACTGTGAGAGAAAGTCTACGAGAGAAAGTCTGTGAGAGAAAGACTGTGAGAGAAAGTCTACGAGATGAAGACTGTGAGAGAAAGACTGTGAGAGAAAGACTGTGAGAGAAAGTCTACGAGATGAAGACTGTGAGAGAAAGTCTACGAGATGAAGACTGAGAGAAAGACTGTGAGAGAAAGTCTACAAGATGAAGACTGTGAGAGAAAGTCTACGAGATGAAAACTGTGAGAGAAAGACTGTGAGAGAAAGTCTGTGAGAGAAAGACTGTGAGAGAAAGCTTGTGAGAGAAAGTCTGTGAGAGAAAGTTGTGAGAGAACAACTGCGAGAGAAAGACTCTGAGAGAAAGTTTACGAGAGAAAGACTCTGAGAGAAAGTCTACGAGAGAAAGTCTGTGAGAGAAAGTCTACGAAATGAAGACTGTGAGAGAAAGTCTGCGAGATGAAAACTGTGAGAGAAAGACTGTGAGAGAAAGTCTGAGAGAAAGTCTGTGAGAGAAAGTCTGTGAAAGACTGTGAGAGAAAGACTGTGATAGAAAGTTTACGAGAGAAAGACTGTGAGAGAAAGTCTACGAGAGAAAGTCTGTGAGAGAAAGTCTGTGAGAGAAAGTCTACAAGATGAAGACTGTGAGAGAAAGTCTACGAGATGAAGACTGAGAGAAAGACTGTGAGAGAAAGTCTACAAGATGAAGACTGTGAGAGAAAGTCTACTAGATGAAAACTGTGAGAGAAAGACTGTGAGAGAAAGTCTGCGAGAAAAAGACTGTGAGAGAAAGCTTGTGAGAGAAAGTCTGTGAGAGAAAGTTGTGAGAGAACAACTGCGAGAGAAAGACTCTGAGAGAAAGTTTACGAGAGAAAGACTGTGAGAGAAAGTCTACGAGAGAAAGTCTGTGAGAGAAAGTCTACGAAATGAAGACTGTGAGAGAAAGTCTGCGAGATGAAAACTGTGAGAGAAAGTCTGAGAGAAAGTCTGTGAGAGAAAGTCTGTGAAAGACTGTGAGAGAAAGACTGTGATAGAAAGTTTACGAGAGAAAGACTGTGAGAGAAAGTCTACGAGAGAAAGTCTGTGAGAGAAAGACTGTGAGAGAAAGTTTACGAGATGAAGACTGTGAGAGACAGTAACTAACGAGACTTCTCTAAAGCATTTATAGATATAACCAAAACAGGCAATAGGAATATGGGATTAGCTGGAAGCACAGATGTAAGTGATGGGAGAAAAAAATAACTATACAAAAGATAAAGAGGGATATTGGAGCAATAAAGAAGTAAAGGAATGTGCTGTGAATAGATGTGAGATGGAGAGAAACCTTAGAGAAGAAAGGTTATGTTATTAAAGCATCCATTCTTTCATGCTCAGACAGTTGATGGAAATCTTGGCCTGCCGGTTCTACATACTGTAGCTTTATTGCGACTTTTCTTCTTTTACTAATATCTTTGTGCTGTGTATGAAATGTTGAGTTGTCGTGTCTTATTTAATTTGTATTCAATTAAAGAATTGTTACAGAAAAAAAACGCAACAAATCCGAACGCAACAAGTAAAGGAGCAATAGAAGGAGCGAGATGTTTTGTTGTAAGTTAGATATTCTTCTCTACACAATTAACACAACTCGGAACACAACTTAACAGTTCAGTAATACACCTCAGAACAGAAGTTATAGTTCAATAATACAACACATAACATTTTCTACAACAATATTGCGACCATATCATGTGCAACAAAATTACAACCAGAAATTTTTATAACAAACTACAACCATAACAACCATAATGTAACAAAATCACGGGTGCAACTTTTTCTACTACAACAAACATCAACCACGTTATTCTATATAACAAAATTACAATCACAACATTCTACAACACACATCAAGCCACCGCAAACTACAGCAAAACCACAGCCACAGCGAAACTACGACCATAACATTCTCTACAACAAAGCTATATCTAAAACATTATAGAACAAAACAACATTTACTACAACAAAACATACCAAGCAAGGATGCCTGGGTAAAGCAAAGGTCGTATTAGGTTGATTTCCTCTGTGCGGTCTGAGCACATTTAGACCCGGATGTTTGGAAACGTCTTTTGTGGCCAGCACAGAGCAGAGAGACAGGACAGAGCAGTCTTGGCTCAGCTCTCCTGGAAATACAGAGACAGTAAGTGAAGGATGAAGTGACGTACCTTGGCAAGGAGAAGAAAAGCGCGTGAGACGATGGTTAGCTGAGAAATTGCTTCAAATCTGGCTAGCAGTGATTGATTGATTGATTGATTGATCTTTATTTCAAAAGGGTGATGGGGAAGTAGAGCCCATGTGAGTGTAAGACAGTCAGAGGGAGACTCATATGAGTGTAAGAGAATCAGGGCAGACTCATATGAGTGTAAGAGAACCAGGGGAGACTCATATGAGTGTAAGAGAATCAGGGGAGACTCATATGAGTGTAAGAGAATCAGGGGAGACTCATATGAGTGTAAGAGAATCAGGGGAGACTCATATGAGTGTAAGAGAATCAGGGGAGACTCATATGAGTGTAAGAGAATCAGGGGAGACTCATAGTGTAAGAGAGTCGGAGGAAACTCATATGAGTGTAACGCTGTTGGCGAGATTCTTCAGCTGCCGTGCGTGGAGCGGTGCTCTTCCCGGCCAATGAAGAAAGGTGCAAATGAGGTTGCCGCGCAGCATCACTGTGGAAAAGGTGGTAGAAAGGATAAAGCGAAGCAAATAGTCAAATCACGGCACCTCTGGTCTGGAGGTCGGCCACGTCCTGAGTGCAGTCATATCGGGTGAAATGCATGAACCGGCTTGTCCCAGAGGTTAAGTCACTGATGGCGAGACTCTTCAAATGCCGCGCGTGGAGCAAAGCTCCTCCTGGTCAAGGAAGAAATGTGGAAAAGAATAAAGGTTGCTGTGCGGAGCAGATGGGAAAAGGTGGTATAAAGGATAAAGTGAAGTTTAATCGGTATGTCCTGTAGTATCGCTACGATAGCTATACATACCACGACACCTCTGCTCTAGAGGCCGGCCACGTCCGAAATACACCTACACTGGTGAAATATGTCTAAACCGGCATACACCAGGGGTGAATCTTGAAGGCTATGCATGTCACAGTTACTCTGCTCTAGAGGTCGGTCACGTCCCAAACACGCCCATACTGGGATAATATGCCTAAACCGGCTCAACCCAGGGATGGAAGTCACTAGTGGCGAGGATTCGTCCTCCTGGACAAAAGCTCCATCCTGGTCACAACTAGGAAGGGTAGCGGCCACGACCGCAAAATGCTGAAATCAGAGACACTGGACCAGGGCATTCTAGATAGACAACCACCTCTCACCTGGCGGGGATGTTTGCGTCCAACTCTGGACTGGATGGACAACCACCTCTCACCCGGCGGTGATACACGGGTATCTCAAAACACGTCGAGGTTTTCCGGTGAGAAGGTCCAACTCAGGCCTGGGTGGGCTACCGCCTCTCACCCAGCAGGGATGCACTGATATCCTAAACACGTCGAGGTCTTCCGGTGAGAAGGTCCAACCCTAGACTAAACTGGTGCAATGAAAACCACGGTGTCACGCAATCCCGCTTCTGAGACCCACCAAGAATACAGGACTCTGAACCCCTTGTGGTCCTCACATGGATCTCATGTGGTCCTTTCGGGGACCACACAGGAGACCACGGGACCTAACGAGGACCACAGGCGTAAATTCAGTAGGATCACAGTGCGGTTTTGGTGGTAGAAGCGAACGAAGAAGAAGAAGAAGAAGATATGAGTGTAAGAGAGTCGGGGGAAACTCGTGTGAGTGTAAGAGAGTCGGGGGAAACTCGTGTGAGTGTAAGAGAGTTGGGGGAAACTCGTGTGAGTGTAAGAGAGTCGGGGGAAACTCATATGAGTGTAAGAGAGTTGGGGGAAACTCGTGTGAGTGTAAGAGAGTTGGGGGAAACTCATGTGAGTGTAAGAGAGTTGGGGAAACTCGTGTGAGTGTAGAGAGTTGGGGGAAACTCGTGTGAGTGTAAGAGAGTTGGGGGAAACTCGTGTGAGTGTAAGAGAGTTGGGGGAAACTCATGTGAGTGTAAGAGAGTTGGGGGAAACTCGTGTGAGTGTAAGAGAGTTGGGGGAAACTCATGTGAGTGTAAGAGAGTTGGGGAAACTCGTGTGAGTGTAAGAGAGTTGGGGGAAACTCGTGTGAGTGTAAGAGAGTTGGGGGAAACTCGTGTGAGTGTAAGAGAGTTGGGGGAAACTCGTGTGAGTGTAAGAGAGTTGGGGGAAACTCGTGTGAGTGTAAGAGAGTCGGAGAGAGACTCATGTGAGTGTAAGAGAGTCGGGGGAAACTCGTGTGAGTGTAAGAGAGTTGGGGGAAACTCGTGTGAGTGTAAGAGAGTTGGGGAAACTCGTGTGAGTGTAAGAGAGTTGGGGGAAACTCGTGTGAGTGTAAGAGAGTTGGGGGAAACTCGTGTGAGTGTAAGAGAGTCGGAGAGAGACTCATGTGAGTGTAAGAGAGTCGGAGAGAGACTCATGTGAGTGTAAGAGAGTCGGAGAGAGACTCATGTGAGTGTAAGAGAGTCGGAGAGAGACTCATGTGAGTGTAAGAGAGTCGGGGGAAACTCGTGTGAGTGTAAGAGAGTCGGGGGAAACTCGTGTGAGTGTAAGAGAGTCGGGGGAAACTCGTGTGAGTGTAAGAGAGTCGGAGAGAGACTCATGTGAGTGTAAGAGAGTCGGGGGGGGGCGGGACTCGTATGAGTATAAGAGAGTCAGAGGGAGACTCATGTGAGTATAAGAGAGTCGGAGGAGACTCATATAAGTATATTAGAGTCTGGGGGAAACTCATGTCAGTATCAGAGAGTCGGGGGGAGACACATGTGAGTATAAGATAGTCGAGGGGAGACTTATATGAGTATATTAGAGTCAGAGGGGGAGGGAGCTCATGTGAATGTAAGAGAGTCGGCGAAAGACTCATGTGAGTATAATAGAGTCAGGGAGAAGACTCATGTGAGTATAAGAGAGTCGGGGGGAGACTCATGTGAGTATAAGAGAGTCGGGGGGAGACTCATGTGAGTATAAGAGAGTCGGGGGGGGGGGGGTAGATTCATGTGACTAGTGAGAAGCGAACTGGGGAGATAATCAAGGAAATATTCTAGAACATATTACCTAGCTTGTTAAAGTATAATAATTGTTGTTACAAGAATGCGGATGAGAATGTAGCTATATTTGATATATTGCTGTTGTAGTTTTGAGCTTATGAAAGCTAAAAACTTCCTATTAAAGTATTGTGTTTTTTGATGGAGTGGCCATATGTGATACATTGTTCTTATAGCTGATACAGTGGCGATGATAAGTTATAGATCAGAAGAATGTGGTTTGATTGTTATATATTCTCTAAAATGTACTTCATTACAGACAGACAGACTTTCTTCTTCTTCTTCGTACTTACACTAGCGATGGTGCGTGGTACCCTGATTTTTGCGATGCGCCTTTTGGCTGGGTACCTCTGACTTCAGCACCTTTCCTTGCTAGGGCAGACTGTGGTCTTGCTCAGACTGCCATGAAGACAGTGGTGTAGGCTGGCCTGGCCAAAACTTTGTTTTTCAGCCTCTGGTGGTTGTACTTAAGCCTCTTCTCCACGTCAGATCCAGCATGCAATGCTGGCTGGCCAGACGACTTTGAGATAGTTCCACAGAGACACTCCGACTTTGAGATGAGTGCCTCAGCGATATCCATTCCCCACCACCTATAGTCTGCTGGCTCTGTTTTGTTTACATCATTCTGATAGCTATTGTTTTAAAGACCCATAGGCTTGTCACGTCCTGGATTCATTGGTTTCACACCAGACTTCCCTCATCTCTGCCGGCGATCTCCATGTCTTCATCCATCCACCAACCTGACATTACATTTTACAAAAATAACAATTACAATTAGTTTGGTTTTTTTTTTGCTACAGGTTTCTGGGCTACAGAGGTAGGTCAGAGTTTTAAGCAAACAGATCTATGTTCCCTGTCTCACAAAGATTATGTTAAGTGTGTTCTTAACACAGTTGTTCCCAGGGGATATAGACTGTTAACTGAAGGCAGTGAATTATCTCCCCCAGTATCTGCTTATTCCTAGAAACTTCTAATAAAAATTCTAATTTCTCTATCAAACAACTCTAGAAGCATATCTTCTTCTGTCTTGTTTAATGAATGAATGAATGAATAATCTTTATTTTTCAAGGGTAAAGACGCAACAAGAAGGGGAAAAATCAGTTTTGTCATCTTTAACAGGTGAACAAGTCTGGTGGCTATAGCTAGATCTAGCCATCTTTGTGGAAAGCTAAATTCATTTCACGTAGTTGTAACAAGATGTCGAACAGAAAGATGGAGTAATATCCAGACCGTAATTGTTCATTTCTCCACCAATAACAGTTGCCTGGATACAGGCGAGGATAGTTATACGTGTAAATCTCGTCTGTGGAAATCATGTCACGAGAATTCGCGATACAAAAGTACTACTTTCGGTTTTGTCGAGTTGTAAACAATGAGTGGAGCAGATTTCTCCGCTAAACGCCAGCAGTTGTGTGTCTACAGCCCCTGTCAGGTCAAGAAGTTGTAAACACATAATTAAAGCGTCAGTCACTACAGGTCAAATACTCGATCATCATCAGATGATCTTTAAGAAAGAGTGGACTCCAAAACGATTAACAGACTGGCTGTAGTGTTTCAAAGACCCATAAATTCTTTGTACCTGTATATCTTGACGCTGATCACAAGTGACCAGCCACCAGGCTTCTGCGATGTCCTATAAGGCAACCAACAAAATATCTAATTTCTCATAGTCTGGAGCCATCTTAGAAAGTAGATAATTTTAGAGAGTAGGTAATAAGCAAAGCACATTCTTCTTATCTATAACTTCGCTCATCACCGCCACTGTATAATGCCTCTTATTTCACGGAGTCCATCTCAGCTTCAACTATCTGTAATCTGTAATCAGAGACTGGCATACCTGCACTCCAAGCGTTCCCATGCGTGCTTCGCCTTCCCTTCCAACACCGACTGAGGCATGCACCTGCTGATGGAGCCAGTCACACATTGATTGTGGATAATGCGCGCCAAACCAGATAAACGTCCGCTTCCCCTCTCCTCATCCAGTTAGATCATCCTCCTGATATGATTATTGTTATTCAACAAGATATTGTCCTCCATACGCAGTTTATTCAAGGTGGCTTTTGTAATCTCCTCCTTGTCCATTTTTAGGGTTCTCTGAATTCCCCGCTCTCTTTCTTGTCATTTCATCTCCTCGATGCCGTTTCTTCCTTCTGTTTGATTGGCGTGTCTCTTTGCCTCTATTTCTGGGTCTTTACCTGATTGGCCGGGCACAGTGCGCAGTTGGCGCGGTTGTTCTCTGAACGTTTATACGTCGGTTTATGTTTAGTAGCTGCCCCACGGCTTCTTTCTGGTGTTGGAACCAACATCGGCAGTGATGCACGTACTCCGTGGCTTCGGCCCAGACTTCATAGCAAAATGCGGCCTCAATGTCGCCGACACGGAAGATCACAACAGTTCCCGCTACCCATGATGTCCTCGGAGCTGATCGTTGGTAAAAGTGCTACAAACCCGTGTAAATGACACAAGAAAACACATAGCAGGTCTACTCCATGTCAGGAAATCTGCTATTTGTTACAAAAATAGTACGCAGATATTTTTCCCGTTGTCACACATCCGCCATCTTGACGGGAAGTCCCCAGCTTCACTAATCTTTGCCAGGTTGTCCTTGCTCGACCTTTCTTCTTTCCTTCCTTGTGATGTGAATGGCATGGCTGATATAGTAAAAGTCATGAACAGACAATCTTCTATTATTCGTATTTTTGTACGTTATTGTCAAGATGTGACAAAAATGTTGAAAATTAATCATTTTAACTGACAGTTTGAGACTGGCCGACCTAGTAGGTAGGAAAGAACGCTGAAGCAAAAGTTCATCTTGCACGGTAATAAATGTGGAGAGAAGCCAGCTATAAGTTAGAAATTCTTATCTCGGTAAGGCGCAATGTGTGTGTGATTGATTGGTTAATTGATTGATTGATCTTTATTTCAAAAGGGTTAAGAATTGGGCACGCATAAATCCCGTCCGATATTCTGCCCTTTATCATACATCTTTCACTCTATTCCAGACGTCCTACAAATATGCTGTTCATGTAACAAACATAACTAACATTGAAGCTGAGAGACATAAAATAAAATATAACATTTACGTTTCGCTTTTAAACATTCACTCAGTACAGAAGTAACTACATACATATATAAATGAGTATCTACTAAACAAAAATTTCGGGACTATTCAAAATAAACAATTAACTGTATTCGGTATCTATAAGAGCAGTCTAAGATAGCTTTTAAGTTTTATGATTCATGGAGGCATGTAGTCGACATCAAACAGATATTGGGAAAGTTTGTAGTTGTAGGAAGGAGTATAATTTATATTTTTTATACAGAATGGGAGGATATTCCAAAGATGAGCAGCAGAATAAGTAAAGCTTTTCTTGTAAAGATCAAGTCTAGGTTTTGGAAGGCGTATGTTGTTCAGGTAGTATATCTTCTTTGTGTCTTGATCGATGAAGTGTTAAATTGGCTAACAGGTATACTTTTTTCGCGATGAGTTTTGTTAGACCTTGCACATGAGAGTTCCAGGTCAGATGTTGGGCAATAATAAGATCTAGTGTTTTGTGCTCTGTGTGTGTGTGTGTGTGAGAGAGAGAGAGAGAGAGAGAGAGAGAGAGGAAGAGAGAGAGAGTCGGGGGGGGGGGGCACGAACTAGTCAATATTGGTGGAAAATTGTCGTGGATTAATAATTATGAAAAGAGAAACATTACATTTTATGTAGGACCTGGAATTCATTTCTGAGTAGAAGAAGACAGAATTAGGGGTTGCTGTTGCCTACTTTGACCAGGAGAAACTGACAGAGAGTGGGGTTGCTGTTTGTCAGTCTTAGCAGGAGAAACTGACAGAGAGTGGAGTTGCTGTTGGTCAGTCTTAGCAGGAGAAACTGACAGAGAGTGGGGTTGCTGTTTGTCAGTCTTAGCAGGAGAAACTGACAGAGAGTGGGGTTGCTGTTTGTCAGTCTTAGCAGGAGAAACTGACAGAGAGTGGGGTTGCTGTTTGTCAGTCTTAGCAGGAGAAACTGACAGAGAGTGGGGTTGCTGTTTGTCAATCTTAGCAGGAGAAACTGACAGAGAGTGGAGTTGCTGTTTGTCAGTCTTAGCAGGAGAAACTGACAGAGTCTAGTTGCTGTTGGTGAGTTCTAGCAGGAGAAACTTTATTTCTATCTAGGTAATACTAAATTGTCACGTGGGACATCTATTTTTAGCTTCATTGTGTTCGCACCTTCTTTCTGCCTCTAGAACCTGCTGGGTTCATATAATGGTTTTGAGGTTTGTGGTGCACTCAGCCGTGTGAGCCTCATGGAAGTTCTCTAGACTGATAACTTGTTTCTTTCTGGGAGCGAAGTTTCTAGGCTGGAAATGGTCCTGGTTTTAAATGTAAAATAAGAAAAAACCTACGTTCTTCAGCATCTTTGTGGATCTACCTGGTCAAGTTCTAGATTTCTTAACAGGGGCGAATATGAAAAATCATGAAGTGTGGGTACGGTATAAAATATGAACATTTTCACCTGGTCTTGTTCTAGAACATGGAAAGTTGTAGACGCTGTGGCATAACTGAAAGGAAACACATGACATTTTGTATGTGAAACAGGAGAAAGTGGAAATCAAGGAACATTTCCTGTAGAACGTTGTAGATGTAGGGAACAAATATTGCCTACACTTCCTGTAGAAAATTGTAGATGTAGGGAGCAAATATTGCCTACACTTCCAGTAGAACGTTATAGATGTAGAGAGCAAATATTGCCTACACTTCCAGCAAAACGTCATGGAGACACTATTGTCTGTACCATTAGGCTGGGCCATATTATTAAAAACAGAGAATAACCCAGTTTCGTTAGCTGACAGTAAAAAAACTGGAGAGTGAATAGATCTCCATTCCTCCCCCCCCCCCTTTTTTTTCCTTTTCTCACAAATATATACACACACCACACTCACACAGACTCTCTCTCCCTCTCTCTATCTCTCTATCTCTCACACACACACACACCACACACACACACACACACACACACACACTCACACACACAAACAATGTTAGCACCCTCGCCCAAGTTGTTTTTCAAAGGGAAACAAATCTGATAAACTCCTCTGAGGTTTTCTCTCTTGTCGCGCCATGTCCCTATTAAAACTATGAATGTATTCTCGGAAATTTGATCTTTTCTGTCAGTTGCAGCAACACTCCGTGCCATGAGCAGCTTTCGGGTGTTACTCACTTTTGTTTGACACAAACAAAACAGTCTTCTAGCAGGTCAGGGCATTTAGCTCTGCCATTATGTTACAAAATTCACAAAAAATACGCGTCGCAACAAGTTCCTGCCTTTACAGAAGTTCAATAATTGTTGAAATCTATGAATGAGATGTTTACAGTAGTTCAATAAATGTTGAAATCTATGAATGAAATGCTTACAGTTGTTCCACATATGTTGGAATCTATAAACGAAATGGTTAACAAATGTTGGAATCTATGAATGAAATTCAAAGGTTCAAAATCAGATTCTGACGTCACTACATCCAGGACAACCCCATATGCCCCGCCTCATGCCGCAGCTTCCATCCAGGAGTTTGTTTGCTAATATTTCCTGTCAGATGTTGGTAGTTTACGATGTGTTTTCTGCCAAACAATTCAGATTTAATGTCAGCACTCTTAATTTGTGTTATCTCCAGCAATTCTGCACAGCCATATTGTTCTTCTATTCCCGCTCTTCATTTTCTCACAATCTTTCCATTACGGCTTTAGGAATGTCACTCTTGTCCATTCTCAGCCTGTATTTTAGCCTGTCCAGCAAGTCTGTCTGCCACTTCAGTGCCATATACTCCCAAATGCCCTGGATGCAACGTTAGGCTCGTCACAGCTGACTGGTTTAACAGACAAACCCATTCTTTTCGAAGCAAATTGTTTCTCAATCTTACGAAGCATACTCTGTGAATCCATCACAATGACGCATTAACTACACCATGGGCAACTAGACATTCCATTGCTGCCGACATAGCCTCAGTTTCCAATCACAATTTGATGTGGCGACTTCAAAAGCTCCAGAACCCTCTTCTATCGAGACTGACTTCAACCCATACTGGTACATAGGACTGGTGACGATTATTTCTACAGACTTGCCAAGAAATTATAGGTTGTTATTGGACAGTACAGTCCGTGATCTTTTGAAGTCTAAGAATCTCTGTTTTAACTTTTCGCTCCAAAACACCACTGGCGTATTGCTGGATCTTGTACATCCATGCAAGTCAACGCTCACAGCGATATTTAAGCACAGTCTAAACAAAATGAACATTAGCACATTTCTAACTCAACCCATATTTTTAAATTATAGAGTAACTTCCTTCAAGTTTCTTTCTACCAGAATTTCTCATCAAAATTAATTTTGCAGAATACTGGAATTCGTTAGAAGTCAAAGAGTTAATACATTCTTCATTTTTTGGGTAAGATGGAAGCAGGGGTGGTCTTTATAGTTATCACAACTATCTATCCACCAAACACGTATATATATATATATATATATATATTGACTTTGCAATATTATTTTATGGCCTGTGTAAAAAAAGGCAAAAACCAGTACGGAGATGAATCTGTCTTATCTTGTCTTATCTTATCTCGTTCCTTGTGTACGTTTCATTATAGAGGGGACAAATCCATAGCGGGATCTGCTGAATCTGTCGCAGAAATAATATACCTTCGTGAAGGTTTTCTGAAGTACTTGAGACTTTCCTTCAAACACGTGGACAAACAGTTTTAAAGTTGTACATATCTGTGTGTACACATGAACATCCGGCTGTACAAACTCAACCTTGGGTGGTTGCTATTTGCTGCGACGCAGTTTCGGTGAGAAAAACTGTCTTGCGTAAGCGCCACAGATAATGGCGCAGAATCTTACAGATATGATTTGTGATTTATCATCTTAGAACTCGCATTAACTTCCTATTCGTCCTTGTTAAAGAATACATTCATCCAGGGACAATCTCTCACGAGGAAACCCGGCATCATCCCACGCAGTGTCACCGTGTCTACCTGGAATATCAATCTCCGCAGTTTTTTGGTTTTTGTTTTGTTTTTTCCCCCCACAATATTCCCCCATCAGGTAGCTGTGAACACCTGGAAAAAAATGTAATTCAAAAATAGAAATACAAGTTTCAAAAATCCATTTTAAAAATGAGAAACGTCTGTAGAATTCAACTTCTTTACAGCTGCATGTGCCAGTTTTGCTTCGATATGTCTGTGTATGTGTGTGTGTGAGAGAGAGAGAACTTTCTTTATATTTTGATTGCTATGCTCACTTGTACAGATAATATAAAACATGACCTGATTACAAGGCGGAAAAAATCATTGTTTTTAGATGTAACTAACATCAATTTTTTTCCAAACGTTTTACCCACTGTTTAAATAATCTTTGACACAAAATTTAACCGCTTTGTCAAAGGAATCTTTTGATATAGGACATGGAAGGATTAAGATTTTAACAACTTTAACCTGATGACTTTTAGAATGCTGTCTTTCGCACAGGCGCACTGTGTCGACTTCTGCACAGCAATTCAAGTGCTTGATTTTATCGTCACGAAGATCAGTATTATCTGTCTAAGTGCTGTTGTTCTGCTTCAGGTAAAACTGAAAGCTAACTTTGACAAAGAACCGTCTTGACGAGTGGTTATCAAACTGTGATCTGCGGACACTGTACACTTTGTAGAACGTTACCTGGTGTCCACCTAGCTAGTCTTATTTTGTACATTAAATACATCATTCCTAAATTAATTTCCTTAGTGACACACAATAATTGGTATATAAGTATACAACTATGCACTAGGCACTGCAGTAAAGCTGTGATATCAAAATATATAAACTAGGAAAAAAGTAGGAACAGCTTTATTACTTAACGTGTACAACGATGTGACGTTTCTGCGCGAGCCTTCTTCATACAAACACAAACAGAACATAGAATCAGACAGAGGAGACAAAGTATAGATTCACATGAATTCTATGTAAAATAAATAAAAAAAATGAAAAAAATTAATGAAAAATGGAACTTAGCTTCAGTCGTGGAAGAATACAAGTTGAAACTCGTATGCACACTTCTAAAAACACATTTGATATGCGCATATCAACTAAGTTCCATTTTTCATTTTTTTATTATTTCTTTTACATAGAACTCATGTGAATATATACTTTATCTCTTCTGCCTGATTCTTCGTCCTGTTTGTGTTTGTATGAAGAAGGCTATCGCCGAAGCGTTACAGCGTTCTAAACGTTAAGTAATAAAGCTGTTCCTGCTTTTTTCCTAGTTTATACATTCTAAATTAATTTCCATGCTTTTAAAGCAGGATTCTCGGTTGGTGATTCATTCTCCTGCTCTTCTGTGTGTAGAATTTAAACTGCAGATGTATTGCCATTCATTTCTGTGTATATTTCCGCTACTGTCCACTGAAATAATGTTCTTTCTTACATTACTATTCTACATTGTTATGCGTCTGTTTTGTTACTCACTTCACAGACTTACTTGCTCCCAGGTTCATTCTCTCTCAGTGGAAACAGTAATACAGAAGCAGCAACTTTATAGTTGAAATGACTTTAATGATGATCGGGGTGACGATGAGTCGATGAGCGATATGACGAGAACGACAAAAGGCATCAACAAAATCCATGGACACAAGACTGGACATCTCCACGATATATGTTCCCGGCAGACTACTGCCGCCATCAGAACAACCTAATACACTCTGTTCTAAATCTGTTTCACTAAACAACAACATTTCTAACAGTCTAATCTACGTCTATCTCAGACGATACACAAAACACAACTGTCCCTCAGTCACATGATTTCTTTCTCACCTGACCTTTTTCCTGTCATTCCCTATCCGTGACCCTCGTGCAATTCGAGACAAAGGAGATGGAGTCTACTCACAAACAGCTGATTACTTTAGAAGATAACTCATTTTATACGAATGTTCCAATTCTCAGATGAGTTATCTATCTTACATCCTAACATTCAGTATACTGCTATACTTTGTTGGAATAAATTTTGATGACAAATTTTTGGTACGAATAACTGAAACAATGTTCCTTTATAATTCAAAAATCTGGGACGGGTTAGAAATGTGCTACTTTTCGTTTTATTTAGACTGCGTCTAAATATGGCTGTGAGCACTGGTTCGCGTGAGTTTTCAAGATCTATCAATACTGCCAGTTTTTTGTTTTTTTTTAGTGAAGAAGGTACTAGAAATGTGCACATTTTTTTACAACTAGCAAGGAGATGTAGGAAGAGGTGACCATTCCCACTTTTCATGGATATCAGGGATTCACCACCTGACAAACTTTTGTAGTCACCGTCTTCCATACGTTAATGCAGACATTCATTCATTTGCATGTCCCTTGCGGAACTTTGCTTCCCAAACAGCTCTCCTGTAGGCCTCTCGGTTGTGAGCAAGATGGCCTGTTGCTGATGCGTCCATTTGCAGATCGTCAACGATTTCTTGCAGCCATCTTCGTTTTTGTCTTCCTCTTTTTCTTTTTCCCCCATTATGTATCCTTCCAATACGGTCTTCTCTAAATTATCATGACGTTTAATGTGTCCAAAATATTTAAGTTTTCTCTCTTTAATCCTCTTTACTAGCCAGCCTTCTTCAATATTAAGCTCTTGTATTATATATATATATATATATATATATATATATATATATATATATGCCTAAGGAAAATACTCGGCATCAAGTGGAATGAATTCAAGAACAATGCAGAGATAAGACAGATGACTGAACAACAACCAGTCTCACGGGTGATCAGGAAAAGGAGATGAACATATGTTGGTCACTTGATGAGAAGAAATGATCAGAGAATCCCAAAACAAGCTATCAAGTGAAACACAACAGGCCGAAGAAAAAGGGGCAGACCGCGTGAAACTCTAAAGAGGACATTATTAAGAGAGGCCAAGTTAACAGGCATAACATCCTTTGATGAGGTTGAAAGACTCGCCGAAGACAGGAAAAATTGGCGAACTACTTTGCGAGCCCTATGTGACGTCTAACGGCACGGGAAGGATATAAGATATAAGATAAGATATATATATATATATATATATATATATATATATATATATATGTTCTTTTTTGTGTCCACGATATTTGGAGAACTCTTCTGTAGCATTTACATTCAAAGGCATTTATGTGTTTCTCAACTGTTTTGTTAAGTGTCCAGGTCTCACATGCATATGTTGCGATGGGAAGGATGCATGCCCTTAAAAATCTTATTTTTGCAGACAACTGAACTCAATTATAGGGATCAAGTAATTTTTAAACCATTTACATCCACCTTCTTCTAGAGTGTCTTTTGTTTCTTATTTCTTTCATTCTTCTGTTCTAAGTCCTTGTAGATGGGTAATCTAGTCTCTTTTCAGTGATATGTTCACAGTATTTCATTCGTTATCTCTCAGAGCAAGATGTTATCGCGCTGTGTTTCATATCTCCCAGTTTTAATGCAGTTTTTCCAGTTTTGGTGACTGCTTGTTGCGGGCTCCGCCCACGCCCATCTTTCTATATTGTAACGAGGTTGTGGTGTTCTTTATTACTGGTGAAGTACCGCAATCAAAAATGTTACATGTTTACATTCTTGCAAACATTTTCATCAGCCTCTTGCTCTGTACATTCATCTGTTATATGTTGGTATGTATATCCATCCTCATTTGCATTTACTACGTTGTTTTTTTCTGTTCTCTTTCTAATTACTTTCAGCTTCCTGTCATGTTTTTATCTCTTCATGTCAGATCTCGAAATCAAGTTTTTTTTCTATGCTGATGACTGTCACTGTCAGAGAGTTTGATGTAGCTTTTCTGGGTCCTCTCACTCCAGCTATGGCTCCTGTAGTTCTGTGTCATACTTTGTCTCATTTCATAGAAACAATTCGGTTTATATTGCGCACCTTTTTGTCTGACATTGTTAACCGAAATCTGTTTGCATGACATTGTCAACTGACATCTATTATCTGACAGTGACAAATGACATCTATTCACGTGCCAGTCAACATGCACCTGCTTGCTTGATATTATTAACACATTTGTATTGAGATATACATTGTACTATATCACATAACTGCTCTGACTGATACTGACATATGCAGTATAAACATTTCTTCCTTTCAGTTTCAATACTAGCAGCCTTTCATTATTCATGCTTTTATTGAATTGTTCATTTCTGTGATCATTATCTCTAACCATTTGTCCATGATTTCCTCTTTTTTCCATAATAACTTATCCTCCTTTGTTTTCAAATAGTCTCTTGCTATACTTAGCCATTTCCCACTGAGTGCTTTTATCTTTCTATGAAATTTTTTGTCATTATGAAACAGCATTTGAGTCTCATCACATTGTTCTAACATTCTTTGTCATTATGAAACAGCTTTTGAGTCTCATCACATTGTTCTAACATTATTTGTCATTATGAAACACCTTTTGAGTCTCATCACATTGTTCTAACAGCCACTTTTCTATCTCTTCCTTCTTGACAAACTCACTCAAACAAGGACAAAGAAGGTAACATAATCTGATAACATCACAAGAGAAATGATCATTGCACTAGGAGATATCGACATAGAAAAACTAAGAAGCCTGATAAATATATCTATGACACAGGACATATACCATCAGGACATATGCGAGGGGTGTTCAGAAAATAATGCACCAAATAGTTTTTCTCAGATGTTTATTCAAAAGGCATGATATTTATACGCAATATACATGTAAACATCGGTATTATTCAACATAATCCCCACCAACTTGTACGGCTTTACGCCAGCACGGAACAAGTGCATATATCCCTAGCCCGTACCAGATGTTCTCTTGATTATGCAGCCATTTCTTCGCTGCATGAATCACTCCTTCGTCATCTTCAAATCTTACCCCTCGGAGTCAATCTTTAAGTGGACCAAACGGCTGGAAATCAGAGGGTGCCAAATCGGGACTATAGGGTGGATGGGGTAGTACAGTCCAACCCAATTTGGTGATTGCTTCCCGTGTTGTCAGACTTGTGTGAGGACGCGCATTGTCGTGAAGGGGAAGCAGATCTGCTGGATTCTTGTGCGCTCGAACTCTTCGAAAACGCTGATTGAGTTTTTTTCAATGTCTTAGCGTAAGCTTGCGAACTGATTGTCTCTCCTCTTGGCATAACATCCACAAGAGTCACACCTTCAATGTCCCAAAAGACAGTGATCAAGACCGTTCTAGCTGAAGGAGTTGTCGTGAACTCCTTTATTCGTGGTGATTGCTGATGATGCCACTCCAATGACTGTCTTTTTGTCTCATGTTCAAAATGATGTGCCTAGGTTTCGCCACCTGTTACTATCTTAGTCAAAAAGTTCTCTCCCTCAGCATTGAAACGCTCCAGTAATTCAGAAGAAATTGCTTTCCTTTGCAGTCGATGTTCTTTTGTGAGACTTCGAGGAACCCATCTTGCGCAAACCTTAGAAAATCCGACAGCTTTTATAACTGCATTTGCACTACCATTGCTGACTGACAGCTTTAAGGCCAATTGTTGAGTAGTGATACGCCTATCGATAAGAATAATGCCCTCAGAGCATTTCAACATTTCTGCCTTGGTGGTTGTGGCAGGACGTCCACAGCGCGGTCGATCATGGAACTCCTTATCTCCACTTATTGATTCTTTGATTCTCTGAACCCAGCGACTGGCTATACTCCTGTTGACTGCAAACCTTCCATACACATCACATAGACGCTTGTGAATGTTCACAACAGTTTCCTTCTCTGCAACCAAAAATTCTATCACAATTCGCTGCTTATAAGGAAGTTGCTAAGACGCTCCATTCCAACGGTTAGGGCAGCCATATTCTTTGGGCTGCTGCGGTGAAATTTGGTTCACACAATCAGCATATGCCATGTTTAAAGTGTGCAAAATTTCACGACTCTATATTCATTATTAGCTGAAACAAATGATGTGGCGCATTACTTTCTGAACGCCCCTAATACTATCAGATCTGTCCAAATCAGTTATTCACTGCACTTTCAAAGAAAGCTGGAACAATAGAATGTGATCAGTACTGTCAATTTAATTAATAAAGGTAGATAGAGGTGTATGGTGTAGTTTTACAAAGTGGCAGAGGGAGTGAGTAAAGTGATAAAAAACAAATAGAAAGTATGAGAATGTATAAATGAAAAACATACAACATCCGATATTTCGGCGTGAGCCTTTTTCGAGGATTACATGCACAAACGAGACAAAAACAAATACAAATAACTAAATGAAGAACTTATCTTAATATGGTCTCCTCCAGAAGTAGGAAACAGAGAAATGCGTGTTCGCTAGAAGATGCATTGAGACCACGCGGGCCACATAAAGGATAAGCCTATAGAGCCAATCGTAAAGAAGAGGTTGAGAGAGAGGAGGAAAACAAGTATTAGAAGGGGGAGGCAATAGAAACATTATAGCCGCTAGAGAAGAAAGTGTCGGGGGGGGGGGGGGGGAGTGGAAGCGGAGAGATAATGAATGAAGAACATAAACACCTGCAGGGAGAAAATGTGAAACTGGTGAATAGGACAAGACCCTATAAACACCAATATGTTGCCAGAAGAGAAAAGAGGGTGGCGGTAAGGAGGGGTAGCTAGGAGAAAGAAAATAGAGTAAAAAAAAGAGGAGGGGAGTGGAAAACTAAAAAAGTTACAGAAAGCTGAAGACATTGTTAATTCCAGCTGGGTGGAGGCAGCCATACTGGAAAATAAGGCGCTGTTCTAGGACCCTCCGGGATCGTACATCAGCAGAACAAGAGCGGATCGCACTAACAGAAATGTTCTATTTTCCCCGTGTAGTTGTTAAGGCAAAAATGTTTAGCTACAGGTGTCCAGGCCCTCTTAGAAATATCATTAAGATGGCGAAATCGATCTCCTAAGCGTAAACCGGTCTACCCTATGTACTTTACCTTTCCCCTCCCCCCCCCCCCTCCCCCCGACACCTTCTCCTCTAGCGGCTATCATGTTTCTATTGCCCCCCCCCCCTTTTAACACTTGTTTTCCTCCTCTCTCTCCACCTCTTCTTTACGATTAGCTCTATTGGCTTATCATTTGTGTTGCCCGCGTGGTCTCAATGCATCTTATAGTGAACACGCATTTCTCTGTCTCCTACTTCTGGAGGAGGCCATATTAAGATAAGTTCTTCGTTTAGTTATTTGTATTTGTTTTTGTCTCGTTTGTGCATGTAATCCTCGAAAAAGGCTCACGCCGAAATATCGGATGTTGTATGTTTTTCATTTATACATTCTCATACTTTCTATTCGTTTTTTCTCGTTTTACTCACTCCCTCTGCCACTTTGTAAAACTACACCACACACCTCTATCTACCTTTATTATTTTAACCAGTTTTACTGTAGTCGCCATCCCTTTTATGCGTCAGTTTAATGAGCCATATTACAAAAATACTATTACAAATCATTAACAACAAAATATGAAATGAAGTAAAAACTGAAATCGCAGAGGAACAATAAGGTATGTTGAAAGAGAAGAGGATAAGTAACGCAGGTTTTATATTAAAAAACTATCACAACTCTCTACAGGTAAATTTAAAAGATTTATACTTGTGCTTTTCTGATTACACGAAAGCTTGTGACAGAGTCAGATATGAAGATATGATACAAATAGTAGAAAAACTTGATACAGATGGTAAAGACATGAGAATTATTAAGAATATGTACTGGAGTCAAAGAGCAACAACAAAGGTGAATAATAATATAGGAAAGTATCAAGCTATAAAACAAGGCGTAAGACAAGTGTGCATAGTCACCTGATTTGTTCTCATTATACACTGAAAACATCCTGGGATGCATTAAAAATGTTAAGGGAATTAAAACAGAAGGCCATAATATCACCAACCTGAGATGTCTGGATGACACCGCTCTAATGGCAGAAAGTGAAAGCAATTTGTTGAAACTTAGGAAAAAGATTACTGAAGGTAGCAATAAAAGAGGTCTAGAGCTAAATAACGACAAGACAGAAACTGGTAATATCAAGAAAAGAATGAACATGCCAAAGATAAGACTCTGACACAAGCAAAGAAGTTTAGTTACCATGGAACAAAATAACAGCTGATGGCAAGGGCATAAGTGAAATAAATTCACTAACAGGTAAGACAAAAGCAGCTTTTATGACAAGAAGAGGATACAAACAAATAAATGTGCCTAAAAGTGAAGAAAAGACTTCTATAGTATTATAAGGAAAAAAATTGCTGTTTGGTTGTGAAACTTGGACAGTCAGGAAAAATATGAAGAAGAAACTTCGAAGCAACAGAGATGTGGTGTTGGAGAAAGATGTGATGTTGGAGAAAGATGTGATGTTGGATAAAGATGTGGTGTTGGAGAGAAATGTGGTGTTGGAGAGAGATGTGGTGTTGGAGAGAGATGTAGTGTTGGAGAGAGATGTAGTGTTGGAGAGAGATGTAGTGTTGGAGAGAGATGTAGTGTTGGAGAGAGATGTAGTGTTGGATAAAGATGTGGTTTTGGAGAGAGATGTGGTTTTGGAGAGAGATGTAGTGTTGGAGAGAGATGTAGTGTTGGAGAAAGATGTAGTGTTGGAGAAAGATGTAGTGTTGGAGAGAGATGTGGTTTTGGAGAGAGATGTAGTGTTGGAGAGAGATGTAGTGTTGGAGAAAGATGTAGTGTTGGAGAGAGATGTGGTTTTGGAGAGAGATGTAGTGTTGGAGAGAGATGTAGTGTTGGAGAAAGATGTAGTGTTGGATAGAGATGTAGTGTTGGAGAGAGATGTAGTGTTGGAGAAAGATGTGGTGTTGGAGAGAGATGTAGTGTTGGAGAAAGATGTAGTGTTGGAGAAAGATGTAGTGTTGGAGAAAGATGTAGTGTTGGAGAAAGATGTGGTGTTGGAGAGAGATGTAGTTTTGGAGAGAGATGTAGGGTTGGAGAAAGATGTAGTGTTGGAGAGAGATGTAGTGTTGGAGAAAGATGTAGTGTTGGAGAAAGATGTAATGTTGGAGAAAGATGTAGTGTTGGAGAAAGATGTAGTGTTGGAGAAAGATGTGGTGTTGGAGAAAGAGGTAGTGTTGGAGAAAGATGTAGTGTTGGAGAAAGATGTAGTGTTGGAGAGGGATGTAGTGTTGGAGAGAGATGTAGTGTTGGAGAGAGATGTAGTGTTGGAGAAAGATGTGGTGTTGGAGAGAGATGTAGTGTTGGAGAGAGATGTAGTGTTGGAGAGAGATGTAGTGTTGGAGAGAGATGTAGTGTTGGAGAGAGATGCAGTGTTGGAGAGAGATGTAGTGTTGGAGAGAGATGTAGTGTTGGAGAGAGATGTGGTGTTGAAGAAAGATGCAACAAAGACCCTAGACAGACAGACAAATAATGAATAGGTCCTCAAAGAAGCCTCACAACAAGGAGAACTAGTTAAAACTAGTACAAACTTCTTGGGCATATCAAAAGAAGGCAGAACTTGGGAAATTAAAAGGAAGAAAGGAAGAAAGGAGGAAAATATCTCAGTGGACCGACCAAGTGATACAGAAGAAGACAAGCACATGAAGTGACAGGGAACACCAGGGACAGCAAGAAGTGGAGTGAACACCAGGGACAGCAAGAAGCGGGGGGAACACCAGGGACAGCAAGAAGCGGAGGGAACACCAGGGACAGCAAGAAGCGGAGAAGCATATAGAGATATATGAAATATGTTCTTGTCTGTCCTCAGGGAAATATTTTTAATGGCTTTGACCTTCGGCAGCGAATAACATTAGGGACACGTGGGCAGGGAGAGTGTAGGAGAGAAAGTGTGGGGAGAGTGGGGGGATGATCATTATTTAGTATTGATTTTTTTCTTCCTTTCTGGCACGCGCGCAGGCCAGGCTGCCATCAGTGAGAGCCAAACCTCCGCCATGCTGTTGATCTGGATGCGAATATTCGGCACGGATACTCCGACTCATTCTTGCTCTAGTGGCAGCAGTATCTGCAACCGGTATTAGCAACAGTGTTAGCAACAATATTAGCAACTCTCCATGATAGAACGATGTAGGAAACCGTGGAGTAGATATACTAATTCATGTTTTGCGGGCAACATGATCTGAAACATCCGTCACCATGTTCTAGACATCGCCATGAGATAACATCTTTTAGGTGAGTACTGTTATCATCTTAGTCGCACGTGCTATAACTGTTAGATATTGGCGATAACTGTACAAGGCCTTTTCGTCTCCATCTATGTGTGATTTGGTAGATTTTGAGTATTTGACTTTCAGCAAAGATGACTCAGAGAAAACAAAACACAAGCTAGTGATTGTAGAAAAGCTTGCTCTTAATCTTTCAAATATCACTCTATCTATTCCCCCCCCCCTTGCTGTCGTTCTATCCAGTTTTCTCTCTTTCTCTCTCCCCACTATTACTCTATCCATCTCTCTCTCTCTCTCTCTCTCTCTTTCTCAAAAACCAGAGTCACTAATAATCGTTAGCATTATCCATTAGAACATACCATGACCACCCAAGATATACCCACCACAATCTAATCGACAAGAAGCTCTAGATCGAATACTTCCACTATATAATAAGTATCCTGTACGTGCGATTATGGTGGCCTGTATGTTGCAGTTATCCTGACATCGATTATTGCAGGCGGTGACTAAGTCACGTAGAGAAACTACACCAGGCAGAAAACTCTCAAAGGTTTATCGACCGAAATGACCCAGCTCTGTCAGCCTTCATTCCAGGACCGGAACTAGACTCAACGACGCATGTCAGCAAAGATGAAGAAGATGACCATGCAATAGATAAAATATAAGTCGTTAGAATATGCCGATGGCATTCCTGCGTTCATGCGAGGCATTTTTTTGGTGGAGAATTGTGGCTGATGTTGATTCTTGGACATTTGAATTACACCAACAGATCAGTCCGTCTTGGCTAGCTATTAGAGACAAGTCCCCTAACTCTGTTTCTCGCAACATGGCGGGAAAACTGGCACGAGACCGTGCCAAATAAGACAGGGATACTTGCAGAGATTTGGAGAAAAAGACTGAAGTACAAAACCATCACGTTTTCAAGTTTGTATTGCTCCAACCTGTAGAGCAATGAATACTGGACACACTAATAAACTATTAAACACTCACAATTTATTTTAATGATAGTTGATCTCGTTAAGCCATACGCTGAGGTTAATCACTGTTTATCTGAACTCGTTAAGCCATACGTTGAGACTAGTCACTGCTTTAATCACAGCCAGAACACATGCGTATACCTTTTATGGTTTGAGTTCGCTGGCATGAACAAGTTTAGCTTCACGCCATGAACTTTAGGAAGAGTTTTAGAAAATGTGTTGCTTCCTCACATTTCATTTCTTTGGCTTCTTTTTAGCTCTGTGAGAAAGCTTTCAACTAAGATTTCTTACCTAGTCTTTGAGAAAATCTGTTTTCTGTAGCATTTCTATCTCAGTCTATAACAAAACCTGTGTTCTATAACATGTGTACTTCAATCAATAACAAAACTTTGTTTCTGTAATATTTCTACCTCAGTGTATAACAAAACCTGTGTTCTATAACATTTGTACTTCATTCTGTAACAAAACCTGCTTTGTGTAATATTTCTACCTCAGTCTATAACAAAACCTGCTTTGTGTAATATTTCTACCTCAGTCTATAACAAAACCTGCTTTGTGTAATATTTATACCTCAGTCTACAAAAAAGTCTATTTTATAACAAAACCTGTTTGCTGTAACATTTTATACATTTGTCTGTGCCTACGGTCTGTAACATTTCTACCCTAGTTAACTGACCGAACTCACTTTATGTTACATTTGTTTACCTCTTTTATCTGTAACAGTTTTTATGAGTGGTATTTGTGATATTTGAAAACTATTAAAATTGTGAACTTTTTTCAAAACTTTTGTTACTTCCCTCATTCTTCCGCTTTCATTTAACCTTCCTGATCTGTAACGCTCCTTTTTTTATATATAACCAGAGAGTTTCTGATCAACGATCGAAGTTGATTGT
Organism: Achatina immaculata; assembly: GCA_009760885.1. Classification (NCBI taxonomy): domain Eukaryota; kingdom Metazoa; phylum Mollusca; class Gastropoda; order Stylommatophora; family Achatinidae; genus Lissachatina; species Lissachatina immaculata. The sequence goes on from CM019702.1 coordinate 27,056,107, forward strand.
TCTCAGAAGTCTTTCGTTATACGATTTCTCGTTTTGCGTCATATATTGTCATGTACTCAGTAAACAGAAACAATTGGAAGAATTACAACGCAAGATATGGTGCTGTAGCTAATTATTATTACTAAAATATATATCAGTGTAGCTAATTATCATTACTAAACTATACGGTGCTGTAGCTAATTATCATTACTAAACTATATGGTGTTGTAGCTAATTATTATTACTAAACTATATGGTGTTGTAGCTAATTATTATTACTAAACTATATGGTGTTGTAGCTAATTATTATTACTAAACTATATGGTGTTGTAGCTAATTATTATTACTAAACTATACGGTGCTGTAGCTAATTATCATTACTAAACTATATGGTGTTGTAGCTAATTATTATTACTAAGCTATATGATGCTGTAGCTAATTATTATTACTAAACTATATGGTGTTGTAGCTAATTATTATTACTAAACTATATGCTGTTGTAGCTAATTATTATTATTAAGCTATATGATGCTGTAGCTAATTATTAGTACTAAACTATATGATGCTGTAGCTAATTATTATTACTAAACTATATGGTGCTGTAGCTAATTATTATTACTAAACTATATGATGCTGTAGCTAATTATTAGTACTAAGCTATATGATGCTGTAGCTAATTATTAGTACTAAACTATATGATGCTGTAGCTAATTATTAGTACTAAACTATATGATGCTGTAGCTAATTATTATTACTAAACTATATGGTGCTGTAGCTAATTATTATTACTAAACTATATGATGCTGTAGCTAATTATTAGTACTAAACTATATGGTGCTGTAGCTAATTATTAGTACTAAACTATATGATGCTGTAGCTAACTATTAGTACTAAACTATATGATACTGTAGCTAATTATTATTACTAAACTATATGATGCTGTAGCTAATTATTATTACTAAAACTAGAAAAGCTAACTAGAAAAGTAACCAAATATCACAGAAAAAGAACTTTTAATTAAAACTACGAAGGACCGCACAGAATGTGAGAAGCATGGCCCCCAACACCAACCGGCCCACGTGTTCAAAAACTTGCTCCTTGCAGACCATTTTCTCCGAATGATCAGATTTTGGTCTCGCGGACGCCAAACTGGCCAAGAAACGTCAGCATCTATTCCCACGGCAGGAAGATATCCACACCCCGCCTTAGTGTAAGCTAGAAATATGTGCTAGTCCTCAGCCATAAGTATCGATTGCATCCTCACTTGCACGTTGATTGTATTCAAGAGTCCACCCTGATGATTATTGATGTTTCATACTGCCAAAGAGAAGAAGTTTACTCTTTGAGTCTATCTATGTCTCCGTTTTTTGTCTGCGTTCCGTTTTCTGTCCTTTTTTCTACAGTTTTTTCTGTCTTATTTATCGTCATCACGTATATTCTATCTATCTGTCTGTCTGTCTGTCTGTCAAGTGATACTAGACTGGTAGATAAAGATATCATAATGAAATAATTTTAAAAAGCTAAACGTCGTACATTAAAACTTCCCTAAACTTAACAAAGAAATTATTTCCACCCACGTTAGCTCTGTTTCTCAGTTCCATAAACTTAGAACAAAGATTTCACTCTACTGACTTGTTACCTAGCAAAACTTTCACTCTGCTGACTTGTTACCGAGCAAAGATTTCATTCTGCTGACTTGTTATCGAGCAAATATTTCACTCTGCTGACTTGTTACCGAAAAAAATTTCACTCTGCTGACTTGTTACCGAGCAAAAATTTCACTCTGCTGACTTGTTACCGAGCAAAAATTTCACTCTACTGACTTGTTACCTAGCAAAAATTTCACTCCTCTGACTTGTTACCGAGCAAAAATTTCACTCTGCTGACATGTTAGCGAGCGCGTGACGAACTAATCTGAGTTTCTTGTGCAGTCGACACCCTGCTTCCGCGATTTACATCTAATGAACATTCAATCGATTTCCCTCCCAACGTCCAGACCGTATCTGTGTAACTTTGAAACCACTCAACCGTGAATACTAATTACTTCCAATTTTAAAACAACTTTCATTTGTTCTCCCACGAACTCCATTACTTGTTGGTTTCGTAAAGGTTTTAATCAATACAAGAATTCCTTCTGGTGGCCTGGCCTGTGTAGAACTCCGTGTCCTAGCAGACAAAGTGGGTGGAATACATGGGCATGTTAAACAATTTGACTTCGCTCTGACCTCCATCTTGGCCTAACAGATCTGGATCCTTCGGAGATCTTTTTTGCTGAAAGACAAGATACCTTTTCATGTTGGATTGTTTCCCCTGTGGCTGTTGACTCAGGCTCGTGGCAACTTTACTTCGCAAAGTTCTTGAAAAAAAAAAAAATGAAAATAGGATCTGATGTGGGCTACGGCGATTTTCCTCGGGTCACGGGTTAGCTGTATCTTGCCAGTAAGTTAAAACACTATGGTGGATCAGTTCTGTGACTGGCCAGTAAGTTAAAACACTCTGGTGGTTCAGTTCTGTGACTGGCCAGTAAGTTAAAACACTTTGGTGGTTCAGTTCTGTGACTGGCCAGTAAGTTAAAACACTTTGGTGGTTCAGTTCTGTGACTGGCCAGTAAGTTAAAACACTTTGGTGGATCAGTTCTGTGACTGGCTAGTAAGTTAAAACACTCTGGTGGTTCAGTTCTGTGACTGGCCAGTAAGTTAAAACACTTTGGTGGATCAGTTCTGTGACTGGCTAGTAAGTTAAAACACTTTGGTGGATCAGTTCTGTGACTGGCCAATAAGTTAAAACACTTTGGTGGATCAGTTCTGTGACTGGCTAGTAAGTTAAAACACTCTGGTGGTTCAGTTCTGTGACTGGCCAGTAAGTTAAAACACTTTGGTGGATCAGTTCTGTGACTGGCTAGTAAGTTAAAACACTTTGGTGGATCAGTTCTGTGACTGGCCACACTGAAATAAGCTCCCAAGTCTTTTTTCACCACCATCACCACGAGACAGATAAGGGTTTTAACCACAGTCACCACGAGACAGATAAGGGTTTTAACAACCATCACCACGAGACAGATAAGGGTTTAACCACCATCACCACGAGACAGATAAAGGTTTTAACCACCATCACCGCGAGACAGATAAGGGTTTTAATCACAGTCACCACGAGATAGATAAGGGTTTTAACAACCATCACCACGAGACAGATAAGGGTTTTAACCACCATCACCACGAGACAGATAAGGGTTTTCACCTGTTGTAGCTAAACAGACCTAACAACTGTGTCATATCTTCATTCTGAGAACTAATATCTTTTACAAATTTCTGTATGTCTGGAGAAAGTGCCGGTGAAAAGCCTTAACAGTGCACAGACTCCCAGCCAACCCCTCGTACAGGACTTGGAAGTGTAGAAGACATCGCACAAGAACTTCACACTTTTTCTGAGCTATCCCTGGATATAAGGAACTTTCTCATACAAGAAAAGGTACATCTGGCCATTTCTACACTAGGTGTTTGATGATGCATCTTGAAAAATTTATATTGACATAAATTGTTTATCATTTAATGTTCATATGAACTTCGATGTTCACGCCAGCCAAACTGGCACATAGTGTGTGTGTGAGCGCACAAATTTCAGGGAACTAACTCTGAGCATTTATTATTTGTATACTCTCTTTAGACTAGACAAAACATAAGACATGCTGAGCAGACAGTGTGAGGTTCTGAAGACATGCTGACTGTTGTGTGCTGAACCTTTTCAATTGTTATTAAGTACAGTATGATATTTATTGTATAAAATCAAGCATAATGAAAGTCCAAAACCTGGCAGTTGCTAGGGGTTAGGATGGTAGAGACATGCAGAGAAGAAACAGACAATGTCGCAGAAACTTATGTAGAAACAGTGTCAGTGAAACATTTGTAAAACTACTCTTTGTTTTCAATGTTGATGGACGAGAGAGCAGAAAGATCAATATTTCTCTTCACACTGAGCAGTAAGCTTCTGAACATGCAATTAAATGAACTAAAAGCTAGCACTGTTTCTGATAAACAGCGTAGGAAGAAAATATGTGCTCCCACCTTTTCTGATAGACAGCATAGGAAGAAAATATGTGCTCCCACTTTTTCTGATAAACAGCATAGGAAGAAAATATGTGCTCCCACCTTTTCTTATAAACAGCGTGAGAAGAAAATATGTGCTCCCACCTTTTCTGATAAACAGCGTAGAAAAAAATATGTGCTCCCACCCTTTCTTAAAACAGCGTAGGAAGAAAATATGTGCTCCCACCCTTTCTTATAAACAGCGTAAGAAAAAAATATGTGCTCCCACCCTTTCTTATAAACAGCATAAGAAGAAAATATGTGCTCCCACCCTTTCTTATAAACAGCGTAAGAAGAAAATATGTGCTCCCACCCTTTCTTATAAACAGCATAAGAAGAAAATATGTGCTCCCACCCTTTCTTATAAACAGCGTAGAAGAAAATATATGCTCCCACCCTTTCTTATAAACAGCGTAAGAAGAAAATCTTAGAAATGTTTCAAGTTCTACGGTAAAATGATTGTATAAAAAGAGTTTATAAATCTTTTGTTTTACAGCAAAATGGTGTTCACAAGCCTCATCAGGCAAGCAACATCAGTTTGCTTTTAAACCGTCTTATCAGATCAAGAAACAAAAATGCTGTAAAATCAGAGAAATCCTTTGAAACATCTTGTACAGTCAACCATTTCAAAATGTTGTAAAAAAAAAAAAGCTGAAGTGGATGTTTGTAAAGCAGACTTCCAGCCCGCAAGACATACAAGGCAATTTTAAAATGTTGGCGAATGTCTCAGTGAAAGCAGTAGAATAGTGTGACAGACATCGTGCTGGACACTGGAAGTCGACATTAGTTCTACCAGCGATTCTTCGCAGCACAGACAACACAAGACAAACAAGAGGCGGTATATCGACTTTTATCCTCTCAGCTTGGTATACACGAGTGTAAACTTCTCTAACAGTGGACATATCTCTCTCTCTCTCTCTCTCTCTCTCTCTCTCTCTTCTCTCTCTCTCTCTCTCTCTCTCTTTCTCTCTCTCTCTTTCTCTTTCTCTCTCTCTCTCTCTCTCTGTGTTGCTGAGTGATCATTACCCGGTCTGCTGTACGTGGTCACATCAGGGGTACAAAATGCCTAAACACAAATATCATCATCATCATTCATTTGCATGTCCCTTGCGGAACTTTCCCTCCCTAACATCACTCCTGTAGGCCTCTCGGTTGTGAGCAAGATGGCCTGCTGCTGATGCATCCATTTGCAGATCATCAACGATGTCTTGCAGCCATCTTCGCTTTGGTCTTCCTCTCTTTCTTTGTCTCATTATGTACCCTTCCAAAACGGTTTTCTCTAGATTATCATGACGTTTAATGTGTCCTAAATATTTAAGTTTTCTCTCTTTAATCCTCTTTACTAGCCAGCCTTCGTCAATATTAAGTTCTTTTAGTATAGATATATTTGTTCTTTTTTGTGTCCATGATTTATTTGAAGAACTAATCTGTAGGATTTAAAGGCATTTATGTGTTTCTGAGCTGTTTTGTTAAGTGTCCAGGTCTCACAGGCATATGCTGCGATGGGAAAGATGCACGCCCTTAAAAATCTTAAACACAAACATACCAGCATCAAATATAGGAACTTTTAAAAACTTAAACTTGGAATTATTTTTAACTCATCTAAAAGCTTCGCCTCTTACATGCGTTTTCCAGCTAACCACTCCAGATGAGGCTATCGAATACTGGGTCTAGATATTTCGAAATATTTATAACAAGCATTTCGCCATCAAAGAAATGAGAATAAAACAAGTAACAAAATCCCCGTGGATAACTCCCGATATATTGCAACGCATGAGGAAACGGGATGAAGCTCATAAAAGCAGAAATGTCAGTAGCTATCGTTCACTTAGGAATAAGGTGCAGTATTTAATTAGGCAGGAGAAGAAAAATTACTTCAAAAATTTACTATCAAAACTGATGGTAAATCAATTTGGAAAGCGATTAATACTCTTGTAAATAAAAGGAAGCAATCTAACGCACAAACACTTAATGGTGAACATACTTGCACTAACTTCAGTGAACATTTTAGGGAAGAAATTAGTATTCTAAAATCTTCATTACGGACCCCTACTTGCGACCTGAGCGTGTTGAAAACTTTCAGCGACAGTAAATGTGTAAAGCTAACACAAATTAATATTCCTTTCCTCACAGTCGGTGAGGTTTATAACTACATCGTGTCCTTAAAGAACACTAACTCAGCAGGATGTGATGACATTAGTAACAAGATACTACGCTACGCTGCACCAGTTATCACAGACACACTAACATACTTATACAATTTGTGCATTGACAAACATTATTTCCCTGACGCTTTTAAACTCACCAAAGTTTTTCTTCTTTTTAACTCTGGACAGACTAGTGACCTCTCAAACTATAGACCCATATCCATTCTGTCATCACTATCTAAACCTCTTGAAAAACATATACAAAAGTTAACTCTGCTCCACAAGCAGGAGAATAATCTTCTAATAGACAGTCAGTCAGGTTTTAGACAAATCACTCCTGCCACACAGCATTAACTGAAATGACAGAAAGCTGGCTGTCTAATACAAATGATGACAAATTGTGTGGTGCTGTCCTTGTTGATTTCAAGAAAGCCTTCGATATGAATGATCATGAAATTCTTGCAAAAAAGCTGGAAGGCTATAGATTACACCCCGACCTAACAAAATTTATTACATCTTTTCTCTCAAGTAGAAAACAAGTAGTTTGCTTTAGAAACAAAATATCTGACTCATCTGTGGTTGATACCGGTATTCCTCAAGGCTCCATTCTTGGTCCTCCTCTCTTTGCTATCTATATTAACGACTTACCACTACATTTAAAGCACTCTTCGTGTGATCTTTTTGCTGATGATTGTACTGTTGACAATAGTAGCTATGACATCAATAACCTACAGACAACGCTCTAAAATCATATAAACAGTTTGATTAAATGGAGTAATAAAAATGGTATGTTGATAAACACCAACAAAACAAAATCCATGCTCATCACTACAAAACAGAAACTGCAGAATACAACAAAAACTTCACTACAGCTTTGTGCTGGGACTAAGGCAATAGAAAATGTTCATGAACATAAAACTCTAGGACTCATCATTGATCACCATTTAACTTGGAATTCTCACGTACATAAACTAACAAACTTGACTGCACAGAAAGTTTACCAACTAGCCAAAATTAAACACTTTTTCAACAAAGACCAAGAAAGATATACTACATATCACACATACAAACACACTTAGATTACTGTTCCACAATCTGGGATGCTCAGTCTCAAACACAAAAAGGCTCCACTCACTTCACAAACGAGCATTAAATCTGATTTGTGACAAACACCCAGTACAGACTGTAGCTCACCACAGACTCAAAATTCTACCCTTCAAATACAGGGTCATTTTTAACAAAGTTAGGTTTCTTCACAGAATTCTGTCGCACAATGCTCCGCCTTACTTGTGGTCACTGTTTACATATAACACTAAACATAGCCAGCGTTTAAAAAACTGTCTTATTCCTAAACCCAGGATTGATCTGTAGAAGAAAAGCCTTGCATACTCTGCAGTACAGCTCTGGAACACCCTTCCCTACCATTTAAAATCCATTGGTAATACTTCATCATTTAACTCAAACCTGTTTAATTATTTACTTGCTTATAATTATATGCCTCCATAGAATAACCAGCAATCTCTCAACCCATGACTCGCCAACCATCAAGTACTAAAATGACATAGTTCGAAAAGTAACTTGTTAGATATTGTTAGAAATTATTTTAATGTTTGTTTAAAAAACATATGTTAGAAGATCTGTACTTAGAATGTATTTTTGTTTATGTATATGTCTGTGTGTGCGTATATGTGTGTGAGAGCTATTTTATTATGTTAATTACTTCTTCTCTTTTACTTTGAATGTAATAGTTTAATCTTACACTCTTTTGATATTTTTCCCTAATTTAATTTGTATACTTGTATTAAATCGAGTGTGTGCGAAGAATGAAAGATAGAGTGATGAAGGGCAGAATGTAAGACGGGCCTGCATGCCCAATTCTTTACCCTTTAAAAATAAAGATTATTCATTCATTCATTCATTCTCGCTCTCCATAATGCTGCTAGCAACTTCACATGGGTTTTATATATGTATGTACATGATGGAATATATCATCTGTGTGTATAGTATATGATGCATTACTTGAATGTTTATGATACGAGCCACTTGGGGTTAGTTTTGAACATTTCGTGGACGTAAAACAACGGAACAAATTCTCTAAGATTTCGGTGGTTACATCGCTAAACAAACACACTATGTTGTTCAGCCAACAGTCTTTGTCGACATTCATCATCTTCCGCCCTTAGTTGTACAGACTAATAACCTGACACATCTGTGCCGTGGAAACTGCTCTTAAAATGTAGAGTCTCTGTCTGTACGATGCACACTTCATGGCGATGCACACTTCATGGCGATGCACACTTCATGGCGATGTATGCAAGGCTTTGAGAGTCTGCATAAAATATACGAGACCACGCAAACATTAATATATTAGTACAGAGTTTCATCTGAACACACAAATGATAAACAGAGGATTAGACTTCTTCTAAATACACTGGATCTTTTTTTTTTGGAATTGCCATAGACTTCATAATGAAAAAAATGCTGCACAGGTAAAACGGACATTGATCGGGCACATGGGACCCAGCTAGAAGATCTTGATTTTGCAGATGACATAACTCTTATCAGTGACAGTGTGAAATCAATGCCAGTAAAAACAGATGTCTTCAATGGCTAGTAAAATAGGACTTGAAATTAACAAGGATAAAACAAAAATAATGACATTTCTTATTAACCACGAAGGACAAACGTACGTAGAAGGAACAGCTGTTGAAGAAGTAAACCATTTTGCATATCTCGGCAGTTACATAGACCAGGATGGTAATGTAACAAGGCATTGTAAGTAATGATTATAGTTGCTATTATTATTATTATTATTATTATTATTAATGGATATGATTATGAATATATTGTAGGCACAATAGTAACATCTAATAGCAACAGAAAAAGTAGCATTGACCTTCAAGAATTTTGAGAACGTATGGCATTCAAAAGTTATAAGCACAAAACCAAGTTAAGATTATTCAATTCAAATGTAATATCCACTCTCATTTATGCATGTGAAAGCTGGAAAATAACTAAAGAAACAGACAAGAAATTAGACTGTTTCGAAAACAAATGCCTGAGGAAAATACTCGATACTGAGTGGAACGAATTCAAGAACAACGTAGAGATAAGACAGATGAGCAAACAACAACCTGTCTCATGGCTGATCAGAAAAATAAAATGGACATATGTCGGTCATATGATGAGAAGAAACAATCAGAGGATCCCCAAACAAGCTATCAAGTGGAACACAACAGGTCAAAGAAAAAGAGGTCGAGCAGGTGAAACTCTTAAGTGGACATTGTTAAGAGAGGCCAGTTCAGTGGGCATAACATCCCTTGATGAGATTGAAAAACTCGCCGAAGACAGGAAATCTTGGCGAACTACCATGCTCGCCTATGTGACGTTTAGCGGCACGGGAAGGAGGTAAGAAATACATAGGATAAACATAGCAGGATTAGACTTCTTCTTAATACACTGGATAAACGGAGGATTATACTTCTTCTAAATACACAGAATAAACAGAGCATTGGACTTCATCCGAATACACAGAGGGGATAAACAGGTGATTTGGACTTTACCTAAATATACAGGAGATAAACAGGTGATTTGGACTTTACCTAAATATACAGGAGATAAACAGGTGATTTGGACTTTACCTAAATATACAGGTGATTTGGACTTTACCTAAATATACAGGAGATAAACAGGTGATTTGGACTTTACCTAAATATACAGGAGATAAACAGGAAAATGTTGGTGGGATGAAACATTGGCAAGACTGGACACACCAAATACATAACATAAACAAAAAACATCGAGAGCTAGCAGTGCTCATCCAAAATGAGGTGTAAATGAATTGGTAGGACATCTCCATGACAAAATATCTCCATGACAGAACTCATCTCCATCACAGAACATAACAGAACATCTGAGATCTCCATGACAGAACTCATCTCCATCACAGAACATAACAGAACATCTGAGATCTCCATGACAGAACTCATCTCCATCACAGAACATAACAGAACATCTGAGATCTCCATGACAGAACATCTTCGTGACAGAACTCATCTCTATGATGGAACATAACAGAACTCATCTCGATGACAGAACATCTCTGTGACAGAACTCATCTCCATAACAGAACATTATCTGCACAACAGAACATCTCCATGACAGAACATCATCTCCATAGCAGAACATCTCCATGATAGAAAATATCGTGACTGAACTCATCTCCATGACAGAACAGAACATCTCCATGACAGAACATCTCCGTGACAGCTCATCTCCATGACAGATTGTCACCTCGATGACAGAACATCATCTCCATGATAAAATATCTTCGTGACAGAACTCATCTCCTCGACAGAACATCATCTCCGTGACAGAACATTTCTCTAACAATAGAACAAAACACACACGAAAGTCTCACAGAGAATTGTCCGATTCCACGTGGTTCTGTTGAAAATATGAACTTCCATGCTGACGTTAAACTATATTTCGTTTGTAGATCTAGCTTCCAAAGTCAACAACAAACGAGGAACACAGACAGAATACATCTACAGAGCAACTGATCTTGTATCATGGAGAAAGCACGGAGAAGTCAATCCTTCTGTGTAGACCTGTAGATTGTCTTGCCTTGGCGGGGTTTAACGTGGCGCTAGGGGACATCATAGAGAAACTACAGCGTCATGGACAATCATAGAGAAATTACAGCGTCATGGACAATCATAGAGAAACTACAGTGTCATGGACAATCATAGAGAAACTACAGCGTCATGGACAATCATAGAGAAACTACAGTGTCATGGACAATCATAGAGAAATTACTGCGTCATGGACAATCATAGAGAAACTACAGCGTCATGGACAATCATAGAGAAACTACAGCGTCATGGACAATCATAGAGAAACTACAGTGTCATGGACAATCATAGAGAAACTACAGCGTCATGGACAATCATAGAGAAACTACAGCGTCATGGACAATCATAGTGAAGTAACATAACACAGTTTTGTAGGATTATACCTGGAAAAAATCGTACACAAAGCAATTTTGGACGTGAGAGAAAGAAAAATCACAAGAGAATTACCCAGAATTCGAAGCAAGGACTCTGGTAGGACTAGCAACCGTCTAGCTACAAGAGAAGAGTGCACCAGCGAACAACGCTCTCTTATTGTTCTTTCTCTCACGTGTAAAAGTAAATGGTTTGTCTACGATTTTTTCGAGGTCTAATCCTACAAAACTGTGTTCTGTTACTTCATTGAACGAAAGCCATGTTGTTTAATATTTATGTAAAAAATTTGTTCCGTGGACAATCATAGAGAAACTACAGCATCATGGACAATCATAGAGAAATTACAGCGTCGTGGACATTCAAAAAGAAACTACGTCATGGACAATCATAAAAAAACTACAGCGTCATGGACAATCATAAGAAACTACAGAGTCATGGACAGTCATAGATAAACTACAGCGTCAGGAACAATCATAAAGAAACTACAGAGTCAGGGACAATCATAGAGAAACTCCGGTGTCATAGACAATCATAAACAAGTGTTTCAGCACCTTTTTAACTTTCACTTTAAGAAAAAGATGTCAGAGTCCAGAAACAGAACCGAATTATTAAGACACTCTGAAAAAGCACATTACACAGGAAAGAGGTTAAAATTTAAAAAATATTAGGTATACGTCAATTTTGCCAATCATCCCACAACACTCAGTGAAGTAGAGGAGATAGATATAGATGAATTATGGAATTCTTACAGCACAGCCATAATCACAGCAGCAAAAGCAAGCACTGGACTGAAAAAAACCAAATAGAAAAGCATGGATATCAGAAAACACATGGAAGTATATACATGAAAGACGAGCAGCCAAATTAGACATGTTAAATATAAAAACAGATCTTGGAAAAGATCTGGCGAAAGCAACATATACAGAAATAGACAAAAAAGCAAAAAATTCAGCTAGAAGAGATAAAAGAGTATAGACAATATGGCGAAAGAGGCAGAGACAGCAGCAAAAACAGGAGACAGCAAAACTTTATATAACGTACAAAAGAGGCTAACAGGTACTATTACATCTAAAGAAAGACCAATCCTTAGGAAAACTGGAACCCTATTAACATCAAGTAAAAACCAAACGCAAAGATGGGTTGAACACTTCCAAGAAATACTTAATCGACCACACCCAAAAGAATTGTTAAACCTTGAAACTGACTTACCAGCCCCACAACTAAATGTCAACCTAGATGAAATTACATTGCATGAAACTGAAACAGCAATGAATTTAATCTCTCTCTCTCTCTGAACCTTAAGTGCCCAGGGCACATGGGGCTTCCGCAAGGGTTTTCCACAAATGCCTGTCTTTCGCCTTTTTTTCTGCTCTTGCCCAGGTGAGCCCTCTATTGCTCAACATGAATTTAATGGCTAACAATAAACCTGCAGGTGAAGATGAAATAACAGCCGAAATGTTAAAAGCTATCAATAGTGACAACATGAGACAACTGCAGAGAATGAAGATTTGGAAAGAAGAAAAGGTCCCCTCCAAATAGAAAAAAGGAATCATTGTTAAAATACCAAAAAAAAGGCAACCTTAGTGACTGTAACAATTGGAGAGGAGTAACCTTAATATCAGTTGTGTCAAAAGTATTTTGCAAGGTCATTTTGAATAGACTTAAAGATATTGTGGATACAGCAATGAGAGAAGAACAAGTAGGTTTTCAAAAAGGGAGAAGCTGTCTCGGCCAGATCTTTAAGAATAATACTTGAAGAACATTGAAAAGTAGAAACCATTAATACTGAACTTCATAGACTTTAAAAAGACATTTGATAACACAGAGATTCACTGTGGAGAATTTTAAGTCTATATGGAATACCATCTAAAATTGTCAACATCATTAACAACCTCTACAATGGATATGTTTGTGCAGTCAAAACACAAGAAGGGATGAGTGAATGGTTCCAGATTGAAACAGGCATGAAACAAGGATGTATACTGTCTCTTTTGCTTTTTGGAATTACAATAGACTTCATAATGAAAAAATGACTGGGTACATGGGAGCCAACTAGAAGATCTTGATTTTGCTGATGACATAACTCTTATGAGTAACAATGTGAATTCCATGCAAGAAAAAAAAAGATATCCTGTCTTCACTGGCTAGCAAAATATGGCTTGAATTTAACAAGGACAAAACAAAAATAATGAAACTTCCCATTAATCAAAATGGAAAAATTCACATAGAAGGGACAGATATTGAAGAAGTCAGTCAATTTGCATACCTTGGCAGCTACATAGACCAGGATGGTGACACTAGAAAGGAAGTTAGAATTAGAATTGCAAAAGCAGCATCAATCTTCAAGAATCTTGAGAACATATGAATTCAAAAGTTGTAAGCACAAAAACCAAGTTAAGATTATTCAATTCAAATGTAATATCCACCCTCATTTGTGCATGCGAAAGCTGGAAAAGAAATAAAGAAACAGACAAGAAATTAGACTCTTTTGAAAACAAATGCCTAATGACAATACTCGGCATCAAGTGGAACGAATTCAAGAACAATGCAGAGATAAGACAGCTGATTGAACAACAAGCAGTCTCGTGGGTGATCAGGAAAAGGAGATGGACATACATTGGTCACGTGATGAGAAGAAACAGTCAGAGAATCCCAAAACAAGCTATAAAATGGAATACAACAGGCCAAAGAAAAAGAGGCAGACCGCGTGAAACTTTGAAAGGACATTGTTAAGAGAGGCCAAATTAATAAGCATAAAATCCCCTGATGATGTTGAAAGACTCGCCGAAACAGGGAAAATTGGCGAACTACCTTGCGAGCCCTGTGTGACGTTTAACGGCACGGGAAGGATGTAAGATATATAAGATAAGATACGTCAACACATTCTTCTCTTTTCTGCTTTCACCTCACTATACAGAAGTTAAATCTATTCTTCCTATTCGTAGTATCGCTGGTGTCTCTATTCTTGCTATAAGATTATAATCGTGCTATCGCTGGTGTCTCTATTGTTGCTATAAGATTATAATCGTGGTATCGCTGGTGTCTCTATTCTTGCTATAAGATTATAATCGTGCTATCGCTGGTGTCTCTATTGTTTCTATAAGATTATAATCGTGGTATCGCTAGTGTCTCTATTCTTGCTATAAGATTAGAATCGTGGTGACAATTGTTGTGCATGTTGTCTTCATGTTGACAATTATTGTGTGTTTTCTCTTGATGGCGATATATTGTTTGTGCTTTCTTCCTACTCACAGATTTTCTCTTTTCTCATCATGTTGGTTAATTTTATATATTCACATCATGTTGACATTTTTCTGTATTTTCATCCAGTTAATATTTTTGTCTGTATTCTCACCATGTTGACATTGTTGTGTATTCTCGTCATGATGACATAGTTCTATTTTCACACCATAATGACATACTGTTTTGTATTTTCATTACTTTTATATATTTTTATATTCTCATCATGTTGACAGACTTTCTGCATGTTGATATCATCTGACATTAAGACACGAACGAAGTGACCTATTGTTTCTGACCTGTGTAACCTACTTCACGTAATCTGGCAACTGAGTATGCTAAATATTGGCCAGAGTAAGATCTGCAACTTCTAAATGTGGCCATGACATTCATTTCCCAACAGCTTTCTGAAGGTCACTGAAAGCTTAACAAGCTCAAATGACAAGGAAAATATCCAATTACCGAAAGCATCAAATAATAATAATAATAATAAAATAAAATAAAGTATAAACCATTATTTCACAACGTCCTGCTACAAACACAAACAAAATGTTCACTGATGGCACAAACGTGGGCTTGCCTGACAGCAATAAAATGTCATGATCACATCCAAACCATCTTTTTTCACTGTGCTAATATGGAAAGTGTAAAGGATGGCTAAATTACTTTAAAATCGTTTTTTTTTTAATGCGAACCTTTTTTGTGACTAGTTTTGTGCAGCAGGAGAATTAGAGATAAACATCTAAAATTTGTGAAAGAATGTCTCCAGTTTCATCATATTTTCTTGATTTTGAAAGAAAAAAAAAAAAGATTAGTAACATACCAAAGCTTGATATTTTCATCAACGGGATTGCACATGGCGTAAGTTACAGAATCTAGTTTGGTGTTATTATTTTGTTGCTTTTTTGTCTTTGATGAATGTAATATCGAATCTAGAGTGATGCTTACTGTGTGTTTGTGAGTCTAGTATGATGTTTATTGTCTGTGTTGTGAGTTTGTGAGTCTAGTATGATGTTTATTGTCTGTGTTGTGAGTCTAGTATAATGTTTATTGTCTGTGATGTGAGTCTTGTATGATGTTTATTATTTGTGTTGTGAGTTTGTGAGGCAGTATGATGTTTATTGCCTATGTTATGAGTCTCTCTCTCTCTCTCTCTCTCTCTCTCTCTCTGAACCTCAAGTGCCCAGGGCACATGGGGCTTCCGCAAGGGTTTTCCACAAATGCCTGTCCTTCGCCTTTTTTCTGCTCTTGCCCATGTGAGCCCTCTATTGTTCAACATCCTTTCTGTTGTTCTTCTCCATGTCTCTTTTGGTCTACCCTTACTTCTGTTCCCCTGTGGTGTCCATCTTAGTGCTATTTTTGGTAGTGAGTTGTCAGTCATTCGGAGCACATGTCCCAGCCATCGCCAGCGTCTTTCCTCAATAATTGTTGTCAGTGGCTTCATCTGCATTTCTGCCAATAAGATGTTATGAGTCTAGTATGATGTTTATTGCCTGTGATGTGAGTCTAGTATGACGTTTATTGTCTATGTTGTGAGTCTAGTGTGATGTTTATTGTATGTAAGTCTAATGTGATGTTTATTGTCTGTGATCTGAGTCTAGTATGATGTTTATTGTCTGTGTTGCGAGTCTAGTATGGTATCTATGTTGTGAGTGTAGTATGATATTTATTGTCTGTATTGTGAGTCTAAAATTATGTTTATTGTCTGTGATGTGAGTCTAGTATGATGTTTATTGTCTGTGTTATGAGTCTAGTATGATATGTGTTGTCTGTGTTGTTAGCCTTATATGATGTTTATTGTCTGTGAGTCCAGTATGATGTTTATTATCTGTGGTGTGAGTATAGTATGACATTTATAGTCTATGTTGTGAGTCTAGTGCGATGTTTATTGTCTGTGTTGTGAGTCTAGTATGTTGTTTAGTGTCTATGTTGTGAGTCTTGTTTATTGTCTGTGTTGTGTGTCTTGTATGATGTTTAGTGTCTGTGAATCTTATATGATGTTTATTTTCTGTGTTGTGAGTCTTATATGGCATCTATTGTCTGTGCTGTAGATAATATGTTTTATAATGTACACAAAATTTATTTAAGAGACAATGAATATCCTCGTCATGTGATATTTTATGTCACAACTTACATACTGAATCTATCAAGATCAGTAAAATACGTAGGTAAGTTATGTGCGAACATGGCTATGTTTTCTAGCTCCATCGTGGAAGGAAAAAGTATACGAAAAGAATATATATTACTACATACAACATCTGCTTTGTTGAAATGACTGAAGATTTCCTGCATGCTAGCCAGTAATTTTTATTGTCTCTTTCCTTCTAGATAGTAATCGTTATTGTCTCTTTCCTTCCAGCCAGTTATTGTCATTGTCTCTTTCCTTCTAGCCTGTAATTGTTATTGTCTCTTTCCTTCTAGCTAGTAATTGTTGTTGTCTCTTTCCTTATAGCTAGTAATTGTTACTGTATTTTTTTCTTCTAGCTAATAATTATTATTGTCATTTTTCTTCTAGGTAGTAATTGTTATTGTCTCTTTCCTTCTAGCTAATAATTATTATTGTTTCTTTCCTTCTAGCTAGTAATTGTTATTGTCTCTTTCTTTCTACCTAATAATTGTTATTGTCTCTTTCCTTCTAGCAAGTAATTATTATTGTCACTTCCCTACTAGCTAGTAATTGTTATTGTCTTTTTCCTTCTAGCTAGTAATTGTTATTGTCTCTTTCTTTCTAGCTAATAATTGTTATTGTCTCTTTCCTTATAGCTAGTAATTGTTATTGTCTCTTTCCTTATAGCTAGTAATTGTTATTGCCTCTTTCCTTCTAGCTAATAACTGTTAATGTCTCTTTCCTTATAGCTAGTAATTGTTATTGTCTCTTTCTTTCTAGCTAATAATTGTTATTGTCTCTTTCATTCTAGCTAGTAATTGTTATTGTCTCTTTCCTTATAGCTAGTAATTGTTATTGTCTCTTTCCTTCTAGCTAGTAACTGGTATTGTCTCTTTCCTTCTAGCTAATAATCGCTATTGTCTCTTTCATTCTAGCTAGTAATTGTTATTGTCTCTTTCCTTCTAGCCAGTAATTGGTATTGTCTCTTTCCTTCTAGCTAATAATCGTTATTGTCTCTTTCCTTCTAGCGGTCCCTGTCTTCAGGAAGACGAGAGAATATTTATCCGCTTTTGCCCATTCATCTAATTAACTTATTTTTTTTATCTTATTATACACTCTTGTTACAAACGTGTCTTAAGACACATCCCTGTAACAAAGGAGCCTCGAGAGATTTTGCAATTAAAGCAATATGTACAGAGAGATCTTGACTGGTTAAAATGTACAGAGGTACCCAATGGCTGGAGAATTTTGACAACAGACTTCTTCAGATTTCTCCCCATGTTTCCAACTTACTTCAGATCTCAAGGCACATTTCTGGAAGCTTTTTCAAACCTGAAGCCATATTTGTTGATGTTACATCAGATCCGGAGTCCCGTTTCTTGATGTTGCATCAGATCTGGAGTCCCGCTTCTTGATGCTACATCAGATCTGGAGTCACGTTTCTTGATGGTACATCAGATCTAGAGTCCTGTTTCCTAATGGTACATTAGATCTGGAGTCTCGTTTCTTGATGTTACATCAGATCTTGAGTCCCGTTTCATGATGGTACATCTTATCTTGAGATCTGTTTCTTGATGGTACATCTGATCTCTAGACCTGTTTTTTATGGTACATCTTATCTTGAGACCTGTTTCTTGATGGTACATCTGATCTTGCGACCTGTTTCTTGATGGTACATCTGATCTTGAGACATGTTTCTGAACTCTTCCACTCCAAGCTGTCTCTGTCAGAGTTTGTCAGTCTTGCACACAGATGTGAATTAATACTCAGAGCGATATCTAGGCAATGTGTAAATAAAATGAACATTGGCATATTTGTAAGTCAACCCTTATTTATTAAATTACAGAGGTTAACTTCTTTCTTGTTTCTTTCTGTCTAAGTTTCTCATCAAAAGTTTTTCTGGCAGAGCATGGAAATTAATTCTGGAATGGAAGAGTTCAGTTACATGAGAGTGGACACACATTTCTTAATTTCCAATAAGATCATGAGGCCTATTTCTAAATTAGTTCAGATTCTGAGACCTATTTCTTAACTTAGATCAGACTCTGAAACCTATTTCTTAAGTTAGATCAGATTCTGCGACCTATTTCTTTCTTGATATGAGATGCTAAGATAGTTTTCTTAAGTCACATCATACGTATCTTGACACCTGGTTCTCGAATTTGCGTCAGATGTAGAGAAATGACATGAAGCTGAAGAATATGATTGTCAGGTCCCGGAACAAGTAAATTTGCAACAATATATGTGAGACTACTGCATATTTCCACAGAGTGAATTCCCCATCCAGCAGCATGAAAGAATAGTTTTAAAAATATTGCATAGAACAGTGTGTGGCACTAGCACATTGAAACTCTGATTGTCATTATTGCTAGCCAGACTGCACAAATATTCCCTGGATCATTGTGAGTTTGGAAAGTAAAGTCTACCAGTTCTGATACACCACCTAACTCTGTTCTGATACACCACCTAACTCTGTTCTGATACACCACCTAACTCTGTTCTGATACACCACCTCGCTCTGTTCCGATACACCATCTCACTCTGTTCTGATACATCACCTCGCTCTGTTCCGATACACCATCTCACTCTGTTCTGATACACCACCTCACTCTGCTCTGATACACCACCTCACTCTGTTCTGATACACCATCTCACTCTGTTCTAATACACCATCTCACTCTGTTCTGATACACCACCTCACTCTGTTCTGATACACCATCTAACTCTGTTCTGATACACCACCTCGCTCTGTTCTGATACACCACCTCGCTCTGTTCTGATACACCACCTCGCTCTGTTCTGATACACCACCTCCCTCTGTTCTGATACACCACCTCCCTCTGTTCTGATACACCACCTCGCTCTGTTCTGATACACCACCTCCCTCAGCTCTGATACACCACCTCCCTCTGTTCTGATACACCACCTCCCTCTGCTCTGATACACCACCTCCCTCTGCTCTGATACACCACCTCCCTCTCCTCTGATACACCACCTAACTCTGCTCTGATACACCACCTCCCTCTGCTCTGATACATAACCTAACTCTGCTCTGATACACCACCTCCCTCTCCTCTGATACACCACCTAACTCTGCTCTGATACATCACCTCCCTCTCCTCTGATACACCACCTCCCTCTGTTCTGCACCACCTCCCTCTGCTCTGATACACCACCTCCCTCTGCTCTGATACACCACCTCCCTCTCCTCTGATACACCACCTAACTCTGCTCTGATACACCACCTCCCTCTCCTCTGATACACCACCTAACTCTGCTCTGATACACCACCTCCCTCTCCTCTGATACACCACCTCCCTCTGTTCTGCACCACCTCCATCTGTTCTGATACACCACCTCACTCTGCTCTGACACACCACCTCACTCTGCTCTGATACACCACCTCCCTCTCCTCTGATACACCACCTCCCTTTGTTCTGATACACCACCTCGCTCTGTTCTGATACACCACCCCCCTCTGTTCTGATACACCACCTCCCTCTGCTCTGATACACCACCTCCCTCTGTTCTGATACACCACCTCCCTCTGTTCTGATACACCACCTCCCTCTGTTCTGTGGAGACCAGGATCAGAAAAAAAACTGACCTTCTCTTCCAACAAAGAAGAGGCTTTACCCAAGTCATGACTCCCGACCCTGGATGAGTTTCCCTGTTGTGGGGGAGATCTGTAGTGACTTCCCCTGTTGTGAAGGAGCTCTGTAGTGACTTCCCCTGTTGTGAAGGAGATCTGTAGTGACTTCCCCTGTTGTGAAGGAGATCTGTAGTGAGTGAATACAGAATGATGGGTAAGTGCTGGCGGGAAAGGAGGACGGGAGGATGGAGGAAGGAGAGAAACAGTTTTGCTCAGTCTTACAAAACACCTCTTCCAGGCCCTTGGTCTTACAAAACACCTCTTCCAGGCCCTTGTATGCGCCAACAGCACAAAGTGTTTTGTTACAGGAAATTGTTTTTACTAATTGCACGTAACTGAGACTTCTCGTTCTGGGACAAAACCCCCAAGCTGAACCCGCCCTTATGACATTTTTGTGTAGCACGTGACTGCCAAATCTATGGCTAGATTAGCACGACCACGTGGCTGTTAACTTCAAATAGGACTCAGAATACCCGGATGTAAAATGAACTGAAGTAAATAAATTGGGCTGTAAATGAACTGGAGTACGTACCAGGTGTTCATCACTTTTTAAAGAGGAAAGCAACTACAAGTAACTCCGCTAAATATTTTAAACTCAGTCTTTCAAGTAATCCCTCCAAATGTTTCAAGTAATCCCGCAATATGTTTCAAGTAATCCCTCCAAATGTTTCAAGTAATCCCGCAATATGTTTCAAGTAATCCCTCCAAATGTTTCAAGTAATCCCGCAATATGTTTCAAGTAATCCCTCCAGGTGTTTCAAGTAATCCTCCGAATGTTTAAAGTAATCTCTCCAAATGTTTCAAGTAATCCTTCTAAATGTTTCAAGTAATACCTCCAAATATTTCAAATAATCCATCCAAATGTTTCAAGTAATCTCTCCAAATGTTTCAAGTAATCCTTCCCGTTGTTTCAAGATTTTCAAAACAATATGGTCTGTGATGGAAATAAATGTTACCACGTGTGTTTTACTTTACACTTTTCTTATCTAAACTGAGATCACACCAGACTTCACAAGAGACAGAGATACATGTGAATTTCTCCCATTCTTCTCTAACTTTCCTCTCACAGCTAAAGTTGATATAGCAAATCCTCTCACAGCTACAGTTGATGTAGGAAACCCTTTCATAACTAAAGTTGATATAGCAAACCCTCTCAAAGCTAAAGTTGATATAGCAAACCCTCTCACAGCTAAAGTTTATATAGCAAACCCTCTCACAGCTAAAGTTGATATAGCAAACCCTCTCACAGCTAAAGTTGATATAGCAAACCCTCTCATAAATAACGTTGATATAGCAAACCCTCTCACAGCTAAAGTTGATATAGCAAACCCTCTCAAAGCTAAAGCTGATATAGCAAACCCTCTCACAGCTAAAGTTGATATAGCAAACGCTCTCATAAATAAAGTTGATATAGTAAACCCTCTCACAGCTAGAGTTGATATAGCAAACCAATTATTTTGGTTATGAAAATGTTTGTCAACCAAAGATGGATTGTGTAGAACAGTAAGAAAGTTTTCAAATGTATGAACAGCGTGTTTTATTTTATGTCATGTTCTCATCAGCTAATAAAGCTGTTTCTCTATTTTAAACGCTTGTATTCTTCTCGCGCATATTTCTATACACTTAGTGTTAAATATCTACGTACACGAAGTATTCTTTACATCAAGTGTGTGGAAATGTTGCGTCGGCAAAAGACTCAAAAAATGCTGTTGGTTTATGTGGTCTGAAGCACTCATCAATAACCCATCGCTGGGTAAACATTACAATGTATCACTTTTAGCGTCATTTCACAGTGCTAATGCCAGAGTCGTGCGAGTCGAAGTCACGAGAGTCCTCCTTCTTCATATTCCAAATAAAAAGAAGTCAGCAGGGATAACTTGGGTTGGCATGAGAGTCACAGTCATATCTACCACAAGTTTATATCTGAGTGCCAAATCATATCCAGCACAATTTATGTCTGAGAGTCACAATCACATCTACACCAACTACAAAGACATCAGTAAACCATCCTCTTTCACCTAAGGACAGGCCACTTCAGACTACTGAGCCACCTACATCAACTCAAAATGTCTCACACAGACGAGTGTCCATGTGGCAGTGGAGTCCAGACTCCAGAACATATCCTATGAGAGTGCCTAAACCATGCAGACCTGAGGCGTGAGACATGGCCAGGGGACACAAGCTTGGGGCAAAAGCTTGGGGTGGGGGGGTCTTATCAGGATCTGGAGAGGACTGCGAGCTTTGCCATGTCAACAGGGATCAGGATCTGAAGGGACCAACAACCTTCAGCGCAGAAGAAGAAGAACAATCATATCTACCACAAATCTATGACTGAGATTCATAATCATATCTACCACAAGTCTATGACTGAGATTCATAATCATATCTACCACAAGTCTATGACTGAGATTCATAATCATATCTACCACAAGTCTATGACTGAGATTCATAATCATATCTACCACAAGTCTATGACTGAGATTCATAATCATATCTACCACAAGTTTGTGACTGAGGGTCATAATCATATCTACCACAAGTTTGTGACAGAGGTCATAATCATATCTACCACAAGTTTGTGACAGAGGTCATAATCATATCTACCACAAGTCTATGACTGAGATTCATAATCATATCTACCACAAGTTTGTGACTGAGAGTCATAATCATATCTACCACAAGTTTGTGACTGAGAGTCATAATCATATCTACCACAAGTTTGTGACTGAGAGTCATAATCATATCTACCACAAGTTTGTGACAGAGGTCATAATCATATCTACCACAAGTTTGTGACTGAGAGTCATAATCATATCTACCACAAGTTTGTGACTGAGAGTCATAATCATATCTACCACAAGTTTGTGACTGAGTCATAATCATATCTACCACAAGTTTGTGACTGAGAGTCATAATCATATCTACCACAAGTTTGTGACTGAGAGTCATAATCATATCTACCACAAGTCTATGCCTGAGAGTCACAACCTTGTCTATCAAAAGTCTTTGATATGTAAGTCAAAACCATGTCCAGTATTTTATCTGAGAATAACACCTTGTCTGTCAGATGGTTACATTTATTATAGGAAAGCACAGAACACAGCAAATGTATAAACTAGGAAAAATGTAGGAACAGCTTTATTACTTAACAACTACAAAGTTGTAACGTTTTCCTGCAGATTGTTTAAATGGAGACCTGTGACATGTGGTCGGTGGGTTGTAACTGGGGGTGGTGGATGGGGAACTGGGGAGGGGAGAGAGAGTGATACAATGTTGACCTAGCCAGGAGAAGTTGAAATAGATGATTAGGGAAGAGGGGTTGCAAAGTGATGCTGTGAGGAGGTTTAACACATAAGAAAGGGTGGAGCTTAGTGGAGAGGTACTATAATGATTGAAGAGAATGTTAAGTGTAGCTGAACAGTGACTCTAACCCATGTGGCTCCAGCGTCCCATAATTTTGAATGCAGCTGTTCTCAAGCGCGAGGCGGCTTGTGTCATCTGCGTGACATTGTTTGATGGCTGTTACCAGAAAATCAGATTTGCCTCTGTGGTTGGGGCCATTGAAATGATTTGGGACTGGTTTCGAAGCATGCTGGGCGATGTCGTACAGACGCTTTTGCATGCGGTCCCCTAATCTGAGGCCAGTCTCACCAATATACGTTATCCTGCATCTTTTGCAAACGATGGCATATATCACATTATGGGACTCGCATGTGAATCCCTCATGAAGAGTGAGGATAGTTTTGGGAAAGGTGATCGTTTTCGTTCCCCCAGACTACCGGGCAGGTAACGCAGCGGGGGCGGTTACATTTTCTGGTGCCAACATATGTGAGGCTCTGCTTCAGGTGGCTGTGGACGATGATGTCCTTAAGGTTTGGCTCACGTTTGTATGCTACCAGGGGTGGATCAGAGAAAATGTCGCGAGTGTCAGGGTCGAGTTGGATTAGTGGCAGATGACGATAGAGAATTTTCTAACCATCTGACCATGCGGGTGGAAAGGCAGTACTAACTTAACTCTGTCAGATGGAGTAACAGACTTTTTCCTGAATGGTTCTTTGCGGCTCACTAGTTGGATACGGTTGAAGGCATCACGAAGAACCTTTTCTGAGTAGTGGCAATGACGGAAAAATTCTAATAACTTGTTGGACTGATCTATAAAGTCCAAATTATCCTGACATATGCGGCGAAGACGGAGGAGTTGGGAGTATGGGATGGAGTTATTACAGGCTTCAGGATGGGAGGAGGTGTAAAGCAAATAAGTGTGGCTGTCGGTGGGCTTGTAAAATACAGAGGTGACAAGCCTGTTTGTGCCAGCAGAAATTTTAATGTCTAAAAAGTTCACGGACTTGTCAAAAATTTCATAAATGAATTTTATGTTATTATTGAGTGAGTTGGCGAATTTAATAATTTTTTGTACCACTTCCTGTGGCATACTTGTGATTCCAGTGCCATCATCGATGTACCTTTTATAGAATTCTGTAAGTCTGCCAGTGTAGGTTTCCAATAATTTGACTTCCAGAAAGTCCATAAATAGACATGCATAACTGGGACCCATTTTCGTTCCCATGGCAACACTACTGATTTGCTCGAAGTATTCGCCGTTGAATTCGAAAGAATTTAGGTTTAGTACTAGCCGTGTAAGTCTGATTATGGTATCAGTGCTAGTGGTGGGGTGAGGGTCTTTGTTGAGAAAATAGCGGAGTGCTAAGAGTCCATCCTCATGGAGGATAGAAGTGTATAGGGAGCAGACATCAAGGAAAAAGATGTGATAGGTGTGGTGTTGAGAGAGTGTGATCGTATCAAATGTTGTTAAGGCGAGGTTGGTATCTTTCAAAAAGGAGGGTAGTTTGTGTACTAACAGCTGGAAAATGCTGTCCAAAAAGTCAGAAATGTGCTCAGTGGGGCATGACCACGCTGATACAATGGGGCCTCCAGGGTTACCTGGTTTGTGGATTTTAGAAAGAATATAGAAGGTAGGTGTGTCTAAACAGCAAAGAGCTTTGTTCACTACAGGCGTGAACATCCGAACAGTGTCTTCAGCCTCGTGGAGCTGTTATAAACCAAGAACTCACAGACCTCAAATGGTCGTGACACACCCTTCATAGAAGGAAAGAAGCTGAAAGGGCAGAAACGATCTCTGATATGGGGGGAGGGGGGTGGGGTGTAGAGAAATACTTCTCTGACGATTTGAGAAGCGGTTTTGTTATTAAATCTCCACAGCAGAGTCTACGGGGAGGGATGAAAAGTGAGGGAGATGATAACGATAAGAACAAACTTAACAGAGTGTCCTAAATTTAAAAGTGAGGGAGATGACAACGATAAGAAAAAACTTAACAGAGTGTCTTAAATTTAAAAGTGAGGGAGATGAAAATGATAAGAACAAACTTAACAGAGTGTCTTAAATTTAAAAGTGAGGGAGATGAAAATGATAAGAACAAACTTAACAGAGTGTCTTAAATTTAAAAGTGAGGGAGATGACAATGATAGAACAAACTTAACAGAGTCTCCTAAACTTAAAATTGAGAAACTCTGTCCTGGGAATATAAGAAGGTCCGACTAAAGGAGTTAAACAGGAAGTGTGTGCGGTTACTTCAGTGAACTCCCTTGGCACCTCCGGAAACTTAGATCAAAGTCTGAGATAGCGGGTGGAGAGACTTGAATCTGGTGAACTTTTTTCTTAGGTTTTGTACAAGCAAGACCGCCCCGTTACTTGACTGTGAAGTCACTAGCGACTGGGACAGATCCGGAAACGTGTCTAATCTTAAGTCACTGTTAGTTTCTTTGACTTTCAAGGTTTAGTAATTAGTGAAGGCTGTGTCTAACGCTAGAGGGGGCGCTCTGCACGAAATGATTGTACAGTTGTCTGCCAGGCCATTTTTTAAAATTTGAAATATCTGTTTCTTCCTCCGGCTTTATGAGAATGAAAATTTGACATTTGTTACTGCTGTGAAAGATACACTGAAATTTGTGACAGTTGTTATTATTTATCTTGATGATGTCTAACTTGCGATGATTCCTTGGTGTTGATTTCTAAAATAAACTTCCGGTATTTTTGAGAATCGACTTCGTCTTTTTCTGCGTCCTGTCGACATGAACTATGCCAGCTGTTATACAATCACGTGATTCTGGATAAATCTAGGTGGGTGGTCTGATGTGCTCAAATCTACAATCTGTGGCAATATGTGAATATGAGATAGCAGAGTACAGTCTGTGAACATAATGCTGCACTGAAGGCACCCAAGGAGTTGCACCCAGGCTAGTGTGATTGTGTGTGTGTGTGTTTGTGTGTGTGTAGAAGGGTTGAAAATTGCCATAATATGACACAGACATAAACAAATATCTAAATATACAGAATACAATAAATGAAATAGAAATCATGTGACAAAACAAACCATTTCATGGCATACTTCAGAAGTCTATATTCTGGGCCCAAGTTCGTGATGTTGCTGTTGTTAAACTAGAATTCAGGACCGGAAGTTCACTTCTTATTCGTCTGTGTCGTCAGTCATCGGGCTGTCTTATAACACTGCGGTGACTGATGCTTTCAGCAGTGACTTACGAAGTAAACAGCTTTGTCCTTACATTAACTGCACTACATACTTTCATACATTATTGATTCACAAAGACCGCCTTCCACCTTGTAGAATCTAGTTGTGATAGATATCTTTGTTCATGTTAGCTACAAATCTTTAGCAGCTCCGCTGAAAGATGTCTAACCTCTTGAGACATTGAGGGATTTATCAGACCTCTTGAGATACTGAGAGAAGTTTGAAACCTTGAGATTCTGAGGGAAATCTGAAACTTTGAGATACTGAGAGGAGTTTGACGCCTTGAGATATTTAGAGGAATCTGAAAATTTGAGATGAGAGGAGTTTGAAGCCTTGAGATATTTAGAGAAATCTGAAGCCTTGAGATATTTAGAGGAATCTGAAACTTTGAGATACTGAGAGGAGTTTGAAGCCTTGAGATACTGAGAAGAGTTTGAAGCCTTGAGATACTGAGAGGAGTTTGAAGCCTTGAGATATTTAGAGGAATCTGAAACTTTGAGATACTGAGAGGAGTTTGAAGCCTTGAGATATTTAGAGGAATCTGAAGCCTTGAGATACTGAGAGGAGTTTGAAGCCTTGAGATATTTAGAGGAATCTGAAGACTTGAGATACTGAGAGGAGTTTGAAGCCTTGAGATACTGAGAGGAGTTTGAAGCCTTGAGATACTGAGAGGAGTTTGAAGCCTTGAGATACTGAGAGGAGTTTGAAGCCTTGAGATACTGAGAGGAATTTGAAGCCTTGAGATATTTAGAGGAATCTGAAGCCTTGAGATACTGAGAGGAGTTTTACAGAAGATTTTTCCAGAAAGCTCATCTGTTTACAAGGAACTTGTAGAATTCCATTAAATCTGAAAGTTCCAAGTCCAAGACAGTTTTTTGCAGTTACGCTCAGTTAACCAATGGCAGCTGTTAAAGATGGAGTTCAGTCATTTGCATGTCCCTTGCGGAACTTTGCTTCCCCAACAGCTCTCCTGTAGGCCTCTCGGTTGTAAGCGAGATGCCCTGCTGCTGATGTGTCCATATGGAGATTATCATCCGTGTCTTGCAGCCATCTTCACCTTGGTCTTCCTCTCTTTCTTTCTCCCATTATGCACCCTTCCAAGACGGAAAAATGATAAATTATCATGATGTTTAATGTGTCCAAAATATTTAAGTTTTCTCTGTTTAATCTCCTTTACTAACCAAACTTCTTCATTGTTAAGTTCTTGTAGTATGGATATATTTGTTCTTTTTGTTTTCATATTTGAATAACTCCTCTGTAGCATTTACATTCAAAATCATTTATGTGTTTCTCAGCTGTTTTGTTAAGTGTCCAGGTCTCACAGGCATATGTTGCAATGGAAAAGATGCATGTCGTTAAAAATCTGTTCCTCTCCACAGCTTCTTTAGTTTTACCTTTTTGAAGAGCGATAGATGTCCTCCTTTTAATTTCCTTCATTGTATCTCCATTATTAATTAGTAGTGATCCAAGATATTCATAACTCTCCACTTCTTCCAATTTTTACTCATTGATACATATTTCCACTACCTTATTTGTTTTGTCGGTTTCATCAATTTAGTTTTCTTCTCATTAAGATAGAGGTTTTACTGACTGACATAATTAGTTTTCCCATTCCTTTTTGTGTTGTGGATAGTAATACTGTGTCATCAGCACATCTTGGCATTGTAATATTCTTTGTCTATATCTTCTTCAACATTCTTCATTATATTTTCAGTATATAAGTTAAATAAGTAGGGTGACAATATGCACCCTTGTTTTATGTCAAACCAAGTTGTTGTTTCACCATTTATTCTTACTGCTGCCTGTTGGTCTAGATACAACAGTGATATTAATTGTATCAAATATGTTGGAAATCCCATTTTTCCCATTATTTCCCAAAGTTTCTGGCCTTGTACACAATCAAATGCCTTTGAATAGTCTATAAAAGATAAATATAGATTCACATTAAACTTTCTGCATTTCTCTATTATTAATCTTATATTGTATATATGATCTTCCTTGTCTAAAACCAGCTTTGATCATGCTGACATCTTAGCCTATTTCTTATGAAGTCTGCCCATTATGATTTTTAATAGAATTTTATTGGCATGACTAATCAGGGCAACGGTTCTGTAGTTTCTGCACAATTTCAAGTTACCTATTTTTGGCAGTGGTATGAATATAGTTATGAAAGGAATATTGGAGAAGAATGTATGATACAACTGACTGTGAAAGCAGAAATCAACAGTGTAAATTATTACTGGAGGAGAAAGAACCCGAGCCGACAATAGAAGAAGTTTTATGGGCAATAAAGAATCCGAAAAATGGTAGATCACCAGGATGTGATGAGATAACAGCTGAACTTATTAAAGCAGAAAGAAAGGAATGTGCAACAATCTATCATGCCCTGTATAAAAAGATATGGCATTCAGGTATTTGGCCAAAAGAAAAGATGAAGTTAACTTTTGACTGTTGGTCAAAGAGTTTCTCGTTGCCATGCCGACCTGGACTGTTTATCAAAGAGTTTCTCTTGTTCACATTAATCCAGATTAGTGTTCACATTGCTCCCTGTAGATGTCCATGTCGACATGGGGATCTGATATATTGTTCCGATCTCTCTCCAGAGAAGAAATAGTCAGAGACTTGTGGTGGAGTTTTACGAAAGAGATAGACAGAAATAAAGATGAGAAGGAATGACAGAGTAAACAAAGAGAGGAGAATGTTTTTCTCAACATAAATATGTCCAGATTTTTCCTTTAAAAAAGCATGGAGAGGAGGGTGGTAGATAGGAGCAGGCGATAGATAATAAGAGTAGGCGATAATAAAAGTAGGTGGTAGATAAGAGTAGGTGATAATAAGAGTAGGTGATAATAAGAGTAGGTGATAACAAGAGTAGGCGATAATAAGATTAGTCGATAATAACAATAGGCGATAATAACAGTAGGCGATAATAAGAGCAGGCGATAATAAGAGTAGGCTATAATAAGAGTAGGTGATAATAAGAGTAGGTTATAATAAGAGTAGGTGATAATAAGAGTAGGTGATAATAAAAGTAGGTGATAATAAGAGTAAATGATAATAAGAGTAGGTGATAATAAGAGTAGGTGATAATAAGAGTAGGCGATAATTAAAGTGACGAAAATAAGAGTAGGGAAAAAAAGAGTAGGCGATAATAGGAGCAGGTGATAATAAGAGTAGGTGAAAATTAGAGTAGGTGATAATAAGAGTAGGTGGTAGATAAGAGTAGACGATAATACGAGTAGGTGATAAAAGAGTAGGCGATAAGAAGAGTAGGCGATAATAACAGTAGGCGATAATAAGAGTAGGGTGAATAAGAGTATGTGATAATAAGAGTATGTGATAATAAGAGTAGGCGATAATAAGAGTAGGCGATAATAAAAGTAAGCAGTAATAACAGTAGGTGATAATAAGAGTAAGCGATAATAAGAGTAGGTGATAATAAGAGTATATGATAATAAGAGTAGATGATAATAAGAGTAGCTGATAATAAGAGTAGAGTGAGTAAGAACAGGTGATAATAAGAGTAGGCCATAATAAGAGTAAGTGATAATAACAATAGGTGATAATAAGAGTAAGCGATAAAAAGAATAGGTGATAATAAGTGTATTTGATAATAAGAGTAGGTAATAATAAGAGTAGGATGAATAGGTGATAATAAGAATAAGCGATAATAAGAGTAGGTGATAATAAGAGTAAATGACAATAAGAGTAGGCGATAATAAGAGTAGGTGATAGTAAGAGTAGGCGATAAGAAGTGTGGGTGATAATAAGAGCAAGTGATAATAAGAATAGGCGATTATAAGAGTAGGTGATAACAAGAGTAGGCGAAAATAAGAGTATGTGATAATAAGAGTAGGCGATAATAAGTATGGGTCACAATAAGAGTAGGTGATAATAAGAGTAGGCGATAATAAGAGTGGGTGATAATAAGAGTAGGCGATAATAAGAGTAGGTGATAATAAGAGTAGGCGATAATAAGAGTAGGTGATAATAAGAGTAGGTGATAATAAGAGTAGGTGATAATAAAAGTAGGCGATAATAAGTGTGGGTAATAATAAGAGTGGCTGATAATAAGAGTAGGCGATAATAAGAATAGGTTATAATAAGAGTAGGCGATAATAAGAGTAGGTGTTGATAAGAATGGGTGATAATAAGAGTAAATGATAATAATACTAAGTGATAATAAGAGTAGGCACTAATAAGAGTAAATGATAATAAAAGTATGTGACAATAAGAGTAAATGATATTAAAAGTAAATGATAATTAGAGTAGGTGATAATAAGAGTAAATGATAATAAGAGTAGATGATAATAAGAGTAAATGATAATAAGAGTAGGCGACAATAAGAGTAGGTGATAATAAGAGTAGGCGATAATAAGAGTAGGTGACAATGAGAGTAAGTGATAATAAGAGTAAGTGATAATAAGAGTAAGTGATAATAAGAGTAAATGATAATAAGAGTAGGCGATAACAAGAGTAAGTGATAATAAGAGTAGGTGATAATAACAGTAAATGATAATAAGAGTAGACGATAACAAGAGTAGTTGATAATAAGAGTAGATGATAATAAGAGTAAGTGATAAGAACAAGCAGTACGAGTAGGCGTGAATAGACGTGCTAGCCTGACATTTTATTTGAAACGGGCATTTCTTGTGTCCTTTTTATGATTTATATTTATCAGCTTGTGGGCGTACGCGTGATTGTTATAAGAAACAAGTAGAAATTTGTCTAAATATTATGTAGATATTTTCCAATAACCAAAATTAAAAACGTGTAAAATTCTTCAAAATAACAACTGATAAAAATTGCTGTTAAAATGACATAATAATAGTAGTAGTAGTAGTAGTAGTAGTAGTAGTAGTAGTAGTAGTAGTAGTAGTAGTAGTAGTAGTAGTAGTAGTAGTAGTAGTAGTAGTTATATTAGTAGTACGATTTCCTGGACGGTGTCCCGTTTTGGAGAAAAAGAAATGGGTTTTGAAAATTATGCAAGCTTGAGAAAGTGACTTGTGCACGTTCTGGAAACATATGAGAAGAAGAAGAAGAAGAAGAAGAAGAAATAGTAGTAGAAACGGGAAAGAAAAATAGGATGTACATTATTTCTCATCGTCTTAGTTCCTAATTTTAAATAAATACAGTATTCACTATCAACAGATCGATGTAAAGATCACTTGAGACACAATCAACAGATCGATGTAAAGATCACATGAGACACAATCAACAGATCGATGTAAAGATCACTTGAGACAACAGAGATGTAGTTTCTTTGAAGAATGTTAAGCGTACCAAGAACAGTTGAGGCGACAAACAGGGAATCTCTCAGAAAAACTAAGGTAAATGAAAATCAGAACCATAAGAGGACGTCAGACATCCTTCATTGCACGCGTAATGAGAAGGTGAAGGTTTGCAAACATCACAACTACAGGGAAAATAAATGGGAAGAGAGGCAAATGAATACAAAGAGAAAAGAAAATCATGGGCAGTCTTAACTCGATGGCACAGTAAAAAGGCACTAACTGAGCTGATGGAAAATATCAGGGACCATGAGCTGAAGAGAAACATGGCCACTAACGTTTACCGGCTCCACACTTGTAATAGAAATGATTCTTAGGTACAAAGAATGATTCATATTTACAAGAAATGCCTCATAAATACAAGGAATGGCTCATATATACAAGAAATGGCTCACAGCTACAAGGCATGGCTCACGGATACAAGGAATGGCTCACAGATACAAGTAATGGCTCACAGATACAAGAAATAACTCACAGATACAAGGATTGGCTCACAGATACAATGAATGGCTCATAGATACAAGGAATGGCTCACAGATACAAGAAATGACTCAGAGATACAAGAATGACTCACAGATATAAGAATGGCTCGCAAATTCTCAAAACAAAAATGAAAGAAGTCAGTAAAAGGTGAAATGCAATCAGTTACGTGGAGATTTGACGTAAAATACCACAGAACAGTGATATACACACGAACATTTGACACAATATACCACAAAAAGGGATACACACACGAAGATTTGATACAATGCACCACAGAACAGTGAAATACAAAGTGTTCAGCCCATCTTTGCTTTTGGTCTTTACTTGATGTTGATAGGGTTCCAGTTTTGCTAAGGATTGGTCTTTCTTTAGATGTAATAGTACCTGTTAGCCTCTTTTGTATGTTATATAAAGTTTTGCTGTCTCCTGTTTTTGCTGCTTTCTCTGCCTCTTTCGCCATATTGTCTATGTATTCTCTTTAATCCCTTCTAGCTGAACCTTTTACTTTCTTGTCTGTTTTTTGTATGTCCCTTTCGCCAGATCTTTTCCAAGTTTTGTTTTTACATTCAACATGTCTAATTTGGCTGCTCGTCTTTCGTGTATGTAGTTCCATGAGTTTTCTGATATCCATGCTTTTCTGTTTGGTTTGTTCAATCCAGCGCTTGCTTTTGCTGCTGTGATTATGGCTGTGCTGAAAGAATTCCATAATTCATCTATACCTACCTCCTCTACTTCACTGAGAGTTGTGTAATGATTGGCAAGTTCCTAATTGAAATTACTGCTAATATTCTCTTCTTGTAGGCTGTGGCTGTTTATCTTTCTGTGTATTGATTTCTTGTGTCGGCTTTTCAGTTTTAGTTTTATTTTCCCTATACACAAGTTCTGATCACTGTTAACATATGCACCCCTATATGCCATTACATCTATCAGAGATGCTCTGTATTGTTTCCTAATACAAAAATGATCTATCTGGTTTCTAGTTCTATCATCTGGAGATATCCACGTTGTTTTATGTATCTCTTTGCGTGGAAAAAAAACCTTGTCAAAAAGATAAGAGAGAGACAATATACTTTCATAGGACATGCAATGAGAAGAGGGGGTATTGAAAATATTATAACAACAGGAAAAATAGAAGGAAGAAGATCAAGAGGAAGACCAAGAGAAATGATACTGGACAGTCTGACGGGATGGTGTGAGAGGAGATCACCACTTGAACTAATGGCCTGCATGAAGGATCGGGTACTCTGGAGAAGCATAATAGCTAACGCCAGTCGGCACGGCACCTGATGATGATGATTGCGTGGAAATATTATGCCTCTAATGGCCATTCCCTCTAGTCGACATATTTCAATTAATCTTTCTCCGTTCTGATTTACCATGTCAATTCCTTCTTTCCGCATTACTTTTTCAATGTCGGTGTTATCTTTCCCTACCTTAGCGTTGAAGTCCCCCATAGCAATTAGGATGTTGTGTTTAGGGACTTTGTTGATGATTTGTTGTAACTGGTGATAGAAATCACCTCATCGTCT
Organism: Achatina immaculata; assembly: GCA_009760885.1. Lineage (NCBI taxonomy): Eukaryota > Metazoa > Mollusca > Gastropoda > Stylommatophora > Achatinidae > Lissachatina > Lissachatina immaculata. The sequence continues at coordinate 27,090,171 of CM019702.1, forward strand.
GCATCGTTCGTGGGTGCATAACACTGTATTATTATTATCCTTCCGTGTCTTAGGTTGTATCGTGCTCTTATTATGCGACTGTTCACTGGTTCCCATTCTACAAGGCTCTTTGCTGCTACATTTGACATAATAATACCTACCCCCTCTCTTTGTTTACTGTAGTCTCTGCCTGAATGTATTATTAACTTACTGTTTTCCGCCCATCTTTTACATGCTTCTGGCCAACGCATTTCACTGATGCCAAGTACGTCTAGGAGGTGTCTCTCCATTTCTTTGATGACCTGAGTAGTTTTTATTGGTGCCTAAATTTTGTTTATGCCTAAAGTTTTTTTCTTTACCAGTTTATGCCTTACTTTGTTTCTTTCTCTTATGCCTAAAACTTTCTCTTTACTAGTTTTTGCCTTACTTTGTTTCTTTCTCTTATGTATAAAGCTTTTTGTTTACCACTTTTGCCTTACTTTGCTTATTTCTCTTATGCCTAACACTTTTTGTTTTCCAGTTTTCGAGGCAAATCATAGAAACTTTATACACTTTAATGTGTGCGAGCTTGGTATGTCCAGCTTGCTAGATGTATGCACGGCATCTTAGACTGATCAGTTCGCCAGGAGTTAACTAGGCGGTGCAAAACGACAAAAGACCAGTTAAAGTCTGGACATTCACTCCACTTGTGTCTTATGAGAATGTAAAACGCGTGTACTAAACCGTATAAAATTAATCCATTTAAAGCCTTAATAAAGCTTGATCTCTGCACATTCTAAATCTCTGCATAGAAAGCTTGATCTCTGCACATTCGAAATCTCTGCCCCGGCTTAGATCAAGAAGGCTCTTAGCAAAATCAATGAAGCAGTGATGATAGTTAGAGATCACATGAACAGGAGCAAGACATCGATCTGCCTGTGTTTACTTAGCATGCCCGTCTATTCTGGGGGTGAGTGAGAGCGAGAGAGAGAGAGAAAGAGAGAGAGAGAGAGAGAGAGAAAGAGAGAGTTAGAGAAAGAGAGAGAGAGAGAAGGGGGGGTTGGCAATGTTTCTAAATTAGTTTTGTCAAGAACTTCCAAAATGTGAGCACAGAAGCAGTGTAAGGCTTTGGAAACTTGACTTTCATGATGAAATGTCTGAACTCCTGTTGTGTGTTAGTCTCCCTGGTGCAATAAGTTAGTTATGACCCTGCTCCAGTATCCCTGGAGAAAAAAATAAACTATAACCCTGCTCCAGTATCCCTGGAGAAAAGAATGAACTATAACCCTGCTCTAGTATCCCTGGAGAAAAAAATAAACTATAACCCTGCTCCAGTATCCCTGGAGAAAAGAATGAATTATATCTATGCCCCATCATCCCTGGAGAGAAGAATGAATTATAACTATGCCCCGTTATCCCTGGAGAAAAGAATGAATTATAACCATGCCCCATTATCCTTGGAGAAAATAATGAATTATAACTGTGCTCCATTATCCCTGGAGAAAATAATGAATTATAACTATGCCCCATTATCCCTGGAGAAAATAATGAATTATAACCATGCCCCAGCATCCCTGAAGAAAAGAATAAACTATAACCCTGCTCTAGTATTCCTGAAGAAAAGAGTAAACTATAACCCTGCTCTAGCATTCTTGAAGAAAAGATTGAACTATAACCCTGTCCCAGTATCCTTGGAGAAAAGAATGAACTACAATCTTGTTCCAGTATCCTTGGAAAAAACTATATCCTTGACCCATTATCCCTGGAGAAAAGAATGAACTATATCCTTGCCCCAGTATCCCTGGAGAAAAGAATGAACTATATCCTTGCCCTAGTATCCCTGGAGAAAAGAATGAGCTATATCCTTGCCCCAGTATCCCTGGAGAAAAGAATGAGTTATAACCCTGTCCCAGTATCCCTGGAGAAAAGAATGAGTTATAACCCTGCTCCAGTACCCCTGGAGAAAAAGAATTAACTATAAGCCTGCTCCAATATCCCTGGAGAAAAGAGTGAATTGTAACTGTAAAGCGAAAAACACAATTTTGTAGAATTAGACCTCGAAAAAATCGTAGACAAAGCACGTTAGTGAGACGTGAGAGAAAGAAAAATCACACGAGAATTAACTGGGATTCGAACCACGGACTCTGGTAAGACGAGCAACCTTCTAACCACTAGAGAACAGCGTACTAACGAACTGCGGTATCTGGCACATCCAAAATAAAAGAGTTTGAAAGTGAATTCTTTAGTAACTGCTCGGCCTAAGGTACAACGATTATTTGTGGACAGCTCTTTTAGATTATTTCTCAACATAGTCCCCTTGCAATTTTATATACTTAGTCCAGCCATCCTGTAGCATACGGATCCCTTCTTTGTAAAAGTCAGCATCTTGTGCCAGTAGAAAGTGATCTACAGCATAGTCTATGCTTCAGTGCCGGAAAGAAACGAGGTCATGACATAGAAATTCAGCAGGTACCAAATTTAGACAAACATATACAAACTGTACCTGAAACTAACTTCGTGTTCGTCTGTTGTTGTTGTTGTTGTTGTTGTTGTTGTTGTTGTTGTTGTTGTTGTTGTTGTTGTTGTTGTTGAAGTATACACCAGACATGGCAGGAGACCGTGTGTATGTTTGTCTAAAGTTGGTACCTGTTAGAGAGACTGAATATAAGTTATGGAATTTCTGTCTCATGACCTTGTTTCTTTATAAGTGTCATAGTCCTCGTGTCCACTGAACATTTACTAATGATTTTGCTTTCAAACTCCTCTTTTTAGATATGCGAGATAGCGCAGTTTGTTAGTACGCTGTTCTCTCGTGACTAGACGGCTGCTCATCCTACCGGAGTCCGTGGTTCGAATCCCATGCAATTCTCTTGTGATTTTTCTTTCTCTCATGTCTCACTAAAGTAGTTTGTCTGCGATTTTTTCGAGGTCTAATTTTACAAAACTGTGTTCTTTACTTTCTTCTTCTTCAGCTTTCCGAGCAATTAAAGCTCATTGCTGCAGATAACGTTCGCCTCCATTCCTCTCTATTCCTAATCTTCTCTCTCCAGTTGTTAACATCAATTTCTTTTTATCCTCTTCTATGTTGTCTTTCCATCTCTGTCTTGGTCTACCCCTTGGTCTTGTTTCCCTCATCTCTTGCGCATGCATCATTTTCGTTTGTCTGTTCTCTTCCATTCTTTCTACATGCCCCAGCCAGTGTAGTCTGTTCAATTTCAAGACATTTATAATTTGTTGGGATTTAAATAAGCTGTTCAGTTCGGTGTTCTTTCTAGCTCTCCATTCTCCACTATTGGTATCCTTTATCACCCCAAAGATTCTTCTAAGGATCTTGTTCTCAAAGATCAATAATTGTTGGTTATCCTTCTTTGTTGTACTCCATGTTTCTGATCCATACATGACAGCTGGTCTTATTACAGTTTTGTAGATTGTTATTTTGGTGTTTTGGGACAGGATTTTGGATTTTAACAGATGTTGCAAGGCAAATTATATTTTATTCCCTATCTGTACTCTGATTTTAATTTCCTCGCTTACTGTGTTGCTTCTGTTGAAGGCTGTGTCTAGATATTTGTATATTTCTGCTTTCCTAATAATCATCTCTCCAACATTTATATAATCTGGATCATTCTGCCTCTGATCTCTTGATATCTTCATATACTCTGTCTTATCTTGGTTAATGGGTCTTTATTTTCCGTACGAAAACCTCCTTGTTTCCTATTGATACAAAAAAAATCGTTCCTGAATTATAACTGCTCCAGTATCCCCAGAGAAAATAACGAACTTATAACTCCCAGCAGTAAGAATAAATGCTGAAACAACAACTACGTCTGACATTAAACAAGGGGTCCTCGTGGGTGCATATTGTCACCTTACTTATTTAAATTCTATACTGAAAATATAATGATAAATGTTAGAGAAGATTTAGATAAAGAATATTACGATGCCATAAAAAAATTGGAGGTTAAGAAATAGCAGATATTAGATATGCTGATGACACAGTATTATTGTCCACAACACAAAAAGGAATGGAAGAACTAATTATGTCAGTCAGTAAGAATGGTGAAGAGCAAAACCTCTATCTTAATGCAAAGAAAACTAAAGTGATGACAACTGACGAAACAAATAAGGCAGCTGAAATATGTATCAATGAGGAAAAACTAGAAGAGAGTTTTGAATATCTTGGATCACTACTAACTAATAATGGAGATACAATGAGGGAAATTAAAAGAAGGACATCTATCGCTCTTCAAAAGATAAAACAACTAAAGAAACTGTGGAGAGGAACAGATACAATTTTAAAAATAAGATTTTTAAGGGAAGGGCATGTATCTTTCCCATCGCAATATATGCCTGTGAGACCTGGACACTTAACAAAACATCTGAGAAAGTCATAAATGCCTTTGAATGTAAATGCTACAGAAGAGTCTTTCAAATATCATAGACACAGAAAGAACAAATATATCCATACTACAAGAACTTAATATTGAAGAATGTTGGGTAGTAAGGAAGATTAATCAGAGAAAATTTTAATATGTTGGACACATTAAACGTCATAATAGTTTAGAGAAGACCGTCTTGGAAGGAGACATAATGGGAAAAAGAGAGGAAGACCAAGGCGAAGATGGCTGCAAGACATCATTGATAATCTGCTAATGGACGCATCAGCAGCAGGCCATCTTGCTCACAACTGAGAAGCATACAGGAGTGCTGTTAGGGAGGCAAAGTTCAGCAAGGGACATGAAAATGACTGACTGACCCTGCTTCAGTGCCCCAAATGTAAAATTGTGTTCCTGTTACTTACGTGAGGGAAACTAAATTGAAATTAGAAGATGTCTATCTGCAAGACAAGGCACACTGGGATGTCATGTGTGGAATAGCTACGTGTGCTTTAAAGTTAAAAGAAAAAGTTTTGCCCAACATCAGTTTCAGAAAAAAAATTTTTTTCCTTCGAACTGAATTCTAGGCCAAATGTCAAGAACATGGCACGATACAATTTTTTTATTTCTAAGAGCTTAAGACAACATTAGTTTACTTTGAGCTCTGGACTAACCACTGAAACATCAGTACAAATATTAAATAGTCACTGATATGATTTAAAAAGAGGCAGACCGCGTGAAACTCTGAAGAGGACATTGTTAAGAGAGGCCAAATTAACAGGCATAAAATCCCTTGATGAGGTTGAAAGACTCGCCGAAGACAGAAAAAATTGGCGAACTACTTTGCGAGCCCTATGTGACGTTTAACGGCACGGGAAGGATATAAGATATAAGATAAGATAAGATATGATTTAGGAAACTTGTCAATCATGTGATTTTGTCCATTAGTGCTGTGATTTTAGAAAGATGTCACTGATGGGATTCATATAGCAGTCAATGAAATAATTTAGGAAACAATGAATGGTGTGATTTAAGAAACTTACGAGTTGTGATTGATAAGTTCTCGGCCTAAGGTACAACGATTATTTGTGGACAGCTCTTTTAGATTATTTCTCAACATAGTCCCCTTGCAATTTTATATACTTAGTCCAGCCATCCTGTAGCATACGGATCCCTTCTTTGTAAAAGTCAGCATCTTGTGCCAGTAGAAAGTGATCTACAGCATAGATGACATCATCATCTGAAGAAACTTTGCGACCACTGAGCTCCTTTTTGAGTTTGGTAAACAGGTAATAGTCCGAATGAGCCAAATCTGGGGAATAAGAAGGATGTTCAATAAGCTGGAAGCCGCATTCATGAATGCCACCGCCGACTTGTGAACTGGAGCATTGTCTTGCTGAAAGATGACTCCTCTCATCAATTTCCCTCGACGCTTTTCCTTCAGTTTGACCCGCAGTTGCTTCACAAGATTAGCGTAATAGCCCCCGATGACCGTTCTGCCCTTTTGAAGATAGTCTACCAACAGCACACCTTCTGAATCCCAAATAGATACAAGCCATTACTTTGCCTGCTGACAGAACTACCCTTGCTTTCTTTGGAGGTGGGGATCCATGATGTTTCCACTGCTTTGACTGTTCTTTAGTTTCTGGTTGAAAATGATGAACCCAAGTCTCATCCATAGTCACAAATTGCTGAAGAAACTTTTCAGGATCTGCAGAAAAATGGCCAAGATTGTCTCTTGACATGTTGAGACGCTGTCGTTCGTGATCAGTTCCAAGAAGTTTCGGGATAGATCGAGTAGAGACCTTTATCATTTGAAGGTCATTGTGAATAATGGCATGAACACGTTCCTGGGAGTTGCCCAACTCAGCAGTAATGTACTGCTCAGTTAGTCGTTGATCCTCCATTATCATGTCATGGATTCTGCCGGTGGTTTCATCGGTGGTTACCGTTCTTGGTCTTTCTGGACGAGGATCAGACTCTCCTTTCCATGGTTGAATTGAGCTGCCCATTTCTTCACTGTGCTGTAAGAAGGGGCACTCTCCCCTAGAGTCTCCACCATATCCTCATGGATCTCCTTCGATGATAAGGCCTTGATGCAGAGGTAGCGAATGACTGATCGATGAGAAATTTTATCCATTTTCTCAATTTCTGCCACCCCTTACCACTTCAGCAGCCTGTACAAAAATTGGTTGCAGTTAATTTCTTAAATTTTGGTGTTTAATCTTACATTAACCTGACCTACAAATGCACCTAATATCAACTGTGTGTTTCAAGTATTTGTACCTTATGACGAGAACTTATCAATCACCTCTCGTATCAATGATGTGATTTAAGAAATCTGTCAAGAATATGATTTAGAAAGCAGTCTATGAGAGTATTTTTAACAACATACAATGATGTGATTTAAGAAATCTGTCAAGAATATGATTTAGAAAGCAGTCTATGATAGTATTTTTAACAACAGACAATGATGTGATTTAAGAAATCTTTCAAGATTATGATTTAGAAAGCAGTCTATGAGAATATTTTTAACAACAGACAATGATGTGATTTAGAGACCAGTAAGTCGTGTTATTTATTAAAATCGGTGTTGATGTGATTTAGAATTCAATCAATGGTGTAATTTTAGAAACATACCAGTTATGTGATTTAGAATGCAGTCAGTAATGTTCTTTTAGAAAGTGGTCCGTCACTGGATTTAGAAAGCGCTGTCACTGGATTTCAATCTTAAATCAGAAATTTCTCATAAAAGACTTTGATTGAACAAACAGCGCTATATGTGTCCACTCTATTTCTCCTCATCTTCCTCCTCCTTCTCCTTTGAATTCTTTTCTTTTAAATAACAGGCTTGACATCGACTTTCTTCGTCACCGAAAGGAACTTCTTGTCTACGGCTTTCTGAACACAAAAGTCATCATCGTATGTACAACTCAGATAATACCCATCTCGTTTTCCAAACTACTCGTACATTCCTTGGTCTTTTCCTGGTGCATATTAATCCCACGTGTCCCACGTAATTGTCCCAACGCCATGAAAATGGAACCAAAGACCCAGATAAGCCAAATCTGCAAATATTCATCCCCTCTCTCTCTCTCTCTCTCTCTCTCTCTCTCTCTCTTCCGACAGGGCTGATATTTTCTATCCTTTAATACACAAACATTCTGTAAGTCTGAACTGATGTAGGGAAAACAAATTGATACGATATATACAAAGATAAATACGAAAGGATATTGGCAGCAGACGCGGTAGTCAGTACAAGAAACGCCGGGTTTGGAAATATTTGAGCAAGTGGAAGATGGATGGCCTGGGAGAATGTACGGGTCAGACAATTGGGAGCTGGGGTGAAGAGGGCTGTCTGGCACAAGGACGACGAAGGTCATCAAAATATTCATAGACGTAACGTAGACACTGGTGGCTACACGGAGGCGTTTAAGGTGTCGCTGACATTTAAAGAAAGTCACAAAATCAGCTTGCCTGTCTACATAAAGTCTTCTTGTTGTGACTATCAAGAACCAGACTTTTGCCATTCTTCAGTGATATATGGAACAAAATGCCGGGATATCAAAATATGAGAGGAGTTCTGACACAGCTAGAGTTAGCTAGAGCAAGGTCTAACAATACAATGTGAGCAGAGTTCTGACACAGCTAGAGTTAGCTAGAGCAAAGTCTAACAGTACAATGTGAGCAGAGTTCTGACACAGCTAGAACAAAGTCTAACAACTGTAACCAGATTAACAAATAAACAGACCTTCAAACTTTGTATCGGTGCGAAGGTTCCATGATACGATGGTTCGACTTTACGATGGTAAGAAAACGACATGCATTCAGCAGAAACTGCACTTCGAATTGCGAATTGCTTGCTAAAGAAAATTATAAATGAAAAGAATAAACAAACTGTGCAGTCAAAACTTGGTATCTTCCTGAAGACCGGTACGTCTGCTAAGCCAGCACTGTCAACTAGTATCGATCCCCCAGCGTCTTCTACCAGTTACTTTCAGGTCTTATCAGAAGAGGGACAAGTGATGACCCTTTTGCTGCAGCATCTCAGTCATCCAGCAATTAATTCAGCTTCCTAGTTCAATCCTTCAAATATTCTTTAGACCTAGTGTGCTTTCAGCGGTGCACGTTAATGCTGAGTACTCATGCACTCTTTTTATTTGTTCCTTTTAGCACAGCATTCAATAAATGACATGAGATATTCACAATGTTATTATATTAAACCAGACTTGGTATTAGATGATTTTGTCTTAATGTAAGCGGATGTAAGTGTTCTAAGCATATTTAAGGTAGAACACGATAAAGTATGATGTTTGGTAGGTTATGTATATTAAATCCATTTTCGACTATATACGGCTTATTTTCGACTTAAGATGGGTTCATCGTAACATAACCTATCGTAAGTCGAGGAGCAACTGTACGTGAAGGAAAGAATAGATACAAAAATTCAAAAAAATGTCTACACCAGCATCGTCTACGCTAGCATAGTCTACAATAAGATTTTTCTCTCTGTGTCATGCTAGTCTTCGTCTACACTAGCATGTTACTCTCTGTCACCCCAGTTTTTAACTACATTAATATGTTTCCTTCTGTAACCACAGTCTTTAACTACACTATTATGTTTCTCTCTGTCACCCCAGTTTTTAACTACACTAGTATGTTTCTCTCTGTCACCACAGTTTTTAACTACACTAGTATGTTTCTTTCTGTCACCCCAGTCTTTCACTACACTATTATATTTGTCTCTGTTACCCCAGTTTTTAAATATACTAGTATGTGCCTCTCTGTCACCCCAGTCTTTAACTACACTAATATGTTTCTGTCTGTCACCCCAGACTTTATGTTTCTGTCTGTCACCCCAGACTTTATGTTTCTCTCTGTCACCCAAGTCTTTAACTACACTAGTATGTTTCTCTCTGTCACCCAAGTCTTTAACTACACTAGTATGTTTCTCTCTGTCACCCCAGTCTTCAACTACACTATTATGCTTCTCTCTATCACCCCAGTCTTCACCTACACTATTATGCTTCTCTCTGTCACCCCAGTCTTAAACTACACTATTATGTTTCTCTCTGTCACCCCAGTCTTCAACTACACTATTATGTTTCTCTCTGTCACTCCAGTTTTCAACTACACTACTATGTTTCTCTCTGTCACTCCAGTTTTCAACTACACTATTATGTTTCTCTCTGCCACTCCAGTTTTCAACTACACTATTATGTTTCTCTCTGTCACCCCAGTTTTCAACTACACTATTATGTTTCTCTCTGTCACTCCAGTTTTCAACTACACTATTATGTTTCTCTCTGTCACTCCAGTTTTCAACTACACTATTATGTTTCTCTCTGGACCCCAGTTTTCAACTACACTGTTATGTTTCTCTCTGTCACTCCAGTTTTCAACTACACTATTATGTTTCTCTCTGTACTCCAGTTTTCAACTACACTATTATGTTTCTCTCTGGACCCCAGTTTTCAACTACACTGGCATGTTTTTCTCTATCACCCCAGTCTTCGTCAACACTAGCCTGTGTTAACCCAACATTCCGTGCCATATTCCGTGCTATAGCAGGTGCTATATTTGTTCTGTTCCTGTATAGACCATAAAATATTCTGTTTCTTTTCTCGTGTACGCTTCTCTGACTCGACGATCTCACCCGACTACTCGTGCAGGTCTCGTAGGACGTGCAGATCAAGTCCACCCACGTTCCTGACCTTTGATCTCTCATCCACAAGTAAGCCATCACTGAATCTTGAGAATCGTCAATAGATTCACTCCACTTCTCACGGTTTGCAGGCATTTTTTTTACTAAAGTGCCCTGAGCGTGCAGCGCCATGTCAACGTCAGCTTCTGCAGTTTATTTGCCAGGTTATCCTGGTTGACCTCGTTCCATGGCATAAACAGTCTGTGTCTAGGACCTTTGTTATGTTATTGTTGCTGTTGTTATACTATTTATTCTTGTCTGCTGGGAGCATAGATACTTCTGTTACTTGCGATCTGTGACCAAGAAATATTCTGAATCTTGTTCGTGAAGGATGTGCGGAAACTCAGTCAGTTGCCTTTCAGTTGTCCGTGACACTCTGTTCTATACTCAAGTTTTGCTTGTGTTTATTCGCTGTAATTTTACTTCTGGTGTAACACCATGTCTGGGTGTGTCTGAAAACCTTGTGTCTTTATCTCTGTCAGGTCTGTCAAGACATGTCAAGGTTTCTGATTCTAGAAACTATTTTCTCTTTAGTTTTAACTAACTGTTCGGTTCCTGTGTTCCCTGTAAAGTCCTATGGCGTCTTGATACTGATGATTGGTCTTATTTATTTACTGACTGTATTTGTGTATTGACTCACTGACCAACTCAGTTCAAAGAGAATAACTAGGCTTTCTCAGAAGAAGGAAAAAAAAACTACTAGTTTTTATTTGTTTGTTTCGCATCCTTCTGCCTGTTTTTGACAAACCCGAAGAGAGTATTTAGACAGCTTCTACAAATGTTTTATCCTCCAGATCCGAAGATTTGGCCAGAGATTTTATTGACCATTAATTCTGGCACTGGACTTCAGTTTTACGAGAAAAGAAGCCCAAGAACCAATTTTGTGTGAGTGTGAACGGCCAGGAGCCACAACTGTTTCCATTCCAAGTCTGGGATTCTGTTTCAATTTAAAGTCTTAAACTGGGCTTCTTTTATTTTTTGGATTTAAAGATTCAGGTCTGAAGTGTGGCTATTTATAGTTCTATGTCTTCTAGACGGTGTGGTCAGTCAAACCAGAGGACTGATTGTGAGACCAAAGACATAAGTATTACGACTACATGCCCATTTTATAGACATGAAGTGAAGAAGATAAACAGAAAAGAAATGGAATCTAGCGAATATAACGCAGCGCGATTAGAAGAAATGTGTCCATGGTATATCAGCCAAATACTGTACTAGGTAAGGGTACACCACCCACAGACATAATACAACTACAGAACTCATGGACAGAGTTCAGTAATCATAGACAGAGTAAGGGTACTGTACTCAAAGATAGATAATAGTACTGTACTCATAGAAAGAGTAAGAGCACTGTACTCAAAGACATAAAGGTACTGTACTAAGGGTGCTGTACTCTTAGATAGAAGGGATACTCTACTAACTGAAAGAGTAAGGGTATTGTGCTTATAGAGAAAAAGGGTCAAGTGCCCAAAGACACAGTAAAGGTACCTTAACCATAAACAGAATACTTTGCTCAAAGACACAGAAAAGGCATTGTATTCATAGACAGGGCAAGACACAGTAAAAGTACAGAACTCACAGAGTAAAGATACCCTACTCACAGATAGAGTAAAGGTGTAGTACTTATAGACAGAGTAAAGGTAAAGTAGTCATAGATAAAGGTACAGTACTCATAGACAAAGTAAAGGTAGAGTACTCACAGATAAAGGCGCAATACTCATGGATAGAGTAAAGGTACAGTACTCATAGACAGAGTAAAGGTACAGTACTCATAGACAGACTAAAGGTACAGTACTCATAGACAGACTAAAGGTACAGTACTCATAGACAAAGTAAAGGTAGAGTACTCACAGATAAAGGCGCAATACTCATGGATAGAGTAAAGGTACAGTACTCATAGACAGAGTAAAGGTACAGTACTCATAGACAGACTAAAGGTACAGTACTCATAGATAAAATAAAGGTGCAGTACTCACAGACAGAGTAAATATACAGTATTCATAGATAGAGTAAAAGTATAGTACTCATAGATAGAGTAAAGGTACATTATTCATAAATAGAGTGAAGGAATACTACTCGAAAGCAAAGACTGCATTTCAGAGAATGAGAAACATATTAGCTAACACATCTTTATCAATGAATGTTAGAAAACGAGTCCTAAAATGTAATATTGAACCTATCTTGTTATATGGAAGTGAATCATGGACAATAGGCAAGTATGCACAAAAATCATTGGAAGCAGCAGAAATATGGTTTATTAGAAGAATGTTGCGAATCCACTGGACAGCAAAAATAACTAATGAAGAATGTATGAGAAGAGCTGGAGAGACAAAAAACCTTGTCAAAAAGATAAGAGAGAGACAACGTACTTTCATAGGACATGCAATGAGAAAAGGGGGCATTGAAAATATTATAACAACAGGAAAAATAGAAGGAAGAAGATCAAGAGGAAGACCAAGAGAAATGATACTGGACAGTCTGACGGGATGGTGTGAGAGGAGATCACCAACTGAACTGATGGCCTGCATGAAGGATCGTGTACTCTAGAGAAGCATAATAGCCAACGCCAGTCGGCACGGCACATGATGATGATGATGATGATGATGATGATGATGATGATGATGATGATGATGATATACTACTCATAGATAGAGTAAAGGTATACTACCCATAGATAGAGTAAAGGTATACTACTCATAGATAAAGGTACAGTACTCTTAGATAGAGTAAAGACGCAGTACTCAGAGTAAAGATATATTACTCAGACAAAGTAAAATTTTTTTCAAATTTTGTTTCACATTTAGTTCAAACTTCCGCCACAAACTAACCATCCCCACCTCGTTGTGTGTAATGATAAAAATAGACAAGCTACTGTTGTGTGACTCTCGTAGTCTGACATTGTCACTACTATAGGTCACCACGTGGTTGACAGATGTTGAATGATGGCCAGTCCATCTAATTCAGGCCAGATTAATTAGTTCAGACAGTTTATGTTAATAGATTGACCGTAGTTTCTTAAATACTGGATTGTATCTGCAGTATGTAAGACAGATGTGTGTACAGAATAAGGCGCACCATAGATCGCGAGAGACAATAACGACAACAATGACGATGTAGAAGAAAAAAGAAGAAGAAGAACTGCGGAAGAATGAGCAGACAGCCTTCATAGCTGACTTAGCAGAAAGAGAATAGGTACACGTGTACTTGTGGAGAAGACATTTTGGTCTTGCTTACTTCGACATATTCAGAGAAGACAGATTATGATAATGATAAGATCCACACAGAGAAGACAGATTATAATAAGATCCACACAAAGAAGACAGATTATAATAAGATCCACACAGAGAAGACAGATTATAATAAGATCCACACAGAGAAGACAGATTATAATAAGATCCACACAGAGAAGACAGATTATAATAAGATCCACACAAAGAAGACAGATTATAATAAGATCCACACAAAGAAGACAGATTATAATAAGATCCACACAAAGAAGACAGATTATAATAAGATCCACACAAAGAAGACAGATTATAATAAGATCCACACAGAGAAGACAGATTATAATAAGATCCACACAGAGAAGACAGATTATAATAAGATCCACACAAAGAAGACAGATTATAATAAGATCCACACAGAGAAGACAGATTATAATAAGATCCACACAGGGAAGACAGATTATAATAATGATAAGATCCACACAGGGAAGACAGATTATAATAAGATCCACACAGAGAAGACAGATTATAATAAGATCCACACAGAGAAGACAGATTATAATAAGATCCACACAGAGAAGACAGATTATAATAAGATCCACACAGGAAGATAGATTATAATAAGATCCACACAGGGAAGACAGATTATAATAAGATCCACACAGAGAAGACAGATTATAATAAGATCCACACAGGGAAGGTACATTATAAAATGGCAGAATCGGCACTATAAGGATATGTTTGAAATGTGATCAGATCCACATAGGAAGAATAGCTTAAAAAAGTGATACAATCCACACTGAGGATAGATTAGAAAAGTGATGCAATCCACACTGAGGATAGATTAGAAAAGTGATACAATCCACACTGAGGATAGATTAGAAAAGTGATACAATCCACACTGAGGGTAGATCAGAAAAGTGATACAATCCACACTGAGGATAGATTAGAAAAGTGATACAATCAACACTGAGGATAGATTAGAAAAGTGATACAATCCACACTGAGGATAGATTAGAAAATTGATCAGAGAAGATAATCTAGAAAAATGTTAAATTCACACAAAAAGATAGGCTAGAAAACTTATCAGAGAAGATAAACTACAAAAATGTAAGATCCACACAGAGAAGGTATATTTTAAAAAACGACAGCAGAATATATATATATATATATATATATATATATAATTGTTAATAGAAGATATATTAGAAAATTAATGAGATTCACATGGATGAAGATCTTAGAAAATTAATTAGGTTCACATGGAGGAGAATCTTAGAAAACTAATGAGGCTCACATGGATGAGAATCTTAGAAAATTAATGAGGTTCACATGGAGGAGAATCTTAGAAAATTAATGAGATACTCGCAGAGAAGATTAGTTTAAAAGCGGATAATTTACATGAAACTGCCAAATCAATAGCCCCCTGTCTTTGTGCTAAACTGACGCGGCTTCTCATTGCAACCCCAGGCCTTGAAATTGTCCTAGCAGTCACTTTCTTTCCTCAGATCCTGCCTTTCATCTTTACACGCCACTTTAAAAGCAAACAATAACCAGGATAGGACATCATCGCTGAGAATAGCCGTGCCAGCCACAGTCGTCCAGATTTGGCTTTCAGGCTAAATATAGATTATTTTCCCTCCTAAAATTTGCGTTGCCAGATTGGGAATACGTTACATTAATATTACAGAGGTTGTTATTGTCTGTAAGACAAAAGATTCGTGATCTATCTATCTATCTATCTATCTATCTATCTATCTATCTACTTCTGCCTCTCGTAGCTCTAACTCATTCTTTCATCCCCTTCCTCTTTCTCCTCCTGCCTTCCCTCTCCTTCTCCCCTCCCGTTCTCTCTCCCTCCTTCCTTTCCTCTTCTTCTTCCCTTCAACTCTCTTCTCTTCTCTTTCTCTTTAGCAGCAATTACTGTCTCTCTACCCCCTCCTCTCGATGAAGGTTGATCTGGCCATTAACCACAAATTCCTCCCGCCAAATAAGAGACAAATTAAGATTACAAAATATAACAACAAAGAGCTGGTGATTAAATCTGGCAATCCCTGAAGGAGCCTCGAGCCATCTCATCATGAGATAACCGAGATATGAGGTGTGCTCGTGGAAACTTTCCAGCAGAAACGAGCATGGGATTAACTCTATCCGTCCTGAGCTTTGTGAGGTCAGCGGAGAGCAATCTCCTGCCTTTGATATGTCAGTTACTAATTCATTTATTTCCTGCCAGATATTGATGCCCTCTATTTTGTCCCTTTCCGCGTTCCATTCCGCCTTGAAAGTAAAATTAGGTTTGCGTGCAGCAGAGAGTTCACGTGAACACACTTCCGTGAATGAGCACGTAGAAATGATGCCTCTCTCTCTCTCTCTCTCTCTCTCTCTCTCTCTGGCCGCTCTTTGTGCTTGTTGGTTGCTCTGATGAGAGAACGGATGGCAGTGTCTCAGGAACGAGAGCTGAAGAGTACCTGACACACACCTTGATGGCGGTTCTAAAAACAGGCTGTTTATAGAACTATAAACAGGCTGTTTCTAGAGCTATAAACAGGCTGTTTCTAGAGCTGCTGTGGGCTGGCGTACAATATCGGGTTAGCCCTAGTTGTACAGAAACATACCAGGTTTCTTGGATCACTCAGTGGTTGCCATCAGGACAGTTTAGGGCACTCTCGATCCGACACAATACCTGTTCTATCCAGGATATAATGGCTTTCGTTGGAAATACCTTCGCTGTAATTTTACTTCAGGTGTAACACCGTGTCTGGCTGTGTCTGAAAGCCTTGTGTCTTTATCTCTGTCAGGTGTTATTAGTCTGTCAAGACATGTCAGGTATTATTAGTCTGTCAAGACATGTCAGGTATTATTAGTCTGTCAAGACATGTCAGGTATTATTAGTCTGTCAAGACATGTCAGGTATTATTAGTATGTCAAGACATGTCAGGTATTATTAGTCTGTCAAGACATGTCAAGGTTTCTGATTCTAGAAACTATTTTCTCTTTAGTTTGAATTAAAGATCCCCTTCTAAACAGTCTCGCTGGAACTGCCATTCTGCGGTCGACGCCATGATGATGTTGACCTACAGACAATGTCGGATAACGAAGTACAGTGGTTTGGGTGAAGACCCTAGATGGGCTCAAGATAAAGAACTTTTCTGTAGAAACCACCATGGAAACCACGTCGACCTCCACTCGGCTTGCTACCGTAAGTCTACTGCTATGAACACAACTAAGAGATATGACGTTAGCCGGCTCTAATTCACCAGCTCAAGTAATCGAGGCATCGCTCTAGCGTTGTCGTCTTGTCTCACGAGGAACTACTATCCAAAGCTGTGAGGGGAAGAGAATCAGTGAAAGATCGCCGTGACATGCATTCAAATCACAGCAGCACAAGAGTCCTTTCCTCATGTGTTCCACAAATTCAACGCTTAGCTGGCAACTTAGCTGCGGTCGATAACCTCTGTGAATGACATTTACACGGATATGTCTGCCAGGATTTTTTTGCTGAAGCTGTGAAACTGCTAAACATTTCCTGGCGGTAATATAGGATGTCTTGCCTGAGAGAGCGAGAGAGATAGAGAACGAGAGAGAGAGAGAGGACAGAGAGAGAGAGGACAGAGAGAGAGAGAAGAAGAAGAAGAAGAAAGGTGGCCTTATAATATGCAGAAACTCTCCAGATTTTCTGACAATTTCAGTCATCCACAAACCGGTTTATTTCGTTATCCATACTCTGAACTATATTCCCTTTTAACCCATCAGCAAACTAGAGCAAGACAATGGATGTAAAAATTTCCTATGGTTTTCTTTCCTTATACATTTTCTTTCTTATTGTATCTGTTGTACAAGTATGAATGTTGTATATGCCAGGACATTCAACTTTCCCAACATACAAACCCAAGTTCAGATTCCCCCCCCCTCCCCCACCGCTCAGTCACGACAATGGCTGTGGCCAAACTGGCACGGGAAAGTGTACCCCATAATGACTTCTACGCTTGGTATAACGCGCGTGAATGTTAGTGAGGTTTTAAAGGGTAGAAAATTGTTGCTAAATGCTGCAGGTTTAAAGATAAAGCTATGAGTTGTGATCCAGCGTCATTACACGCAATCAAGCAACAAGTGCTCCGCTGCCTAGTCAACAGTTGACCATAAACTGCCGACTAGTGTCGCCATCAGCACCAACTCCGTAGCTAATGGCGCCATTCCTTTTCCTTCCAGAGGGTTACCCCTAGTATCCGTTTTTTTCTAGAGGAGTTGGAGTTTCTTGCGAGCCACGGCCTGACCGCCACCACTTGGTGAGTGCACATTGAAACCGGGTGGTCCTGGTCGGCAAGCGAGTGACTAATCCACCACAATAACGCGGCTCCTCTGGCATAATTGCCTTGGCAGATCACGTGACACCTATAGCCAGTTTGTGCCTGAAAATGTTTACTTTCTTGCAGCCAGTTAAGTCATGTGACCTAAATCCGTACAAATGTACACGAAGTGAGCCACATAGCACTCTCTTTACTGTTAATAAGGTTTTAAATTCATTATACCAATTAACTTACGTGCCTCCTGCTTGCACCTGTAAGCATCAGGTATAATGGAATTGTGTTTATATTACAGACAGGCGGGAGACTGGGTACAAAGACCACGTCAGATTAAGGCGGATTTTCCCATGCGCGCAGTAGATGAGCTCCACCATGCCAAACAATGCATCTTCAGGTCGAGTATCGCTGCATCACACGCTCAGCTGGACCACATAAATGAAGTGCTCAATAAATAATTACTTTTTCCTTCCGCCGGCATGTGTCCTCCAGCGTGTTCATCCGCTCCTTCTGTTTAAACTTCTGTATTGTTTTTTTTTCTAAAGGCAAAGTAGTTCCAGTCCCAAGACACTGGCGCTTTTTGTGGCTTAGTTATACATTCTACCGTACTTGTCTAAATAGACAGCGCCCCTAGAGATTCTTAAAAAGACCTGACATTGGAGAATTGTCGTTCATGAAAGTAGGAACGAACGTAGTTTCATCTAGCTTTCCAGATTAATTACTCGTATATCTCCTGCTGGCTTGTGTTCGCATGCTAACCCGCGCATTAATCATTGATCTCTGCGATTTGTCGATCATTAGGGAAGAAAACTGCCCCCATGGAGAACAGTGATTCTCAAACTACTGTCGGGTGGGAGTCCCCAAACTCGAGAAATGTGACAAATTAGAGGCATTTCATTTGTTGAAAAAATTACTGCTATATTGTTATTTCATCATGTTCACAAACACATAGAACTAAAATTATTTAAGTATATGAAAAATATATATAGAAATATATGCAAAAATATGCATATACGGTTATATACATGTATGCATGCTTACACTTACACATATATAACACGTACATATATATATATATATATATATACATGCATATGAATGAATACATGCCTATACAATTACACACTAGCTGTCATGTACAATCTCTTTATTTCCCAGGCCATCTGAAAGAGGGCAGGCGCCATGGAGATGTTGCTGACCTTGACCTGGTATATGTTCCTGGTGTAGAATCACGAGAACCAGCCTATGACAGTCCTGTCTCACCGAACATTTGAGCCGTGGCATTTGATTCCGGGATTCGTGGCTCAAATTTTATTTAACTGCATGATTTCTTGAGTAATCGCCCCACAATCACTATCATCGACAGAACATCGGGTATTTGGCGTCGATACCGTCATGACGGAGACCGGCTTGAAAAAGTACTTCTGTTTATACAGACCTCTCGTGTTCATATCATTTGTAATGTCACAAACATTCACATTTAACTTGGATGGATCTCCTGGATCTTATGTGATGTACCCGCCCTGGGAACCATGTTTAAATGGGTCCTTTTCATTCGAATTTAAGACAGAAGATCCACATTCATTGCTGCTGTATCTTAACAAAGGGAAGTATTTTTTCTTCGAGGTCAGGTTGTTCAAGGGCAGTGTGAGGCTGAGGATCAACACTGGAGAAGGGACAATGAATGTTCGGGCAGGTAACCTCCTCCAGCATTTGTTTTCGTATGAAAATGTCAGTTGTTTGTTGTGGGATTATTGTTTTTTCCTTTTCATGTGTAAATGTTGAAGATTTGTTTTCATGTGAAAATGTGGAAGGTTTGTTTTTTTGTGAGAAAATGTGGAAGATTTGTTTTCATGAGAAAATATTGATGGTTTTTTTTATGAGAAAATGTAGAACGTGAACTGTCAGTTTTCTTCCTCTCATTCTGTCTTTCATTCAGCTCCATTGTGTGACTGATTTGTCTTTTCCCCCTCTTTGTCTAGAACTTTTCTCCTTCTCTCATTCTCTCTCTCACACACACACACATTCTCTGTTATATACTCTCATTCACCTTCTGTCTCTCTCACTCTCATTCCTTGTCTCTCCTTCCATATCTTTCTCTCATTCATTCGCTCACAAATAATCTCTGTCTGTCTGTCTGTCTGTCTGTCTGTCTCGCTCTCTCTCTCTCTCTCTCTCTCAGATGTTGTATTAAGATGTACATCAGATGTTATATTAAGATGTACATCAGATGTTGTATTAAGATATACATCAGATATTATATTAAGATGTACATCAGATGTTATATTAAGTTGTACACCAGATGTTATATTAAGATGTACATCAACTGTTATATTAAGATGTACATCAGATGTTGTATTAAGTTGTACATCAGATGTTATATTAAGATGTACATCAGATGTTGTATTAAGTTGTACATCAGCTGTTGTATTAAGTTGTACATCATATGTTATATTAAGCTGTACATCATATGTTATATTAAGCTGTACATCATATGTTGTATTAAGTTGTACATCAGATGTTATATTAAGTTGTACATCAGATGTTGTAATAAGTTGTACAGCTGATGCTGTATGAAATTCACTTTATTTTCCATGTAAACAAAAATCAACTTTGAAGTACACCATAATGATCAAGTTAAGAAAAATGTCCGTTTTCTTTGAACCATAATTGTTTTTCCGTGCTGTCTTTTCTTTTTTATCTTTCATAGAATCAGAGAAAAGACCAAAAAAAAAAAAATGATTGAAGATTCATGTTTTCCCCCACCATCCCCCCCACCCCTTTGCAGGTGAGACTCTGAATGACGGTCGCTGGCATAAAATCCAGGTCAGACATGACAGCGGAGTCACCTTCCTCAAGGTAGACGGAATAGAGAATAGCAAACAGTCACCTGGCATCCTCCAGAACTACGTCCCTGCATCAAGCAACGAGACCTTCCTTTTCATTGGTGGACTTCCTATGGAGTACGAGAGTAAGAAGCACGAGTATCTGGCCCTACCTTCCGTCACATTCGAGCCAAGATTCCGGGGCTCCATACGTAACTTCTTCTACAGCAACTGCGGTGGAGAGCAGGTCAGACCGACTCCGCTAGAGTCTAGTGGGATTTTAACCAAAGATATTGATCTCTGTGAGCAGGGGAATCCGTGTCTGAATGGCGGTCGATGTCTGACAACAGACAACGGGATCTTCTGCGACTGTGCCGGCACTGACTACAAGGGAGATCGCTGTGACATTCGTGAGTATTTCTTGTCAGTGACGCGACTCTTTGGTTCGAAGACTGCCTAGACGACGCGGAGACTTTCACTGAGTGAATTGTTTCATGTTGTATTTCTCTGTCTGGACTTATCTTTGACCAGTCATTCTGGTTTGTTTCAGTTCTTTCTGCAACTTTTCATTCCCCCAAATTTTCTCTTGGTTTACACTTCATCCTTCAGTATAGAATATTCCATGCTGAGGGTCTCTTCGTGTTTGTCCCAACCACTGAATCACCTTGTTATTTACTAGGTCAGTGGAGTCTGTACTTACTGAAGCAGACATCATGGCTGGACAGAAAAGAATTATTTCAGTCTGGCTATTCAGACTGCAACGTTAAGTGCTGGACTATCCAGACTGCAACGTTAAGTACTGGACTATCCAGACTGCAACGTTAAGTACTGGACTATCCAGACTGCAACGTTAAGTACTGGACTATCCAGACTGCAACGTTAAGTACTGGACTATTCAGACTGCAACGTTAAGTGCTGGACTATCCAGACTGCAACGTTAAGTACTGGACTATCCAGACTGCAACGTTAAGTACTGGACTATCCAGACTGCAACGTTAAGTACTGGACTATCCAGACTGCAACGTTAAGTACTGGACTATCCAGACTGCAACGTTAAGTACTGGACTATCCAGACTGCAACGTTAAGTACTGGACTATCCAGACTGCAACGTTAAGTACTGGACTATCCAGACTGCAACGTTAAGTACTGGACTATCCAGACTGCAACGTTAAGTACTGGACTATCCAGACTGCAACGTTAAGTACTGGACTATCCAGACTGCAACGTTAAGTACTGGACTATCCAGACTGCAACGTTAAGTACTGGACTATCCAGACTGCAACGTTAAGTACTGGACTATCCAGACTGCAACGTTAAGTACTGGACTATCCAGACTGCAACGTTAAGTACTGGACTATCCAGACTGCAACGTTAAGTACTGGACTATCCAGACTGCAACGTTAAGTACTGGACTATCCAGACTGCAACGTTAAGTACTGGACTATCCAGACTGCAACGTTAAGTACTGGACTATCCAGACTGCAACGTTAAGTACTGGACAGGCCATTAAGATAGCCAAGTAAGTTTTTGTGCGGATTCTTCCTTTTCGTTTCTGAGGATAGTACAAGAAGTTTCTTCTACACTGACCCTAATTCAGCAGTTCAGTTCTCGTCTCTGGTATTCATGAGTACCCCAGAACTTGTCATGACTAGATTAACATCGGTACACTCTCGCTGCTCACTCGCACAGTATATATTCGCACCGTACACTCTTAACACACACTCGCATCGCACTCTCTCGCCACACACTCGCACCGCACACTCTTAACACACACTCGCACCGTACACTCTTAACACACACTCGCACCGTACACTCTTAACACACACTCGCACTGCATACTCTTAACACACACTTGCACCGTACACTCTTAACACACACTCGCACTGCATACTCTAAACACACACTCGCACCGCACACTCTTAACACACACTCGCACCGTACACTCTTAACACACACTCACACCGCACACTCTTAACACACACTCGCACCGTACACTCTTAACACACACTCGCACCGTACACTCTTAACACACACTCGCACCGTACACTCTTAACACACTCGCACCGTACACTCTTAACACACACTCGCACCGTACACTCTTAACACACACTCGCACCGTACACTCTTAACACACACTCGCACCGTACACTCTTAACACACACTCGCACCGTACACTCTTAACACACACTCGCACCGTACACTCTTAACACACACTCGCACCGTACACTCTTAACACATACTCGCACCGTACACTGCGTTAAATACCACATTTGATATCTGTATGCAGCAGTAACATCAACAAAAATAAACAATAATTAATATACAGGAAAAGAAAACACCAGCTCAAGCGAATATAAGGACATTCATTATCATTCTTGTTTCACTTATCAAACAATCTGCGGGCAAAGCAAGCTAAGGATCCATGCAGTCATGGACATGGCACAAGATAGTGATGATCAGTGGGTCTTCATATTTATGTCTCTAAACGTCAAGTTTTTCCCTATCTGCTAATGTTCTTTCATATTTGTATTTTTGTTGTTGTGTACCTTCAGTGTCAAGTTTGTCTCTTGTCTCTGTCTTTTAATGTTCCTTCGTATCTGTATTTTTGTTGCTGTGTACTTCCACAATGTCAAGTTTTCCCCTTTCCTTCTTCGACTATATTTCTGACTGTAATATTGTGCTTTATAATATTATAAATGTTTGACTGGTGTATATTTCGCTACATTTCTTCGTGTTATATATGACGCAATAACATAACAAAACATATTAACTCTAAAGGTTTTAAACATTTCACCCACTTTTAAAGAATGCTTGCAGTTTTCTTTATTAGTCCATTGTTCACATTGTCCTAAATTTTAATCTCTCTCTCTCTGAACCTTAAGTGCCCAGGGCACATGGGGCTTCCGCAAGGGTTTTCCACAAATGCCTGTCTTTCGCCTTTTTTTCTGCTCTTGCCCAGGTGAGCCCTCTATTGCTCAACATCCTTTCTGTTGTTCTTCTCCATGTCTCTTTTGGTCTACCCTTACTTCTGCTCCCCTGTGGTGTCCATCTTAGTGCTATTTTTGGTAGTGAGTTGTCAGTCATTCGGAGCACATGTCCCAACCATCGCCAGCGTCTTTCCTCAATAATTGTTGTCAGTGGTTTCATCTGCATTTCTGCCAATAAGATGTTATTTCTTATGGTGTTTGGCCAAAATATTTTTTTAATTCTACGTAAACATTTAGTCTGGAAAGAATTCAACTTGTTTTCTATGGTTTTGGTGATTTTCCAGCATTCACTTCCATAGAGTAGTACACTTAGAACATTACTCTTAAATATCCTGATTTTCATATTTATGCTTAGTTTATTTGATTTCCATATATTCTGTAGCATTGCAAAAGCCTGGTTTGCTCTAGTAAGTCTGCTGTTGATGTCCTCTGTGCTGTCTCCATTTTCTACTACTCTGCTGCCAAGGTATACAAATTCGTTGACTTCCTCCACTAACTTGTTATCTACTCTGAGTACATTTCTGTTGTTCACATTTTGCTTCATTAACTTTGTCTTTCCTACGTTGATCTTTAGTCCTATGTTGTTTGCATTCTGGGTTAACTTGTTTATTTTATCTTGCATATCTTTGTGACTGCTTGATAATAGACAAATATCGTCCGCAAAGTCAAGGTCCTCCAGCACTGTGTAAGGGTCCATTGTAATCCTCTGCGTTTGTCTGATGTTGCCTCCTTCATTAACCAGTCTACTGCCAAGATAAATAATGTTGGTGATAGTACACATCCCTGTTTCACTCCTGTTTGTACCCTAAAGCTGCTGGAGGTATGTTCTCCACAGATAACTTTGCACTGAAAACCCTCGTATAGGGCTTTGATTACATTAACTATTTTATGGGGGAGGCCATGCCATCTTAGGATTTTCCACAGTGCATCTCTGTTGACACTGTCAAAGGCTTTCTCAAAATCTATGAATAATGCATATGTTGTGCTATGCCACTCATTTGCCTGTTCTAATATTGTCTAAGTACAAATATGTGGTCTATGCATGATCTTCCTTTCCTAAATCCTGTCTGCTCTTTCCGAAGTTTTTCCTCAAGTGTTGGTACAATTCTGTTGATGATTATTCTGCAAAATACTTTACTAGTGAGTGGCAGTAGGGTAATGCCTCTCCAGTTCCCGCAATCTCTGAGGTCACCCTTCTTTGGTAGTTTTACTATAAGACCAGTTTTCCACTCCTCTGGGGCTTTTTCTAGATCCCAAATTTGTTGTAATATCCGGCAAAGTTGTTTTGGTGTTTCTGTTTCTTCTGCTTTCAACATCTCAGCAGTCACTTCATCTTCACCTGGTGCCCTGTCTGATTTTAGCATCTTTATCGCCTCTTTTACTTCATTTATTGTTATTGGTCCTGTATTGATGTTTAGTTCCGCTTTTGCTTCAGGTATATCTATTGCTTGTGCTGCTTGTGTTCTGTTTAGTAGGGTGTTAAAGTGTTCCCTCCATCTTTCAATTTTTTCTCTTTCTCCACTGACCAGTTGTCCATTTTGTGTTCTTACTGCACTTTCACATCTTGTATTGAAGTTACCTGTCATCTGCTTTGTGATTTTATATATGGTTTTCATGTCATTTGTATATGCTGCTTTCTCTGCTGTCTCTGCTAAGTTGTCATAATACTGACGTTTATCTTGACGGCATGATTCCTTCACTTCTTTGTCTTTTTGTGCATAATTACTTAAAACTCGTTCTTTAAGCCGTTGTGATTTGGTGTTCAGTAATTTTTTCTTGATTTCTTTTCTTTGCTCTATCTTTTCCCATGTGGTCTCACTTATCCATTCCTCTTTTCCTCCTTTTCCGATATCCCAGCACCTCTTTTGCTGTTTCCTGTAGTGTTTTATTGAACTCTAATATGGACATTTCTGCTTCGTCTTGTAGGACACTGAAACGGTTCTTAAGTATTATTGAGAATTCATTTCTTGTTGCTGGTCTATCAGTTTTCTTGTATCAAAATGTATCTTTCTGTGTTCTCCGATTCTGGCTTTCCTTAATTTTAGTTTTATTTTTGCTACCAGAAGGTTGTGATCACTTCCTATCTGCTCCTTTCCTTGCTCGCACATCTTGTAGTGACCGTTTCCACTTGTTGTTTATTAGTATGTGATCGATTTGGTTTTCTGTGGTTTTATCTGGTGACCTCCAAGTCACCTTATGGATGTTTTTGTGTTGGAAAATTGTCCCTCCGATGGTCTGTTTTCTTCACAGAAACTGCACAGTCTTTCTCCATTTTCATTTATTTCTCCGATTCCTTCTCTTCCCATGATTCTTCTTCTATCTTCATTTCCTTCACCTACTTTTGCATTGAAGTCGCCCAAGATGAGTAGCATATCATGCTTGGGTATTGTTTCTACTGTGGCTTGGAGGCTGTTGTAAAAATCTTCTTTTAATTCCTCTTCAGCTGCTTCTGTTGGTGCATAACAAACTATAATAGACAGCTTCGTGAATCTTGAGTTGAAGCGTGCATATAATAATCTCTCATTTATTGGGGTCCATTTCAGCAATGCTCTTGATGCTTCTTTTGTTATAATCAATGCTACTCCTCCTTCATGAAGATCTTCTTTACCTGACCATATTATTGTATCTTCTGTGTGCTGTGTTGTTAATTTCCTTCTGCCTTGTCCTGTCCATCTTGCTTCTTGTATTCCTAGTATGTCTAGTTTGTATCTGTGCATTTCCTTGATGGTTTGTGCTAGTTTTCCAGTCTGGTTTAGTGTTCTTACATTCCAGCTGCCTATTTGCATCTTTTGTTTAGGTTCCAGGAGGTCTGCAGTCGGGCTGGGGACTTCCAGTGGCTGGCTTTCATCCACAACCTTCATGGGCTCAGTTTCCTGATACGCATTTCTCCTTCCACCTGCATTTGCTTTTTCCCTTGCTTCTGTTTCTGTAGCAGTCTGATAGTTTTTTACCAGATAGGGTTGCTGGCCCTATGCCGAACCCTCCTTAGTCGCCTTTTACGATCATGCGTGGTAGGGTACAGTGGTCCTATAAATTTTAATCTGTTGTTCACATTATCCTAAATTTGGACAGAATTATTAGTCCATTGTTCACATTGTCCTAAACGTGTACCGAATTTTTAGTTCAATGTTCACAAAATCACCAAGAAGTTGGCAAATAGACCATGTAGGATAGAAAAGCCCATCAAAAACAAGGAAGGTAAGGTAGTAACATCAGAAGAAGAGCAGATGCAAAGATGGGTGGAATACTTCAGTGGTATCCTAAATAGGCCAGTATCAACAGAAACAGAGGAGATACCAGCAGCAGAGAATACTCTAGACATCAATGTAGAACCACCCAGCAAGGCTTGAACACGCTATCTCAGAGCTGAAGAGAAATAAGGCACCGGGTCCAGATGGAATTGTAGTTGAAGTGTTCCTAACGAACAAATAAATAACAACAGAAATACTACTTTTACTGTTTAACAGAATTTGGGAAGAAGAGAAGGTCCTAGAGGACTGGAAGGAGGCCCATCTTATAAAACTCCCTAAGAAAGGAGATCAATTAGAAAGTAAGAACTATAGAGGCATCTCCCTGCTCTCAGTACCCAGCAAGGTCTTCAGCAGGATTTTGCTAAATAGAATTAAAACTATCAGCAGATAGTAAACTAAGAGAAGAACAAGCAGGTTCCGGGCAAGGAAGATCCTGTACTGACCACATTGCTACAATGCGAATAACAGTAGAACAGTCAATGGAGTGGAATTCTTCACTGTTGGGTACATTCGTTGATTATGAGAAGGCATTTGATAGTTTATATCGTAGAATGCTATGGAAACTACTGGAACAATATGATATTCCAGCCAAGATAACGAATCTTATATAGACCATATATGAAGGAACAGCTTGTAGAATTATGCATGGAGGAACCCACACAGAAAGTTTTAAAGTGGAAAGAGGCGTGCGGCAGGGATGTTTGCTGTCATCATTCCTTTTTCTTCTAGCAATTGATTGGATCATGAAAACTACCACACAGAGAAAAAGAAATAGGATACAATGAACACTGTGGAACCTATTGGAAGATATTAACTTTGCAGATGATGTGGCACTTCTGGCACACAACCACACACGAGTGCAAGAGAAACTTCAGATCTTAACCAAGAATTCAGCTGAATTGGGACTATATATTAACAGACAAAAACAAAGATAATGAAAAGTAATAGTGCAAACAATAGCCTCATGGTAACTGAGGGAGTGCCAATTGAGGAAGTAGAGTATTTCACATATTTAGGCCACATAGTGAATAAATATGGGGGAACGGAAAAGGATGTTAAAGCTAGAATAACCAAGGCCAAGACAGCATTTATCCAACTCAACAAAATATGGTCATCTAAGAACATCAAAACAAGAACCATACTTAGGTTTTTCAATACAAAAGTAAAGACTGTCCTACTATATGGTTCGGAGACATGGGTTATGACCAAGACAGTACAAAAGAGGATACAAACATTTGTGAACTAGTGCATGAGGAGGATTTTAAACATTAAATGGCAGGACAAGATCAGGAACGAGGAGGTCTGGGAAAGGGCAGGACAAGAACCTATGAACTTACAATAATTAGTGTATAAGTATACAACTATACACGAAGGACTGCAGTAAAGCTGTGATACCAGAATGTATAAACTAGGAAAAAAGTAGGAACAGCTTTATTATTTAACGACTACAAAGCTGTATGTTTCGGCATGAGCCTTAAATCATACAAAAACATACAGAACGAAGAAACAGAGAGGGGAGATAAAGTATAAATTCACATGAATGCTATTTTTAAAAATATTAAAGGCTGTTCCTACTTTTTTCCTAGTTTATACATTCTACTATGAACCTACAAATCATGTCTAGGAATAGGAGGTAGATTGGCCACACTCTGAGAAAACCCGACACCAACATAGCAAGACAGGCACTGACATGGAATCCTCAAGGAAATAGAAAACGAGGAAGACCTAGACTTACTTGGAGAAGAGAAATTATGACAGTGCTCAGAGACAAGGGGTACATATGGAAGGAAGCAGAGAATAATTCCAAGAACAGGGATGACTGGAGAGCCTTTATCCGTGGCCTATGCTCTCAAGGGAGTGAAAGGCGATGATGATGATGATGATGATGATGATGACAAACTGTCCTAAATGGAATCGAATTATTAGTTCATTGTTTACATTGTCCTAAATTTTTATCTAATGTTCACAGTGTCCTAAATTAGTATCTAAAATTTTACAAACAATCCTCAAATCTTCCCGTATCCTTCAAGTGCTACGGATTTCCGACAGCCACTGCTCCCCTCTCTCAGAATGTTCTAGAAGTCTCTTGATTTTTAGATTAGCAACAGCGATATTGCACTGGGAGAGGGGGTGCGAGCTGGAAGTGTGCTGGTTTGAATATTTGCGTTGTCTTTAATCAGCGGTGCCAACCTTAATCTTGCTATAATCATGAACAAGATTGCAAGCATATCCTGGCTTCGTGCTTTCATCTCCTTCAAGGTTTCATTTTCACACTTTTATATTCAGTGTTCACTTGCTTTCCGTTACATACATTACTGTTGATGAAGTTACTACTTGTTTTGTTTTTTTTTGGAATCTGTCCGTCAGTCTGTTTGCGTCTGACACTGTCTAAAATTCTGTTTCTCTCTGATCTGTCCGTCAGTCTGTTTGCGTCTGACACTGTCTAAAATTCTGTTTCTCTCTGATCTGTCCGTCAGTCTGTTTGCGTCTGACACTGTCTAAAATTATGTTTCTCTCTGATCTGTCTGTCAGTCTGTTTGCGTCTGACACTGTCTAAAATTATGTTTCTCTCTGATCTGTCTGTCAGTCTGTTTGCGTCTGACATTGTCTAAAATTCTGTCTCTCTCTGATCTGTCTGTCAGTCTGATTCGGCCTTGTGTCTGATGTGTGCCATTGTGTGATAACTACATTTCTTTATACCTGTCTGCTAATGTTTATGACTAAGTTGTCGTAAGTTTTGTCTATGTTTTATGCCCGCAGTAAAGTGATGATGTTTCTGAGTGCAACTGATGGATAAGGATAGGGAGCCACGAACAAGACCTTCTTAACACGAGATTACATTAAAAGTCAATACATGCTCAGTCTAGACAAAGAAGAATTAGATTGTGTTTAGACAAGGAAGAATTAGATCGTGTCTAGACAAGGAAGAATTAGATCGTGTCTAGACAAGGAAGAAGTAGATCGTGTCTAGACAAGGAAGAAGTAGATCGTATCAGAACAAGAAGAAATAGATCGTGTCTAGACAAGGAAGAATTAGATCGTGTCTAGACAAGGAAGAATTAGATCGTGTTTAGACAAGGAAGAATTAGATCGTGTCTAGACAAGGAAGAATTAGATCGTGTCTAGACAAGGAAGAATTAGATCGTGTCTAGACAAGGAAGAATTAGATCGTGTCTAGACAAGGAAGAAGTAGATCGTGTCTAGACAAGGAAGAAGTAGATCGTGTCTAGACAAGGAAGAATTAGATCGTGTCTAGACAAGGAAGAAGTAGATCGTTTCAGAACAAGGAAGAAGTAGATCGTGTCTAGACAAGGAAGAATTAGATCGTGTCTAGATGAGGAAGAATTAGATTGTGTCTAGACAAGGAAGAATTAGATCGTGTCTAGACAAGGAAGAATTAGATCGTGTTTAGACAAGGAAGAATTAGATCGTGTCTAGACAAGGAAGAATTAGATCGTGTCTAGACAAGGAAGAATTAGATCGTGTCTAGACAAGGAAGAATTAGATCGTGTCTAGACAAGGAAGAAGTAGATCGTGTCTAGACAAGGAAGAAGTAGATCGTGTCTAGACAAGGAAGAATTAGATCGTGTCTAGACAAGGAAGAAGTAGATCGTTTCAGAACAAGGAAGAAGTAGATCGTGTCTAGACAAGGAAGAATTAGATCGTGTCTAGACAAGGAAGAATTAGATCGTGTTTAGACAAGGAAGAATTAGATCGTGTCTAGACAAGGAAGAATTAGATCGTGTTTAGACAAGGAAGAATTAGATCGTGTCTAGACAAGGAAGAATTAGATCGTGTCTAGACAAGGAAGAAGTAGATCGTGTCTAGACAAGGAAGAAGTAGATCGTGTCTAGACAAGGAAGAAGTAGATCTTATCAGAACAAGAAGAAATAGATCGTGTCTAGACAAGGAAGAATTAGATCGTGTCTAGACAAGGAAGAATTAGATCGTGTTTAGACAAGGAAGAATTAGATCGTGTCTAGACAAGGAAGAATTAGATCG
This sequence comes from Achatina immaculata, assembly GCA_009760885.1. Classification (NCBI taxonomy): domain Eukaryota; kingdom Metazoa; phylum Mollusca; class Gastropoda; order Stylommatophora; family Achatinidae; genus Lissachatina; species Lissachatina immaculata. The sequence goes on from CM019702.1 coordinate 27,120,800, forward strand.
TGTCTAGACAAGGAAGAAGTAGATCGTGTCTAGACAAGGAAGAAGTAGATCGTGTCTAGACAAGGAAGAAGTAGATCTTATCAGAACAAGAAGAAATAGATCGTGTCTAGACAAGGAAGAATTAGATCGTGTCTAGACAAGGAAGAATTAGATCGTGTCTAGACAAGGAAGAATTAGATCGTGCCTAGACAAGGAAGAATTAGATCGTGTTTAGACAAGGAAGAATTAGATCGTGTTTAGACAAGGAAGAATTAGATCGTGTCTAGACAAGGAAGAATTAGGTCGTGTTTAGACCAGGAAGAATTAGATCGTGTTTAGACAAGGAAGAATTAGATCGGGTCTAGACAAGGAAGAATTAGATCGTGTTTAGACAAGGAAGAATTAGATCGTGTCTAGACAAAGAAGAATTAGATCGTGTCTAGACAAGGAAGAATTAGATCGTGTCTAGACAAGGAAGAATTAGGTCATGACTCTTGATTTTCTGCTCCGTCTGCGTCAACACCAAGAGCAGACTTCGCTTCTTGGACAATGTAGAGGGGGCCATTTTTCTCTAGGATACTGGAGATATATAGACAGACAAACAAATTGACAGACAAACAATAAATAGGCAGACATGTTTAATGCGAAACCGACTGTTTTTAAGTATTTATGTTGATGTTTCGGCTAAAATCTGTCATCTGCGGAATATCTATTACCGTCTTATCAGACTTATTCCGGATGAAGAATTTCTAACGTAGATAACTGTCATTTATAAGACTTCAGGCTTTTTTGTCTTTCCACTTCTTGAGTAGGGATTTGTCGATTCTTGAGCAGGGTAACATTTGACATTTCTTGAGTAGGGTAACATTTGTCGTTTGTTGATTAGAGTAACATTTGTCGTTTGCTGAGTAGGGTAACATTTGTCGTTTCTTGAGTAGGGTAACATTTGTCGCTTTTTTGTGTGGATATTACATAAAATGTGAAAGAGAATAATGCAACGTAAACTTCAGTTAATGACACCAGGTCAATATAATGACACATAATATTACATTTGACGCAAATATCAAAGCTCGAGAAAAGGCGCTGAAAATTAAGAAATTTTAGTTTAAAATTCTACTTTAACCTACTAAGTCAGTGCCCTATTTTTCCCGCCGGATGTCAGAATGTCATTCTCCTCCTTACTCTTCCCCCTTCTCCCCCCCCCCCCCCGCACTTTTTTCGAAGATTGTCTGACTTATAAAGTTATATAAGATATATATAACTTGCCAACAGCTTGAGTCTATCAGTCTACGCTACCAACAGCTTGAGTCTATCAGTCGACGCTACCAATAGCTTGAGTCTACCAGTCGACGATATCAACAGCTTGAGTCTACCAGTCGACGATATCAACAGCTTGAGTCTATCAGTCGACGCTACCAACAGCTTGAGTCTACCAGTCGACGATATCAACAGCTTGAGTCTATCAGTCTACGCTACCAACAGCTTGAGTCTATCAGTCGACGCTACCAACAGCTTGAGTCTACCAGTCGACGATATCAACAGCTTGAGTCTATCAGTTGACACTACCAATTCCCCCTGTACTCACTGAATCCTAAAAGAGGGTCATGGGTTAGGGTCCCCTGCCAAAGACAACGTGACCGTGAGATTTGAACACTGGTTTCTCATCCAGGAAACATGATTCAGAGAGCTTTATCTTATCCAGGAAACATGATTCAGAGAGCTTTATCTTATCCAGGAAACATGATTCAGAGAGCTTTATCTTATCCAGGAAACATGATTCAGAGAGCTTTATCTCATCCAGGAAACATGATTCAGAGAGCTTTATCTTATCCAGGAAACATGATTCAGAGAGCCTTATATCATCCAGGAAACATGATTCAGACAGCTTTATTTCATCCAGGAAACATGATTCAAAGAGCTTTATCTCATCCAGGAAACATGATTCAGAGAGCTTTATCTCATCCAGGAAACATGATTCAAACAGCTTTATCTCATCCAGGAAACATGATTCAAACAGCTTTATCTTATCCAGGAAATATGATTCAGAGAGCTTTATCTCAACTAGGAAACATGATTCAGAGAGCTTTATCTTATCCAGGAAACATGATTCAGAGAGCTTTATCTCATCCAGGAAACATGATTCAGACAGCTTTATCTCATCCAGGAAACATGATTCAGAGAGCTTTATCTTATCCAGGAAACGTGATTTAGAGAACTGTATCTTATCCAGGAAGCATGATTTAGAGAACTGTATCTTATCCAGGAAATATGATTTGGAAAACTGTATCTCATCCAGGAAACATGATTCAGAGAACTGTATCTCATCCAGGAAACATGACTTGGAGAACTGTATCTCATCCAGGAAACATGATTCAGAGAGCATTATCTTATCTAGGAAACATGATTTGGAGAACTGTATCTCATCCAGGAAACGTGATTTAGAGAACTGTATCTCATCCAGGAAACATGACTTGGAGAACTGTATCTCATCCAGGAAACATGATTTGGAGAACTGTATCTCATCCAGGAAATGTGATTTAGAGAACTGTATCTCATCCAGGAAACATGACTTGGAGAACTGTATCTCATCCAAGAAACAGAATTTGGAAAATTGTGAGAGCCATGTTTTTGTTTCTTGTCTCCATTGCTAAAAATCTGAAACAAAACCAAACTGAACTCCATAGAGACTGCTGCGGGTAAACGATCTTACCTTAATATGTCAACTCCAAAATACCTCCATTTCCCCCTTCTCCCGCCCTCTCCCCTCGCCCACCCACCCATCCACCTCACAGCAGACACTATGGAAAGCAGCATATGCTGCGTCTGGTAGACCTGCTGTGCTAAATTACTTTAATAAGTGTAATTAACTTTATTATCTTTCTATGTTTAACTTTCTTGCGCACATTAATTTGTGCATGTGTGTGTGTGTGTGTTTGTGAGCATGAGCTGGTGTCTATTTGTCCTGGAGTTTGGAGAGAACATTGCCCACTACCACAGACTGGTTTACAGAGAACGGAGATTCGACCCATTTCTTCCGGGAACGTGTGCGAAATAAGATAATGCCAGGTCTGTGCTCTTTATCTCACCACAGAGAACAAAGACGCCATCAGAAGTTCAGGAGAAAATGGAAACAAATCCACTTACAGGCATAGCCCGGAGATCTTGCGGATTCAGCTCCTGACTTCTGTAATATCGGCAGTCATGTCCACTTTCTTCTTGGCGTTCCAGAGCATGTGCGAGTACAAGCCTAAAGTCCCACTTACACCGTAGTCTGCCAAGTGCTGAAAAGCTAGGACTATAAAAAACGTACAAATAAGAGAACACAGTTTTGTAGGATTAGGCCTCGAAAAAGTCATAGACAAAGCACTTTAGTGAGATGTAAGAGAAATAAAAATCACAAGAGAATTACATGGGATTCGAACCCCGGACTCTGGTAAGACGAGCAATCAAAAAAATCGTAGACAAAGCAGTTTATTGAGACGTGAGAGAAAAGTGCTTTGTCTGCCATTTTTTTCCAGGTCTAGTCCTACAAACCTGTGTTCTCTTGCTTTACCATACGAAAGGTTCGTTGTTTACTATTTATACCAAAAAAAAAAAAAAATTCTTCCTCAAACTATATCTGAAACTAACTTCATGTAATAAGTACTCGTTCGTTTGTTGTTGTTGTTGTTGTTGTTGTTGTTGCTGTTGTTGTTGTTCAAGTATGCACCAGACATGGCAGGAGACCGTGTGTATGTTTGTCTAAAGTTTCTACCTGCTAGAGAGACTGAATCTAAGCTATGGAATTTCTGTCTCATGACCTCGTTTCTTTCTGGGTGTCGCGATCCTCGTGTATACTGAACAGTTACTAATGACTTCGCTTTCAAACAACTTTTTTTTTTGGAGGTGCGAGTTAGAGCAGTTCGTTAGTACACTTTTCTCTCGTGGCTAGACGGCTGCTCGTCCTACTAGAGTCCGTGGTTCGAATCCCAGGTAATTCTCTTGTGATTTTTCTTTCTCTCACGTCTCACTAAAGTGCTTTGTCTACGATTTTTTCAACGTCTAATCCCACAAAACTGTATTCTCTTAACTTTACCGTACGAAAGCCTCGTTGTTTCCTATTTATAAAAAAAAAATTGTTACAAAAAAAAAAAACGGAGATTTATGTAAGATTTAAACTACTGTAAAGTGTTGTCTAAGCTTTACAGTAGTTTAAATCTTACATAAATCTCCTTTTTTATAACAATTTTTTTTATAAATAGGAAACAACGAGGCTTTAATCTTCATCATCTGTGCCTTTAGAGAACTGTAATCTTTTTCGCTGGTGGAGAATCATGTCTCAGTGTTGAATGATTGGATGTCCTGATGCGTTGTCAATGTTCAGCTTAGAGTCCAACCTGTCTCTGTGTTCGAATTGCCTTTTCCATTAAGCTTATCATTTGTAGCATTTGATTTAGAGTAGAGAGAGAAAGAGAGAGAGGGAGAGGGGGAGAGGGAGAAAGAGAGGGAGAGGGAGAGAGAGGGAGAGAGAGGGAGGGAGAGAGAGAGGGAGAGGGAGAGAGAGAGGAGGGAGAGGGAGAGAGAGAGGGAGAGAGAGGGAGGGAGAGAGAGAGGGAGAGGGAGAGAGAGAGGGGGGAGAGGGAGAGAGAGAGAGAGAGAGAGAGGGAAGCAAGTCGTTCTTTCATTTGCACATTTCAGGACAATTGTGCGGGTATTAAAAGGCATTATTTCAATATAATGAATAAGTTTCAAATATTGTGAGAATTTCCAGAACGTGACAGGAAGTGTAGAAGTGCGACAATGAAAATGGCGTCCACCACCTCGCTAAACTCGATGTTGCCGCCAGAAATCATCGAAAAAAGAAGGCACATTCTAAAAATAATAAACAGGAATACTTAAAAAAATAAATACATAAAAGTATGCCTGCAAAACGCAATAAAGCGAAGCACAGTATGGCGAAATGTGCCTGTTATATGAAATCATCATCATGTTCCATGCAGGTGGACATGTTTTTCCAGATTCCCATGACGGGACTACTTTTTCTAAGCGTAGTACAATGTCAGCTCTGTTAGTGAGCGCACTGTTTTCATCAACTTAAAGATAGTCTCTTATTTTGAGTATGTTCTCAGTGTTGTAACATAAAATGCTCTAGCCTGTTCTGTTTGAGACTTGGCTTCTACTGTGCGTTTCCCTTCTGTCGATATTGTTGCGCGGCGCCAGCTGTGTAGGCCAACTGCGTGATTTGTGTCCTGGTATTTCCACTTAATATTGCACTTCTTGGACCAGATATGACCCCAAGAAAGTTTGTCATGACGAAACACACTAGGGAACTTCGATTTAATATACAAGCGGAGAGTGCATGTTAGTTAAAAGGGAGAACTAGGGAACTTCACTTTAATATGCAAGCAGAGAGTGGATAGGAGAGAGAACTAGGGAACTTCACTTTAATATGCAAGCAGAGAGTGGATAGGAGAGAGAACTAGGGAACTTCACTTTAATATGCAAGCAAAGAGTGGATAGGAGAGAGAACTAGGGAACTTCACTTTAATATGCAAGCAAGAGTGGATAGGAGAGAGAACTAGGGATTGTGGAAGAAAGGGGGGAACGAAAATTAGTGTCTGACAAGTTGAAGTTCTTCTTGTCTATAAAGTTAGACTTAGTTGTAGGAACTTGTCTATAAAGTTAGACTTAGTTGTAGGAACTTGTCTATAAAGTTAAACTTAGTTGTAAGAACTTGTCTATAAAGTTAGACTTAGTTGTAGGAACTGGTCTATAAAGTTAGACTTAGTTGTAGGAACTTGTCTATAAAGTTAAACTTAGTTGTAGGAACTTGTCTATAAAGTTAGACTTAGTTGTAGGAACTTGTCTATAAAGTTAGACTTAGTTGTAGGAACTGCCTTATTCATTAACAAAGCACACGGCTGTGATATGCCTACTTTTGTCTGATTCATACGTACATACACAGAAAAGAAAAAACTTGGATTGACATTATATGATGTATAACATATAAAAATAAAAAAAAATATCAACTAATTTAGTTAGCCGTGGTGGTTGTGTTTAAAACAGACTTTCATCTGAAATTTATACAGTAACAACAACCCATTAGAGTAAGTTAGCATTTGGTTACAGGTTTATCGTTTATAAATTTCATTTGGCGCTGACAGTATCAACATCTAAATGGATCAGAATTGCCAAACAAAGCTGAAAGTTAGTTAGATTCCATGGAATTGTTTGTGCATATTCTGAATTCTAACAATTATTTCTCTGAACAGATTCCCTAATGTGATTCACCTAGTTTTGCTACGCTATACACTAAAATATTCACCACATTAGTTCATTCTGAACACTCCAAATATACACAGGAGATCTTTGGGGATTTGAAATAGCACCACAATCTTTATCCTCTACGCACATAGCATCACCATATATCTGTTGATCATACTTGCTCATTCACGTCTTTCTAACGTGGCTGCAACACGCTGAGTTATAAGTCAAGTTCTTCTTACTTACCTGTACCGATCACACATTTTCACACATTCCTCTCTGATGTGGTTGACTTTGGAGAAATTAAATATAAAATTTTCCAGCTTTATTGTATACAGAGAAGAATTTCTGTAGAATGTAGCTTGTCTACGGAACCAGCTGTCTGCCTTGTAGAATGTAGCTTGTCTACGGACCCAGTTGTCTGCCTTGTAGAATGTAGCTTGTCTACGGACCCAGTTGTCTGCCTTGTAGAATGTAGTTTGTCTCCGGACCCAGTTGTCTGCCTTGTAGAATGTAGCTTGTCTACGGACCCAGTTGCCTCTTTTGTTTTATGTAGCTGTTATTTTGTTGTTTTCCTTTCAAATAATAGTCATATAATATTTATAAATGAATACTAAAAATGGTAACAAACAGTAATGTGTTCTTTCTGCGTGTAATTACAAGAACATTTTTGGGGGGTATGATCTGTTGCCAAGGAAGCGTAACATTGCTGCCAAGGAAGCGTAACATTGCTGTAATGTTCCGACCAGAGCTGGGAGATCACTGAATACAAGTGCTAGGTTTCTGTAACATCAGCAGAAAGGGAATCTAATTTGGTCAAAATCTTTGGCTTTTCTGATTTCCTCATTTTACTTCACACATAAACTTCTTGGTGTTGGTTCAGAAGTAGTCTGGAGAAGTAGAAAACTCTCGTTTTGATTGGTCGCCGTTTTGATTGGTCACTGTTTTCATTGGTCACTGTTTTCATTGGTCACTGTTTTCATTGGTCAGTGTTTTGATTTATAAAATACATTTTGGCGTTATTACTTCAGGATAGCTTTAGCAGTCGAAGCATGGAGCAAGACGGTCTTGATTTATCACAGAGAGTCCCAAGTTTCTTCTCTCTGAGACAGTCTTCATTAGGCACAGCTGAATTATCCTTAAAACATTTTGTGCACTTTTGATTTTGGAAATGTTTATTGTAGATGATAGCAGAATATAATAACAAAATATTTATTTCTGCTGAAATGTATCCTTGAAGGAGATTTTTAGACCGAAGGATAAAGAAATGAGAACTTATTTATGCGTTTTGAGTATCAGGCTATTATGTGGCAATATTTCACATACACAGAAAAGAAAAACTTGGATTGACATTATATGATGTATAACATATAAAAATAAAAAAAAATATCAACTAATTTAGTTAGCCGTGGTGGTTGTGTTTAAAACAGACTTTCATCTGAAATTTATACAGTAACAACAACCCATTAGAGTAAGTTAGCATTTGGTTACAGGTTTATCGTTTATAAATTTCATTTGGCGCTGACAGTATCAACATCTAAATGGATCAGAATTGCCAAACAAAGCTGAAAGTTAGTTAGATTCCATGGAATTGTTTGTGCATATTCTGAATTCTAACAATTATTTCTCTGAACAGATTCCCTAATGTGATTCACCTAGTTTTGCTACGCTATACACTAAAATATTCACCACATTAGTTCATTCTGAACACTCCAAATATACACAGGAGATCTTTGGGGATTTGAAATAGCACCACAATCTTTATCCTCTACGCACATAGCATCACCATATATCTGTTGATCATACTTGCTCATTCACGTCTTTCTAACGTGGCTGCAACACGCTGAGTTATAAGTCAAGTTCTTCTTACTTACCTGTACCGATCACACATTTTCACACATTCCTCTCTGATGTGGTTGACTTTGGAGAAATTAAATATAAAATTTTCCAGCTTTATTGTATACAGAGAAGAATTTCTGTAGAATGTAGCTTGTCTACGGAACCAGCTGTCTGCCTTGTAGAATGTAGCTTGTCTACGGACCCAGTTGTCTGCCTTGTAGAATGTAGCTTGTCTACGGACCCAGTTGTCTGCCTTGTAGAATGTAGTTTGTCTCCGGACCCAGTTGTCTGCCTTGTAGAATGTAGCTTGTCTACGGACCCAGTTGCCTCTTTTGTTTTATGTAGCTGTTATTTTGTTGTTTTCCTTTCAAATAATAGTCATATAATATTTATAAATGAATACTAAAAATGGTAACAAACAGTAATGTGTTCTTTCTGCGTGTAATTACAAGAACATTTTTGGGGGGTATGATCTGTTGCCAAGGAAGCGTAACATTGCTGCCAAGGAAGCGTAACATTGCTGCCAAGGAAGCGTAACATTGCTGTAATGTTCAGACCAGAGCTGGGAGATCACTGAATACAAGTGCTAGGTTTCTGTAATATCAGCAGAAAGGGAATCTAATTTGGTCAAAATCTTTGGCTTTTCTGATTTCCTCATTTTACTTCACATATAAACTTCTTGGTGTTGGTTCAGAAGTAGTCTGGAGAAGTAGAAAACTCTCGTTTTGATTGGTCGCCGTTTTGATTGGTCACTGTTTTCATTGGTCACTGTTTTCATTGGTCACTGTTTTCATTGGTCACTGTTTTGATTTATAAAATACATTTTGGCGTTATTACTTCAGGATAGCTTTAGCAGTCGAAGCATGGAGCAAGACGGTCTTGATTTATCACAAAGAGTCCCAAGTTTCTTCTCTCTGAGCCAGTCTTCATTAGGCACAGCTGAATTATCATTAAAACATTTTGTGCAATTTTGATTTTGGAAATGTTTATTGTAGATGATAGCAGAATATAATAACAAAATATTTATTTCTGCTGAAATGTATCCTTGAAGGAGATTTTTAGACCGAAGAATAAAGAAATGAGAACTTATTTATGCGTTTTGAGTATCAGGCTATTATGTGGCAATATTTCACACACACACAAAGAAAGAAAGAAAGGAAGGAAAGAAAGAAAGAAAGAAAGAAAGAATTTGCTTATATCTAGATTATATTACAAAATATTATTCTTCTGTTAGTTACAAGAAATTAAGGTGAAAATGTTTGGTTCAAACTTGTCCGTATCCCAAGTATTTTGATCAAATGTGTGGAATGTTTATCATCTAGAATGTGCTCTATTAGTTTATTATCTAGACTGTGCTTTGTTAAGTTTAATAACTAGACTATTCTCTGTTATTTTATCATCAAGGCTGTGCTGTTATTTTATCATCTAGACTGTTTTCTGTTAGTTTGTCATCTAGACTGTTTCCTGTTTATCATCTAGACTGTTCTCTGTTAGATCATCTAGACTGTTTTCTGTTAGTTTATCATCTAGACTGTTCTCTGTTAGTTTATCATCTGGACTGTTCTCTGTTAGTTTATTATCATGACGCCTTTCTGTATCAACCCTTTCACATCTCGAATCACATTGATCCCGCAGTTTCGTATTGTAACGGGAGACAATAAATACAGTGATTCATTGGTGCACTACAATTCTGTTGTAGGAGTAAGCTGTATTCATGCTGTCTTCCATTCTCTGGAAAGGACATCTGACGTCAGATTCTCTTTTCTTTCTCTGGAAAGCACATCTGAAGCCAGCTTCTCTTTTCTTTCTCTGGAAAGCACATCTGACGCCAGCTTCTCTTTGCTTTCTCTGGAAAGAACATCTGACGCCAGCTTATCTTTTCTTTCTCTGGAAAGCACATCTGACGCCAGCTTCTCTTTTCTTTCTCTGGAAAGCACATCTGAAGCCAGCTTCTCTTTTCTTTCTCTGGAAAGGACATCTGACGTCAGATTCTCTTTTCTTTCTCTGGAAAGCACATCTGAAGCCAGCTTCTCTTTTCTTTCTCTGGAAAGCACATCTGACGCCAGCTTCTCTTTGCTTTCTCTGGAAAGAACATCTGACGCCAGCTTATCTTTTCTTTCTCTGGAAAGCACATCTGACGCCAGCTTCTCTTTTCTTTCTCTGGAAAGCACATCTGAAGCCAGCTTCTCTTTTCTTTCTCTGGAAAGCACATCTGACGCCAGCTTCTCTTTGCTTTCTCTGGAAAGAACATCTGACGCCAGCTTATCTTTTCTTTCTCTGGAAAGCACATCTGACGCCAGCTTCTCTTTTCTTTCTCTGTAAAGCACATCTGACGCCAGCTTCACTTTTCTTTCTCTGGAAAGCACATCTGACGCCAGCTTCTCTTTTCTTTCTCTGGAAAGCACATCTGACGCCAGCTTCACTTTTCTTTCTCTGGAAAGCACATCTGACGCCAGCTTCTCCTTTCTTTCGCCTATAATGAAAACAAGATCAATGACGGCTGCAGCTGAATTTCAATCCGGAGATCTTTGTTTGCTCGACGTAATTGGAAAACGGAGACGAAGTGAAAGTCCGCAGGTCCACTCCAGGATCTGGAAGATGGAGGATAGGCTTGCCAGGTCTGAGAACAGATAAGCAAGAGAAGGGCAAGGGGCGGAAGATGAGATAAAATGGAATATAAATCAGAATAGAAGACACAAATGTTTACCCCTAACTCAAGATTGTTTGCTTGCTTGTTTGTTCATTTGTTTGTTCAGTTTTGCCCATTATGAACTCAAGTGTGGTGCTGTGTATACTTGACATTGACTTTTACTTGATTTTCCTAGTTCAATGAGTTGGTTGAGTGCTTAGGCGCTCAGTCTACTAATCTGGTGGTTCAGGGTTCAAGTCCCTTCTGGTACCACCACACCAAAAAGGCTCCGGAGTGCACACAACCCCTAAAAGTGGGTACCAGAGAAATCTAGGAAGGTAAGTGCTGTCAGGCGTGATACTGACCACATCAGACTTTCATGCTCTTGGAAATACGGGCCTAACACTGGGTGCCCAACGTGCTTTAATGACATGGAAACTGGAATTTTACCTAATACACTAGCAGTAAAGTATACAGTGAATTCAGAGGCCCTCTCTTGGGAGACTGGTGCCTGTATTCCTTTCCGAAACATCGTGTGTCATCGATACAACCATTGATATTGTGAGGACAGGACCATCTGAAAGTTTGACATGGCCTGTATGTTTATGGTGTGTAGCGTGTATAGGACTAGTCCCTTTAAGTCCTTATCTGAAGACCTGGCATTCCTATATAAGCAGCCACGCGATCTAGAAAACTTGATGGACATGGTGAAGCGCGAAACATGGAAGTTTTGCTGAAAATCCCGACTCATAATCACTGTGCTGCCAGGCTACTGTGGCAGGCGTAGCTATATCAGCTACATCGATGTCAGAATTAATATCTCTATCTTTCTTATTATCACTCAGCCTTTTAAGGGCAGTAAGATGCGTTTTCTACATGAATTCCCTTCCTTGATCTGTCTTCTTAGTCCTGTCTTGTCTTTCGCTGTTGTCTAATATATTATCTCCCTTGATCTGTCTTCTTAGTCCTGTCTTCTCTTTCGCTGTTGTCTAATATATTATCTCCCTTGATCTGTCTTCTTAGTCCTGTCTTCTCTTTCGCTGTTGTCTAATATATTATCTCCCTTGATCTATCTTCTTAGTCCTGTCTTCTCTTTCGCTGTTGTCTAATATATTATCTCCCTTGATCTATCTTCTTAGTCCTGTCTTCTCTTTCGCTGTTGTCTAATATATTATCTCCCTTGACCTGTCTTCTTAGTCCTGTCTTCTCTTTCGCTGTTGTCTAATATATTATCTCCCTTGACCTGTCTTCTTAGTCCTGTCTTCTCTTTCGCTGTTGTCTAATATATTATCTCCCTTGATCTGTCTTCTCTTTCGCTGTTGTCTAATATATTATCTCCCTTGACCTGTCTTCTTAGTCCTGTCTTCTCTTTCGCTGTTGTCTAATATATTATCTCCCTTGACCTGTCTTCTTAGTCCTGTCTTCTCTTTCGCTGTTGTCTAATATATTATCTCCCTTGATCTGTCTTCTTAGTCCTGTCTTGTCTTTCGCTGTTGTCTAATATATTATCTCCCTTGATCTGTCTTCTTAGTCCTGTCTTCTCTTTCGCTGTTGTCTAATATATTATCTCCCTTGATCTATCTTCTTAGTCCTGTCTTCTCTTTCGCTGTTGTCTAATATATTATCTCCCTTGATCTGTCTTCTCTTTCGCTGTTGTCTAATATATTATCTCCCTTGATCTGTCTTCTTAGTCCTGTCTTCTCTTTCGCTGTTGTCTAATATATTATCTCCCTTGACCTGTCTTCTTAGTCCTGTCTTCTCTTTCGCTGTTGTCTAATATATTCCCTCCCTTGACCTGTCTTCTTAGTCCTGTCTTCTCTTTCGCTGTTGTCTAATATATTATCTCCCTTGACCTGTCTTCTTAGTCCTGTCTTCTCTTTCGCTGGTGTCTAACATTTTTTAAGCTCTTGTTCAGCAGCTTATTTTTAGTGTGTTCTAAAATTTCTTAAAGCAGTCCCGGATAATCTCCAGTTCATACACATGCAGCAGAATCTGTGAATATGACTTTCTGTTCTGAGCGGGAACAATACACTATGGTAGAGTAGAGGAACTTTTTGGAAGTTTCTAATCTGTTTTCAAACTGAAACAATGAGGTATGTTAGTTACAGGAACTGTTTTAGGGTGCGGGGCGGAGGGGGAGTCTCTGAATGAGAGATACCGAAAGAAAGAAAGAAAGAAGAAAGAAAGAAAGAAAGAAACTTTGAACACAGACAAGCCAGTTCAGATAAAGCTTTACTGTTTTCTAAATATTTGTCAGATAAATGTTGACAATTTCTCCGCACGTAGTGTCAGATGTTACATAAACAGTGATAACTGTTTTCTTGCTAACGCCATAAAACTTGACATACACATTGACAACTATTCTTTCTAACATCACAAAACTTGACACACACATTGACAACTATTCTTTCTAACGTCACAAAACTTGACACACACATTGACAACTATTCTTTCTAACGTCACAAAACTTGACATACACATTGACAACTATTCTTTCTAATGTCACAAAACTTGACATACAAGCTGCCAACTTATATTTTTAATGTCAAAAAAAAACCACTTCACATCCACGTTGACAGCTGTCTTCTTTCTGGTGTCAGAAAACGCTGCGTCAAATGTCACATAAACGTTGACAACTCCATTCACTTTAGTATCACAAACTGTATCACTCCAGGCAGTAGAACGCACACATAAAGCAGCAATCCGAGAACCAGTGTATTTTTTTTTCAGCCAATCAGCGTGAGGAAATGCACATGCCTGGTTGCGATCAATCAAAGTTGCGCTAATGATGCAGTCTTCCTGCATGACTTGACATTTTGTCTCACTCGTTGAAGCATTTTGTTGATTTTGTCAGAGACTCACGTGATCTTGAACTTTTGAGATTTAGCATTAATGTTTACCTTAGCGAGATGCCAGAAGTTGTCGCCCTTTTAAGAGATTCTGGTGCTTGTACATGGCTTCCAGATAATGTGTGATCTTGTGTTTGATTTGTGTGATATGATATTCTGAGTCTGTGATTTTTTAAAATGTAATTGTATGTGATCTTCTGACTGTATGTCATCATCAGGAGATCATATACGGTAAACAATGTCCCTGATAGGTGCTTACAACCAGACTTTAAGAAATAAACGTACAAATCCATGGAAAAAAAAAAAGATAACTGTCGACAAGTGACAAGGATATCACGCTTCATTTTTAGTTCTGTCACACTATGCGCTGGTCACTATTTGGTTTTTTTCTGTTTTATTGTTATTTTGGTTTGTAATCATATTTAATCATTTTAATCATATTTGCATCCTGAGTTCGTCAGGGGACTAATGTGTTAAAGATCCATGTCTTGTACTGGTAACCTCTACCCCAAGGTCCACCCAAATCTAACCATTGGAGTACGGGGTTTAAGGTGAATTCTGGAGCTTTTCTGGAGCTTTTCTGGAGCTTTTCTGCAGCTTTTCTGCAGTTAACAAAAATGGGTCCTACATGGCAGTACGTAGATAGCGTGCTTTTCTTCTCAAGTACGTAAATAGCATGAGTTTGTCTCAAGTATGTAAATAGCATGAGTTTTTCTCAAGTATGTAAATAGCATGAGTTTGTCTCAAGTATGTAAATAGCATGAGTTTGTCTCAAGTATGTAAATAGCATGAGTTTTTCTCAAGTATGTAAATAGCATGAGTTTGTCTCAAGTATGTAAATAGCATGAGTTTGTCTCAAGTATGTAAATAGCATGAGTTTGTCTCAAGTATGTAAATAGCATGAGTTTGTCTCAAGTATGTAAATAGCATGAGTTTGTCTCAAGTATGTAAATAGCATGAGTTTTTCTGTGACTACAGTTATCAAGGAGGATAGATGAAAGAATTGAAATAAAACATATAATAATAAGCCGGTGAAATTGTGCTTAACAATTTTAATTTTTTTTTAATAGATAAAAAAAATTATCATTAAAACTGCACCATGGCGAATCTTACAAAGTGTGCGCTCTTTATGAGCAAAAAGTGAACATAATTGGTGGTATCAGTACGGCAACAACGAATTCCTTTTCTAGACTAAACGTTAGTTAGCAATGGGTTTTCTGTCGTCTGTGCGGTGACGTGAGATTAACACAAAAAAGTTTAACCTAGACGAGACAATGACGATAGACATGGCGGGAAAAGTCGGTAAAGGTGTTAGTCGAATTTGGCAAAATCGATTTGACTCGGATGAGAGAAGAGAACATTCAGGAGAGAATGACAAGGAGAAGTGACAGAGTGCCAGGGAGAAGTGAGAGAGTGACAGGGAGGCGAGAGAGTGACAGGGAGAAGTGAGAGAGTGACAGGGAGGCGAGAGAGTGACAGGGAGAAGTGAGAGAGTGACAGGGAGGCGAGAGAGTGACAGGGAGAAGTGAGAGAGTGACGGGGAGGCGAGAGAGTGACAGGGAGAAGTGAGAGAGTGACAGGGAAAAGTGAGAGAGTGACAGGGAGAAGTGAGAGAGTGACGGGGAGAAGTGAGAGAGAAAGAACTGAGAGAGTGACAGGGAGACGTGAGAGAGTAACAGGGAGACGTGAGAGAGGGAGAAGTGAGAGAGTGACAGGGAAAAGTGTGAGAGAAAGAGAGAGAAGTGAGAGAGAGACAGGGAAAAATGAAAGAGTGACAGGGAAAAGTGAGAGACAGAAGTGAGAGAGTGACAGGGAGATGTGAGACAGAGACAAAGAAGAGAGGGAGAAATAGAAATGAGAGAAAAGTGAGAAAGTGAAAGGGTGAAGTGAAAGAGAGAGAAGTGAAAGAGAGAGAGAAGTGAGAGAGAGAGAAGTGAGAGAGAGAAGTGAGAGAGAGAGAAGTGAGAGTGAGAGAGAAGTGAGAAATAGAAGAGAGAGAGAGAAGTGAGAGAGAGTCAGAAGTGAGAGAGACAGACAGAAGCGGGACAGAAACAGAAATGAGAGAGATAGAAGTGTGAGAGAGAAGTGAGAGAAAAACAAAAGTGAGTGAGAGAGAAGTGAGAAAAGAGAGAAGTGAGAGAGAGAGACAGAAGTGAGAGAGAGACAGAAGTGAGAGAGAGAGACAGAAGTGAGTGAAAAGTGAGAGAGAAAGAGAGAGAAGTGAGAGACAGAAGTGAGAGAAAGACAGAAGTGAGAGAAAGACAGAAATGAGAGAGAGAGACAGAAGTGAGAGAAAGACGGAAGTGAGAGAGAGACAGAAGTGAGATAGACAAGTGAAAGAAAGTGAGAGAGACAAGTGAGAGAGAGACAGAAGTGAGAGACAGAAGAGAGAGAGAGACAGAGAGGAGAAGTCCTAGTGGTACTTCAGAAGTGCCTAGAAAACATGAAAGAAAAGCCAGTTTTTTTTTTACTTTGAAAAAAAGAAAAAGCAAAAAACAGACATCTTGGTATTTTAATGGGAACAAAATTTCTCTGTTTGTACAAAAACCCATTATTATGTTTTCTCGCAAGAAAATGTTTTCTTGAAATTAAATAATTAACTGAGCTATTTATACTCAGCAATTTCGCATTCCTTTCATGTTGGATGTGTGGGTGAGTAGGTGTGTGGGTGGGTCCGTAAGTGGGTGCTCACGCACTTAGAGACATTCAACCAAGCTAATACACAAATTGCTTCACGTAAAATCATTATAGCAGAAAATAAACAATTCCAATCTTATTTTCGGAATTTTTTTCATTCTTGAAACTAGATTGTTGCATAATTTTCACTATTATCAATACCAAAGCGGACCTTTTCAAATGAGACTTCCTCATATTCCACTCACAGAGAACCAACACCATAGATTTTGTGCATATTACATGTATATGGCACCACGACCATATCATCTCTAAAATCCACCCACACAGAACTCCATCATATAATCTTTATACTTCACGCGCGTATCGACACCACTATACAATATTCATGCTCCACCCACATACCAACACCACCATACAAACTCTATACACCATGCACATATCACCACCATCATACAATCTCTATACTTCACGCGCGTATCAACACCAGCATACATTGTCTATACTCCACGCACATATCACCACCATCCACGCACATAGCACCGCCTTCATATTATCTGTACACTCCATGCACATAGTACTACCATCACACAATATCTGTACACTCCATGCACATAGTACTACCATCACACAATATCTGTACACTCCATGCACATAGTACTACCATCACACAATATCTGTACACTCCATGCACATAGTACTACCATCACACAATATATGTACACTCCATGCTCATAGTACTACCATCACACAATATCTGTACACTCCATGCACATAGTACTACCATCACACAATATCTGTACTCAGCGTACATGGTACCAAAATCATACAAGCTCTATAGCCGGCACACAGAGCATAGCCATTTTAACAAAAAAACACGAAATAGAACAAAGAACAAAATAAATAATGAAGGAACATTTCTATATTGTTTTGTGAAAGAGAAAAAACTTCTATTTACAAAAATCTCAAATTAAACTACAACGAGTGTGGTCTCATGCATGTTCTCAAGGTTCTTGCTAGTGTACAGTTTCTTGTTAATGTATAGTTTCTTGCTAGTGTATAATTTCTTGCTAGTGTATAGTTTCTTGTTAATGTATAGTTTCTTGCTAGTGTATAATTTCGTGCTAGTGTGTAGTTTCTTGTTAATGTATAGTTTCTTGCTAGTGTGTAGTTTCTTGTTAATGTATAGTTTCTTGCTAGTGTATAATTTCTTGCCAGTGTGTAGTTTCTTGTTAATGTATAATTTCTTGCTAGTGTATAATTTCTTGCTAGTGTGTAGTTTCTTGTTAATGTATAGTTTCTTGCTAGTGTGTAGTTTCTTGTTAATGTATAGTTTCTTGCTAGTGTATAATTTCTTGGTAGTGTATAGTTTCTTGCTAGTGTATAATTACTATACATTTTTATCCGTGGTTATAGTCTACCATTCTGGCTCCGACTCCTGGTTCCTGCTAACATTCTACATCTGCTATCTTAGGAGTCTCTCAACGAACCTTCTTTCTGTTTGAAATCTCCCTAACATCTCTCCCCTGAGAGCTCTCCTAGGTCAAATATGTCGTCTCTCTCCGCTGAACTCCTGATTCTGGTCTAGTTAAGTTCCCCTAACCAATCTTCCCTCACTTATATATCCATCAAGTCCGTCTTTCAGTCGGTCATCTGGGCCCTTCCCGTTGGTTATCTTTTAGTCAGCTGGCCTTTCTGCGTTCTGATTTGTCTCCTGATTTGACCAAGTAACACCTGCCCATTCCAGACCTTGTTAATCCGTCTAATCAGTTGTCCCGGGGGGATTAGCCAATCTACTATATACAGTCTACTATCTATTTTTGTCTGGTATATGTCGGGGATTAGTCGGTTCTCTGTTTACATTGTCCTTTCAGTCATCTGCCGGCCGTCATCTGCTTTCCTATTTGTTGGCTGCGTTTGGGATGCAGTATTTTATGTGTGTCTATTTAGTTTGTATTCTTTATCAGCGGCATATTGTTTTTGTCTGTCGTAGTATTAATACCTTAGGAGTTCCTTTCCACGGATTCTCAACTTTCTGTCTTGCTACCTCAATTCCACTATCTTAATTCTAACTAATAATAACTAATAATAATAATAATAATAATTTCAAGGCACTGTGTTACACTAATGTACCGTCCTATCAAGGAAAATATGGGCGGGCACTAACTATCCTTCAGGTGTCTATCTCCGTGGCATGATGGAGATACCTTTACCATTTTTTTTTTATCTTTTTATTTGTACCACAAACATGTTGAGACTTGTGCAGGACCCGAAGAACTGCATTTAGACGTACAAAGTATAGATTTAGATGTACATAGTATAGATTTAGATGTACAAAGTATAGATTTAGATGTACAAAGTATGGCTACGTTACCTGATCGATGGTAACTGGAGCGACTCAGCGCCGATGCTGAAAGCAAATGAAACAAAATTTCAGTCCATGAATTCCTAACTTCCACCTGCGACTTATTAGAAGCTGTGATTCTACGATCTCTGCTGTTACTTCCAGCTTCTTGTGGACATCTGTTACTTCTATCTTGTTGTGAAAGTCTGTTACTTCTATCTTGTTGTGAACGTCTGTTACTTCCATCTTGTTGTGAAAACCTGTTACTTCTATCTTGTTGTGAACGTCTGTTACTTCCAGCTTGTTGTGAATATCTGTTACTTCCGTCTTGTTGTGAAAGTTTCTTGCTAGTGTATAGTTTCTTGCTAGTGTATAATTACTATACATTTTTATCCGTGGTTATAGTCTACCATTCTGGCTCCGACTCCTGCTGTATAGTTATGCCTGGTTCCTGCTAACATTCTACATCTGCTATCTTAGGAGTCTCTCAACGAACCTTCTTTCTGTTTGAAATCTCCCTAACATCTCTCCCCTGAGAGCTCTCCTAGGTCAAATATGTCGTCTCTCTCCGCTGAACTCCTGATTCTGGTCTAGTTAAGTTCCCCTAACCAATCTTCCCTCACTTATATATCCATCAAGTCCGTCTTTCAGTCGGTCATCTGGGCCCTTCCCGTTGGTTATCTTTTAGTCAGCTGGCCTTTCTGCGTTCTGATTTGTCTCCTGATTTGACCAAGTAACACCTGCCCATTCCAGACCTTGTTAATCCGTCTAATCAGTTGTCCCGGGGGGATTAGCCAATCTACTATATACAGTCTACTATCTATTTTTGTCTGGTATATGTCGGGGATTAGTCGGTTCTCTGTTTACATTGTCCTTTCAGTCATCTGCCGGCCGTCATCTGCTTTCCTATTTAGTTGGCTGCGTTTGGGATGCTGTATTTTATGTGTGTCTATTTAGTTTGTATTCTTTATCAGCGGCATATTGTTTTTGTCTGTCGTAGTATTAATACCTTAGGAGTTCCTTTCCACGGATTCTCAACTTTCTGTCTTGCTACCTCAATTCCACTATCTTAATTCTAACTAATAATAACTAATAATAATAATAATAATAATTTCAAGGCACTGTGTTACACTAATGTACCGTCCTATCAAGGAAAATATGGGCGGGCACTAACTATCCTTCAGGTGTCTATCTCCGTGGCATGATGGAGATACCTTTACCATTTTTTTTTATCTTTTTATTTGTACCACAAACATGTTGAGACTTGTGCAGGACCCGAAGAACTGCATTTAGATGTACAAAGTATAGATTTAGATGTACATAGTATAGATTTAGATGTACAAAGTATAGATTTAGATGTACAAAGTATGGCTACGTTACCTGATCGATGGTAACTGGAGCGACTCAGCGCCGATGCTGAAAGCAAATGAAACAAAATTTCAGTCCATGAATTCCTAACTTCCACCTGCGACTTATTAGAAGCTGTGATTCTACGATCTCTGCTGTTACTTCCAGCTTCTTGTGGACATCTGTTACTTCTATCTTGTTGTGAAAGTCTGTTACTTCTATCTTGTTGTGAACGTCTGTTACTTCTATCTTGTTGTGAACAACTGTTACTTCTATCCTGTTGTGAACGTCTGTTACTTCCAGCTTGTTTTGAATGTCTGTTACTTCCAGCTTGTTGTGAAAGTCTGTTACTTCTATCTTGTTGTGAACGTCTGTTACTTCCATCTTGTTGTGAACGTCTGTTACTTCCAGCTTGTTGTGAACGTCTGTTACTTCCAGCTTGTTGTGAACGTCTGTTACTTCTATCTTGTTGTGAACATCTGTTACTTCCATCTTGTTCTCAACTTCAAGATATTCTACACGTGATACCAGGACCATTCTGAACTCTGTTTTCTAATAGATCTGCAACACGTGGTCTGCTAATTTCTTGTCTGAAATCTCTTTACTCGAAGTTTCAAAGTAACAAATCTTTTTAATCACTTGAAACACATCTTCACTCTAACTCTACTTCTGATTTTATATCGTCTCGTTCTCTTTCTTGTTCGTCTGTGTTTCTGTCCCCTCCGTGTCTCCTAGTGAGTGTTTTCGAATCGTGGCATGGACTGTCTTCCACTGATGTCTGGACTGTCTTCCACTGATGTCTGGACTGTCTTCCACTGATGTCTGGACTGTCTTCCACTGATGTCTGGACTGTCTTCCACTGATGTCTGGACTGTCTTCCACTGATGTCTGGACTGTCTTCCACTGATGCCTGGACTGTCTTCCACTGATGTCTGAGCTGTCTTCCACCTACCTCTGCTTTCTGACAGTCCTGGTTCACACGGTACCCCTCTCTTGTCATCTTTGCTGTTCTTCTGTTCTTCTCTTGTCGGTCCTCTGATTTCTCCTAACTGTCTTCCTCTGCCGTCTGAATCGGCCTTTGCTTACTGACCGTCTTTGGTCGGACGATTATCCCACTCGATCTCCCTCTCTATCTGCTGTCCTCTCTGCCTGCTGTCCCTCTCTGTCTGCTGTCCCTCTCTGTCTGCTGTCCTGTGTGCTGTCCTTCTCTGTCTGCTGTTCCTCTCTGATCGTTTCCCCTTCTCTCCAACTGCCCCGTGACTTATATGTCATAAGCCAGTTGTCCAGTAGGCCACGCCTCTAAATATTTAATTGGTCAGCTGGCCGAGTCGCCTATTCCTTTATTTTAAAACCGTGTGCAATAGCGTCCTCAGATTAGTAAGCTAATACGTGTCATACGTTTCAGTCTGCGTCAGCTCCGTCTGTACAATTGTTATTACTCAAGTCATTATCTTGCTCTTTCATGTCGGAGGTTTTATTGTGTCTTCGCTTTTTCATTGTGTCTGCCTTTTCCATTCGTCTTTTCTATTTTGTTTACTCATACTTTCACTATGTAGTACACTTATAATATTGACATTTGTGAATTATATATTGCTGAATAGTTCTATAGTACTGAAGCTTATAGATGCTCGTTGAATAACACATCACGAGTTTCAGAAAACTTTACCACATTCACTAGATCAAATCTGATGAAATGTTCACTCCATTATTTAATTCTGACAAATAAGTTAAAGATGTATTGTGGACAACATCACTTGGATTGAATCACTAAATCATTTGTTCACAATATCAAACTTTATCATATTCTACATGCAGCATTTCGGCAAAGTTCTCAACTTCAAGATATTCTACACGTGATACCAGGACCATTCTGAACTCTGTTTTCTAATAGATCTGCAACACGTGGTCTGCTAATTTCTTGTCTGAAATCTCTTTACTCGAAGTTTCAAAGTAACAAATCTTTTTAATCACTTGAAACACATCTTCACTCTAACTCTACTTCTGATTTTATATCGTCTCGTTCTCTTTCTTGTTCGTCTGTGTTTCTGTCCCCTCCGTGTCTCCTAGTGAGTGTTTTCGAATCGTGGCATGGACTGTCTTCCACTGATGTCTGGACTGTCTTCCACTGATGTCTGGACTGTCTTCCACTGATGTCTGGACTGTCTTCCACTGATGTCTGGACTGTCTTCCACTGATGTCTGGACTGTCTTCCACTGATGTCTGGACTGTCTTCCACTGATGCCTGGACTGTCTTCCACTGATGTCTGAGCTGTCTTCCACCTACCTCTGCTTTCTGACAGTCCTGGTTCACACGGTACCCCTCTCTTGTCATCTTTGCTGTTCTTCTGTTCTTCTCTTGTCGGTCCTCTGATTTCTCCTAACTGTCTTCCTCTGCCGTCTGAATCGGCCTTTGCTTACTGACCGTCTTTGGTCGGACGATTATCCCACTCGATCTCCCTCTCTATCTGCTGTCCTCTCTGCCTGCTGTCCCTCTCTGTCTGCTGTCCCTCTCTGTCTGCTGTCCCTCTCTGTCTGCTGTCCTGTGTGCTGTCCTTCTCTGTCTGCTGTTCCTCTCTGATCGTTTCCCCTTCTCTCCAACTGCCCCGTGACTTATATGTCATAAGCCAGTTGTCCAGTAGGCCACGCCTCTAAATATTTAATTGGTCAGCTGGCCGAGTCGCCTATTCCTTTATTTAAAAAACTCAGTTTGTGCCACGTGCTACTTGCCAAAGTTTGTGCCACGTGCTGCTTGCCAAAGTTTCTGCCATGTGCTGTTTGCCAAAGTTTGTGCCACGTGGTACTTGCCAAAGTTTGTGCCACGTGGTACTTGCCAAAGTTTGCGCCACGTGCTACTTGCCAAAGTTTGTGCCACGTGGTACTTGCCAAAGTTTGTGCCACGTGGTACTTGCCAAAGTTTGCGCCACGTGCTACTTGCCAAAGTTTGTGCCACGTGGTACTTGCCAAAGTTTGTGTCACTTGCTGCTTGCCAAAGTGGATGTAAATCTAATATGTGGCAGTGTTTCACAGCTTTTAAAACATCATATACTCTATACCACAAATTAACTATATTTTTTACTCATACTTTCACTATGTAGTACACTTATAATATTGACATTTGTGAATTATATATTGCTGAATAGTTCTATAGTACTGAAGCTTACAGATGCTCGTTGAATAACACATCACAAGTTTCAGAAAACTTTACCACATTCACTAGATCAAATCTGATGAAATGTTCACTCCATTATTTAATTCTGACAAATAAGTTCAAGATGTATTGTGGACAACATCACTTGGATTGAATCACTAAATCATTTGTTCACAATATCAAACTTTATCATATTCTACATGCAGCATTTCGGCAAAGTTTTCAACTTCAAGATATTCTACATGTGATACCAGGACCATTCTGAACTCTGTTTTCTAATAGATCTGCAACACGTGGTCTGCTAATTTCTTGTCTGAAATCTCTTTACTCGAAGTTTCAAAGTAACAAATCTTTTTAATCACTTGAAACACATCTTCACTCTAACTCTACTTCTGATTTTATATCGTCTCGTTCTCTTTCTTGTTCGTCTGTGTTTCTGTCCCCTCCGTGTCTCCTAGTGAGTGTTTTCGAATCGTGGCATGGACTGTCTTCCACTGATGTCTGGACTGTCTTCCACTGATGTCTGGACTGTCTTCCACTGATGTCTGGACTCCACTGATGCCTGGACTGTCTTCCACTGATGTCTGGACTGTCTTCCACTGATGTCTGGACTGTCTTCCACTGATGTCTGGACTGTCTTCCACTGATGTCTGGACTGTCTTCCACTGATGTCTGGACTGTCTTCCACTGATGTCTGGACTCCACTGATGCCTGGACTGTCTTCCACTGATGTCTGAGCTGTCTTCCACCTACCTCTGCTTTCTGAAATTCCTGGTTCACACGGTACCCCTCTCTTGTCATCTTTGCTGTTCTTCTGTTCTTCTCTTGTCGGTCCTCTGATTTCTCCTAACTGTCTTCCTCTGCCGTCTGAATCGGCCTTTGCTTACTGACCGTCTTTGGTCGGACGATTATCCCACTCGATCTCCCTCTCTATCTGCTGTCCTCTCTGCCTGCTGTCCCTCTCTGTCTGCTGTCCCTCTCTGTCTGCTGTCCTGTGTGCTGTCCTTCTCTGTCTGCTGTTCCTCTCTGATCGTTTCCCCTTCTCTCCAACTGCCCCGTGACTTATATGTCATAAGCCAGTTGTCCAGTAGGCCACGCCTCTAAATATTTAATTGGTCAGCTGGCCGAGTCGCCTATTCCTTTATTTTAAAACCGTGTGCAATAGCGTCCTCAGATTAGTAAGCTAATACGTGTCATACGTTTCAGTCTGCGTCAGCTCCGTCTGTACAATTGTTATTTACTCAAGTCATTATCTTGCTCTTTCATGTCGGAGGTTTTATTGTGTCTTCGCTTTTTCATTGTGTCTGCCTTTTCCATTCGTCTTTTCTATTTTGTTTACTTGTATCAGCGTCCAGTCATACTAGTGTCACGAAGTTTGTTTTTCTATTTTGCTCTAATTTTCCTGTATACTTTTTCTGTTGCTATTAGATGTTACTATTATGTCTACAACATATTCATAATTATATCCATAATCCATTTCATAATCATATTCATAATCATATTCATTAATAATAATAATACTATAATCATTACTTACAAGGCCATGCTACATACTACAGAAACTATATTTTCCGCATATGATATATGGTAATAATAATACTGCCTCTATCTTATATATAGGAACAACTATGATTTCTCTATCTGATATATGGGACCAACCATGATTTCTCTATCTGATATATGGGACCAACTATGCTATCTTTGAACCATTGCAGTAATTATTCAGCCAAAGTACGTGGTAGTAGTCACGGGGATTTATTGTATTACTGTCTCTAATCTCTCTCTTTCTCTCTCTCTCTCTATCTCTCTTTCTCTGAACCTTAAGTGCCCAAGGCACGTAGATCTTCCGCAAGGATTTTCCACCAACGCCTTTCCTTTGCCTTTTTTCCGCTCTTGCCCAGGTGAGCCCTCTATTGCTCAACATCTTCTCTGTTGTTCTTCTTCGTGTCTCATTTGGTCTACCCTTACTTCTGTTCCCCTGTGGTGTCCATCTTAGTGCTAATTTGTCTCTAATATATGCTACTATTAACTGATAAGAGCTAGTCACACTTCTACAAAACTGACATTAGCTAGTCACAGTTCTACAAAACTGACCTTTGCTAGTCACACTTCTACAAAACTGACCTTAGCTAGTCACACTTCTACAAAACTGACCTTTGCTAGTCACACTTCTACAAAACTGACATTAGCTAGTCACACTTCTACAAAACTGACCTTAGCTAGTCACACTTCTACAAAACTGACCTTTGCTAGTCACACTTCTACAAAACTGACATTAGCTAGCCACACTTCTACAAAACTGACCTTAGCTAGTCACAGTTGTACAAAACTAACGAGAACTAGTCACAATTCTACAAAACTGACAAGAACTAGTCACACTTCCACACAACTGACGAAATCCAATCATACTTTTACCAAATTTAAATCTGTTGCAAGCAGACAATGAACTTTTACATAATTATACAGGGCTGCATTATCAAAGTCGGTCTGATATTGACAGCATGCACTGTCTCTGTACAAATTTTGATTTTTGTAGTTCTGTCTGCTCCTCTTCACAGATTCTTTATTTGTTTTACTTTCTGAAGAGCGATAGATGTCCTCCTTTTAATTTCCCTCACTGTATCTCCATTATTAGTTAGTAGTGATCCAAGATATTCAAAACTATCCACTTCTTCCAATCTTTCCTCACTGATATATATTTCAGCTGCCTTGTTTGTTTTGTCAGTTGTCATCAATTTAGTTTTCATCGCATTAAGATAGAGGTTCTGCTCTTCGCTGTTCTTAATCATACTCATTATCATATTTATAATCATATTCATAATCCATTTCATAATCATATTCATAATCATATTCATTAATAATAATAATACTATAATCATTACTTACAAGGCCATGCTACATACTACAGAAACTATATTTTCCGCATATGATATATGGTAATAATAATACTGCCTCTATCTGATATATAGGACCAACCATGATTTCTCTATCTGATATATAGGACCAACCATGATTTCTCTATCTGATATATAGGACCAACCATGATTTCTCTATCTGATATATAGGACCAACCATGATTTCTCTATCTGATATATAGGACCAACCATGATTTCTCTGTCCGATATGTGGGACCAACTATGCTATCTTTGAACCATTGCAGTAATTATTCAGCCAAAGTACGTGGTAGTAGTCACGGGGATTTATTGTATTACTGTCTCTAATCTCTCTCTTTCTCTCTCTCTTTCTCTCTCTCTATCTCTCTTTCTCTGAACCTTAAGTGCCCAAGGCACGTAGATCTTCCGCAAGGATTTTCCACCAACGCCTTTCCTTTGCCTTTTTTTCGCTCTTGCCCAGGTGAGCCCTCTATTGCTCAACATCTTCTCTGTTGTTCTTCTCCGTGTCTCATTTGGTCTACCCTTACTTCTGTTCCCCTGTGGTGTCCATCTTATTGCTAATTTGTCTCTAATATATGCTACTATTAACTGATAAGAGCTAGTCACACTTCTACAAAACTGACATTAGCTAGCCACAGTTCTACAAAACTGACCTTTGCTAGTCACACTTCTACAAAACTGACCTTAGCTAGTCACACTTCTACAAAACTGACCTTTGCTAGTCACAGTTGTACAAAACTAACGAGAACTAGTCACAATTCTACAAAACTGACAAGAGCTAGTCACACTTCCACACAACTGACGAAATCCAATCATACTTTTACCAAATTTAAATCTGTTGCAAGCAGACAATGAACTTTTACATAATTATACAGGGCTGCATTATCAAAGTCGGTCTGATATTGACAGCATGCACTGTCTCTGTACAAATTTTGAGTTTCGTTGCCCTGTATGTTTGTTAATTGTTTAGTTAAATTCTGTGCTTCATTTCATGTGTGAAACTTGATTGCTTCTCATTTCTTGAAACTGTTAAACATGGTCACTCTCCTTTCTTGAAACTGTTAAACGTGATCATCTCTCCTCTCTTGAGGACTGTTAAACGTGATCATCTCTCCTCTATTGAGATTGATAAACGTGATAATCTCTCCTCTATTGAGACTCATAAACGTGATCATCTCTCCTCTCTTGAGGACTGTTAAACGTGATCATCTCTCCTCTATTGAGACTGATAAACGTGATCATCTCTCCTCTATTGAGACTGTTAAACGTGATCATCTCTCCTCTCTTGAGACTGTTAAACGTGATCATCTCTCTTCTCTTGAGACTGTTAAACTTGATCATCTCTCTTCTCTTGAGAGTGCTAAATGTGATCATCTCTCCTCTCTTGAGACTGTTAAACGTGATCATCTCTCTTCTCTTGATACTGTTAAACGTGATCATCTCTCTTCTTTTGATACTGTTAAACGTGATCATCTCTCCTCTCTTGATACTGTTAAACGTGATAATCTCTCTTCTCTTGATACTGTTAAATGTGATCATCTCTCTTTTCTTGATACTGTTAAACGTGATCATCTCTCTTCTCTTGATACTGTTAAACGTGATCATCTCTCTTCTCTTGATACTGTTAAACGTGATCATCTCTCTTCTCTTGATACTGTTAAACGTGATCATCTCTCTTCTCTTGAGACTGTTAAACGTGATCATCTCTCCTCTCTTGAGACTGTTAAACTTGATCATCTCTCCTCTCTTGAGACTGTTAAACTTGATCATCTCTCCTCTCTTGAGACTGTTAAACTTGATCATCTCTCTTCTCTTGAGACTGTTAAACGTGATCATCTCTCTTATCTTGATACTGTTAAACGTGATCATCTCTCTTCTCTTGATACTGTTAAACGTGATCATCTCTCTTCTCTTGAGACTGTTAAACGTGATCATCTCTCTTCTCTTGAGACTGTTAAACTTGATTGCTTCTTCTCTTTGATAGCTTCTCCTTGAAGTTGTTAAACTTGATCACCTCTGTTCTTGTGAGGCAGCTGACTTGATAACCTCTCTCGCCTTGAAGCTGTTACACTTGTAGGCGTCTGCTCTCTTGATGGTCTAACTTCCTGTCTTTGAAATATACCACCACAGGTTGGAAGAAACCCACTGGTCACTTTATGTCACATGACTAGAGGGAGGTAGGGGACTAATGTCACGTGATTAGACTGAGGTAGTAGACAAGTGTCACGTGACAAGACGGATGTCATGTGACTAGACGGAGGTAGTATACAAGTGTCACATGAAAAAGACGGAGGTAATAGAACAGTGTCACGTGATTAGACGGAGGCAGTAAACTAATGTCACGTGACTAGACGGAGATAGTACACTAATGTTAAGTTACTTGAAAGAAGCAGTAGAGTAATGCCATATGACCAAAAGGATGTAGTATGATTATGTCACATGATCAGAAAGAAATAGTAGGGTAACATCACATGACCAGAAGAAGCTGTTAAAATAACGTCACATGACTGGATGAAGCTGTCAGACTAACACCACGTGACCTGAAAAAGGCTAACGTAACATGAGCAGAAGAAACTGTGTAGGCTGTCACAAAGCTAGAAGGATGTGAGGTTGTCATAAAGATAGAAGGATGTGAGGTTGTCATAAAGATAGAAGGATATGAGGCTGTCATAAAGATAGAAGGATGTGAGGCTGTCACAAAGATAGAAGGATGTTAGACTGTCACAAAGCTAGAAGGATATGAGGCTGTCACAAAGCTAGCAAAGATAGAAGGATGTTAGGCTGTCACAAAACTAGAAGGATATGAGGTTGTCACAAAGCTAAAGGTGTCGCAAAGATAGAAGGATGTTAGGCTGTCACAAAGCTAGAAGGATGTTAGGCTGTCACAAAGCTGGAAAGATGTGAGGCAGTCACACAACTAGAAGGATGTGGTGATAAATACATGTATTTTGAAACATGATGAGAACACTGGGCGCTGGCTGTCAGAAATCTACACTACATGGAACAAAACAAACCGAATGTTCTAGCACATCTCTGCGTTGCTTCTAATATGTATTCTTTAAACACAGCATTTGACATTTTACTATAAAATTACCCTGAAAAGTGAAAAGACGATGTCATGATTTCATAAACATGGGCAAAAAATCAAGGAGAGGACTTTATGGCTTCAGTCAATGACTCTGGTAAATATGGAGTACGTGGTCTATCATTCTCCTTTGATTACTGGATATAAACTATAACACCAGTGTAATGCTAGCAACACGTAAACATTGTTTTATAGTTCAATGTCCACTCAGTAGTTCACTGTTCACTTCCTAGCTCATTGTTCACTTCCTAGCTCATTGTTCACTTCCTAGCTCATTGTTCACTTCCTAGCTCATTGTTCACTTCCTAGCTCATTGTTCACTTCCTAGCTCATTGTTGAGCTGGTTCACTTTCAAACTAGTCGTTTCATTTTAGCAGGCTGTTCATCATTAGTTTGTTGTTTGTACCTACGTCATTATTCATATTCCAGTTTAGTGTTCACTTCTAGAAAGCTGTTCACTTGCTTCTAATTCACTGGGGGTTTTTTTTTTGTCTAAATAGCTTATTCGAACTCTCTCTCTCTCTCTCTCTCTCTCTCTCTCTCTCAAGTTGTTCTCTTGCCTCTAATTGTCTTTCTTTCCCTAGGTAACTTATTCCAGCTAACTCTCTGTTCTCCCCCCCCCCTCCACCTCTTTTTCCACTCCCCTTCCCATCCCAAACCCACCCCCACATAACAAATATGGTTGGCGAGAGTGTAAGCAGAGTCATATGAGATGGACAGAACGGGGAAATCGATACATTTATGTAGTCCAGAAAGCCAGACCTCGACGCTAGTCACGTGATGTCTCTCGGGGATTCAGACAGTATGTAAAAGGTAGTGTAGGAGTTTACTGTGGGGAACTATTCACTTCCACACAGTTAGCAACGTCAAATCTTCAACTTACATTAGACTGCGTACTCCACCACAGCAGCAACCATCGTGTGATCAGACGCAGCAATAAAAGCTGATAGAAGAAGAACAGCAACAGTAAACAATGACAATAACAACATTCATAATGTTAAGTTACTTGAAAGAAGCAGTAGAGTAATGCCATATGACCAAAAAGATGTAGTATGATTATGTCACATGATCAGAAAGAAATAGTAGGGTAACATCACATGACCAGAAGAAGCTGTTAAAATAACGTCACATGACTGGATGAAGCTGTCAGATTAACACCACGTGATCTGAAAAAGGCTAACGTAACATGAGCAGAAGAAGCTGTGTAGGCTGTCACAAAGCTAGAAGGATGTGAGGTTGTCATAAAGATAGAAGGATGTGAGGCTGTCACAAAGCTAGAAGGATGTGAGGCTGTCATAAAGATAGAAGGATGTGAGGCTGTCACAAAGACAGAAGGATGTGAGGCTGTCATAAAGATAGAAGGATGTGAGGCTGTCACAAAGACAGAAGGATGTGAGACTGTCACAAAGCTAGAAGGATATGAGGCTGTCACAAAGCTAGCAAAGATAGAAGGATGTGAGGCTGTCACAAAGCTAGAAGGATATGAGGTTGTCACAAAGCTAAAGGTGTCGCAAAGACAGAAGGATGTTAGGCTGTCACAAAGCTGGAAAGATGTGAGGCAGTCACACAACTAGAAGGATGTGGTGATAAATACATGTATTTTGAAACATGATGAGAACACTGGGCGCTGGCTGTCAGAAATCTACACTACATGGAACAAAACAAACCGAATGTTCTAGCACATCTCTGCGTTGCTTCTAATATGTATTCTTTAAACACAGCATTTGACATTTTACTATAAAATTACCCTGAAAAGTGAAAAGACGATGTCATGATTTCATAAACATGGGCAAAAAATCAAGGAGAGGACTTTATGGCTTCAGTCAATGACTCTGGTAAATATGGAGTACGTGGTCTATCATTCTCCTTTGATTACTGGATATAAACTATAACACCAGTGTAATGCTAGCAACACGTAAACATTGTTTTATAGTTCAATGTCCACTCAGTAGTTCACTGTTCACTTCCTAGCTCATTGTTCACTTCCTAGCTCATTGTTCACTTCATAGCTCATTGTTGAGCTGGTTCACTTTCAAACTAATCGTTCCATTTTAGCAGGCTGTTCATCATTAGTTTGTTGTTTGTACCTACGTCATTATTCATATTCCAGTTTAGTGTTCACTTCTAGAAAGCTGTTCACTTGCTTCTAATTCACAGGGGTTTTTTTTTTTCTAAATAGCTTATTCGAACTCTCTCTCTCTCTCTCTCTCTCTCTCTCTCTCTCTCTCTCAAGTTGTTCTCTTGCCTCTAATTGTCTTTCTTTCCCTAGGTAACTTATTCCAGCTAACTCTCTGTTCCCCCCCCCCCAACCTCTTTTTCCACTCCCCTTCCCATCCCAAACCCACCCCCACATAACAAATATGGTTGGCGAGAGTGTAAGCAGAGTCATATGAGATGGACAGAACGGGGAAATCGATACATTTATGTAGTCCAGAACGCCAGACCTCGACGCTAGTCACGTGATGTCTCTCGGGGATTCAGACAGTATGTAAAAGGTAGTGTAGGAGTTTACTGTGGGGAACTATTCACTTCCACACAGTTAGCAACGTCAAATCTTCAACTTACATTAGACTGCGTACTCCACCACAGCAGCAACCATCGTGTGATCAGACGCAGCAATAAAAGCTGATAGAAGAAGAACAGCAACAGTAAACAATGACAATAACAACATTCATAACGTTAACAAGAAAACCAACAACAATAGCAGTAACAAAAACATTAATAATGACAACAGTAATAACTGCTACAAGAACATCAATAAATACCAACATTATCAACAACAATGACAACCGTAATAAAAATAATTACAAGAACAGTAACACCAAAAACAAGAGAAGATAACAATACTAACAACAAGGACAATATTAACAACAAGAACAAACACAATAACAACATTAGCAATAACGACATTGACAAAAAAAAAGAAAGAGAAAAACAGCGCGAGTATAAGAGAAACAGAAATAGCATCAAGGACAATGATAGAACAGAACAACAGATATAAAAACAACAACAACAATGATAGAACAAAACAACAGGTATAAAAACAAGGACAATGATAGATCAAAACAACAGATATAAAAACAACAACAACAATGATAGAACAAAACAACAGGTATAAAAACAAGGACAATGATAGATCAAAACAACAGATATAAAAACAACAACAACAATGATAGAACAAAACAACAGGTATAAAAACAAGGACAATGATAGAACAAAACAACAGGTATAAAAACAAGGACAATGATAGATCAAAACAACAGATATAAAAACAACAACAACAATGATAGAACAAAACAACAGGTATAAAAACAAGGACAATGATAGAACAAAACAACAGGTATAAAAAGAACAAGAACAATAATAGAACAAAACAACAGGTATAAAAAATAACAAGAACAATGATAGAACAAAACAACTAGTATAAAAATAACAACAACAATAATAATAATAATAAAAAGTCACGACAAAAAAGGACAAAAAAACGACATTACCAACATTAACAACACTAACAAAAACAGCAACAGTAATAAAAACAAGAACAACAAGAACAACAATATCAACGTCAGCAGACAAAAACAACAGTAGCAACAAGAATAGCATTAACAAGAGCAATAATCATAACAATACAGAACACAAACAACAACAATAACATAACACAGGCAACAACAAAAACAACATCACCAATAACAACAACAGCAATAATTTTTAAAAAGGGCCAAAAAACAAATAAGAGATATCTTTTTTCCAGTTAAAACAAAAATAACAACAAGAATAACAACAAAAATAACAACAAGAATAACAACAAAAACAACAGGAATGGCAGCAACAAAGGAAGAAAAAGGAGAACAGCAAAACCAACAACAAAAATAGTAACAACCATGGGAACAATAACAACAACAACAACAAAACAGCAGCAGTAATAAAAAGAACAATAGCAAAATAGGAACAACACCAACAGTATAAAAAAGAGCAAGAACAATAGCAACAGCAACAACAACAATAACAGCAACAACAACACCAACAACAACAAAAGAGAAAAAGTAGTTAAGAAATATCAAACAATTTTTGTTAATTTTGGAGGAAGAAACATACTATGCAACTAAAGAGATAACATAAAGAAGACCTCTGATTGTTACAGCTTTATGATAATAAAAGGACAACATTATAGAGAAAATACATTCATCCTTACAATTACAGAATGACTACATTATTACTTCATCGCTGCCTAGACTATTGGAAAACTTGGACAAACAAAAGGACAAGAATTCTTGACACGTCTGTAGTTTAGACGAAGGTCAACGACAGATTTATGAAATTTATAGGAAGAAAAACCGAACGAAACTGTAATGTTTGGAGGAATTATTGAACTACTGTGCCACAGCGTTTGCTGGCCAACAGAACAAATAAATACGCGCACACACAAATAGAAAACAATGGCAATTTTTTTGTCACAGAAGAGGAATTTGAACCAACTGGATGCTCGTTGTAAAACTTGCCAAACATCGTCTTGTTTCCTCAACAACTCTCACCATTAATTTTACCAATGTAGGATTTCCTGGTCTGTGTGCTCTTGTGTTTGTTTGTTTTGTTGTTTTTTTTTTTACTTTTATTTTCTAATTTTGGACTGTTTGGTCCTCAGAGAAAATCCCGTCTGATGCGACATTTCTGGGCACACAGTACATTTCTTACAACTTGTCCAACAGAGGAGACGTTATGGTGAGCAACCAAGACCAGATCATGCTGGACTTCAGAACCAAACAGGCCAGTAGCTTGCTCTTCTATACAGGTATGTTGTAATATGTGTGGTTTTATTGCTTTGTGTATTTCATCAGTACTTCTTAATTTGATATTTTACATCGGTTCTTGCTTATTGCTCTTAAGAGAGCCAGTGAGCGTTTATGCTACATTCAATCATTTCTGACCTAGAGATGAGATATCTTCCATGCCAGATCCCTGCTTCTTCTCCACTTTACGTGGCCTTCTTCTTTCCCCGAGTTTTGTTTTTCTTTATCTGATGTAGGACTTTCTCTTCCATCTTTTTTTAATAATACAGGGTTATGTTCTGCTTGGTATGACAGATGCCAGTGGCGTCCCCGAATATTTGGTCAATATTTACCAGGATCCCTATCTGAACGGGGGCTGCAGCTTCTGGCTTTTCTACATATGCCACCTTAGAAAGGCTTATTTGTGTTTTTTTTTTGTGTGTCCTGTAACTTTGTTCAGCCGTGGCAGTGTAGCGGCCAGGTTAGCTAAATGGTTAGGTGCTTTGTTTACTAATCCGGTCGTACTGGCTTCAAGCCCTAGCAGTGGGACACTTTTTTTTTCTGGTATACACCAAAAAAGATGTCTCAGTGGTATAGTGGTTAGTACACTGGTATGCGGATAGAAGGTCCTTGGTTCGATTTCGCACTCAGGCTGAATTTGTTTTTCCAACCGACCGGCACCAGGGGCAGCCCAGCCTCAGAAAGTGGGTACCAGGAAAATATGGGAAGGTAAATGTGGCCAGGCGTGAGACCGACCATATCACACTTTCATGTGCCAAAGGTCGTGGAAATACGGGCCGTATCCCCAATATATCTTAATGGCATGGAAACGGGAATTTTACCTTTACATTTATGTCTGTGCGGGCCTCTGAGCTGGGTACATGTGCAGAGGACTGAGCAGCAAAACATCAGACGCGCACAGTCAAGGTCAAGTAGGAATCAACTGTTCGCCCCTTCTCCCACCCACCCCCCCCCCCCAAACCAGCACGACCAAACCTAACCTGGTAGGACCTAGTTTCAACACTAATGATGTACGTGTCAACCAGACAGGCATATGAATCGGTGCTGTGGCGTTCTCGTTACTTTCCCTCAGTTTAAGAGCAAAAACCTGAAGTGAGGCCCAGAAACTGCTTTCACAAAATGACGACGACTTATGAAAAGACACAGAACACCTGGATGGCAGGTGTTCACCCCCAGGAAAGTGAAAGAGGGCCCACCTGTTGCAGATCAGACGATAAGAAAGTGACATAGCACTCCCACTCCACCCCCCTCCCACCCCACCCCCCAATTTCAAATCAGACGGTAAGAAAGTGACGGAACACGCCCCTACTGCAGGTCACACAGTAATAAAGTGACACAGCACGAATCTTTGGCACGTCACAGGATAAAGTGAAATACCACGCCTTTGTGGCAGGTAATCAGATCTGAACACTTCCTTTTTTGTTTAGATCTGAGATAATATCTGAAGAGTTTATTCCCGTTTCTGAAACATTTCGAAATATTGAATAAACTTCACTAGTCAGACACGCTGGAACTCTCAACGGGCGAGAATTGGAGGAATACACTCCCATGTTGGACGCATTTATCTTCCCCTTGCTGCAACGTGAAACCCCCATTGTGTGCACGCCTCTGTTTACTGTTTCAAGTGGGTACTGACCTTGACCTTTACTTAGACGTGAATAAAGCGAGTTCAAGTGCTATGACACAACGGTACCATTAACTCTTACAGAGTGTGTAGTATTATCTCTTAGAAAGTATGTGTAGTATTATCTCTGAGAGAGTATGTGTAGTATTATGTTTGAGAGAGTATGTGTAGTATTATGTTTGAGAGAGTATGTGTTGTATTATCTCTGAGAGAGTATGTGTAGCATTATTTCAGAGAGTGTGTGTAGTATTATCTTTGAGAGAGTATTTGTAGTATCATTTCTGATAGAATATGTGTAGTATTATCTCTTATAGAGTATGTGTAGTATTATCTCTTAGAGAGTGTGTGCTGTATTATCTATTAGAGAGTATGTGTAGTATTATCTTTTAGAGAGTATGTGTTATTTTAGAACTGAGTTTGTTTGTTTGTTTGTTTGTTTGTTTGTTTGTTTGTGTGCATTACTTAGTTTTCCTGACATTTCCATAATCTTTTGAATTTTTAGCAGTTGACGATTGTTTTCTTGTCTTTATTTGATGTTCTCTGAACTGCCAGAACTTACTTCCTCAGGATAATTTCTCTGTTTGTCGACCTGTTGCCCCATCACCGCAGACTTTCATTGTACTCTCTGATTCTGACCTCTTGGCCCACAGCACCTATTGTTAACGTATTCAGTTATCTTGGCCCACAGCACCTATTGTTAACGTATTCAGTTATCTTGGCCCACAGCACCTATTGTTAACGTATTCAGTTATCTTGGCCCACAGCACCTATTGTTAACGTATTCAGTTATCTTGGCCCACAGCACCTATTGTTAACGTATTCAGTTATCTTGGCCCACAGCACCTATTGTTAACGTATTCAGTTATCTCGTGGTGCTTTAACAGTCGTGGTTTTTTTTTTCATCTTTCGTCTGCAAGCCCTCTACAGAAACATGGAGTAGACCAACATAAACATGGAGCAGACCAACAGAAACATGGAGCAGACCAACAGAAACATGGAGTAGACCAACATAAACATGGAGCAGACCAACATAAACATGGATCAGACCAACAGAAACATGGAGCAGACCAACATAAACATGGAGCAGACCAACATAAACATGAAGTAGACCAACAGAAACATGGATCAGACCAACATAAACATGGATCAGACCAACATAAACATGGAGCAGACCAACATAAACATGAAGTAGACCAACATAAACATGAAGTAGACCAACAGAAACATGGAGCAGACCAACATAAACATGGATCAGACCAACAGAAACATGGAGCAGACCAACATAAACATGGAGCAGACCAACATAAACATGGAGCAGACCAACATAAACATGGAGCAGACCAACATAAACATGGAGCAGACCAACAGAAACATGGATTAGACCAACAGAGGGGAATCTAGAAACTATCAAACACTGCGGAATTCGTCCGTCTCTTGGACACAGGAGAATAATTAAACTAATAAACGAAGAAAGAAATGGCCAACACGTCAGTCAAGTATCTGTGGACTCCTAACGAATCATAAAACACATAAAAACTATATTAGAGTGAAAAACTCAAGATATAGCAGCGGAGGAACAACAACGGTACATCCTGGAGAGCATCTTGATGAGATGGACAGCAGTCAGGTTGCCCAGATGGCCATTAAAATGCAGGGAAACTTCAGCCAACATTAAGTAGGAGTGTGCCAGAAAATGATTAGCTCACGTACCAGATGTTTGTATCTCCGTGCTCCCAAGAACTGTCTTATTTATTTCTTATCCTTCAGTCAGAAATGCAACAAGCTGTCAAACCGGCTTTCTAATTCTCTACTTTACGTCAGTGTTATCAAGGTCAATGATGATTATTACGTCAGTGTTATCAAGGTGAATGATTATTATTACTTCAGTGTTATCAATGTGAATGATAATTATTACGTCAGTGTTATCAAGGTGAATGATGATTATTACGCCAGTGTTATCAAGGTCAATGATGATTATTACGTCAGTGTTATCAAGGTGAATGATTATTATTACGTCAGGGTTATCAAAGTGAATGATGATTATTACGTCAGTGTTATCAAAGTGAATGATGATTATTACGTCAATTTTATCAAGGTGAATGATGGTTATTACGTCAGTGTTATCAGGGTGAATGATGATTATTACGTCAATGTTATCAAGGTGAATGATGATTATTATGTCAGTGTTATCAAGGTGCATGATGATTATTACGTCAATGTTATAAAGGTGAATGGTGGTTATTATGTCAGTGTTATCAAGGTGAATTAAGGTTATTATGTCAGTGTTATCAAGGTGAATTAAGGTTATTATGTCAGTGTTATCAAGGTGAATGATAATTATTACGTCAGTGTTATCAGGGTGAATGATGATTACTACGTCAGTGTTATCAAGGTGAATGATGGTTATTCATCATCATCATCAGGTGCCGTGCCGACTGGCGTTGGCTATTATGCTTCTCCAGAGTACACGATCCTTCATGCAGGCCATCAGTTCAGTTGGTGATCTCCTCTCACACCATCTCGTCAGACTGTCCAGTATCATTTCTTTTGGTCTTCCTCTTGATCTTCTTCCTTCTATTTTTCCTGTTGTTATAATATTTTCAATGCCCCCTCTTCTCATTGCATGTCCTATGAAAGTACATTGTCTCTCTCTCTCTTATCTTATCTTATGATGGTTATTACGTCAGTGTTATCAAGGGAATGATGGTTATTTGGTCGCCCAATACAGAAAGATGTCATCAGGTTAAGGTTCATTTATTCTGGGTACCCAGTACACAGCTGTCAGTTTATATCTCCAGTGTTAAACACAAAGCTGTCAGTTTATATCTCTAGTGTCCAGTACAAAGCTGTCAATTTATATCTCCAGTGCTAAACACAAAGCTGTCAGTTTATATCTCCAGTGTTAAACACAAAGCTGTCAGTTTATATCTCTAGTGTCCAGTACAAAGCTGTCAATTTATATCTCCAGTGCTAAACACAAAGCTGTCAGTTTATGTCTCCAGTTCTAAACACAAAGCTGTCAGTTTATATCTCCAGTGCTAAACACAAAGCTGTCAGTTTATATCTCCAGTGCTAAACACAAAGCTGTCAGTTTATATCTCCAGTGCCCAGTACAAAGCTGTCTATTTATATCTCCAACACCCACTACAAAGCTGTCAGTTTATATCTCCAACACCCAGTACAGAAATGTCAGTTTATACCCCCAGCTGTAATAAAAGTTCAGATTTATTTATTCCGGTCACCAAGTTCAGAGCTGTAATCAAAGTTCAAGTTCCCGATCACCCAGCAAAAAGTTCACGTTAATTTATTCCCAGAACGTGCTATAATCAGGGTAGGT
Organism: Achatina immaculata; assembly: GCA_009760885.1. Lineage (NCBI taxonomy): Eukaryota > Metazoa > Mollusca > Gastropoda > Stylommatophora > Achatinidae > Lissachatina > Lissachatina immaculata. The sequence continues at coordinate 27,159,539 of CM019702.1, forward strand.
TAGTCGGGTACTGGTGGTTGTTGACACATTTATGTCACTCGTGTGGAACGATCACGTGACAAGTTTCATTAAACTGATTAATAGACACAAAAAAATTACTAAGTGGCAATTAAAATTGTGTAACTAATCCTCTTTATAACGTATATTTCAAATGAAATAAAAAAAAAGTTTTTTTTTAGTAATTGCAATGAGCTACTTAGCAAAGATTGACAAAAATAAACTCACCATGTTGTGAGGTGGTAAAGAAAGCAAGCAAGATGTCTAATTAGTGCAAGCGAGCTGACGTAGAGAAGACGGTCATCTGAGTGTTTGAAATGTACGTCAATGATGTTCCAGTTCCGGACAGGTCCAGATTTTGTGGCAGTGTCTCTCGGTGCACGTATTCAGAGAAACATGTTTGTGCTGGTCACATTAGACACTGGGAATTTTTTGGGTAGAAAGATTATGAAGTGTAAACAAAATAATTCTGAACAATTTTAAAACTTTTGAAAAATATGGCACTTCAGCCTACAGTCTGGCGGGTAGTGCTGGGTCATTAATGAATGAAGACATGTTTGTTAGGAGAAAGTTTGGGTAAACAGAGGCGCATTACTGAGAGATGAAAGAGTTAACATCGTGGTCTAGGGACAAATAGAAGTACGTTGCTGAGAAAACGATAGATGCTAGGGATAAAGCGAAACGTGTTACTGAGAGGACAACAGAGTCTAGGGTTAAAAAGAAACATATTTCTGAGAGGATATCAGAGTCTAGGGTTAAAAAGAAACATATTTCTGAGAGGATATCAGAGTCTAGGGTTAAAAAAAACATATTTCTGAGAGGATATCAGAGTCTAGGGTTAAAAAGAAACATATTTCTGAGAGGATATCAGAGTCTAGGGTTAAAAAGAAACATATTTCTGAGAGGATATCAGAGTCTAGGGTTAAAAAGAAACATATTTCTGAGAGGATATCAGAGTCTAGGGTTAAAAAGAAACATATTTCTGAGAGGATATCAGTCTAAAGACAAACAGAAACGTGTTACTGAGAAATGTGATGCATGGAGAATATAGAAATGTAGAAGATAATTGAAATTTGTTACTTGGAGAAATAAAGAAATCAGGATAAGTTTAATGGAAGCATATAAAAGTATTTAAATCCGTTTCTAAATCATTTGCAGCTACAAGTTAGCTCTTAATGCAGAGCAAACCTAAGACCATATGTCTTGGCGTTTTCATGCATTGAGCACCATCTTTCAATATCTTTTTTCTGCTCTCCTCGTCTCCATTCTCTCGTGAGAATAGTTCTCGTCTTCAATCGCCTTGATGGAACAGCCGATGTAAGAACACTCTACAGGATAGTACTGCAGAGTGTGATGTATCTAACGTCGTGACTTTTTTTTTTCACCTTAGTTTTTCCTGGGATTTTTTTTTCTTTCCTTATTTACAAATTCCTAACAGTAAATTACATTTTGTCTCTAGGCAACGGCAAGGATTACATCACCGTAGGTCTCGTGGATGGCGGGATTTTCCTGTCTGTAAACTTAGGATCGGGACTGTACGAAGCATCCATCAGACCCAGCTACGCGCGCTTTGACGACAACCACTGGCACCAGCTCGTCATCCGCCGGGACGCCAGAGAGGTCAGGCAGTTGCAAAAGTAGTCTGAGTGATTGCAAGTCAAAACGAAAAAAAAAATAATAATAATTTCCCTTTTACAGTCATTGCACTCTGTTTTATGAACTGGATGGCTAGAAACTATTCGACAAACACCTCATAAAATAGTTCAGACTGTAGCTGGTGATTACGCTAAACGAAATAGTCTGGAGAGAACAATATGAGTACAAGCAAAAGAACTCTTCATGTGCGAGAGCCGCAGAACGACAGGCCTCTAATAATTGCATTATGTATCTTTCGTCTTCCAGGCAAGCTCTTGAAAGCTGATTGAATAAATTGAGGGATTTTTTTTACTTCGAAAGGCTATTTCCCAGAAGAAGAAAAAATCACACAAAAGATCATCTTTCTTTTCTCTCAGAGTAATCAGTCACGTTTTATGAGATTATGAGATTGTTTTAAAAATTATAATTAAACTGTACCTCTAGCCACCCAGCTCCTAATTTTATTATTTCTTGTATTCTATTGTTTCGTCTTTTTTTTTAAAGCGAGAAACTGTGTTACTGTAGAACTTCACAAATTTAAATGCACCTGCTTTAGATTCACCACTTCACGTCTATATTATACTCGTATATAACTATTCGTGTCGGTTACTGTAAGCAACCTATTTTTTGCGCAGCAGTAGTCGTTGTCTTTCACTCCCTTATGCTGGTGTTTATGATAGCAATGTAGTTTATACGTGTCTACCGTAGATGTTGACTGATGTTTGTTTTTTTAATCCAGAGAGACTCAATTCCATTCAGTCAGTGTGCGCTATAAACCCAGAACTCCTGAACCATGTCTTAGCGTGTAGTGGGCTTGTTGTGTAAGGTTCAGTATCTGTAACACTTCCACGAGAAAAGTAAACGATAATGGAGGTTTGTTCACGCAAGGTAACAAGATCTGTCCTAAACAAATACCAAGTTTCTCCAGACAATATAAAAATGCTAAGTTTCTCCATCTGATCTAAAGCTGTCAGGTTTCTTCAACTTCACTAAAAAATGTCAAATTTCTCCAACCGCTCTAAAAAATATCAAGTTTTTTTTCCCCCAACTTATCTAGAAGATATCAAGTTTCTCCAACAGTTGTAAACATTTGAAGTCACGTGTTTAGTCTTATGAAACACACCAGAAGATGCACGGAGAACTTCACGCCTGAACGAGGAAAATCTTTTTCTTTTCCTTAACATTTTTACTTAAGCTGCGTTAATTACTAGAAACTTACACTTTCAGTGTGATGAAATGAAGACATTCAGACATCTTTTCTGGTCTAACAAAATACTTGGTAACACACGATAAATAGTGTATATGTATACAACTATACACAAAGCTCTGCAGTAAAGCTGTGATATCAAAATGCATAAACTAGGAAAAAAGTAGGAACAGCTTTATTATTTTATTTTATTTTTATTTATTTATTTATTTATTATTTGTATTCGATAAATAATAAAGCTGTTCCTACTTTTTTCCTAGTTTATACATTTTAACAAAATACTAGAGGTACTTTCATTAAATGATTTAAAAGTTTGTGGTTACTTTCATTAAATGGTCGAATAGTTGATATTTATCGAACTTTCATTAAGTGATTTAAAACAGTTTATTGTCAGAATACTTTCATTATGTGATTTTAAAAGTTTATTGTTAGAGTACTCTCATTAAGTGATTTTAAAAGTTTATTGTTAGAGTACTCTCATGAAGTGGTAAAATAGTTGGTGCTCAGAGTGGCTAAACATTACCTGTGAAATGTACAAAGTTGTAAGGACAGGCATTTAAAAAAAGGCAGAAGAGACAGTTGTTGTGTTTCACGTGCTTGCATTCGCGACAATACAATCTACAATATTTTCCTGAACCTCAAAGTGCCGATGCTTTTTAAAGTTTGGTACCTTTACATGATGACTTCATTGCTGGTTGACAGAAGTGTATGGCGAAAGTGTAGAGGATCAAGATAAACTCCATAATATTGTAGGAAACAGTCTCCGTAGCTTTGTATGTGACCGTCTTTACAACAATATAAACGATCGTCTTTACAAGGCTGTAAGCAGCTGTCTTTACAAGACTGTAGGTGACTGTCTTTACAAGACTGTAGGCAACTCTTTACAAAACTATACGCCACTGTATTTACAATACGGTAAGCAACTGTCTTTACAACACTGTAAGCAACTGTCTTTACAAGACTATAGATGATTGTCTATATAAGATTATATATGTCTGTCTTCACACCACTGTAGGCGACTGTCTGCATGGCACTGTCAATGACTGTCTCAATAACATCGTATAATATTGACATCTTGACACTGTAGAAAACAGATTCCTTGACACTGCAGAAAACAGATTCATTGATATTGTAGAAAAAATATTCTTTGACATTGTAGAAAACAGATTCATTGACATTAAAGAAAACAGATTCATTGATAGATTCCTTGACAATATACGAGACTGATTCCTTGACTGCTTAACAGTGTAACACCAATCTTTCATCATCATCATCATCAGGTGCTATGCCGACTGGCGTTTGCTATTATTCTTCTCCAGAGTACACGATCCTTCATGCAGGCCATCAGCTCAGTTGGTGATCTCTCACACCATCCCGTCAGACTTTCCAGTATCATTTCTCTTGGTCTTCCTCTTGATCTTATTCCTTCTATTTTTCCTGTTGTTATAATATTTTCAATGCCCCCTCTTCTCATTGCATGTCCTATGAAAGTACATTGTCTCTCTCTTATCTTTTTGACAAGGTTTTTTATCTCTCCAGTTCTTCTCATACATTCTTCATTAGTTGTTTTTGCTGTCCATGGAATTCGCAACATTCTTCTAATAAACCACATTTCTGCTGCTTCCAATGATTTTTGTGCAGCCTTGCCTATTGTCCATGATTCACTTCCATATAACAAGATAGGTTCAATATAGCATTATAGGACTTGTTTTCTAAAATTCATTGATAAGGATGTGTTAGCTAATATGTTTCTCATTCTCTGAAATGCAGTCTTTGATTGGCCTATTCTGTTCCTAATTTCTGTTTTGCATTTCCCATCTGAAGTTATAACTGCTCCAAGGTATTTGAATTTCTGCACCTGCTTTAGAATAGTTCCGTTTAATTTTATACTGCAAGCTGGTGGATTATGTTTCTTAGATATGACCATAGTCTCTGTCTTTTTGATGTTCAAAGTAAGGCCTTTCTGTTCACTTTCTTTGGCTACTTTATCCAAGAGATTCTGCAGGTCTTGTTGGTTCTCAGCTATCAGTACTGTGTCGTCAGCATATCGAAGGTTGTTAATATTGTATCCTCCAATTTTTATGCCTGGTTCTGTGATGATAGTTCTTAGAATATTCTCGCTGTACAGAGAAAAAAGATCTGGAGATAGTACACATCCTTGTCGCACCCCTTGTTTTATAGGTTGATATTTTCCAATTCTATTTTCAACTCGAACTGCTGCTTCTTGCTGCCAGTATAGATGTTTTACAATCCTCAGGTCTTTGACGTCTATATTGATGTCTTCAAGCATTTTAATAATTTCATTATGTTTCACCTTGTCACCAATCTTTGCTTCTTTACAACACTGTAAGCAACTGTCTTTACAAGACTATAGATGATTGTCTATATAAGATTATATATGTCTGTCTTCACACCACTGTAGGCGACTGTCTGCATGGCACTGTCAATGACTGTCTCAATAACATCGTATAATATTGACATCTTGACACTGTAGAAAACAGATTCCTTGACACTGCAGAAAACAGATTCATTGATATTGTAGAAAAAATATTCTTTGACATTGTAGAAAACAGATTCATTGACATTAAAGAAAACAGATTCATTGATAGATTCCTTGACAATATACGAGACTGATTCCTTGACTGCTTAACAGTGTAACACCAATCTTTCATCATCATCATCATCAGGTGCTATGCCGACTGGCGTTTGCTATTATTCTTCTCCAGAGTACACGATCCTTCATGCAGGCCATCAGCTCAGTTGGTGATCTCTCACACCATCCCGTCAGACTTTCCAGTATCATTTCTCTTGGTCTTCCTCTTGATCTTATTCCTTCTATTTTTCCTGTTGTTATAATATTTTCAATGCCCCCTCTTCTCATTGCATGTCCTATGAAAGTACATTGTCTCTCTCTTATCTTTTTGACAAGGTTTTTTATCTCTCCAGTTCTTCTCATACATTCTTCATTAGTTGTTTTTGCTGTCCATGGAATTCGCAACATTCTTCTAATAAACCACATTTCTGCTGCTTCCAATGATTTTTGTGCAGCCTTGCCTATTGTCCATGATTCACTTCCATATAACAAGATAGGTTCAATATAGCATTATAGGACTTGTTTTCTAAAATTCATTGATAAGGATGTGTTAGCTAATATGTTTCTCATTCTCTGAAATGCAGTCTTTGATTGGCCTATTCTGTTCCTAATTTCTGTTTTGCATTTCCCATCTGAAGTTATAACTGCTCCAAGGTATTTGAATTTCTGCACCTGCTTTAGAATAGTTCCGTTTAATTTTATACTGCAAGCTGGTGGATTATGTTTCTTAGATATGACCATAGTCTCTGTCTTTTTGATGTTCAAAGTAAGGCCTTTCTGTTCACTTTCTTTGGCTACTTTATCCAAGAGATTCTGCAGGTCTTGTTTATTGTCAGAATACTCTCATTAAGTGATTTTAAAAGTTTATTGTTAGAGTACTCTCATTAAGTGATTTTAAAAGTTTATTGTTAGAGTACTCTCATGAAGTGGTAAAATAGTTGGTGCTCAGAGTGGCTAAACATTACCTGTGAAATGTACAAAGTTGTAAGGACAGGCATTTAAAAAGGCAGAAGAGACAGTTGTTGTGTTTCACGTGCTTGCATTCGCGACAATACAATCTACAATATTTTCCTGAACCTCAAAGTGCCGATGCTTTTTAAAGTTTGGTATCTTTACATGATGACTTCATTGCTGGTTGACAGAAGTGTATGGCGAAAGTGTAGAGGATCAAGATAAACTCCATAATATTGTAGGAAACAGTCTCCGTAGCTTTGTATGTGACCGTCTTTACAACAATATAAACGATCGTCTTTACAAGGCTGTAAGCAGCTGTCTTTACAAGACTGTAGGTGACTCTCTTTACAAGACTGTAGGCAACTCTTTACAAAACTATACGCCACTGTATTTACAATACGGTAAGCAACTGTCTTTACAACACTGTAAGCAACTGTCTTTACAAGACTATAGATGATTGTCTATATAAGATTATATATGTCTGTCTTCACACCACTGTAGGCGACTGTCTGCATGGCACTGTCAATGACTGTCTCAATAACATCGTATAATATTGACATCTTGACACTGTAGAAAACAGATTCCTTGACACTGCAGAAAACAGATTCATTGATATTGTAGAAAAAATATTCTTTGACATTGTAGAAAACAGATTCATTGACATTAAAGAAAACAGATTCATTGATAGATTCCTTGACAATATACGAGACTGATTCCTTGACTGCTTAACAGTGTAACACCAATCTTTCATCATCATCATCATCAGGTGCTATGCCGACTGGCGTTTGCTATTATTCTTCTCCAGAGTACACGATCCTTCATGCAGGCCATCAGCTCAGTTGGTGATCTCTCACACCATCCCGTCAGACTTTCCAGTATCATTTCTCTTGGTCTTCCTCTTGATCTTATTCCTTCTATTTTTCCTGTTGTTATAATATTTTCAATGCCCCCTCTTCTCATTGCATGTCCTATGAAAGTACATTGTCTCTCTCTTATCTTTTTGACAAGGTTTTTTATCTCTCCAGTTCTTCTCATACATTCTTCATTAGTTGTTTTTGCTGTCCATGGAATTCGCAACATTCTTCTAATAAACCACATTTCTGCTGCTTCCAATGATTTTTGTGCAGCCTTGCCTATTGTCCATGATTCACTTCCATATAACAAGATAGGTTCAATATAGCATTATAGGACTTGTTTTCTAAAATTCATTGATAAGGATGTGTTAGCTAATATGTTTCTCATTCTCTGAAATGCAGTCTTTGATTGGCCTATTCTGTTCCTAATTTCTGTTTTGCATTTCCCATCTGAAGTTATAACTGCTCCAAGGTATTTGAATTTCTGCACCTGCTTTAGAATAGTTCCGTTTAATTTTATACTGCAAGCTGGTGGATTATGTTTCTTAGATATGACCATAGTCTCTGTCTTTTTGATGTTCAAAGTAAGGCCTTTCTGTTCACTTTCTTTGGCTACTTTATCCAAGAGATTCTGCAGGTCTTGTTGGTTCTCAGCTATCAGTACTGTGTCGTCAGCATATCGAAGGTTGTTAATATTGTAGGAAACAGTCTCCGTAGCTTTGTATGTGACCGTCTTTACAACAATATAAACGATCGTCTTTACAAGGCTGTAAGCAGCTGTCTTTACAAGACTGTAGGTGACTCTCTTTACAAGACTGTAGGCAACTCTTTACAAAACTATACGCCACTGTATTTACAATACGGTAAGCAACTGTCTTTACAACACTGTAAGCAACTGTCTTTACAAGACTATAGATGATTGTCTATATAAGATTATATATGTCTGTCTTCACACCACTGTAGGCGACTGTCTGCATGGCACTGTCAATGACTGTCTCAATAACATCGTATAATATTGACATCTTGACACTGTAGAAAACAGATTCATTGACATTAAAGAAAACAGATTCATTGATATTGTAGAAAAAATATTCTTTGACATTGTAGAAAACAGATTCATTGACATTAAAGAAAACAGATTCATTGATAGATTCCTTGACAATATACGAGACTGATTCCTTGACTGCTTAACAGTGTAACACCAATCTTTCATCATCATCATCATCAGGTGCTATGCCGACTGGCGTTTGCTATTATTCTTCTCCAGAGTACACGATCCTTCATGCAGGCCATCAGCTCAGTTGGTGATCTCTCACACCATCCCGTCAGACTTTCCAGTATCATTTCTCTTGGTCTTCCTCTTGATCTTATTCCTTCTATTTTTCCTGTTGTTATAATATTTTCAATGCCCCCTCTTCTCATTGCATGTCCTATGAAAGTACATTGTCTCTCTCTTATCTTTTTGACAAGGTTTTTTATCTCTCCAGTTCTTCTCATACATTCTTCATTAGTTGTTTTTGCTGTCCATGGAATTCGCAACATTCTTCTAATAAACCACATTTCTGCTGCTTCCAATGATTTTTGTGCAGCCTTGCCTATTGTCCATGATTCACTTCCATATAACAAGATAGGTTCAATATAGCATTATAGGACTTGTTTTCTAAAATTCATTGATAAGGATGTGTTAGCTAATATGTTTCTCATTCTCTGAAATGCAGTCTTTGATTGGCCTATTCTGTTCCTAATTTCTGTTTTGCATTTCCCATCTGAAGTTATAACTGCTCCAAGGTATTTGAATTTCTGCACCTGCTTTAGAATAGTTCCGTTTAATTTTATACTGCAAGCTGGTGGATTATGTTTCTTAGATATGACCATAGTCTCTGTCTTTTTGATGTTCAAAGTAAGGCCTTTCTGTTCACTTTCTTTGGCTACTTTATCCAAGAGATTCTGCAGGTCTTGTTGGTTCTCAGCTATCAGTACTGTGTCGTCAGCATATCGAAGGTTGTTAATATTGTATCCTCCAATTTTTATGCCTGGTTCTGTGATGATAGTTCTTAGAATATTCTCGCTGTACAGAGAAAAAAGATCTGGAGATAGTACACATCCTTGTCGCACCCCTTGTTTTATAGGTTGATATTTTCCAATTCTATTTTCAACTCGAACTGCTGCTTCTTGCTGCCAGTATAGATGTTTTACAATCCTCAGGTCTTTGACGTCTATATTGATGTCTTCAAGCATTTTAATAATTTCATTATGTTTCACCTTGTCACCAATCTTTGCTTCTTTAAAATAATAATAATGCAATAAAGTAGCACAATAGTGGTTTTAAAGAATATAAAACTATCCTAGTTGTACATACTAAGGGTACTGAAAACATTTTGGCACAACAGCTGCTTACTTCAGTTGTTGTAAAACTATTTCTTAAAAGTCAAGCCGTTTTGCTGAGCGTTTGCCATTTCCTTAGCACGACACTAAGTCGTTACTACGTTGTTCGTGAGAGATGTTGGACCACTCATTTCATCACCATAACCCAGAACTTATTGAATTTCATTTCCTCAGAGTCGTAAAATCACACTTGATTAGCCGACCAGTCACAAAAGCCAGCCAAGTGAGGCACGTCATAAAATCCTTGGCCTTTTGCAGTGGTTTCCAAACTGAGGGTTCACAAATAATCATGTCGTGTCCATGGAGCGGTTGCATATTTCAAAGAGTACTAAAATGTGCAAAGATTTTAAAATTAATACAAAGTGGCAATGGCGTGTGTGTGTGTGTTGTTGGGAGAGAGAGAGAGAAGAACATTGTTGGTTTCAGTGATTTGCCACCTGAAAACGTTTGGAAAGCACGGATTTAGCGTTGTATGACTATATTTTCACGCGGTTTTATTGTTATTTGATGGGAACTGAGATAAAAGTCAAAGGAGGAAAACTCGAGGTTAAGTTATAAAAACGGTGTATATATCAAGGTCATTGTTGGCCTAGGTCTTCGTCATGTTTGATGTAGTCACCTTCTTTATCTGGACTAACTCTTAGGAAAATATCGGATTTCTCTTACTGCGCCAACGGCAACATGCTCTGTCAACTTTGATAATCTATGGTGGCTCTTTCTGAGCGGGAAAACAAATCTTTATTTAGCAGACGGTTATGTTCAGACGGAGGCATCTTACAACACACTGCAGTTAGATGTTGGATACTTGGGGGGGGGGGGGTGAGGCAACCAAAAGCTTGTGAGAAACAAAAACTCGGTGAGACACTTTTACTGCAGACTGAGGTACCTAGACTCAGTATCAAGACTTAATATTTGGTTATGTCTGTCACTAAACCGAAATTTGTTATCCTGGGATCTGGTTTCCTTGTTCATTGAAACACTCGTGAACTCTCCTTTATCACCTAGCTACTGGCGTTTTCATGATGAAGAATAGAAGAGACATAGAAAAGAATAGGTTGTTTACAGTAAAACTGTTTTACTGATGAAGATTAATGTGAAATTAAAATAAAATCATTCTTCATTATACTTTCTTCATGAAATAAATCTCATACATTTTTTTTTATTCGGTCATTACAGTCGTTATTTTAAGCACTATTTTTCCATGACATGTCTTTCAAAAGACACACGTGTAAGACATCTAAATGCGTCCTATAATATTAATAATAATAACAGTAATAATGATAATAATAAGCACTATTTTTCCATGAAATATCTGTCAAAAGCCACACATGCAAAATATTTAATTAAATGCGTCCGACATTAATAATAATAATCTCCTTTGATATTGTCATTAGATTTTATGGTTATTTAAAAAAATATTTCATATAGTATGTTAGTATTCACTGCTCTGACCATATTTTTAGTCCTCTTTGATTATTCGTTTCTTACGTTCACTAATTTTGTTTGAATGTGAAAGAACCTAATGAGTAGTCTATAAAATCTGGCAAATTCGATCCATGTAGAGCTGATCTAAGAGTAGTGACAGACCAGAACAAAGACAGACCAAACAAAACACCAGGAATTTTGAACTGGTCCATTTGTGGAGAAAAAATGGGCAACATTTGTTAACATTTTTGCTTTTTGTTACAATATGAAAAATCCATGTTTTTTATGATAATTTTATAAAACACATTACTGAGTTTCTGGTTTTATATTAAAAAAAAATTGAAGCAAATATCTTAGATGATACTGACAAAATAATTCTGATTTCAGACTCTTCTGTCTTGAAAGACACTAATTTGCATTGAAAAAAGACAAAGATACACATGAACTTTGCCACATATATCTACAAAATGTATTCCAAGAAATCTTTCAGATTTAAATTTCATCATGAACCCATGCTTAGATTTTTAAAGTTGACAAGTTACAGATAAAGGTAATATTTTAACCAGCAATAAGTCTCTATATAGCCAAGTGAGGCACGTCATAAAATCCTTGGCCTTTTGCAGTGGTTTCCAAACTGAGGGTTCACAAATAATCATGTCGTGTCCATGGAGCGGTTGCATATTTCAAAGAGTACTAAAATGTGCAAAGATTTTAAAATTAATACAAAGTGGCAATGGCGTGTGTGTGTGTGTTGTTGGGAGAGAGAGAGAGAAGAACATTGTTGGTTTCAGTGATTTGCCACCTGAAAACGTTTGGAAAGCACGGATTTAGCGTTGTATGACTATATTTTCACGCGGTTTTATTGTTATTTGATGGGAACTGAGATAAAAGTCAAAGGAGAAAACTCGAGGTTAAGTTATAAAAACGGTGTATATATCAAGGTCATTGTTGGCTAGGTCTTCGTCATGTTTGATGTAGTCACCTTCTTTATCTGGACTAACTCTTAGGAAAATATCGGATTTCTCTTACTGCGCCAACGGCAACATGCTCTGTCAACTTTGATAATCTATGGTGGCTCTTTCTGAGCCGGAAAACAAATCTTTATTTAGCAGACGGTTATGTTCAGACGGAGGCATCTTACAACACACTGCAGTTAGATGTTGGATGCGTGGGGGGGGGGGGGGTGGAGGCAACCAAAAGCTTGTGAGAAACAAAAACTCGGTGAGACACTTTTACTGCAGACTGAGGTACCTAGACTCAGTATCAAGACTTAATATTTGGTTATGTCTGTCACTAAATCGAAATTTGTTATCCTGAGATCTGGCTTCCTTGTTCATTGAAACACTCGTGAACTCTCCTTTATCACCTAGCTACTGGCGTTTTCATGATGAAGAATAGAAGAGACATAGAAAAGAATAGGTTGTTTACAGTAAAACTGTTTTACTGATGAAGATTAATGTGAAATTAAAATAAAATCATTCTTCATTATACTTTCTTCATGAAATAAATCTCATACATTTTTTTTTTATTCGGTCATTACAGTCGTTATTTTAAGCACTATTTTTCCATGACATGTCTTTCAAAAGACACACGTGTAAGACATCTAAATGCGTCCTATAATATTAATAATAATAACAGTAATAATGATAATAATAAGCACTATTTTTCCATGAAATATCTTTCAAAAGCCACACATGCAAAATATTTAATTAAATGCGTCCGACATTAATAATAATAATCTCCTTTGATATTGTCATTAGATTTTATGGTTATTTAAAAAAATATTTCATATAGTATGTTAGTATTCACTGCTCTGACCATATTTTTAGTCCTCTTTGATTATTCGTTTCTTACGTTCACTAATTTTGTTTGAATGTGAAAGAACCTAATGAGTAGTCTATAAAATCTGGCAAATTCGATCCATGTAGAGCTGATCTGAGAGTAGTGACAGACCAGAACAAAGACAGACCAAACAAAACACCAGGAATTTTGAACTGGTCCATTTGTGGAGAAAAAATGGGCAACATTTGTTAAGATTTTTGCTTTTTGTTACAATATGAAAAATCCATGTTTTTTATGATAATTTTATAAAACACTTTACTGAGTTTCTGGTTTTATATTTTAAAAAAAATTGAAGCAAATATCTTAGATGATACTGACAAAATAATTCTGATTTCAGACTCTTCTGTCTTGAAAGACACTAATTTGCACTGAAAAAAGACAAAGATACACATGAACTTTGCCACATATATCTACAAAATGTATTCCAAGAAATCTTTCAGATTTAAATTTCATCATGAACCCATGCTTAGATTTTTAAGTTGACAAGTTACAGATAAAGGTAATATTTTAACCAGCAATAAGTCTCTATATAGCCCTGTGAAATTGTATACTTGTTTCCAGAATTTATTTTTCTAGATTGTAGAATTAGCAATATAAAGGGGAGCACTGTAATGTTTATATTTCAAAGAGAAGGAATGTAAAGCATGGATAATAAGAAAATCTGAAAATTTTGAAATAAAAAAGAAAATGTAAATTTAACATTTACATTATCAAGCTTTTGTTATGGAGTAGGATCTATATGGGGAGCAGTCATTTTGCTTCATTTCATTCTAGTCACAAAAGCAGCAATCAAACCTACCTAACATGAAATAAAATTTCCTATAATGATATTTTTAAAAAAACTTGTTGGTACCCATTTAAATTTTTCTTGATCATTCAATTGTGTTCAAGTGGCAGTGGTGTTTTGTTTTTTTAACCTTCAGCCCCACAATACACATGACCCTGCTAGCAAAAGGGTCAATGCCAGTCAGAAAAGGCCACTTGTAATTGTTCTTCTCGTTGTGTATTCCTGCTTAGCTCACTAGGGATAAAGGTATTTGCTATGTAAGTAATGCTAGCCTAACTATATAGCTCGCAATCAAGCATTCATTGTTCAAAGCTCACATTCTCAAAGCATTCGTTGTTCAAAGCTTACAGTTTCCAGCTTTCAGTGTTCATTGTTTCTGTTGTGCATTTGATGCATCTAATTCACAGGTAAAACTTGTCAAAATTTTGTCTTCCTTTTCAGTGGCTGACAGAAGAATAATATGCAAGCTAGAAATAAAATGAAATCATCAGCCATCTCCCCAAGACTCCATGACAAAAAACAAAAAATAACAAACTTCAAAGTGCTTCTTTGCTGTCACAAATGTAACCAAATTTGCGGTGATAACTGAAGAAATTAAGCACCTATTGAAATAAATTGACCGTTATGAACTATTTTTCGTAGAGATTAAGAAATATAAGCATTTGAAACAAAAATAAACATTTGAAACAAAGCAGGTTTTTAATTTTCTTGTAGAGAAGAATGAGAGTTAACTATGACAGAGATATTTATGGGTTAAACATTTGGTTAAGGATGAGAAAGGGTTAAATATCTATGATATCAAGATATAAATATTGCACATTTGGTAGAAGATGAAATATATTAAACATTTGTAGTAAAGAAATGAGCAGTTTTATAGCGCAAGTATGAATGTTATAGTACTTAGTTTAGCATGGTGATAAACAGTAGCAAAATATCAAGCATTTGCTCAAGGAAGGAGAGAAACTGAATCCATGAAATGAGAGTATTAATTAAACATGTTCGGGAAGTATTAAACTAATAATAATATTTTAAAACAAACTATGAATTTGTAACAAAAAAATTATATTCGAGGGGCGTTCAGAAAGTAATGAACCACGTCATTTTTCTCAGGAGCTGTTTATTTAAAAAAGCGTGAAATTTATACACAATATACATGGATATGTCATATAAACATCGGTATTATTCAACATAATCCCCATCAATTTGTACGGCTTTGCGCCAGCGCAAAACAAGTGCATGTATTCCTAGCCCATACCAGATTTTCTCTTGATGATGTATATATGTGTGTGTGTGTGTGTGCGTGTGTGTGTGTGTGTGAAAAAAAACATCTGTAGTAAAAAGAAAAACTGAAAAACTAAAATATCTTAACAAGTGAACACAAACTAGAAAATATGACTAGAAAGGAAAACATTAGAAAATCTGTTAAAAAACAAATAATAATATTTTAAAATAAACAGTGAATTTATAACAAAGAAAAAAATATAAAAATATAAGAAAAAATATATAACATGTATTTCTTTTTAAAAAATAAAAAGAAACTACTAAATAATGTAACTAGGAGGGAAAATATTGGAAAATTTGTTACAAAAGCTGGGGCATTTATTGCAACAAAAACAAAAGACCAGAAAATTTGAAACAAAGTTTAATTTTTATATATATATGACAGAGATAGATTTTTAAAAATAGCATGTGTTGAAAAAGAGTGAAAGACTGCTATTTTTGCTGTAAATAATTTTTAAAATAGAACATTTGAAAGAAATAAGAATATTTGCTTTAGAAAAAAAAAAGAACATTTGTAGGAAGTAAAAATCAAAAGCACTTGGAAAGGAAAAGTTAGGGGAAAAAACCTAGATAATTTGTAATAAGGAAGTTGAAAAGCAGATCTTTTGTAACAAATGAAGAATAAATTTAAACTGTTTATTAGCAAATTATTTACAAGGTTCTACCTGTGCTGTTTTTAGTCATTGTAAAATAAACATTGATTGTTGTATCCATGGTTATAATGTCAGGATTAATGTACTGTTCTCCCATATAAATGACTGAAATAGTTTGCATGCCATTACTTCCTCTTTATTTTTTCCATTTGCCTTCTGATATTGATCTTCAATACTATCCTTTTACTATCAGATTTTATAAAATTAAATGGAAGATGCAACTCTGTAATTAACAAAAGAGTATACTAAGCATTCATAATACTGAAAAAAAAACTTATGTTATGCATTTCTGTCACTGAATATCAGAAAGATAGTTCTCAAATGCCATGTTTAGCTAAGGATGTGAATCATGAACACTGAACAGATCAATCCGCTAGTGGCAGCAGAGATGCAGTGTCTTGAAAAGTACCATGTTCAGGTAAGATGATAAACAAAGAAAGTCTAATAAAAGCAAGCAAAGAAAGAAACCTAATTAAATGCATGAGAAAACCATAATGAGCTTTCACTGAGCATATAATAGGGGGAGAACTTGAAAAAAACAACAGAGAAAATAGACGGGAAGAATGGCAGAATATGGCTGAGAGTGAAGATCATGGACAGTCTAACATGACTGTATGATAAAAAGTGACAAACTGAATTGATGGAAAATATTAAGGATTGATTTATGTCAAGAAGTATGAACAGTGACTCTTGTCTGCAGTTATAAAACTGTGATATTGTAGAATAACTCTGCAGCATTGTAGTTAACACATTTACCAAGCAGTAACAAATAGTAAAGCTTTTTTTTTTACCAATAAGTAAACAATAAATCACTAAGCATGCCTGAACAAATTTCACTGAATTGTTTCTTTTTTTATTTCTAAATACATGATTTAGTTTGCTCAACATGTGGCCCCCAGTTCTTTAACTCCGCATCTTTTTCTTAACTCTGTAATTCCTTGTCTCTAACACTGTACATAATATCCTCAAAATCAGTTTATTCTAGCCTCAAAATCAGTTTATCCTATCCTCAAAATCAGTTTATCCTAACTTCAAAATCAGTTTATCCTAGCCTCAAAATCAGTTTATCATAGCTTATAAATCAGTATATTCTTCCCTCTAATTTTGTTTCTCATAACCTCTAACTGTGTCTGTCCTTGCCTCTAACTCTGCATGCCTTAACCCAACTACTGTGTCCTAGCCTAACTCTATATATCTTAGCCTAACCCTATAATACTAGTATAGCTCTTTATATTCCAGTCTTAATGTATATATACAGTCTTACTGTTTAATTATACATCTTAGTTAAACTCCATATCATAGTCCAGCTCTGTTCATCAAGGAGTAACTGCACGTCCTAATCTACAAATTCTAGCATAACTCTGAGTGTCCTAGGATTACTTATCATAACATTTATCATAGCCTATTTTCTGTATATCCTAATCTCTGCATCTTAACTTCATTTTGGTATATTAAACTGTATATATTTACATCATTTTTTACACTTTCTTTTACTCTTACTGCCTCATTCTCCTTGTCACTCCCTCATCCTTCATGTTTCACTCCCACTTCTATCAAGTGAGTGTGAGAGTGTTATACATTTTATTACCTTTCATTATGTTATTTTGCTGTAATACATTTCTTACTTTCTTATCTACAGCATTTCTCTCCCCTGTCATTTATCTAACCCATATAAATGAATTTTTGTAAATGTTATGCTTACATGTGATTCATATTGTACAATCTGTGTGGTCCCATGAAAAACCTGGCACAACCAATCAGTTTTCTTTTATGTAGAAAATTCCCAATTTTGCTTCATTTATTTTTATGTTCACTACAAATTTTTTTTTCTTTGGCAATAAAATGTAAATCATCAGAGTGCAATGAAAAAACATAATTCGTCACACACTGTTCTCCACAAAGCAAAAGAATAGATACATGATGTTTTAAATGAAACAATTTCTTAAGAAGCACAAACATTGTTTTCCATCCTTATATTAAGAATAGCTATCACAATATATCTCTACTATAAAATATCATATACCACAAATATCTTATCAATGATAAAAATTAGTTTCTGTTTGTTACATCATAGTTGTTTGTGATGATTGCAAGGCAGTCTGTGAACCTGCATCATAAAAATAACTTACCTAACCTTCATTTTTCTTCTTCTGCTGCTTCCTGACATGCAAAATTCATCAGACAATCCCTCTACTTGCAATGAAAATTATTGCGCATGCTTACTGATTTCCTTCTGCATGAAGAAATGTAACAATACTTCATTTAGATACTGGTTATTGAAGTATCTAAACATATATATATAAACAGTTATTTTTCCACAGTAGTGACAGTTCTACTAATTTTTTTTCCTTAGAAGTCAAGTGAAAGTTGTTTTACTTTCATATTTGTTTTGCTTTCAATGAAAAAAGATTTGTGAAAGTTAACGGCATTGCCTATACATAAACAGTGTTAAGTTTATTTAATATCTTATTAATTTAAAATCACTGCAAAATTTTAACTGTCTGGATATTTCACAAAGATATGAGGAATGCTTTGGTATTTTGCTTTATTTAGGCAAGATGCGTTCCATATTAGACAGAAATGTATTGACTGTTGACAGTATTCAGATGCACATAATAAATTTAAATTAAATTATTCAGACAGTTTATAACATTTCAAAGAATAACATCTCAGTATGACAAACATTTTATTTACATTGCTCAAGTGGGTTGTAATATCTGAAGGTCAGCAGTCATCCTCAGAAATCTGAATGATTCTGTACAACAATTAAAATGTATTTGTTTTACTTATAAAATAATAAATACAGAGCATCTTTCACGCTAGTGTGTATGTCAGACATTAATTGTTCCAACTGGATAATGAATGATGTCAGAAATAAATGGGCTATGAGTTATAGGTTATAGGTTATAGATCATCTTTTGGGATTAAGATTTTCTGATCATCTTAATTATTTAGAAATGTAAATATCTGTCCAAGGAGCAACTTATGTCCTGAACAAATTGTGAGATGTGAGCACATCAGTCTTTGATCTCAATCTGCCTATTTCGTATGTGTTTTATATTACAAAAGTACATGTGTTTGTCTCTCAGGTGAATATGGAGCTAGATGGCATGTACAGAGAGCAAGGCAGCACATCAGGAAAGTTTGTCCGTCTTTCCAGCAGTATCCTCTTTGTAGCTGGCAGCCCAAGTACAGCTACAATTCCAGGTTCAAAGGTTAAGACCAATTTCAAAGGATGCATGAGAAAAGTATGTATAAAATTTGTTTCATTAATTGCTTCTTACTGTAACATAGTTCTGTCAGTTAATTTGTCATTCTAATTCATACAGTGGGATAGATCAGACATCAAATTCCTTGATTTAGTTAGTTTGTCTCACAAACATTTGTAATAAGGAATGTTTGCACCATTTTTTTTTGGTTTCCAGTGTTGCATTGACTGGGCACATGGGACCCAGCTAGAAGATCTTGATTTTGCAGATGACATAACTCTTATCATTGACATTGTGAAATCAATGCAAGTAAAAACAGATACACTGTCTTCAATAGCTAGTAAAATAGGACTTGAAATTAACAAGGATAAAACAAAAATAATGAAACTTCTCATTAACGACAAAAGACAAATACACATAGAAGGAACAGCTGCTGAAGAAGTAAACCATTTTGCATATCTCAACAGCTACTTAGACCAGGATAGTGACACCAGAAAGGAAGTTAGAATTCAAATTGCAAAAGCAACATTGACCTTCAAGAATCTTGAGAACATATGGCATTCAAAAGTTATAAGCACAAAAACCAAGTTAAGATTATTCAATTCAAATGTAATGTCCACTTTCATTTACGCATTTGAAAGCCGGAAAACAACTAAAGAAATAGACAAGAAATTAGACTCTTTAGAAAACAAATGCCTCATTAAAATAATGGGTATAAAGTGGAACAGACTCAAGAACAACGCATAGATAAGTCAGATGAGCAAACAACAACCTGTCTCATTGGTGATCAGAAAAAAGAAGATGGATATATGTTGATCATGTGATGAGAGGAAAGAGTCAGAGGATCCCCAAACAAGCTACCAAGTGGAACACAACAGACCAAAGAACAAGAGGTCGACCACATGATACTCTAAAGAGGACATTGTTAGGAGAGGCCAGTTCAGTGGGCGTAACATCCCTTGATGAGATTTTAAAAATTGCAGAAGACAGGAAATCTTGGTGAACTACCATGCAGGCCCTATCTGACATTTAGCGGCACAGGAAGCACGTAGGACGTAAGTGTTGCATTCAAGTCTTTAATGGCAAGTCTTATTTCTATGAATCTGTATTATAAATGTTACTGTTGGTTATGACCACTAGATTAGTGATACCAAAAGTAATTTATTATAGCCTACACAAGGTGTTGGAAATTTTGAAAGTGAAGAAAGTAAAGTAAAATGAAAGAAACACACAATATATGCTACCCTTTCACAAGTATATCATCAGTAATTGAATTATTTTTATTTATAATTATTTTTCTTTAAGACAGTATAAAACCTGTCAGGAACATAGCATCAGTCTTCAGCATATCATAGACTCCTTCGGACTTGATTTTATTTTCTGAGTTTCTTTTTTGCCACTTCCTGTTGTGTGTCAGAATTCAAATTTCATGACTTATTATTTCTCAAATTCTAACAATGACCTTTCATAAATCAAAGATGCATTATTAAATCTTCTTTATCTTATTATTTCTATATCTTGAAATAATTTTCTGTTTTGCATCTCAGGAACTTATTTCACAATTTCTCATCACTTATTCATCATTCTATTTTCTGCTTATAAATTTAAAAAATGAAAATGTTTTGCATTTATGGAGTAAAGAGGATCATTGTCCTCAATTCAACATGTCTTAGTTGATAAAGCATGTGATGGCTGTGATAGCAGTGAATTAAGACTTGTTTATGTTTATGATGAGTTAACTCTTTGTAAGTCATAAGTTCTTCATGCTTTCTTGAGTGGTTTTGATATGTCTGAAGAAGTCCTATGTTGTTGCAATGCCATCAGTAGTAAGAATTTTGCAATATTTGCATTTTTGCACCATGTGCTGTGTTTTGTCATTTTCTTGAGCAAATAAGTGAAAGAAAATAATTCACAATACTCATCTCAAGAACTGTACTGTTTTTGCACAAAATGGCTGCTATGACATGAATCTAGAAGTGGTACTCTAAAGAATATAACTACTGTGACCATTCAACAGCTTGTCTACATTTTATACAGTCATATTTTATCCATCAGCATAGCATGCTCTACCCTTTCGGCCTGAAGTAAATCATATGACAGTGCTTATCTTCATCTGGAAACATATGGGACAGCCACATGTTGTGGTTGCTGTATACAAGTATATTGTTTATAACAACCTGTCCTTTGTCAGATCACCCATTACATGGCCACTTAATTTATCACCATGTAAGCTGGTGCATTTGCTCTACAGCAGCATCCATTCTGTTACATTACTCTCATGAAACTTTGCAGTCAGCTTGCCCACTCAAAAGTTTATTATTTCATCCTTGAAAGTAACATAGTAGGCTATATTTAAATGATAAATGAGCAGCTCACTGAAAGCAAGTGCTGCTAACAAGTGAACATCACATAATAACTTTTAAAACATGAAATACCTAATTATATGTTTGAGCTAAGATAGCAGAAGTCTTGAAAAAAAAATTATGATAGTTCAGATCTACAATAAGTGGATATGATTAACAGATAAAGTTAGAACTGTTATGACAGTTAATGCATGCAAATAAAAAAAAATCCAGGCTTGAACAACAAGTAATATATGTACATGAGCAGTAATAGAGATTTGAACTTAAAAGACTAACATCTAACTAAAAGGTTGTAGTTAAAGCAACTTCTATGCAGTGGATATCATCTCTAGTAGATTGTTCAGTTTAAAAGGTAACTCTGGACAGAAGCACATAGACACATATATTTTCTGAAAATTGTTACACAAATCCAAACTTAAATTCTCTCTCTAAACCTCAGACTATCTTTCTATCACCGCAAGATGCACATGATAAAACAGATGTTGTAATAACGTTGTAATAACCTAAGGTAAAGGTAAAATCCTCATTTCCATGCCATTAAGGCATATTGGCAACACAGTATTAGGCCTTTATTTCCAAGACCTTCGGCACACAAAAGTATAATGTGGTCAGTATCATGCCTGGCCGCATTTACTTTCCTAGATTTCTCTGGTACCCATATTTAGTGGCTGGGTGGACCCTGGGAACTTTTTAGTGTGTACTGGAGAAAATTCAACTCTAAAGAGGACATTGTTATGAGAAGCCAGTTCAGTGGGCATAACATCCCTTGATGAGATTGATAAACTCGCTGAAGACAGGGAATCTTGATGAACTACCATGCGGGCATTATGTGATGTTTAGCTGCATGGGAAGGAGGTAAGATGTAAGAGAAAATTCCAGTATGGTGAAAGAAGCAGGGAAATCAGCAAAAACAGATGACAGCAAAACTCTATATAACATACAAAGGAAGCTAACGGATACTATTACATCAAAAGAAAGACCAGTCATTAGCAAAACTGGCATGCTATTAACATCAAGTAAATCCAAAAGCAAACGTGGGCTGAATACTTCCAAAAATACACAGTCGATCACACCCAAAAGAATTGATAAACCTTGAAACCGACTTACCAATCCCACAACTAAATGTCAACCTATTTGAAATTACATTCAACAAAACTGAAACAGCAGTGAATGTAATGGCTAACAACAAAGCTGCAAGTGAAGATGAAATAACACCCAAAATATTAAAGCTATTAGCAGTGACAACATGAGTGAAATACAGAGAATTTTTAATAAAGTTTAGAAAGAAGAAAAAGTCCCTTCTAAATGGAAAAAAAAGGAATAATTGTTAGAGTACTTAAAAAAGGCAACCTTAGCAGCTGTAATAATTCTTACATCTTACATCCTTCGCTTGACTTTAAACGTCACATAAGGCCCACATTGTTGTTTGCCAAGATGTCCTGTCTTCAGCAACCTTTTCAATCTCTTATGCTCACTGAATTGGCTTCTCTTAACAATGTCCTCTTTAGAGTCTCAAGTGGTTGACCTCTTTTTCTTCTGCCTGTTGTGTTCCATTTGATAGCTGGTTTGGGGATTCTCTGATTGCTTCTCCTCATCACATGATCAATATATGTCCATCTTCTTTTTCTGATCAGCTATGAGACAGGTTGTTGTTTGCTCATCTGTCTGATCTCTGCATTATTCTTGAATTCATTCCACTTTATACAGAGTACTTTCCTTAGGCATTTGTTTTAAAAAGAGTCTAATTTCTTGTCTATTTCTTTAGTTTTCAAACTTTCACATGCATAAATGAAGGTGGATATTAGATTTGAATTGAATAATCTTAACTTGGTTTTTGTGCCTATAACTTGTGAATGTCATATGTTCTCAAGATTCTTAAAGATCAGTGCTGCTTTGGCAATTTTAATTCTAACTTCTTTTCTGGTGTCACCATTGTGCCCTATATAGCTGCCGAGATAAATAGACAGCAAATTAGATTCTTTTGGAAACAATTGCGTCCTGAAAATACTCAGCATAAAGTGGAACAAATTCAAGAACAATGCAGAGATAATGCAGATGAGTGAACAACAACCTGTCTCATTGGTGATTAGAAAAAAGAGAGACACATATCTGTCACGTGATGAGAAGAAACAATCAGAGAATCCCAAAACAAGCTATCAAATGGAAAACAACAGGCTAAAGAAAAAGAGGTCAACCACATGAAACTCCAAAGAGTTCATTGTTAAGGGAGACCAAATTAGTAGGCATAAAATCCCTTGATGAGGTTGAAAAGCTCGCTGAAAACAGTAAAACTTGATGAACTACCATGCAAGCCCTATGTGATATTTAATGGCACAGGAAGGATGTATGATGTAAGAGAAAATTCCGTTGCTGGGACTTGAACCTGATACCACCGGATTAGTAAACCGAGCATCTAACTATTCATCTAACTAGGACACATTGTAATAACATAGCCGCTGACATTTCTCAGTTTGGTTTCCATCTGTCTGCTCTGCATTATGTGCCATGTGTTTCTTTGTTGCCCTTTGCTCTTTCAACATATTATTACGTAATGTCTACAGCATGAAGGAAAACTAAGAAATTATTCAAATTACTGTGTCCAACAGTATGCAAGGGAATGACGTCACTGATGCAATAATTGTCTTGTATATCCTATATATCTCTCTCTCTGAACCTTAAGTGCCCAGGGCACATGGGGCTTCCACAAGGGTTTTCCACAAATGCCTGTCCTTCGCCTTTTTTTCTGCTCTTGCCCAGGTGAGCCCTCTATTGCTCAACATCCTTTCTGTTGTTCTTCTCCATGTCTCTTTTGGTCTACCCTTACTTCTGTTCCCCTGTGGTGTCCACCTTAGTGCTATTTTTGGTAGTGAGTATATCCTATATATAACTCTGGTTAAACTGCTGAGTCCATTGATTAAGAATGTTAAGACTGAAGTTGACTTCAAATCAATCACTACTTGTCATCTTCCTGTCTAGTTCAAGCTTTGTCTTTAAAGATACTGAGTGAATGATCAAAATGTTAAAACTATTTAAAACCAAAGCAACAACAGCTTTATTAGTTAAGGAGCACACAGTTGTAACATTTCATTTTGCACTTTAAAAAGTAAATAGGGAAAGAAGATAAAATATAAATTTATATGGCTGACATACAATAAATAAGTCCCCTGGGAACAATTTGGTTAAGAACACACTTATCTTAACATAGTCTTTGTGAGACAGGGAACATAGATCTGTTTTCTTAAAAACTCTGACCTACTTCTGTAGCCCAGAAACCTGTAGCAGTCAACACTAATTGTAATTGTTATTTTTGTAAAATGTAATGTCAGGTTGATGGATGGATAGGGACATGGAGATCTCCGGTGGGGATGAGGAAAGTCTGGTGTGAAACCAATGAATCCAGGATGTGACAAGCCTATGGGTCTTTACACCAATGGCTATCAGAATGAGGTAAACAAAACAGAGCCAGTAGACTATAGGTGATGGGGAATAGATATTGATGAGGCTGTCATTGGATTCCTCATCCCAAAGTCGGAGTGTCTCTGTGGAACTGTCTCAAAGCCGTCTGACGTGGAGAAGGGGGCTTAAGTACAGCCACCAGAGGCTGGAAAACAAAGTTTTGGCCAGGCCAGCCTACACACTGTCTTCATGGCAGTCCGAGCAAGACCACAGTCTGCCCTAGCAAGGAAAGGTGCTGAAGTCGGAGGTATCCAGCCAAAAGGCACATCGCAAAAATCAGGGTACCACGCATCATCGCCGACGTGCATATGAAGAAGAAGAAGAATACAACAAATAAGAACAGAGAAAAAAAAGGGAGCACTGAGCTGTGACTAGCAAGAAGCATACAGAAAATCCAGTAAGGATTTAGCTAATAAACCTGTTCCTGCTTTTGTGTTGCATGGTTTTTAACATTTTGTTATCACAGCTTTATTTATCTTCTTATATCCTTCCCATGCCGTTAAATGTCATGTAGGGCTCGCAAGGTAGTTCACCAATTTTTCCTGTCTTCAGCGAGTCTTTCAACCTCATCAAAGGATTTTATGCCTGTTAATTTGGCCTCTCTTAACAATGTCCTCTTCAGAGTTTCACGCAGTCTGCCTCTTTTTCTTTGGCCTGTTGTGTTCCACTTGATAGCTTGTTTTGGGATTCTCTGATCGTTTCTTCTCATCACAGCTTTACTGCAGTGGCTTTATGTATAGTTATATATTTAGCCTTATATATACTTATACCCAAAAACTGGTGGGGATGAAGATGCCCAATAAAAGTAATCAGTGACCCATAGCTGATATGCCAGCATCAGGGTTAGCAAACCATAGCAGACCAAGACCCTGTCTCACCTCTCAGTAGTACCCCCAGTAACAGGCATAGCTTGGCTAACAGGGCAGGATTGCCATAGTCCCCATGGTGGTGGAGTCTGCTAAAGAGGCATTTCACACCCCGTGCTTTTTTAGCTGTACTCCAGGACTGAAAAAGTAGCCGCCATAACCCGTTCCCATGCTAATACGATGCTGTGCCTCAACATCTCTACAGCATCGGCTGCAAAGAACAACAGCTCACAGTTAAGTGAATTTATACATGTACCCAAAAACTATTCATGAGTGATCAAACTGTTGAATGAATTACTTAGATATAGGAGACAGAAATCCTTCTTATGAATTTCTAAAGTCTCAGAAAATATTCTATTGGTTTTCAAATGTTATATTTACTATAGGCTTATGTTATGGATTTATGGCTGCAGTAAAATTTCTACTATGTAGCAAAGACCAGTGAAGAAATAGTAAAAAAAAATCAGAAATAGCAATAAAAAACACCAATATTTTGGCCCAAGTCTTTCTCAGAAACAGTGAAGTGGAAAAAACAACAATTAATGCCAGTAGGAAAATTCACTTACAGTCAGTCAGTCATTTGCATGTCCCCTGTGGAACTTTGCCTCCCTAATGGCTTTCCTGTAGGCCTCTCAGTTGTAAGCAAGGTGCCCTGCTGCTGATGCATCCATATGGAGATTATCAACAATGTCTTGCAGCCATCTTCGCCTTGATCTTCCTCTCTTTCTTTTTTGCATTATGTACTCTTCCAAGATGGTCTTCTCTAAATTATCATGATGTTTAATGTGTCCAATTTACTTACATGATCCTATTATTTTCATGTCAAATTATAATTTGAGAATTTAAATTTTAATTGTAAGTAATAAATTCTAGTCAATGAACATTGTTTGTGGGGTCAGAAGGTGCAGTATGAAAGGCTGAATGAGATAGTGGTCAGGGATCTCAGTTCATTTCCAACTTGTTTTCTGCAGACCATCCTTGACACAATATCAGCTTGTCCATGGATGTGTTTATTAGTTTGGTATTAAGTGCCGTCTATTTCATGAAAACAATTAAGGGTTCATGACATTGCAACATTACATATAAGAGGGTGATGTGCAACTTGTATGTAGCTGGAAAAGTGGTTCTTGGATGTAAAAAGATTGGGAACCACTGCTCTAGTTAACTACTTGGTTATCAAACCATAACTGACCAAGACCCTATTCTGTCTCCACATTGTATCCCTGGTAAAAGACAACTGTCTGGTTGAGTTAATAGGGAGTGAAATGGGAAGATAAAATTCAATCCTAAAAACAGAATGCATAAACTAGGAAAAAAGTAGGAGCAGCTTTATTACTTAACGACTACAAAGTTGTGACATTTTAGCGTGAGCCTTTATCATACAAAAACATACAGAATGAAGAAATAGAGAGAGGTGATAAAGTATAGATTCACATGAATACTATTAAAAAAAAAAAAATTAAACAGAGTACTTAGCTGTAAATTATAAGATGTGGCTTGTCCGGCGGTGTGTGTCAGGAATGGATATAGTAGAATGTGGAGACTGTTTAAATAGAGACCTGTGATATGTGGTCGGTGGGTTGT
This sequence comes from Achatina immaculata, assembly GCA_009760885.1. Classification (NCBI taxonomy): domain Eukaryota; kingdom Metazoa; phylum Mollusca; class Gastropoda; order Stylommatophora; family Achatinidae; genus Lissachatina; species Lissachatina immaculata. The sequence goes on from CM019702.1 coordinate 27,186,630, forward strand.
AACTGGGGATGGTGGATGGGGAACCATGGAGGGGAGAGAGAGTGATACAATGTTGACCTAGCCAGGAGAAGTTGAAATAGATGATTAGGGAAGAGGGGTTGCAGAGTGAAGCTGTGAGAAGGTTTGAACTATGTGTGACAAGTAAGAAGGGGGTGGCCTTAGTGTAGAGGTACTGTGATGATTAAAGAGAATTTTAAGTGTAGCTAAACAGTGAGTTTAAACGTGTTGCTCCAGCATCCCATAATTTTGAATGCAGTGGTTTTCAAGTGCCTGGCGGCTTGTGTCATCTGCGTGACATTGTTTGAAGGCTGTTACCAGAAAATCAGATTTGTCTCTGTGGTTGGGACCATTGAAATGATTTGGGACTGGTTTCAAAGCATGCTAGGTGATGTCGTGCAGATGTTTTCGCATGCGGTCCCCTAATTTGAGCCCAGTCTCACCAATATACATTATCTTGCATCTTTTTCAAACGATGACATATATCACATTACGGGACTCGCATGTGAATCCCTCATGAAGAGTGAGGATAGTTTTGGGAAAGATGATCGTTTTTGTTTCCCAGACTACCAGGCAGATAACGCAGGGGGGCAGTTACATTTTCTGGTGCCAACATATGTAAGGCTCTGCTTCAAAAAAAAAAGAGGCCAAAATGTATCAACTAGGAAAAAAGTAGGAAGAGCTTTATTAATTAACGAGCACACAGTTGTGATGTTTTGATGTGAACCTTAATCATACAAAAACACATAGGATGAAGAAATAGAGAAAGAAGATAAAATATGAATTCACATGAATGTTATATAAAAAGTAGGAATGGAAAAAAATAGAGTAAATAAAATGAATGGAGCAATTAGTTGTAGGTTGTAAGAGGCTGTGTCAAGAAATGCACATGGTGGAGTGTGGAGAATGTTTAATTGGAGATTGTAATGTGTGATAGGTGGGCTGTAAAGAGGGTAGGGGGAACCGCAGAAAGGGGAGAGAGTGGTTTAGTAATCTAGCTGGGAGAAGGTGGAATAGGTGAGCAGCTGAGGTAGAGAGGTTGTAATCTGATGCCATGAGGAGGTTTTGAAATTAGCAAATCTGATTTTCTGCTAACAGCTATTAGACAGTGCCAAGCCAATGACACAAGCTGCCTAGCACTTGAGAACTGCTACATTCATGAATATGGGATCCTGGAACCATGTTGTTTGAACTCGTAATTCAGTTGCACCTAACTTTCCCTTCTCCCATGAGCACATTCTTTCTGCACCAAGTTCCACTCCTTTCTCACTTGCTACACATATTTCAAAACCTCCTCACGGCATCAGATTACAACCTCTCTGCCACAACTGCAATCACCTGTTCCACCTTCTCCCAGCTTGATTACCATTGTACCACTCTCTCCCCTTTCTGTGGTTCCCCCTTCTTCCCCTTTATGATGCACCTATCACACACCACAAGTCTCCATTTAAACATTCTCCACACTCCATCATGTGCATTTCTGGACACAGCCTCTTACAAGCCACAGCTAATTGCTCCATTTATTTTATTTATTCTAGTTTTTCCATTCCTGCTTTTTGTATAGCACTCATATGAATTCATATTTTATCCTCTTTCTCTATTTCTTTGTCCTGTGCATTTTTATATGATTAAGGTTCACACCGAAATATCACAAATGTGCGCTCATTAATTAATAATGCTGTTCCTACATTTTTCCTAGTTTATACATTTTGTTATCACAGCTTTGCTGCAGTGGCTTCGTGAATAGTTATATGCTTAGTTGTGTATTCTTATACATTAATTATTCATGTGTTACTAAAAATAAACCAGGCCAAAGCAGGATGTATAAGCCACAAGGTGCTAATATCACAGCCTAGATGCAAATTGTGACACAACACAATTAACATCTGTTTGAGTAAACACAGAAGGAGAATACTTGTGTGTTGTATATTAGGACTGGAAGACCTGGATGAAACATCTCAACATCGGCTGCTACTTCTTATGATGATTTATGTTGAAAACCAGCTTCTGAAGCCTGTTTGACAGATAACAAAGTCATCACAGTGCATTTCCTATCTGAGGCCTTAGTTCCAGTCTCTTTATGAAATTTTAGTTTCTAAACTGTACTAGAGTGACAGCACAGCACTGGAATGATAGTACAGCACTAGAATGGCAGTACAGTACTAGAATGACAGTACAGCTCTAGAGTAACAGCACACATTAGAGTGACAGTACAGTACTAGAATCATAGTACACCACTAGAGTAACAGTACAGCACTAGAGTGACAGTACAGTACTAGAATCATAGTACACTGCTAGAGTAATAGTACAGCACTAGAGTGAGAGTATAACACTAGACTGAAAGTACAGCACTAAAGTAATGGTACAACATTAGAATGGTAATACAGCACTAGAATAATGGTATAGCATTAGAGTACAGTGCTAGATTAACAGTTCAAATTTTTACAAACAGAAAACAGTGAGGCTTTCATACAGTAAAGTAATAGAACACAACACTTTATGATTCTTACAACTTACATCTTACCTGTGCCATTAAACATCACATAGGGCTCACGTGGTAGTTCACCAAGTTTTCCTGTTTTCATTGAGCTTTTCCCTCATCAAGGGATTTTATGCTGTATGATTAGACTTTAACAAATCATAGATAAAGCATTTCTTCAGGTGAGAGAAAATATTACAAGAGAATTACCTGAGATTTGAACCACAGAATCTGATAGGACAGGCAGCCATGTAGACATGAGAGAATCTCTCTCCCTCTGAACCTTAAGTGCCCAAGGCACATGGGGCTTCCACAAGGGTTTTCCACATATGCCTGTCCTTTGGCTTTTTTTCTGCTCTTGCCCAAGTGAGCCCTCCATTGCTAAACATCTTCATAAGAGAATAATGCTTTAATAAACGGCGCTATCTTGCACATTAATGCGCTGTTCTCTTGTGGCTTGATGGCTGTTCAGAGTCTGTGGTTCGAGTCCCAGGTAATTCTCTCATAATTTTTCCTCTGCTCAATCTAAAAGTCCTTTGTTTATGATTTTTTCAAGGTCTAATCGTGCAACATTTGTGTTTTATTATTTTAGAGTGATAGTACAGCATTAGTATGAAAGTACAACACTAGAGCAACAGTACAGTACTAGAATGACAGTACAGTTATCAGAGCAAGTGAATCTGAAATAGTCAATCATCATCATCATCATCAGATACCATTCCTGTAGGTGTTTGTGGTAATGCTTCTTGTCAAATCTCGGTCCTTGATATTTTCCTCTTCTCACTTGGTGGCCTTTTGTTGTGCAATCATCTTAGACTATTCAAAAGTTTTTCTCTCTTCCCATTTATTTTCCACTTGCTGTGATGTTTTCAAAAAGGGCAACCACATGAAACTCTAAAGAGGACATTGTTAAGAGAGGCTGGTTTAGTGGGAATAATATCCCTTGATGAGGTTGAAAAGCTCGCCAAAAACAGGAAATGTTGGCAAGCTACCATGCGAGCCCTATGTGATGTTTAGCAGCATGGGAAGGATGTAAAGTGTAAGATGATGTTTTCAAGCCCCCCTCTTTTCATTATATGTCCAGTGTATGATGACAGTGTATAATGTACTTTCATAGGACATGCAATGAGAAGAGGGGGCATTGAAAATATTATAACAACAGGAAAAATAGAAGGAAAAAGATCAAGAGGAAGACCAAGAGAAATGATACTGGACAGTCTGACGGGATGGTGTGAGAGGAGATCACCAACTGAACTAATGGCCTGCATGAAGGATCGCGTACTCTGGAGAAGCATAATAGCCAACGCCAGTCGGCACTGCACATGATGATGATGATGATGATGATGATGATGATGACTGTTGCTTTCTTATGGATTTAATTATGCTCCTTTCTACATTTGCTTTTCTTAGACATTCCCTGTTTGTTATCTTAGCTGTCTGTGTAATTCTTAACATTCTTCTAAGAAACCACATCTCTGTTGCCTCAGGTGATCTTTTCATTGATCTCTTGATTGTCCATGACTCACTTCCACGGAGTAGGACAAGCTCAGTGTAGCAATTTAGAACTCTCATTGTGATGTTAAGTGACAGAGATACATTACATAAGGTGAGATACATTACATAAGATGAGATACATTACATAAAATGTGATACATTACATAAGATGTTTTGTCATTAGTGTGAAGGCTGTTTTAGTTTGGCATGTTCATGAGGTGCATCTCCCATCTGATGTTACTTGATAGCCCAAATATTTAAATGTATGCACTTGTCTCAAGGTTGTTCTTTGTACTTTTCTTTTTCTGTTACTTTTCTTTTGTTTGTGTGATAATCCTGGTAACATGCTTATTTGATCCTTCGGCCCGGGTGATGAATTAAAGTCTCCTGTAGTCCACACAGTGGTGAAGTGTATAGTCCACACAGTGGTGAAGTGTATAGTCCACACAGTGGTGAAATGTATAGTCCACACAGTGGTGAAGTGTATAGTCCACACAGTGGTGAAGTGTATAGTCCACACAGTGGTGAAGTGTATAGTCCACACAGTGGTGAAGTGTGTAAGAAACCTTGGATCTACTCAGAAACCTCAAATAAGCCACCATTATTCATTTCCTATTCAGCACAAAACTCTATCCTTCATCATTACAGCATTAACTGCAAAGAATGAGTCTCATCATCTAGCAAGATGAGAGCAAGTTGTCTGGTGGTATACAGTCTTAAAATAACAGTGACTGTGTTCTCTAAACCAGGTCAGATATCATGCCGACAGCATTAGACTTGATCTAACAGAGCTGGCACGCAAAGAGCATGGACTGCTGGATGTTGTCGGAGACGTCATCTATGACAAGTGCCAGGAGCTAGTAGAATCCCAGCCTGTCACATTCACGGTCCCAGAGGCATATGTCACTGTCCCCACTTGGGACAGAACAAGGTGAGAAAAATATTATCCAGAATTTGGCGTTATGTCATTTCTGAAGTGCCCTTCAAATGATTGGTACTTCTTATCTCCCTCTTTGGGTTCCAACACTTGATATTGTTTAACTCTTTCCTGTCCAAATTTTAAAAAAAGTTTTTTTATAGCTTTGTCTGCCAGTTTTGTTCTACTTATGCCATTTTCTCATCATTTTATGGTGGCATTTCAATTTTCACACATAACCAGTGCAAAGTATAAAAGTTATCAGTTTTTGTATGTTTTTTTTATAGTATAAATGAAATAATTTGTTATATATATGATTATTTATTAACAATTTCTGTTTTGAAAGCAAAACATTATTATCAGAACTATACATTATGAGAAGCAGAAGCTGCATAGCTGGTGCCTGATCTTGAGAAACCTTAAACTTCTATACAACAGCACAATAATGTGGAAGATCGTGCACAGCGGTTCTCATACCCTTTTGCTGCATGGCCCACATTTAAAAGTCGGTTTGTGGCCCACTAATAAAGTGCTTTATATTTGCAAGATATAAATCTAATTTTATAAAGTATTATGTACTATTTTCTCTACAGAGAAACTCTCTACAGTTTAACTGCATATTCATTGCTACACAAAAGTTCTTTTCATTTTTTTATTTATTTATTTATTTTTTTTGCATTGCATGAAAAATGCAGAATAATTAAATTTTTTATTGTATCTACTTTTTTCTCTCTTTTTTTTTATGGATTGCTTTGAGACTTCAGTGCTGCCCACAATACTCCCTGTCACATCCCACAGGTTGAGAACCACTGATCTATTACCTAAATGCTGAAGAGGAAGAAAAAGAAGAAGAAGAAGAAGAACCCATGTAAAATATTTATTATGCTATTATATTCTGACAGACAAAGCATTGCAATGTGCAATGTTATCTTTACTGAGTTTTCAGACAGTCATCAGAAAGATCAGAATAACCTGATATTTCACAACATAAAAATGGTGTCCATATGTGTTTTTATCAAATGTAAATCATCTACAATGCCAAAGTTGGTAAAGGAAGAAATTCAGACATCGTTGGTGACTATGGACTGGGGGAGAGGAATGACAGAGGTTGTAAATTAATTGAATGGGCAAGAATACATAGTATCGTAGGAAACGCCTGGTTTAAACAACATCCTCGAAGACTGGCAACATGGTGCAGCCCAGACAAAAAGACTTTTAACCAGATAGACTATGTATTAATCAACAAATGATTCCGGAATGCATTACTGACAAAAACCATGCCAGGAGCTGACTGCAGTAGTGACCATTACCCACTATGTGGAAAAATTAGAATAAAGCTAAAGAAAGCAGGCAGAAAAGTGAGAAACATCAAACTGAATACAGAACTCCTTAAAAATAACCAAGAACTGCGAGAACAATACAAAGTTATTATAACAAATAGATACAATGCAATAGCAAAGATAAATAGTATACATGAACAACGGGCAATGTTAAGAGATTCTATCCACCAAACTGTTAAGAAGATAATACCATCAAAAAAATAAGCCCCTAAAAATAAATGGATGACAGATGACATCTTAAGACTGATGGACAAGAGGAGGGGGAGTAAAAATAACCAAGAAAAATATAATAAGATAAATAAAGAAATAAGACACAAATGCAGAGAAGCAAAGGACATGTGGTTAAATGAACAATGCAGACAAAGAGAGGACTCTCATAATAAAGACAGCAAAAACATGCACAAACAAATTAGTGAACTCACAGGCAGGAAAACAAAATATACCACAGGATGCCTGAAATCAAAAGAAGTAAAATGTTTATGGGAAAATAAGACATTGTGGACAGGTGGACAGAGTACATTGGTGAGCTATATGGAGGAGAAAGGGCAGAATTAACACCAGATACTGAAAACTGTGAGGGACCACCAATACTTGAAGATGAAATTATAGATGCCATCAAACACATGAAGAAAGGAAAAGCGACTGGGCCTGATAATATAACAATAGAAGAAATAGAAGCACTAGAGGAGACAGGAATAAAAATAATAACCAAGTTACTGAATGACATTTACAACAGTGGTTATATGCCCAGTGACCTGCTTAAATCCATGTTTATAGCACTACCAAAGAAACCAGGTGCAAAGGAATGTGATGACCACCGGACTATCAGCCTCTCACGTCACATAACGAAGCTACTTCTGAGAATCATTATGGGAAAAACAAGGAAAAAGATAAAAATGGAAATAGCAGATGAACAGTTTGGATTTGTTGAAGGAAAGGGAACACACAATGCCATTTATGCTTTATGAACACTAATAGAAAGAGCTTTAGAAGTACAGAAAGATCTCTACTTATGCTTCATTGATTACACCAAGGCATGCGACAAGGTGAAATATAATGAAATTATTAAAATGCTTGAAGACATCAGTATAGATGGCAAAGACCTGAGGATTGTAAAACATCTATACTGGCACCAAAAAGCAGCAATTCGAGTTGAAAATAGAACTGGAAAACATCAACCTAAAAACCTATAAAACAAAGGGTGTGACAAGGATGTGTACTATTTCCAGACCTTTTTTCTCTGTACAGTGAGAATATTTGAAGAATGATCATCACAGAACCAGGCATAAAAATTGGAGGATACAATATTAACAACCTTCGGTATGTTGACGACACAGTATTGATAGCTGAGAATCAACAAGACCTGTAGAATCTCTTCTATAATGTCACCAAAGAAAGTGAACAGAAAGGCCTTACTTTGAACATCAAAAAGACAGAGACTGTGGTTATATCTAAAAAACAGAATCCACCAACATGCAGTATAAAATTAAACGGAACTATTCTAAAGCAGGTGCAGAAATTCAAATACCTTGGAACATTAATAACTTCAGATGGGAAATGCAGAACAGAAATTAGGAACAGAATAGGCCAAGCAAAGACTGCATTTCAGAGAATGAGAAACATATTATCTAACACATCCTTATCAATGAATATTAAAAAACGAGTCCTAAAATGCTATACTGAACCTATCTTGTTATATGGAAGTGAATCATGGACAATAAGCAAGTCTGCACAAAAATCATTGGAAGCAGTAGAAATGTGGTTTATTAGAAGGATATTGCGAATCCCCTAGACAGCAAAAATTACTAATGAAGAATGTATGAGAAGAAATGGAGATACAAAAAAATCTTTTAAAAAAAATGAGAGAGAGACAATGTACTTTCATAGGACATGCAATGAGAAGAGGGGGCATTGAAAATATTATAACAACAGGAAAAATAGAAAGAAGAAGATCAAGAGGAAGACCAAGAGAAATGATACTGGACAGTCTGACAGGATGGTGTAAGAGGAGATCACCAACTGAGCTGATGGTCTGCATGAAGGATCGGATACTCTGGAAAAGCATAATAGCCAACACCAGTTGGCACGGCACCTGATGATGATGATAAATCATATACACATGAATTTTTATAAAACAGGTTGTGTACATACAATTTTAATAAAACAAAGATCATGTACACCAGTTTTTTTTTATAAAATGGACCTATTTTTATAAAATAGATTATGTACATACATTTTTGTTAACACAGCACAGAATATAAGCATTTTAGTTTCTTTTTTTCTGCAGCTGACAAATGTTACAATTTTTCTGCCGTTCCCAGAAATGCTGGTGGCCAATAAAGGTGTCTCTCTGTAGTGGTATATTGTTTTTCATCCTCGACAGCTCAAAGGGGTCTTTAGCATTCCAGTTTAGAACTGTGGAACCGGGAGGGTTAATGATGTACAGCAATGGTGATAAAGACAGCAAGGACTTCTTTGCTCTTGAACTTTTAGATGGTCATTTATATCTTGTGCTGGACATGGGTTCTGGGATTCAGAAGGTAATAATGTCATGTGATCTCACACAGAAGTATTATGCTTTATTTATTGCAGTCTTATTCGTATTGTACCACATAAGACCATAGTATTTTATATTTCAAAATTTATCACATAGTTCCCTTCTCTTATACTTTCCAATGCAAAAAAATACAGTTTTTCCACAATTCATAAACTCATAAAATTGTATAGCTAATAAGTATATAGTGTTTTCAATTTCATGATCTTATAGACTGAGAAAAATATCTGTGATCGTCATAGTTACTGGCTGTATATTAACAAGACCTATCTGTGTGTCCATGTGGAGACTTATAATCAGTCATATTATATCTATATATATATATATATATATATATATATATATATATATATATATATAATGCATATATGTATATATATATTATATATGTGTGTGTGTGTGTGTGTATATATATATATACATATATGCATTTGGAGGATGTAACATTTTCACACAAGGACCTCGTAAGCTATCAGAGCAAGAAAGCTACTATCATCTTCTTGATATGAGAATATGACACAAGGACCTCGTAAGCTATCAGAGCAAGAAAGCTAATAACAACATCTTGATATGGGAATATGACACAAGGACCTCGTAAGCTATCAGGGCAAGAAAGCTACTAACATCATCTTGATATGGGAATATGACACAAGGACCTCGTAAGCTATCAGAGCAAGAAAGCTACTAACATCATCTTGATATGGGAATATGACACAAGGACCTCGTAAGCTATCAGAGCAAGAAAGCTACTAACATCATCTTGATATGAGAATATGACACAAGGACCTCGTAAGCTATCAGAGCAAGAAAGCTACTAACATCATCTTGATATGGGAATATGACACAAGGACCTCGTAAGCTATCAGAGCAAGAAAGCTACTAACATCATCTTGATATGGGAATATGACACAAGGACCTCGTAAGCTATCAGAGCAAGAAAGCTACTAACATCATCTTGATATGGGAATATGACACAAGGACCTCGTAAGCTATCAGAGCAAGAAAGCTACTAACATCATCTTGATATGGGAATATAACACAAGGACCTCGTAAGCTATCAGAGCAAGAAAGCTACTAACATCATCTTGATATGGGAATATAACACAAGGACCTCGTAAGCTATCAGAGCAAGAAAGCTACTAACATCATCTTGATATGAGAATATGAGATCAACTTCTGGGGACAGGTCGGCTGTACCTTAACTTGTAGGCTTTAGGATTTTCCTTCATTTTCTCATTTTTTTTTTTGTAATTATGACATTATAGAAGAAGCAGCAAATCTTTTTTTTTAAAATCCAATGAAGATAGAAATATCAACTAATAAATCTGATGAGGATAAAAATATCAACTAATAAATCCAATGAAGATAGAAATATCAACTAATAAATCTGATGAGGATAGAAATATCAACTAATAAATCCAATGAAGATAGAAATATCAACTAATAAATCTGATGAGGATAGAAATATCAACTAATAAATCCAATGAAGATAGAAATATCAACTAATAAATCCAGTGAAGATAGAAATATCAACTAATAGCAGCTCAAATAGAGAGGCAGAACAACATGAAAAAATCAACAAAACCAGAGTTGTTTTTTTTTAACTAATGATTTACAAACTGAATATTGAAACTGAACATACATTTCCTGGAATTTTTAGTCCAGTATCTCTTTCAGTCTGGATGGAAAGGTGAGAGATGGTTCAAGTAATGATCACTGAATGTAGTCCACATGTCAGTGTCTGCCATGAGACTAGCTTTAAAAATATGAACAAAAATTATTTTTTACATTAAAATTGTTGTAGTTTCTGTATTTTGTATCTATTTATGTGAAATCTACCACAGATTTATGCTTCATTTGTCATTAATTAATCATTTCTAATAATTTTCTACAGTACATTTCTGCCATTATTATTGCATTTGTATGACCTCTTTTAATCTGAAGAAATGGTTGATTGAGAAAAATACTGAGAAATAGAGAGTACTGAAAAATTGGTGTTCACCTTGTACACACTATTTATTTGCTAACTGATGAGCCATTTCATGATGATGATGATGATGATGATGATGGTGATGGTAATGGTGATGATGATGGTGATGATTTATCCAGAATAATACATACTGAAGTAAGAAAATCCCTATGCAAAGTCATTCTTAGTGATTAGTTCAGCAAATACAGGTGGTCCTTGCCTTCCAACATCCTGCTTTATGACAATTCATTCTCCAACCATCAGTCCAATGAAATAGGAGAGCTTCTTATTATAAATTTACAAATAATATTTTAATAGTATACAGTACTTATTGGCACATGCTGTTCACACATTGTGTGACCTACACTGACACTGTATGGCACATCAGCCAACTTTGCCGACTTTATACTAATTACCTGTCCAGCTTCACTGTCCGTGTCATGGAATGTGTTACGTCGCCTACGCATCGGTTTTTTGAAATTATCCTCCAGGGTTTCCATTGTCCATCGAAGCTGTGAACTGCAGATAATAAATATATTTTAGAGCAATCGATTTGATTTATGCGCAATTGTGTGCTCAGACAATGTGTGCAGTGGCCCTAATGACTCTAGTGCTGTGCCAGTAGACACATCATTATTTTAAAGTCTGTATACAAATTATTAGACTGCTCAAGTTTATTTTTATGTTTTAAAGCATGTCTGCATGCTCGCCTTTTGAGATTCTCTTTGTATCAGTTTCCTTCTCTGACTTGGCCATCAGAATGGAACCCCATAAGAAATCAAAGACTGTCTGTATATTAAAGTAGAAAACACTCAAGGACTGTCTGTATATTAAAGTAGAAAACACTCAAGGACTGTCTATACATTAAAGTAGAAAACACTTTACTTTTTACTACAGCTCAATCATGTGCACATTAACACTTGTCTTTTCACTGTGAGGAATGGAATGTTGATAAGCTATACTTCTGTTAATTTCATCATTTTATGAAACAAAATCAAATGGAGAAAATGAGAGATCAATCCAGAGAGTTAAACATCACACAATAAGAGAAAATCATCAAACAAAAAACAATAAGAGAAAATCATCAAATATCTCTCACTTTCTGTGAACTGCAAAATCATCTAAACATTTCCAACATTAGAGACATGAAACAAAATTTTCTGTTTTCTGTTTTATAAGACTAGTGAAAATGTATCATGTTTTCTAGACCATTGATTTTTTTATATTATCGCCCATGAAAGATGTTGTCTTCATTAAAGATTTACACTATTTTCAAAATAAATACAATACCAGGTTCAAGCGAGCAAGCTGCCAATTACAGATGGCAACCCTCATGATGTTTACTTTGAGTTTACTGAGAACAAAGGATATATATCTACTGATGGACAGAAGGAACAATTTTCATCACCACGGATATCAGACAGATTTGATCTGCATGGGCATCTCTATGTGGGAGGTTTGGGCCCTGAGATAAATGTGACCAGTTTGCCAAGAGAATTGTGGGCAGCAATGCTAGGTCTTTCCTATGTTGGTTGTATTCAAGATCTAGTGATTAATGGAAATCAGGTTGACTTAGTAGCAGCTGCCAAACTGCAGAACAAATCAAATGTTGTAGGATATTGCAGGAAGGTAAGATTCATGGTTTTACTAATGTGAGCTGTCATTAAGAAATCTGTCCTGCCATTTGTAAAATTCACATTAAATTGTATACTTCATTTTAGCCATGTTTTGGTTTACATTCATGTAGTAGAATTTTTTTCTAAGACTAGAAAACTATACAAGAATAACTTTCAAGATTATAAATACGAGGGGAAGTCACTAAGTAACTCGCAAATTGAAATATTTTATCGGTGGCAGTTATCAGGTAGTATTTAAATATATCCTTAGATAGTACCATCATCCAACTTTATAATCATTGTATGTAGGGAGTGCTGGGAGTTATGTGCGCATGTGCAAAACAATAACAAAATGGCTACCCAACTGTTAGCGTGTACCAAAGAAGAACAGAGAAGTATAGTGCGATTTTTGTGGGCTAAAGGATATTCAGTTGAGGACATTCATAAGGAAATGATTACAGTTTATGCTGAAAAGTATTTATCATGTAAAGTGGGCTATAACTGGGTAAAAGAATTTTCTCAGGGACGCACCGAAATTGTTGACAAAGTCAAACTTGGCCGTCCTGTTCAGATTGCAACAGAAGCGACTGTGCAATGTGTGAATGAGATTATCAGAGCTGATAGACGAGTAACAATAGACAGTGTAGCAAGTGCAATTGGATGTTCACATGGCTTAGCCTACAGAATAATGCATGAGCAATTGAATTTTCTGAAAGTTTGCTCACGTTGGGTACCTGTAGATCTGAATGATGAACACAAAATGAACCGATTTGATTTGTCATTGCAGCATCTCTGTCATTACGCATATGCTCCAAAGGATTATTACTGGAGACGAATCTTGGGTGCACCACTACCAACCCGAATCAAAACGTGCCTTAATGCAATGGAAACACCCGTCATCGCCATGCGCAAAAAAATTCAAGATTACACCTTCTGCTGGGAAGGTTATGCTGACAGCGTTCTGGAATTATCAAGGAGTGTTGTTAACCAAGTTCCAGAAGTATGGTGATAGTGTTAATTCTGTATCATACTGTAAAATTCTGTCGATGCTACAGGATGCAATTCAAAGAAAACGTCTTGATCTGCTGACTAGAGGTGTGCTTCTCCTTCATGACAATGCCAGACCACATATGTCTTGGTTAACCCAAGAGAAAATTAGCCAGTTGGGTTGGGAAGTTCTTAAACATCCACCCTATAGTCCTGACTTAGCTCCAAGTGATTTTCACCTGTTTGGTCCATTGAAAAACCACCTTTGAGAGAAAAGATTCTCTAGTGACAAAGAGGTGGAAACAGAAGTAAAAAAATGGTTCAGAAATTGGATTCCTGATTTTTACGCCATGGATATTGCATCACTGATTACACGATGGGACAAATGAATCAATGTTGATGGTGATTACGTTGAGAAATAGGGGAATAATGTAGGTTCAAAAATTAAAAGTTTTCAAATTACTGTTGCATTTAGTTTTTTTGTAACAGGCATTTGTGAGTTACTTAGTGACTTCCCCTCATATGTTAGTCACTTTAACATAGTTTACACATAAACTCATTAAGCATCCAGTTCATTATATAAAAACATGTGGGACACTCATGCCAGGTCTCTAGTCATCAGCCTACAATACAGTCCTTTTGGAAATTCATCATCATAAAATATTCTTCAAGGAAAATTATGTGCAGGGCACAATGTTTGAAATCTCAGTATTCTTTTTTTTACTTTTGGATAAAAAAATATTCTTATCTGTAATTTTAGTCAGTTCATTATCATAATATTGTTTTCCTGTATTTGTAATTCTGATTATTTCAGTAACAGCATCTGTAGTCCCATGTGAAGTAGAGCTGAACACTCATTTCAAGTTTATATTGATGATTAAGGGTATTATTTATGTTTGAACTGGCCTTGACTTATTCTGAACTGCTTTATACTCTCTACTTCAGACAGAGCGACAGTGTTTGAGCTTCCCATGCAATCATCAAGGAAAGTGTCTGGAAGGATGGAACAGGTTCACATGTGACTGTAGAGCTACAGGTTTTGTTGGCAATGTTTGTCAGACAGGTCAGTGAGTCTGAATTTTTATTTTACCTCACTTTGAATATTATATTTCATTTTATGGATGCAGTAAAGATAGACATTGAAATCCTCCTGAAAGAACTTTATGTGAAGGAAATAAATGAGAGTTTTGTACAGATAAGGAAAAAAAGAATTTGTTATCATTTGTACAGAGCATGAGGTTTGAGATTAACAGTTCAGTCTGTGCTGATGTAGTTAAAGTGGGTGCAGTTTAAGTAAGCTAATTAAAATTTATAGAACAGCACCATGCCCTGAAATATCATCAGCCAGATTTCAAAAACAGTGACTACTTTATCATTTCAAAATAGCTTAACAGAATAAGTTGGGTTTTTTTTTTCTCATTAGGTTATAATTTAAAATGAGTGTTGAGGAATGTTATTTTTTATTCAGCAGCACACATCATTACAAAATAATAACACACATGAAAATTTATGAAACAAAATTTATTATATTTTTATGTCACATAACTATGCTGTCCTGTCTTCTACTTTATCAAAGCTAAAAACTTCCTTTGCTTAACAGCTGCTGTGACTTTAAGATTTGATGGAACCCAGTTCATGAAAATTAGCATGGCCACAGAGTCTATCACTCAAGCTGAAGACATCTCTCTGAGGTTTCGAACCATGCACCCTAATGGACTTCTGTTTTTGACCACAAGCCAGAAAGTAGGTGGAATGGAGCTATATCTAGATGGTGGAGTTCTTCACTTGTCTGTCAATGTTGGAAGTGGTGCCAAGGTATATCTTTCTTATTACAAGTTGAATCCATTTCTCACAAAACAGAGCACTGATTATCTGAATTATTTTGTGACAAAAGTTATTTTGATAAAAAGAATTCCAATGCTGAATTTATGAAAAAATTATAGTCCTGATTAAAAAAATAATCATGCATTGCATTATTTAAAGACACCTTTGAATATTATAATAAGCTTTTATTAAACTGTGTACATTATAAACTTTTAACCTTTTTCTATCCATTGTCAAACATTTTTTTTTAAATTAGTCTAATTCTGTATCAAAGATTTCTTGGAAAAGTCTTACATTTTACATCCTTCCCGTGCCATTAAACATCACATACAGCTTGCACGGTAGTTCACTAAACTGCTCTCTCTTAACAATGTCCTCTTTAGAGTTTCATGTGGTCAACCTCTTTTTCTTTGGCCTGTTGTGTTCCACTTGATAGCTTGTTTTGGTATTCTCTGATTGTTTCTTCTCATCACATGACCGACATATGTCTATCTCCTTTTTCTGATTACTCTTGAGACAGTCTGTTATTTGCTTTCTGCCTTATCTCTTTGCTGTTCTTGAATTCATTGTACTTTATTATACCAGTTTGTTTTCAGAAGAGTCTAATTTGTTGTCTATATCTTGAGTTATTTTCCAGCTTTCACATCCATAAATGAGAGTGGATATTACATTTGAATTGAATAATCTTAACTTGATTTTTGTGCTTGTAACTTTTGAATGCCATATGTTGTGCAAGTACATAATAAAAAAAAACTTTTACTATTTATTTGATGCAAAGAGAAACAATTTATTCAAGTTAACATATGTATTAAATCATCATGTATCACTTATATACAATAAACAGAACACATAAATGGTGAAAATATAATAGGTAAATGAACTAAAACTGATTTTTTTAGATATGAGCAACTTGGATTCTGAATAAAGATTTCACAAGAAATGGTTAGTGCAGATGAAGCATGAAAGAAACATGAATAAATCTCTTAAAATAACATTTTAAAAACATTTCGTCAGGAACTGACCAAGACAGATAGTTTTTAAGTAGATGAAGCTGGTTTTCCTAACTGTTACATTATGTCTGCATAACAGACTGTGAACTATACCATTCATTCATTCTGCTTTATATATCTTTTAAAGCCATAAGGCAGTTTGTTAAAGAGCAGGAGTTTTTTTCATCATTATATTCATACTTTTGTCATTTGACTATCAAAAAAGGCAATTTTCTCTTCAGTAAAATTTAGAGACTATGATCATGTGATATTCATCTTGTCATTTCTCAATTTCTGCAAATTGAGCAACTGGAGATTTTTTTTAAAATTTCCACCACTGCACTTCTGTTTATAATTTTCTTTTTCGCATTTTCAAGAACCTGAAGTTTTGTCATTCTTTATGTTTTTTTGTAGAAATCAAAATAATTATTTTTACTTTGCATTAGTATATATCTCCAAAGAAAGTTTCAGCTGGTTTTTTTTTAACCAAGTTCTTGAAATGAACTGAAAGCATTTAAATTTACAATTACATTTGGTTATTGTTTTATTTTTCATTTGTGTAAATTTGCCTCTTTTCTGTGCATGTTATGAGACTGTCTTGTGTCTTAACAGATTCTGTCTGTTGGTCACACTCTCAATGATGATCGCTGGCATACTGTTTTTATCAAGCGTAGGGTTCAAACAGTTGAAGTGGCCATTGACCAGGATAGACCAGTCACAGGTTTGTGTTTCATCTGTTTCGTCTGTGCATACCTCCCCATAAAACTCCTTTACAAACTGGCAATAATATGTTATTGTTGTGAACTTCCAGCTTTTCAGTGTGTATAGGTAGCTGTGTTTTTTTTCTGGTGCCAAAACAGTAGGCATTGCATATGTAGGTTAAACCATATTCACATATAATGAAAGGATATATTGTTATGTATCTCAGAAGTGATGTTGAATCTTATGAATTTTGTCTGTATATACAGTGGGGCCCTAACATCTGATGGTAAATTATTCTACAAAACATAATTTGTGTTGAAAAAAAGTTTTAGGAATCCATATTTCACCATATTTTAACAGGCAGCTGTAACAGCACATAAAAATATAGTTTTTACTTTGCTCTGAACTCACATCTTACACTAAGAAGAAGTTTATAAGTATTATAAAAAAAAGGAATACAAATTATAATAGATTTTTAAAAAATATAATTATAATACATCTTAAAATAAATGAGCTGAATTTGAATACTAAAAGTGAAACTACTGGTTTGTTTCCATAGCCCTTAAATCTGCTACTCAGGCTTTAAAATCTGTAAAATGCAAACAGCCCTACTTTTTACTTTTATTTCTGTACTTTTTAAAAACCTCCACTAAAACCTTTAATTAATCTCAACCTGTATTTTATGAGAGTGGTTATATATTTAAGCATATTTTGCATATGAACAATTTAAGAATAGCAGCATATAATTTATAGATAATCACAAAATGAAAACTATTTGCAGCAACAACTGAATCAAACCAAAAGTAAACTGAAAACAGCAATGCACATTTTATGCAGTATTTCAGAACAAGGAAGTGATATTTAAGTGAATATTAACAAAGATGTTCATTGACTGGGAACAATGTTATGAGATTTCATCACCAACTGTGGCTATTTCTGTATGCACATTGGTTAAAGTTGTATTTAAACATCGTTGGAACCTATAAATTTCATCTGTCCTTGGCAACAAAGCATTTCATTTTCTGATAATCGCAGGTGTTGATGTCATTGGAAGTCAAGGCCCAACTGTATATTAATGTGATAATATTCGCTAATGTGAGAAATGTTGTACTCAGCAGAGTTTTTGTTGTTCAACTTTTTTTCAAGAACTGCTGGACAGAGGAATGTTAATTTTTTTTTTTCTACATTAAAAAATTTATTTTCGCATTTCAAATAATAAATATCAGTAAATTTTTGCCCATAAAATTCTTCCATATTTCAGACAAAATTCCTGGTAGCTCATTCTCCCTGGTTACCTCAAGAATCTATGTTGGCCATGTTTCAACATCAACTAATGTCAATGGTACTAATGTCAATATTTAGACTTATGTGGCCAGATTGTGCTGCATGAATTTAACATAAAACACCACTGACAGATTTTCATGTTCAGTTTCTTTGGCCTTATCTGTAGCATGTACCTGGTACTCTTTTTTTAGTTTGTATTAGAGTTGATTTTCTTGTGTTTGATATGAGTTACATAAAGAGAATGTTTTACCAAATTTTTAAAATAATTATTATTTACTGTTATGTCTATATATTATTTACTATTATTTATTAATAAAATAAATTTACTGAATTTTTTAAAACTAATGCTGTTTCTATAAAGTCATTTATAAAAATACTCTTGATAAACTCTCTGGTAATTTTTTTAAAAATAACTGAACATTTTATTAGGTGATGTTCCTTTAAATTGATTTTAAATGGAAAAGGGATAAAAAGTGAAGCAGCTTACTTCAAAGGGGCAAAAGTAGGGTACAATGCTAGTTCTGATGTTTATCTTACCAAGTTAGCACACTAGAGTGTGATATGGTCAGCATCATGCTTCATTACATCTCCTTCCCTAGCTTTTAAATGAGCTTTTAAATCTTTAAAGGTGATTGACTGGAGCATCTATTACCGGCATTGAGCAGTCAAACACTGGCATGAGAAATGAGTGCACTAAACTTTTCACTGCTTAGACAGTCTTGTTTAAATACAAAAATTTCTATTGTTTGCTGACAATGCAGCCCTTGTGGCTAACAGTGATCAAGAGAATGATGGTTATTTGACAAAGTGCAGCAACATCAAACATTATAATATTGAGTGGAAGTCCATTTGATTGAGTGAACAGATTCAACTACTTTGAATCTACAGTTATTTCCTCCTTTTCTCTAAATGAAGAAATTACATGAGTAGAATGTGTAGCCACCACATTTGCCAACCCAAGACAGAGGGCATGAAACAACAGAAGATTAACACTGCAGACAAAAGATTTGATCTGTTGGATCTGTGCTTAGCATATGTCTTATGTGAGGGTCTGCATGACCAAAAAGTTAGTTTCCGTCTGCTGCTTTCACAAGATAATGAGCATTAAGTGGTAAGACAAAGTAACCAACTCTGAAGTTCCGCAATGTGCTAAACTTCCACCCATGATGACAACATTAAACAGCAGAAGATTAACATTAATAACTGATGACAGTGACATCCCCAAAGCAAATTTTATATGGTAAACTTATTGAGGAAGAGAGACAATGTGGCAAACCAAAACTGAAATACAAGATTTTTATAGGTCATCCATGAAAGATTTTTTGATCAACAGTGAAGGCTGGAAGGAGCTGACAAAAGTTAAAATCTGCATAACTCTGCAAAAGGGTGCAGTATTATCTGAGGACCAGAGCTTGAGATAAAAGAATCAAGTGCAAGAAAACATATCCTTGCAACATAAGCACTAACTGTTGTTACTGTGGGTTAAATATATTTATCCAACATAGGTAGAATGAGTCATGGAAGGAGAAGTTCAGCAAGTTTAAGCTCATCAAAACTCACAGCAAACATATGACTGCTTCAAAACTGTTTTGTAAGATGAAAAATCTGTTATTTCTATTATTGATTATTGAAAAAAATGATTTAGAAGCTGATTATAGTTTCCTGGAGATCATGACTGGTAAATTACAGATAAAAAAAACAGGACAGTTTGATACAGCAACTGGAAGCAGTGATGGTGTAGTTGTTAGCACACTTGCCTACCAATCAGAAGGTCCCTGATTCGATTTCACACTTCACCTGAAGTTTTCAGACTGACTGGCACTGCGGTCAACCCAGCCTAAAAATATGGGAAGCCGGGGTTTAGCTAGGAACACAAAGGCAATGAGGGTGGTGCTGGCAGCCTTTCCTCAAATTCTGTAGTAGCCTAGAAATTTGAAAGCACTAACACTTCACACCCCTATTGCATGCAAATTCTATGGGACATAGACAGATACAGTAACAAAATAATACATGAAATGTTTCAGTTTTCAGCTTCCCAGAACAGGTAATACAATATCGAAAAGTGAATATTTCTTGTAGGCATAAAGTATAACCTTTCTGATTTTGTCTCAGAGCAAAATTCATTTCAAAGTTCAGGGTGGTTTTACTTCATTTGTCATTTTCATTGAAAAGTTTTACTTCATTTGTCACTTTCATTTATAAGTTTTAATTCGTTTGTCACTTTCATTTATAAGTTTTAATTCATTTGTCGTTTTAATTTATACAGAAAAGATTTTTTACAAGAAAAAAATGTCTCATTAGTACTGAAAATTTATTTTAGTATGTTTGTACTCTGCATGTGGAGTATGTGAAGAATTTTTGTTTCAAAGTTTCTATTTGGAAGCATTATTACATAGAAAATAATAATGTACTTTTACTAAGAAAGAAATTTAGGAACATTAACTTATTCGCTATTGCATCTATCATAACAAGCATCAGTTATTTCATGGAAACTCTCTGCATTGAAGTGAAACTGTAATCTTCTCTTGTGATGCTCAGATAGTTGTGTATAATGAAACTGAAAATATTTCTTTCAAACTGATTTATTTCTAAGTATGTACTTTATGCAAAATTTTCACTAAAATAAAATAATTATCAAGTCTTTTATTTGCTTATAATTTGTTACATTAAAATTATAAAAGTGCAATCATTGTTGAGAACAAAACTACCACACATCTCTTCAGATCAAAAGAAGAAGCCTCTCTTTACATATTTCAGCCCCTTAAACTCCTATACAGGGTGGGTCTTCCTTACCCAGGGTTCTTGATTCTAAGGGAGTTATATAAAACCATGAAAAACTCTTCCTCACCCAGGTCTTGATTTCCAAGGGAGTTATTTTAAACCATGAAAAACTCTTCCTTACCCAGGGTTATTGATTTCAAAAGGGAGTTATATAAAATCAGATAGATCATTTTTGTATTAGAAAGCAATACAGAACATCTCTCATAGATGTGAGGGCATATAGGGGTGCAGATGTTAACAGTGATCACAACTTGTGTATAGGGAAAATAAAACTGAAATGCCAACACAAGAAATCATTACACAGAAAGATAAACAGCCACAGCCTACAGAGAAGAGAATACTAACAGTAATTTCAATCAGGAACTTACCAATCATTCCACAACACTCAGTGAAGTAGAGATAGGTATAGATGAATTACAGAATTCTTACAGCACACCATAATCACAGCAGCAAAAGCAAGCACTGGACTGAAAAAACCAAATAGAAAAGCATGGATATCAGAAAACACATGGAAGTATATACATGAAAGACATGTTGAATGTAAAAACAGATCTTGAAAAAAATCTGGTGAAAGCAACATACAAAGAAATGGACAAGAAAGTAAAAAGTTCAGCTAGAAGGGATAAAAGAGAATACACAGACAATATGGCGAAAGAGGCAGAGAAAGCATCAAAAACAGGAGACAGCAAAACTCAATATGACATACAAAAGAGGTTAATAGGTACTATTACATCTAATGAAAGACCAATCCTTAGTAAAACTGGAACCCTATTAACATCAAGTAAAGACCAAAGCAAAGATGGGCTGAACACTTCCAAGAAATACTTAATCAACCACACCCAAAAGAATTGTTAAACCTTGAGGAACAATTTTTTATAAATAGGAAACTACAAGGTTTTGGTACGGTAAAGTAAGAGAACAAATATTGTAGGATTAAACCTCGAAAAAATCGTAGACAAAGCACTTTAGTGAGACGTGAGAGAAAGAAAAATCACAAAAGAATTACCTGGGATTCGAACACGGACTCCGGTAGGACGAGCAGCTGTCTAGCCACGAGAGAACAGCCGGCTAGTACGCTGTTTTCTCATGGCTAGACGGCTGCCAAAGACAGGAAAAATTGGCGAACTACATTGCGAGCCCTATGTGATGTTTAACAGCATGGGAAGGATATAAGATATAAGTTAAGATACATAAAACCATGAAAAACTCTTCCTTACCCAGGTTCTTGATTTCTAAAGGAGTTAAATAAAACCATGAAAAACAAAATGACAAGTATTTAAGCTACAAAGGCTGGCTTAGAAATTAGAGTGTCTGGCTTCTAAAACACCACAATTACCTGGGAATTTTTAAGGAGCTCATGATTGTACAGATGATGTCATGCTCTACCCAGACCTTAAACTTTGAACTTATTTAAAAAGAAAAGCAGGGCACACCAAACCACACTCTCCTGCAGTAGAGAAAAAGAAAACATCATAAAAAGCTCATGATTGTACAGATGATGCCATGTCTTGGCCAGACCTTAATCTTTGGACTTATTTAAAAAGAAAGGCAAGGCACACCAGACTACACTTCCTTTGCATCAGAAACAAAAATAGCATTAGAGAAAGTATTTGTGGAGAAAAGCTTGTAGTGATACTCATTCAAGAACAGCAGTCACAACAAAATGTCCAATACTGTGTGGCAAATGATAACAGGTGTCAGTTCTAGAACTTCACAACCTTGGTAAAAAGTGATGGCTGTGCATTTTTCTGTAGTTAAAGCTTCTGGAATTGATGTCTTTTGTCTTAATAACTGAAATATAGCATTAGAATATTTCTGTAGCCTTCTAACTTCCTAAAACTTCTTGAGCAAGCTGGCTTCAGCACTTGTAGGAGCTGAAGTGATCACTAATCCTGTTACTCTGGCTGCAGTAAAGCAGTCTGCTTCTATTAGCAACACAGATAAAGAGAAGTAGGGTCTTGAATAGGTTTTATTTTTATGTTATACCAGTTAAGCAGTCCAGATAGAGGTGTCAAATCAACCAGTTGTAGAAATGGGTACCTGACTCATTCTGGAACTGAGGAAGGAAAATCACCCAGACTTGCTGCTAACCACATCACACTCTAGTGTGCCAACAGGTCAAAGAAAATATTAGCACTAACACTAGTTGCCTCTGTGGAATGATAATTGCATTTACTTTTATTTTAGCTTGGCAGTCCTGAAACAGTGTTATCCATTTTCACTATGCTGTATGTATGTGAAATTCATAATACATAAATCAAATTCTTTTGTCATGACAGTTGTTACAGATAAACAAATTCCTTTATCATTTTCTAATTCTGATATTAATTTGTTTGTTCATTTGTGCTGCAGCAATATCGTTGTCTATAATCATTCTTCTACATTTTGTGAGGTTCTTGGTATTTTTAGTCATGTCCTTTTTTTTTAATCCATTCTGCCTGTTTAGGCAAATTTCCCTTGGATTCTTTCTTTCTATTTTTCCATTTGAATCTTCCAGTGATTTAACAGTGCTTTAAATTGTCTCCGCATGGCATGTCCAGAGAATTTTTATTGTCTTTGTTTATAGTTTTAACTAGTTTTTGTTTTTCTTTGAGTTCTCAGAGAGCTTAATTTTGTTTTGTTTTTAATTTTTGCTGTCCAGGGTATACTTAGCAGCTTTCTGCAAAACCACATCTTAGTTACGCCCAATTTCTGTTTAATCTGTTTGTTTATTGACAAGGTCTCATAATATTGTGCTATACAACACTCTAATATTCTTTTCCAAATTGTTAATGATACTATTTGATGGTAGTATTTTCATGCAATAAAAAGGTACTGTATGCCTTTTTTTTGTTGTTACTATTATCCTTTAAATGCTTAATCATTTAGCTTAACTATCCAGTCTTATTTGTTAGCATTGATTGTTATATCTCTTTCCATTGATTTCACTCTTAAAACAGTATTTTCAGACTTCCTATACGAAGTGGATTCTTTTCATTGCTTCTTTCAAATAATCTTCATAATGTTCCTCTGATAAGCTGTATAATGGTGTGGAATTATGCCACTCAAGCACAAACTTGCATATATTATGTATGTTACATGGGCAGTTATAATCTTGGCTACTTTCATGACAGAAACAGATATTGAAACTCTGATCTTGCTTTGACCATTATTGTTCTGAAGATCAGTTTTAAAAATATTAACAGAAAAAAAGTCTTTGACACATCTCGAGTACAGGTTCTTGAACTCAGCTGGCCAGTAAATCTAAAATTCTTTTTTGTTCTTCAGCTTATGCTAATAATTCTTGGGCCTTGTTGCCAGCTTAAACCTTGTAATGTGATCTGGGTTCTGGAGCCAGCTTATTGCTTTTCTGCACCACCTGGTTCAGATTAGCTGTGTATGCCTGTCATAAATTTTGCCTGCAGAGTTTGGATGTTTACAAACTGCATGTATTTTTGCTTGTCAAGACTGCTTAAAACAGCATAATAAATCTGATGAAGTGGAACTTTGCTGAATTTATAGATTGGATTCATTTCTGAAATGCATGTTTATGATTTCTTAATAATACAAAACTAATTTATGAGAATAACTTTGTGGTCACATCCTATGTTTAGGTTGGTGTGACATGTGTTCTCAGTAGATTTGGCATGACTCTGATCTGAAAAGATTATAGTCAGCAATAAATGTGTATTCTTTTCATATTAGGATAATACTCCCTTTTTTGGAATAGATTCCACATGAATATCAGTGAAAAGACTGTCAGCTTGTAAAATACCTCACACTATTTAGATAAGTTTATTTATTTCAATAGACTTTGCATGTTTTCAGTCATAAAATCTGCATTTATCTAATTCACTTTGAAATCTAAATATTTGATCAAAACAAAAAACATGGAACACACACACAGTATGACATTAACAGTATTTACTTTATTAATTAACAGTTTGAAACATTTTAATGTTATTCATTTCATTTGATATAGCCGTAAAATATTTCATTGATGCTGATATAAAATACTAATTGTGTTATCACAAAATATTCTTTTACAGATTTTTAATTTCTGCCACACTAATGTGGTATTATTTAAAAAATGTTTTGTTGTCATTATTTGAAGCACAAATTTTAAAAAACCAGAAAAGATTATTTAATCCAGGGAAAGGGTGGGTTTTCAAGAGTGCAGAGACTCAGATGATGATGATGATGAATTTCATTTGTGAATATTTTCTTCAGCTGATCTGCCTGGTCGAGCTAAGGAACTGGGACTGTCAAGTGTTGAGGCTGGTCACATGGCACAGCAGGATGAAAGCTTTGGAGGAAGACACTCAGGATTTATTGGTTCAATGCAAACTTTTGTTTTTAATGGCAATAATTTCTTCCAGGTGATTTTTACCAAATTTTTTTTTTCATTTTTTAAAATGTTATTTCTAAAACTCTTCTGTCAAAAGTCAAGAGACTCAATCTTTTACAAAATATTCTTGCAAGTCTCCCATAAAAAGTAAAAATATTCACTTTTCTTAGACCGTGATTAATACTCATGACTTCTGCAAAAATTGTAGCTATGGGTTCTAGCAAATAAATGTACATACTTTTTTGACAAAAATTCATCTTATAGAACAACATTTTTCTTGTTTTGCTAAATTTTATATGTCTTGTGAACATTAATTTCAGCATGAAAAATTTGTAGGACAAATTTTACAGAAGCAGGAATTTTCTGGAGTATCAATTATAAGTAATACTATGAGCTTTCTTCCATTATAATACAAATGAAGAAAACAAGGCCTCCTCCCCCATACCACCTTGACTAGGACAATTCAAGGAAAAGAAAGAAGGGCAGACCATTAGGAACATAAGGATGCACAACAGAGGAATAAAGGAAGCAAGAAAGACATGGTTTGAGGTATCCTGACTTGCTCAAGGAAAGATTGGCTGGGAAACCTTTGTTTATGCCTTATGCTCCAGGACTGATAATGATGATGATGATAATGATGGTGATGGTGACGGTGACGATGACGACGACGATGACGATGATGATGATGATGATGATCCTTCCTTCTTATGTCATTACTGAATGTGAGGTTGTGTCTCTTTCATCACAACATTTAAAGTCTCATACTCAAACCTGAGTATCATAAAGTTATAATACACTGTTGACCACATGGTATACTCCCCTGCTCAAATTGCTAATGTGCTCAATGTAATGGTATAGTTAATGAAGTTTGATCAGTAAAATTGTAGGATGTGTTAACTTATTCACTCTTGAATTAATTTCTGTGCTCTACCAGAATAAATTTTGATTAGAAATTTTTTTAAAAAAGAACTAGAAGTTACTACAAATTTAAAAATATGAGTTGCGATAGAAATGTACTAATTTTTATATTTTATTTAGACTTGACCTAAATATTAAAGTGAGCATTGATTAGCACAGGCATGCAAGATTACTAACTCTCCCAGTGCTGAAGTTGAATGAAAGAGTTAATCAGCGAGAGATATGTATATTTCTATTAACAGAAGAAATATTTTATCAGATGAAGAATTTCTTCACAAATTGATTATTTAATTATTTAAAATGTGAAACAGAAAATAGTTTTCACTTTTTTGCTTAGTAAATAGTTCTTCATTTTCTTATCTGCTGTCCAGATGGCTAAGTCAGATACTGGGGACAACATTGAAATATCCGCTCGCTTCAGCTCTGATGAGTATGTTGTACAAGATCCAGTCACCTTCAAGTCTCCAGATGCTTTTGCAATCTTACCACAGTTGCAAGCCCATGACAAATTTTCTGTGACATTTCAACTGAAGACCACTGAGAGTGATGGGCTGATTCTTTACAATGGTGGGAGGGGTCAAGACTTCTTTGCAATGGAGCTGTCGCAAGGATTCTTGTTTTATGTGTATGACATGGGAGAGGGACCTCAGAGAGTAAAAGCCAATGTCAATCAGCCAATAAATGACAATAAATGGCATGAGGTGTGTCATTTTCCTTTCTCCATTAAACACTGCTTTTCTTTTTCTCTCCCTCTTGATGACATTTCCACATGATGTCATCTGTACTCTTTGTTTCCTTAGTCTATTTAAAATTTCAGTAAGACACTTCCAAAAGTCACTTATCCATCTTTTAGCTTGTCTGTTATAGTCAGTCTTGGTATAGCATTGATGTCTGAGTGATCAGCTAAGCAATCAGTACCCAGTACACTTTGGGATGTCTTGCAGGGCAGCAATAAATTCTTTCCACTTCTCATCATCTGCAGCCGATCCTTGTATTTGCACCCCAGCTGTGTTGCATTCTACTCATATTCTACTTCTACAGTTCTCTACCAGGTAGTTTGATCAGCTTCTCTTTCTCTTTCCCTCGGATGTCTCTGCATGGCTGTTTCAGGATCTGTTGATTAACAGATCAATGAAAAATTCACTGGAAGCAATAGAGGTGTGGTTCATTAGAAGAATATTAAGAATACCATGGACAGCAAAAATAGCAAACAGGGAAAATTGAACAAAAGCAAATGTAGATATTAACCTAATTAAGAAAATGACAGTTGTCATTCATTGGACATATAATGAGAAGAAAATGTCATAACAACAAGGAAGATAAATGGGAAGAGAGGCAGAGGAAGACCAAGAGAGAAAAAATCATGAACAATCTAACACAATGGTACAACAAAAGAATTGCCAACTGAACAAAAGGAAAATATTAAGGAGCAAGATCTGCTGAGAAGTATGACTGCCAACGCCCACAGCCATGGCACCTGATGATTATAATGTTTTAGGATGTTGATGGGGTCCCTTTGAAGCATGAGGCTGATCCATTTCTGGCATTTTTTTAGCCATTATGTCATGCTTATTTTCTTGTTCACTTTGGGGAATTAGGTCTCTAATTTGTTTGTGGCTAGTAATCATTCAAAATCTTTCTGAGGCAAGTTGTGTGGGATGATGATTATTTCCCCATTTCCTTTTCAACTGTACTCCAGCATTCTCCTCCACAGATAAGTATGGATGGCACACAGTTTTAGGACAGTTTTATTAGATTGCCTTTAAGTCGAGGAAAATATAAATATAACCCAAATGTGACTTATGGAATGAGAGGACTACTTGACCTTTATCTTTACTTGCTATAGCTTGCCTGCAGCAACTACTAACACAGAGTAATTCTATAAACTGTGATGACTGTGTGAGAGTAAAAACATATTTATGTTCTCTGTATGTACTAACTTCATACAGTAAAATGTGTGGATGACTGAGTGAATATAAAACTCTGCAATTTTAACTGACTCATACTCATTTTGTGCATAGTTTTCTTGTATTAAATACTTGTACTAGTTTTTAATTTGATGTTAAATGTATGCAAGAGTGTGTAAAAATTGAAAAATTAAAAGGTAGAATTTTATTTTAAGCAGCCAGTATGTTTCCATACTACTTCATTCTGGTTAAGTATCAAACACTATTTCATTCTGGTCAAGTGTCCAGCCTACATCATTCTTGTCAAGTGCCCACACTACTTCATTCTGGTGAAGTATCCACGCTACTTTCATTCTTTCTGTCTGTTTCTCATGGCTGATGTAGTGCAGGCAGCGGTTCAGATCTCTTCATTCATATCAGGAGTCTCAAATCTTGTTCATTGCTTTTGTTTTTCAGACACCTCGGATCACTTGTACAGAGTCTTTGTTGTTTCTCTATTAAAGTCCAAATCTGGCACTTGTAGCACAAAATTTGTATAAAGTTCACCCATTGCCTTTCTTGCCACTGTGTACATCTAGGTATTTTATAGGCCAATTTATTGACATATAAATACACAGTTTTGAGAAATTGTAACAAGTTATTTGAAATGATTTCTCTGCAGGGTTAATATTTATTAATTTTAATATTCTATAAATAAATATTTGCCAACATTTTATAGGTACGGTTGTTACGAGCAGAGACTTATAAGCAACTTTTGCGAGTCGATGACAGCACACCAACAATAGATGACCTTACTAATGCTAAAAATAATAAATTTGACTTGGATGGTCACTTGTATGTTGGAGGTGTTCGAAAGACAATGTATCCTTCCCTTCCCAAACATGTTCACTCTCAACATGGTTTTGTTGGGTGCTTGGGTTCATTGGACTTCAATGGGTATTTGCCTCATTTGTTGCGAGAAGCAAGTCAAATTCATGACAGTGTTGGAGATGGCTGCAGAGGTAACTACTTTTGAAGTGCTTCTTTTACTGGGTTTTGATATTGTTTTATGCACATTTATTGTTACAAGCTTAATGAAAGTACTGTGATTTAATTTTGGTTCTTCATTTTCAGCTCTTTAATATATTCTCTTCTTCATTTTCAGCTCTTTAATATATTCTCTTCTTCATTTTCAGCTCTTCAGTATATCCTATAAAATATTCCTTAATAGATGATCCTGTTTGTTAGTTTCTTTCATCATCATTTTATCATGAATCAGCTTTGGTTTGGTTTTTTTTTCTTCTACTGAAATTAAAATTATGAGATTATTATGTCCAAAACTTTTACATAAATATTCACATATAACATCACTTTGACAAATTAATTTTTATTACAAGATCATGACAATATAATATATGTTGGTGGCCCAAGCATAAAATAAAAAATGTGTATAGTTTAAAAAACATGTATTAATCAGGTAATTTTTTTTGTATTATGATTTACATTAATTGCTTAAGTAATATTTTTAAAATGTTATGCACATGAAGGTCTCCAAAATTATTGTAAATGCAATTTTTGCACTAAGCTATGTAGCCTACACTTATGCTTTCACCTAGTGTCTTGCCTCCTTCCTCACATACTCTTCAGTGTTGAGGGGACAAAGAGACATCTTGTGGGGCTTAACAGTTTTGCTTCATATAATGGGATATTTAAGGTTCTATAATTTCCACCCTCTTTCTCTTGCATGGGTGGCCTCTTCCTCTGTTTCCAGCAGTTTGTAGTGTGAATGTTTTTTGTGGTATACTGTCTGGCAGTAGCCGTGTAATGTGGCTAAACCATTTGATTTGCTGTTTATGGATAAAGTGTAGTACTGGTGTTATTCCAACCTTTGCCCTGATGCTGTCATTTCTTACTTGGTATCTTCTTGTCACAGTTAGTATTTTCTTTAAACATCCCATTCCTGTCATTATTATTTTCCTTTTGTTTTTGGTTGTTATTGTCTGTGTCTGTCATTGATAGCATAGAGTTGGGAGGAAAATTGTGTTGTACATTGCTTTCACTTTTTATTTCAGATTTGTCCATTTTTATCTGTAATTGGATATTTTTTCGTTAGCTGAAGACTGCCTTTGATATTATATTTATTGCCCTTAGCTTTTATGAAATGTGAGTAATAGTAGGTCAGCTTAGTTTTTCAGTCTCAGCACCTCACTTGTATCATGCAGGAACTTTTCAGTCTTCTCTTCTTGAAACTTTGGCAGTTGTTCAGAATGTTGATCATTTTTTTTTCTTCATTGTTAGTAAATGTGTTGTTCTTTAATCTCTAACAGTAAAGACTCCTGCCTGTAATCTCTTTTCTCTTCCCTTACAAGAGAGTGGGCAAATTGAATATTGAGTATAACAGATTTTTATTGGTTTTTTTTTTTTACATTTTTAAATATGGTAATTGTTTGGTTTTTTTTGGGGGGGATCTCTTTCTGTAATATCTTTCAGGTAATAATGAATCAATGCTATTGTTTGCAGCTGAAGCATTACATCTGAAATATATGGATTTATGTTTCTTTATAATACATAAGAAATTGTTTTTAGAGCCTATTAAGATAGTCACTATTTATCATATTGACATGGACAAAAAACAATCTTTTATCATGAAAATCATTATGCTTATTTGTATCATGTTAAATTTAGGCTTGCTTTCAACAGAATTAGATGCCATTTGATTTATCAGTTAAGAATGTTTCTGTAATGTAAGAATTAAGTTTGTGTTATGAATGAGTTTATGTAATTTTTTTTAATGTAGATTTTTTCACTCTGTACTTGTCTGTTTCTCTTTATGAACAAGGTCCGCAGACCAAGTGTGTCAATGATTCGTGTGATAACCATGGTCGATGTGTACAGCAATGGACATCATACAAATGTGACTGTGACATGACCTCATATACTGGACCAATGTGCAAAAATGGTACCTCTTTTATTTTTTTTCTTCAATGTCCCTCTTGGTTTCTTTTCTTAGATTCATCCCTTGACCTCTGTCTTATTGCATTAAAATAGTCCAAAATGTTAAAGTTAGTTCAGAATCTTGTGTCTTTGTGCTTCAGTAAAGTCCACAGGCAATCAAATCTCTTCTTTAATGTATCCCTCATTATACATATTCTGTGTTAGCAAGTGGATACAATGACTGTATGATTAATGATCCACCAAGGAAAGTGCAACACAGCTGTATATACTTTGCAGCACATTGAAAATCCTTGTAAAGATAAATTTAATCACTGAGACTTATGAGACTGCAGTGGGGACAGATCCCACAATTTTCAGTTTGAATTCATTTATGAATATATATTATGTGTTATGTTTATATGTTTGAATATTTTTATGTTTGTATATTCCTAATATAACACATGCATAGTTTCTCAGAGAAAATACAGAACAGCAAAAACTAATTATGGAACAAACAGAACAGTAAAAATTCTTGGACATGTCATGTCAGGTTCTTATATTTTATATCCTTCCTGTGCCATTAAAGGTAGTTCGTCAATTTTTCCTGTTTTCGGCGAGTCTTTCAACCTCATCAAGAGATTTTATGCCTGTTAATTTTGCCTCTCTTAACAATGTCCTCTTCAGAATTTCACGCAGTCTGCCTCTTCTTCTTAGGCCTGTTGTGTTCCGTTTGATAGCTTGTTTTGGGATTCTCTGATCATTTCTTCTCATCACATGCCCAACACGATGTCCATCTCCTTTTCCTGATCACCCATGAGACTGGTTGTTGTTCAGTGATCTGTCTTATCTCTGCATTGTTCTTGAATTCATTCCACTTGATGCTGAATATTTTCCTTAGGCATTTGTTTTCAAAAGAGTATATTTTCTTGTCTATTTCTTTAGTTATTTTCCAGCTTTCGCATGCATAAATGAGGGTGGATATTACATTTGAATTGAATAGTCTTAACTTTTTGTGTTTATAAAGTTTTTGTGCTTATAACTTTTGAATCAGCAGAAATGTGGTTTATTAGAAAAATGTTGCGAATCCCCTGGACAGCAAAAATAACTAATGAAGAATGTATGAGAAGAGCTGGAGAGACAAAAAACCTTGTCAAAAAGATAGAGAGACAATGTACTTTCATAGGACATGCAATGAGAAGAGGGGGCATTGAAAATATTACAACAACAGGAAAAATAGAAGGAAGAAGATCAAGAGGAAGACCAAGAGAAATGATACTGGACAGTCTGACAGGATGGTGTGAGAGGAGATCACCAACTGAACTGATGGCCTGCATGAAGGATCGGATACTCTGGAGAAGCATAATAGCCAACGCCAGTCGGCACAGCACATGATGATGATGATGATGAACTTTTGAATTCCATATGTTTTCAAGATTCTTGAAGATGATGCTGCTTTTGCAATTTTAATTCTAACTTCCTTTCTGGTGTCACCATCCTGGTCTATGTAGCTGCCAAGGTATGCAAATTGACTGCCTTTTTCAATATCTGTTCCTTCTAACAACTTGAAAACTTGCATGTCATATTATCCAACACAAATTAGATAACTTGACATCCAATACAAGTTTGATAACCTGACAATTATTGGAACTCAGAAGAAAGAGAAAATGAGAGAGACCAAGAAAAAAATTCTGATGGACTAACTAAGTGGCACAGGAGAAGAAAGCATCCAGCCTCTGGTTAGATATACCAAAGATCCTGCAACACAGAGATATATAATTGCCAGCACTAATCAACAAGACACATTAAATATGAGTGCTTAACATATGTACCTGCATACATTCTTTTTCTTGTATACATGTGTGTATGTTCATGTCTGTATGCATGTGTCTGTTCATGTATGAGTGTAATTACATGTGCAAGTATACACTTTTTAGTAACAGATTGATAATAACTGTCAACAGAAAGTGTATCATACATCTTTGTCAACAGAAAGTGTGTCATACATCTTTGTCAACAGAAAGTGTGTCATACATCTTTGTCAACAGAAAGTGTGTCATACATCTTTGTCAACAGAAAGTGTATCATATATCTTTGTCAACAGAAAGTGTGTCATACATCTTTGTCAACAGAAAGTGTGTCATACATCTTTGTCAACAGAAAGTGTGTCATACATCTTTGTCAACAGAAAGTGTGTCATACATCTTTGTCAACAGAAAGTGTGTCATACATCTTTGTCAACAGAAAGTGTGTCATACATCTTTGGACCTGGGCCTGGAATTATGACTTTTGCCTACCCAGAAGGCCAGCAGCCTTCTACCAACTTTGAGAGCCTGGCTTTTGGATTCCAGACATTTCAGAGTGATGCAGTGTTGCTGCGGATGGACAGCAAGAATTTTGATGATTTTATCCAGTTGGAACTGGTGAGTTTGATGGTAAACAAATGTAATACAGTTTTCCAGAAGTTATCATTATCATTTTCTGCTCAATGCCTTATTGCACAATTCATATCAACATTGACACTGTGGTGGTCATTGTTATGCATTGCCGTGGTCTCTTTGGTCTCTTTTATTATCAGTTCTTTCAGTTAAAGATTATGCACTTATGATCAAAATATGAAAGTGCAGAAAATGAAAAAATATGATCACCTACAGCAGACCAACAGTAAGTTGTAGATGAGGCAAAGATAATGGATCAGTAATGAAAGATTAGCAAAACTAGTTCTGGCAAGACAGATACAGCCTCCAGAGACTGAAAAGTCTAGTAAGGGCATGGGGGAAAATGAATATGGCATTAAAACTTTTTTTTTTCATCATCATTCTTAAAATCACAGTTTTTAATCTGCAATCCAGTTTTTGAATGGACCTTGGAGTGAATACTGAAAGGGTATGCATGCTGATTCCTTAAATTAATAATACAAGGTATGTGATGCTGTCTTTTAAAAAATATTCGTAAGTTCATTTCTGATGTGAAACTATGAAATAGATCTAACTGCACAATTTGCTTGTTTTTAACTTCCAAAACTTTTTAACTGACAAAATCTTGACAGTGTTACTAAGGAAAACCCCTGCATCAAACTAAAAAGAAAAATAAGAGTAGGAACATGGAATGTAAGAAGTATGTATGAGGGAAAATATCAAGTAATAAGTGACGAGATGAAAAGAACGGGGATACACATTTTGGGAATCTGCGAACATCGATGGAAAGGATCAGGACACTTCAAGAGCGAGAATGATAATATCTTTATATACTCTGGTGGAGAATTAGGAGGAAAGAATGGGGTGGCTTTTTACTTGGACAAATCAATATCAAAAGCATTACTAGGTTACCATCCAGTAAGTGATAGAATCCTCACTATCAGACTTAAGGACTCCTAGAAATGTAACAATTATCCAGATGCCTACATCAGGAGCAGAAGAAGAGAAAGTAGAAGACTTTTATAACATACTGTAAATGATGATAGACCAGGTACAGAAAAATGATATCTATTAATAATGGGGGATTTTAGTGCAAAGACTGAGACAGAAGGAGCAGAAGACGAAGGATATGTTGTGGGAAATTTAGTATAGGACATAGAAATGAGGCAGGTGACAATCTAATGGTGTTTTTCATGGAAAATGATCTAATGATCACTAACACACTTTTTAAACAACATCCAAGAAGACTTTACACATGGACATCACCTGATGGGAAAACCAAGATTCAAATAGATTACATTTTAGTGCAAAGAAGGTGGAGGTCAAGCATAACATCAGCAAAAACTTTACCAGGTGCTGATTGTGACACGGACCATGAGTTATTAATAGCATACATGAAGATAAAGATAAATAAGACAGTTACGGGATCAAGACCACTCCGCTTTGATCTTACAAAAATACCATAACAATACAGTATAGAAGCGAAGAATCATTTCAAAATCCTGATGGCTGTACAGGAGGAGATGACACCAGATGAAGTGGCTACGCAGGCCAGAGATATCTTAACAACAGCAGCTAAAGATATGGTTCCACTAAAAAAAACAAGAATGGATGAGTTACAGCAGGCACACTAAAACTGATAAAACAAAGTAGAGAAATGACAACAGTGGAAAGTGACAAACAACAACAAAGAGGAATATAAATCTTTAACAAAAGAAGCATGAAGAAACATAAGAAAAGACAAAAAACAATATATGCAAGATTGTTTTGAAAGAATAGAAGAACATCAGAAGTGTGGAAGAGAAAGTGAAATGTTTAAAGAAATGAAGACATTGACGGGAAATGTCACACCTAAGCTAAATGTAATTTGTGACGAGATGGGGAATACCTTGACAGAGACAGAGGAAATTCTAGAAAGATGGAAGGAATATTGCAGAGGAATGTATGAAACAACCGACTGTGGAAGCAGAAATCAACAGTGTGAATTATTATTGGAGGAGAAATAACCCGAATCGACAATTGAAGAAGTTTTAAGGGCAGTAAAGAATCTGAAAAATGGTAAATCACCAGGATGTGATGAGATAACAGCTGAACTTATTAAAGCAGGAGGAAAGGAATGTGCAACAATCTATCATGCACTATGTAAAAAGATATGGCATTCTGGTATTTGGCCAAAAGAATGGAAAAGAACTGTATTCATACCACTGCCAAAAAAGGGTAACCTGAAATTATGCACGAACTACAGAACTGTCTCCCTGATTAGTCATGCCAGTAAAATTCTGTTAAAAATCATAATGGATAGACTTTGTAAGAAAATGGAAGAAGTCAATATGGTCCAAGCTGGTTTCAGGCAAGGAAGAGGATCAAGAGATCATATATTCAGTTTAAGATTACTAATAGAGAAATGCAGAGAGTTTAATGTGAATCTGTATTTATCCTTTATAGGCTACTCAAAGGCATTTGATTGTGTACAACACCAGAAACTTTGGGAAATAATGGAAAAAATGGAATTTCCAACACATTTGATACAATTAACATCACTACTGTATCTAGACCAACAGGCAGCAGTAAGAATAAATGGTGAAACAATGACTTGGTTTGATATAAAACAAGGGGTCCGTCAGGGGTGCATATTGTCACCTTACTTATTTAACTTGTATACTGAAAATATAATGAAGAATGTTAGAGAAGATGTAGACAAAGAATATTACAATGCCATAACAATTGGAGGTTATGAAATAGCAGAGATCAGATATGCTGATGACACAGTATTACTGTCCACAACACAAAAAGGAATGGAAAAACTAATTATGTCAGTCCGTAAGAACAGCAAAGAGCAAAACCTCTATCTTAATGTGAAGAAAACTAAATTGATGACAACTGACAAAACAAGTAAGGCAGCTGAAATATGTATCAATGAGGAAAAATTGGAAGAAGTGGAGAGTTGTGAATATCTTGGATCACTACTAACTAATAATGGAG
This sequence comes from Achatina immaculata, assembly GCA_009760885.1. Lineage (NCBI taxonomy): Eukaryota > Metazoa > Mollusca > Gastropoda > Stylommatophora > Achatinidae > Lissachatina > Lissachatina immaculata. The sequence goes on from CM019702.1 coordinate 27,223,023, forward strand.
ATACAATGAGGGAAATTAAAAGGAGGACATCTGTCCCTCTTCAGAAAGTAAAACAACTAAAGAAGTTGTGGAGAGGAACAGACAGAACCACAAAATAAGATTTTTAAGGGCATGCATCTTTCCCATTGCAGTTTATACATGTGAGACCTGGACACTTAAAACAGCTGAGAAACACATAAATGCCTTTGAATGTAAATGCTACAGAGAGTTCTTCAAATATCATGGACACAAAAAAATAACAAATATATCCATACCGCAAGAACTTAATATTGAATAAGGCTGGCTAGTAAAGAGGATTAGACAAAGAGAACTTAAATATTTTGGACTCAGTTAAACTGTGTGATAATCTAGAGAAGATCATCTTGGAAGGGTACATAATGGGAAAAAGAAAGAGAGGAAGAACAAGGCGAAGATGGTTGCAAGACATCATTGATGATCTGAAAATGGATGCATGAGCAGCAGACCATCTTGCTTACAACCAGTAAATCTACATGAGTTCTGTTAGGGAGGCAAAGTTCCGAAAGGGACATATGAATGAATGAATGAATGAATGTCACATTTATTATGAAGAAAACTTCATGTGACAATTTCAGAATCCATCTATATTATTATATACAAGTGGAATAAAAGAAGAAACTTTACAAACTGTTGTCCGGCCATGTAGACAACTCCAAGATCTGTACATCTGAGATTTGAACAAATGTGTGCTAGATGTCCCAAACCACTAATAGGTTCTAAAATGAGCATGATTGAGATTCCTTTCTTGCTTTGATTTTGTGTACAGTGTAACTAACTTATTTTTGACCATTTCATCCTCAAAGGCTAATGGCCTTGTGTACCTCCTCTACAACATGGGCACCTTCAGTCACCCCTTAGGTAACTTCTTCCAGAAAGTGAATGATGGACGTTATCATGTTGTTCGCTTCACACGAGCAGGGCCTAATGCCACCCTTCAAATTGACTCTTATGAGCCACAAATGAAAAACCCAATAGGTATGTTCCTGTTAGTTACTGGGGATATTTGTTTTTAATGATCAGTTTCTCTAGAAATAACAAGCACTGGTTTTGTTTCATTGGTATTTCTTTGTTTTTATTTTCTTATATAGTACAATAGGCAACAACTGTTGATATTAAGAGACTAGAAATAGCAAATTAGTGAAAAGTGTTTGTAAAATGTCAGTGATTTGTCCATATAACAATTTATCTGCAACAAGTTTTCCTACTCTGAAGTACTCTTATATGTATCACAATGTAAAACCCTGGAAAAAAGTAGGAACAGCTTTATTACTTAAAGAGTACACAATTGTTATATGAATATGTATCATTCAGGAACTCTTTGATCATCTGTTATTCATTTTCCCCTGAATAAACTTGAGAAACAAGTGTGTGATACATGTGACAGGCAGGAAACTCTTCGTTGCAGAGGGCAAAACAATTATCAGAGAAGTACCATCCCCCACTCCACCCCTTTCTTCCTCCTCAGGCATGCGTTTTGGCCCTTTAAACTTCAGGCACTTTAAGGAGGATGGGTCCCTCTGGGTCATGATATCCAAAGGTTTATAACCACTTCATAAGGCTGAAGATACTTACTAACATCTTCTCTTCTTATGTCCTTCCCGTGCCATTAACGTCACATAGGGCTCACGTGGTAGTTCACCAAGTACTTACTACTCAAATATTCATGTCTAGTAATAATCTCAATAATAATCTAATAATAATCTCGGTGTGAATCTATGCAAGATTTTAATCTAGCATTCACTCCTGTGAACTTTGGCAAGGTCATTTATTCAAGTTTAACTCATTTAACCAAGTTAAGATTATTCAATTCAAATGTGATCTCCAACCTCATTTATGCATGAAAAAACTGGAAATCAACTAAAGAAACAGACAAAAAATTAGACTCTTTTGAAAACAAACACCTAAGGAAAATACTTGGTATAAAGTGGAACGAATTCAAGAACAACACAGAGATAAGACAGGTGAGCAAACAACAACCTGTCTCATGGGTGATCAGAAAAAGAAGATGGATATATGTAGGCCATGTGATGAGAAGAAACAATCAGAGAATACCAAAACAAACTATCAAGTGTAGCACAACAGGCCGAAGAAAAAGAGGCAGACCACGTGAAACTCTAAAGAGGACATTATTAAGAGAAGCCAGTTTAGTGGGCATAACATCCCTTGATGGGAAAATTGTAAGATGTAAGAAGTAAGAAGTAAGATATATATATATACATATATATATATAATTCTTGTTAGCATTTTACGCATTTTATTGTCATATTGCTGCAGGTATGATCTGTCTCCACTAATCTCTGTACCTAGCTTTCTCTCTCAGATTATTACTCCAAGTACTCTAAGGTCTTTTTCCATGTATCTGTCATTACCTTGGGCTGGTTCCTTACATCTTTAGTATCTATGCGAGTTTCATCTGATGGACTCTTTTCTGCACTTTTCATATGAAGTGTAATTTGTTAACTTTCATAGCAGAGGTGATAGTGATTCTTTGTACAAACTGTGGATTTCTCTACCCCCTAGGAACAACTGTGTTAAGAACACAATATAGCCTTTGTGAAACAGGGAACATCAGATCTGATTGCTGAAAAAACTCTGACCTACTGCTGTAGCCTAGAAACCTGTACCAACCAACACTATTTGTTAATGTTATAAAATATAATGTCACCCTCTTATAAAGCAGAATTTTTAGGGAACAGAAAACTTTCTGTAAAAGAAAGAGGGAACATAGAACTGAGAAATCTGCTAGTAGCCTCTTGTTTATTATAGGAGTGTCAGGTAACTCAGACAAAGTGCTAGGTACGCTAAGAAGAAAACTCACTCGCCTGTGGGAAAAATGACAAGCACAAATACTCCTCCTAGGATAGAAGGCCCCCCCTCCTAGGATAGAAGGCCCCCCTCATAGGATAGAAGGCCCTCCCTTCCTAGGATAGAAGGCCCCCCCCCTCCTAGGATAGAAGGCCCCCCCCCTCCTAGGATTGAAGACCCTCCAGCTTTTGACATTGCATGCCTGTCAATAGGTGGAGCTGAGATCATGGCCTGGGGCAGCGCTGGGCTGTTCAGGATGGTGGATGGATGGGGACACAGAGGTCACCTGTGGGGATGGGGAAAGTCTGATGGAAATCAATGAATCCAGGACATGATAAGCCTATAGGTCTCTACAATGGCTATCAGAATGAGGCAAACAAATCACCCAGCAGACTACAGGTGGCAGAGAATGGACATATTTGAAGCACTATTTGATCCCTCATCCCAAAGTTGGAGTGTCTCTGTGAAACTGTCTCAAAGCCGTCAGTGTTGCACTTGGGACCTGATCTAAGCTTCTCACTGGAAGGGCCTCCTGTGTTTGAAAGAGAGACTAGGACAAAACCCCAATGTGAAAATGTCAGAAACAAAAAGAAAACCATTCGAGCCCAGACATCGCCTCATAAAAGGTCCAAGCCAGGTGATTCGACCCCAGCTACCCTGGGTGAAAAAATCAGCCACGTGGAGCACACTAAATGTTCTTCAAATTAACTTTTTTGCATTTAGGCCTAAGGCCTCAGAATTAAGCAGACAGCTGAAAAAAGTTGACATCCATATTGCAATCATACAAGAAACCTTTCTTTATGGAAAAGATCACTCAGTGCCTGGATACACCATGCACAAATATGAATGTGGTAAATACAGGGGTATTGCTACACTCTTGAGAAATGACATCCAGGAGAAGTTAAAAACATAAAGTACAATGAGAATGATATCCAAGAGATAACAATATGGCATGATGGATTGCGGTACACTCTGTATAATGTTTATTGTTCCCAAAATTCTAAAAGTCAAATCAACATACACTGCACAAACATGTAGAAAACTCATTGCAGGAGATTTTAATGCACTTCTACCGTCACTAGGATACAAAGACCAAAACACTATGGGAAACAACATTGAAGAGCTATGCAACACCAGCAACATGATAATATTGCAAGACTCTTCCTCTCCACCAACACTCCTCCGCAGAGCCACTGTATGCACATACAGAACTGACCTCACCATTGTCTCTGCAGACATCCACAATGATTGTACTCTGAAAGTGCTTGATGACATAGGAAGTGACTATCACCCCATCCTTCTACAAATTTCTCACACACAAAACCAAAGACCACACAAACTCCCTCACTGGAATTATAGAACAGCAGATTGGGAAAAATTCAGAACACAAACAGATGAAAACCTATCAAAATTAAATGACAGCACAAACATTGACACACTCTACACCAACATAATCCAACCCATACTTGGAGTAGCCTACAAAACAATCCCCCAAGGATACAGAAAGAAATATAGCCCCTTCTGGATAAAATCTCTGGAAGACTTAGTCAAAAAAAAGAAGAGCATTCAGGAAGAATGCAGAGAAAAACCGTACTCCAGAAAACAGAGTAGAGTACAATAAACTAACAGCTAAGGTAAGACTTGAAACTAAAAAAGCAAAGAAAGAGAAGTGGTTAAGAACATGCAGCAATCTCAACCTCAGAACTGAAGGAAAGAAGGCTTGGAAACTCTTAGATAACATGTCAGGAAAAAACAAACTAACCTTAAGCCAATGCGAATCTCTGGTCGAGTCCTCTCAAGTGACTCAGACAAAGCCAGTACTTTTAACAAATTCTTTGCTGCCACCAACAAATCCTCCAACAGGAAGGTACTTGACAAGGTGCTGGGAAAAGTTCTGAGAAGTAAAGAGAAATCTAGGTTGGCAAACATTCCACTTTTTGAGAAAAGCTTTATCTTCCATGAACTCCAGAGTGCTATGGGTAAGCTACAGCTAAGAAAAGCACCAGGACCAGACAAAATATCAGATGAAATGATCCTTCACCTGGGTCCTGTAGGAAAGTCCACATTGCTCAACTTCATTGACAAGACCTGGTAAAGTGGAGTGCTACCAAAATCTTGGAAGTCAGCCATAATTAGATATATCCTGAAAAAAGGAAAGCCAGAAGATGACCTAAAAAGCTTTAGACAAATCTCACTGACTTCCAGCATTGGTAAGCTAGCAGAACAAATGCTTAACAATAGGCTGTACTGGTGGTTGGAATCTTCAGGGTCCCTCAGTAACTTCCAGGCAGGCTTCTGCAAAGGATCAAGAACCAAAGACCAGCTATTTCTCCTCACTCAAAGTGTAAAAGACAGTTTCTTACACAAGAGAAACTCTGTAACTGTCTTTGTAGACTTCCAGCAGGCATATGACAGGGTCTGGCAAAAAGGCCTACTGTTAAAGATGCAGAACATGGGCATTCATTGGAAAATGTATCAATGGGTTAAAAACTACCTGAGTAACAGGACCTTTCAAACTCAGGTCAGTAACAGACTGTCAAACAAATGCAGCCTGGAGGAAGGTCTGCCACAAGGTTCTGCTGTTAGCTGCACCTTGTTCCTAATCTTTATAAATGACCTCCATGACCTATTTATCACTTACAAAGCCATGTTTGCCGATGACCTTGTCATATGGACTGATGGAACAGACCTGCAGCTGGCTGCTGAGAGACTTAATAGAGCCATCCTCATCGTATCAGCCTATTGCAATTTCTGGAAGTTGAAGAACAGTGTTAGTAAAACTACATATACAGTCTTCACTCTTAGCAACAAACTAGCAAAGACCAAACTGAAAATAATTCTTGATGGTGCTAAAATCATGAAAGAAAAAAATCCAACATACCTTGGTGTGAAACTAGACAGAAAACTGAACTTTAAGAAGTTCATGGATGGACTGGCAGAAAAAGCATCCAAAAGACTAAACTTACTCAAGCGACTTGCAAGTACATCCTGGGGAGCTGATAAAGCAACACTCAGACAACTATACACATAGAATATGTTAGATCTATAATAGATTACAACCTCCCCCTACAGGTCACAGCATCAAAGAGCTCTCGTACACAAGCAGACAGAATCCAGAACCAAGCCGTTCATTTCATTTGTGGGGCAATGAGATCAACACCCACAGCTGCATGTGAAATTGATGCAAACATAGAGCCATTAGATATAAGACATTAAAAGTCAACCATTGAGGCAGTAGAAATATATAAACTCATGCCCCCAGACCATCCTAACAGAATAGTGGTTGATAAATGGAAGCATAATACTAGACTGAAACTGAAAACTCCAGTGCACATAGCAGAACAGTTAAACACAAGACACAAACTCCCTGAAAACAGAGTACTTACAAATGTACCAGACATCCCACCAAATACAAACTACATACTTCCTCAAACTAACACCAGACTCAAGAACAAATTAGTGAACACATCATCAGATCCCAAAAGCTGTGTACACTGGAAACCATAGAATCCTACCCCAAGGACTGGATTCATGCACACACTGATGAGTCAGCATTCAAAGAAACCGACAATGCAGGATATGGGGTACTCATAATGTTTCCAGACAAGACAACAAGGCACATTTCTGCTCCTTGTGGATCTCACTGCTCCAATTATGATGCAGAGATGCAGGCAATATTAGCGCCCTGGCAGCCACCACCACCAAATACAAAAACAGTGCCTCTCACCCAAAAAACTTTGTTATTTTCTCAGACTCCCAGTCTGCTCTCCGGGCCCTTGAAAACTGGATACCATCAGCTGATCACATTACAACTGACATACTCAGTGCAATAAACCAACTCGCCTCCTATCACATCAAGACCACCGTACAGTGAATACCAGGGCACATAGATATCAGAGGAAATGAATGTGCTGACAGACAGGCAAAGAGTGGAGCCACCATGTCACAGTCCCACACACCCACCAACATGAGAACAGCTAAACACATTATACACAACAACTGCAAGCAGCACTGGATGGACAGCTGGGGCAGTATTCCAACTGAAAGATCCTTATACACACACCTGCCAAAGCCTAACCCCAGAGACCACATCAACAGCTTATGTTGTAGAGACTAATGCACAATTTTCAGGTTGAGAACAGGACACATTACCCTAAATAAGCACTTACACTGAGTGATTGCTGGGCACACACCATACTGCATGCACTGCAACAAATAAGAAGAAGAAACTGTTAAAAACCATCTGCTGGACTGCAGTGGATTAAAGGACATTCAAAAGAACCTGATACCATCAAACTCCTCAATCACTGACATTCTGTATGGAGATGTAGAATGACTGAAGAGGACCTGTATGTTTCATTATCTGGCACAAGGGAAAAAGAGTGAAAACTCATAAACCCGGGGATCAGAAAAGTCAAAGTCAAGTGGATTTTTCTATTGTTTTTGTCTCTTCAGACTCACTTGTTCTAACATTCCACACTCTGATGGGGCCAAAAATGATTCTTAAGACTTTTTTCTTAAAATAGTGTAGCTCCTTTTCATATGGCTGTGTTGTGTGATGCCTATTTCTGAGGCATACAAGACTGCTGGCCCAGCAGCAGTTTTAATATAATTATCTATGCCCCCAGGATAATGTTTTTCAGTGCACAATATTCTTTAACCAGGACCTGGAAAAAACAATAGTAGTAATGGTAAGAGGTAAAAGGTAAAGGTAATCCTCTCATGCCTTAGAGGCACATAAGAGGTAAGAGGAGAATTCACAATAAGAAAATATACAAGTAAAATGTACTCAAGTATGCAGATGACATTGATCTAATAGGTGGAATGGAACAAGACACATAAGATGTATTTCTGCACATAATGGAAACTTCACAGAAATTATTATCAACCAAGATAAGAAAGAATGTATGGCCACAGGAAGAAATGATAAAAATGGGGACCAACTACATCTAGAAATGGACAATACTAAACCAGAGAAGCAGAAGAGTTATGAATGTCAGAGAGAAGCTTTAAAAAGCCGTAACAGTCAGAGTCAAAATTGAAGCCAGAGTACAGGTTGGAAAAAAATCTTGTGTGCATTACAAAATAATGCATACATGACAAAAATTTGTCTGTCTACATCAGTTCTGGTTGTCATACTTTGTTACACTTTGTTACAACCCAAAAGTTTACTGAGATATTTTGTTCTGAGGGTGAATTTTTTAAATTGTTTTTTAATACTTTGTTAATAACCTATGAACCATTTCTCCACATATAATTTTGACGTTTTTAATCTTCCAGGTAATAGTTAATTATAAAGAATTACATATCTGTGACTTTTGTTGCCTCAGTTGTTTTCCTAATAACCACTCATTTAATGTATTTCCCTCTTTTTTGTGGCTGGCACCTTCGGAGAAACCTGGAGATTTTTTTTTGCATATTTTTTTCCACATGCTGCTGCTAAGTAACCATACAATATTCTGTACATTCTGGATTTTTTTATACCAAAAACTGTAAAAAAAAATTATTATTGTTTAGAAATTGTGATCTGTTATTTTTTTAGTTATATTTGATAAAATAAAGATATTCATATAATCAGGCTATGGAAAGCCAGGTTGAGCACTAGGGTCAGTTACTAGTACTGCCAGTCTCTCTTGTACAAAATGTTGCCAGAATATTATTACTGTTTATGAATTTTGTCTGGTACAAGAAAAGAGGAAAAAACAGGGCAACTCAGCCACTTCAGCAGCCCAGGTCCTAGGGATACAACCCCAGCTCTCTCCCATCACTTGCTGGGCTTGCATATAAGATACAAATGTTCACTGAACCCTCTCTTAATGATTGTTAGAAAGAGTTTCTTTTGTGGGAGTCTCTTAATGATTGTTAGAAAGAGTTTCTTTTGTGGGAGTCTCTTAATGATTGTTAGAAAGAGTTTCTTTTGCGGGAGTCTCTTAATGATTGTTAGAAAGAGTTTCTTTTGTGGGAGTCTCTTAATGATTGTTAGAAAGAGTTTCTTTTGTGGGAGTCTCTTAATGATTGTTAGAAAGAGTTTCTTTTGTGGGAGTCTCTTAATGATTGTTGTACTTGTACTTGTACAAACTCACTGTAACTACGAGCTGTTGTTCTTTGCAGCTGATGCTGTAGAGATGTTGAGGCACAGCATCGTATCAGTGTAGGAGCGGGTTATGGTGGCTACTTTTTCAGTCCCGGCGTACAGCTAAAAAGCAGGGGGTGTGCAATGCTTCTTTAGCAGACTCCTCCACCACGGAGACTATGGTGATCCCTGTCCCATAAGCCAGACTAGGCCTGTTTGTGGAGGTACCATGGAGAGATGGGACAGGGTCTTGGTCCGATATGGGTCGCTAACCCTGATGCTGGTATATCAGCTATGGGTCGCTGATTACCTTATTGGGCATCTTCACTCCCCTTAATGATTGTTAGAAAGAGTTTCTTTTGTGGGAGATAGAAAATTATCATCTGTAATAATATTTTCTAACTATGAATTATTTGTTAACTGTGAAAGTTTTCATCATCATAGAGTCACTGTGAATTTGTTTACATTTAAAGTTGCCTTATTTAGAATCTGTTACAATAACAGAGTCACCATGTCTGCATTCACATTTGGCAGTCATTATTTTTTTTAAAGGATTAAAAATGATGGGAGAGTCAGTTAGGTGCAGAGAAGATAATTGAGGGCATTGACTAAAAGTCAGTATTGACTACAATGTCAGTATTTCAGCTTTAGCTATCATTTCATTTAAATTCATCTTTCAAGGTCCAATACAGAAATAAAATTATACTGTACCTGTATCTCATTTTACTGAGCAAGTTGAGAAAATCAAATTCAGTCTCCTTCAGAAGAGTTCCCATTTGAATTGACACTAAGCTGCACATGAAGCTGCCATTGTTCAAAGCAATTCTGCAGATAATTTTTTGAAAGGCTGTCGAGGACCTCTGTTATTTTTGCTTTCTCATCTTCTACTGACAAAAAAATGGGTTCCTTTGAGCACCATCTTGATCTTTGGAAATAGAAGTCAAAGAGACCCAGGTCAGGTGAATATAATGGGTGCTCAAGCTCAGTGATGTGATTTGCTAAAAATTGCCTCACAGTTAGTGCCATGGGCTGGCACATTTCTTGGTGCAAAATCCAGGATGGTTATCATCTTTTGTACTTTTTCAGTCTTCTGAAAATCATTTATGCCATTCAAAAATGCATGCATAAGACAAGCATTCATCACCATGAGCCTCTGTCAGTAATTGAAAAGTTTCATTTATGACCATAAGCCTCTGTCAGTAATTGAAAAGTTTCATTCATCATCATAAGCCTCTGTCAGTAATTGAAAAGTTTCATTCATCATCATAAGCCTCTGTCAGTAATTGAAAAGTTTCATTCATCATCATAAGCCTCTGTCAGTAATTTAAAAGTTTCATTCATTATCATAAGCCTCTGTCAGTAATTGAAAAGTTTCATTCATCATCATAAGCCTCTGTCAGTAATTGAAAAGTTTCATTCATCATCATCATAAGCCTCTGTCGGTAATTGAAAAGTTTCTGTCATGGATTTCTTCAGCTTCACAATAAACTTGATGTTAACTCATTTAGTTTTGCACTCCACCATTTTCTGACCAAGTGCAGGAGTATGTCTCATACGTGCCCACTGATGCTACGTAAAGTGAAAGATCTGAGCACTGTCTACGGTGACAGGCTAGGACATGCTCTGTAACCACTTCTTTGTCTCTCCTCTTCCACTCTCAGTTTCCAAGCTATAGGATCAGTCTTAGGCTTTTTGTGTTTTTTATTTTTGTGTCAGACCTCATATCTTTGACTTCAGTGCGGGTTTGCTTTATGCATAATTTACCAAAAACTGGTGCCTGTTTCATTTATAAAAGTGACAGAACAATGTATTTAGTCTGCATTGCTTTCTGTTTCATGTTGGCTACATTTATTTTATACTTGGTTTTAGCCTTTTTTTATGTGAATGTGTATGATGAATGTTTGATAATCTTATGTGAATGTGAGGAATGATACCTTTATGTGTGTTTTTGTGAGGAGAGTTTGATAATTCTCTTATGTTTTGATTGATGTTTGATCATTTTATGTGCATGATTATAATGAGTTTTTGATAAGTTTATGTATAAGAGTATGTGAGACATACATTTAGTATAAATTTGCTAGTGACAAATGTAACAGTTTTGTAGCCAGGGCATACTCACATTATTCATTTTATGTTAGGAGAGAACCAGTTTGTTCACATTCAAATTTTTATGGGTGAATTGTACACATAAATTGTGCTGAATCTATAACAAAAATGTTACTGTTAATTTAGATGACAACATTTTATGCATTGTTTACATCATTTTTCTCTTGTGTTTTTTTTTTTAAATTTATTTTTAAATTTCCAGGAAAGAATGTTTACAGAAATTGTAACAAAAGATTTTTTAAAAATTAGCTTGAGAGGTCTTTTTGTAAGGTGGATATTCACTTATTGCAGAAAAAAAAGGCTTCACAATCAAAATCATGCCTGATAGTTTTTATCAGTTTCTCATAAACATAAGACTGATAAAGTGATTCCTTGAAGCCTGAACAGTCATCAAGGAAGTAGGATTCAGGAGTATATTGAGCTGAGAAGCCCTCAAACAGTTTGTATTGATAGCACAAGAGCAAAAATGTTTTTATGTCACATGATTTATTTTGTTGCAATATCTTTTCTCAACAGTCTTTTCATTCGATGAGGAAATTAATGCCTTACTTCTGCAAGGTATTTTCAGCAACCAATATCACATGTCACAAGATTGTTTTCATTTTATTCTTTTCACAGTGACAAATGCATTTCTTTTTCATTGTTTTTTTTAATTCTTAAACTAATTACTGCAGTCAGTTATTTGGCATGTTTTTTTTTTTTTTAGGTTTCTATCAGTAACAACACAAATTCACTCACAAAAATGTTACTGTTAATTTAGATGACAACATTTTATGCATTGTTTACATCATTTTTCTCTTGTGTTTTTTTTTTTAAATTTATTTTTAAATTTCCAGGAAAGAATGTTTACAGAAATTGTAACAAAAGATTTTTTTTAAAAATTAGCTTGAGAGGTCTTTTTGTAAGGTGGATATTCACTTATTGCAGAAAAAAAAGGCTTCACAATCAAAATCATGCCTGATAGTTTTTATCAGTTTCTCATAAACATAAGACTGATAAAGTGATTCCTTGAAGCCTGAACAGTCATCAAGGAAGTAGGATTCAGGAGTATATTGAGCTGAGAAGCCCTCAAACAGTTTGTATTGATAGCACAAGAGCAAAAATGTTTTTATGTCACATGATTTATTTTGTTGCAATATCTTTTCTCAACAGTCTTTTCATTCGATGAGGAAATTAATGCCTTACTTCTGCAAGGTATTTTCAGCAACCAATATCACATGTCACAAGATTGTTTTCATTTTATTCTTTTCACAGTGACAAATGCATTTCTTTTTCATTGTTTTTTTTAAATTCTTAAACTAATTACTGCAGTCAGTTATTTGGCATGTTTTTTTTTTTTTTAGGTTTCTATCAGTAACAACACAAATTCACTCACACAAATTTTACCTTTATCATTTACATTGAAGTAACATTTCTCATTAATTTTAAGCACCAATTTAATTAACTGAAAGAAAGTGTTCTTTGTATATTCATTTATTATTTAACTTTGAAGAATGTGTGCAGCAGAGCTTAATCTTCTAAATTAAATTTTAATAACTTTAATCTTAATGATAAGTAGTAAAAGTACTGTTGCTTAATACATGAAGCATTACTAGGAGACTGTGGTAGTGGTGTCCGTGATGCAGAACCTGACAAACTTTGATGCACGTGCTTCCTTAAGTTTCCAGCTACTTTTAAAATTTATATTCTTTTTTACTGTCCTCTTCGTTTCTCACTCATATGACCATGCTGAATTATGTCAATTCTGTTGGCTGATTAAACCATATCACTACAGTATACCCAGAACAGTTCATCTCTTGTCTTTTTGCAGTGTCTTTCAGTATAACTGTCTCTGTGAAGAAAAGAGCCTAGCTCTGTTGCTGCTCCAGGGGGAGCAGCTTCATTCCACTCTGGGGGTGCCCGTGTGGCCTTTCAAAGGTGTTACTTGATAATGTTCGAAAAATCATGTAAAGAAAAATTATAGACAAAGAGTTTTCTCATGAAATTGTCTTCCTTGTTATTCTCAGATATTCAGTCTTCCTTCCATTTTCAGTTGTTGGAGGTTAATCATTTATTTGTTATTTAATCGTTATGCTCACCATGCCACAGTCTCTTTGACATAGGCTGACTTTATGAGGAGCATAAACCTCGAAGTAGAAAAACTCATTTTAAGAGCAACATAAGCTTCAAAGTAGAAAAACTCATTTTAAGAGGAGCATAAACCTCAAAGTAGAAAAATTCATTTTAAGAGGAGCATAAACCTCAAAGTAGAAAAACTCATTTTAAGAAGAACATAAGCTTCAAAGTAAAAAAACTCATTTTAAGAGCAACATAAGCTTCAATTCAAATGTAATATCCACCCTCATTTATGCATGCGAAAGCTGGAAAACAACTAAAGAAATAGAAAAGAAATTAGACTCTTTTGAAAACAAATGCCTAAGGAAAATACTCGGCATCAAGTGGAATGAATTCAAGAACAATGCAGAGATAAGACAGATGACTGAACAACAACCAGTCTCATGGGTGATCAGGAAAAGGAGATGGACATATGTTGGTCACTTGATGAGAAGAAATGAGCAGAGAATCCCAAAACAAGCTATCAAGTGGAACACAACAGGCCGAAGAAAAAGGGGCAGACCGCGTGAAACTCTGAAGAGGACATTATTAAGAGAGGCCAAGTTAACAGGCATAAAATCCTTTGTTGAGGTTGAAAGACTCGCCGAAGACAGGAAAAATTGGCAAACTACTTTGCGAGCCCTATGTGACGTCTAACGGCACGGGAAGGATATAAGATAAGATAAGATAAGCTTCAAAGTAGAAAAACTCATTTTAAGAGGAGCATAAACCTCGAAGTAGAAAAACTCATTTCAAGAGGAGCATAAACCTCAAAGTAGAAAAATTCATTTTAAGAGGAACATAAGCTTCAAAGTAGAAAAACTCATTTTAAGAGGAGCATAAACCTCAAAGTAGGAAAATTCATAATTCTGAATAAATTTTGGGATTAAAGCATTTAGAAGAGCATTCTGAGTGAGAGAAAGCAGTTTAAAGGGTAAAAATTGACCAGAGTATAAAGCAACTATGAAAAATAGAAATAAAAATTGCTAAAAGATGCAAATTTTTAAGGTGTATACTTTGCAGGATATTTTTGAGTAAAGCTGTGATAATGAAATTTGGCAGCTTAAATCTTTGATATTTGATAATGATAATAAACCAAAAGAATTTAAAGTGTTAATAATTAGATATTTGTTTTTTGTTTTTTTAAATAATACACCTAATTTTTTTGAAGATTTAAGAGTGAAGGATATCATATTATTTTCAAATTCTTTTGTTTATGAATAAATTAAAAATATTTTGATTTTCAACATCAACATAGAATGTACAACATTTGTATCAAATTTCACAGATGTATCATTGACAGATTTAGAAATATGCTGACACACACACTGGAATACACGTGTAAAAAAAAAAAAACACTTTTAAGGAAATTAGAAAACAATAATACAATATGACAACATATAAATGTTTACTTACATTGGTATCCTCCTGATACATAGGAGTCATCACTGACATGTTCTCTTGCTGCCTGTACAGTTTTTATCCTTTCTTCAAGTTTTTATCCTTTCTTCAAGTTTTTATCCTTTCTTCAAGTTTTTATCCTTTCTTCTATTTAATTCCTCCTGCCAGATAATATCATACACCTTTTGTCCATTTCCGAAAATGTTAGAAATGTATCTCCAAAAGTTCAGGCCAAGTAGCTCAAAAATATTCCTTCTTCTGAGTTCTCCATTGATTCATTTGAATCTCAAGTCTCACCATGTGTACAGTTTTCCAAAAGGTTGTCACTGAAAAACTCAGAAACTGGTTTTGATTATTGTTGACTCAAACTCTTGTAACTGATTTTTATTCTCTAAATGTGGGATTTTCTTTACAGGCCACATAAACACCACAGTCTTCATGTCCTTCTGTTCTGTGTTTCTATAATATCCATATGCTCTTTTTATCATGACTGATACATCTGCAACTTTCTTGTGTATGACTGCCCCATAGTGTCCTTGAGTGTGCTTCATGGTTAATTAAGAAGATCAAACTTTATGCACATCTACCTATATAACTTCTTCCATTTTCTATAAATTTCTCTTATTTGTTGTCTGACACTGTCAGTAAGTTGTTTTTCCATACATTTCTGGACATGATCACAGCATTCAAGTTTTTAAAGATTTTTTCTAGGGCATATTGGCTGTTGATGTCCTGCTACTGTTTTATAGCTTTTAGAATCTGCATCTTCTGGATGTCCAAAATAAAACAAATTATGTTTTCTCAGATCAACTAAATATTTTACAAAACCAGGCGGTTGCATTTGACTTAAATGTTCCATTGTGATTTTTCACCAGTCTCAGAATGCTTCTTGCTCCAGAGACTGAAATTATCATCTGAAAGTCTTTGCTTTGTTTTGGCACAAGCAGTACAACTACTGTTGCTCACTTGCACATCTATATGACCTGGCCTTTTTTTGGATTCACTGAGAGAACTGTAGCCACACCATTTTGGGTGGCAAGTCTCATTGCAGAGTTCCATCACATGAAACCACAACATTGTTTCCTGCAAACTCTCTTATTTCTAATGCTGCTTCTGTTTTGCACTTTGGAAATAGCTTTCTTTATGGTTTTTTTTTTCTTGCAAAATGTACTTGTTTCACTTACTAGTGGAGGTATGTTCATATTTGCTAGAAACCTTGAAGTACAGCAGTGAAAGTGAGTTGAGGTTGACATTTCTATGTTTTTCTGAATAATAGTGGCATGTCTTCAAGCTGAACACTTGTAACTGACTGTCAAGACTGAAATAATAAAAGTACTCCTCATGATTCAAAGCAAAATGGGCATGGGAATGTCTGTATCATTTCAGTCATTTTGGTTGTGTTATAAGTAACCTATACCAACTCAGACCACATACATTATCTGTTTCTTCTTTGAAATTTACAGTGATCTAGAGTTTCTAAACAGATGATGACCTAAATTTTAGAATATGACCTTGAAATGTATGTTGGTTCTCTTACAGAAGCATCATTATCATGTGCCATGCTGGGCAGCGTGTGCAGTCATACTCCTCCACAAATATTGGTCCTTGATATTTCTGAGTAACTCTGTTGCTGATTTCTTTCCATGCCACAATGTCGGGCCTTCTAAGATCTGTTCCATCAGTTGTTGTCTGCTGCTTTCAGTTTTGCTCATTGTTATGATCTTTTCCAATTTCTCTCTTCATGCCCCAAGAATAATGACTGCCTTTTCTTTATCATTATTGTTATACTATATTTTTTGTTAGCTTGTCTCAAACACTGCTCATTAGTTATCTTGATTGTCCATGTAATCCTAATTATTCTTCTCTGGAACCACATCTCTATTGCCTTCAATGCTTTACTTGTTTGTCTGCCAATAACCTATGATTCACATCGATATAGCAAAATAGGTTAACTATAGCACTGTAATACTTTCTTACTCACATTCAATGCCAATAACTTATTGCACAAGATGGTTTTAATTTTCTGAAATGCTACTTTTGCCTGGCATATTCAGCTTTTAATTTCTATGATATGTCTTCCATCAGCCACAGAAGCATGCACTTGCAAAACTTCGATACCATCTGTGGTATCTGGTTCAGAACTGGCGCTATCTTTTTTAACATACTGATTACCTTAAAACTTTCTTTTTCTCAGTCTATCCTTCCTTCTCTTAATTCCACTGTATGTTTGTTCTAGCATGCACCAGTTTTCAATAAAGAAAAGAAAGAAAAAACATTAATTTTTTTCTTACATTTCCAGCTTGAGGTTTTGTTTAGATTCATACAAATCTTATTTGGAATAAGCACCTGTTTTCACAAAACATTTGGACTTTTACAAAGTTATTTTTGGTTACACCTTTTTCATTAGCACATAAAACAGGCAGTTATTATTAGATTGTTAGAGAAGACGTGATTGCCAGTGCATGGCAGATAATGAATGAGTTTTTACAGTTGTCAGTGAAGTTGCTTTTCAAGGAATATTTCTCAACCTAAGACTTGCCTTGCCTATATGTACAAATATATGCATACATGACAATATGATGATAATGTTTTCTTTATACGGCACATAAATATTCTGCTTAAGAAGCCAACTGACTTTCAATGTCAAAGGAGTGACACAATGAAGTGTTTAGTTCAGATCAGACCTTCATTTAGTTCAGACTTCTCTCTTTACAGTCTGTTGTAGCTGTGGACTTGTTGCAGTCTGAGATTGTTTTGTAACTGTAAAGTGACTGAAAACTGAGGCTGGGGCACTGTTTTAGCTCTGTTTTTCTGAGATTATTACAAGAGAAGCTTCCATAAAACATCATCAGATTTTATTAGAAATATTAGAGTATATGTCATCAAGTTTTTATTAGAAATATTAGAGTATATGTCATGTTTTAATTGAAAAAATGTAGAATAAACATCATCAGAATTCTGTTGTATAGTGGAATATGTTAACAGAACTTAAGAAATGTTCAAATATTGTGGAAACATGCAGCTGACAGTTTGAAATACTGGAGTACCAAGTGTAGTACTCATTATTAGCTTGCATACATATACTCATTTATAACTAAATGAGAAGTGGTGTGATAAGCACATGAACTCTTCTCAACAATAACTCAGCTTTATCTGAACCACCCTCTGCTGCTATTGTTTCCAGGTACCTCAGAGTCTGAATATTTGTCTTAATATTTCTCTTGGAAGAAAATATGGCAAACCTATCACAAACAGCGAGAAATTAACAGTTAAATTAACTGCTTCATTTAGAAGGAAGAGATTCTCAAAAAAATGATATAAATTATTTTGTATTGTTTATCATTTTACTGTATCTGGTATATTTCCACAGGTCCACAGCACCACACATTTAATAATCAAGCCTTCATAAGAGTTGGTGGTAAAAAGGCTGACAATGGAAGCATTGTGCAACACTTTGTGGGTATAATTTCAGGTTGGTATTTGTGAGTCTGTAGTTTCCAGCAACTCTAAAGAGGACATTGTTAAGAGTGCCCAAATTAATAGGCATAAACTCCTTTGATGAGGTTGGAAAGCTCACTGAAAACAGGAAAACTTAGTGAACTACCAAGCGAGCCCTATGTGATGTTTAACAGCATGGGGAGGATGTGAGTTTCCAGCAGGCTGCTGTAAGAGGCTAAATGTGTCAAATGAACTATTACTGTTATATTATTATTGAACAAGTACTGTTATAATACAAATAAGCAAATACTGTCAGATTACAAATTATGAGATGCTGTTATAACTGAAAAAGGACATTCAGATTATAAATGAACTTAATTACATCCTTCCCATGCCACTAAACATCACATCGGGCTCGCATGGTAGTTCGCCAAGATTTCCTGTCTGCGGTGAGTTTTTCAATCTCATCAGAGGATGTTATGCCCACTGAACTGGCCTCTCTTAACAATGTCCTCTTTAGAGTTTCATGTGGTCGACCTCTTTTTCTACGGTCTGTTGTGCTCCACTTGATAGCTTGGTTGAGGATCCTCTGATCTTTTTCTCATCATCCATGAGACAGGTTGTTGTTTACTCATCTGTCTTATCTCTGTGTTGTTCTTGAATTCGTTCCAATTTATACCAAGTATTTTCCTTAGGCGTTTGTTTTTTAAAGAGTCTAATTTATTGTCTATTTCTTTAGTTGTTTTCCAGCTTTCACATGCATAAATGAGGGTAGAAATTACATTTGAATTGAATAATCTTAACTTGATTTTTGTGCTTATAACTTTTGAATGCCATATGTTCTCAAGATTCTTGAAGGTCAATGCTGCTTTTGCAATCTGAATTCTAACTTCCTTTCTGGTGTTACCATCCTGGTCTGTGTAGCTGCCAAGATATGCAAATTGGTTTGCTTCTTCAACAGCTGTTCCTTCTACATATATTTGTCCTTTTGTCCTTCATGGTTAATGAGAAGTTTCATTATTTTTGTTTTATCTTTGTTAATTTCAAGTACTATTTTACTGGCCATTGAAGACAGGGTACCTGTTTTTTCTTGCATTGATTTCACATTGTCACAGATAAGAGTTATGTCATCTGCAAAATCAAGATCTTCCAGTTAGGTCTCATATACACAATCAATGCCCGTTTTACCTGTGCAGCATTTTTTCATTATGAAGTCTATGGCAATTCCAAAAAGCAAGGGAGATAATATACATCCTTGCTTCATGCCTGTTTCAATCTGGAACCATTCACTCATTACCTCTTCTGTTTTGACTGCACAAATATAT
Organism: Achatina immaculata; assembly: GCA_009760885.1. Taxonomy (NCBI): domain Eukaryota; kingdom Metazoa; phylum Mollusca; class Gastropoda; order Stylommatophora; family Achatinidae; genus Lissachatina; species Lissachatina immaculata. Next base: position 27,242,283 of record CM019702.1, read on the forward strand.
CCATTACAGAGGCCTCTAATGATGTTGACAATCTTAGATGGTATTTCATATAGTCTTAAAATTCTCCACAATGAATCTCTGTGTATGCTATCAAATGCTTTTTTAACTCTTTCTGTGCCGGAGGAAGAAAAGCGGACGTATGGATGGGTACCAGACTAAAAATGCGAGTCTTGGTCTGTAAGGGGGTATAGTTGTAAAATGGAATGGAAAACAGTATTTCCATGTACTTTAGTATACTTAATATGTTTCAAAGTATAGCTGAATGAATTAAAATTTCATAAATGCAGAGTTTTTTAGGAAAAAAGAAGTCATGTGATGTTTTTAGACACTGATTGTGGCCAGCTCACCATCAGCGAGGTCTAGATCTGCACTACTTACCATTACTTACCATCTGAGATGTGTAGATCTACTTGTCGATCTCGTATTGTGATTCTGTGTTGCATTCTTGCTGACTGAATGTCTGAACTAACCTCCTAACTACTCCTAACTACTTCTCCAGTCGTCTAAATATGTTTAGATCTAATTGGAATACATTCAAGAGCAGCGGGGTGGCCATAGGCTATGTCCATACCCCTATCTACATCGTCAAAAACTGAAAAATTTCCATGCTTCTCATCCTTTTTCTCACTCGGCATCACTCATAACTAGGCACTCTTTCGCCATTTTGAAAAGTGTCACCGGAATTGCGGATGAAATATGTACAATCTAAATGTTACACCGGTTGTTTTATTGAAACAAACCAATGATCATTATAATGACCATTGGTAAGCAATGGGAAACTGGAAGCGTTATTAAAGTGTCCAAAGGCACGGAAAGAGTTAAAGTGTCTGAAGTTCAAGATTAATGGTTTTTGCTTATTAATATGATCTTCAAGTATTATTCTTAGAGTAAAGATCTGATCGAGACAGCCTCTCCCTTTTCAAAATCCTGCCTGTTCTTATCTCATTGCAGCATTCACTATATCTTTAATTCTATTCAGAATAACTTTGCAAAATAATTTTGACACAACTGATAGTAAGGTTACACCTCTCCAGTTATTGCAGTCGCAAAGGTTGCCTTTTTTGGTATTTTAACAGTGATTCCTTTTTTCCATTTAGAATGGACCTTTTGTTCTTTCAAAACTTTATTAAACATTTTTTGTAGTTGGTTCATGTTGTCACTGTTAATAGCTTTTACCATTTTGGCTGTTATTTCATCTTCACCTGCAGCTTTGTTGTTAGCCATTAGATTCACTGCTGTTTCAATTCATGCAGTGCAATTTCATCTAGGTTGACATTTAGTTGTAGGATTGGTAAGTCAGTTTCAAAGTCTATCAATTCTTTTGGGTGTGATCGATTAAGTATTTCTTGGAAGTGTTCAGCCATCTTTGCTTTTGGTCTTTACTTGATATGTTAATAGTGTGCCAGCTTTGCTAAGGATTGGTCTTTCTTTGGATTCAATAGTACCTGTAAATGAACAAGTACTGTTAAATTATAACTGAACAAGTACTGTTAGATTATAAATGAATAGGTACTGTTGTATTATAAATGAACAGTTACTGTTATACAATGTAATTATAAAGTCTTTCCCTGATTTCAAACATTTGTGGTGGTGCATCGTCTTGTTTGAAAACTACCCATGGTTGAAACTCTTTTAATTGAGGATTAATGCAGAGCTCCAACATGTACAGGTAAATGTTTGCTGAAATCCTATGATCATGATTCCCAGAGATATGTGAATTATTGATCTATACTACTTCATGAGGCTGAAGACACTGTTTGAATGTTCACATCTGCAGCCTACAAACTTTTTGCTGTTGTACAGTAGATCCAACCTATTATTTCCTGCAGCACAGTGTAACCATGTCCTTCTGACTTTGCCCTCTCAGGTTTGATTATTGCTTATCTCTCTTACTCTGCTCATATTATTGTTATAACATATTGCTTATCTCTCTTACTCTGCTCATATTATTGTTATCACATATTGCTTATCTCTCTTACTCTGCTCATATTATTGTTATAACATATTGCTTATCTCTCTTACTCTGCTCATATTATTGTTATCACATATTCACTTCATCCAGTGTCATGCCATGCTGTGTGATTTTTGTATGACACATCCTGTGGGAGGTTAAAAACAAGGGCAAGTCTTGTCCCTCCATGTGAAACATTACTATAAGGCATCTGATGTTTGTATTTGATTACATAGACTGTATTTCATATATAAATATCTGGTATTTGACATAAAGAATAAGATATTGAGCAGTTTTAGTTCAGTGACATTAATAAGATTGCATTTCAACCCCCATTTTATCTGCATAAAGAACATGTACGAGGGGTGATTGATAAGTTCTCAGAATAAGGAAGAAATACTTGAAACACACAGTTGATATTAGATGCTTTTGTAGATCAGGTTAATGTAAAATTAAACACAAAGTTTCAAGAAGTTAACTGCAACCAATTTTTTTACAGGCTACTGAAGTAGTAAGGGGTGGCAGAAATTGAGAAAATGGATAACATTTCTCATCGAGCAGTCTTTTGCTACCTCTACATCAAAGGCTTATCATCGAAGGAGATCCATGAGGAGATGGTGGAGACTCTAGGGGAGAGTACCCCTTCTTACAGCACAGTGAAGAAATTGGCAGCTCAATTCAAACATAGAAGGAAAAGTCTGGAAAATGATCCCCATCCAGGAAGACCAAGAATGGTAACCACCGATGAAGCCACCGGCAGAATCCATGACATGAAGGATCACATTGCTACTGAGTTGAGCATCTCCCAGGAACGTGTTTATGCCATTATTCACAATGATCTTCAAATGATAACGGTCTCTGATCAACGAGTCCTGAAACTTCTTGGAGCTGATCACAAATGACAGCGTCTCAACATGTCAAGAGACAATCTTTGCCATTTTTCTGCAGATCCTGAAAAGTTTCTTCAGTAATTTGTGACTATGGATGAGACTTAGGTTCATCTTTTCAACCAGAAATCAAAGAACAGTCAAAGCAGTGGAAACATCATAGATCCCTGCCTCCAGAGAAAGCAAGGGTGCTTCTGTCTGCAGGCATGGCTTCCAATCTTTTGGGATTTAGAAGGCGTGCTATTGGTAGACTATCTTCAAAAAGGCAGAATGGTTGCCAGGGTCTGTTACACTAATATTATGAAGCAAATGCGGATCAAACTGAAGGAAAAGTATCGAGGGAAATTGACGAGAGCAGTCATCTTTCATCAAGACAATGCTCCAGTTCACTAGTCAGCGGTGGCAATGGCTGCCGTTCATGAATGTGGCTTCAGCTTCTTGAATATCCTCCTTGTTCCCCAGATTTGGCCTCTTCAGACTATTACTTGTTTACCAAACTCAAAAAGGAGCTCAGTGGTCGCAAATTTGCTTCAGATGATGATGTCATTCATGCTGTAAACCACATTCTACTGGCACAAGATGCTGACTTTTACAAAGAAGGGATCTGTATGCTCCAGGATCACTGGACTAAGTGCATAAACTTCCAAGAGGACTATGTTGAGAAATAACCCAAACAAGTTGTCCACAAATAATCCATTGTACCTTACGCTGAGAACTTATCAGTCACCCCTCATACGTTGACTGACTTTTCTGGAGTTGAATCTAATGGTCTCCACATACATAGGCAAGTTATTTTAGGATTTATTGTTATGTATTAAAAACCTCATTTAAACATGAAAAAAATAAAACTAATGTACAGATTATCTTTCTATACAGGACTTGTTGTGAATGGCATTCATATTTTTGAACTGGCCAAGCAGAATGACCCACAAATAACCTTTGAGGGAAATGTTTCACTCAACATAAAAACACCGCCTGTTAGGTAATATTTATGAAAAAGAAAAACCTTTCATGTCAAGAACATGAAAACAAGTGCAGCTTTTATGTAATGAAGAGGATAATAATTAATTAACAAAGACCATGAGAAAAAAGGTGTTCCTGTTCTGTGTACAGTTAGTGTTACTCTCTGTCTTTGAGACTTGGCCAGTTAACTCTTAGCCTACAATTGTCTGTTTAAATAGCTTCTTAAAATATAAAAAATATACCACTCATATGTTTTCTTCTGTAACTGGGAGTTCATAATTTTAAACCACCATAAATGTTAAAAGTAAGTATCACATTACCTGTAATGTTTGATAAGAAAATATATCCATGTGTCACGGATGTTGTTTGGTTGGGTAAGAATTAAGAAATGGATGAAACAGAAACTGTAAGCAACTTAGATACATCTATGGAGAAAAATGAAATATATACCAAGGATGGCCAGAAGTATGAAAAAAAAGAGAAATTCTCTTAAAAGTCACCAAACACTGAAAACTAATTAAAACTGTACAGAAAATACTGCTCAAAATTGAGAAAGCAGAAGTTATTGACATTTGATATTTACTGCAAAAGTCAAAAGAGGCAACGAGAAAAATATATTAAGAGGCTGTTTAAATGACACTGGAAAAGACAGACTGCTGATTTGATTAGAAATATGAAGAAACTGAAACATGGTTGTGAATGACTATTTGGATATCATATAATAAATGAGATCATTTCTGCTTCTTTAAACTTCTCTCACTGCATACAGTATCATCATTTTATTATTGTTGTACTTTATAATCTTATTTTGCAACTGAAATTCAATAGAATAGAATAATCAAATCAGATTCAGTTACAATAAAAGAGATGGAAGGACAAAACCAAGGCAAAGATGGAGTGACAAACAGGAAGAGATATTAGTGAACCTGGAATATGTGGGCAAGTTGAAAAGTTATTGGCCTGACCAATGTCTCAGAAAATGAGCATAATTTTATCACTGTAACTGGAAGGAACGTGGTCCAGTAAAGAAAACACAAAAGAATGGATGGATTACAGCAGGCACACTAGAACTGATAAAACAACGTAGAGAAATGAAGACGCAATGGAAAGTGACAAACAGCAACAAATAGGAATATAAATCTTTAACAAAAGAAGTATGAAGAAACATAAGAAAAGACAAAAAACAATACATACAAGATTGTTGTGAAAGAATAGAAGGACATCAGAAGTGTGGAAGAGATAGTGAAATGTTTAAAGAAATGAAGACATTGACGGGAAATATCACACCTAGGCTAAATGTAATTTGTGATGAGATAGGGAAGACCTTGACATAGACAGAGGAAATTCTAGAAAGATGGAATGAATATTGCAGAGGAATATATGAAACAATTGACTGTGAAAGCAGAAATCAACAGTGTGAATTATTATTGGAGGAGAAAGAACCTGAACCGACAATAGAAGAAGTTTTATGGGCAGTAAAGAATCTGAAAAATGGTAAATCACCAGGTTATGATGAGATAAATTAAAGAATGAAGAAAGGAATGTGCAACAATCTATCATGCATTATGTAAAAAGATATGGCATTCAGGTATTTGGCCAAAAGAATGGAAAAGAACTGTATTCGTATCACTGCCAAAAAATGTAACCTGAAATTATGCACAAACTACAGAACTGTAGCCCTGATTAGTCATGCCAGCAAAATTCTGTTAAAAATCATAATGGGTGGACCTCATAAGAAAATAGAAGTCAATATGGTCCAAGCTGGTTTTAGGCAAGGAAGAGGATCAAGAGATTATATATTCAACATAAGATTAATAATAGAGAAGTGCAGAGAGTTTAATATGAATCTATATTTATCTTTTATAGACTATTCAAAGGTATTTGATTGTGTACAATACCAGAAACTTTGGGAAATAATGGAAAAATTGGGATTTCCAACACATTTGATACAATTAACATCACTGCTGTATCTAGACCAACAAGCAGCAGTAAGAATAAATAGTGAAACAACAACTTGGTTTGACATAAAACAAGGGGTCTGTCAGGGGGGTGCATATTGTTGCCTTACTTATTTAACTTGTATACTGAAAATATAATGAGAATGTTAGAGAAGATGTAGACAATGAATATTATGATGCCATAACAACTGGAGGTTATGAAATACCAGATATTAGATATGCTGATAACACAGTATTATTGTCCACAACACAAAAAGGAATAGAAAAACTAATTATGTAGTACGTAAGAACAGAGAAGAGCAAAACCTCTATCTCAATGTGATGAAAACTAAATTGATGACAACTGACAAAACAAACAAGGCAGCTGAAATATGTATCAATGAGAAAAAATTGGAAGAAGTGGAAAGTTTTGAATATCTTGGATCACTACTAACTAATAATGGAGATACAATGAGAGAAATTAAAAGGAGGACATCTGTTGGTCTTCAGAAAGTAAAACAGCTAAAGAAGCTGTGGAGAGGAACAGACAGATTTTTAAGGGCATGCATCTTTCCCATTGCAATGTATGCATTTGAGACCTGGACACTTAAAACAGCTGAGAAACATGTAAATGCCTTTGAATGTAAATGCTACAGAAGAGTTCTTCAGATATCATGGACACAAAAAAGAACAAATATATCCATACTACAAGAACTTAATATTGAATAAGGCTGGCTAGTAAAGAGGATTAAAGAGAGAAAACTTAAATATTTTGGACACATTAAACATCATGATAATTTAGAGAAGACCGTCTTTGAAGGGTACATAATGAGAAAAAGAAAGAGAGGAAGACCAAGACGAAGATGGCTGCAAGACATCATTGATAATCTGCAAATGGAGGCATCAGCAGCAGGCCATCTTGCTCACAACCTAGAGGCCTACATGAGTGCTGTTAGGGAGGCAAAGTACCGCAAGGAGCATGCAAATGAATGTTTGAATGAATGAACTGGAAGGAGTGTTATTTTGTAATTTAAAATGCCAATCTGCAGGATCATTTCAGTAATTTTTTTACTTTTTTTTCAGATTAATGACAGAACCAAGTCAGTGAAAGGTGTGGAATTTTGAAGTGTTAAACCCTGGGTCATCATAAAGTTCCCATTCCTGCAAAAGAAACTCTGAAGGAAATATTTGAGTGTATACTGCAAACACTGAGTGACAAGAGACCATCATCCTCAGCTATGATGAACTGGCATGCTAACTTTCAGTGTGGAGATTCTGAGATGAAAGATTAGCAAGAAGTGTCCGCTCTAGAAATTGTTGATTATGTTCATGACCTGATTTTAGCAGATCAATGAATTTTGGCCAAAACAATTGTTGAGACACACTAGATATCCAGGGAAAACATTGCATTTAATACTCACGAGCATTTGGGTATGTAGAAACTGTCAGCCAAATGAGCTCCTGAGTCTACTGAAATGGATGACTCTAAGTTGATTTTGCAGCATTTTGAACAATCTAGTAACAACCTTTTAAGCACCACATCACTGTTGATGAAACATAGTTATACCACCAAGATCCTGAGGCCAAACAACAGTCCTTGAAGTCGCAGTACTTGGGTTCTTCACAGCTGAAGAAATTGAAGACCCATAAGTCAGCAGGAAAGGAAGGACATGGCCTTTGTTTTTTTTTAACAAGGAAGGTATTTTAATGATTGACTACCTTCTGTAAGGTCAAACAGTTAATGCAGAATACTACTCTAACTTGCTGTGGTGATTAAAGGATGAATTAGAAGAACAATGCAGAGATAAGACAGATGAGCAAACAACAACCTGTCTCATGGGTGATCAGAAAAAGAAAATGGACATATGTAGGCCATGTGATGAAAAGAAACAATCAGAGAATACCAAAACAAGCTATCAAGTGGAACACAACAGGCTGAAGAAAAAGAGGTCGACCACGTGAAACTCTAAAGAGGACATTGTTAAGAGAAGTCGGTTTAGTGGGCATAACATCCTTTGATGAAGTTGAAAGACTAGCCAAGAACAGGAAAACTTGGCAAACAACTATGCGAGCCTTATGTGATGTTTAACAGCACAGGAAGGATGTAAGATGTAAAAGAAAAACAGTGAGGGAGGCTGCAGAAAGATGTTCTCTTTTCACAAGACAAAGTGCCTGCTCACAAGACGTTGGATGTTTTTGAAGAATTTGGATCTTGGTCCATCTGACTATTTCTTGTTTCCCAACCTTAAAAAGTGTTTGAAAAGGAGAAAATTGCCAAATGATAACAGTAATAGAGCAGTATTTCAGTGACTAGATTTCACAATTTTTTTGGAAGGGTTAAAGAAACTTAAGAAATAAGACATGCAAGTTTCATAGCTCTAAGTAATTTCTTTCTTGACCAGACATAACTTTTCATTACCCGCTTATAAATAACTGGAAACAGAAAATCAAGAAGAGAGATGAAATTCAGAGAAATCAACAAATGTTCTATTGAATGTTATGGATGTTAATATCATCATTATTATAGTCTTACATATTTGAGGTTATATTAGAATTTATATTTGTAGACTTATCAGACCATTTTTTTTAGATTCACATGAGTTTAATGAGGAAATATATTATTTTAATCACTCTGACCTATTTTGTACTACAGGCCTAAAGTTACAGGAAAGGAGGAATTGAGAGAAATGCAGTCTACTCAAGGGGTAAGTAACTCTCTTTACGACAATCACTTCAATACATAAATTGTTACTGTGCTGTGTTAAATAAATATAAAATAGTACCCACAATGTCTGATAAACAGTAGATCACTCTTTACTTTTTAAACATTCTTAATCATCCTGTGTGCCCTTCAAAGGTTGGCTGCAATGACCCTTCAACTTACTCTGTCACTAGACCTAGCTAAATCTAATCCATCTCCTCATGTTGTCCACCCATCTGTATCATTGTCCTCTTCATGTTGTCCACCCATCTGTATCATTGTCCTCCTCAAGTATGGTTTTCATTATTAAAAATAATAAAAACCATTTTCTTTGAAAATGATTTTCATTATTTTTAATAGTTCTTGATATGACGTAAATTTTTTAAACTTTCTGGTTTTGTGTTTCTCTTTCAGTTTCAGTTGATTTAGTGCTTCCTTGTTTCAGTATGAAAGATGACAGAAATAATATGAAATTTAACATGCAACAAAAATAGATGGCAATCATCAGTATAGCAACATTTTTTTAAATTATGGAAATATGAAACAAAAAATATGAAAAATGTATGACTTTCCAGGAATGTAAAGTATCTTCTTACCTCTTACATCCTTCCCATGCTATTAAACAACACATAGGGCTCACATGGTAGTTTGCCAAGTTTTCCTGTTTTCAGCAAGCTTTTCAATCTCATCAAGGGATTTTATGCCTACTAATTTGGCAGAATGTCAGACAGGCCTGCATGCCCAATTCTTAACCCATTTGAAATAAAGATCAGTTAATCAATCAATCAATCTCTTAACAGTGTCCTCTTCAGAGTTTCAAGTGGTCGACCTCTTTTTCTTCTGCCTGTTGTGTTCCATTTAATAGCTTATTTTAGGATTCTCTGTTTCTTTTCATCATGTAACTGACATGTGTCCATCTTCTTTTTCTGATCACCCATGAGACAGGTTGTTGTTTGCTCATCTACCTTATCTCTGCATTGTTCTTCAGTTCATTCCACTTTATACCGAATATTTTCCTTAGGCATTTGTTTTCAAAAGAGTTTAATTTCTTGTGTGTTTCTTTAGTTGTTTTCCAGTTTTTGCTTGCATAAATGAGGGTGGATATTACATTTGAATTAAATAATCTTAACTTGGTTTTTGTGCCTATAATTTTACAGGACTATATCTTATCAAGATGTTTTTTCCTTGTTAATTTCAAGTCTATTTTGCTAGTCAGTGAAGATAGGTCATCTGTTTTTTCTTGCATGGAATTCATGTGTCACTGATATGAGTTATGTCATCTGCAAAATCAGTATATTCTAGTTGGGTCCCATGCATCCAATCAGTGGCTGTTTTACCTGTGCAGCATATTTTCATTATGAAGCCTCTGGCAATTCCAAAAAAAAAAAAAGCAAAAGAGATAGTATACATCCTTGTTTCATGCCTGTTTCAGTCTGGAACTATTCTCTCATTCCTTCTTCTGTGTTGACTGCACAAACATATGATGTTGACAATTTTAGATGGTATTCCAATTTTAGATGGTATTCCATATAATGTAAAGTATGGTGCTGCTAATTTTCAGTTAATATTACTGATTAATATGAATGTGATATTCTGACCTGATAGGGAAAGATCACAAGAAGAAAACTGAGAACCACATGGTTACATGATGAATTTAAAAATTTTTCCTGGACAAATGTAATTTAAATGTGGTATTCTAATCATTTTTTTTTTAAAGTGTAGAAGTTTTGCTAGGACTTGATGTCCTCACTTGAGGACAACAGTTTAAAGTTCAACAAAAATAAATGAAAACCAACTGATATTACAAATGAACAGAACATACCAATTCACATTTCATTCTATATTTACTGTTTGAATTGCTTGAAATAACAAAATGTATACATTTTTCATGTTATTTTACATTTTAAAATATTTGTAAAGTTAATTTTGGCATTTGAAGTAAGCACAAAATAAAGTTGTCATAAACTTGAGTCCACACTTTAAAAAGCTACAAAACAGATTCTGTCACTCTGAAGACACACAAAAAATATTGCAGTGCGTGCACTGTCTTACTCTGCAGTGCACTGGACTTTTTAAAGTTACCATTTCATATGAAATTGCCATAGACTTCATAATGAAAAAATTCTGCACATTGATTGGGTACATGAGACCCAACTAGAAGATCCTGATTTTGCAGATGACATAACTCTTATCAGTGACAATGTGAAATCAATGCAAGAAAAAACAGGTACACTGTCTTCAATGGCTAGTAAAATAGGACTTGAAGTTAACAAAGATAATGAAACTTCTCAATAACCACGAAGGACAAATATATGTAGAAGGAGCAGCTGTTGAAGAAGTAAACCAATTTGCATATCTTGGTAGCTACATAGACCAGGATGGTGACACCAGAAAGGAAGTTAGAATTTGAATTACAAAAGCAGCTTTGACCTTCAAGAATCTTGAGAACATATGACATTCAAAAGCTATAAGTACAAAAACCAAGTTAAGATTATTTAATTCAAATGTAATATCTACCCTTATTTATGTATGTGAAAGCTGGAAAACAACTAAAGAAATAGACAAGAAATTAGACTCTTTCAAAAACAAATGCCTAACAAAAGTACTTGGTATAAAGTGGAATGAATTCAAGAACAACACAGAGATAAGAAAGATGAGGAAACAACAACCTGTCTCATGGGTGATCAGAAAAAGAAGATGGACATATGTCAGTCATGTGATGAGAAGAAACAATCAGAGGGTTCCCAAATAAGTTATCAAGTGGAACACAACAGGCCGAAGAAAAAGAGGTCGACCACGTGAAACTCTAAAGAGGACAATGTCAAGAGAAACCAGTTCAGTGGACATAACATCCCTTGATGAGATTGAAAAACTCACCGTGAACAGGAAATCTTGGCAAACTACCATGCAGGCCCTATGTGACATTAGTGGCATGGGAAGGATGTAAGAAGATTTCAGGCAGCTGTTTTGCAGCAGTTGTGTGAGCAGACAAAGGAGGTACCAGTGTTACTTCACTCTGTTTTCTGGCTGGCTCTTGCTCATTGTCTTCTACAGAGATATAGCCCAAATCTTTGACCTTCTTTTTACTCATAAAACATTGGGCAACAGCTAGATGAAAGTACAAAAACTGGAGTATTTTGGTGGGTTTTTTTTCAATGACGTCAGAATGATAAAGAATGTGTGAATTGACCAGTACATTATCATGTGAATTGTCCATCTCTTAGTTCTAACATTTAGTCTATTGAAGGACATCACTTTGTTTGTTAGGTCAGCACCACCCATTTTTGAGTTGTACTCATTTATAACAGAAGGATGCTTGACAGTTACATATTTTTTTGCATATTTTTGACTACCGATGACATATGTCCTTTGGAATTTCAGTGTGTAACAGTTAATGCCATGTATGTAAAGCTGGTACAGATAACTATATGCCATTCATCAGTATCACAGTCTGTCGATGTCTGATATAAGAACTTGTCTGCTGCAGAAAGTTCTATATTGTGCAGCCATTGCTCAGTGTAATTGGTGACTTTATCATCTTGATCATTGTCACCGGAATCTGATGACTCAGACACTGGCAAATAATCAGTGGCTTCATCACTGTCATTATAATCTGATCCTGCTTCATCATCTGACAGATCCTGGAGATATGAATTGTTGCTCACTTCAATTGCTTGCAGTACTTGGTTATTTTTGTGAGCTATAGAATACATTTTTAAAGCATTTAATACGATACTACATAGCTTATTACTTCATAGGAAATAAAAAAGAAATATTACATAACTGTAGATAATTACACAAAAAAAATCCTAAAAACACACAACTAAAATCGTACATGAAGTTATCGAAAATAGGCCACTGAAATTTGTATGTGTTAACACTGAACCACTGTCCTCATACAGGTACATCAACTTTGCCAAAATATTTTCCTTTATATTTCCACATTTATAGTCTTAAATATATCAGTTTATTAAACTACAATCTCTGCTGGTTACAATACAGCAACTAAGCAGTTATAAAACTATGTTCCTAATGGAAAAAAAAATGTCCTTACCAGATGGGGTGCTGTTGAGAGTTTTCATTGTATATATTAGCCATGGTGAACATATATAATGTGACTGAAGTGGAAACTGTGGCTATATTTAGAAAGTACAGGAAGTACTCATTTGAGTACAGCTGTCAAAAGTTAAGAAAATTTTTATAGATGGGAAATATAAGGAAAAAAAACCAATGTCCTCATATGAGGACACAGGCACTCAGGAGAGTAGATCATTCTCCCCTTCCTTTTCCTTCAGCTCTGGAGCAATATAAAGCACAGTTAAATCTCTTTCTTTCAGCCTTGTCCTGGATTACCCATCTCATTACATGCCAGTTTTATTCTTCATCTATTTTTTTTTTCATGTCTGCCTGTCTGAGCTTCTCATTTTTTTTTTCATTTCTACCACCATTTTTTCTATTTCTACTAATCAGAGTTTACCTGGATTGTTTATATATTCCATATTAAAGAAATTCTTGGTGCCTTTTCTTCTGCATTTTTATTGTTTGGCAGAGATTTTTTTCCATCTCCTACCTCTAAGTTCATTTTTTTATTTGATTAATTTTAGTTATTTAATTAATTTTTTAGATTTCTTGCTATCAGCTCCCATTGGATTTGGAGGATTGCTTTTAAGCATTTATTTTAATGACTGTAAAATGAAGAATACCTTTCATGTTTTAAGTCATATGAGAGTAGCTATCTGACATTTAGATCTCTAAAAGTTTAACACATTCTTTTACATTGTAATGAATTGTATTTTTTTTTAAACATTTTGAATTCAGCTGCTCATTTCCTTTGCTTTCATTTTTTTTCTATTTTCTTGACATTTATTATTACGATTTTTCTTCTGTTAGCATGACTCTTTAAGCTCATTGGTGTGATTTTTTAGTTTAGTTTATCTGCCTTCTTTATGAGATTTTTTTTAAAATGTGTCCCAGTAGTGTGATATCATCTACAGTATTATTGTGATATCATGTACAAAAGTTTCTAATCTTTTCAAGAGGTCCCAAAGCTCTAATTCTTTTTTCTTAGTTCCATTTATTCAACTGATTTGTGTAACCAAAAGAGAGCAGAAAAGATATTAGCCTTGTCAAACTCCTGACTTCATGTGAAAGCAAATCCCACTGTGCCCTTCATGGTTCAATAATCAATGATGCAGATATAATAGACCTTTGTGCTGGTGTGTTGTTTATAATTTGGTCCAGCTGCAACTTATTATAAACAGTGTCATCTCGTTTGACATTTTGGTGCTGCAATGTGGAAGTTGTCAAGGGTGTGTATGTGTATTTTTGTGTGTATGTGTATGTATGAGTGAGTACATGTGTGTGTGTTTTTTAATACTATATTACTGATTCAGTGTAAAATCTGTATTTAGTTGCATATTACATCATAACAAAATGAGGTCATTACTCTGCTTTCTTTCTTGAACTGAAATAAAATGCTACAGAAGAAAGTGTGAACTGGAGAAGCTGCACACTGCTTCATAATAATTATTTTTTTTACTCTAGTCTGCAATATATTTCTAGCCATAAATTTCAGGTTTAAGAGCTACAAAGAACTGTGCTGCTTTCATGAAATGAACATAGATAAAAATACATTACTGTCAGAGTAGAAAAATACAGACTCACATATGAAAGCCAGATTTTTATAATAGGTCAGCTGAGGCACATTAATTTATCCATGTTGTTTTGTCTTTGTAAGTTTATGCTTCTGTACTTGTTTAGTCAGTCTCTTCCAGAGGCACAAAAGAGTATCTGTCAGAATGCTGAAAATAACATAAAAAGATAAACTATTATTGCAAATTCTGAAATACTTGTTAAAAAAATATTCAATGCAAGAACTATGACCAAGTTCAGAAAAATGTTTTGTATTGATGGACACAGAAAATTTGTAGCATTATAAGTTTCTCTCAGAAATATTATTGGATAATTCTTGCTTAAAATGAATATAAATTTTTCTTTTGTAAATCTATTGCCTAAAAATTTTTACGCATTTATAAAACCCAATTTTGATTTTTCCACGCAGAAAACTTTTTTCACACAAGCTGTGTGTATTCAGAAAAAATTTGTCACATATTCTGTATAATAAATGCATTATTGATAATCTAGTTGCCATATTTGGAAAAGGCTGGCTCATAAAACACAGACCTGCCATTGTCTGATATTATCTATAGATCCTCTGCAGTTGACCTCATCATGTATCATTTTCTATGCACCATAGAAAATAGTTCTGTTGTTTGGAAGGGTAGAAATATTCATAAGACTTTCTTTTTTTTTTCAAATGTTATCTTTGTTTAATAAAGTTGTAAACAGAGCAGGTGCAGTAACATTTTATCTGCACATATCAGTTCATATTAGCCATATTAAACTGCTTATGAATGTCTGTAAAAAAATTAAATAAATAGATAGAAATTCATTTATTTGTTGTGATCATGTTCATAAGATATTATCATGATTATTTAGTTCATAAGATATGTTTTGTATTACTGGACACAGAAAATTTTCACCATGATACGTTTCTTTCTACAAATTTCTGGATAATTTTAGCATAAAATCATAAGTCAACATACACAGGTCAGCATTATCTTGATAACAAACTGCTATGGCATCAAATACAGGCACACAAATTATAAGTCATATTGCATGTACTATCACATCAAAAGCTTTGGGTGGGAGCATTTTTACTTTTCTTATGAAAATATATGAATAAAAATATTTTAATTCACACCACCATGTTAAAACATTTGATTAAGACACCTTACATTTCTGGATCTCATATATAACTGAGACTTTATCATATGTATAAAGTATTTATCATTTAAATCTAATTATGAGCAAAATTGTTATCTAGCATTTTATTTTCTCCAGATGTTTATTTTTTACACTCATTTTTTTTATTATTATTTTAAAATGTAGTCATTTGTGAACTACATTCCCTGCACTTATATTCATTTTGCTAGCGCTTTTAAAATAATTTAGACCAGCATGTTTTATGATTTTTTTTCTTTTTCATTTGCCTTAGTTGCTTCCTTTTTTTTTTTTAAATTTGTCCACATTTGTGCATTTCAGTGTTCTCAGCAGATTTTTAATAATTCAAAACCCACCTTTTTTCTATGCCAGCAGTTAATTGGCTATTTTTAAATTTATTAACATTTATTTTAATAGTTATTTTTGCTGATTTATTTATCACATTCTAATATTTATTGTTTTCTCAAAGTATCACAGAAATATAAATGGGAAAATATGGAAATCTGTTACCCATTGATGGCATGTTTTAAGTGGCTTTTATTTTAAGTAAAAATTGATTTTTTTTTCATAAAAAATACGGAATTTTGACTGGCAGGTCTGTGCCACAAAGATACTGTCTTGACAAATTCTCAGAATATTTTTCTAATGTTTTTATTGCTGGAGCATTCCACATTTTTTCTCTCTCTCTTATTTACATTTCTACAATCTGTTTCATTCTATACTGCAATAAAATTACTAGCTATACCCAGAGATAATGATTTGGCATGGTGTATTTCTAATTTTAGTTCAAGATCTTGAAGTTATAAACTTTCTGTGCCCATAGACAAACCAGGACATTTTTTTCAAGTCAGAAAATTAGAAAAATCTGTGTTTCTTTTTTTTTTTTTTTAAACTGCTTTGTAAACATTTGTACCTTCATTTTAATGGCAAACATCAGAATTGTTTTTGAAGGCACACAGAATCACAATAGAATGCTCCTGTGCTTTCAAAAGATCACTAGATAGTAGACAAGAGCATTTTTGTTTGCATTTTGGGACAGCCAATGTGACACTGATATTTTATGTTTAGAGTAAAAATAGGGAATATTTTTTACTTAAATTTGAACATTAATGTATTTTATTTTGAACAAAAATTTCATGTATATGGTTTTATAGAATATAAGTGTACAGGATCATGATGATACAGACTGTATTACACATGTCACCATAGTAATAATCTGTATCAGCTTGAATGTACATTCATTCATTCATTTATTAGCATGTTCCATACGAAGTTTGTCTTGAAGGCCTCTCAGTTGTAAACAAGATGCCCTGCTGCTGAATTATCCATTTGTAAATCATCAACAATGTCTTGTTGCCCTCTTTGCCTTGGTCTTCCTCTCTTTCTTTTTCCCATTATGTACTCTTCCAAACTGTCTTCTCCAAACTCTCATGATGTTTAATATGTCTGAAATACTAAGTTTTTCTGTTTGATCTTCTTTACTAACTAGCCTTCTTCAATATTAAATTCCTTTAGTATGAATATATTTGATTTTTTTTTTTTTTTGCATCTATGATATTTGAAGGACTCTTTACATTCAAAGGCATTTATGTGTTTCTCAGCTGTTTTGTTAAGTGTCCAGGTATCACAGACATATGTTGCGATGGTAAAAATGCATGCCCTTAAAAATCTAATTTTTATAGTTCTGTCTATCCCTCTCCACACCCTCTTTATTTGGTTTAGGATCTGAAGAGCAATAGATGTCCTCCTTTTAATCTTCCTCATTGTATCTCCATTATCAGTTAGTAATGATTCAAAATATTTAAAACTCTCCACTACTTCCAGTTTCTCCTCATTTATATTTATTTCATTTGTCATGTTTATTTTGTTAGTTGTCATCAGTTTAGTTTACTTTGCGTTGAGATTAAGGATTTGCTCTTCACTATTCTTATGGACTGACACAATTTGAGTAAACAATAATATCACCAAACATCAGCATATTCATTTCATATACATCGCATAAATAAACAGTTCACAAATGTGTACCAGTAGTTAGTTTATGAGAACAAATACTGTAATACCAGGCCATACTGACTAGTATAGTATTATTGTGAGCATGGTATAAATCAGACATTATCACAACATGCAATGCTAGCTATCTACTTTAAGTCAACTTACACAGGTCAACATTAGTTTGATAACAAAATTGTTACAACATCATATACAGGGACACAAATAACAGTCATGTCATTCACCTTACATCTTTTCTATCAACTATTTTTTTTTGGGGAATGTATGTTTTTTTTTAAACAATAGACTTTAACCATTCTAAATTTCACAATTTTTTTCAAGCTACAAAAGGGAAAAAGGATGAAGCCAACCATGGCCAGAAATTTGCAAGTGAGTGCTGGAACATTCACACTGGACTGGAAAACGCCAGTATTTACAATTGATCAGTTTGGACTTGAAGCTGAAGCAAGAGTGAGAACAAGACGAAACCACCATAATAAACTAAATGCCAATGTCATTCATGAAAGCAACCTTGTACCAGAAGAACACTGGAGGAACTATGTAGATCCAGAACTTGATATAAGTGGGCATAAGGCAACAACTGTATCAAAGGATGCTTATATACATCCATCAGACTATGAGGATGGGAAAAGTAACAAAGTACATACTGGTCCAGCTTTCATGGATAACCAGGTCAAGCAGTTTTGGTCTGAATATGCAGATATATACACAAGCAGACAGAAAGGAGTCAAGAATGTGTATAATCATACAGCTCATATAAATGACATTGAGAACAGCATAACTGAAGAGCATATTGATGACACTGACTATGATTATGATGAATATGACAGAGAAACAGAACAACCAAAATCCACAACACCAAAACCACGGTGTGAATACTCTGGACCTGAAAAATTAAAGGCTGAACCACATGATGAAATAAGTGATACTGCAGAAACAGAAAATAATTTTGGGAAGCATGAATCAGAGAAGGGAGGGTATGAGAACAGTGAGGATTACAGCATCTTTGATGTGGCACATCCAGATTATGACCATGGGAATTTGGAGGAGCTGTATGGAAGCAGTGAAAACAGTGTTAATCATGGGCAGCATGATTCTGATGAGATGCAGGAGGCAATTGAAATAGCCACTGAGTTTATGAAAAATCATCAAGAGAGTCATAAAAACAAAGATGATAGTGATGATGATGAAGATCTTAATGAGGTTAAAGAAGAAGGAAGTGGCTATTACCCATCCAAAACTAGCAGCCTGGTTTTAACAAATATGTCCGAATGGTCAGCTCTTGGACAAACTAGTCATAATCAAGGGGAGATGACCACAACCACTACTCTGCCATATCTGGTGATGACTCATCTTACCCACAGCATGTTCCACACAACAACTGGCAACATTAGAGACTTGGAGTGGGAATACATCCGATCGGTACATTTCGCATGGATTTTTTTTAAAACTTTTATGAAATCGTATATTTTGTAGCAGAAAGAATTTGTGCTGGTTTACTTTCAGTTGAGTTTATCTTATTTAGCTTATTTGCCATTAGCTGTGGTTTCCTTAATTTTCCCATTCTTATTTTTTTTAATGCATCTTGGCTGCGTTCTGTCTAGTCAATGAATTTTTTTACATTGTGAGTCCAAGTATTTTTGGAGGTGTTATTTCAAAATTTTGTAATAATAATTCAGTTGAATTCAAGAGCTGTGGCATACCATTTTGCTAGTTTCTTTTTGTCTGCATGGCTAATGCCAGTAGTTGATTGTTTTGTGAACAAATCAAGATGCAGCTGCTGTATAGAATAAGCAATGTATATTGTGAACATTTTCCTTTACTTTAGGTTCATTTAGCAGCATTTGATAGCATGATTAATGATGTTTTACCACTGATTTTAAGGGTTGATTTCTCTGTTGAAATTTTTTTTTTTGTGCATTTTTGTCATAAAATGTAGTATTTTGTTCATAAAATGATCCACATACAGCCACATCATTTCTGGTTAGCAGAATTGGTGAAGTAATTATAAAATTCTCAAATCAAGTAAGGGGAAACTACTGCATTTGAAAACAAAGAAGAGGTTTGAATGGAAGTTTTGATAGATGTAACAATGGACATCAGTAACAGCTTGTTTTTAGTTGGCTTACAGGTAGTCATGGGGAAGAGGAAATGCTTTGAGAGGAAGTGCATCTTCAAATTATTTATACTGTGTAGCTGTAGTTGGCATGGAAGTTGTGTGACTGACCTAACAAATGTGGCAATGCCCTGATAGATTTCTGTGATCAGAATTAGGTAGACTTAGGTAATAATGCATCTGCTGTAAGTCAAGTTTTTTAGAAGATGTATTGGTTTATGGAACGTGAGAGAGAATTTTAATTATTACTAACAATATATAGACATCCACACTAATGTTTTCTAAAATTTTCACTTTACATCTGATTTGCAAAAGAATAAGATCTTAGGTATTATTTTATGTCAGATTTTTATTTTGTTGCACTTTTATGAATTAGTATGATTTATTATATAAAAAAAGTTGTTAAAATTGCTGTTAAAATGAGAAAAGGCGTCTTGTACTTTATGTTACTGCATGATAAGTCATTGTAATCTGAGTTTCCTCTGATCAATGCATCATTACATCTGGATTTTTATTTTGTTAGTACAGAACTGGCATGTTCACATTTGTGTAAATTAAATTCTAAACCAAGTTTTGAACTGATGACAATGGTTAAAGCAGAATAATTGGGGCATTGCACGATAAGACACAAAATTTGTAACAAATTTGGACTACATATTTTAAGAACAATAATATTAAAATTATGTTATTTGGTCATGCTTGAGCTGACATGTCTGTCCACAATGAAAATCTTGTTTTTTTTTTTTACCTTTATTAGACATTATTTATTTGATATTAATTTTGATCAGACTGTATTCCTTTCCTGTGGCTAACTTCTTCAGTTGCTTTTTTTTTGTTGTTGTTGTTCAGGCTTTTTTTCTGCCAGTCTTTTCTGTTCTATCATTGGATATTAATAAAGGATAGTTTATTTAGAAGAATATAATAATCGGTAATTGGAAACAATGAGGCTTATTCGCAATGAAGTTCAAAAATAAAGAAGGTTGAATTGACCTAAATTAAAATTGTATATAGACTGCACAGACATGAGAGTAACCAAATTTGCAAGAAAACTTTCTGAAAAATGAATGCCAGACCTCCTTATGACAAGCAGTAGTCTAGTCATGAGAGGACAGTGAACTTGCTGCTTGGCTCAGAAGTTTCTCTATAAATGCTTTTTTTGTCTGCAGATTTTTTTAAAGCTACTACTACTAATTCTTTTAGTAAATGTTTTACAGAGAAAAAAAAAGAGATTTTGTGATATTTGTTAATGCAGGGAATGCTCAGTTAAGTTTTTATAGCAAATGAAAGTAACTGCTAGAAACTGTTAAGTACATATATCTCTGTATACTGTGTACACATATGTACAACCAATTACTGCAGAAAATTTATTTCATCTTCTACAGTTATGCAAATTTGTTAAATTTTCTTTGTGCTTGTATGCAAGATTTAAATATCAGTAGAGCTTTACTCATAACTTTTAATAAATATTTACATTTAATTTTTTAAATAACAAGTAAGATTTCCCTGGTCTAAGTATATTGTTTGTTGGAATGCATTCTGCTTAAAAGATATATTTTAAGTCCCAGAATGCATCTTTAAGTTTTC
The DNA here is from genome assembly GCA_009760885.1 of Achatina immaculata. Classification (NCBI taxonomy): domain Eukaryota; kingdom Metazoa; phylum Mollusca; class Gastropoda; order Stylommatophora; family Achatinidae; genus Lissachatina; species Lissachatina immaculata. Next base: position 27,263,215 of record CM019702.1, read on the forward strand.
AAGATGGCAGCTTTTCTATGCAGAATATTGTACTGTACTCCCAAAATTCTTTGCATGCATAACTGTTATTTTTTAGAGTTAGTTTAATTAATTTTCTGCAGCTATTTGTGAAACTGTCATTCATATGTATTTCTGCACTGAATATAAATTTTAATTTTATTTATACATTATTTGAGATTCCTTCATCTGATCATTTTCTTTATTTCCTTTGTGATTTACGAAAAAAACAAAAATATTTTTTAAAGCTGTGTAATATTTTGAATTCAGTAAGACTAATCCATAGCTGCATTACATATTACTAAGAGATACCTGAGTGTCGTTTTTATTTTCACAGCATACAACATCGAAAGAAGGAGTGACAGATGATATCATTATTGCTGGACCTGGATCAGGTTGTCGGTATGATGATGAGGAGGACTGCTCAGAGATCAGTTCTGGAACTGAAGAGATCATTACAGCAGTTGTCATCAGTAAGAAAACCACGCCACCACTCACGACAAGCACAAGGTGAGTGATGCAGGAGTTACATGGAAGGGTTAATCATTAAGTTTCGTGTCTCAGATCAAATATCATTTTTAATGGTTGCACTTTAGACACACCAGGGTTGCCTTTTGGGAATGGCAGTGTGCCTTCTCAGCTCAGACATCGAAACTGGGCCTTGGCACCCAGGCAACCCTGCTGTACAAGTGGGACCTCTGCACATTGTGATGATGAGAACGAATGCTAGGGCTGCTGTGGAAGATGGTACCTAAGTCAAGATCTTCCTTGATGGATCAGTCTGTGTACAGGCACTGTATGTCTTTGCCTACATCAGTAACTGTACATTGAGGGATATATTAAGGCAGAGCTTATAGATTTGTCCAGAGCACAACTACTATTATCATAAAACTAAACTACACTTTAGACTGCAATTTTTTTATGTCTTATCTGCTCTAAACTTTTAATAAACGAAAATTCTGAGGCATTTAAAATATGAATAACCCAATAAAATTTACGTAGAGAGGCACTAAAATAAAAACTAAAGAAAAAAAAAACAATACCATTAAAATATTGTGGCCGTATCAAGAGACATGATAACGTACCTAAAACTATACTTGAGAAGAAAGCTGATGGGAAAAAAAATGTGAGGGAGTCGAACTGATACAAATGGGTGAATATAATCAAATGATGTATGGGATTAAATTTGGTGGTGAATATGATCAAGTGATGTTCAAGACTTAATTTGGTGGGTGAATACAATCAAATGATTATGAGACTACAATTTGTGGAAGAATATCATCAAGTGATGTATTGAACTAAATTTGGTGGGTGATTATGATCAAGTGATGAATGGGACTGAATTTGGTGGGTTAATATGATACCACTTTATCAAGAGATGGAGCAAGCTGCTGATCTTGATCCATTGCAGCAAGACTTGCAATTAATGACATTGATGATGTGATGGTAATAGCTGTGCAGGTGGTAATTATTGTGGTGGTGTTGATAACAACTTTAAATATCATACCTAGCTGAATAACCATTCCTTGACCAGTGAAGAAAAATATTAAAGAAGTATATATTATCTAAATGAGACTGTCAGTCTTATCTCATACTGAAAAAATACCACTAAATGTATCTTCATTACTTAGAGTATTTTCATGAGTTAAGGCTCCATATCATGGACAATAGGCAAGTCTGCACAAAAATCATTGGAAGCAGCAGAAATGTGGTTTATTAGAAGAATGTTGCGAATCCCCTGGACAGCAAAAATAACTAATGAAGAATGTATGAGAAGAGCTGGAAAGACAAAAAAACCTTGTCAAAAAGATAAGAGAGAGACAATGTACTTTCATAGGACATGCAATGAGAAGAGGGGGCATTGAAAATATTATAACAACAGGAAAAATAGAAGGAAGAAAATCAAGGGGAAGATCAAGAGAAATGATACTGGACAGTCTGACGAGATGGTGTGAGAGGAAATCACCAACTGAACTGATGGCCCGCGTGAAGGATCATGTACTCTGGAGAAGCTTAATAGCCAACACCAGTCGGCACAGCACCTGATGATGATGATGAAGGCTCCATAATATGAAAAGGTGCCAGAATCATGTTCCACACTTTGAAATCTTGTCACAGATTAACATACTGAGTCACCACAAGCTGACAGATTTATCATCTGAGAATGGCTGATTGTTATATACATATTTTAAGGAAAGCTTGAGCTAAAAGTTGCCAGGAATTGCACAGTGGGCATACTTTTATGAGAACTTCCATCACTGCAAACTTGATGCAACTGGCAAGTGATGCCACATCGAAAATTTTGGAAGATAAGGCCTCAGATCAGTATGATAGTAAACATGTAAGAAATCTAACATCTGGCCAAGAAATATGCTGCAGTGCAGCAACCTAACGTACCTGTAGTTATAAAAAATATGATAATAGCTTGTTGGATGTCATAAATACAATCACTTGTTTAAAAAAAAAAAAATGAACAGCTTTAGCAGCCACAGAACAGGACTCAACAAGTATGTATGCAAAGTTCAAGCTTGGTCGCTCAGCCCTATATACATGTTCACAGGCACCTCAAGCTATGAAATACATCTCCAAAAATGATAAACAATGAAACACCAAGACACACCTACCAGCCCACTGAAATGATACAGAAACTGAACTCTGTGATTTTATGTGGGAACTACAAAGAATAGTCCAATTTATCCAAGAGATTGAACTGACTATAAATGCACATGAAGAAGACAACAAAGAACAAGAAGAAAATTTGTAGTGGACTGGTAGTTTCTTAACTTTTAAGAACAGATCTAAGAAAATGACTTATTAGAAAGCTCCAGTACAACTCTGTGTCATTGGTAGTGGATTCTTTGGTCATTACTTCACTTAAACATGCTAAACTGCTAGGTTATTTTTTTTCCACCTGTGAAGGCCTGAGATGATAGCGGCTAAACCACATTCTGACAAGATGGCCAATCTTACTTCTGTGTTATAAATGGAAGATCACATTCACATTCAAATTACATATGCTATTATGATCACACATTAAATTTCACATGTCATTGCTTATTTTTGTACATAAATTTTCCCAGCTATCTCTTTTCACATAATATGACCTTCCCTTCAGGATTTGTGGTTGAGAATTCTAAAGAAATGGATGGAAATTAGATACTACTAGTAAATACAGAGATCAATTTTTGAAAGTTGTATTCACTGATGAAACTTTCAAACCTTGATAATTGATGATGGTAAAGCACAGAGTGCTGCACATCATATTTTCTATATGTTTTCAGATCTCTGCCTTTGTGTACTGGCCCAGAATGTGTGACCTCTTCAAAGCTCAGTCCTCCGCCATCTGGTTCTCCTCCAACCCCGTCTTACCCTGAAACAGGAAATATCAGTCAAGAATCCAAGCATAATGATACAAGTATTAAAAATGGCTTTAGCACTGATGAAAGCACAGCACAGCCGCACAAAGATAAGAGCACTGAGAAAGGAATTAACTTGGGTATGTTAGTACTCAAGGAAGTCTTGAAATACATGTCTGTTGATGTCTGCTGTTAGTATGAAATACATGATTACATTTAACCTTTGTGAACATTTTAACATTACATTATTTTGATCTAAGGCCCAACAGGAAGATAGGTAATGCCTGAAAAACTAGATTTATGAATCATAAATGTTAAATAAGATTTTTAAGGGCATTCATCTTTACCATCACAACATATCTCTGTGAGACCTGGACACTTAACAAAAACAGCTGAGAAACACATAAAATTCCTTTGAAAGTAAATGCTACAGAAGAGTTCTTCAGATATCATGGACACAAAAAAGGACAAATATATCCCTACTACAAGAACTTAATATTGAAGAAGGCTGGCTAGTAAAGAAGATTAAAGAGAGAAAACTTAAATATTTTGGACACATTAAACATCATGATAATTTACAGAAGATTGTCTTGGAAGGGTACATAATGGGAAAAAGAAAAAGAGGAAGACCAAGGTGAAGATGGCTGCAAGACATCGTTGATAATCTGCAAATGGATGCATGAGCAGCAGGGCATCTTGCTTACAACCGAGAGGCCTGCATGAGTGCTGTTAGGGAGGCAAAGTTCTGCAAGGGACATGCAAATGACTGACTGACTGAAATGTTAGAAATGAATTAATTCATTCAGTGTCATGTTAGTAACCATCAATCATTGTGCTTCTTTGCTCTGTCTTTGACATGTCAGACCAGACCAGTTGCCTTTCTTTTACCATGCAAGCTTGTTCAGATATTTTTTCATTTTCCCTCTTTGTCCTTTACTGCTCTATTTGTAGTGACTGTTAGGTCTTTTTAACTTCTGTTTTTTCATAACATGTCCCAGAGAATTTTGATTGTCCTTTTCTTCCATTTTAACTAGTTTCCATGGAAATAAAATCATCTCATACACTAATAAAGGTACATGGTAAAGAAAGTTGCGTAGCAGTTGTGTCCACAAGTATTGCTACAGGAAAGGAAAATTAAAAAACATGATCAAAACAAGAATTAGAAATAGAAAAAGAACTAAAAATGAAAATGATGATGGAAGATAAGATGAAAAAAGAAAAAAAGAAATTTTTTTTTAAAATAGAAGGAATTAATTCATATGTACATGAACAGTTTGGCCAACTATATGTGCTCGAAAAACAATTGATTGCAGCATTATGCATTAAAGATAATTTTACACATCATCATATTCTTCTTCTTCTATCTCCCTGAAACTGCAATCTGATATTCTTTGCAGCTGATGCTGTAAAGATGTTGAGGCACAACATGGTGTTGGATTGGGAGCAGGTTACACCAGCTGTTTTTTTCAGTCCCAGATGGGAAATGCAGAACAGAATAGGCCAAGCAAAGACTGTATTTCAAAGAATGAGAAACATATTAGCTAACACATTCTTATCAATGAATGTTAGAAAACGAGTCCTAAAATGCTATATTGAACCTATCTTATTATATAGAAGTGAATCATGGACAATAGGCAAGTCTGCACAAAAAATCACTGGAAGCAGCAGAAATGTGGTTTATTAGAAGAATGTTGTGAATCCCCTGGACAGCAAAAATAACTAATGAAGAATGTATGAGAAGAGCTGGAAAGACAAAAAAAACCTTGTTAAAAAGATAAGAGAGAGACAATGTACTTTCATAGGACATGCAATGAGAAGAGGGGGCATTGAAAATATTATAACAACAGGAAAAATAGAAGGAAGAAGATCAAGAGGAATACCAAGAGAAATGATACTGGACAGTCTGAGGGGGGGGGGGGTGTGAGAGGAGATCACCAACTGAACTGATGGCCTGCATGAAGGATCGGGTACTCTGGAGAAGCATAATAGCCAACGGCAGTCGGCACGGCACATGATGATGATGATGATGATGATGAAGTGGGGTTAAAAAGTAGGGGGTGTGCAAAACTTTTTTAGCAGACTTCACCACCATGGGAACCATGGCAACCCCCACTCCCATCAGTCAGGCAAGGCTTGGTACTGAGGATACAGTGGAGAGGTGGAACAGGGTCTTGGTCAGCTATGTTCACCAACCCTGACACTAGCATGTCAGCTATGTTCACCAACCCTGACACTAGCATGTCAGCTATGTTCACCAACCCTGACACTAGCATGTCAGCTATGTTCACCAACCCTGACACTAGCATGTCAGCTATGTTCACCACCCTGACACTAGCATGTCAGCTATGTTCACCAACCCTGACACTAGCATGTCAGCTATGTTCACCAACCCTGACACTAGCATGTCAGCTATGTTCACCAACCCTGACACTAGCATGTCAGCTATGTTCACCAACCCTGACACTAGCATGTCAGCTATGTTCACCAACCCTGACACTAGCATGTCAGCTATGTTCACCAACCCTGACACTAGCATGTCAGCTATGTTCACCAGCACTGACACTAGCATGTCAGCTATGTTCACCACCCTGACACTAGCATGTCAGCTATGTTCACCACCCTGACACTAGCATGTCAGCTATGTTCACCAGCACTGACACTAGCATGTCAGCTATGTTCACCAACCCTGACACTAGCATGTCAGCTATGTTCACCAGCACTGACACTAGCATGTCAGCTATGTTCACCAACCCTGACACTAGCATGTCAGCTATGTTCACCAACCCTGACACTAGCATGTCAGCTATGTTCACCAACCCTGACACTAGCATGTCAGCTATGTTCACCAGCCCTGACACTAGCATGTCAGCTATGTTCACCAACCCTGACACTAGCATGTCAGCTATGTTCACCAACCCTGACACTAGCATGTCAGCTATGTTCACCAACCTGACACTAGCATGTCAGCTATGTTCACCAACCCTGACACTAGCATGTCAGCTATGTTCACCAGCCTGACACTAGCATGTCAGCTATGTTCACCAGCACTGACACTAGCATGTCAGCTATGTTCACCAACCCTGACACTAGCATGTCAGCTATGTTCACCAACCCTGACACTAGCATGTCAGCTCTGTTCACCAACCCTGACACTAGCATGTCAGCTATGTTCACCAGCACTGACACTAGCATGTCAGCTATGTTCACCAGCCCTGACACTAGCATGTCAGCTATGTTCACCAGCACTGACACTAGCATGTCAGCTATGTTCACCAGCACTGACACTAGCATGTCAGCTATGGTTCACCAACCCTGACACTAGCATGTCAGCTATGGTTCACCAACCCTGACACTAGCATGTCAGCTATGTTCACCAGCACTGACACTAGCATGTCAGCTATGGCTCACCAACCCTGACACTAGCATGTCAGCTATGGCTCACCAACCCTGACACTAGCATGTCAGCTATGGCTCACTGGCTGCCACATCAAACTGTGTCTTCACTATCTGTGTATATTTACTAATGTTTCAATGTTTATTAATGAATAAATATTTTGTTTCAAATTTTTATTTTCTTAATAAATTTATAGAATAGTTATTCCTCTTGTGTGTAATTGTTTACCCTTGTCATGACTATTTTACTATAGAAAGGACCTTGATTATTTTAGTTTTAAAATTGGATGATTTTCCTTGCAGGGTTAATCCTTGGCATTACGGGCAGTGTTTTGGTGGCAGTAATTGTGTTATGCATAGCCTTGTGTAAGCTTCGCAGTCGTGATGAGGGCACTTACAAAGTGGATGAAACCCAAAATTTTTCAGCACTGCACTCCAAAAAATCAACAGGGAATGGTGCTTTAGCTTCAGGAAGTGATTCATGTGCTGGAAAGAGAGGAAAAAAGAAAGATGTGAAAGAATGGTATGTTTGATGACTTTGCCAGATAGGATACCTTCTATCTGTTTGGTCACATGCATTTGTGACAAAATCCAGATAAATATAGTAATAGATAAATCAAAGGAGGTCAGTTATAATTACTCAGTTGCTGTAGATGATAGTACAAAAAGTTTTCTTGTTTGCTTTTTCGGTGTCTAGTTGCTCAGGAAATTGTTCAGTTTACAGAAGTGCCAGTCTTGTTCACTTTTACAGTTTTCACTCCACACGAACGTTAAATTATGCTAAACAGCTCATGTATACTATATTCATTTTTCTACATTCTAGATTATAACCGGTTTTTTACATTTCTCATAATGTACTGTCATATTACATTACCTTAAATCCTATTATAAAAAATGCTGTAAATTCAAGTGGAGAAAAAATAGAAATGCTATAAGTTCTCTTGATAACAAACTGAATGACTTTTTTTGTGTGTAAAGTGTAAAGATCAGTAGAAGGTTGGAAAAATTTAGCATTGCAATGAATAGATGACAGCCTTCTCATTAAGAAGAGATGGGTGGGTACTCACTGCCAGTGTACTTCAGTCAGCTCACTTGTACCTGTCACACCTACCTATGAAAGTGGAGAATGTCTGCCAACAAGGTAAGATATGCTAGAATACACTCTACATTTGACTGTCAGTAAATGAAAGAAATGCTGTATTTTCACATAAAAATCAGTCCTGTGGTCATGCCAAAGTTCACAGCTGGTGAACATTTTAAAATAAAATTTATGACAAGTTCTTTATGACAAGTTCTCAAAATTATAGTCCCTTCTTTTTTTTTTTTAAATTGATGGGAGGAGCAGAATCGTAAATGTTTAGCACTATGTCAAGGTCTAGCAAAACTGCCTTTTTTTCTGCCTTATATTTTCTGACAGTACATATACTTGTACACATATTTGTATGTGTTGTTACACATACTTGATGAAGCTTTCAGTGTCCAGCTGTGTAACAAACAAGGCATATTTCTGTGCAGAAACCTCTTCAACATCGACCTGACTTATTACAGTAATTAGGTCTTGACATGTAACATCACCTGAAAGTTATTTTTCATGTTTTTTACCAGAATGTTGAGTTATATTTCAATCAATGATTCTCATATGATTAACGTGTTAGATTGTTGTAGATGAATTTTTATTATAACCTTGAGCTTGTTTGAAACAAGTGGCTGTTTTATTAAAGTATGACTGATTTTTTTTTTGTTTCATAAAAATGGTGCTTGCAGTTTGAAGTTGATAACTGTAACATTCATGTGATTGTCTAGTCTCTAAGCAATGATGAATCTGTCATTTTGTTTCTGTGTTTGATTATGGACTGTACATAGCAGAGCTTAATAAAATTCTTTTCATTACTTTATCTACCTCCTGAGAGATAATTATGTATTGTCAGTTTAGAATTACTTTGAATATCAGCTTTCATCATTTATCTCCCCGGAACTGACAACATGTACTCATTACAGCAGAATCTGTGATGATCTTGAAATGCAGGCATCGTGTTCAATGTAAACTCCAGAGAGACCCACTAGCCAGTCTGAAATTGCAGATCATCTCCCTTCTTGAGGACCATGATCTTTAACTGCTGTAGTTCACCAGCTCATATAATTGAACCATCCCTCTAGCATACTCATATTTGCTCCAGATAATCACTTTAGAAAGCACTTAACATAATTTATAGAAAAAGCCTCTAGTATGGGACGTCATTCAGAAGTATTTTATTTTGCAGCATAACTTAAAAGACTAATAATGAACATGGCATTATTCCAGCAAAATAACAAACCAATCATACACTTTACAGTTTCATAAAATGAGTAAATGTCCCTACTGAAAGGAAATTAGCTTTTATTCTTTGCATTACAGCAGGCTTTCAAAACAAGATAAAACTAAGTCAGACTGAGCAAATGATTGAACAATCTTTTTACAGGGCAAAGAATTGGGTACATACTGGGTACGGTACTCCTGTCATTTTTCTTTTTATCTCTCAACTTTCAATATCATATGCATTCAACATCATAAGTAAATCTAATATTACAACACTTTTACACCCATTTTGTTTTGTGAACATACATATGATTTTCATTTAACACATCACTTATTCAATTAAAAATTTTCCTGTGATGTATATGGAAGCTTGCATTTACCTTGCAGTGTACCAGGTAAAATTTTTTGTGACAATAAGAAAAACTGTACATCAGACAGATCTTTCTGATTGTTGACAAATGCAAAATCCCTTACCATGAAATACACTTATTTCATGGGAAGGGATTTTGCATTTGTAAATAAGTGTATTTCATGATATATAATTTTTTGTGAAGAACTAAAATCTGCTGTGAAGAATTCATCATGTATTACTTTACACATTTTTCTTTCTTCCTCAAAAGATTAATAAAATACAAATTTTTTTAATGAAAAGATTTATAATTTCTCTTTTCCTATCACATCCAGTGTTAGCATTTAGGTTGATGTTTACAGTCATCTTCTGTAATTCTGCAGTATTCTCATGTAAATAGAGCATTTTCTTTACAGTAAACTGTATTACACATGTAATGCTATTTATAATAAGTCCCTGTAACTATAATTTCTCATGTCAACTATTACCTATCACAGAAACAGTCTATTTTCTTGATGGCTGCCATCCATGACAGGTGTCACAGGCGTTGATAATGGTAGATGTAAATGACTAAAATTGTAACTTTGTCATCATAGTATTTATCATATTAATACCATTGTAATTTATTTTTTAAACATCTTCTGCCATTCTAATTTTATCATAGTTTCTTCTATATCCTACAGTTAGTCTGTTGCTATTCATCTGTAAAAAGTTAAGTCCTGCTTAGAGTCAATTTATTTCTGACGTCATCTGTCAATATTATTTAATTTAGGCATTATTTTTTATGCTTTATTTGTATGTTGATTGCCAATTAAAATTATAAAAGGCATGACGTGACATTTCATTTGAATGAATTATTTCCAAATTATAATTAATAGCATTTGTTCTTTCACCTCGATTCACTTTTTCAAGACATCCTTAAAAGGTTTGACTACTGATAGTAGTTAACTGCTGTCTTATCTTACATCCTTCCTATGCCATTAAATGTCACATAGGGCTTGCATGGTAGTTTGCCAAGTTTTCCTGTTTTCCAAAAGTTTTCAACCTCATCAAGTGATTTTATGCCTACAAATTTGGCCTCTCTTAACAATGTCCTCTTCAGAGTTTCACTAGGTCGACCTCTTTTTCTTTGGCCTGTTGTGTTCCACTTGATAACTTGTTTTGGGATTCTCTGACTGTTTCTTCTCATCACGTGACTGATATATGTCCATATCCTTTTTCTGATCACCCATGAGACAGGTTGTTGTTCACCCATCGTCTTTATCTCTGTGTTGTTCATGAATGCATTCCACTTTATATCAAGTGTTTTCCTTAGGAATTTGTTTTGAACAGAGTCTATTTTTATTGAAATTACTCTGTTGTATATTTCCTTAGTTGTTTTCCAGCTTTCACATGCATAAATGAGGGTAAATATCACATTTGAATTGAAAATTATTAGCTTGGTTTTTGTGCTTGTAACTTTAGAGTGCCATATGTTCTCAGGATTCTTGAAGGTTAATGCTGCTTTTGCAATTCTAATTCTAACTTCCTTTCTGGTGTTAACATCCTGGTCTACGTACCTGCCAAGGTATGCAAATTGGTATACTTCTTAGCCGTTCCTTCTACTTATATATTTTTCTTTCTTGATTAATGGGAAGTTTGATTATTTTAATTTTTTTCCTTGTTAATTTCGAGTCCTATTTTGCTAGCCAATGAAGACAGGGTATCTGTTTTTTTCTTGCATTGAGTTCATATTGTCACTGATAAGAGTTATGTCATCTACAAAATCAAGATCTTCTAGTTGGGTCCCATGTACCCAGTCAGTTCCCATTTTGCCTGTGTAATATTTTTTCATTATGAAGTCTATGACAATTCCAAAAACTGCAGAGGAAAAAAAAACATTTGTTATAGTAGTTATCCCCTAATATGGCATCTGTCATTTAGTATGGTATTTGGCATCAATCTGTCTGCCACTCCAAAATATAATAGCAAATATTAAATGACAGAGTTATTCCTATGATTACTGAAACTTACAATAAGCATAAATACTTTATAATTATTGAAGTAGTCTTTTGTATTTAATAACTTAGTCCACATGTACATACACTTTTGCAACATGTTGCCATTTGAACCATCACATAATAAACACAAGACAGATAAAAGAAAAATGTAAATCTGAAGGACAAAGACAAAAAGGTAAATATATAAAATATATATAAAATAGTCTTCAGGCTGAATTGATAATTGGAAGTAGACTTTGGACAATCATATCTCATATACATTGTATTGTGAAAGCTACATAATGTAACATATTCTTGATAATCACACTTAACAAATCCATCCCATTCATTTCTACTGGTCTATAACTGGTATTTTCATAGTTCAACCAAGACATAAACATTTCCTAATCATTGTCAGAATTTCCTTAAACAAGTAGTTCATTTGAAAAACAAAATGTATAAATTAATCCTGTTAGTTTGGAATTAATTTTCAGTGTATGTTGAAAAAATTAAGTATTTTTAGATAGTTTTAGGATATATTAGAAAGAAATTTTCATCCTTCTTTTTTTTTCCTTTTATTACAATACATATATATTTATATTTATTAATCCAGAACAGTAAAAAATATAAAAATAAGAAATAAAACTATATCAATCTAGAGTAGTAAAAAGTATAAAATACTCACAGTTATACTGATTTTTTAGCATTTCTAAAAATAGAATTTTAAAAGCCACATTTTCAACTTTGCATGCAGATGTATTCATTAAAAAACTTTAAATTTCTTACTCCTTTTAAATTGCCTTCCGCTTCTTTTGCATAACATCTTTTCATAACATAAAATTAACTCATTTTTTTCCACATGCAGTAAATATTATTCTGCTTCACATCTTTCCTCCATCTTGCATAGATACTGCATATAGAACAATCCTTTCCCATCTTATTAGGTGTACTAAACAAGTTTTTGACAGCATAAGATCCAGGAGTGGAAGACATTTATTAAAGATGTTCCTTATCAAGGCTATCAACAATTTAACAGTATATGAATGTGTTTAAACTGGTGGAGAGAATATATAGATCACCCCCATGAAAGTATTCCTATACCACAGAACTACCTCTGAAAGCTCTTCAGTTGAAAAATCACTTTTACCACAATCAGAAGACAAATTCTTTGCTTTCATACAGTTTCAGTGCTACTGACAAGAATCTAATTTTTACAAAGGTTTGTGGATGATCTTCATTAAACATTTACAAACTGAAAAAAAAACTCATAAATAAAAACAAATGAACAAAAAATAAAAATTAATCTGTTGATAACTTGGTAAATAAGGATCAAAATAATAAGGATGCTAAAGTGTTTATATTTCTGAATGGCAAGTCCTCCAGTATGGAGTAGATGAGTCCATCTGAAAATCAGCCATTCTTCAAATCACTGAGCCAGAGATCAGCTGTCTCTCAAGCTGAGAGGGGGAATATTAGTGGTAGAAAATATTAGTCCATTTAAGTTACTTTTCAGTTTTTCCTAATTTTCACTTTGTAAACAAAATATTGATGATCCGTGAATGGATGCATCAACAGCAGGGAATCCTGCTTACAACCAAGAGGCCTACAGGAGAGCTGTTAGAGAGGCAAAGTTCAACAAGGGATGTGCAAATGACTGACTGAACCAAAATGCTTTCATCATCATCATCAGGTGCTGTGCCTGCTGGTGTTGGCTATTATGCTTCACAGAGTACATGATCCTTGAGGCAGGCCATTAGCTCCTCTCACATCGTCTCGTCAGACTGTCCAGTATCACTTCTCTTGGTCTTCCCTCTATTTTTCCTGTTGTTATAATATTTTCAATGCCCCTTCTTCCCATTGCATTTCCTGTGAAAGTACATTGTCTCTCTGTTATTTTTTTGACAAGATTTTTTCTACTTCCAACTCTTCTCAAACATTCTTCATTAGTTATTTTTGCTGTCCATGGAATTCACAACATTCTTTAATAAATCACATTTCTGCTGCTTCCAATGATTTTTGTGCAGACCTGCCTATTGTCCATGATTCACTTCCATATAACAAGATAGGTTCAATATAGCATTTTAGGACTCATTTTCAATATAGCATTTTAGGACTTGTTTTCTAACATTCATTGATAAGGATGTGTTAGCTAATATGTTTCTCATTCTCTGAAATGCAGTCTTTGCTTGGCTTATTCTGTTCTTAATTTCTGTTTTGCATTTCCCATCTGAAGTTATTACTGCTCCAAGGTATTTGAATTTCTGCATCTGCTTTAGAACAGTTCCATTTAATTTAATACTGCATGTTGGTGGATTCTGTTTCTTAGATATAACCGTAGTCTCTGTCTTTTTGATGTTCAAAGTAAGTCCTTTCTGTTCACTTTCTTTGGCGACTTTATCCAAGAGATTTTGCAAGTCTTGTTGGTTCTCAGCTATCAGTACTGTGTCGTCAGCATACCGAAAGTTGATAATATTGTATCCTCCTACTTTTATACCTGGTTCTCCAATGATCATTCTTAGAATATTCTCGCTGTACAGAGAAAAAAAGGTCTGGAGATAGTACATGCCTCTGTTGCACTCTCTGTTTTATTAGTTGATATTTTCCAGTTCTATTTTCAACTCGAATCACTGCTTCCTGCAGTATAGATGTTATACAATCCTCAGGTCTTTGCCGTCTATGTTTATGTCTTCAAGCATTTTAATAATCTCATCATGTTTCACCTTGTAAAATGCCTTGGTGTAATCAATGAAGCATAAGTAGAGATCTTTCTGTACTTCTAAAGCTCTTTATGTTAGTGTTCATAAAGCATAAATGGCATTGTGTGTTCCCTTTCCTTCAACAAATCCAAACTGTTCATCTGCTATTTCCATTTGTATCTTTTTCCTTGTTCTTCTTATAATAATTCTCAGAACTAGCTTTTTTTTGTGAGATGAGAGGCTGATATTCCTATGGTCATCACATTCTTTTGCACTTGGTTTCTTTAGTAGTGCTATAAACATGGATTTAAGCAGGTCACTGGGTATATAACCACTGTTGTAAATGTCATTCAGTAACTTGGTTATTATTATTTTATGAAACATCTAAAATAAAATTGACAAAACTTTAAATAAATTGGATACTATAACTGATCTTCACTTTTCAAAAATGGAAAATGAATGGTTAAAGTGCTTGACAAAATGCCATAGTAGAAAACAAACTGGAAGGAAAACTAGAGGGAAAATGGAGATGACAACAAATTTGAGTTGACAACATTAAGAGGTGAACAGAAAGCAGTTTCAGCCAGGTGCACCATGAGAACAAGGGACAGAACAGGCTGGAGATCTGCTCCAGGACAGAACAGGCTGGAGATCTGCTCCAGCCAATCTTCCCTGTGGAGATTACATAAAGTAAAGAAATGAACCGGAGTTGCTGGGAAGACATTGAAGCACAAGGTCATTCAGTGTTTAACATCATTCCTCTACAATTTTTAATCGAGTTTGTTCCCCCAAATTTTTTTTTCTTACACACAGTACAGTGATCTGAAAATAGTGTGACAGTAATCTGACAGTGATCTGACAGTAATCTGACAGTGATCTGACAAATCTGACAATAACAGAAAAACTAATGTCATTCAAAATTAAGTGTGCAGAATACAATTTGTAAAAATAATTTCTCCATAATTTCATGTTTTCCATTACAACCAAGCAAATAAAGTTAGGTTACCTTCCTGTAAAACCAGTATTAATAGAGCCAACATGCCATGAATGCTGGAAGCATATTTATATTTTGTGAAGAAACAACAAATCATAAATGTTTCATCAGTGAGCTTATGAAATGAAAAATTCATGTTCAAGTGTTATAATTTTGTACAATGCATCAACTGCAGTTGCAAAACCACTTGTCATTCATCAGAACAAGTTGTGTGGCATTCAGTCAAAATGTATTTACTGTTTTTTTTTTTTTTTGGAATGAGTGCTGTGAACATACCAGGGTGTAAACAATGAAATCTGATTAACTAAAGTTATGCTTTGATTTGAAACAAAATCCACTGAAGCATGCAAGAAGCTTAAATCTGTCATAGTTTTTTTTTTTTTTTTACATTTTGTTTAATCTAGAAATTTTCAGACACCAATTATAATTTTTTAATGCATGTGCTAATATTGTACATGTAATTTCTGATTGGAAACAAAGTGGTGACTAAGTGGAAAGAAGTTGCCAAATTGTGTATTTACTCATACATTTCTAATTTCCAAATCTTGGTGATATTAAGAAATAATTATAATTATTTTTAGTGATATTTCAAACTTTTTTTTCAATGTATTTTTTTCAATGACTTTTTGCATACTCCTGACAACTTCCTGTTGACAAATACTACTCTGTAATGTATGTACTGCTCTTTTTGTTAAGATTAAAGTTTCTTTTATTTTTTTTTCCGTAACTTCACATCTTTATTTTTAAAAAAAACAACAAAATTCTTTAATGGTGGAATCTGTTACAGATGTTGATAATGACCACAAAGCTCTAAGTGGGTTAGCATAATCATAATTTGTTTTAGTCTTCTGACTTTGATTTTATGCCAGGTTTTCCCATCCTCCTATGTCAAAACATGACTTTAATGATGAAGAGACTGCCAGCCTATTCTGTGCCACAGGTTAGTTTCAGTTTTATTTATTTCCTTTGTCGCACTACCTAGTCTTCCTTCTTTACCCTTTTTTTCTTTTTCTCTATGTCCAGTAGAAAGAAAAAATGAAGGAGTAAATTGTAGGGTATGATGTCCCCATTTATATAAATATTTTCTTAAGATCTACATGTGTACCACTGTTCTCAACAGCCAAGACACCATTTTATGTTAAAATCAATTAAATTATAGTACACTGTTAGTACATGAACAGTATATTTCTAGTGTATGGACAAAGACAGAACAATTCATATTTATTGCTTTAGGAAAAGAACATCTAAAACTCCATATCCTGATCCAGACAACTGATCAATGATGAGATTGCCACTCAAAGTCAGCTTCATGAAAAATGCAGAGAACAAAGATTGCCCCTTTACATTGCATTGTGCCAGGCTTAAAAAATCATTCAACACTATGAACAGAATAGGCAGATTATGGAAGATGTACATCTGAAATCAAGAACAGAATATGCTAAGCCAAAAACAATATTCAATAACATGTTAAACATTCCATGTACTTCATCTGTATCACAGAAAATTGGAAAATATACATACAGTTCATTATATACTGTGCTAGACAGCACTGGTGATTATATTTCTCCATCTTGTGTGACTTTTATGCATGTGAAAGCTGGAAAACTACTAAAGAAATAGACAATAAATTAGACTCTTTAGAAAACAAATGCCTAAGGAAAATACTAGGTATAAAGTGGAACGAATTCAAGAACAATGCAGAGATAAGACAGATGAGCAAACAACAACGTGTCTCATGGGTGATCAGAAAAAGAAAATGGACATATGTTGGTCATGTGATGAGAAGAAACAATTAGAGGATCCCAAACAAGTTATCAAGTGGAACACAACAGGCCGAAGAAAAAGAGGTCAACCACATGAAACTCTGAAGAGGACATTGTTAAGCGAGGCCAGTTCAGTGAGCATAACATCACTTGATGAGACTGAAAAACTCACCAAAGACAGGAAGTCTTGGCGAACTACCATGCAGGCACTATATGATGTTCAGCGGCACGGGAAGGATGTAAAATGTAAGAAGATCTTGTGTGGCGCCTGGTATTTCTAATAAGTTCAAATGCTTTCAAGCCACTTGGTCATTCTGGTGAGATATTCTATGAAAGTGAATTAAGAATAATTAACATAGGGAACATAGATATGGTCTCTTAGAAGAATATCAAGATGACAGACAAGAAATGTTTAACAAAAGCAAATTAAGAAAGGAATCTAATCAAATCCATAAGAAAATAATAGTCAACATACGTTGCACCTGTACGTAGAAGAGAATGACTTGAAAACATCACAGTAGGAAAGATAAATGGGAAGAGAACTAGAAGAATGGCAAAAGAGAAGATCATGGATAGTCTAATGTGATCACATGATTGAAGGTCATCAACTGAGTTAACGGAAAATATGGAGAGATCTGTGGGGATTCATGACCACCAAAAGCCTCTTGCTATGGCACTTGATGATGATGATTCATACGTTTGGATCACATAAAGTGTGAACTGGGTCATTTTTATTTCATTTTTTTTCAGAAGTGTAAGACTTAGAGGCATGATGTTGCACAGATAAATCAGTTTTAGAAAGGTCATTTAATAAACACTCCACAACATTTTTTTTCTTTCCTTTCCTATAACCCACATTCCACTTCACAAGCTTTCCTACAATCCACAGTCCACTTCACAAGCTTTCCTACAATCCACATTCCACTTCACAAGCTTAATTTATTATGCTTTACTTCTGCTGATTTCCTGTCTTCAGTTCACACAGCTTCATCCAACTACAGTTCAGTCGTTTTGTATTGGTCATTTTTTTTCCAAAGCATTTTCTAAGCCATCATCACACATGTTTTCCTTATTGTGTTTTTTAATTTACTTGCAGTGAATGGTGTATGTGCTACTAAACTGAGAATTCATGTCACTTACTTCATACAACACTTAATAAAATGTTGTACGTTTGTTGTACGTTTGTTTTGCTCCTTGAGTACATTTTTTTCATTCCACAAATGTAACAGCGTGCTGAGATTGATCAATGTTTTGTAATGAAAGATGTCAGCATTTTTACCGAAACAAAACAATATGTTTTGTGAACATGAATAATATTTTTCTTTCACTGGAAAAGTTTGTTGTGAACAAACAGTAAATATAGATTCCTAACCAGGTAAATGATACAAATGTACATAATATCTTCATTGACTTCAAGTAAGCCTATGACAGCATAGATAAGAGCAGTTTATGGAAAATTATGAAAGAATTTGAGATAGCTAATAAATTAATCTGACCAGAATATGTACAGAGCATACACAAAATATAATAATATATAAAGGAAGAAAGTCAGAACCCTTCTCTGGGAGATGTAGCACTAAAAGTGGGCTTGAGCATTAACCAAGAAGATATCAAGAGACCAGAGGCAGAATGATCCAGATTATATAAATATTGGAGAGATGATTATTAGGAAAGCAGAAACGTACAAATATCCGGGCACAACCATCAACAGAAGCAACACAGTAAGCGAGGAAATTAAAATCAGAGTACAGACAGGGAATAAAATATACTTTGCTTTGCACACCTGTTAAAATCCAAAATCCTGTCCAAAAACACCAAAATAACAATCTACAAAACTATAATAAGACCAGCCATCATGTATGGATCAGAAACATGGAGTACAACAAAGAAAGATGAACAACAATTGCAGATCTTTGAGAACAAGATCCTAAGAAGAATCTTTGGGCCAATGAAGGATACCAACAGTGGAGAATGGAGAGCTAGAAAGAACACTGAACTGAACAGCTTATTTAAATCACAACGGGTTATAAATGTCTTGAAACTGAACAGGCTATGCTGGCTGGGGCATGTAGAAAGAATGGAAGATAACAGACAAACAAAAATGATATATACACAAGAGATGAGGGAAACAAGACCAAGAGGTATACCAAGACAGAGATGGAAAGACAACTTAGAAGAGGATATAAAAGAAACCGGTGTCACCAACTAGAGAGAGAAGATTAGGAATAGAGAGGAATGGAGGTGAACTTTATCTGTAGCAATGAGCCTCAATGGCTCGGAAAGCTGAAGAAGAAGAAGAAGAAGAAGAACCAGGTAAACAATTTCATAGGGCAAGTTTTTGGAAATGAAGAAAACTAGAACACAATAGAACATACAAGTCAATGTGAATACTTTTTTTAAAGAGAAATTAGTGGATACTTAGCAGCATTTTACTTGAAGGGGTCAGCAAATATATGTAAACATTTCACACTAGCATCAGGTTATTAAAAATGACTAATGATGCTTAGTTCATTGAGAGAACATCTGTGGGAGTTTTGTTGTGTTTTGTGGAACTAAAATGCAATAATAAAGTTCACTTCTGCTGAGAATATTGGGTTTTTTTTTAAATTGTTTGCTGTCATGTCAGTGCCACAAACTGTGGGATAGAATCAGATGAAGGTGTGTGATACAGCTTCACAACACAACAAAAACAGAAAGATGAAGAAAAAGTAGATAAATTAGCACCAGGCAATTGAACTGTGAAAAGGTAATGAAAAACAGAAATGACAACAACTGAATACTTTGGCAAAAATAGCTTTATCAAGGGCAACAGATAAGATGGAACAGATTCCTCTCTCTACTTTGTTTGGTAAACTGTACCATATGCATTTGTGTAACTCTACTAAAACCAGTTTTACAGCAGCCATCATCACATTTATCTTGTATATGTTTTGTATGAAAATGTTCTGAGGTTACAATAACAGTGTTTGTATCAGTTTCTGATAAAGTGGAACGAATTCAAGAACAACACAGAGATAAGACAGATGAGCAAACAACAATGTGTCTTATGGGTGATCAGAAAAAGAAAATGGCATATGTTGGTCATGTGATGAGAAGAAAATCAGAGGATCCCCAAACAAACTATCAAGTGAACACAATAGGCCGAAGAAAAAGAGGTCGACCAGGTGAAATTCTAAGAGGACATTGTTAAGAGAGACCATTTCAGTGAGCATAACATCCTTTGATGAGAATGAAAAACTCACTGAAGACAGGAAATCGTGACGACCTACCATGTGGGCCCTATGTGACGTTTAGCACCACAGAAGGATGTAAGATCAGTTTATTTATATCAATGTTTGTTATTTCTAGTTTTGTTTATAACATTATTGGTGTTAACTCAGTCGGTATGCCAAAGTTACTGTGAGCTTATGAGTTCCGTTTGTTTTGTCAGTGTTAGTTTTAGAGTTAAGTCTGTTTGATAATGTCAGTGATAGTTCTGTTTGTGAGCTAATATCAGTGTCATTTTATGAGCCTTGTCTGTGGACTAATATCAGTGTTAGAACTCAAGTACTCTAGCAATTAATGGAGGCCAAACTCATGCTGCCACGATGAAACTATATGATGCTTAATAGTTGTAAAATAATACCAGTAAATACATGTACAGTAACATTTTCAGTGTTTGAAGAATATTACTTGTTTGTTATGCATACTGTTATTACATTTTACTATTTCATCACTTGTAGATCTTGCATTTACTGAAAGTGTATGCTGCCAATTTTCTAACAATATTATTATGTTATTCATAACATTTGTCACAGAGTATAATTTTAGACTCACTTCTAAAGGCAATGTTTTCCATTCTCTGAGGTTATTAAGTTCTTACTCTTTCTTTTTTCTAGAAATAAAAATAAAAACTACCATTTTCTCATTCCTGTGTCACTTACAGTATGAAGATACGTTACTCTTTATCCTAAGTTGTGGCTTGTTTTTTCATTACGTCGCTTTTTAAAATTTTAGTTTAAATAATGGTCACAAGGAAGCAGAGAAATAAGAATAATGCTGAGAATAAATGAGATAATTTCATTTGTTAAATGTTCAGTTACAAGTTTTAGAGGATGTCAACAGAAGCAACACAGTTATCTGATCTGCTGTAAGCTTCTTTATTCTGTTGGACTTTGTTACATTATTTCAGTTCATGATGTTAGTCTTGTGCATGTTTTATAAATGCAAGTAAAGTCATGGGAGAACAAAACAACTGATGTTGTTAAGTAATAAATTTTGTGTTTGATGAATGACATTTATTGTTTGTATTCTTACTCAGCTGTTTTCCCTGCCTGTAGTTGTTTCTATCACACTAACGCAGATTTGTGTACAATCTTCACATTTTTGTGGTAGCTTCACTTCATAGTGAAGTCAGTAGTTTTACCCTCTGGCAGGGACCACATCAGACCAGCCATCTGTTGTAACTGCTACCTGCCTGCTAATGATGCTGAGAAAGGAAAGGTGGCCAGGTATGATGCAGGCCACTTTACCAACTAGTGTGCCAACAGGTCCAGAAAATTAACAGCATGACTCCCTGGTGTCTTCATGGCATGACATAGGAACTACCTTTCCATTTCTTTCATTCACTTTATCTTTATACGTCTGGCCTTTTATGTCATTCACTTTATCTCCATGCAAACTGACCACATCAAATATCCTCTTCTCATGAAGTCAGTTCTCAGATTAGTTTTCTGTTCTTTGTCTAAGAAAGATTTGTTTTCTCCAAAACAGATTACTTGTCTTTTCTGTCAAAGTCAGATTCATTTTTTTGTTCTGTAATTTGGATAGTAATCTGTCCTTTATGTAAGTCAGATCACTATTCTCGTCAAAGATTCATTTACAGATATTTGTAAACGATGTATTTTCTGTTTTCTGCCAATATCAGATTAGTTTTCTGTTCTCTAAGTCAGATTAGTTTTCTGTTCTCTAAGTCAGATTAGTTTTCTGTTCTCTAAGTCAGATTAGTTTTCTGTTCTCTAAGTCAGATTAGTTTTCTGTTCTCTAAGTCAGATTAGTTTTCTGTTCTCTAAATCAGATTAATTTTCTGTTCTCTAAGTCAGATTAGTTTTCCTTTCTCTGTCTAATTCTGATTAGTTTTCTGTTCTTTAGACCACCTTGGCTTTCTGTTCTCTAAGTCAGTTTAGCTTTCTGTTCCCATCTAAGCCAGACTTGTCTTTTTTCTGTTGAAGTCAGATTAGCTTTCTATTCACTAACCCTATTAGTTTTCTGTACCATGTCTAAGATTAGTTTTCTCTTATCTATGTCAGTTTGGTTGTTTTTTTTTTGCGTTTTTTTTTCTTAGTTTTCTGTTGTCTGTCTAAATCAGATTATTTGTCTTTTTTATGTAAGTCAGATTAGTTGGCTTTTCTCTGAGTAGTTATTTGTTCTCTGGTGAGGGTTTTTTCTACATGTTTATGTATTACTGTTGGATAATTGTCGTGCGCTATGTGTAACACATTCTAATTCTGTTTAATGCGTTAATTAAATTAACTACTTATTTTTTAAAATTATTTTATTGGAATATTTTATTTTAATATTATTTTATAATTTTATTATTAATTTCATGTTGGAACACTGCCTTTGTACCAGAGAGGTGGTGGTTTGTGCCTCCACGTTGTTCAATAACTGTCTTCTTTGCTTTCATCTGTAACGTCACATAGGCACGTGTTCTGCTATTTTCTGTTAAATATTCGCAAAAAGAAAGGGGGAAAAAACCTTTGTCAGATATTCATTTGTTTTCTCTCAATTTTATGTTAGCCTTAAAAGAAAAAAAAAAACTAGAGCCGCAAGTACCTCACTGTGTTACTTTTAAAAGTAATGTTTCATCTAGTTTTATTGGAATATTTTCAATATTCGTGGGTGTCATGGCGGTGAAAATTTGTAGCCAATGATCTCTCTCCATATTCGTGAAACGATAGCCAGTGTCGGCCGGTCATGCTAACCCCCCGGTCACATGACACATTTATCCGCTCCCTCCCTGTGCATTCTGCTCCATTCACGAGACGGACGGCCGCCGTGCAAGTAGCCACGGTTCTCTTTGTCCAAAGCCCGTACATTCCTCTTTCCCCCCCCCCCCCCCCCCCCCCACGCTGACAAAGATCTTTGATCCACGCGTGTGAGATTGATCCCGCTTTGAATAGGTTTGCCAATCCTTCCAGTCATTAAAAAAAAAAAAGGTCACCCCCGCAATTTAAACCCCGGGACAATTGTTCTGTTCATCTGGAATTTCATATACATAAATAAAGATGTCTTTCACTGCTTGAACATCGCTTTCAGTGGGTGGAGGGTGGGATTATCCATAAAGAACTGATCATTTTTGGTCATGTTGATTCCGTTTCCTTGAAATTTTGCGTTGATTAAAAAAAAAAAAAATCCTTTTTCCTGTTTCCTATATCGGAGTCCATTCTTCAGTGCTTCATCATAAGAAACCCTGCTCTTTTATTACTTGACGGTTTCGTGAGGCGGACAACATAAACTTAGGCCCACCTTGTCTTTCATCGGGAATTTATCCTTATCTAAAAATATGTAGGCGGAACACAAATGAGTGGCCAATGAAATGAAAGCCGAAAGATGAATTTATATCCAGGTGTGTCGGGAATTTCTCAAATTAACCTGCTATGTTCTAATTTCTGACCTTCTTTCAGTTAACACATGACTGTTAAGGTTATATTTGGTTTCCGGTGGACAGTTTCATAGCCATCCCTCCTCCTCCCCCCCCCCCCTTTTTCCAGTTTTTCGGTTGTTGTTTTTTTTTTCTTTCTCAGTCTTGTCATTCTTTTCAGGTCACACTGTACTAGCGATACGGATACGGAACCACGTAAACTGCCAGTCCTGTATACATTAGGCTGAACATGTCAAAGGTTCTTCCGCACCGAAATCAGATCTACTGTCAGACCGGTACAGCAGTAACCGACTCGCGAGGCTGCAGCGTACGGGAACAAATGTGACAGAAAACATAGACGCTGGACTATACTGCTATTTGTCACACAACACTGTCATTTTAAGATGAAAAACGATCTACACTGTAAAAATGACATTATGAATGAAATTACACAGAGTAACTAGCGAGCGAGCGGGCAGACAGACAGACAGACATGCTGATAGAATGGAAAAGTGAAAATGAAATGCCCTAATTTTAAATGCTCTTTTTTAAACAAAACAAAATGTTTTTGACAAGGAGAGAATAAAGCTGGATGTAAATAAATTTAACAATGAAATAATGAAGCCATCCATCTGCTAGACGTAACAAACAGTCAGGCTGCCTAATTGGACATGATAGTTTTTAAACTAATGAAAGACAAGATGTGAAGGAGCATTACATGATAGTTTTTAAACTAATGAAAGATAAGATGTGAAGGGGCGTGGCCTACAAGATGAATTTTGTACCGTGGTGCAAAAATTGTTTGTCCCCGAACCCCTCTCCCAAACCCCACCCCCACAATTTCAACTTTTGATTAGCCATTCTGTTCTCATCCACACAAGGCTTCTTGGCAAGGTACGCCATCTTTCCTCGAAGCGATGCACCGGCTGGACTGTCTTCTCATGGACTTGCCAAGAATATGTGTAGAGAACCAGTCACAGAGAACAAGCCACATTGTACTAGTAAAACTCGGCCTAGCAAACTACACACCACAATGTATTTGTAGAGCTGGATAAAGCAGAGAACAAGTCACAACGTGTTTTTAGAATTCGGCCTAGCAGAGGATTTTTAAGGGCATGCATCTTTCCCATCGCAACATATGCCTGTGAGACCTGGACACTTAACAAAACAGCTGAGAAACACATAAATGCCTTTGAATGTAAATGCTACAGAAGAGTTCTCCAAATATCGTGGACACAAAAAAGAACAAATATATCTATACTACAAGAGCTTAATATTGAAGAAGGCTGGCTAGTAAAGAGGATTAAAGAGAGAACACTTTGGACACATTAAACGTCATGATAATATAGAGAAGACCGTATTGGAAGGATACATAATGGGAAAAAGAAAAAGAGGAAGACCAAAACGAAGATGGCTGCAAGACATCGTTGACGATCTGGAAATGGATGCAGCAGCAGCAGGCCATCTTGCTCACAACCGAGAGGCCTACAGGAGTGCTGTTTGGGAGGCAAAGTTCTGCAAGGGACATGCAAATGAATGAATGAATGAATGAATGAATGAGAGGACAAGTCACAGTTTGATTGCAGAACTCGGGATAGTTTTTCATGAAGTCGCATTAGCAGAAGTGAGTTTTGCTGTTAGGTTCCACAGTCACGGGCGCAGCTTGTTGAAGATGTTATCTAAACATATACACACGCAGACATATGATCTACTTTTATTGTCTACTTCCATTTCTGTTGATGAAAGCCCTTATACTTGCAGTCATCCAACAGAATGCGGGCGAGGATACTGTCCAATTTGGCAGTCAGCGGCACACAGCTTACGTGCTAGCATCAGTGTTGGCGAACCATAGCTGACGTGCTAGCATCAGTGTTGGTGAACCATAGCTGACGTGCTAGCATCAGTGTTGGCGAACCATAGCTGACGTGCTAGCACTAGTGTTGGCGAACCATAGCTGACGTGCCAGTACTAGTGTTGGCGAACCATAGCTGACGTGCCAGTACTAGTGTTGGCGAACCATAGCTGACGTGCTAGTACTAGAGTTGGCGAACCATAGCTGACGTGCTAGCATCAGTGTTGGCGAATCATAGCTGACGGACGTGCTAGCATCAGTGTTGGCGAACCATAGCTGACGTGCTAGTACTAGTGTTGGCAAACCATAGCTGACGTGCTAGTACTAGTGTTGGTAAACCATAGCTGACGTGCTAGCACCAGCGTTGGCGAACCATAGCTCCCTAAAATCTTGTTCTGCCTCTTCCTTGGTACCCCCCCCCCCCACCGCCTAGTAATAGGCTCAGCTTGGTTAACATGTCGGGGATCACAAAAGTCCACATGGTGGTGGAGTCTGCTAAAGAAGTATTGCACGCCCTTACTTTTTAACTCTATTCAGAGACTAATAAAAATATAGCCACCGTAATCCGCGAAAAGCATCCTTCTCCCAGTTCCAGGAAGACAGAAGAAAAACATCCATCATTTGAAAAACCGTCTGTCATATGTTATAACATCTTTCTCACTCATACACACACACATACACCCACGAGCGCGCACCCACACACATATACCAATTGTATGATTATTTTCAGTTTTGGATGGTCGTAGAAGCACATCTATTTTCGTATAAACTGCCATGGCCACTAAATCAGACCTTATCTTCACATCGATTGGCTGAGATCGATACTCGGTAGCGGACGAGTTCCAGGACGTGCCCACCTACGGATAACAGCCGGGCCTAGAGTGTAGGAATACTTCATTTGTTTCCCAGATTGGTTTAGCAATAAATGTTCCTTTTATATGAGTCGCTTTGTTGTGCTGCGGCTCACACAATCAATAATATTACTCTTCCTGTTTCTGTTAATCCATCCACTTGTCCGTCTGTCTATTCGTTACGTTCTTCTAAATTAGTTCTCTTTCGGCTTCGTTTCTGATCCCAGTTTTTAGATATCTCGCAATTTTAATAATGGGCCTTCTGTTTGCTTTCCCGTGGGATGCTGCGTCATAGAGCTATTTGCCATTCTGTTTAAAAACAGTCATGATAAATAGATGATGACAGATCTTTCATGTCGGTTGAATATCCACTCATGAATATATACCACTCAGATGAAGATATACTGGCAAGCAGATATAGTGCTGATAGATGATGAAAATATGACATTTATAGATGACTATGATATAAAGTAAACTATCTTCTGGAAATATACCAAGAAACCCAAACAACAACATGGAAAGTCAAATAGGAAAAAGATCTGGTGGTGAGGCCCCCAGGCCAGATAGATCTAATTTTAACACTGGGGAAGAGTGTGAGACAGAGGTCAGTACTAGTAATTGTGATGACGGACAAAATCCTGACGGTGTTACCAAGGAAAACACCTGCATCAAACTAAAAAGAAAAATAAGAGTAGGAACACGGAATGTAAGAAGCATGTATGAGGGAAAGTATCAAATAATAAGTGACGAGATGAAAAGAACGGGAATACACATTTTGGGAATCTGCGAACATCGATGGAAAGGATCAGGACACTTCAAGAGCGAGAATGATAATATCTTTATATACTCTGGTGGAGAATTAGGAGGAAAGAATGGAATGGCTTTTTACTTGGACAAATCAACATCAAAAGCATTACTAGGTTACAATCTAGTAAGTGATAGAATCCTCACAATCAGACTTAAGGGCACTCCTAGAAATGTAACAATCATCCAGATATATGCAGCAGAAGAAGAGGAAGTAGAAGACTTTTATAACACACTGCAAACAACGATAGACCAGGTACGGAAAAATGATATTGTATTAATAATGGGGGATTTTAATGCAAAAATTGGTACAGAAAGAGCAGAAGATGAAGGACATGTTGTAGGGAAATTTAGCATAGGACATAGAAATGAGGCAGGTGACAATCTAATGGCGTTTTGCATGGAAAATGAGCTAATGATTGCTAACAAACATTTTAAACAACATCCAAGAAGACTTTACACATGGACATCACCTGATGGGAAAACCAAGAATCAAATAGATTACATTTTAGTGCAAAGAAGGTGAAGATCAAGTATAACATCAGCAAAAACTTTACCAGGTGCTGATTGTGACACGGACCATGAGTTATTAATAGCAGACATGAAGATGAAGATAAAGATAAAAAAGACAGTTACAGGATCAAGACCACTCTGCTTTAATCTTACAAAAATACAAGAACAATACGGTATAGAAGTAAAGAACCGTTTCGAAATCCTGATGGCTGTACAGGAGATGACACCAGATGAATTGGCTACGCAGGCCAGAGATATCTTAATAACAACAGCTAAAGACATGGTTCCAGTAAAGAAAACACAAAAGAATGTATGGATTACAGCAGGCACACTAGAATTGATAAAACAACGTAGAGAAATGACGACAATGGAAAGTGTCAAACAACAACAAAGAGGAATGTAAATCTTTAACAAAAGAAGTACGAAGAAACATAAGAAAAGACAACACACAAAAAAAACAATACATACAAGATTGTTGTGAAATAATAGAAGGACATCAGAAGTGTGGAAGAGGTAGTGAAATGCTTAAAGAAATGAAGACATTGACGAGAAATGTCACACCTAAGCTAATTTGTGATGAGACAGAGGAAATTCTAGAAAGATGGAATGAATATTGCAGAGGAATGTATGAAACAACTGACTGTTAAAGCAGAAATCAACAGTGTGAATTATTATTGGAGGAGAAAGAACCCGAACCGACAATAGAAGAAGTTTTATGGGCAATAAAGAATCTGAAAAATGGTAAATCACCAGGATGTGATGAGATAACAGCTGAACTTATTAAAGCAGGAGGAAAGGAATGTGCAACAATCTGTCATGCACTATGTAAAAAGATATGACATTCAGGTATTTGGCCAAAAGAATAGAAAAGAACTATATTCATACCACTGCCAAAAAAAGGTAACCTGAAAGTATGCACGAACTACATAACTGTTGGCCTGATTAGTCATGCCAGTACAATTCTGTTAAAAATCATAATGGGTAGACTTCATAAGAAAATAGAAGAAGAAGTCAATATGCTCCAGGCTGGTTTCAGGCAAGGAAGAGGATCAAGAAATCATATATTCAACATAAGATTAAAAGTAGAGAAATGCAGAGAGTTTAATGTGAATCTATATTTATCTTTTATAGACTACTTAAAGGCATTTGATTGTGTACAATACTAGAAACTGTGGGAAATAATGGAAACAAATGAGATTTCCAACACATTTGATACCGTTAATATCACTACTGTATCTAGACTAACAAGCAGGAGTAAGAATAAATGGTGAAACAACAACTTGGTTTGACATAAAACAAGGAGTCCGTCAGGGGTGCATATTGTCGCCTTATTTATTTAACTTGTATACTGAAAATATAATGAAGAATGTTAGAGAAGATGTAGACAAAGAATTTACGATGCCATAAAAATTGGAGGTTATGAAATACCAGAGATTAGATATCCTGATGACACAGTATTACTGTCCACAACACAAAAAGGAATGGAAAAACTAATTATGTCAGTCAGTAACAACAGCGAAGAGCAAAACCTTTATCTTAATACGAAGAAAACTAAATTGATGACAACTGACAAAACAAACAAGGCAGCTGAAATACGTATCAATGAGGAAAAACTGGAAGAAGTGGAGAGTTTTGAATATCTTGGATCACTACTAATTAATAATGGAGATACAATGAGGGAAATTAAAAAGAGGACATCTATCGCTCTTCAGAAAGTAAAACAACTAAAGAATCTGTGGAGAGGAAAAGACAGAACCACAAAAATAAGATTTTTAAGGACATGCATCTTTCCCATTGCAACATATGCCTGTGAGACCTGGACATTTAACTGAGAAACACGTAAATGCCTTTGAATGTAAATGCTACAGAAGAGTTCTTCAAATATCATGTACACAAAAGAACAAATATATCCATACTACAAGAACTTAATATTGAAGAAGGCTGGCTAGTAAAGAGGATTAAAGAGAGAAAACTTAAATATTTTGGACACATTAAACGTCATGATAATCTAGAGAAGACCGTCTTGGAAGTGTACATAATGGGAAAAAAAGAGAGGAAGACCAAGGCGAAGATGGCTGCAAGAGATCGTTAATGATCTACAAATGGATGCATCAGCAGCAGGCCATCTTGCTCACAACCAAGAGGCCTACAGGAGAGCTGTTTGGGAGGCAAAGTTCCGCAAGCGAAATGCAAATGAATGAATGAATGAATGATATAAAGTGATGATAGATAACTATGCCATATGGTGTTGATAGATAACTATGACATATGGTGCTGATAGATAACTATGATATATAGTGCTGATAGACGACGATGACATGTAGTGCTGATAGAGTACGATGGTATACGATACTGGTAGATGGTGATATATGGCGATGATATTACTCACGGGAAAAAGTAAGTGTGCAGTGGTGTCAAGCGCACCAATTACGTTGTTATGAGTGAAGTGAAATCAAATTTTGCACAAAGTTTTGTCTGAGTGTTGTCCACTTCCCCGTGCTGCATGAAGTTGATCGCACTATTCATGGGGAGATAACCACAGCTTCAGTGAAATCACGTGCGTGATCCATGATTGGTTACTGATCACGGATAAAATGAGGGTAAGTGTGTAATTCTGTTCTCAGAGATCTCTTCACGTAATCGTTGAAGAAAGAAGTAGTGGAATTCCAACATAAACATCTTTTTTCATAATGCCAAGATTGAATGAACATCAGCGAGAAATAGCTGTTGGGATGTTAATTGCTGGATCAACAGTAGCAGCAGTATCTCAACATTTTAATGTTCACAGAAACACAATATCACGCTTCAAAGTCGTTTTAACCAAAATGGTTCCGTTGCTGACCGCCATAGAAGCGGCAGACCACGAGTTACCACCCTTGCACAAGACCGCTACATCCACCTCATGCACCTTCGTAACAGGTTTCTCCAGGCAACATGGACTGCCTGCAACATTCCAGGTGTAAGACGTGTGTCGGGCAGGACAATGAGGAACAGACTCAGAGAGGTAAATCTCTTACCTCATAGGCCTGCAGTTAGACCAGTACTGACAGTTCGCCACAGACAAACCCGCTTGAACTGTGCCACGCACCATGTGGCATGGCCGTATCATCAATGGAGACGGATCTTATTCACTGATGAGTCCAGATTCTATCTGCAAGGCCATGATGGGCGTGCTTTAGTGTACAGGCGAAGAGGAGAACGCTTTGCGAATAACTGTGTGCTAGAGGTGGATAGGAGAAGAGGAGGCAGTGTAATGGTTTGGGGAGGAATTTCCTATGTTGGCCGAACAAACCTAGTCTTCCTCAATGGCAACCTTACAGGTTTACGATATAGGGAGGAAATCATTACACGCCACGTAATGCCTCTTCTGGGTGCTAATGGACAAGGCGTGATACTGCAGCAGGACAACGCTCGTCCACATGTCGCACGTGTGGTCAGGGACCACTTTCAGCAGCACCAGATTACTGTCTTGCCATGGCGAGCAGTTTCACCGGACCTGTCACCTATCGAGCACATTTGGGATGGACTGGACCGCAGGTTGAGAAGACGACACAATCGTCCTGGAAACCGCCAAGAATTAGCCCAAGCGTTGCAAGAAGAATGGAATAACATGCATCGACAATTGATACAACTTGTCATTGGTTCGATGAGAAGGCGGTGTCAAGCAGTGATAACTGCCAGAGGAGGACACACACGATATTGAAACCCTGATTTTCTTTTCTTGGGGTGGTGAGCCACATTATGTGAGTTGGTTTTTTTTTTCACTTTTTTGTGACATGTGACTGGCCTGAAAGTTATCATTTTATCTGTTATTGGATAATCAAACATAACATGTGCCAAATTTTATTTCAGTCATCATCTGAGCACGTTCATTCTGCTTTTTAAAGCATTGCACACTTACTTTTTTCCGTGAGTATATATGACGATGATATATGATACTGGTAGATGACGATATATGGCTATGAAAGATAATGATGATATATTATACTGGTAGATGATGATATATGGCAATGATATATGACGATGATACTGGTAGTTGATAATATATGGCGATGATAGATGACGATTATACTGTAGATTATGATAGATGACGATACTGGTAGATGATGATAGATGATGATGATACTGGTAGATGATGATAGATGGCGATGATACTGGTAGATGATGATAGGTGGCGATGATACTGGTAGATGATGATAGATGGAGATGATACTGGTAGATGATGACAGATGACGATGATACTGTAGATGATGATAGATGACGATGATACTGGTAGATGATGATAATGACGATGATTCTGGTAAATGATGACAGATGGCGATGACATATAGTGAGGACAGCAAGCTAGTTATTGTTTTCCTCGTGTCCTACGGTTGTCACGAAAAGATGGCCCAGTGACCTCTCAGGGTCTGGCTTCTAAGTAAACTTCGCTGTAGTGGAGACCATGGACGTTCCTGCCTCATTAACTAGGCTCGATACAGCCTGTTACAGGAAGTACTGAGAAATTCTAGGTCGGCTGTGTTTCGTTGGCTGTGATATCATATGAGGCGCCTCCACGCTCCACTGACTCATTCATTCACTCCTGCGGCTATTCTTTCGCAGAACTTGCTCTCATTATAGATAATTAAAAATGCCTGTTTGGTCTTCTAGCATGCTTTAGTCAGTGTGGTGTTCACAGTATCAGTGATATCTTGTATCTGTATCTAAATCTGTATTTAGCCCTGTGCTGCCAAGCCCGTCAATACTGCTCTCTAGGCTAGTAGTTTACAACCTTTTTTACATTCTAGGATCATTTTCCAGCTACACAGAAGTTCTGGACCATCATCTTATACGTAATACCATAATGCAGACAGACAGACAGACTGATAGAATGAAAAGAGTGAAAAAAAAAATAGTAGTAGCAGAAAACTACACAAAAGCAACCAAACAGAAACTGGTAGTCACAGTCAGTCAGTGGCTGCTGGTCAAAGTAATCTTAACATGAGGTCGAAGACTCACCCATCGTCGCCAGCCAGTGTAAACAAACTTCACCAGAAACACGACCAGCAAGAACAGAGTGAAGTCAGTGACTCTTTATCAGGTGAGCAAGGCCAGCATATCACAAAATACGAGTGCCCCATCGATGTCCAGATCACCAACAGATCCGACGCTCTACAACAAATTCTGTACCAAATACTCAGCAGACAGACAGGACGCAACAATCATCTCAGTCAAACAACGCATCCCACCTCCAGTCAGGATCTAACCGAAAACAACGTGAACAAAATACGCAGCAAAATTCCCACTCACAAAATCAGGGACAGTACAACCCATTTACTAATTGGGGACTCTCTACTAAAGGGGGCATATGGCGAGCGGATGTCTATAGCAACGAAGATATTGTCTCAGTTAATTGCAGTACTGAGAGCTGGTATTGCGAAAATAACGCAAACACTGAGAAGTTTTAATATAGACCAGGGCGTGACTAAAGTCTCCATACACGTTGGCATAAATGACAGCATGAATGACCGAAACATAAGACGTTCCGACATGCAGGCTTTGACTTCCGCCATCAAGGTAAAGTATTGAAGTGCAGCCATCTTCCTATCTTCCATCATTCCACCCCGCTCCGGTCCTGGACACCGCCTGGTAGACATCAACAACAAGGCACTTCAGTCATACTGTCGTGATAACAACATTGTCTTCATAAACCACACCGTGTTTTTCATCTCAGCCTCTTGTGCCCCAAAGAAACGGATGTACAGGGACCACATACATACATCAAAACTTGGTACCAGCATCCTTGTCAAAAATCTAAAGTTTCCAGATCGTACACTACAGAAAGACGTAGTACAGTTGGATGTCCACAAACAACATCCACATCCAACAAAAGCCCTCCATAAAGCCAGCTCTGCTCCGAGAACTAAAACCATAGGGACCCCCAAATCTGCACCACCTGATCCGCAGCAAACCACCGACTATGACACAATGTTTCCACCCCTACCCTCACGTCAGCCTCAGAAGGTCAGACGAGCCGACACGAGCGTCAACAACGTTAGGATTCTTCCTCAGTCACACAGCTCATTGGAAGACTTCAACACACAAGCAAGTTCCATGTAACATCTTCAAAGAAATCTGGAGCTGCAGTATTTGTTGCAATTTAGCCCTACAGCCTTGAGTCATGCCTATATGTTATCTCCGCATAATTCACATGGCATGGTACCTTACAGACACCACATGCCTTAGACTGATGGCAATGTCATCGTGATCATCAGACACTGAAACTTTCAACCCACAATGTAAAAAAACGAATTATAGTGACTGATATCTTTTTTCTTAAACTTATTTAGAATTTTTTGCGTTTTATTTCTCTTCCACCCCCCCCCCCCCTTTTTAAAATTTTTTTTACCTATTTGTCTAATTATTGTAAATTTTTTTAGATTCTTGCAGTTTGTGAGTTGTATCTGTTTGTGTGTGAGAACTATATACTTAATTACTTCACTTGTTAGTGAGTTCGCATATTTCAGTGTTTAATTATTCAGTAGTTAGACGCGTCTTTCTTTCAGCTTCCAATTATTTCATCTGGTGAGTTGTGTACCAGTTGAAAGTTTAATATACAGAGTGTGTCTTTGTGTAGTATTTAAAAGTTTATTTACTTCAGTAATAAGTGTAATAACAGGAATTACTTTCAAACCAATAATACTAGACAAGAATATAAAATGACCCCACTTACCGAAAAATGGTCACATAAAGAAGGACTTCGAATAGGCCATCTGAATGTATACCACATATTAGGTAAAATTCCTGAAGCAACACACATATTAAATCAAAATGTCCACATTTGTGGCTTCTCTGAAAGCCGTTTAAATAGGAACATAACCGATGAAGATAACGGTTTTAACCTGATCCGGCGAGACCTATCCAGAAAACTAGAAACAGGTCTAGTAATGTATGTCTCCACAACTATCCGGTTTAGTCGTAAATAAGACCTCGAATCATCAGAGGTAGAGTGTATTTGGGCGGAAGTTAAATTGCCAAACCAGAGTCCATTAGTTCTTGGACTTTTGTACCGTAATCCAAATGCATCATCCCTGTGGTATGATCACTTCACGACTATGATGGATGAGGTTTCAACCTTTAAGTTCAAAGATGTTATCATTCTTGGAGATTTCAACATAGATCTAACACAATCAAATACAATTTGGAGCAATATTATCCTACAATTTTTCCCAAACTGTCACCAAACCTACTAGAGTAACAGAAGTATCATCAACATTATTAGATCACATATATGTAGCCCACCCAGAAAACATCATTGAATGTAACATCCCTCATATTTTGTTAAGTGATCATTACCCAGTCTGCTGTACGTGGACAAGAAAGGGGTATAAACTTCCTAAACACAATCACACCAGTATGAAATTTATAAGCTTCAGAAAATTTAACCTAGAATTATTCCTTAATGATTTGCAAGCTTCTTCACTTACACACGTGTACCAACAAACTGACCCTGATGAGACAATAGAATATTGGCTAAAGATCTTCGGAGACAAACATGTCCCCGTGAAAGATGTGAGAGTAAAACACGAGACCAAGTCACCTTGGATAACACCTGAAATATTACATGCCATGAGAGAATGCAATAGATCCGTATCAATGGAAACAAGATTCAGAGTACTTAAATGTTACATCGAGCCAATTTTATTTTATAGGTGTGAAGCATGGTCCATGAATAAGGGAGTACAGCGAGAAATGGAGGCCATGGAGGTACAGTTTATAAGAAGAATGTTGAAGGTACCATGGACAGCCAAGAAAACCAATGAAGAATCTTAAGAGAGACTGGAGTTAAAAAGCAAATTATAGCAAAGATCAGAGGCAGACAAACGAGATTTATAGGACATTTCCTGAAAAGAGAAAAATTGGAACACACTGTAGCAACTGGAAAAACTGAAGGAGGAAGAGACAAAGAGAGAAGTTACTGGATGAGCTGTCAGTGTGGCTAGGAAGAAAATCACCTGCGGATCTCATAATCAAGTCTAAAGACAGGGAATTGTGGAGAGAAATGATCGCCTACGCCACGCGGCATGGCACTTGAATTGAACTGAATGAGAGAACGTGACTGGGCGCACAAAATCAAGGACTTCAGGACCTACCGTTCACTCAGAAACAAAGTTCAATATTTAATAAGACAAGAGAAAAAAGATTACTTTAGGAATCTAGTACAGAATAAAGCAGACAGTAAATCAGTTTGGAAAGCCACAAATACCCCATCAAATAAGATACAAGAATTTGATTTTCAAGCCAGCAATCACTAGCGCACATATTAGTATTCATTACAGAGAAGAAATCAACTTTCTTAAATCATCAATACCAAGTCCTGTATGCAATTTACATGAACTACAAACATTCCTGGACAGTAGATGTACTAAACGTAAAGAGTTACACATTCCATTCTTAACAGTCAGTGAAGTTCACAGTTATCTCTTAACCTTAAAAAACAACAATACTTGATATTAGCAATAAGATCTTAGGTTATGCTGCACCTGTCATTTTACATACACTAACATACATTAACAACCAGTGCATTGCAAAATGTTATTTCCCCGAGGCTTTTAAAATTGCTAAAGTGTATCCTCTCTTTAAATATGGCTCATCCAGCAATCTTTCCAACTATAGACCAATATTCATATTATGGTCGTTATCAAAAGCACTCGAAAAACACATACACAAAATAACTCTACGACGCAGGCAAAAGAACAATTTACTCATAGACAGTCAGTCAGGCTTTAGATCCAATCTTTCCTGCCACACAGCTCTCACCACAATGACAGAAAACTGGCTAGTAAACATAAATGACGACAGACTATGTGGTGCTATCTTTATCAACTTTAAAAAGGTATTCAATATGATTGACCATGATGTTCTTGTTAAAAAAAAGATTTATAGTGCAGCCAACGCTTGAACAACATAAGTCTTCCAAAACCTAGACTTAACCTTTACAAGAAAAGATTTACTTATTCTGCTGCTCATCTTTGGAATACTCTCCCATCCTGTATAAAAAATATAAACTATACTCCTTCCTACAACTACAAACTTTTCAATATCTATTTGATGTCGACTACATGCCTCCATGAATCGTAAAACATACAAAGTTATTTTAGACTGCTCTTACAGACACCGAACTCATTATTCTGAATAGTAATAAAATGTTTGTTTCGTAGTCAGTCATTTATATGTGTATATTTTGTGCGTATGTAGTTACTTTATTGTTAATTATGTTTGTTATATGAGCACCATATTTGTAGAATGTCTGGAACAGAGTGAAAGTTGTATGATAAAGGGCAGAATGTCAGACAGGCCTGCGTGCCCAATTTTTAACCCTTTTGAAATAAAAATCAATCAGTCAATCTCTCTCTGGTCCATGCCAGTCAGGCATTGGTTTTCACTGATTTCTACATCCATCCATCCGTTACTCTGTCTATAAGATGTGTGCTGGACCGTGCACTGTGCCACTTTTTTAGTCCGTCAGATATCTTGTTTCTTTGTCTTCCTCTGTTCCTTATTCCCTCTAGTTTTCTTGTTGTCACTAGGTGTTGTAGTTTGCCTCTTCTTAAAACATGTCCTATAAATCTGGACTGTCTTGTTCTGAATTTTGTCACAACTTCTTTCTTTTCCTCAGCCTCCATTAGGAGCTCTTCAGTTGTTTTCTTGGCTGTCCATGGTATTCTCATCATTTTTCTTGCGAACCACATCTCTGCTGCTCCAGCAGATTTTGAGTTCTCTTTATTTACCGTCCATGCTTCACATCACAGGTTCGATGTAACGTTAAATAAATTCATTCTGGTGTACATCGACAGAACTTTACTGCACATTATGTTTTTCCTTTTCATCCACATAGATGATGCTTAATACCAGACTGATAACACAGCTGCGGGTCAGCTGATATACCGACGACTTTTTATGGCTCTAGGGATCACAGGTTTAGAACCACTGGTGTGCGAGGCTATAATTTGTATCCGTTCAGCTGCTGCCTGTATTTAGCCGCAGAATATCTTGCATACATTCTGCTCGCATTCATGAAAAACTGGGCCCTGATACTTCATACGAGGGTTTATTGATAAGTTCTCGGCATAATGTACAAATACTTGAAACGCACAGTTAATATTAGGTGCATTTGTAGATCAGGTTAATGTGAAATTAAACACCAAGTTTTAATAAATTAACTGCAACCCATTTTTTTTTTTTTTACATATGAAATGGTAAGGGGTGGCAGAAACTGAGAAAATGGATAATATTTCTCATCGAGCAGTTATACGCCACCTCTACATCAAGGGCTTATTATCGAAGGAGATCCATGAGGATATGGTAGAGACTCTAGGGGAGAGTGGCCCTTCTTACAGCACAGTGAAGAAATGGGCAGCTCAGTTCAAACATGGAAGGGAGAGTCTGGAAAATGATTCCCGTCCAGAAAGACCAAGAACGAAAACCACCAACAGAATCCATGACATGATAATGGAGGATCGACGACTAACTGAGCGGTACACTGCTACTGATTTGGGCATCTCCCAGGAACGTGTTTATGCCATTATTCACAATGATCTTCAAATGACAAAGGTCTCTGCTCGATGGGTCCCGAAACTTCTTGGAGATGATCACAAATGACAGCGTCTCAATATGTCAAGAGACAATCTTGACCATTTTTCTGCAGATCCTGAAAAGCTTCTTCAGCAATGTCGGATTTAAATATATGAGGTCTAAGCTGCAATGCCGGATTTAAGACAGTGAGACTCTAAGCTGCAATGTCGGATTTAAGACAGTGAGGATCTAAGCTGCAATGCCGGATTTAAAACACTGAGACTCTAAGCTGCAATGCCGGATTTAAGACAGTGAGACTCTAAGCTGCAATGCCGGATTTAAGACAGTGAGACTCTAAGCTGCAATGCCGAATTTAAGACACTGAGGCTCTAAGCTGCAATGCCGGATTTAAGACAGTTAGGGTCTAAGCTGCAATGCCGGATTTAAGACAGTGAGACTCTAAGCTGCAATGCCGGATTTAAGACAGTGAGACTCTAAGCTGCAATACCGGATTTAAGACACTGAGGCTCTAAGCTGCAATGCTGGATTTAAGACAGTTAGGGTCTAAGCTGCAATGCCGGATTTAAGACAGTGAGGGTCTAAGCTGCAATGCCGGATTTAAGACAGTGAGACTCTAATCTATATAAAGCTTGGAGCCTCCTTGTTAAAAAGTTAACTGAAAACCACCTGTAGCCTCCTTTGCTTATATGTAAACCTGGTCCTGGACTCTATAGAAAAATACAGAATCAAACCTACGACCTCAATGGACGTCCTACAATGTTCTCTACTGCCGGCAAGTGAGGTTTCATTATGAGTTATTCTGTTACAATTTTTATTACGTCTTTTGTTATTGTCTAGAATTTTAAAAATTATCTTAAATTTCTCTCACGTTTCAAGTATTGAACTATTTCATTCTAAGACACAAAATACATCTGTTCAGTAACAGAACCCAACTATACTAAGAAGTGATTTGATGACTGATTTCTGACTGTACTCAGCAAAGTACAGAATATCAAGTCGTGATAGCGTCACAGATATAAAATATTTCAGACCAAAAAAAAAAAAGTATTTCCTTCAAAGTCTCATTATAAAGAGCACCAGAGTATACAAGTGAGTAGTGACTTGAGCTTCCAGCCTGAAGTGTGTTGTTTCAGCTGTCTTCACGTGACACAGCTATAGCAGACACGCTAGTGTAGGGGAAGAAAGGGGGAGGGGGAGGATACCGAGAACGGAGAATCCTTTTCTGCAAGGTGAAGCGTACCCGATTCACTGCTAAGTCAGAAAAAAAAAAAATGAAATATTGTGGAAATGAAAGAAAAGGACAGCAATGAAAGTACTGAACATGTTCTCATTCTGCCCTTGTTTCAGACAGGTAAACGAAATTAATGACTTTCAACTTCTAGAGAAGCCCTCCCCCAACACTGAGAGTTCAAACATCTCATCCAGTGTGTCCTGGACACAGCAAACATGTCATAAATTCTCGCCTGTCGCCTGCCATTAAGCGCTACCCTGCAAACGATTCGGAAATTGTTAATGAATGGAGATACTGCCAGGTTCTCCTCTACAGCCGCGCGATGTTCAGCTCTCTACGGGACGCGGCTTCTCTGTCCTTGAACTCTTGCTTTGAGTTTTGCCGTCTAAATACCGAACTTTTCCGGAGTAAAGAAGCTCGATAGAAAACTTGTAAGTCTATTTTCTAGGAGTACAAAAGTGTCACACATCATCAATTTTTGGAATGGATGACTGAGCAGCAGTCACGGCTTGATATGAAGTGTTTTGACAAAGTAAAAGTTTTCCCGTTATTTAACACACAAACTAACATTACTCATTGCAAAACAATTTGTAGTGCATATACTGCCCACACACAAAAAAAAAGGAACGCATAACTATTTATGACCTAATATTAGCCATAACTTTGATATTCTATAGCTTTTTAAATTGAATGAATAAACTGTTCATATTGCACACAATAATACTAAGGGTTTAAACGCGCACTTGACAGTTTCTTGCATCTGTGTGACGATCTTTTGTTAGTCACAGGGGTTCTCAAGTTAGTATGGTGTGTAGCCTCCGCTTGCATCTATCAGCGACTGGCATCTCCTGGGCATAGATACGATCAGATGTCTGATGTGCCCCTGTGGGATGGCTGCCCACTCTTCCTGGAGTGCCTGCCACAGATCACGACGATTGGCTGTAAAAAGGTTTCAGCGACAAACACGTCTTTGCAGCTCATATCATACGTACTCAATCGGATTCATGTCTGGAGACAAA
This sequence comes from Achatina immaculata, assembly GCA_009760885.1. Classification (NCBI taxonomy): domain Eukaryota; kingdom Metazoa; phylum Mollusca; class Gastropoda; order Stylommatophora; family Achatinidae; genus Lissachatina; species Lissachatina immaculata. The sequence continues at coordinate 27,303,505 of CM019702.1, forward strand.
GATGGCCAGGGAAGGATGAGAATGTTGTTGCCAGTCAGGAATTGTGTAGTGAACTGTGCAGAATTGGGTCTGACGTTGTCCTGTTGAAACAAAGACCTTTGCGCAGCCAAAAATGGAAGGACATGGGGTCGAAGAATTTCATTGACTTATCGTTGCGCATTCAAGCCTCCTTCAATCTGCACCAATGGACTCCTTCCGTTGAAATCGATCATTCCCCATACACTTACACCTCCACCACCGTGCGGCGGAGCTTCATCAACGCAATTTTGGGCAAAACGTTCATTTGGCCTACAGTAGACCCTTCTCCTGCATATCATGGCGGTGCAACAAAAAGGAAGATTCGTCACTAAACCAGACACGTCTCCATTGATTGTCAGTTGTCCAGGGCCGATGCTGGTTGGCCCAAACAAGTCAATTTTGGTGATGGCGTCTCGTTAAGACAGGACCTCGGTGAAGTTGTGTCACCAGTCCAGCTTAATGCAGTCTATTCCGGACAGTTTGATTAGTCAACGACGTCTTGCAAGCAATGACTGGGCACTTGAAGAAGCTGTTGTAAACCTGTTTCTGAGGTGATGAACCAGAACAAAGCGATCATCAGCTGCTGTTGTCACCCTGGGTCGTCCACTGCGGTGCCGGTCTTCAGCTGAGCCAGTGGCTTGGAAACGGTGCCAAATTCGACTGATGGTACTCTGCTGCATGTTTAAATGCCTGGCAACCTTACTTTGACTTTCGCCTGCTTGCAACATTCTTCTAATAAACCACATTTTAGGACTCGTTTTCTAACATTCATTGATAAGGATGTGTTGGATAATATGTTTCTCACTCTCTGAAATGCAGTCTTTGCTTGGCCTATTCTGTTCCTAATTTCTGTTCTGCATTTCCCATCTGAATTTATTACTGCTCCAAGTTATTTGAATTTCTGCACCTGCTTTAGAATAGCTCTGTTTAATTTTATACTGCATGCTGGTGGATTCTGTTTCTTAGATATAACCATAGTCTCTATCTTTTTGATGTTCAAAGTAAGGCCTTTTCGTATGTGTACACTTTATTATAATTTTAATAATATAATATTAATTATTAATGTTAATTTATTAATAAAATAATATTATTATTGTATTGTGTATTAACTTTATTGTTAATTATGTTTGTTATATGAGCAGCATGTTTGTAGAATGTCTGGAACAGAGTGAAAGTTGTATAATAAAGAGTAGAATGTCAGACGGGCATTTCTTTTGAAATAAAGATCAATCAATCAATCACTTTCTCTGTGTCTGTCTGACTGTATCTCTGTGTTATTTTGACATACATTGTACATTTTTCTGTACCTCTGCACTGTTTCAGTGTACTTGATTTAGATTTTAGGTTTTTTTTCTTGTCTTCTTGAAGCTGTCTCGTTGTTTGTAATAAGACCTTCCCAGAATTCCCTAAAGCATTAATCAAAGATTTGCTTCGAAGAAAACTTCACTATCTTGCTCCCTAACTGCCAGACATTTAAAACATTTTATTGTGAGCCAGCGCTAATGGATTTCTGAGTTATTTATCTGGGAGGCTACTATGCCAGGCTTTCACTTAGACTCCACCACAACGGAGACCACATCAAACACATATAACAGAATACTATAAACGTATGGCTCCAGTTTAGACCACATCAAACACATATAATAGAACACTGTAAACGTATGGCTCCAGTCTAGACCACATCAAACACATGTAATAGAACACTGTAAACGTATAGCTTCATTCCAGACCACATCAAACACATATAATAGAACACTGTAAACGTATGGCTGCAGTCCAGACCACACAGTTACACACTGTAGACGTCACATATTCTATATGTTACAAGGTGACAAGGACCTAGGCAGACATCTCACATACGCACTCAAACGATGGACACAGCATGACACCAACGCTATCGATCTAATAACATAAAGTGAACTTAATGGCGCTCAGGATGATGATGAAGTTAAAAATGAATGAAATATGTCGAGCCACATGTCAAACTACTGGCGCCCAGGTACAGGTACCAGGTTCTAGTGGGGCGCTCCTCTACAACCAACTGCAGTCCACCAAGGAACAACAAAACACAAGAAGTGGATCTCTCTCTCTCTCTCTCTCTCTCCCTCTCTCTCTGTGTGTGTGTGTGTGTGTGTGTGTAACTTTTATCGACTACAAGAATAGTACTACAACAGTTGAAAATCTAAGCTAAGTGCTCTTTACTTTTTCAACTAACGCTCAGTCCTTCTCACAAATCCCGTGCAGAACAATAATGTACGCCCCAAAACTGAGCTTAATAACCAGGGCAATCACGAGTCTTTGCAGGTTGCATACCCTGACACAGATGTTCTGTTACAAATTTTTGTCACACAAAATTACAGCTAAACACAATTATAACACAATCCCTCATTAAATTCTGTATCTACTTAGTCCATCAAAGAAACCAACGTTGTTGCTAGATGAGTAAGATACACGTGGGTTTCTGTCTCTTAGAAGACCCTTGGATTATTCCTGTCTAACCAGTGTGTAAAGGACTCATGGCCTGTGGTAGCGGAACTCATCGAGAAGTGCGCAACTTGAATCCACTTCGAGGATTAGAGGAGGTCTCATCACGTGTTCTCCTATTCGGTCCTGTTTCAAGATCTTCACCTTGTGTTGAAGCAGAGGAGTCACATTTTGCAGTTTCTATGTCAAGTTTTCTGACCTCTGAAACATTCATTTATCGACCCATAATAAGTCAGTAGTTTTACATTGTAAGACAAAGCCTATTATTTCAACACAGTCACTTTGAATACCACATTTTCAGACTAGACAATAAACCGAGTGAATCATGGGAAAATATCGTGCTCATAGCAGACTTAATAAGATACAGCCACACAGACAATAAGCCACAGCCACACAGACAATAAGCCACAGCCACATAGACAATAAGCCACAGCCACACAGACAATAAGCCACAGCCACATAGACAATAAGCCACAGCCACACAGACAATAAGCCACAGCCACATAGATGCTCTTAAACCAGAGTACTTTTTTTGTCTGCCCCTGAGGAAAATTATCGAATTACTCCTCCACAGGGCATTAGGGCATTGTTTCCCTTTATACTGGTTATGAAAAGAGACGCCAGCAAAGATGCAGGGGACTTGTACTTCGCAGTTATATTCGGTCTGCAAACAGATCCCGGTGAAACTTATTCAAAGCGCCATTCTTATGCTTTTTTCTTTTTTCTTTCCAACTTTTGTATCTTCTATTTGCCAATTCCAACTTCGCCCGTCTTAATATTTTGATTATATTTGTTATTCACCTGTCATTTTTCTTCCCTGGGTCTATACATTGTATTGTGAGCAGGCCACCGTGGAGCTAAATTAGAACCAAGGACACGGTCACGCTAGACTGCTTCCAGGCCCACCCTCAGTCTATGGCACAAACAATAAGTGAATTTTTAAATCTGTCTGTCTGTCTGTCTGCCTGTCTGTCTGTCTGATCGACTATGTCTCTGTTCCTGTTTATCTGTCTGTCTGTTTATCTGCATATCTGTCTATCTGTCTTGTTATATGTTTGTCTGTTTATCTGTATCTTTGCCTGTCTGCCTCTTTTTCTGTTTCTCTGTCTCCTTGTATTTGTTTATCTGTCTGATTGTTTATTCGTCTGTCTGCATCTATGTTTATATAAATGTTTCTGTCTGTATCTCTGATCCTATATATCTGTGTGTGTGTTTATCTGTCAGTGTGTCTGTTTCTCTATCTGTTTGATCTGTCTATTGTCTGTATGTCTGTCTATCTGTGTGTGCCTATATATCTGACCATATCTCTGTTTATCTCTATGTCTGTATCTATATATGTCTGTATCCCTATCTGTCTATATTTCTGTCTGTGTACATCTCTGCACAGAGGAAGACCGAGAGAAATTATCCTGGACAGTCTGACTCTGGAGAAGCATAATAGCCAACGCCTGTCGGCAGTGCACATGATGATGATGACATCTCTGCATGTCTGTCTGATCGTATGTCTTATCTCTGTATACCTATATCTTTGTCTGTCTTTCTTCTCTTTATCTGTCTGCACCTCCTCGTGCCCGCCTGTCCGTTTGTCTGCTGCCTGACTCACTGTATCTCTGATATTCTGTTTCTCTATCTGTTTGTCAGTCTGTTTCTCTGCCTGTCTGTCTGTATCTCTGTTTATCAGTTTGTATCTTTTTCAGTTTGTTTGTCTTTGTTTTAATGTCTGCTTCTCTGTCTATCTGCTCATAATTAATGTGCGAGACTATAAAATATATTATCGTATATCTTATCAATGTGTATTGTTGAAGATAAGTTGTTCATTACATGTTTTTATTGTTCTTTCTGCATAATATGATACTAGCATTAAAAATTAAAATGATATTAAATGAGTGATTTATAATGAAAGCCGAATGATGAAAATCTGTCTTGTCTTTTTTTTATCTGTCTGCCTAATTCGTCAGCATGAACATCATTAATCCCATAGAATGAAAAATATCTGCCCAAATCTGAACTTGTGTGCAGTCACCGTGGTAAATTTTGTACTGCAGTGCAAAAGTCTGTCTCTGTCTGTCTGCCTCTCTCTCTCTCTCTCTACCTCTCTCTCCCTTCTCCTTGTTGATTAGACACTCTGTTTTCGTACACCTCCCCCCCCCCTCCCTCGAATCTCTTCGGACCCTCCGTTTAAACAAGAGATAACCTACGGGCCCCTAAGCAACGTACCATTTGGACCCCACCCTGACTGGGCCTGCGTGTGTCTCTTCACGTAAGATTCAAGTGCTAGCCATAATCATCCAAGGTAAACCACATGCAGTTAGAAAGAGAATCGAGCCAAATATTTCTATTGAATGAATATTTTCCCACAGCGGGGAGCAGTTAGAGGAAGAGTGACGAAAACTAAGGCCGTACAGTGACAGAATGGTTGTATTGAACGGTGTATTAATCCCAAGCAGAGCCTCAAACTCTTTGACGTCATAAAAGGGGGCAGGACAACTTCAGCCCTGAATATCTCGTAACACTACAGTAACACAGGCGGATTTAGTTACTGTATGTTCCGAATGACAACATGGCGTTTTCTATTATACAGGACTTGACTGCCATTGTGTTAAAAAATGAAGAGAAATTTATGGAATATGTATCGTTCATTGTTCTCATCTGGGGTGGACTTCTTTTGATTTCTCTGTTCCAAGTTACAGCTCCGTACGGACGATATTCGCGACCCGGCTGGGGTATATTTGTACCAACAAAGTTTGCATGGGTTGTGCAGGAATTCCCATCGTTTTGTGTACCAATTTTGTTAGCTTTATACACAGACTGTGTTAAAGTTAATAACAAAATCAATTTATTCGCAGTTGGACTTTTTCTGTTCCATTACTTTCAAAGGTAAGTTATTTCTTCAAACTTTTTTCACGGCTGTTTATATCTTTGTAAAAAAAAAACAGTGTGTTTACAGTATTCGCAGGTGCTATATTGTGTTTGAATGTAATATTTTAATACAGTGGGTTTTTTATACGTCTGCGAGTTGTTTGACTTCTACTTGTGACACTTTCATGAATTTTGATTTGATTTGACACCCATTGACGAGCGGAAATTCGAGGGCCCCACATGCTACCATCAGGCCCTTTGAGTGAGGAGTCCAGCAGGTGCAATATTCCAGGACCTGTAGGTTTTTCCCTGTTTAACATGGAACTGGAAAATAGAATGGCTAATTAATTTGGTAAGCGAAAGTGCTCTAGGGCACCCTGTTCTATCGTCATAATTATTACACGAAGTAAATCATTGCAAGATTTTGTGTTTTTTATATGACATAAAATGAATTGATAGTATTCCTGAATACTATAATACTTTATAGTAATATAATACTCCGAATATAATACTCCTTCTTCTTCTTCTTCTTCGTTCGCTTCTACCACCAAGACCACCCCGTGATCCTACTGAATTTACTCCTGTAGTCCTCGATAGGTCCCGTGGTCCCCGAAAGGACCACACGAGATCCCCGAGAGGACCACAAGAGGTTCAGAGTATCGCAGTGCAAAAGTCTGTCTCTGTCTGTCTGCCTCTCTCTCTCTCTCTCTACCTCTCTCTCCCTTCTCCTTGTTGATTAGACACTCTGTTTTCGTACACCTCCCCCCCCCCTCCCTCGAATCTCTTCGGACCCTCCGTTTAAACAAGAGATAACCTACGGGCCCCTAAGCAACGTACCATTTGGACCCCACCCTGACTGGGCCTGCGTGTGTCTCTTCACGTAAGATTCAAGTGCTAGCCATAATCATCCAAGGTAAACCACATGCAGTTAGAAAGAGAATCGAGCCAAATATTTCTATTGAATGAATATTTTCCCACAGCGGGGAGCAGTTAGAGGAAGAGTGACGAAAACTAAGGCCGTACAGTGACAGAATGGTTGTATTGAACGGTGTATTAATCCCAAGCAGAGCCTCAAACTCTTTGACGTCATAAAAGGGGGCAGGACAACTTCAGCCCTGAATATCTCGTAACACTACAGTAACACAGGCGGATTTAGTTACTGTATGTTCCGAATGACAACATGGCGTTTTCTATTATACAGGACTTGACTGCCATTGTGTTAAAAAATGAAGAGAAATTTATGGAATATGTATCGTTCATTGTTCTCATCTGGGGTGGACTTCTTTTGATTTCTCTGTTCCAAGTTACAGCTCCGTACGGACGATATTCGCGACCCGGCTGGGGTATATTTGTACCAACAAAGTTTGCATGGGTTGTGCAGGAATTCCCATCGTTTTGTGTACCAATTTTGTTAGCTTTATACACAGACTGTGTTAAAGTTAATAACAAAATCAATTTATTCGCAGTTGGACTTTTTCTGTTCCATTACTTTCAAAGGTAAGTTATTTCTTCAAACTTTTTTCACGGCTGTTTATATCTTTGTAAAAAAAAAACAGTGTGTTTACAGTATTCGCAGGTGCTATATTGTGTTTGAATGTAATATTTTAATACAGTGGGTTTTTTATACGTCTGCGAGTTGTTTGACTTCTACTTGTGACACTTTCATGAATTTTGATTTGATTTGACACCCATTGACGAGCGGAAATTCGAGGGCCCCACATGCTACCATCAGGCCCTTTGAGTGAGGAGTCCAGCAGGTGCAATATTCCAGGACCTGTAGGTTTTTCCCTGTTTAACATGGAACTGGAAAATAGAATGGCTAATTAATTTGGTAAGCGAAAGTGCTCTAGGGCACCCTGTTCTATCGTCATAATTATTACACGAAGTAAATCATTGCAAGATTTTGTGTTTTTTATATGACATAAAATGAATTGATAGTATTCCTGAATACTATAATACTTTATAGTAATATAATACTCCGAATATAATACTCCTTCTTCTTCTTCTTCTTCGTTCGCTTCTACCACCAAGACCACCCCGTGATCCTACTGAATTTACTCCTGTAGTCCTCGATAGGTCCCGTGGTCCCCGAAAGGACCACACGAGATCCCCGAGAGGACCACAAGAGGTTCAGAGTATCGCAGGGCTAGAGCCTGTATTCTTGGTGGGTCTCAGAAGCGGGAATGCGTGACACCGTGGTTTTCGTTCCACCAGTTTAATCTAGAGTTGTACCCTGAATTTATCAGTTTCTTGTGTGTTTATAATATAGTCCAAGAAATTGCCAGTACAGAATTGCATCATTCACAATGGTTTGTTTTTGACTATGGGTAATACAGTTAACCTTGTCATTCGCGGGTTTCTATTTCGCAGTTTACTCATCAGTTGTTATTGTTTTTTTCCCACCATGCACGATGCGTGCAGTTTCCCGAGCAGCCATCCTCAGCCACCCGAGTAGCCATCCTTAGCCACACGAGTAGCCATCATTAGTCTCCCGAGTAGCCATCATTAGTCTCCCGAGTAGCCATCATTAGTCTCCCGAGTAGCCATCCTCAGTCACCCCAGTAGCCATCATTAGTCTCCCGAGTAGCCATCATTAGTCTCCCGAGTAGCCATCATTAGTCTCCCGAGTAGCCATCATTAGTCTCCCGAGTAGCCATCCTCAGCCACCCGAGTAACCATCCTTAGCCACCCCAGTAGCCATCCTCAGCCACCCGAGTAGCCATCCTCAGTCACCCCAGTAGCCATCCTCAGTCACCCCAGTAGCCATCCTTAGCCACACGAGTAGCCATCATTAGTCTCCCGAGTAGCCATCCTCAGTCACCCCAGTAGCCATCCTCAGCCACCCGAGTAGCCATCCTCAGTCACCCGAGTAGCCATCCTCAGCCACCCCAGTAGCCATCCTCAGCCACCCCAGTAGCCATCCTCAGTCACCCCAGTAGCCATCCTCAGCCACCCCAGTAGCCATCCTCAGCCACCCGAGTAGCCATCCTCAGCCACCCGAGTAGCCATCATTAGTCTCCCGAGTAGCCATCCTCAGTTTCCCGAGTAACCATCATTAGTCTCCCGAGTAGCCATCCTCAGTTTCCCGAGTAACCATCATTAGTCTCCCGAGTAACCATCATTAGGAGTAGCCATCCTCAGTGACATACTACTGACATATAGGGAGGGTAGTTTACATACAAACATTCGACAGTGTGTCATTCCTGAACGTAGATGCACATCAATGTGAAGTTCTATAACACACAAACACATATATCTCGGAAAAACAGACGCATATATCAATATTCAAAATTATCTTGGAATATCATAACAGAATCACTTTTGTTACTGTCAGCGTGGTACTCTCAAATGGTTGTTGATAATTCGTCATGGCATCATCATCGTGTGACATCTTCTTTACGAAAATTGGCAGTAATAATCTCCAGTTTCCTTGTTCATTCGCCTTCATGGTGCACTCAGACAATTTGTATCATGACCACTCTTGTATGTAAATTCCAATCTACATCTCTTCCTATCTTCATCCCATCTATCAAAAAATCTAACATCGGACCAGTATGACCTTGGGTCAGCGTAGCACGATTTTTTTTTCATAACCTTTCGTGAAAATATTCAAGCCTGGTCGAGCATGAAACCTTCGTGAGCTGCACGTATTCTCTCGACGACTCACGCCGGCTCAAATAACTTAATACAAAATTAAACTCTCGTTTGACCTTTACATTCACCAACGCAAGTACAGCGTATACTTGCTCCCCTTTCTAAGCTTAATCTCCTCTGCTTGTATGGATTCACCCCTGTATACTGTAACAGTGATTTGCTGTAGTAGTGATCGCTGTATCTCATGTTACTCTTAGCTCTGTTTGGTGCAGTAAACTCTTAACACAGCCATGGGCCCAAAGCGTAGTATTTCTCGTGTTTTTAATGCCTCTGAAAGTGCTCCCTAGAGACAGAAGAAAGTGAAGACCCCCCACAAGAAAAGGTCGAATTATTGGATGAGCTTCGTTCAGTGAAGTTCAGTGCTACGGCTGCTCGCTTTGCGACATTAACGAGGCGAGGGTAAGTGATATGAAGAAAAAAAAAAAAGAAAAGAAAATCAAGGAATGCGTTGCTGCACTGCACCATCTGGCGTGAAGACTCTGCAGTGTGCCAGATTTTTACATGTGCCGCCCACAAAGTGTTATTTTTGTGTGGGTGCAGGTTTCATATAACAAGACATTCCTGTACATTCAAATATCGCAATAGAAAAGTCGAAGTCCTTATGTTTTCCCCAAGGGAAAGATAAAGCTCTCCAGACTGTCATGCCAACAAATGTTGGTTTGATAATTTTAAGCAAAGATGTGAGCTACGCAGAATGAGAACTACGGGAGACACAGGCTCTGTCGATCTAGAGGTAGTGAGTTTCCTGACGGCATAAGGAAACTTATTGAAGCGAATGGATATCTACCGGAGAATGTATTTAATGCCGACAAAACCGCTCAGTTTTGAAAGAAATTGCCACAGAAGACATTTATTAGCAAAGAAGAGAGGCGAGCACCAAACTTGAAGACAGGAAAGGATAAGCAAACTCTGCTTTTTTTGTGCAAACACGGTCATGTTTTTAAAAAAAATCAGGACAGCCCTGATCTGCAAAGCTGCTAACCGCCAAGACATGAAAGGAGAAGATGAGTTCCAGCTGCCAGTTTTCTGGACGCACAGTCATAAGGCATGAGAAACAAGAATGCTTTTCCTGGCGTGGTTTCATCAGTATTTTGGGCTGGAGGTCAGAAAATACATTGCCAGTAAGGCAAATGGAGAATGCCACCGGTTAACCAGAATCTCTGGAGTTCAACAATGAAGGAGTCCAGGTCGTGCATATGCGCCTCCCTCCCCTACACACTGCAACATCTCTCGCCCATTCTATCAGTCCTAGCAACGATGTTAAAGTTGCACTATATAGAGTACTCAAGGAAGAGGATTCTCAGGCCGTGGAAGAATGCTCCGACAAAGATGGTACTTGGAGTGATGTACGTACTAGGACAGTGATTTAATCATGAACATTATCGCCGGTAACATAAAGGTTGCTGAAAGGCCATGAAAGCTTCCAGAATTTTTGGTCAGAATGTGTGAACGAGAGTACTGGCTGTGCTACAGAATGTGTGAACGGGTTTACTGGCTGTGCTACAGAATGTGTGAACGAGAGTACTGGCTGTGCTACAGAATGTGTGAACGAGTTTACTGGCTGTGCTACAGAATGTGTGAACGAGAGTACTGGCTGTGCTACAGAATGTGTGAACGAGTTTACTGGCTGTGCTACAGAATGTGTGAACGAGAGTACTGGCTGTGCTACAGAATGTGTGAACGAGTTTACTGGCTGTGCTACAGAATGTGTGAACGAGAGTACTGGCTGTGCTACAGAATGTGTGAACGAGTTTACTGGCTGTACTACAGAATGTGTGAACGAGTTTACTGGCTGTACTACAGAGACAGCCAGATTATAGAAGACATTTTAGAGTTGGCAAAGAAGGTAGGTGGTTTCAGGGCATGGTTCTTGTGTAAATTCAGGAATTAATCACCACCACCCACAATGGGATAACAGAAGACAACCTGTTGCATCTGACAAGACATCAAGAGACAGATGTGATACGTACGAAGAAGTCTTGTCTTGTGCTATCTCCCTGTAACTGCGAGCTGGTGTTCTTTTCAGCCGATGCTGTAGAGATGGTGAGGTACAGCATCGTATCGGCGTGGGAGCAGGTTATGGCAGGTATTTTTTTCAGTCCCAGAGTACAGCTAAAAAGTAGAGGTGTGCAGTACTTCTTTAGCAGACTCCACCACCATGGAGACTGGCGATCTCTGCCCCGTTAGCCAGGCTAGGCCTGTTACTGGGGGTACCAACGGGGAGGTGGGACAGGGTCTTGGTCAGCAATGGTTCGCTAACCCTGACTCTAACACATCAGCTATGGGTTGCTGATTGCCTAATCGGACGGCGCATTCACCCCCAACGAAGAAGAAGAAGAAGAAGGAGGAGGAGGAGGGAAGTTGGCTTTGTACAGTAGTACAGAGGATATCCGTAGGCTAAGTTCAAGGATGTGATGGAATATTTTTATGACATTGATCCGTTTATTATACATGCCTTGAAACTGCAACATTTGATACAAGAGACATTTAAAGACATGAAGATACAACGTCTATATTCACTAAGATATTAAAGACATGAAGAGATGTCTATATTCACTAAGATATTAAAGACATGAAGAGATGTCTGTATTCACTAAGATATTTAAAGACTCGAAAGGATGTCTGTATTCACTAAGATATTTAAAGACATGAAGGGATGTCTATATTAACTAAGATATTTAAAGACATGAAGAGATGTCTATATTCACTAAGATATTTAAAGACAGATGTCTATATTCACTAAGATATTTAAAGACTCGAAGGGATGTCTGTATTCACTAAGATATTTAAAGACTCGAAGGGATGTCTGTATTCACTAAGATATTTAAAGACATGAAGGGATGTCTATATTAACTAAGATATTTAAAGACATGAAGAGATGTCTATATTCACTAAGATATTTAAAGACATGAAGGGATGTCTATATTCACTAAGATATTTGTCTGTCTGTATTCACTAAGATATTTAAAGACATGAAGGGATGTCTATATTCACTAAGATATTTAAAGACTCGAAGGGATGTCTGTATTCACTAAGATATTTAAAGATATGAAGGGATATCTGTATTCACTAAGATATTTAAAGACATGAAGGGATATCTGTATTCACTAAGATATTTAAAGACATGAAGGGCTGTCTATATTCACTAAGATATTTAAAGACATGAAGAGACATTGTTTACTATGTGTTATTTGTACAGCAGAACATGTTTGAGTTTCATAATAGTACAGCAAAAAACTTTGTCAGATATGTTTGTGTCTATGTTTCATAACTGTGTAGCAAGAACTGTATGTCAGATATGTCTGTGTCTGTGTTTCATAACTGTGTAGCAAGAACTGTATGTCAGATATGTCTGTGTCTATGTTTCATAACTGTGTAGCAAGAACTATGTGTTCAACAAGTTTGTGTTTCATCGTCATCGTCATCGTCATCGTTCATTGTGTTCAAGACGCTGCTGGCTGATATTAGCCTGTACTCACTTAGGTATAAGGTAAGTATAATTTTAAGTTCAATTTACAGGAAGCCGTACTGAATTATTCGCGGAATTTCATTTTCGTGGGGGGTCCGGCGTCCCTTATCCCCGCGAATGACAAGGGCCGACCGTCCCAGCCTTCATGGCTGGCCCCGTGTAACGCTGAACGAAAGTTTATTCACTTTCTGTCAACCAAAAATAATTAGAGATGGCATGTAGTACACCTATTTTAAATTGCTCCGTATTTTCAAAGTTTTCATTTTATTGTATTTTAGCTTGGCGATTTTTGTTCCAGACTTGGTACGGAGTATTATATTTTCCCTATGGTCCGGACAGTTTGTGTTTCCAGATAACGTATTTTCGTGTACGTTGCTTTTGCTGGTAATGTTCTCCATGTACTTGAAACATTTCATGTGGGTGGAGTCTTGTTTCGGCAAATAATAGTTCATTCTCGCTTCTTCTTACTCATGAGTCATTTGTTGGGGTTTACAAGTTTTCATTGTTGATCTTCCGTTTTCAGCACCTTCATAGCCTGTATACATGTTTTGTGTTTATGTTTCTTCTAACCAGAGAAGTTTTGTGTTTATGTTTCTTCTAACCAGAGAAGTTTTGTGTTTATGTTTCTTCTAACCAGAGGAGTTTTGTGTTTATGTTTCTTCTAACCAGAGGAGTTTTGTGTTTATGTTTCTTCTAACCAGAGGAGTTTTGTGTTTATGTTTCTTCTAACCAGAGAAGTTTTGTGTTTATGTTTCTTCTAACCAGAGAAGTTTTGTGTTTATGTTTCTTCTAACCAGAGGAGTTTTGTTTATGTTTCTTCTAACCAGAGGAGTTTTGTGTTTATGTTTCTTCTAACCAGAGAAGTTTTGTGTTTATGTTTCTTCTAACCAGAGAAGTTTTGCTTTTATGTTTCTTCTAACCAGAGAAGTTTTGTGTTTATGTTTCTTCTAACCAGAGAAGTTTTGTGTTTATGTTTCTTCTAACCAGAGAAGTTTTGTGTTTATGTTTCTTCTAACCAGAGAAGTTTTGTGTTTATGTTTCTTCTAACCAGAGGAGTTTTGTGTTTATGTTTCTTCTAACCAGAGGAGTTTTGTGTTTATGTTTCTTCTAACCAGAGAAGTTTTGTGTTTATGTTTCTTCTAACCAGAGAAGTTTTGTGTTTATGTTTCTTCTAACCAGAGAAGTTTTGTGTTTATGTTTCTTCTAACCAGAGAAGTTTTGTGTTTATGTTTCTTCTAACCAGAGGAGTTTTGTGTTTATGTTTCTTCTAACCAGAGGAGTTTTGTGTTTATGTTTCTTCTAACCAGAGAAGTTTTGTGTTTATGTTTCTTCTAACCAGAGAAGTTTTGTGTTTATGTTTCTTCTAACCAGAGAAGTTTTGTGTTTATGTTTCTTCTAACCAGAGGAGTTTTGTGTTTATGTTTCTTCTAACCAGAGGAGTTTTGTGTTTATGTTTCTTCTAACCAGAGAAGTTTTGTGTTTATGTTTCTTCTAACCAGAGAAGTTTTGTGTTTATGTTTCTTCTAACCAGAGAAGTTTTGTGTTTATGTTTCTTCTAACCAGAGGAGTTTTGTGTTTATGTTTCTTCTAACCAGAGGAGTTTTGTGTTTATGTTTCTTCTAACCAGAGAAGTTTTGTGTTTATGTTTCTTCTAACCAGAGAAGTTTTGTGTTTATGTTTCTTCTAACCAGAGAAGTTTTGTGTTTATGTTTCTTCTAACCAGAGAAGTTTTGTGTTTATGTTTCTTCTAACCAGAGAAGTTTTGTGTTTATGTTTCTTCTAACCAGAGAAGTTTTGTGTTTATGTTTCTTCTAACCAGAGGAGTTTTGTGTTTATGTTTCTTCTAACCAGAGGAGTTTTGTGTTTATGTTTCTTCTAACCAGAGGAGTTTTGTGTTTATGTTTCTTCTAACCAGAGGAGTTTTGTGTTTATGTTTCTTCTAACCAGAGGAGTTTTGTGTTTATGTTTCTTCTAACCAGAGAAGTTTTGTGTTTATGTTTCTTCTAACCAGAGAAGTTTTGCTTTTATGTTTCTTCTAACCAGAGAAGTTATGTAAGTTATGCAACTTTCCTCCCGTTCCCACCCCCCCCCCATTTCCCAGTCTGTTATTATCCACTACGCCCAAGACCCCTCACCCCCCCCCCTTCCATTTCCCAGTCTGTTATTATCCACTACGCCCAAAACCCCTCACGCCCCCCCCCCCATTTCCCAGTCTGTTATTATCCACTACGCCCAAAACCCCTCACGCCCCCCCCCCCCATTTCCCAGTCTGTTATTATCCACTACGCCCAAAACCCCTCACCCCCCCCCCTTCCATTTCCCAGTCTGTTATTATCCACTACGCCCAAAACCCCTCACGCCCCCCCCCCCCATTTCCCAGTCTGTTATTATCCACTACGCCCAAGACCCCTCACGCCCCCCCCCCATTTCCCAGTCTGTTATTATCCACTACGCCCAAGACCCCTCAAGCCCCCCCTCCCATTTCCCAGTCTGTTATTATCCACTACGCCCAAGAATCCTCACCCCCCCCCCTTCCATTTCCCAGTCTTTTATTATCCACTATGCCTAAGACCCCTCACCTCCCCATTTCCCAGTCTGTTATTATCCACTACGCCCAAGACACCTACCCCCCCCCCCCTTCCATTTCCCAGTCTGTTATTATCCACTACGCCCAAGACCCCTCACCCCTCCCCCATTTCCCAGTCTGTTATTATCCACTATGCCTAAGACCCCTCACCTCCCCATTTCCCAGTCTGTTATTATCCACTATGCCTAAGACCCCTCACCTCCCCATTTCCCAGTCTGTTATTATCCACTATGCCTAAGACCCCTCACCTCCCCATTTCCCAGTCTGTTATTATCCACTATGCCTAAGACCCCTCACCTCCCCATTTCCCAGTCTGTTATTATCCACTACGCCCAAGACCCCTCACCTCCCCATTTCCCAGTCTGTTATTATCCACTACGCCCAAGACCCCTCACCTCCCCATTTCCCAGTCTGTTATTATCCACTACGCCTAAGACCCCTCACCTCCCCATTTCCCAGTCTGTTATTATCCACTATGCCTAAGACCCCTCACCCCCCATTTCCCAGTCTGTTATTATCCACTATGCCTAAGACCCCTCACCTCCCCATTTCCCAGTCTGTTATTATCCACTATGCCTAAGACCCCTCACCTCCCCATTTCCCAGTCTGTTATTATCCACTACGCCCAAGACCCCTCACCCCCCATTTCCCAGTCTGTTATTATCCACTACGCCCAAGACCCCTCACCCCCCCCCCATTTCCCAGTCTGTTATTATCCACTACGCCCAAGACCCCTCACCCCCCATTTTCCAGTCTGTTATTATCCACTACGCCCAAGACCCCTCACCCCCCCCCCTCTAAAAAACAGAGAAAACCCTCAAGGCCCCAAAGCGATGTACCGGTTGGACCCCCCCACCCCCCGAAGGGCCTGCTTCATGTACTTAGGCTAATGTTTTCTAGTCAGATAACCTCCAGAACATGGCCAGACTTCCACTAGTTCCCTAGCTAGATTTCCCGTCTTAGCACCAAAGCTGTTCAGAACATGGCCAGACTTCCACTAGTTCCCTAGCTAGATTTCCCGTCTAAGCACCAAAGCTGTTCAGAACATGGCCAGACTTGCACTAGTTTCCTAGTTAGATTTCCCGTCTTAGCACCAAAGCTGTTGAGAACATGGCTAACTAGTTCCCTAGTTTAATTTCTCGTCTTGTTTGGAGATGTGTCTCACAGCTTGAGGTGCATGAGAACATGCATATAGGGTTGAACTTTGCATACATACTTTCATATACTTCCAAAAACAAAATAATAATAATAATAAAATAATGTGACAAATTAACGTCACATTGAAATATTATTGACGTATAAAGCTTCATACAAATTTGGGTTCTACAGTTGATCTCCACGTGCTTAAAAAAGCAATAAGAAAGGGTTAAATTATATCCAGAGTAATAAGTTGTCTTAACAAGTCTATATCTGAGTGTAACAGGTTGTGTTAACAAGTCTGTATCTGAATGTATCATCATCATCATCATCATGTGCCGTGCCGACTAGCGTTGGCTATTATGCTTCTCCAGAGTACCCGATCCTTCATGCAGGCCATCAGTTCAGTTGGTGATCTCCTCTCACACCATCCCGTCAGACTGTCCAGTATCATTTCTCTTGATCTTCCTCTTGATCTTCTTCCTTCTATTTTTCCTGTTGTTATAATATTTTCCCATATAGCTCTTCTCATTGCATGTCCTATGAAAGTACATTGTCTCTCTCTTATCTTTTTGACAAGGTTTTTTGTCTCTCCAGCTCTTCTCATACATTCTTCATTAGTTATTTTTGCTGTCCAGGGGATTCGCAACATTCTTCTAATAAACCACATTTCTGCTGCTTCCAATGATTTTTGTGCAGACCTGCCTATTGTCCATGATTCACCTCCATATAACAAGATAGGTTCAATATAGCATTTTAGGACTCGTTTTCTAACATTCATTGATAAAGATGTGTTAGCTAAT
The DNA here is from genome assembly GCA_009760885.1 of Achatina immaculata. NCBI lineage: Eukaryota > Metazoa > Mollusca > Gastropoda > Stylommatophora > Achatinidae > Lissachatina > Lissachatina immaculata. The sequence continues at coordinate 27,320,516 of CM019702.1, forward strand.
ATGTTTCTCATTCTCTGAAGTGCAGTCTGTGCTTGGCCTATTCTGTTCCTAATTTCTGTTCTGCATTTCCCATCTGAAGTTATTAATGCTCCAAGGTATTTGAATTTCTGCACCTGCTTTAGTACAGTTCCGTTTAATTTAATACTGCATGCTGGTGGATTCTGTTTCTTAGATATAACCATAGTCTCTGTCTTTTTGATGTTCAAAGTAAGGCCTTTCTGTTCACTTTCTTTGGCGACTTTATCCAAGAGATTTTGCAGGTCTTGTTAGTTCTCAGCTATCAGTACTGTGTCGTCAGCATACCGAAGGTTGTTAATATTGTATCCTCCAATTTTTATGCCTGGTTCTGTGATGATCGTTCTTAGAGTATTCTCGCTGTACAGAGAAAAAAGGTCTGGAGATAGTACACATCCTTGTCGCACCCCTTGTTTTATAGGTTGATATTTTCCAATTCTATTTTCAACTCGAACTGCTGCTTCTTGCTGCCAGTATAGATGTTTTACAATCCTCAGGTCTTTGCCGTCTATATTGATGTCTTCAAGCATTTTAATAATCTCATAATGTTTCACCTTGTCAAATGCCTTGGTGTAATCAATGAAGCATAAGTAGAGATCTTTCTGTGCTTCCAATGATTTTTGTGCAGACCTGCCTATTGTCCATGATTCACCTCCATATAACAAGATAGGTTCAATATAGCATTTTAGGACTCGTTTTCTAACATTCATTGATAAAGATGTGTTAGCTAATATGTTTCTCATTCTCTGAAGTGCAGTCTGTGCTTGGCCTATTCTGTTCCTAATTTCTGTTCTGCATTTCCCATCTGAAGTTATTAATGCTCCAAGGTATTTGAATTTCTGCACCTGCTTTAGTACAGTTCCGTTTAATTTAATACTGCATGCTGGTGGATTCTGTTTCTTAGATATAACCATAGTCTCTGTCTTTTTGATGTTCAAAGTAAGGCCTTTCTGTTCACTTTCTTTGGCGACTTTATCCAAGAGATTTTGCAGGTCTTGTTAGTTCTCAGCTATCAGTACTGTGTCGTCAGCATACCGAAGGTTGTTAATATTGTATCCTCCAATTTTTATGCCTGGTTCTGTGATGATCGTTCTTAGAGTATTCTCGCTGTACAGAGAAAAAAGGTCTGGAGATAGTACACATCCTTGTCGCACCCCTTGTTTTATAGGTTGATATTTTCCAATTCTATTTTCAACTCGAACTGCTGCTTCTTGCTGCCAGTATAGATGTTTTACAATCCTCAGGTCTTTGCCGTCTATATTGATGTCTTCAAGCATTTTAATAATCTCATAATGTTTCACCTTGTCAAATGCCTTGGTGTAATCAATGAAGCATAAGTAGAGATCTTTCTGTACTTCTAAAGCTTTTTCTGTTAGTGTTCGTAAAGCATAAATGGCATTGTGTGTTCCATTTCCTTTAACAAATCCAAACTGTTCATCTGCTATTTCCATTTTTATCTTTTTACTTGTTCTTCTCATAATTATTCTCAGAAGTAGCTTCGTTATGTGACATGAGAGGCTGATAGTCCGGTGGTCGTTACATTCCTTTGCACCTGGTTTCTTTGGTAGTGCTATAAACGTAGATTTAATCAGATCACTGGGAATATAACCACTATTGTAAATGTCATTCAGTAACTTGGTTATTATTTTTATTTCTGTCTCCTCTAGTGCCTCTATTTCTTCTATTGTTATATTATCAGGCCCAATCGCTTTTCCTTTCTCCATGTGTTTGATGGCATCTTTGATTTCATCTTCAAGTATTGGTGGTCCATCACAGTTTTCAGTTTCTGGTGTTAATTCTGGTCTTTCTCCTCCATATAGCTCACCGATATACTCTGTCCACCTGTCCACAATATCTTCTTTTTCCATTAACATTTTACCTTCTTTCGATTTCAGGCATCCTGTGGTATATTTTGTTTTCCTGCCTGTGAGTTCATTAATTCGTTTGTGCATGTTTTTGCTGTCTTTATTATGAGAGTCCTCTATCTGTCTGCACTGTTCATTTAACCACACTTCTTTTGGTTCTCTGCATTTGCGTCTTATTTCTTTATTTATCTTGCTATGTTTTTCCTCGTTATTTTTACTCCTCCTCCTCTTGTCCATCAGTCCTAAGATGTCGTCTGTCATCCATTTATTTTTAGGGGCTTCTTTTTTCGGTGGTATTATCTCCTTAACAGTTTGGTGGATAGAATCTCTTAACATTTCCCATTGTTCATCTATACTATTTATCTTTGCTATTGCATTGTATCTATTTGTTATAATAACTCTGTATTGTTCTCGCAGTTCTTGGTCATTTTTAAGAAGTTCTGTATTCAGCTTGATGTTTCTCACTTTTCTGCTTGCTTTCTTTAGCTTTATTCTAACTTTTCCACAGAGTGGATCATGGTCACTATTGCAGTCAGCTCCTGGCATGGTTTTTGTTGTCAGTAATGCATTGCGGAATCGTTTGTTGATTAATATGTAGTCTATCTGGTTAAATGTCTTTTTGTCTGGGCTGCACCACGTTGCCAGTCTTCGAGGATGTTGTTTAAACCAGGTGTTTCCTACAACCATGCTGTGTATTCTTGCCCATTCAATTAATTTATAACCTCTGTCATTCCTCTCCCCCAGTCCATAGTCACCAACTGTGTCCGAAGTTCTTCCTTTACCAACCTTGGCATTAAAATCTCCCATGACTATGGTAACTTCATGTGACTTTGTGTGTTTTAGTGCTGTCTCTATGTCATTATAAAATATCTGTACATCTTCTTCAGAACTTTCAGATGTTGGAGCGTACACTTGTTGTTTATTGGTTGTCCTTTCAGTTGGGCTAGCAGGACTCTGTCCGAGATATTCAAATATCCTACAATTGTCCTTGCCGTTTTTTCATCAAATATAATTCCTACTCCTCGTTCATGTTTCTCACTTCCTGAGTATATTATTGTATATTTATCTGAGTTTATCTTCCCTGCATCTGTCCATCTAACTTCACTCATTCCTAATATGTTGATCTTCATCCTTTCCATTTCCATCTTTACATTTTCTAATTTTCCAGCCTGGAATAAAGTTCTAACATTCCATGTTGCTATTTTGAACTTGTTAGTTTTGCCACTAGTAGCTTGATGATGATCTGGCCTCACCTGTGGCTCGTGAGCTGCCCTACCGGACGAGGCTGTTCCAGAGGAACATCCATTAACGTCGTTCATGATGAATCGATTATTCTGTTGAAGCATAACTATTCTTGGGAACTACAACAGTGGTTTCCCGTTCCCTTCTGCCGGTTTGTGTACGGACTCTCCGCTAGCCTTTGGACTCCCTGTGTTGTCTTGTTTAATCTTGTCTTCTTCCTCAGCAACCTTTCAGTGTTGAGGGAAGAAGCAAACATCTTGATAGGGCTCTGCGATTTGTTTTATATAATGAGAAATTTAAAGTTTCTGTGACTTCCTTCCTCCATCTCTTCCTCTGTTTTCTACAGTTTTTATGGCGGCCTCTCCCTGTTTTCTACAATTCCTAGGGCGGCCTGTCCCTGTTTTCTACAATTCTTATGGCGGCTTCTCCCTCTGTTTTCTACGATTCTCCCTCTGTTTTCTACAATTCTATGGCGGCTTCTCCCTCTGTTTTCTACAGTTTTTATGGCGGCTTCTCCCTCTGTTTTCTACGATTCTCCCTCTGTTTCTACAGTTCTTATGGCGGCCTTTCCATCTGTTTTCTACAGTTCTTAGGGCGGCCTCTCCCTCTGTTTTCTACAATTCTTAGTGTGAATGCTTTCTGTTATACTGTCTGACCGTAGTCGTGTGACGGGACCAAACCGGCTTGTTATTTCCGAATGTAGTGTAAAACTGGTGTTACTCAAACCCTTGCTCTGATGGTGTCATTTCTGATTGTGTCACTTCTTGTCACATTTAGCATTCTTAAACATCTCATTTCTGTCATGATGTTTTTCCTTTTGTTTCAGGCTGTTAGTGTCCATGTTTGACACTTATAACACAGAGCTTGGAGGAAAATTGTGTTGTAAAGTGCTCTTTTTGTTTCATTTGTGATGTATTTGTTTTTCAGTGAAAGTGTCATTTCTTCAATGACCTGATTGCTTTATTGCATCTGTTCTCAATTTCGGCATTGAGATGACTTTGTGCTACCTCTCTCTCTCTCTCTCTCTCTCTCTCTCTCTCTCTCTCTCTCTGAAACTTAAGTGCCCAAGGCACATCGCAAGGGTTTTCCACAAATGCCTGTCCTTTGCCTTTTTTTCTGCTCTTGCCCAGGTGAGCCCTCTATTGCTCAAAATCCTTTCTGTTGTTCTTCTCCATGTCCCTTTTGGTCCTACCCTTACTTCTGCTCCCCTGTGGTGTCCATCTTAGTGCTATTTTTGGTAGTGAGTTGTCAGTCATTCGGAGCACATGTCCCAACCATCGCCAGCTTCATCAGCATTTCTGCCAACAAGATGTTATTTCTTATAGTGTTTAGCCAAAATATTTTTTTAATTCTTCGTAAACATTTAGTCTGGAAAGAATTCAATTTGTTTTCTATGGTTTTGGTGATTTCCAGCATTCACTTCTGTAGAGTAGTATACTTATAACATTACTCTTAAATGTCTTGATTTTCGTATTTATGCTTAGTTTTATAGATTCCCATATAGTCTGCAGCACTGCAAAAGCCTGGTTTGCTCTAGTAAGTATGCTGTTGGTGTCCTCTGTGCTGTCTCCATTTTCTACTACTCTACTGCCAAGGTTTACAAATTCATTGACCTCCTCCACTAACTTGCTATCTACTCTGAGTACATTTCTGTTATTCACATTTTGCTTCATTAACTTTGTTTTTCCTACGTTGATCTTTAGTCCTATGTTGTTTGCATTCTGAGTTAGCTTGTTTATTTTATCTTGCATATCTTTGTGGCTGCTTGATAGTAGACAAATGTCGTCTGCAAAGTCAAGGTCCTCCAGCACTGTGTCAAGGGTCAGTTGTAATCCTCTGCGTTTGTCTGATGTTGCCTCCTTCATTAACCTTTGTGCTACCTAGGTATTTGAAATACTTCACTTGTTTTAAAGGCTGATTGTCCAGGAAGATCTTTTTTTACTTGGTTGGAAGGCCGATTGTCCAGGAAGATCTTTGTTCACTTGTTTCTAAGGCTGATTGTCCAGGAAGATCTTTGTTTACTTGTTTCGAAGGCCGATTGTCCAGGAAGATCTTTGTTCACTTGTTTCAAAGGCTGATTGTCCAGGAAGATCTTTGTTCGCTTGTTTCAAAGGCTGATTGTCCAGGAAGATCTTTGTTCACTTGTTTCAAAGGCTGATTGTCCAGGAAGATCTTTGTTCTATTGTTTCAAAAGCTGATTGTCCATGAAGATCTTTGTTCACTTGTTTCAAAGGCCGATTGTCTAGGAAGATCTTTGTTTACTTGTTTCAAAGGCTGATTGTCCAGGAAGATCTTTGTTTGGATTTCTTCTCTGGCAGGGTTCATGACTTCCGTTTATTTTATTTTTTTTCAACACTGATTTCATGTGTTTTTTTTTTACATCCCCTTGCTAAGTTATCCAAGTTGTGTTGTCTTTTTTCCTGATGTGGGTGTAACTGCCGAAGAAAAAGAGGTCGAGCACGTGAAACTCTAAAGAGGACATTGTTAAGAGAAGTCGTTTAGTGGGCATAACATCCCATGATGAAGTTGAAAAATTCGCCGAAAACGGGAAAACTTGGCAAACAACCATGCGGGCCCTATGTGACGTTTAACGGCACGGAAAGATGTAAGATGTAATTGCTTGGCCATCAGCAAAAAGGAGTTAATTTTATTGTCCACTTGTTTGGTATGTTTTCTGAAAGCTATTTCTGAGTCTAGGCTGTCTTGGAGTTTCGTGATGTAATTCCTACTGTGTAAATTAGCTTCTTACCAGATGTTGTCATTGTATGTTATGAATAGTATGACGATAGTAGACACCCCTGCCTCACTCCAGACTTTATGATGAATGCTTCGGAATGTCACATTTGTTCTAACTGTGCATTGACTATTTTCATAAAGGTTTTTGCTCAAGTTGATCAGATGTGCACTCAGTCTATAATGTTGGAAGATTTCCCATAGTTCCCAACTGTCTACTCTGTCAAATGCTTTTTATTGATTTACATAAGCAATGTGCAGAACCCAATCGTGTGCAGCTGATTTTTCTGTTAGATGGCGGCTGTACGGCTTTTATTTTACTAAATCCCATCCCCTCAAAAATGGTCACAAACCCGAAAAAAATAAACAGAAAAAAACAAAGCAAAGATGTTAAGGAAACACGCAGATTTCTGTAGCGCTGTAGTTTGAGATATTGTTCCATTGTTACACTGATACACTGTAGTTTGAGATATTGTTCCATTGTTACATTGATACGCAGTAGTTTGAGGTATTGTTCCATTGTTGCACTGATACGCTGTAGTTTGAGATATTGTTCCATTGTTACATTGATACGCTGTAGTTTGAGATATTGTTCCATTGTTACATTGATACGCTGTAGTTTGAGGTATTGTTCCATTGTTACACTGATACGCTGTAGTTTGAGATATTGTTCCATTGTTACATTGATACGCTGTAGTTTGAGGTATTGTTCCATTGTTGCACTGATACGCTGTAGTTTGAAATATTGTTCCATTGTTACACTGATACGCTGTAGTTTGAGATATTGTTCCATTGTTACACTGATACGCTGTAGCTTGAGATATTGTTCCATTGTTACAACTATACACTATAGCAGTTTCAACTATAATTTTGATAATCTGATTCGATTTTCTTTTCAAATAGGGAAATAATTTATTATTATTAGAAGTAAATTTGTTTTCACTTTTGCAGTTTTATTTATCTGTTTAAATAAAATACATGTTTATTATTATTATTATTATTATTATTTGTTTAAAATACTAACCGTCAAGATTTATTTATGTTTAATGTATAGTTGATAATGTGAAATGAGACAAAATACCAAAGGATATCTGAAACATGGATTTCTCGCGTCTCTCACAACCAAGGCATAACATCTTTACTTGAGATAGTAATAATAATAATAATAAGAAGAAGAAAAGATTTTAATAATGCTACGAGCGACCACAGATTTCAACCTGTCGTAGGTGGTTCATCACATGATCGCATGTCTGAAGTTTGACATAATTTTTCTGCTTGAAGTTTTTGTTATTCATGGCCTATGTAAGGCAATGGCTGGGGCCTATTGGTTACGGTAACTTAAAACATAATCAGGGAGATATAGAGGTCTGTGTGTCAGGACTCCTGTGATATATACACGGTAATACATTTACAGTGATATATACACTAATATATTCACAGTGAAATACATTGTGATACACTCACAGTGATTTATGCACTAATACATTCACAATTAAATTCTCTGTAATACAGTCACAGAGAAATAAATGTAATACATTCACGATGATATATACAATTTTTTTTTTCTATCAGCTTTCTGTTAACCCGGTCACATGTACATATTTATAAACTTTCTGTTGACCCGGTCACATGTCCATATTTATGAAGCTAAAATTTACATGATAACAATTTCCCTTTCAGTTATCTAATCCAGTATGCCTCTTCTTGCAAACAAACATTTTTCAGAGGCGATTTTTCTTTCCCCTCTAGTGTGTAAGGTACCGATTTCTGCAGCCAGATCAAAAAGATACAAAAGATAGCGTGTCCCAAATTCACATACAGAAAGAAAACAGAGTATGAGTTGTAAAGCATATTGAACCATGTATATTTCAACAGATTTTCATACATTTTCGTACATTTTTACATGTACGCTATAATATATACACTCAACATAAATATATGTGTTTAAGGCAAACTAGCAGCCTGCTAGGCATTCCTGAGCACTGTACGTAACATAAATTGAACTCGACATACGTTAAATTATATTAATATTCGTTAAACTGAACTCGACATAAGTTAAACTGAACTCGACACGCGTTAAACTATACTTAATATAGGCTAAACTGTATTTGACACACATTAAAGTATACTTAACATACGTTAAACATTACATTGCCTTCATTATAGCACGACTTACATGTCACGTAGAAGTTTTAACTGTGATTAACGGATATTGAAATGGGAGATGTGGATTCTGTACTTGAAGCCTTCAAATTCATGGGAGATGTGGATTCTGTACTTGAAACCTTCAAATTCATGGGAGATGTGGATTCTGTACTTGAAACCTTCAAATTCATGGGAGATGTGGATTCTGTACTTGAAACCTTCAAATTCATGGGAGATGTGGATTCTGTACTTAAAACCTTCAAATTCATGGGAGATGTGGATTGAAACCTTCAAATCCAAGTTTCCTATGACCTCTTTCCAACTCTCGCTCCAACTCTGACTCACTTATACATGATACATTTGTACCCGACTCATTCATATATGATACATCTTTATTAGACCTATTCATACATGATATATTTCTACAGACTCATTCATACATGATACTTTTCTAATTGACTCATTCATATATAATACATTTCTATTCATACATGATACATTTCTGCTTGACTCATTCATACATGATACATTTCTATTTCTACTTGACTCATTCGTACATGATACATTTCTACTCGACTCATTCATACATGATACGTTTCTACTTAATTCATTCATACATGATACATTTCTAATTGACTCATTCATACATGATACATCTCTACTTGAATGTTCATACATGATACGCGTACATCTCTACTTGAATGTTCATACATGATACATCTCTACTTGAATGTTCATACATGATACATCTCTACTTGAATGTTCATACATGATACGCGTACATCTCTACTTGAATGTTCATACATGATACGCGTACATCTCTACTTGAATGTTCATACATGATACGCGTACATATCTACTTGAATGTTCATACATGATACATCTCTACTTGAATGTTCATACATGATACGCGTACATTTCTACTGACTACGGCACCATCAATAATTATTTGTGACTCTGGTTATTCTACTGTTCTCCTGCCCTGCTCTTCGCCCCTTTCGTTAACAGCGCGTTTCTGTCACCCACAACTCTGCGTCCTTGACTGAAATTAAGAAGCACAGACAGCGAGAAACAGGTATCAGTCATCATCATCATCAAAGTGTCATATGGAACCATGCATCCGAGATTCATGCCCTCCCTTTCGTTGTCATCATCTCTTCGTGTGATCGTCCACTGAACGTCCATGCCTGACAGCAAAAGATATCGTACAGAAGAGAAAGGGTGGAATATGGTAAACACAGCGGCAAGATCAGATTATTTTCAGTCGAGTGGACTCTAGCTGAGGACCGTCTTTAACTTATGTCAAGTACAGTTTAATGGATGTCAAGTACAGTTGGACGGATTCTAGTACAGTTTAGAGCATCTCAAACCAAGTGTAGCGTATGTCAAATACAGTGGTCTAGCATATCCTAGCAGGTCGCTTGTTCACCATAAAAACACATCACTTCATCCTCAAAGGAAGTGGTAGGGTGAGCACTAATCTTCTCACTTTTGTGTGGGCTCAGCTCCTCCTTGCAGACAAAGCTGTAAAAATAGATCCTGATACACAGTTGTTAGGGAGAACTGCTTCTGAAGTTGGAGAATATATGTCTGCAGATTGAAGCACAGTTGATTACATTGTACACAAGACTATTAGTGCATGCCGGGAAGGTAATTGTATGAATATTAGTCCAACGAGTCTGGGACATTGCCCGAACCTCCGGGCAGTGGGCATGGGAAAAAATGATCAGTTACCGTACTAATATTCTGCTAGGTGGTTATTACTACGAAAGCAGTTATGTGTTTTAGAAAGGAAAGAAAAAAAAGTTACACGAAACGATAAACTCTTGCATGGTACGGTAAAAAAAGTACATAGTAAATGTTTCCTTTCTAAACGTGGAGAGTTTACAAAATAAACAAATGAACAAAGACAAGGAAACAGAAACAACCGCCTGGAGTAGTTTCCTCGCCATTCCTACAGTTACAAGCTGACAAAAAACAAAAAAAAACTTGACACTCTGTCAAGGTGTCTGCCCAGACTGTCAAAGCTTCTAGCAATAGTTGGTAGCTACTCCAGTTTTGAAGCCAAGGACCGGTAGTTTGGCAGGTTCTCCAGTTTGGAAAAAATTTGGGCGGACTTCAAACGACCATAAAATTTCGTTGAAAACAGGTCTGTTTCTCATGCTCCCAGTGTCTGGCTATAATTTATTCAACATTTTCGTTTCCGCGTAAAAGCCAGATATTCTTCGTCTGCCAGACTTGGGCTGTAAATCACTGTCTTGTTATCTGTGCCAGTAATAAGTGATTCGAAGATAATGCGTTTCTAAACATCAAATTCAATAAGTTGTACACAGACACACACACAGACATAAGTTGTACACAGACACACACACAGTCACACAGAGACACACATGAGATGACTGCGCTGAAGCTGTGATACAAACATTCTGAAGTTTTTAAGTAGTGGCTTTGTGATAGTGTTTGGCCCACGGTCCACCTAATCTCATATATCATCGATCATACAGATAGAGTTGTAGTGACTTTGTGGAATTGTTTGGCCAACAGTCCACCTACTCTCGTATATCATAGATCTAACAGATAGAGTAGTGACTTTGAGGAACTGTCTGGCCAACGGTCCACCTAATGTCATATATGTCATCGACAGAGTTGTTGCTTTGTTGTTACCGATGGCACACAAGAAGAATCAGAAGAAGTGCGTTCTAAAGTTTGTGATGTACCTTTCTCGTTCTCCGATCGAGAGTTTACTTTGTGGAGTAAAATACAGGCAGAAATTGTGCTGTAGAAAATCTTTCTACTCCAGACTTCTCGGACCATTCCACATTCCACATTTTATTTCGGCCCCCACCCTCACACCACCCCACCTTTTCCAATACATAAAAAGAAATAACCTTTGGAAAGAATCCGTGCTGTACTTTTTATTCTGTAGTCTTAGTATTGCACTGTCTTGGTGAAGAAATGTTTGTAGTGTAAAAGTGCTCTACTGTCTTGGGGAAGAAATATTTGTAGTGTAAAAGTGCGGCACTTTCTTGGTGAAGAAATATTTGGAGTGTAGAAGTGCTGCACTTTCTTGGTGAAGAAATATTTGTAGTGTAAAAGTGCTCTACTGTCTTGGTGAAGAAATGTTTGTAGTGTAAAAGTGCTGCACTGTCTTGGTGAAGAAATGTTTGTAGTGTAAAAGTGCTCTACTGTCTTGGTGAAGAAATGTTTGTAGTGTAAAAGTGCTCTACTGTCTTGGTGAAGAAATGTTTGTAGTCTAAAAGTGCTGTATTGTCTTGGTGAAGAAATGTTTGTAGTGTAAAAGTGCTCTACTGTCTTGGTGAAGAAATGTTTGTAGTGTAAAAGTGCTGCACTGTCTTGGTGAAGAAATATTTGTAGTGTAAAAGTGCTGCACTGTCTTGGTGAAGAAATGTTTGTAGTGTAAAAGTGCTCTACTGTCTTGGTGAAGAAATATTTGTAGTGTAAAAATGCTCTACTGTCTTGGCGAAGAAATGTTTGGAGTGTAAAAGTGCTGCACTGTCTTGGTGAAGAAATGTTTGTAGTGTAAAAGTGCTGCATTGTCTTGGTGAAGAAATGTTTGTAGTGTAAAAGTGCTCTACTGTCTTGGGGAAGAAATATTTGTAGTGCAAAAGTGCTCTACTGTCTTTGTGGAGAAATATTTGAGTGCAAAAGTGCTCTACTGTCTTGGTGAAGAAATATTTGTAGTGCAAAAATGCTGCACTATCTTGGTGAAGAAATATTTGTAGTGTAAAAGTACTGCATTGTCTTGGTGGAGAGATGTCTGCAGTGTAACAGTACTGCACTGTCTTGTTGGAGAGATGTTTGCAGTGTAACAATACTACACCGTCTTGTTGGAGAGATAACAGTCCGGTTACCAATGTAATCTATAAGCTCAGCAAGTGAGCAAATGTTTAGCATTACAGTAAACTTCTGTAACTGTGTACAACAAAGTTTATTTCTCATGGAATGAGGTCGTGTTTTAACAAATAACTAGAGATACCCCCCCCCCAAAAAAAAAAAGAAAAATCATGTGATGGAGGCTCCCTTGAGATATAGTTAGTGCCCATATTTTCCTTGACCAGTCGGCGGCACTAGAGGGTGATATGGTCAGCATCAGGCCCGGCCGAATTTTCTGTCTCTACCTCTAAAAGAAGTCACGTGCTCGTTTCTAGATCTGGGTTTTCTAAGATTCAAACAGCCAGAACTTCTCATTATGAGCCGACTATATTAATCATTTCACTCAAATCCTTTCAGTTTCAAGGAATTATGGGTATAATATAAGTTGAAGCTTATTACAAGCTTTAGCATTTACAAGTAACTGCATGTTTAGACATGGTTAGACATGGCCAATTAATTTGTTCTCATTATGTCAGTTGTTTGTTGTATTGAATGCTGTTGCACCAAGCGGTATGCTGTAATGGCAATGATCATCATGATGATGTTTTATATATATATATATATATATATATATATATATATATATATATATATATATATATAAAAGTTGGAGCATGAAAATAGAACTATTTCTAAACAAAAATACTGCCAGGTTTCACTTTAGAAAAGGGGGATATAAACTGGTTAGCCACGGCTTGAGAACCTGTACCACATGCTAAACCGACAGCACTTGAAACCAAGTGCCACACTTGTGACAGCTACTCTCTTAATCCATCATTCTGGATGTTTCAGCTGTTGGCCCAACTTCGTACAAGTTTTCGCTTGAAACAGTTGGTTGACATACATAACTTGCAGGTCACTCTTAAGTCGAACTGCTTCATCTTCTGGAGATATTTACTCACCTAAGCAAGTGTCTTTCAAACCATCGACTCGAGGCCACATCGCAAATGTCTTAATTCAAACGTCCCATTATAGCTTCAACAAATGACAACCTTTTGTGTGTGGGTGGGTGGGGAGTCAGGAGTTCTGTAGCTTCATTTAACTACGTACTTCCATTTAATTTCTTACAAAGTTTTATGGTTTGTTATGGAACTTTTATAAATAATGTTTGAAAATTAATTCATAATTAACAAATATATTTTCCGATATATATATATGACGAAGAAGCTGTCTGATTAGGCAATCAGCGACCTATGACTGATATGCTAGTGCCAGAGTTACCGATACCATAAATGACCAAGACCCTATCCCACATCTCCGTTGGTACCCCCAGTAACAGGCATAGCCTAGCTAACGCGGCAGGGATCACCATGCTTCCCATGGTGGTGGAGTCTGCTAAAGAAGTATTGCACATCCCCTGCTTTTTAGCTGCATTCCGGGACTGAAAAAAAATTGCTATGGCTCGCTTCCACGCCGATACGATGCTGTACCTCAACACCTTCACAGCATCGGCTGCAAAGAACACCAGCTCGCAGTTATAGGGAAATAGACAAGATTATCCTGGTACAAAACCATAATAGATGCGTTTATTAAAATGCTCTCTCTCTCTCTCTCTCTCTCTATCTCTCTCTGTGTGTCTGTGTGAGAGAGAGAGAGAGAGAAAGAGAGAGAGAGAAAGAGAGAGAGAGAAATATTTTCGCTGTGGTTTTTCGAACTGACTGCTACCGAAGTCAATCCACCCTCACAAAACGGTACCTGGTGTTTCCCTGGGAAAACAAAGACAACGAGGACGGACTTGTGCTGGCATCCCTACTTCAAATGTTGTAGTGGCCTAGAAATGTGAAGGCACTGACACTTCACACACCTACAGCACGCAAAATGTCATGGGAAATAGATTAGTGCAAGAATTAAGTACTGAAAAATTGTGATTTTAGTTCAGTCAAGAAACGTGTAAATAGTGGTTTCTTTTCTTTACTTTAGAAATAGACTGAAAGTCAGTTGTTTAGATCTCAGTGACGCTTTGGCAGTTGTTTAGATCTCAGTGATACTTTGACAGTTGTTTAGATCTCGGTGATACTTTGACAGTTGTTTAGATCTCAGTGACGCTTTGACGAAGTTCGTGATAGCAAAAGTGAGATATGAATAGATGTGGGATATTTTCTTTGTTTCAAGTGCCGGGCGGATAATTTAGTCTCTTGGTAAGATCCACCACCATTTCGAGAAAATCGATGCATATCCCTTATTCCGGGATAAAGTAATGTTTAAGATCATCTCTGAGAGCACAACTGGAAGTTAGGATAAAGTCTTCACCAGCTTTAGTTGGAACTTAAATGTGACCTTAGGATAGGGTCTTAACGAGCTATAATTTGAATCTAAATATTATCTTGGTGAAAGGTCTTAACCAGCTATAGTTATAACCTAAATATGACCTTAGTAAACCGTTTTAACCAGCTTTACTTAAAACCTAAATATCAGTAAATATGGCTGTAGGATAAGGTGTTCACGAGGTAAGACCTTATAATAAAGTGTACATTAGCTATAATTAGACCATAAATGTGACCTTATGACAAAGTCTTCACCAGTTATCGTTAGGACATGAGACCTTATGATAAATCTTAACCAGCTATAATTATGACATTACTAATGCCTAAGATAATACCTTACCCAGTGTAATACATTACCCAAAACGCTAGTTATGGCTTGTTTCCACAGATAGCTGTAAAGTCTTCATGACTCAGTTTTCCTTAAGAAATTGTTCGTTCAAGAATAACCGATCTTCCGGTGAAATTAGGGCAGACAAATAAATGAGAACCACATTTTCCTGTCACCGATTTTACCAGAGAAGTCACCTTCAGACTGCTTCGATTACTGAAGTGTTGAAGCACACTATAAGTAAACATTGACCCCAGAGATTGTGAGTAAAGTTTAGTGGATGCATTTGTTATAAAAAACTTTTTGTTGTCTTGAACTTTTTGTTTGATGGTGTAAAAGTTCATTGTAAGAGATCATTTTAAACAGCAGAATCCTGAAACAATGGCTAGTTGATGAATGTCAGTCGGAGTCTAAATTCTGTCATTTTCCAACTATAAAAATTAGTTTTCCCCCCTCCAGCGACACCGGCTAGCTCGAAGCGTTAATCTGCACTGGGATATTAATGAAACCACGCACCGTCCAGTCTTATCTCCCGTGTCAGAAAGAACTTCTTGGCGGTAATTAAGGGCTAATGAGTGGGATTTGTCCGGTGACCGAGTGCTTCAGAAAGGATTTTCTGAAGCATCTGAGATAAGGCTTAAGCGCTGTCGCATGGTCTTCTAGATCAGTGGATCTCAAACTTTGTTGTGGGCTATCGCCTCGCAGGCCATTTTCTTAGTGACCAAAAATTCGCTCAGTTTGTTCTGAAGCTTCTTTCCTATCTTCCTCCCCCCCCCACCCCTCCCCCCATCACACACACCGCCCCTAGATCTTTCCATCGTCTTCAGGATGGCGCTGCTGTATACTTTGGGAATCACTGGCGTAGATAAATACTGTTAGACCTGAGGTGGGATAGGAGAGGGCAGACATGTCTGGAGAACGGAGATGAGACGGAGGAGGGGAGGTGAGATGGGAGATGGCAGACATGTTTGGAGAAAGGAGATGAGATAGAGGGGGGGGGAGATGAGATAGGAGAGGGCAGACATGTTTGGAGAATGGAGATGAGACGGAGGAGGGGAGCTGAGATGGGAGATGGCAGACATGTTTGGAGAACGGAGATGAGATGGAGAAGGGGAAGTGAGATGGGAGATGGCAGACATGTTTGGAAAACGGACATGAGATAGAGAGGGGGAGGTGAGATGGGAGATGGCAGACATGTTTGGAGAAAGGAGACGAGATGGGGGGAGGGGGGGTGAGATGGGAGATGGCAGACATGTTTGGAGAAAGGAGACGAGATGGAGGAGAGGAGGTGAGATGGGAGATGGCAGACATGTTTGGAGAAAGGAGACGAGATGGGAGAGGAAGAGACGCTGTTTTCTGAGATCTTGCTATTTTTTTCTTTTCATTACCGATTTGTTTTTTTCCCGTCATAGAAATGATCTACTTTTGTTTGATTTATCTGGGACAAAAGCAACTATGCGGATAAAATGCTGACAGTTTGCTCAAAGCATGACGTTTGATATAAATGCGTTTTATAATATAGTTTTGTAGCAAACTGCTTGCACAAATATTTTAGTAAATATTACTAAAAATACATTTAGGGCCAGGAAAGTTGAAATAAAATGTTCAGATGAATGTGTCAAGATAAATGCTGAGAAATGTTTGGTGCTCACATATATTTCACATTGAAAGTTTAAAACGCTGTCTCCTTTAGAAGAGTTGGTTCCGTCTTCTTCTTCTTCTTCTTAGAGCTGTTAGTCCATGTTCTTTGTAATCAATGTGGTGGAGTGGTTGGGGCACAGCATCTTGTCAGACTTGGAGCTGTTAGTCCCTGTTCTTTGTAATCAATGTGGTGGAGTGGTTGGGGCACAGCATCTTGTCAGACATGGGATGGGTTGGGTGGCTATTGTTTCATTTCCTTGGTGGAGCTGGAAAGCAAGATGTGTGTGATACTTCTTTAGCAGACTCCACCACCATTGGGTGGGGAGTATGGAGATCTCTGCTCCGTTAGCCATGATATGGCTGTCACTGGAGGTACCAACAGAGAGGTTGGACAGGGTCTTAGCCAACTATATTTCGCTAGCCCTGACATTAGCATGTCAGCTGTAAGTCGCTTATTGCCAAATCGGGCAGCGTCTTCAACCAAACCAAAGTCAAGGAAAAAACACATTAAATGCATTGTGTGATTTATCACAGATACGGCATAAATTTTAAGCTAAAACCATAGTCTACAACAGTTTCACAGTCTTGTGTTGTCGCTGATTTGTGGTGTCGCTGTAAGCAGGGTCTGGCTTGTAGATATGATCTGCTAATAATCGTTAAAGAAAGTAATGTTCTGTGTTTACACTGTGAGATCAAACTCAGCGAAGATAATTCCAAAAGGAAAGAAAACAAAGCTGTGTTTACTAAGAGCTCATATATTACCAGTGGCAACGTACGGATGCGAAACATGGACACAACAAATCACTAGAAAAGAGAATAACAGCATTTGAAATTAAATGTTACAGAAGATCACTTCGAATATTGTGGATAGAAAGAAAATCGAGTAAAGAGATATTGACGGGACTAAGTGTAGCAGAAAGTTGGCTCCTAAAAACTGTCAAAATTAGAAAGCTGAAATACTTCGACCATATCAAGAGACGGTAGTCTGGAGAGGTTGATACTAGAAGGCTTAGTGCCCGGCAAAAGAGAGAAGGCATAGTGCCCGGCAAAAGATAGACGGGACGACCTCGCCGCATAATTTTGTGTAAGAGAATAACATTAGACATATAATAATATTTTTTTATGTTACTTTATTCAGAAAACCTGTTCGTCATTTTGACTGCTTAGCTGACAGAGTGAAATTTGCAGTCTGTGCTATTTTATGATTAAACTGTTTCACCGAACATCTGTAAGGGAGATGACCCAGATTTTGTTGAAGTACTGCATTGCGATTGGACAGTTTCAAATTTATTATCTGAGAAACATCAAAGAGCTGTGAAGCCAAATTTGTTTGAGCCAGCCGAAGCTTATTGCTAATAAAATTTATATCATGAATTTATAACAACGGCATCTTATAAATTTTGCTCTGGAGTCAAAAGTTGTTGGAAAAGCATAACGCGGAGGTATGTTATTTTAATAAAGGCTTTATATTGGGAGGAAAATGTGAAGTGTAACCAGTTTGGAGGTGTTACCAGGAGGTAGTAAATGGTTGTTCGGACTTGTATTAATGCGCTGCTCGCGGACGTATACGCTGTTCCAGTTCTCACAGATCGTTTCATTAAAAAAAAAAAAAACTCCTGCTTGGTGGCCATCTTGGAAAGAAGAAAACTAGCCTGGAGGACAAAGTGTCCTTCTCTGTTCACAAAAATGAGAAAAGAAGCAAAATTCAAAATTGCCAGTGTTGAATAACAATCGCAGGAGGAAAGAAAGTGTCAAAATTGTAGACACTTGCACACAACATAGTAATGTGAATAACTGTCAGACACGCTTTCCTCCTTTAAACCTGTCTTCCTCTTCTTCTCTCTTCTTCTCTGCTTCTTTGTTTTCCCTCTTCTTCTCCTCTGTTCTTCCCTCTTCTTCTCTGTTCTTCCCTCTTCTTCCCTGTTCTTCCCTATTCTTCTCTCTTCTTGTAATCAATGTGGTGGAGTGGTTGGGGCACAGCATCTTGTCAGACATGGGATGGGTTGGGTGGCTATTGTTTCATTTCCTTGGTGGAGCTGGAAAGCAAGATGTGTGTGATACTTCTTTAGCAGACTCCACCACCATTGGGTGGGGAGTATGGAGATCTCTGCTCCGTTAGCCATGATATGGCTGTCACTGGAGGTACCAACAGAGAGGTTGGACAGGGTCTTAGCCAACTATATTTCGCTAGCCCTGACATTAGCATGTCAGCTGTAAGTCGCTTATTGCCAAATCGGGCAGCGTCTTCAACCAAACCAAAGTCAAGGAAAAAACACATTAAATGCATTGTGTGATTTATCACAGATACGGCATAAATTTTAAGCTAAAACCATAGTCTACAACAGTTTCACAGTCTTGTGTTGTCGCTGATTTGTGGTGTCGCTGTAAGCAGGGTCTGGCTTGTAGATATGATCTGCTAATAATCGTTAAAGAAAGTAATGTTCTGTGTTTACACTGTGAGATCAAACTCAGCGAAGATAATTCCAAAAGGAAAGAAAACAAAGCTGTGTTTACTAAGAGCTCATATATTACCAGTGGCAACGTACGGATGCGAAACATGGACACAACAAATCACTAGAAAAGAGAATAACAGCATTTGAAATTAAATGTTACAGAAGATCACTTCGAATATTGTGGATAGAAAGAAAATCGAGTAAAGAGATATTGACGGGACTAAGTGTAGCAGAAAGTTGGCTCCTAAAAACTGTCAAAATTAGAAAGCTGAAATACTTCGACCATATCAAGAGACGGTAGTCTGGAGAGGTTGATACTAGAAGGCTTAGTGCCCGGCAAAAGAGAGAAGGCATAGTGCCCGGCAAAAGATAGACGGGACGACCTCGCCGCATAATTTTGTGTAAGAGAATAACATTAGACATATAATAATATTTTTTTATGTTACTTTATTTCAGAAAACCTGTTCGTCATTTTGACTGCTTAGCTGACAGAGTGAAATTTGCAGTCTGTGCTATTTTATGATTAAACTGTTTCACCGAACATCTGTAAGGGAGATGACCCAGATTTTGTTGAAGTACTGCATTGCGATTGGACAGTTTCAAATTTATTATCTGAGAAACATCAAAGAGCTGTGAAGCCAAATTTGTTTGAGCCAGCCGAAGCTTTATTGCTAATAAAATTTATATCAGTGAATTTATAACAACGGCATCTTATAAATTTTGCTCTGGAGTCAAAAGTTGTTGGAAAAGCATAACGCGGAGGTATGTTATTTTAATAAAGGCTTTATATTGGGAGGAAAATGTGAAGTGTAAACCAGTTTGGAGGTGTTACCAGGAGGTAGTAAATGGTTGTTCGGACTTGTATTAATGCGCTGCTCGCGGACGTATACGCTGTTCACAGTTCTCACAGATCGTTTCATTAAAAAAAAAAACAAACTCCTGCTTGGTGGCCATCTTGGAAAGAAGAAAACTAGCCTGGAGGACAAAGTGTCCTTCTCTTGTTCACAAAAATGAGAAAAGAAGCAAAATTCAAAATTGCCAGTGTTGAATAACAATCGCAGGAGGAAAGAAAGTGTCAAAATTGTAGACACTTGCACACAACATAGTAATGTGAATAACTGTCAGACACGCTTTCCTCCTTTAAACCTGTCTTCCCTCTTCTTCTCTCTTCTCTTCTCTGCTTCTTTGTTCTTCCCTCTTCTTCTCCTCTGTTCTTCCCTCTTCTTCTCTGTTCTTCCCTCTTCTTCCCTGTTCTTCCCTATTCTTCTCTCTTCTTCCCTCTTCTTCTCTGTTCTTCCCTCTTCTTCTACCTTCTTCTTCTCTCTTCTTCTCTCTTCTTCTACCTTCTTCTCCTCTCTTTTTCTGCCTTCTTCTCTCTTCTTCTGCCTTCTTCTCTTTTCTTCTGCCTTCTTCTCTTCTTCCCTCTTCTTCTCTCTTCTATCTTCTTCTTTCTCCTTCTCTCTTCTTTCTTTTTCTCTCTTCTTCCCTCTTCTTCTCTCTTCTTCCCTCTTCTTCTCTCTTCTTTTATCTTCTTCCTTTTTCTTCTCTCTTCTACCTTCTTCTTCTTTCTTCTTCTCTCCTCTTCCCTCTTCTTTTCTCTTCTTCCTTCTTCTTCTTCTCTCTTTTTCCTTCTTCTTCTCTCTTCTTCCCTCTTCTTCTCCCGTCCTCACTCGTCTTCCCTCTTCTTCCTTCTTCTTCTCTCGTCTTCTCTCTTCTTTCCTCTTCTTCCCTCTTCTTCTCTCTTCTACCCTCTTCTTTTCTCGTCTTCCCTCTTCTTCTATCTTTCCTTCTTCTCTTCTTCCTCTTTCTACCGTCTTTCTTTTCTCTCTTCTTCTGCCTTCTTCTCTCTTCTTCTTCTCTCTTCTTCCCTTTTCTTCTCTCTTCTATCTTCTTCTCTCTCTTCTTTCTTCTTCTCTCTTTTATCCTCTTCTCTCTTCTTCTTTCTTCTTCTTTCTTCTTCTCTCTTTTCTCTTCTTCTGTCTTCTTCCATCTTCTTCTTTCTTCTTCCATCTTCTTCTCGCTTCTCTCTTCCTCTCTCTTCTTCCCTCTTCTTCCCTTGTCTTCCCTCTTCTCCTTTCTTCTCTTTTCTTCCCTCTTTCTTCTGCCTTCTTCTCTCTTCTTCTGCCTTCTCTTCTTTGGCCTTCTTCTCTCTTCTTCTGCCTTCTTCTCTTCTTCTCTCTTTTTTCTCTTCTATCTTCTTCTCTCTTCTTCTTTCTTCTTCTCTCTTCTTCTGCCTTTTCCTTTCTTTTTCTGCCTTCTTCTCTTCTTCTCTCTTCTTCCCTCTTCTTCTCTCTTTTATCTTCTCCTCTCTTATTCTTTCTTCTTCTCTCTTCTTCCATCTCTTCTTCTCTTCTTCCCTCTTCTTCCTTCTTCATCCTTCTTCTTATCTCATCTTCCCTTTTTTCTCTCTTCTTCCTTCTTTTTCCCTACTCTTCTCTCTTCTTCCCCCTTCTTCTCTCTTCTTCCATCTTCTTCTCTCTTCTTCCCTCATCTTCTCTCTTCTTCCCTCTTCTTCTCTCTTCTTCCCTCTTCTTTCCTGTTTTGTTCAGCTCTTTCAGAGTGGCTCCAGTCTTAGTCTAAATAATAATGTATTGAACTGTATATCAAGCATCCTGGCCTCCGAGTGTTGTAGTGAGTAGATAAGGCACAGCATTTATATATAAGTTTATTCATACATACTCGTATTACCGTCGTGATTTACGAAGGTCTGCAATGTTTGGTATATCTTTATTGCCATGATTTATGAAGATCTACAATGTTTGGTATATCTTTATTGCCATGATTTATGAAGGTCTGCAATGTTTGGTATATCTTTATTGCCATGATTTATGAAGGTCTGCAATGTTTGGTATATCTTTATTGCCGTGATTTATGAAGGTCTGCAATGTTTGGTATATCTTTATTGCC
Organism: Achatina immaculata; assembly: GCA_009760885.1. Lineage (NCBI taxonomy): Eukaryota > Metazoa > Mollusca > Gastropoda > Stylommatophora > Achatinidae > Lissachatina > Lissachatina immaculata. The sequence goes on from CM019702.1 coordinate 27,342,003, forward strand.
GTGATTTATGAAGATCTACAGTGTTTGGTATATCTTTATTGCCGTGATTTATGAAGATCTACAATGTTTGGTATATCTTTATTGCCGTGATTTATGAAGATCTACAATGTTTGGTATATCTTTATTGCCGTGATTTATGAAGATCTACAATGTTGGTATATCTTTATTGCCGTGATTTATGAAGATCTACAATGTTGGTATCTTTATTGCCGTGATTTATGAAGATCTACAATGTTTGGTATATCTTTATTGCCGTGATTTATGAAGATCTACAATGTTTGGTATATCTTTATTGCCGTGATTTATGAAGATCTACAATGTTTGGTATATCTTTATTGCCGTGATTTATGAAGATCTACAATGTTTGGTATATCTTTATTGCCGTGATTTATGAAGATCTACAATGTTTGGTATATCTTTATTGCCATGATTTATGAAGATCTACAATGTTTGGTATATCTTTATTGCCGTGATTTATGAAGGTCTGCAATGTTTGGTATATCTTTATTGCCGTGATTTATGAAGGTCTGCAATGTTTGGTATATCTTTATTGCCATGATTTATAAAGGTCTGGTATATTTTTTATGTTCTGTTAGAAAGATCGAGAACAAACTGGAACTTCTTGTTTCAGTTGTTGTTATTTAAATATACATCTCCACCCCTTCGACTTATGCCTGCGATGAGTAATGGGCTAGTTAAATCAAAACAGACGAAGAGTGCATTAGGTAAGGGATTTCTGGGGTTTTCTCTATTAGATTTCCCGCACAATATGGGAGCTGTCAGTAACGGGTGTGTAGACAAACAACATAAGCGTAACTGACGTGTGTGTGTATATGTGTGCGTGCGCGCGAAGGAGAGAAATAGAGAGAGGCAGGCAAAGAGCGCGCGAGACAGAGAGAGAGCAAGACATACAGACAGAGAGACCGCAAGACAGAGAGAGAGAGAGAGAGAAAGACAGACAGACAGACGGAGAGACTGCGAGACACAGAGAGAGATAGAGAAAAAGAGAGAGAGAGAGGGTTTGGCTGAATCAGAACTTGCACAGTCGAGGAGAAATGTGCGGAAATAGAGCGTATCCTATTGGTGACCGGGGATGTTTGGAAGTTCAGACGTGCTGCGAGTTTTATGTTGGTATTTTTCTTTTGTGGAAGTGAAGTTTGGTCACCTAAATATAGCTTACAGCGGTGAGATTTGGGAATTTGGAAGATAAGTCCATGGCTGAGAAGAAAGTGTGAATGTGAGTCAGTGAATGAGGAGAAAGTGTGAATGTGAGTCAATGAATGAGGAGAAAGTGTGAATGTGAGTCCTTGGCTGAGGAGAAAGTGTGAATATGAGTCAGTGAATGAGGAGAAAGTGTGAATGTGAGTCACTGAATGAGGAGAAAGTGTGAATGTGAGTCACTGAATGAGGAGAAAGTGTGAATGTGAGTCACTGAATGAGAAGAAAGTGTGAATGTGAGTCACTGAATGAGGAGAAAGTGTGAATGTGAGTCAGTGAATGAGGAGAAAGGGTGAATGTGAGCCAGTGACTGAGGAGAAAGTGTGAATGTGAGTCAGTGACTGAGGAGAAAGTGTGAATGTGAGTCCGTGACTGAGGAGAAAGTGTGAATGTGAGTCAGTGACTGAGAAGAAAGTGTGAATGTGAGTCCGTGACTGAGGAAAAAGTGTGAATGTGAGTCAGTGACTGAGGAGAAAGTGTGAATATGAGTCCGTGGCTGAGCAGAAAATGTGAATGTGAGTCAGTGACTGAGGAGAAAGGGTGAATGTGAGTCAGTGACTGGGGAGAAAGTGTGAATGTGAGTCAATAACTGAGGAGAAAGTGTGAATGTGAGTCAGTGACTGAGGAGAAAGGGTGAATGTGAGTCAGTGACTGAATGGGAGAGAGGGTGAACGTGAGTCAGTGAGTGAGGAGAAAGGGTGAACTGTGAGTCAGTGAGTGAGGAGAAAGGGTAATGTGAGTCAGTGACTGAGGAGAAAGTATGAATGTGAGTCAGTGACTGAGGAGAAAGTATGAATGTGAGTCAGTGATGGGGAGAAAGGGTGAATGTGAGTCCGTGAGTGAGGAGAAAGGGTGAATATGAGTCAGTTGACTGAGGAGAAAGGGTGAATGTGAGTCAGTGAGTGAGGAGAAAGGGTGAATGTGAATCAGTGACTGAGGAGAAAGGGTGAAGTGAGTCAGTGACTGAGAGAAGTGTGAATGTGAGTCCGTGACTGAGGAAAAAGTGTGAATGTGAGTCAGTAACTGAGGAGAAAGTGTGAATATGAGTCCGTGGCTGAGCAGAAAATGTGAATGTGAGTCAGTGACTGAGGAGAAAGGGTGAATGTGAGTCAGTGACTGGGGAGAAAGTGTGAATGTGAGTCAATAACTGAGGAGAAAGTGTGAATGTGAGTCAGTGACTGAGGAGAAAGGGTGAATGTGAGTCAGTGACTGAGGAGAAAGGGTGAACGTGAGTCAGTGAGTGAGGAGAAAGGGTGAACGTGAGTCAGTGAGTGAGGAGAAAGGGTGAATGTGAGTCAGTGACTGAGGAGAAAGTATGAATGTGAGTCAGTGACTGAGGAGAAAGTATGAATGTGAGTCAGTGACTGAGGAGAAAGTATGAATGTGAGTCAGTGACTGGGGAGAAAGGGTGAATGTGAGTCAGTGAGTGAGGAGAAAGGGTGAATATGAGTCAGTGACTGAGGAGAAAGGGTGAATGTGAGTCAGTGAGTGAGGAGAAAGGGTGAATGTGAATCAGTGACTGAGGAGAAAGGGTGAATGTGAGTCAGTGACTGAGGAGAAAGTATGAATGTGAGTCAGTGACTGAGGAGAAAGGGTGAATGTGAGTCAGTGACTGAGGAGAAAGTGTGAATGTGAGTCCGTGACTGAGGAGAAAGTGTGAATGTGAGTCAGTGACTGAGGAGGAAGTATGAATGAGAATGATATAGATCTGTACCAGGGGATTTCTTCATTCTGTAATTAAATCGCTCCTATCCTACATATTTCTAATTTTGCGACTGAGTTGTATGGGTGCTTGTATGCAAATATGGTGTATGTTAGTGAGTTAGCGCCTAGTTAGTGAACGTTCAATAAACGATGAGTGTTTTAATAATAACAATAATAACAATGAGAGGAAATGAGAAAACTCAACACGTCACTTGAAGGATTCTGGTCTGTAATTTTTAAAAATGATAAAATTAATGTTTACGTCATTCTGTCAAGGGGAGGCTATTCTGCTTGGTTACATATTGTTTGGGGTGGGGGGGGGGGGGGGTGGGGAGAAAGAGAGAGTTATTGCTATTGTTATAATGTCCTTGAAACTACAGACTGTTGATATTGTGGTGATGCTGTGTCGCAGGCGTTGTGTAGGATGGAGAGCGGGTTAAGGTATTTTGATCACAGACCTGAAGTGAGCCAAAACTAGCTTCTCTTCATTTTCCATGGACATGGAAACCACGGCGAGACCCACTCGGATGCTCAGACTTAAAAAAAAAAAATTCTGTGCTCGTGTTAAGAGAGGCGCCAGGAACTGGCCGTGCTCATCATTCTGGCACAGTGCTTCAAAACCTGGGGTCCACGGAAGGATTTTTAGTCCTCCAAAAACAGATTTTTGATGGTCCACTGACAGATTTTTAGTGGTCCACGGACAAATTTGTGGTGGTCCACGGACTTGAAAAAAGATCTACTTGACTAAAAAAAAAAAATCCTAATATCATATATGTTCGATTTTTGTTTTATTTTTACTGAGAGGTGCACAACAGTTCTCAGACTGGAAAGGGGGTCCACAACTGTTCTCATACTATAAAGGGTGTCCACAGCTGTTCTCAGACTGTAAAGGGTGTCCACAAGTGTTCTCATACTGTAAAGAGGGTCCACAACTGTTCTCATACTGTAAAGGGTGTCCACAGCTATTCTCATACTGTAAAGGGTGTCCACAGCTGTTCTTATACTGTAAAGGGGGTCCACAACTGTTCTCATACTGTAAAGGGGATCCACAACTGTTCTCATACTGTAAAGGGTGTCCACAGCTGTTCTCATACTGTAAAGGGTGTCCACAACTGTTCTCAGGCTGTAAAGGGTTCCACAGCTGTTCTCAGACTGGAAAGGGGGTCGACAGCTAAAAAAAAGAAAGGACTGTTTCAGAAGAATCCTCTTTGCTTCCTAAAAGAAACAAGAAAATCTAATGGGAAAAACTAACGGCTAATATGTTAACATGATCTCTAACAACCTTGGATTTAAACAAAACACTGTCAGTATCAGAGTAATCGATATTAGGTTACAGAACTCATGATTGATTGATTACCTGGCTCGGTAAGAGATTTAGCTATAAAGTAAGTTATTGAATAAATGAGTAAAAGAGTCTCTGAATGAAGGATTGGAAGCTGTGACCGAAATGAGTGAGTGAGTAATCCTGACAGGAGTTGGTCGTGTGAGATATTGAGTGGGTATAAAATAATAAAAGATCTGCTGAAACTGTTGGCTGGACTGAGAAATGTTTTTCTTGTTTATCTCTGGCAGAACGTTTATATTTCCGCTGCTGATCAGGGGAGGCAAGCCAACTCCGCTGATTCCCTTCTTGATGGCCTTCTTTTTCTGTAGCCTCAATGGCTACATCCAGGCGGGCTACATTCTCAAATACGCCAATCTGGAGTGGTCGCCACAGACTTATCCTAGGATTATTGTAGGTTTGTATCACAATTCATTCAATATTTTAAAGTTCTTTCTTTTTTTAAATCGTAGTCCAACGAGAGATTAAATCAGTCTAATTAGTGGTTATTGCAAGCTTGTAAATTGTTTATTAAGGAATCGTGATTATTGCAACTTTATATCACAGTCTATTCAGAAATCAGGATTATAGCAGGTTTGTATCATAGTCCGTCCAAGATTTTTGTGATTTTTTTTTTTGTAATCACAGTATATCCAGGATTATCGCAAGTTTATATAAAAATCTGTTCAGGAGTCAGGATTATTGTAAGTTTATATCACAGTCTTTTCGGAAATCATGATTATTCTAGGTTTGTATAACATTTAATTATGCCGATGGAAGGAAATCACATGCGAAATAAGAAACTTTGAGACATCGTGGACAGCGAAGACACGACAGAAATAAGAAACTTTGAGACATCGTGGACAGCGAAGACACGACAGAAATAAAAAACAGAAAAACCCCATGAAATTCTTGAAAATTCATGTAGACTACTAGGAAATGTCCTAGTAGTAAAGGAAATTACGGGGGGAAAATGGCTATATTGTCTTAGAAAATGATGTAGCTATTTATAGAAGTTATGGAGCGTCAATTTTATTGGCAGAGTTTATTGTTTTGATGGACATTTTATATGAAAAATATGCGCTATCCCTGTCTTTCTGCAGATCAGCCTCAAAAAGAAAGGATTGGATCGATACGTTTGTAAATCTAGAAGAGTTGTTGGAAACGCCAGGAGATAGGTTAGGAAAGAATCTCGCCGGCAACTGCTTTAGAGTCCTTTTCGTCCAGTTTTTATTTCCACTTCTATCTCCATAACCTTTGAGTGTCCTGAAACACCTACCAGGCAGCGGGTTTGATCGTTTACCTTCAGCCGACGGCAAGCCAGTCTGGCATGACTGTACGGGGAAATGAGGAATGTTAAGACCTAAGCAGAATTGGGTGGCTACAAGCGGCAGAGGACAAAGATATTTGGCGGCGGTAATTTGTTTCTCTGAAGATTCCCTCACAATCAGATCACAGAAGCTGAAAGACTAGTCGCAGCACGCGTGAATGTTTGATGAGATTGGTTGGTGCGAGACCATGTGTTTTGTAAAGCAAACTCTTTTTTAAGTTCAAAGACTAACGGAATGAACCGGATGCCTGTTTGATAGTAACAGTATTGTTAGTTTCCTAAGCCATGAAATGCGTTTTTTTAGGGGGGGGAGGGGGGGGGGTGAGATGGTGCGACGTGGTATCAAAGAAAGCTAGTGCTAAAGCCTAGTGCCTTGTGGCTTGCTATTCTGAATCGCGAAAAGACTTCACGGAATACATCCCCAGACGGCATATGATCAGCATTTATTGCTGCCATGCGCTTGCTCTCGTCTGCCGGAAGCCAATATGACACCCATAATTGCTGTCGTGTGGACTTTACAGGATTTCTCACTCATTATTTTTTTTTAATTCTCCGTGAACTTTTTCGCTTCGATTATTCTAAGCCGAGGAGTTAGATCAATGAAATAAATTGGCAGCGGGACACTTTGTCATGCAGGGTGTCCAAAAATCTACGCACATTCAGAATACTTTGCAACTCTCATTTAATTAGAAGTAGAGATTCCTACTTTAACACCTGTAACAAGTGTAGGAATGTCTGAGTAATCAATCAGTCAATCAATCAAGTGCCGTGCAGTGTGGCATAGGCGATCATTTCTCTCCACAATTCCGTCTTTAGATTGATTATGAGATCCGCCGGTGACTTTCTTCCTAGCCACACTGACAGCCCAGCCAGTAACTTCTCTCTCTGTCTTCCTCTGTCTCTTCTTCCTTCAGTTTTTCCATTTGCCACAATGTGTTCCAATTTCCCTCTTCTCAGAAAATGTTCTACAAATCTCGCTTGTCTACCTCTGATCTTTGCTGTAATTTGTCTTTTAACTCCAGCCTCTCTTAAGACTTCTTCATTGCTTTTCTTGGCTGTCCATGGTACCTTCAACATCCTTCTTATGAACTACATTTCCGTGGCCTCCATTTCTCGCTGTACCCTCATTCATGGAGCATGCTTCACATCCAGAAAACAAAACTTGCTCGATGTAACATTTAAGTACTCAGAATCTTGTTTCCATTGATACAAATCTGTTGCACAAGATGTTTCTCATTTTCTGGAATGCTGACTTGGCCTGAGCATGTCTGCTTTTTATTTCGTTGTGACATTTCCCATCAGCTGTTATAATTGTTCCTAAGTACTTGAATCTATCAACTTGTTTCAGTTCTGTGCCATCAGTGGTAATGCTACATTTTGGTGGTATTCTTTTCACTTCAGTCTTCTTTTTATTCAGGCTTAGACCTTTACGTTTACTTTCACGAACCAAGATGTTCAGAAGAGCCTGTAGCTCCCCTTCACTTTTAGCAATCAGAACAGAAATAACAGCAAGAACCGTGAAAGGTTTCTGGTGAATATCGGACAGAGTGTTAATGGTTAAATTACAGGCCACCCAATAGATACAAATCTCATCCAAGTATACGCACCAACTTCAGAAAGCTCTGATAATGAGATAAAAGAATTTTACAGCAATCTGGACATGGCAGTGACAAACCATGGGAAGTAAACTTTGTCCTGGGTGATTTAAACGCGAAAGTAGGGACTGTCTGAGTAAACAAAACTTTCAGTAGAGTGAGAACTGTTCTATATTTCATTAAAGAGTATTTTTTTTAACATTGACAAATAACGCGGCAGTTAGCTTTTTGGATGCCTAGGGAAAAAAAAAGTATTTCATGTACTTTCAAATAAAGAAACTGGAAAGAGAACGAATGAGTATATTAGAAAGAAGTAACTAAATGTTTTCAAGTAAGAAATGTAAGGAAGATTATTCTAGATGAATACGCCAGAGACCAGAGGCTGATAACGTTTTGTATGGGCGGGCAGCACAAAGACTGTTTACTGTCACAGGACAAACACAAGATGGAGGTCCAATACAGGTCAGCTTTCCCCGAGGACATGGCATATGAGATTTTGTCACTTCAGATATGGAAGAAAAAAAAAAAAACTGCACCATGGCTGAACGCTAAATCTGCGTTCTGTTGTAAACTTTGCTGGTTGCTACGTTCACATATTTGGGACAGTTAAGGGAGGGACAGGATCAAAGCTCATCTGAAACCCACAGATCCATGGCCAGTGTACTATCGTGCTGGGATGGCCATTCCTAAAACCAACTCTACAACCCAGGATTCCCCTCCCAGGATACTGTATGCCAGCCATGCATCACATCACATACACGTACATCCATACTTCACAGAAACATGAAATACATGTTACCAAGTCCAATATCAAATTACATCCATTTTATTTACTCTATTCATATATCACGTGGCGCCACCACAGATATGACATCCACATATATCCTTATGATAACAAGCGTGACATAAATATATGTATCATCAATGGAACATATTACAGCAAGACATATATCATCAATGTAACATAGTAACTCTCTAGAGATAAAACTATATATATATATATATATATATATATATATATATATATATATATATATATTTGTGTGTGTGTGTGCCTGATGCTAGCCTGGACTCCCTTGGCCCCTCTCCCCATAAGCTACGTCACATACATTTTTCCATTGGTGCCCTCTGTGAGACACTCATCTTCCTGTATCGCGATGTGCTACTACACCTGCAATAACTGCACTGTTGCCACGCCCCTCTCCACATATATATCCTGATCTCCTGGTTGTGCTAATGCACTGGAATAATGCTACACATCTTCTGGTGTGTTAATGCACTGACATAATACTACACCTCTTCTGGTATGTTAATGCACTGGAATAATACGACACAAATTCTGGTGTGCTAATGCACTGGAATAATCCTACACAATTCTGGTGTGCTAATGCACTGAAATAATCACTCCATCACCCTGCTTCACAATTTCCATTTGCTAATCGCCTCACTGAGTGCAGATGCTGCAGCCAGGTTACATATCTCCAGAATGCCATCTCGACATATACATATCTACCAGCCATGCGAACGTAGGCCTCGATGGACTAGTATGTGCTCATCCAACTTGTGACGATCAGCCATGAATCTGATAGAATTTCCTCATACTACGTGAAATAATTCATCGCATATGATTTTCATAGCACATATAATCAAACAGTGTGGGTTGGCAGGCGCTGAGTATTTCACGTTACATAAGGCAAACAAACTCAGCCCGCCATAAAACTCTAAACTTTCTCTCTGTCTGCATGCCAACAACCTTCCTGCATACAGGACTCAAAGTTACTGCCTGGGCGAAGACGCCACGCCCACGCGCTTGCGCTATTCTTAGCCTTGCGTCCCCGCCCACATTGTGCTGATTCAAGCCATCTTCACTTTTTTGCAAGTCCCGCTTGACAGTTGATTAGTAATTATGTTCCCACCCCCCCCCCCCCCCTTACATCAGATCTACAGCAGTGGAAGCTTTCCGAGCCCCGAAGCAAATGCATCTTAGTACACCTGGCAGCAAGACGACTAAACTTACTGTAAACAACTGTTGTTTCCATAGCAGCAAAACAACTAAACTTACTGTAACCAACCATTGTTTCCCTAGCTGCAAGACGACTAAACTTACTGTAAACAATTGTTGTTTCCATAGCACCAAAACAACTAAACTTACTGTAACCAACCGTTGTTTCCCTAGCCCCAAGGCGACTAAACTTACTGTAAACAATTGTTGTTTCCATAGCACCAAAACAACTGAATGGCTACAGTCTTACACAGTCACTGGCTGGCTACAGGCTTACACAGTCAGTGAATGGCTACAGTCTTACACAGTCAGTGAATGGCTGCAGTCTTACACAGTCACTGAATGGCTACAGTCTTACACAGTCAGTGAATGGCTGCAGTCTTACACAGTCACTGAATGGCTACAGTCTTACACAGTCAGTGAATGGCTGCAGTCTTACACAGTCACTGACTGGCTGCAGTCTTACACAGTCAGTGAATGGCTACAGTCTTACACAGTCACTGACTGGCTGCAGTCTTACACAGTCAGTGAATGGCTACAGTCTTACACAGTCACTGACTGGCTGCAGTCTTACACAGTCACTGAATGGCTGCAGTCTTACACAGTCACTGACTGGCTACAGGCTTACACAGTCAGTGAATGGCTGCAGTCTTACACAGTCAGTGAATGGCTACAGTCTTACACAGTCACTGCCTGGCAACAGCGTGCTTTCAATTTGCAGAGGCAGAAATTTAGCACCTCTCTGAAGATGAACGAATATAAATTCGCAAGATAAACTCCGACTCTCTCTCTCTCTCACTCACACACACACACACACACACACTCTCTCTCTCTCTCTCTCTCCCTTCAGTACCCAGTACACATGGGGCTGCTGGTAGCAAGAGACTTACACTTTTGTCGGTCCTTGACTGTCTACTGTGTGAGTAGTTCTTTGTTTACGAATTTTCTCTCTCTCTCTCCCTCTCTTTCTTATCCCCCACCTCTCTCTCTCTCTCTCTCTCTTAAACGTTTCCATGTCTCCTTGAGCGTCCCATGCTTCTTTTACCCTATGGGAGTCCACATCTAAGTTGTTAAGGATTCGTCTGTCATTTTCATAATGTGCCCAATACATTGCCACCTTCTCCTTTTAACCACTGTTGACAGTGCTGTCATGCGGTCCCTCTTAAACTGTTACATACGAGACAGAGCCCCCAGTGATATGCTTGAGCGTTTGTAAAGCTTAAAAACTCAGGACTGAATTAGAACGATAAATTCAGATAAGCAAAGAACATTTCTCACGGTGATGGCCGTGCCACACAAATTATGCAACAAACTTAGAAATAAGAAACATTGAGATATCGTGGACAGCGAAGACACGACAGAAATAAGAAACTTTGAGACATCGTGGACAGCGAAGACACGACAGAAATAAAAAACAGAAAAACCTCATGAAATTCTTGAAAATTCATGTAGACTACTAGGAAATGTCCTAGTAGTAAAGGACATTTTACGGGGGGAAAATGGCTATATTGTCTTAGAAAATGATGTAGCTATTTATAGAAGTTGTGGAGCGTCAATTTTATTGGCAGAGTTTATTGTTTTGATGGACATTTTATATGAAAAATATGCGCTATCCCTGTCTTTCTGCAGATCAGCCTCAAAAAGAAAGGATTAGATCGATACGTTTGTAAATCTAGAAGAGTTGTTGGAAACGCCAGGACATAGGTTAGGAAAGAATCTCGCCGGCAACTGCTTTAGAGTCCTTTTCGTCCAGTTTTTATTTCCACTTCTATCTCCATAACCTTTGAGTGTCCTGAAACACCTACCAGGCAGCGGGTTTGATCGTTTACCTTCAGCCGACGGCAAGCCAGTCTGGCATGACTGTACGGGGAAATGAGGAATGTTAAGACCTAAGCAGAATTGGGTGGCTACAAGCGGCAGAGGACAAAGATATTTGGCGGCGGTAATTTGTTTCTCTGAAGATTCCCTCACAATCAGATCACAGAAGCTGAAGACTAGTCACAGCACGCGTGAATGTTGATGAGATTGGTTGGTGCGAGACCATGTGTTTTGTAAAGCAAACTCTTTTTTAAGTTCAAAGACTAACGGAATGAACCGGATGCCTGTTTGATAGTAACAGTATTGTTAGTTTTCTAAGCCATGAAATACGTTTTTTAGGGGGGGGGGGTGAGATGGTGAGACGTGGTATCAAAGAAAGCTAGTGCTAAAGCCTAGTGCCTTGTGGCTTGCTATTCTGAATCGCGAAAAGACTTCACGGAATACATCCCCAGACGGCATATGATCAGCATTTATTGCTGCCATGCGCTTGCTCTCGTCTGCCAGAAGCCAATATGACACCCATAATTGCTGTCGTGTGGACTTTACAGGATTTCTCACTCATTATTTTTTTTTAATTCTCCGTGAACTTTTTCGCTTCGATTATTCTAAGCCGAGGAGTTAGATCAATGAAATAAATTGGCAGCGGGACACTTTGTCATGCAGGGTGTCCAAAAATCTAAGCACATTCAGAATACTTTGCAACTCTCATTTAATTAGAAGTAGAGATTCCTACTTTAACACCTGTAACAAGTGTAGGAATGTCTGAGTAATCAATCAGTCAATCAATCAAGTGCCGTGCAGTGTGGCGTAGGCGATCATTTCTCTCCACAATTCCGTCTTTAGATTGATGATGAGATCCGCCGGTGACTTTCTTGCTAGCCACACTGACAGCCCAGCCAGTAACTTCTCTCTCTGTCTTCCTCTGTCTCTTCTTCCTTCAGTTTTTCCAGTTGCCACAGTGTGTTCCATTTTTTCCTCTTCTCAGAAAATGTCCTACAAATCTCGCTTGTCTGCCTCTGATCTTTGCTGTAATTTGTCTTTTAACTCCAGCCTCTCTTAAGACTTCTTCATCGGTTTTCTTGGCTGTCCATGGTACCTTCAACATCCTTCTTATGAACCACATTTCCGTGCCCTCCATTTCTCCCTATACTCTCTTATTCATGGACCATGCTTCACATCCATAAAACAAAACTGGCTCGATGTAACATTTAATTACTCGGAATCTTGTTTCCATTGATATAGATCTGTTGCACAAGATGTTTCTCATTTTCTGGAATGCTGACTTGGCCTGAGCATGTCTGCTTTTTATTTCGTTGTGACATTTCCCATCAGCTGTTATAATTGTTCCTAAGTACTTGAATCTATCAACTTGTTTCAGTTCTGTGCCATCAGTGGTAATGCTACATTTTGGTGGTATTCTTTTCACTGTCTTCTTTTTATTCAGGCTGAGACCTTTACTTTTACTTTCACGAACCAAGATGTTCAGAAGAGCCTGTAGCTCCCCTTCACTTTTAGCAATCAGAAAAGAAATAACAGCAAGAACCGTGAAAGGTTTCTGGTGAATATCGGACAGAGTGTTAATGGTTAAATTACAGGGCCACCCAATAGACACAAATCTCATCCAAGTATACGCACCAACTTCAGAAAGCTCTGATAATGAGATAAAAGAATTTTACAGCAATCTGGACATGGCAGTGACAAACCATGGGAAGTAAACTTTGTCCTGGGTGATTTAAACGCGAAAGTAGGGACTGTCTGAGTAAACAAAACTTTCAGTAGAGTGAGAACTGTTCTTTATTTCATTAAAGAGTATTTTTTTTACCATTGACAAATAACGCGGCAGTTAGCTTTTTGGATGCCTAGGAAAAAAAAGTATTTCATGTACTTTCAAATAAAGAAACTGGAAAGAGAACGAATGAGTATATTAGAAAGAAGTAACTAAATGTTTTCAAGTATGAAATGTAAGGAAGATTATTCTAGATGAATACGCCAGAGACCAGAGGCTGATAACGTTTTGTATGGGCGGGCAGCACAAAGACTGTTTACTGTCACAGGACAAACACAAGATGGAGGTCCAATACAGGTCAGCTTTCCCCGAGGACATGGCATATGAGATTTTGTCACTTCAGATATGGAAGAAAACAAACAAACAAACAAACTGCACCATGACTGAACGCTAAATCTGCGTTCTGTTGTAAACTTTGCTGGTTGCTACGTTCACATATTTGGGACAGTTAAGGGAGAGACAGGACCAAAGCTGATCTGAAACCCACAGATCCATGGCCAGTGTACTATCGTGCTGGGATGGCCATTCCTAAAACCAACTCTACAACCCAGGATTCCCCTCCCAGGATACTGTATGCCAGCCATGCATCACATCACATACACGTACATCCATACTTCACAGAAACATGAAATACATGTTACCAAGTCCAATATCAGATTACATCCATTTTATTTACTCTATTCATATATCACGTGGCGCCACCACAGATATGACATATACAGGACATCCACATATATCCTTATGATAACAAGCATGACATAAATATATGTATCATCAATGGAACATATTACAGCAAGACATATATCATCAATGTAACATAGTAACTCTCTAGAGATAAAACTATATATATATATATATATATATATATTTGTGTGTGTGTGCCTGATGCTAGCCTGGGCTCCCTTGGCCCCTCTCCCCATAAGCTACGTCACATACATTTTTCCATTGGTGCCATCTGTGAGACACTCATCTTCCTATATCGCGATGTGCTACTACACCTGCAATAACTGCACTGTTGCCACGCCCCTCTCCACATATATATCCTGATCTCCTGGTTGTGTTAATGCACTGGAATAATGCTACACATCTTCTGGTGTGTTAATGCACTGACATAATACCACACCTCTTCTGGTGTGTTAATGCACTGGAATAATGCGACACAAATTCTGGTGTGCTAATGCACTGGAATAATCCTACACAATTCTGGTGTGCTAAGCACTGAAATAATCAACTCCATCACCCTGCTTCACAATTTCCATTTGCTAATCGCCTCACTGAGTGCAGATGCTGCAGCCAGGTTACATATCTCCAGAATGCCATCTCGACATATACATATCTACCAGCCATGCGAACGTAGGCCTCAATGGACTAGTATGTGCTCATCCAACTTGTGACGGTCAGCCATGAATCTGATAGAATTTCCTCATACTACGTGAAATAATTCATCGCATATGATTTTCATAGCACATATAATCAAACAGTGTGGGTTGGCAGGCGCTGAGTATGTCACGTTACATAAGGCAAACAAACTCAGCCCGCCATAAAACTCTAAACTTTCTCTCTGTCTGCATGCCAACAACCTTCCTGTGTACAGGACTCAAAGTTACTGCCTGGGCGAAGACGCCACGCCCACGCGCTTGCGCTATTCTTAGCCTTGCGTCCCCGCCCACATTGTGCTGATTCAAGCCATCTTCACTTTTTTGCAAGTCCCGCTTGACAGTTGATTAGTAATTATGTTCCCACCACCCCCCCCCCCCTACATCAGATCTACAACAGTGGAAGCTTTCCGAGCCCCGAAGCAAATGCATCTTAGTACACCTGGCAGCAAGACGACTAAACTTACTGTAAACAACTGTTGTTTCCATAGCAGCAAAACAACTAAACTTACTGTAACCAGCCGTTGTTTCCCTAGCCGCAAGGCGACTAAACTTACTGTAAACAATTGTTGTTTCCATAGCAGCAAAACAATAAACTTACTGTAACCAACCATTGTTTCTCTAATTACGATACAACAAAGCTTATTGCATCCAATCATTGTTTGCCTAGTTGCAGTACAACAAAGCTTACTATAATCAAGCATTGTTTCTCTAAAGCTTACAGTTGCAACAGTTATTTCCGTACTTACAAAGCAAGAACGCTTATGGTAGTCAACATTTATTTCTGTAGCCACTATGCAGACAACTTAACAGCAACCATTATTTCTCCAGCCACTATACAGGCAGACCTTAACAGCAACCATTATTTCTCCAGCCACTATACAGGCAGACCTTAACAGCAACCATTATTTCTCCAGCCACTGTACAGACACAATTTAACAGCAACCATTATTTCTCCAGCCATTATACAGACGCAACTTACCAGCAATCATTATTTCTCCAGCCACTATAAGACAGAACTTAACAGCAACCATTATTTCTTCATTCACTATACAGACACAACTTAACAACAACATTAATTCACCAACCACTGTATGACAGAACTTAACAGCAACCATTATTTCTCCAGCCACTATATGACAGAACTTAACAGCAACTATTATTTCTCCAGCCACTATACGACATAACTTAACAGCAACCATTATTTCTCCAGCCACTATATGACAGAACTTAACAGCAACTATTATTTCTCCAGCCACTGTATGACAGAACTTAACAGCAACCATTATTTCTCCACCCACTATACAGACAGGCCTTAACAGTAACCATTATTTCTCCAGCCGCTATACAGACAGAACTTAAAAGCAACCATTATTTCTCCAGCCACTGTACAGTCAGACCTTACAATAACCACTATTTCTTCTGCCACTATACAGACAGAACTTACAATAACCATTATTTCCTCTGGACAGGGCCATTAGTTTTGATTACGTGCCTTGGCTTAGTTAACTGAGCTCCTATTGGAGGAGAGAGAAAACAGATCGATTAGTCAAACCCTGCCTCTCAGAAAACAAGTTTGTCACAGTGTTTTGACTGTTGGCATACCAACTGTGACTTTAACTTGTATGCTACAACACCATATGTACTTTTAAAAATATTTTTATGCTATGTTCTTTGGTTTGTCTTTTGTTCTTCTTCACTTCCTCTTTCTTATTCTGCTTTCATTACACATTTTTTTTTTCTGTAACTGTCACTTAGATATGTCCGTCCCACCCCCCCCCCCTTTTTTTTCCCTCTCTCTCTCTCTCTCTGTATGTGTGTGTATATCACTCACACATGCACACATACGTTTAATTGGTGGTCAGACACAAGCAGTAGAGCACATAACACCATTATGCAAAGAAGCATTTGATTCATTCACAGAAAGTAAGTGCAGGAAACATCTTTTTTTTTTTATGACTGAATGTGATTTCTCTATTTTACGGTGAATTCCAGCATAGTGAAATGCATAGAAAAGAAACTGTGATTATCGATAGTTTACTAGCTGCTACCGCCATCAGCCGTCGGTTGATAGCTGACTTTAAACCTTGAAATCAAAATGTCCAAAAATTGAAGATCGGAAAGAATTACAGGCTTATTTAATTATTTTCATTCTTTCTTTTCTGACATAATAGTTTACAATAAATATGCTGTTGTTAGTGTAAACAAACATAAAGGTAATTGCAGAATTCAGCGTGAATATATTAACGAGAAGAAAAACCAATAACTAAAATCTGTTTCATGTTATTTCAGGCACAATCATGTTCTTTGTGGGGATGACAATCAATATCCATTCTGATAATGTTCTAAGAAACTTGCGGAAACAAGGGGACACGGGCTACAAAATCCCAAAAGGTAAGTTAACTTGGCAAAATCTTTACAAAAGGTGTACAAAAGTTGTTCTTCCTAAGTCATGTGTACAAAAGTGGTTCTCCCTAAGTCATGTGTACAAAAGTGGTTCTTCCTAAGTCATGTGTACAAAAGTGGTTCTTCCTAAGTCATGTGTACAAAAGTGGTTCTTCTTAAGTCATTTTTCTATAGAAAGAGTGGTAAGCATGTAACTGTACAGATTTTCTGATCATCAATATCAGCATGAGCTCAATTGCTTTCTTCACTCTTTTTTTTTTTTAAGCTATGCGCCCTTCAACAAGACATGAGACATTTCCAAGTGCAGGGTTTATGGGTAACATGTTACCCATGCAGCAGTGGATTCTAAGCTGTTGATGGTACAGCAAACGGAGTTTGACAGCACAAGCGAATGATTTTTTGGAATGGTGCTAAAAATAACACCACTCTGCTCTAGGAACTCCCAGATCCTCGAGGTTTGCTCTCACCCACAAAGGGCGCCGCTGACATGAAAGGGCGGCTTTTTTGCCAAAAAAAAAAAAAAAGGAAAGATTTTCTTCTGACACCTCCACTCCTTGATTTTTTTTAAGCAGAATGTTTCTTATGACTAGATGGTGTCCCAGGAAAGAGTTTAGAAAATATAAATTTGCTGCTGTAGATGACATGATTTCATATATTCAGTTTCCAATCCCGCGCGCGTCATCGAACACACAAAACGAAACTTTCCAGCCTGAGCTGCAGTTACATCAGCCACCCTCAGAGTCAGTACTCCGATTAACCTTGAACTCGTTTAATTCTTATCTTAAAACCGAAACATTTTTGATGAGTGATGAACTCCAACCTATCACATAAGCGAAGACGTTCGGCTGGAGCGGGCTGGTATTCAGAATGAAGAACTGATTTTTAAAACCTAATTTAGCGCCACCGTGCTAGGATGTCTGCCTGGCGTACACAGTAACTACAAGCCGGCGCCCCAAACATGGAGGCCTGACATTAGAGGTGCAAACTCTTATTAACTAAAATCCAGTAGAGCAGATGTCATGAAATATTGCTTTAATAAAATGTCATTTGATAGCCAAGATGCGACAAAAATATGTGTACAAAATTATAAATGTGAAGTACAATTATGTGAACAAAGTTATAAATGTGAAGTACAAGAGTGTTTTATTTTGAACAGCCAGAAACAGGCATTGAGAGAAATGATCTCTCCGTATATAGGATTTGTGATTTCAATTTGATCAGAATTTTCCTCATAAATTTGTAAAGCAAGTAGTCAAAGGAGTTAGCTCATAAAAGTGGTTGTCTTTATTGTTAAAATTACCCTTATCATCATCAGGTGTCAAGCCTTTACAATAAGGAAATCATGTTTTTTCGTGGCATGCTAGTCATTTTCCAATCCAGGCTTCTTATTTATCTTTCCTCAATGCAACTTGGTCAGTTTTTCATTTTCCTCTCTCTCTCTCTCTCTGTCCATCTATCTACCAGCCGTCTGTCTGTCTATCTCTGTCACTCATTCTATCTCTGTCTGTCCATCTGTCTACCTGCCGTCTATCTATCTTATCTGTCTGTCTATCTCTGCCACTTACTCTACCTCTATCTGTGTCTGTCCATCTGTCTACCTGCTGTCTGTCTATCTAACTCTGTCACTCACTCTATCTCTGTCTGTCCATCTGTCTACCTGCCGTCTGTCTATCTTATCTGTCTGTCTATCTCTGCCACTTACTCTATCTCTATCTGTGTCTGTCCATCTGTCTACCTGCTGTCTGTCTATCTAACTCTGTCACTCACTCTGCAAGGTATCTCATCATCATTTTGTTTTAAATTGTTTTTTCAAGTTAACTTTTGCCATCACTTTACACTTACAAAGACTGTTTTTCCACGAGTTTCACATTTAAATTACCATTTCTGCTAACTTTTGCCATCGCTTTACACTTACAAAGACTGTTTTTTTCAAAAATGTTACATTTAAATTACCGTTTCTTCTACTTCTAATTTATTCATTTCCCCCTTCATCACATTATACAAGATCAGTGAATGTAAAGCTCAAGTTAAAAATAAAATGAAAACAAAAATTGGCAACTTCATGAGAACGATTGAAAGAAAATGAAAATTAAGTTATAAAAAATATGAAAGGAATGAGAAAGGAATTTCCACTTAAGTAGAAAAATTAAAGTGTCTATAAATGTGCAAATGATTGATTATTCAGCCCTTGTTTGTTCTGTACCCTCAACTCGGCTGTGGTCTGTATGTTCAAAATAGGTCCGATCTGTACAGTGTAGCAAGTTTTAAGCCAGCCCTTGTGAGAGAATGCCCGAAAACAAGTGTCACTTTCACAAACATTGACAGTTAGGACATGTTGAAGCCATTTATTAGAGTCTTGAGATTTGGACTTTTCATTTTATTTCTGTCTAAAGAAATCTGGTTATCATGTGAGGATTATAGTCTTTGCTAAAGCTTTTTCTGAACTGCTGGAAAGAAACATGAAACAAGATGATTTACAGGTGTCTCCACAGAGATTTTTTTTAAAGAAAATAATAGTAGAATTTAACTGAGATAAAGTAAATCCATCTTAATATCTAAGGTGAAACTATTAGACACGGAATGTGGAATGGATATATAAAAGTGTTAAAAATACATTGCCAAGTAGGTCATACTAACCTATCCTTGGGTAAACATACACCCCTCATATGAAGTGTGTGTTGATCTCTTAAAATGTGTTAAATATAAATGATATTTAATACGCTGAATCATTTTATTTTCATTTATAAAATGTTTAATAATATTTTTATTACAAGAGCAGCATTATTCTATAACAAGTCAGAATATGTAATCATCTGGTTTGGAAGAAAGAGAGTTGACTGAATTTAGGAAGTGAGAGTTTTAAGACAATTCACATTTTTTAAAATGTAAACTACATTTAAATTCAGATATTCAACATCTACAATATGAAGTTTATACTGCTGCTTTTTTTCTCTCATCATAAATTAAAAATCATTTGTCAGATACAGAGAAAGTCTTCACAGATCTTGTCATCGGTTCAGATCAGAAACCTTAAACATGGCACCCACAAGCCAGGAGTACTACCTCTCCACTCACAAGGCAGATTTTAGAGTTCTACTACCTCTCCACACACAAGCCAAATTTTAGAGTTCTACTACCTCTCCACACACAAGCCAGATTTTAGAGTTCTACTACCTCTCCACTCACAAGGCAGATTTTAGAGTTCTACTACCTCTCCACTCACAAGGCAGATTTTAGAGTTCTACTACCTCTCCACTCACAAGGCAGATTTTAGAGTTCTACAACCTCTCCACTCACAAGGCAGATTTTAGAGTTCTACTACCTCTCCACACACAAGCCAGATTTTAGAGTTCTACTACCTCTCCACACACAAGCC
Organism: Achatina immaculata; assembly: GCA_009760885.1. Classification (NCBI taxonomy): domain Eukaryota; kingdom Metazoa; phylum Mollusca; class Gastropoda; order Stylommatophora; family Achatinidae; genus Lissachatina; species Lissachatina immaculata. Next base: position 27,361,935 of record CM019702.1, read on the forward strand.
AGATTTTAGAGTTCTACTACCTCTCCACATGCAAGCCAGATTTAGAGCTCTACTACCTCTCCACACGCAAGCCAGATTTAGAGCTCTACTACCTCTCCACATGCAAGCCAGATTTAGAGCTCTACTACCTCTCCACACACAAGCCAGATTTAGAGTTCTACTACCGCTCCACCCACAAGCCAGATTTAGAGATCTACTACCTCTCCACCCACAGATCAGATTTAGAATTCTACCCCTCCACCCACAAGCCAGATTTATAGTTCTACTACCTCTCCACCCACAATTCAGATTTATAGTTCTACTACCTCTCCACCAACAATTCAGATTTATAGTTCTACCTCTCTGCCCACAATTCAGATTTATAGTTCTACTACCTCTCCACACACAAGCCAGATTTTAGAGTTCTACTACCTCTCCACACACAAGCCAGATTTAGAGCTCTACTACCTCTCCACACGCAAGCCAGATTTAGAGCTCTACTACCTCTCCACACACAAGCCAGATTTAGAGTTCTACTACCTCTCCACCAAGAATCCAGATTTAGAGTTCTACTACCTCTCCACCCACAAATCAGATTTAGAATTCTACCTCTCCACCCACAAGCCAGATTTAGAGTTCTACTACCTCTCCACCCGCAGTTCAGATTTAGAATTCTACCTCTCCACCCACAAGCCAGATTTAGAGTTCTACTACCTCTCCACCCACAGTTAAGATTTATAGTTCTACTACCTCTCCACCCACAATTCAGATTTAGAGCTCTACTACCTCTCCACCCACAGTTCAGATTTATAGTTCTACTACCTCTCCACCCACAGTTCAGATTTATAGTTCTACTACCTCTCCACCCACAGTTCAGATTTATAGTTCTACTACCTCTCCACCCACAGTTCAGATTTATAGTTCTACTACCTCTCCACCCACAGTTCAGATTTATAGTTCTACTACCTCTCCACCCACAGTTCAGATTTAGAGCTCTACTACCTCTCCACCCACAGTTCAGATTTATAGTTCTACTACCTCTCCACCCACAGTTCAGATTTATAGTTCTACTACCTCTCCACCCACAGTTCAGATTTATAGTTCTACTACCTCTCCACTCACAGTTCAGATTTATAGTTCTACTACCTCTCCACCCACAGTTCAGATTTATAGTTCTACTACCTCTCCACCCACAGTTCAGATGTATAGTTCTACTACCTCTCCACTCACAGTTCAGATTTATAGTTCTACTACCTCTCCACCCACAGTTCAGATTTATAGTTTTACTACCTCTCCACCCACAGTTCAGATTTATAGTTCTGCTACCCCTCCCCCTTCTCAAAATCATTCATGTAGCTCATAACATTATTTTCAGTCGTCTCCAGCTATAATTGAAAAGTGCAAGCATTACACATTTATCTTGGGCCTTGTAATCACATAAGTGTTCCCTTGTCACCAGAAATGATTGGGGTCCTTGCTGTAGACATCCAAGGCAGGAAACAAGTCATAGAAACTCACAGAACCCAATTATCTTCTTGTTGTGAACTTGTTTTGGTTGCACCTTAATTTCAAAATATGAACCAGAACCTTATTAGGAACGACCATTGTGGTGTAAGAAAAGCTGAAAATCAAAGTGACATAAAAAAAAGAACAAAAACAGAAAGACAGAAACTTGACAGTAAATTTGTTGAAATAAAAATGAACAGATTTGATTCATAGCTCAAAGAAACCACATGAACCGGAGGGGCATGATTGCTGATGATGATTATGGCAGAGCTGCCATTAGGCACCTTAAAGATACACAGTGCCGATACTTGCACACAATTTTACACAGACTAGTCGTTTTGAAATCCAGGTAGTTAGTCTTGTAGATGCTGCAATTGATGATGCTGATGACAATGATGATGTATTTTTTTTTCCACTGTGTGTCAGTATTATAAGAAGAAATGCAGAAAAAGAATTTGAATGACTAGATTTATAACATGTGATAACATTTGTTTGATAACTTCTTTCAGGTGGTATGTTTACATATGTGTCAGGTGCTAACTTCTTCGGTGAGATTCTAGAGTGGTGGGGTTTTGCTGTGGTGAACTGGACATTTCCTGCATTTTGTTTTGCTGTGTTCACGATGAGCAACATTGGACCCAGAGCAGTCCAGCATCACAGGTGAGAACATAACTTATAAATTGTCATTGTACAAGTTCTGCTTACTGCATGCTCACACATTTCAAACTGTACTGTAGAAAGCATCATAAACAATACATTTTCATATGCTGTGGGGATGTTTTATCTCAGAAGAATATAAGCTCTCACTAGTAAGAAGCCAGTATTCAAAAAAAGAGATTTAAAAAAGAATGCCTGGATAATGGCATAGATGGCCATAAAACTAAAGGACTGATGTGTTTCTGTGGTGATGGAATCTGCAGAAAAGCTTAGTTCTGTGTCCACTCAGGAAGCACCAGAGTTCACCCAAATGTCCAGGATCATCAACCCAACCTCAGCTCACCAACTGAGCAGCCATTTTGCCTGAAACATGTCTAGATGATACAGATCTCTTCTAAATAATACTTTATTCTCTTCAAAACAAGCAGTGACGTTCAGTAATAGTAGTAGAAGTAGTAATAACTGTGGTATTAGTTAACAAAAACTACAATAGTGGTAAAACAGTAGCATTTGCAAACTGATTAGTATAACTATATAGAGTTCATACAAGTTTTCAGCACTTCAATAAAAATATAGCAAAGAGAATATGTGAAACAAATAAATGCCATTATTTACTCATGTCTTTTTCAGGTGGTATAAAGAAAAATTTGATGACTACCCAAAGAACAGGAAAGCTTTAATTCCGTACATTTTATAACACTTTAGCTTTGGGGTATTTGCTATGTAAAGTAAATGATAGGCCAAATGTTTATGTATATGAGTTATTTAAATGACACCAAGGTTTTTTTTTTCAGAAATATGAATACTGACTTCTGTTTCAACAGTTTTTATAGTTCTAACTTGGAATCATCCTCCATCAGTTAGTGTATGCTTGAGTTAATTCAAATATGTAAATATGAATTTAGAAAATGATGTCAAGAGTTAGATACAGTGCTCATTGTTATTGCTGCAATGCTTAGTAATGGAAAGAGTCTGTTCTTTGCTGCTGGTAATATCTGTTCTTTGCTCCTGGTAATGTCTGTTCTTTGCTGCTGGTAATATGTTCTTTGCTGTTGGTAATGTCTGTTCTTTGCTGCTGGTAATATGTTCTTTGCTGTTGGTAATATATGTTCTTTGCTGCTGGTAATGTTATGATGATCCCAAAAAAACAAAAAACATGCATAGAGTTGGACAGAAAGTGGGCTACATTTAATTTCTGAAATTCTGGAACTGATTCAAAAAGCAGACTTGTGTCACAAAACATTTCATTCATTTTTCTTCTGGTTACACAAGTGTTATTTCACCTTTGTGGTTGTGTAATGTCACAAAATTATTTCCCTGTATGCTTATGCGCTGCCACAAAACTGTTATTTCAACTTTATACTTGTGTGCTGCCACAAAATTGTTATTTCACATTTATGCTTGGATGTTGCCACAAAATTATTTCACATTTATGCTTGGATGCTGCCACAAAATTATTTCACATTTATGCTTGGGTGCTGCCACAAAATTATTAACTCACTTTTGTGCTTGTGTGCTGTCACAGATTTACAGTATAATTTCCCCTTCCTGTTTGTGTGCATCCACACACACATGCACGCACACACATACATACACACCACCACCACCACTTCCCCAGCTCAGCAATCACTGTCTTCAAGACTTTACATCAGACACAGCTTAAGTGTTCCTGTATAATCTGTACATGTGACAACCATTCATGCTTTGTTCACGTATTTGCTATTCCTATGTTCCAGAACACTTCATTACTAACTTTATTATTTACAGTGTTGGGTTTCACAAAAATAATGACTTTAACAGTTTGTTTTTTTTTCTAGAATTTTCAAGCTTTTTCATGGAGTTCTCTTGTTGTTATTAGATATTTTGTGATCTTTCAGTGTATTGAGAGCATACTGTTGTACTTTTTTAATAAACTGCAAGTAACAATCCTGTTTAAGTTTATGACATTGTATGTTACCATTTGTCAACAAACTTCACATTACAATCCTATAGGAAATTTGGTACAATATTCAGTATGCTGATAACATAACTCTTATCAGTATCAATGTTAATTCCATGCAAGAAAAAAACATATCCTGTCTTCACTGGCTAGCAAAATATAACAAGGACAAAACAAAAATAATGAAACTTCCTATTAATCAAAATGGAAAAATACACGTAGAAGGGACGGATATTGAAGTAGTAAATCAATTTACATAACTTGGCAGCTACATAGACCAGGATGGTGACACCAGAAAGTTAGTTAAAATTAGAATTGCAAAAGCTGCATTGATCTTCACCTAGCTTGAGAACATTTGGCATTCAAAAATTATAAGCACCAAAACCAAGTTAAGATTATTCGGTTCAAATGTAATATCCACCTTCATTTATGCATGCGAAACCTGGAAAACAACAAGAAATTAGACTTTTTTTAAAACAAATGCCTAAGGAAAATACTTGGCATCAAGTGGAACAAATTCAAGAACAATGCATAGATAAGACAGATGACTGAACAACAACCAGTTTCATGGGTGATCAGGAAAAGGAGATGGACATATGTTGGTCACGTGATGAGAAGAAACGATCAGAGAATACCAAAACAAGCTATCAAGTGGAGCACAGCAGGCCAAAGAAAAAGAGGCGGACCAAGTGAAACTCTAAATAGGACATTGTTAAGAGAGGCCAAATTAATAGGCATAAAATCCCTTGATGAGGTTGAAAAGCTCGCTGAAAACAGGAAAAATTGGCGAACTACCTTGCGAGCCCTATGTGACGTTTAACAGCACAAGAAAGATATAAGATAAGATTCAGTATGTATTAGAGACATGGAGAAGAACAACAGAAAGGATGTTGAGCAATAGAGGGCTCACCTGGGCAAGAGCAGAAAAAAAGGCAAAGGACAGGCATTTGTGGAAAACCCTTGCGGAAGCCCCATGTGCCCTGGGCACTTAAGGTTCAGAGAGAGAGAGAGATGTATTAGAAATAGGGCTATGGGTTCAGAGTAGGAAGTAAATACTTGGGTGGAGCTGGAGAAACGTGTCATTTATGACTGAGTAAGAATCAGAACCAGAGCTGGATTGCTGAAGAACTGACGATACTGAAGATATGATTTACCAGCTCCACTGCCTTGTTTGGAAGAAAAGGTCCATGCCGTGCAAAGTGTGGTAGCAGGAAGGAAAAACAGCAAGAAAATAACTGATAACAAAGCTCTAGATTTCAGTTTCTATAAACCTGCGATTGCTCCAAGTATCATGTCAGACGTATGTTAAAGATTTTGAAAACTCATGGATCTTTTTTTTTTGAGGGATGTCTTGCAGATGAGTCGCTGGTGCTTGTCCTACTGGAGTGTGTGGCTCCATTCTCCGAGTATTTTTCTTTCTATCACTCTTAAAATTCTTTATCAGCAGTTTTTTTTTTCTCTTATTTTAAGGATGAATATTATGTACTTGTATGTAGCTCTCACATTTTCTATAACAGGACAGGAACTTTAAAAATGACTAGGTGTATTAAAAATGTGGACACATGCTATGGAATGTTTTGGTGTCGTAAAATACTTTAACATGAAAAATTATTTTATAAATTCAGAACTTTCAGAGCAGAGCAAGTTCATCACAGAATAAAAGAACTGCTTACCAAAACTTATAAAAGTTATGACTTGAAAACTGTGTGTGATAGATGACCTCCATTTTCATCACAGCATTTTGTGGACGTAGTGTGGAACATCTTTCTCAACCTCCTCTGGAAGCTCTTTTGTAATTTTGATTTACAAAAATCCTTTTCTCAAGGTCTTCTTTATTCTGTTGCTTTATTCTGTTGTATACAACTTTTGAGATAGACACACAAAATATATCAAGCCTGTATGTCAAGAGAACATACAGGCCAATCTACTGTAGGTCAGAGGAACATGCTCGCCAATTTATTATAGGTCAGGGGAATGTGCCGGCCCATTTGTGTCATTTGTGATATAAAAATGAACTTCACAGCTCAAGATTTTTTTCATCAAGTGTTGTCTGTAGTAATGTGAGAAATGTTCTATAAGAACACATCTTTTTTTTTCTCTTACTTTCACTTGCTTTGTTGCTGGTAGCTGCTTTATATGGCTGAAACTTCACATTAAAAGTTTATGCAAATACAAAAAAAATCAACAAATGAAGCAAATTTCAGACTTTGGTGTTAATCCTTCGTGTGGTGAACCAGAAGAATTATTTCATCCAAAACTGAACCTGTAGAACTTTACAGCCAGTGTTCTGACACAGCCTAGTTTCATGTGCCCAAGCGTGCATTTAAAACTCTCTTATATTTACTTCACTTCCTAGAAGAAAGGGAAAGAATCAGTGTTCATGAATAATTCCATCATTTTTTTTTCGGCAAACACCAAGTCTCTTTTGTCATGCATACTCTCTATGACATCTTCATTGTATAACCATAGCTTCCTGTTATAGGCAGTGAAACAACCACACAATTCCCAAGATCCAAGGAGTATCCTTCTGACTCCTAACACTTAAGATAGTGGCTCCTGTTGTGTGTCAGGTCCTGGGTAGGCCTCACAGTTGCTGGTTATCTTATTAGTAAAATCTTTCTTTATATATTTATTTCTTAAATTTACTCTGTAAAACATTCACATTCCATTATGTAAACAATGATAATACACTAAATCTATCCTATAAAACAGATTACAGGCAGCCACTATAAATTGGAACTATACTTACTGAGAGATTCCAGAGATAACTTTCAAACCAAATGATGTATCAATAATAAAAAAAAATGTTTTTAAATTAGTCATGCTTCTTCGTAGGTCTCAGTCTATGATATTCTCCACCTGCTCCGTCAGTGACTTTTTATTGTACCATTGCATTAGACTGTCATTGATTTTTTCTGTTGCTCCTCCTCTGAATCTCTTCTCATTTATCTTTCCTGTTTTTACAGTGTGTTCAAGCCCTTCCCTTCTCATTATATGTCCAATGAATGATGACTGTCATTTCTTATCATTTGAACTAGGTTCCTGTCTACGTTTGCTTTTGTTAGACATTTCTCATCTTAGCTGACCATGGTGCTCTTTATTAACATTCTTCTAAGAAAGCACATTGGTGTTGCCTCTAGTGATCTTCATGCTGACATGACTGTCCGTGACTCACTTCCATAGTGTAGGATGGGTTCACTGTAGTCCTTTTATTTAGGCTTGTTGGACAGGCTAAAGTAAATGGCAGGCTGAGAATGGACAAGGGTGACACTGAAAAGACTGGGGAAAATAAAGAGCAGGAATGGAAGAACAATGTAATTGTGAAGCAATTGCTGGAGCTAGAACAAATTAAGGGTGGCAGAAAGTGCATTGTAAAGAAGCAACACCTGATGGGAACTATAGCAAACATACTCTTGGATGGATGCTGTGGCATGCGGTGGAACATATGTGGGGTTGTCCTGAATAAATGACACCAAAGTCTGATTTTGAACATTTGAATTTTAAACCTCTCTTTCTAATGTTCAGTGACAGAGATACATTGTACAAGATGTTTCCCACTTGCCTGAATGCTGTTAGCTTGGCATATTCTGTTCTTGACTTCAGAGGTGCGTTAAACATCTGATGTTACTCAGTACCCAAAATATATTTAAATCTGTTCACTTGTTTCAAGCTTGTTCCTTGTACTTTAACACTGCATTTAGGTGGGTTCTTCTATGGTATGACCACTGTTTCTATTTTCTTGCTATATAGGATATGTCCTTTCTTCTCACTGTCATTCACTACTGCATATTTTCTGTAGGCTATTTTCATTTTTGACTATTATCACTGTATCATCTGCATGTCGTAGGTTGTTCATATTGTAGGCTCCAACTTGAATTCCTGGTTTATTGTCAGTTTTTCACATTTTTTCATTGTACAGTGAAAGCAAATCTGGTGAGAGAGTACAATCTTGCCGAGTGTTACTGCCGTGTTAAACACAGGTGCAAGAACACTAATAAAACTGATGAGTATGGGCATTTATTTATTTGAATATATTTTAACATGTATATATTTAACAGAAGCAAAGTGTAGTTTTTGTTAATCTATTTTTGTTACATCAACCAATCAAAAGACATGAATAAAAACTGTCCAATGACAGGCAAGATAACACATCAATGGTATCTATTGTCCTTGTAAACGTTCACAAAAAGAAAAAAAATTGTGAATAATGAAATGAAAAAAAAAAGTCCCTCCTTGAATACCATACATTTTTATTATTTATTTTATTTATATATGGCTGTCTCCACAAATTCAGCTTTCTTTAAACTTTAAATTTCCACCTACTTTCTTTTTTTCAGCCCCACTCATTCTACTGCAGTTTTAGCTTTATTCCTTCCTTCCTTCTTCTGTAACAGCCTCCATGTGTTTATATCTTTCTTGCCTATTTCTATGACACCTACCCCCCCCCCATTGTCCTTGTTTTCCATCCATGCTGACTAAGGTTTCTGATTGGCTGAAGTTTTGAAGTTGTTACCCTACAAATTCTGTTTACCTGGGCCATTTATGTTCATCTATCAAAGCAGGAGACCAAAAAGCTGTGTTGTGTAATCTTGAAAAAGGCTCACGCTGATATACTGGATGTTGTACGTTGTTCATTCATATGTTATCTTACTTCCTTATTCTCTGTCATTTGTTTCTCTGCTCAGTTTCCTCATTTCCTTTGTTGTTTTGTAAAACTGAACCATATACTTCTATCTACCTTATTACTAGAACCAATTTTACAGCAGACATCATTTCTTTAATTTCTCTTTTTTATTTAACAAGCTGTGTTAGTTAAATTTCATCCTGTATCTTCTGTGGAAACCTCTCAGATCTTGAACTTGATATAAGTTTCTATACAACCCTATTTCCTTCACAGAGGTAGAAGTAACTCAAGGGAAACTGAAATTGTGAATGTTAACATTTTAACAAACAAGGAGCAGCAAATAGGAATCATAAACATAACTAGGAAAAAGGGACCACCATTAAAAAAAAAAATTTCTGAATGAATTCAACTCAGACTGCAATCTGTTCAATGTTAGCTTTTTGGTGCATTTACATGAAATGCATTTTTTTTCTTAAGATTATCATTCATCACCGTCAGATGAGCTTGCACATCAGCAATACAAAGGAGATATACTTCATGAACATAAAAAGAGCCTAGCTTAGTACTGTGTTATGTTTTTAAAAAAGGTGGGCACCAATTATGTGACAAGTCTGAGCCCAACAAACATCATGTCTCTCTGGAGCACCAACAAAGAACAAATATGCCGTCTCTAGCTTGCTGTAAACACTGCATGGTTGCATGAGCATAAATAACTCTAAATGAGAAAAGAAGTGAACTTTGCTGGTTTTTAATGTGTGTGTTAGTTTTTCCTGACAGAACAACTCAAATAAACAGCAGTATGATGTCAAGAAATAAACAGCAGCAGTAACTACCTGGTGGACTTAATAATACTATCACAAATCTTGAATTACACAGAGAATAACTAAAGCATGACGTTAAGGCAGATGTGTAACGTTCATGAAAAGATACCCATAATAAAGAATACAGAATTAATATCACAGATCAAATGTATGCATTTCTAATCAATTCTATTCAATGTGGTCTCCGCAGTGAAAAGTAATGAATATTCTGTTAGCCCTCCATCTTTCCTTTACTGTATAAAAATACACAATTTCTCTTATTGGTGCTATATTTATAGCACACATAAGTACTGTCTAAATTTATACCTGGAAAAATTTTTTTCCGAAGTCTAATCCTACAAAACTGTGTTCTCTTACTTTACCATACGACAGCCTCATTTCCTATTTATAACAAAAAATTGTCTCTATTCTGTTACAGTACCTGTTTATCTTGTTATGTCCATGAAACATGCTACATTCTTCTGTTTATTAACAACTACATGCAACTCTCAAATCTGAGGCTGAAGAAACAAAAACAAACCCTACCTAACATTTTGTTATGTATATATTTTGTCGCGTATATATTTTGCACCGTCTGTCACCACTGTGTCCAAGACATGAAATTTTTGTATTGCTCTGATTTTTAATATTTGTGTCTTCTCACACTGACAATGTTTAATTTCTGTGATAATTACTGTGACTTTTGTATTTCTTTCCAGTCCCTACTCCTGGCTTTTGTTGTTTACTTGCATCACAAGACTCTGCAACTTTTCTGCTGTCAGCACCATGCCAAAACTGACGATTAGTTCATGTATTTTGCCATGTATATTCAAGATCTTTCCTTTATTAGCATGAAGAAGACATGTAGTATAACATGATTCATCTACTTTATCCAACCCTTTTCATTGTTTCATGTTACATATGAATACAGTTCTGAGGCCAGAATATTCTGATCCCCCACAACCCCCCCTCCCCCTTTTTTTTCTTTAATAATCTAAAAGATACCTGGTGTTTTAGAACAGTTAAAATGCCAAAGGCTGTACATATCACTGTATAATTTCACTTGTGTTTCCATCATTCTATATCATTCAAGGCCTGTTGCATTTACTTCATTTATTGTTCTTCAGGTATTTTCTATTCCTGACCCTTCTCATTACCTTTAGTCAGTTTTTTTTTTTTTAACCCTTTCATATTTCACTATGTTATCAATATTCCTCCTATCTGTCTCATAATTATCATTATTGTCTGTCATGACTCAATCTGCTCCAGACTTCAAGATTCAGCAGAAAAGAAAAGCAAGTTTTCTTTCTTTTTTTTTTCATTTTGTTGGTGTATCAGTTAGAACTTGAATATATTTTTATACAAAACCAGAGACACAGAAAAACAAATACAAGATCTGCACCTGGTGCCTCACACAGCCACAGGTTAGCATAACCCATAACAAAATAAAAATGACTAGAAATATATGTCAAGTAGACATGTTGCAACCTCTCAGAAATATATATATTTTTTAAAAATAAATAGCTGCTGATTGCTACAATCATAGTTTAACACTGCATGACAAGCAATGAAAGAAGATCATAAGAACATGCCATCTACATAAGATTTTCTCCAATCCTGAGCCACAGAGCCAAGCTCAAAAGATGTGTATTTTTATATTGTAATGTGGCTGGAGGTATCCCACAGCAGGAAAACCGTGATATAAATAATGGACACCTTTAAAGGCAGTTAATTATTCTGATATTTCACAATGTCAAATTACTTAATAAAAAAAGATTTTTAAAATACTTACTAAAACACGTATTGTAGGAGGGCATGAACCTTTGCTAGAACAATGTCATTCAGCAACTTCACTGTAAGACTTTTACAATTAACTGCTATGTAATTATGTCATAACATGACAAAATTACCTTGTAATGATTTCATAACACAGCATGGTCATTACAGTTTATTGCTGTAACTTTGTGTATCAAGCTGAGTATCCAGCACCAACTATCCAACACTGGAACTTGTATATCACTGGTTGACTTGTTAGATCTGACATGCCATGGAACTAAATACAACTTTTCTCTAAATTTGTCTGGATAACAGAGCTCTTAATCTTGCTCATATTACCAAACCAAAGCAAACCTTGTACCAGTTACTCTGGTCTGACAGCTTGCTGCACACTGCATGACAAACACCTCACCATTCTCTTTCTCTCATCTGTGCTTGCAAATTCAAACAAAGACATGCCAGCCCAACTTCACATTTTGCTGTTAACACTCAAACTACATGCTCCATGTAGAAAATAGAGCTAGAACAAAAATATTGTAGATCCTTTCTTTCAAATTTCTTACATGTGCTAAGTCTGTACTAACATTTTTCGGTACCATGCACTGAGATTTTCAGCTGAACATTTTGGCAGAAAATTTAAGTATTTTATGAACAAAACCATATGGTAAATAAACAACAACAAACAAGTTTAAAAACTGGAAACTACATAAGTATGAACAAAAACAAAAATTGTAAGTTATGGATCACAGGTTCTTCGCATGCTAAAAAAAATGACCAACACCTAATTTACAAGAAACACTGAGAAACAGAAAAAAAAAAAACTGCTTCCAATACCAGAGAGGCCACAAATTTATGTATCCATTAGGCCTAGTGCAGTAGTTCTTAACTCCTTCCGTGCGTATGGTCGAATTTTCGACACTTCCGGTGGTCCCAACCTACCGTATGGTCGAAAATTCGACATTGTTTGTTTCATTAAAACAAGCGGTGTAACATTTAGATTGTACATATTTCATCCGCGATTCCAGTGACACTTTCAAAATGGATAATGCGTGCCTAGTTACGAGCGATGCCGAGCGAGAACAAGGACGTGAAGCATGGAAATTTTTCAATTTTTGACGATGTAGATAGGGGTATGGACATAGCCTATGGCCACCCCGCTGCTCTTGAATGTTTTCTAAGTAGATCTAGACATATTTAGACGACTGGAGAAGTAGGTAGGAGTAGTTAGGAGGTTAGTTCAGACATTCATTCAGCGAGAATGCAATACAGAATCACAATACGAGATCGACAAGTAGAACTACACATCTTAGATGGTAAGTAGGGGTAAGTAGCGCGAATCTAGACCTAGCCGATGGTGAGCTGGCCACAATCAGTGTCTAAAAACATCACATTACTTCTTTTTTCCTAAAAAACTCTGCATTTATGAAATTTTCACTCATTTAGCTATACTTTGACACATATTACGTATACGGAAGTACACGGAAATACTGTTTTCCATTCCATTTTACAACTAGACTCCCTTACAGTCAAGACCCGCGTTTTTACTCCCGCATGCAATGACACGTCCGTGTTTTTCCTCCCGCATGGAAAGAGTTAACATGGGATCCATATATTAGCAAATGGATTGACTTCATTTTAAAAAAATCTTAGCACATCTAGGTTCTATTTATTTCATTGCTTTATTTTTAAAGAGGTGTCTGTAGCTTTTCTCAGGCCAGAAGGGGGGGAGGAGTGTACACAGCCGTTCTTATGCCAGGATGGGGGTCCACAGCTGTTTTCAGGCCAGAAAATGGGTCCACAGCTGTTTTTATGCCAGGATGGGGCCCCACAGCTGTTTTCAGGCTAGAAAATGGGTCCACAGCTGTTCTTATGCCAGGATGGGGGTCCACAGCTGTTTTCATGCCAGGATGGGGGTCCACAGCTGTTTTCAGGCTGGAGAGGGGGTCCATGGCAGTAAAACAAGTAAGAAACAGTGACCTATAAAACAAGTAAGAAACAGTGGCCTATAAAACGAGTAAGAAACAGTGACCTATAAAATAAGTAAGAAACAATTACCTATAAAACTAGTAAGAAATAATGACCTATAAAACAAGTAAAAAAACAATGACCTACAGTATAAGCATTTACATTAGAATCCTTGGATGCCTGCATTCCAAATCTATGAAACAAATGAGAGCCATGCATCCTCTCTCAAACTATGCACAACAAAGAAGAGACAAGTTTTTGTCCAAAATTTCATGGAAAGCTGAAAGATAAGTATTAAATAAAAATTAAATATATCACCTTTTTTTCTCTATTAATTCAGATGACACAATTAGCTACAGATGACTGTGTACAAATGTTAATCTTATCTAGTGGATATATATATATATATATATATAATATTCTGGCCACATTATCAGTGTCTATATGCTCAAATACTTTTACAAAATGGTATTTCTTCCCTTTGCCTTTCATGATTCATTCCTCAAATTCCCTAACTGATAACTCACTGTCTGTGAATCTTCCTTGCAAAGTTTCTTCACATCTATTTCTTGACTCTAATGGAGAGAAAAAACAGGAAGAAGTTGAGAGTTTTGAATTTCTTGGATCACTACTAACTAATAATGGAGATACAATGAGGGAAATTAAAAGGAGATCATCTATCGCTCTTCAGGAAGTAAAACAAATAAAGAATCTGTGGAGAGGAGCAGACAGAACCACAAAAATAAGATTTTTAAGGGCATGCATCTTTCCCATCACAACATATGCCTTGAAACCTGGGCACTTAACAAAACAGCTGAGAAACACATAAATGCCTTTGAATGTAAATGCTACAGAAGAGTTCTCCAAATATCGTGGACACAAAAAAGAACAAATATATCTATACTACAAGAGCTTAATATTGAAGAAGGCTGGCTAGTAAAGAAGATTAAAGAGAGAAAACTTAAATATTTTGGACACATTAAACGTCATGATAATTTAGAGAAGACTGTATTGGAAGGATGCATAATGCGAAAAAGAAAAAGAGGAAGACCAAAACGAAGATGGCTGCGAGACATCGTTGACGATCTGCAAATGGATGCAGCAGCAGCAGCAGGCCATCTTGCTCACAACCGAGAGGCCTACAGGAGTGCTGTTTGGCAGGCAAAGTTCCACAAGGGACATGCAAATGAATGAATGAATGAATGGAGAGAAAGGTTTGCTATTCCTGGCATATCTACCACATGGCAGATAGTGGGAAACTCTTCAAAATAAAGATTAGCTGTGAGTATGAATCACCACAGACCAACACAAATCCTGCTGCCTTGCAGAATGTTTAAGTATGATCCAAAGAAGTTTTGTTGCTCAGTGGGACTGGGCTAAATTGCTCATCACATAGTGGAACATTTTTCATAATGAAAGCTCTTAGTTCAAGCCTGGAGATCATGCTTCATATGGAATTCTGTTGCTGGAGCAAACTTCAGTTTTTGTGGAAGTTTTATGATATCTATTTCAGGTACAATCTCTTAGCAAGTCTGGAAACATGCTGAGCATTTGAATTTGTAAAATTTTTTTTTTTTTCAACTACAGTCGAACCCACTTAATATCACATCGCTTTATGTCACCACCTGGATATTGTCACATAAATCTGTATCCCCGGCCAACTCCCATAAGTAATTAATGGGCTTTACTCCTGTTAATATCACCCCACTTACTGCCACAAATCGGTTAATGTCACAGTATTTTTGCACCCGGAGGAGCTAAAGACCCCACTTTGTATCAGAGACTGGGCGAGTACAAGCTACAAACATCTCACAAAGCGTTATCAGCTTGCAACTCAACAAAGATGGGGCCTGCCGTTTGATCACTGAGTAAGTGCCACATCAACCTTTTGAACATGTGGGCATAAAAAAACTCAGGTGGTATGAATGAAAGGCTTACCACGGCCACCCTTTCATGATTAAAATCTGGGTTATTTTGGGTCATTGTCTTTATGACATTAACGTGGGTGGCATTAAGTTGGCAAAGCAAGTTGATAGTTGGTCAGTCTCAAATAGTATGGGCATCAAAACTCAGGTTGTGTGAACGAAAGGCTTACTTTGGCTGCCCTTTCATAATTAAAATCTGGCTTCTTTCGGGTCATTGTCTTATTTATCAAGACATGGGCGGTGTTAAATTGGTAACATGAGGTAATAGTTAGTCAGACTCAAATAGTGTACTGTGAATCGCATAGCCAGGAACTTCTCTCTGGTTCTTGTTGTGATAGATAATGGCTACTAAATGCAAATGTGTTGATCTGGATTTGAACAGTAAAATGGATATTCTGAAGCAAGTTGATGAAAAAGTTACAAGAAAGGACATAGCGGATAATTTTAAATAGACGTTTCAACTGTATCAAAACTTGTTAAAAACAGAGACAAAATTGAATGAGACTTTCATTCGTCTTTAGTTAGGTCAAACTGTAAGTGAAGGCGTACAAGTTCCTACATAGATATTGAGTGTGCTCTGCTGAAATGGTTCAAACAGACACATTCTGCACAGTTGCCTGTGTGCAGTCTTATGCTGGCAGAAATCGCAGAACGTTTTGCGAAAGAAATGGATATGCCATTAATGACTGGACTTCTCACTTGCCAAAAATTCTGAATGCATACAGCCCAGATGACATTTTTAACATGGATGAAACCGGCATGTTTTATAAACTGCAACCAAACAGAACTTTGTGTTTTCGGGATGTGAAGTGCCACGGTAGAAAACATTCTAAAGATCACTTAACAGCTGTCGTGTGCTGTAATATGTCTGGCACTGAGAAGACTCTGCTCTAAAGTTATGCAGTGCTTCAAGAACATAAAAAGCCTGCCCATCACTTACAAAGCCAACCAGTGTGCTTGGATGACAAGTGAACTGTTTGAGGACTGGGTCATTTCTTTCGACAACAAGATGAAGTAAGACTAAGACTTACTATATTTTATGACTAATATATTTTGTGATTAGTACATATTGTGTCCGATGATGATAGCTTTGACTGTTTGTTATGTGTTTAATGTAGCAAATATGAGATGGACGGATTGACACACACTTGGCCCAGTTAAATCCCTTGTAATGGACCTCGCTTAATGTCAACTCCCCTTAATGTCATATTTTGATGGTTCCAACAGTGTGACATTAAACGGGTTCGACAATACATCAATTTTCTTTTCCAAAATACCACAGCCGAAGATAAACAGTTTTTTTAATATGCAAATCATATTTCTGATGCATTAACTTAACAATAACATGGGATAAGTAGATAACTGACAACCAAAAGAAAACCTCAGAAATATGAGAATATAAAAACAATTATAGCTCATTTTATATGAGATTCATCCCTCACTTTTAACTATGGAAACACCTTTCAAAAGTTAACACTGTAATAAATAGTATTCCATAAACAGGTTTACTTTTCTCACTATCAACATTACTTCATAAGTCACAGTTTGTCTAGTAAAAGTATATAACTAAACTAATCAAATAAGAAATAAACAAAACAACAAACAGCAGAAATATTTTAGCTGTGTTATGTATGAAAAAAAAGCCAAGATAGACAAAGAAGAATGCTCCTGGCCATATAGTTCAGGGCACTGTTTTGTTAATGTCAAATGGTTGAGAGCTCTGTTTTGTTAATGTCAGATGGTTGAGAGCAATGTTCTGTTAATGTCAAATGATTGAGAGCAATGTTCTGTTAATGTCAAATGGTTGAGAGCAATGTTTTGTTAATGTCAGTTGGTTAAGAGCACACTGTTTTGTTAATGTCAAATAGTTGAGAGCACCGTTTTGTTAATGTCAGTTGGTTATGAGCAATGTTTTGTTAATGTCAGTTGGTTAAGAGCACTGTTTTGTTAATGTCAAATTGTTGAGAGCACTGTTTTGTTAACGTCAATTGGTTGTTCAACTTATAGTCGCTCTCTCTTGCTAATTCTCTTCTCTCACACCATTATGCCTTGTAGTTACCAAACCTTGCCTATTGTCACATTTACTCCTAATGGCTGCAGATGTCAGAATATACAAGCAGATAACATAAATCTGTGCAGAACAGCAATTTAACAAAAAGAAACCAAAGAATAAATGATGTTATAGTTTTATGAGGACTTATGAAACAGTCATGGTTAAAGAAAAAAAAAATAAACAACTTGAAAGCAACATGCCCATGCAGTGTGTTGATAGTGAGGTTACAGGAATGAATTTTCATTTTTAAGGATTAAAATATTTGATGAAGGAACCCACTTTATAGTTACAGCTCCCCCCCCCCCCCCAAATTTCTTCTTTAAAAAATGAATGCCTTCTGTACAGTCTAGTTTATGTATTCAGTTATTCATTTACTTTCACTTTGCTCTTATTTTTACACCTTCTTTGTATTCTGCATACTATGTAAAATTTATCCCAAAATATTGCAGATAAAAGATAAATATCTCCAATGAACTGTTCCTTTGTGTACACACACTTGTAATTAATACTCTGACCCACTTATGTAAGGAAACTGGCACTCAGCTTGAATGCAAAAAACCCTTTTGTGTAAGATACCTTTATCGGGGGACAGGAAAGAGTTGATGTGCAAGTTCCCCATTTCTTTTGTGATCTGACATGAATGAATGAAAATTCTGCTGACTGTGCTAAAACACTAGACCAATGATTCATTAAATACAACAAAACTACAGAACTGTATATAAAAACTGGCATCCAACAAATATCTAAAATATATATAAAAGTACTGATCTTGATCTTATGTTTGTGAGGACCACAGAATAGTATCAGCCGTGAATTCACACAAAACTAAACCAAACATAACTAAGCACAATCCTTGAGATATGAGTTTAAAATGAACATTCCAAACACAGCCAGAAGTAAGAAATGGTCCAAACTGACTGTGCGAAAACAGCCATTAAAGTTTGGTCAGTGGGACTGACCACTGGCCTCCATATCCAGTTTCCCATATTCTGGGTTTACAAATGAGAAACCTCGGAACTCCTCTTGGTTGATAGTCTTGATCACTGCAGGGTCTATAGGGGTCAATACAGGATCTTCTAAAGTGAAGTCCCTGTCGAAGTTTCCGGTATCAGTTTTGCTTTTCTGTTGATTACATGAAACAGAATCACATACACAGCACTTGGTAGAATAAAAATGTGACAAAAGAAATGACAATCTTAGCAGAAAATGTATCTTCTTCTTCAGTGTTCAAATTTAGGTCATGCTAAGACTCTGCTACTTTGGAGAAGTTTGTGAGTTTTCTTCAGATTTTTGTGATAAAGTAAGACTGTATGCCTCAGGTCCAGTTCCTTGAACTATGTCTTGTGTGAAGTTGTGATCTGCCTTTTCTAGGATTGTCTAATCTGGCTATGAGACACCAGTTCCTGGACTAGGGCCTTTTGAGACCAAGACCAGACCATCACATCTGCCTAGATAAGTTATTTTTAACCCTTTTACAACCCACGGCACTCTATACAAACTAAAAATGTCGGTGGCACACTATCAGTGGAAGATTTTATCATTCACAACTAAATCTTGTACTTGTACGAACTCCCTGTAACTGCGAGATGTTGTTCTTTGCAGCCAATGCTGTAGAGGTGTTGAGGCAGAGCATCGTATTGCCACAGGAGCGGGTTATGGTGACTACTTGTTCAGTCCCGGAGTACAGCTAAACAGCAGGGGGTGTGCAATGCTTCTTTAGCAGACTCCACCACCATGGGGACTATGGCGATCCCTGTCCCATTAGCCAGGCTAGGCCTGTTTCTGGGGGTACCACAGAGGTGGGGCCTTGGTCAGTTATGGGTTGCTAACCCTGACGCTGGCATATCAGCTATGGGTCAATGATTACCTCATCGGGCATCCTCACCCCTCAGAACTAAATAAAAACACTTCCTTTTGATTCTAACTCAAACTTTAAAAGCACACCTGTGACCTTGTAGCACACCATTTAGCAGATGCTGGCCTAAATCATGGCATAACCAAGATTTGTCTGTCCACGCATGTCTTTGCTTTTCCCTGGGTATAAGATGCAGCTGATACTATCCATTTCTTGCACAACAGGATGCATCTGGCAGGTTCACAATTTTATTCACAACTTCCTGTGCTACAAACAATCACATCTTCTCTCAGCATGGGCTAGTGACCAGCCCAGACAGTGATTAAAAACACAAAATTTACATGAATACAAATACTTGTCTTAAATCTATCATATACAATATATTTAACAGGCAGGGAGGGAAAATACAGATAAAAACTAATTTTCATAACAATATATAAAAATGAACAGAATCACAGGTTCTTGAACAAAAATCTCTACCCTACTTATCTATTGAATGTAAAAGCAGCCAGCATGAAAGAAAACTTACAATTTTTGGTTTGACAGGAGGACGAACTCTGCGCTGTTCTAAAGCTTCCCAATCAATTTTTTCATGGAAAAATGGGTGCGTAAGAATGGCTTTTTCTCCACCTTGGCCACTAACACAGCCAAGTCGCTTGGAAGAGCTTTTTGTCATAAACTGAAAACAAAAAGATAAATAAATCCTACAGTCTGAAGACACTGTGATCAATCTCTCAAAATAACTAGCACTGAGCATAATGATTGATTGATCTTTATGTCCAAAGGATTAAGAACTGAGCATGCAGGCCCAATGTGGAAACTTTGTATATATTTTTCTGTATCCTGAGAAACTGAGATATAGCCAAGAACATTGCTTCTATTTTTACTACCACTATATTTTTACTAAAAAAAAAGAATTCTAACATAAAAATAACTATTGTAGAAGGACATGAAATAAACCATTGCCAGAACCTTGACACATGAAGGGAGGAACAAAACCTGAAGAAATGCTGCAGCTGAGAGGGACATGACACAAATGAGAAATCAAAGAAAGATTATTGGCTCCGGACCATGAGAAGTGGAAGGAATCTCTTGCTGCTCTGTAAGGCTACTGGGCGGTCACTGCTTTGTCATAAATGAACAAGGGCATGGTTGGATGTACTATTACATAAACATACACAGTATGTATATATGAGATGATGTTCTACAAGCCCATATATATATATATATAAAACACTAATGCATAAGCCATGACACCCACTACTGTTACAGAACAACTTTAACAAACAGGATTAGGGTCAATATTTTTAGCAACATGATCAGTCAATTTTTGTATTTTTATATTAATAAGACTATTACTGATTTTATAACGACTTTCTGGAAAGAACAAAATACTCCACATCCATTGGATATATCCATGTAATTGTATGTTGAAACACAAATTTTGTTTTAACTCTTCCCGTGCGGGAGGAAAAACACGGATGTGTCGTTGGGTGCGGGAGTAAAAACGCGGGTCTTGACTGTAAGGGGGTCTAGTTGTAAAATGGAATGGAAAACAGTAGTTCCATGTACTTCCGTATACTTAATATGTTTCAAAGTATAACTAAATGAATGAAAATTTCATAAATGCAGAGTTTTTTTAGGAAAAAAAGAAGTAATGTGATGTTTTTAGACACTGATTGTGGCCAGCTCACCATCAGATAGGTCTAGATCCGCACTACTTACTCTTACTTACCATCTAAGATGTGTAGTTCTACTTGTCGATCTCATATTGTGACTCTGTATTGCATTCTCGCTGAATGAATGTCTGAACTAACCTCCTAACTACTACTAACTACTTCTCCAGTCATCTAAATATGTCTAGATCTACTTAGAAAACATTCAAGAGCAGCGGGGTGGCCATAGGCTATGTCCATACCCCTATCTACATCGTCAAAAATTGAAAAATTTCCATGCTTCGCGTCCGTGTTCTCGCTCAGCATCGCTCGTAACTAGGCACGCATTATCCATTTTGAAAGTGTCACCGGAATCGTGGACGAAATATGTACAATCTAAATGTTATACTGCCTGTTTTAATGAAACAAACAATGTCGAATTTTCGACCATACGGTAGGTTGGGACCACCGGAAATGTTGAAAATTTGACCATACGCATGGAAAGAGTTAAGTTAGAAAAGTGCAAGATTATACAGCCAATTTTCCTATATATATAAAATAACTATAGCTTGTCTTGGTCCTTGTTTGATAACATTTGAAAGAATGCAGCCTCACATGCTTTCAGAGAGGTCAGCAAGCATACCACATGACAAACACCAGTCAGTAAGGGGGGCATTTCAAGTGAACTGAGAAAGAAAGGCAGCCAAGCCTGATGAGTTGGACACATTACAGTGATTCGTTCGTTTGTTCGGTGAGTGAGTGAGTGAGCGGGAGGGCGGGCGGGCGAGTGAGCGAGCGAGCGTGCATGCGTGTGTTTTTTTTTTCACACTACCTTTCTGCCTACTACTGACACAATCATTCAGAATTATGGGACGCTGGAGCCACACAGGTTAAACTCGCTGTTCAGCTACACTTAAGGTTCTAAGGACTGCAAACGCGCCACAAACAGCCTCTGGCAGTCAAGTCCAGCTCCTGGCCTTCCCGTGGCAGAACTGTTTCAACTGACAGGAGAAGGGGCGAGGGCGAATATCTGGCGCCTGAAAACCAGTTACTTAGGGTAGATGAGTGTCACGTTTGGTAGCTCATCTGCCGCTGTTGGCGAGATCTTCAGCTGCCGTGCGTGGAGCGGTGCTCTTCCCGGCCAATGAAGAAATTTGCAAATGAGGTTGCCGCGCAGCATCACTGCGGAAAAGGTGGTTGAAAGAATAAAGCGAAGCAAACAGTCAAATCACGACACCTCTGGTCTGGAGGTCGGCCACGTCCTGAGTGCAGTCATATCGTGTGAAATGCATGAACCGGTTTGTCCCAGAGGTTAAGTCACTGCTGGCTTGACTTTTCAAATGCCGCGCGTGGAGTGAAGCTCCTCCCGGTTAAGGAAGTAAATGCGGAAATAAAGGTTGCTGTGCGGCGCTGATGGGAAAAGGTGGTGGAAAGTGAAGTTTAACCTGGTATGTCCAGTAGTATCGCTACGAGAGCTATACCACGGCACCTCTGCTCTAGAGGCCGCCTACGTCCGAAATACACCTACACTGGTGAAATATGCCTAAACCGGCACACACCAGGGGTGGAACTCGATGGCTAGACATGTCATGCCACCTCCGCTCTAGAGGTCGGTAACGCCTGATAAACACCCATACTGGTGAATTTTGCCTAAACCGGCTCATACCAGGGGTGAATCTTGAAGGCTATGAATGTCACAGTACCTCTGCCCTAGAGGTCGGTCCCGTCCCAAACATGCCCATACTGGGAAATGCCTAAACTGGCTCAACCCAGGGGTAGAAGTCACTAGTGGCGAGGATTCGTCCTCCTGGACAAAAGCTCCATCCTGGTCACAACTAGGAAGGGTAGCGGCCACGACCGCAAAATGCTGAAGTCGGAGACACTGGACCAGGGAAGTCTAGATAGGCAACCACCTCTCACCCGGCGGGGATGTCTGCGTATCCTAATCACGCTGAGGTTTTCCGGTGAGAAAGTCCAACCCTGGACTGGATGGGCAACCACCTCTCACCCGGCAGTGATACACGGGTATCTCATAACATGTCGAGGTTTTCCGGTGAGAAAGTCCAACTCTGTCCTGGGTGGGCTAACGCCTCTCACCCAGCGGGGATGCACTGATATTCCAAACACGTCGAGGTCTTCCGGTGAGAAAGTCCAACCCTAGACCAAACTGGTGCAATGAAAACCACGGTGTCACGCAATCCCGCTTCCGAGACCCACCAAGAATACAGGCTAAAGCACTGTGATACTCTGAACCCCTTGTGGTCCTTCGTGGAACTCATGTGGTCTATTTTGGACCACACAGGGGACCACCGGACCTAACGAGGACCACATGTGTGAATTCAGTAGGTTCACAGTGCGGTTTTTGGTGGTAGAAGTGAACGAAGAAGAAGAAGAAGAAGAAGAAGAAGCTACACTTAACATTATCTTCAATCAGCAAGCATCCTCACAGCATCACTTTGCAACCCCTCTTTCCTAATCATCTATTTCACCTTCTCCTGGCTAGGTCAACATTGTATCACTCTCTCCCCCCTCCCTGGTTCCCCATCCACCACCCCAGTTACAACCCACCAACCACATATCTCCACATTCTACCAAATCCATTCCTGACACACACGGCCAAACATGCCACATCTTACAATTTTCAGCTAAGTACTGTATTAATTTTTTTTTTTTTAGTAATATTCATGTAAATCTATACTTTATCTCCTCTCTCTATTTCTTCGTCCTGTATGTTTTTGTATGGTTAAGGCTCACACTGAAACATCACAACTTTGTAGTCATTATAAGTAATAAAGCCGCTCCTACTTTTTCCTAGTTGATACATTCTGCCTGCTACTGAATGCTTGTGCATGTGATATAAAGAGTTATCACATGGGACAAGTACTGGCAAGTGAGCACTGTTACCAGCTGATACCTCCAGCATCATAAGAAGAAACCAACAACACAACACTGTTAAGTACATACATAACTCATACATAGTATACTTACACCCTTGAGTATGGACACTGCCTCTTTGCTAAGCCAGACAGGATACAAAACATCGTCATGGAGGATTGACTCAAACAGATCATCTTCATTGTCTGCCTCAAATGGTGGCTGTCCTGCCATCATCTCATACATGAGAACTCCCAGAGCCCACCAGTCTACACTAGCATCATACTCCAGCTCTTCAAGAATCTGACAGCAAACCAAAGTCTCTTGTAACATGCAGCACTGTGTTAGTGTGTTAGGTTGTCTTCTTCCCTTATAATTCTTCCATCTCCCTAAAACTATCAACTAATATTATTTGCAGCTGGGGTGATCTTGATGGAGACAAGCATTGAGCTGGATGGGGAGTGGATTACAGTGACTTGCCTAAAGTCCTGAAATAGACCCAAGAACCAGCAGGATCCATTTCTGTAGAGCCGACTAACCAGACTGAAAACATGCAACAGTCTGTTACAAGTGGCACCATGAAAATGTAAACAAGACCTTTGGCCACCTCTAGTTCAATGGCAATGATATCTGTATCATATCTCCAGCTATCACATCTTGACTATCATGTCACACATAACATCTTGACTATCATGTCACATAGTACTAAATGTAAAAATCAAGCCAATTATACAAAATTCATAATTCTTTGGAAGTGACAACTTTTTTTTATTTAGCTTTCTATTTTCAATCGCTTTCTGCATAGGCTCCATACCCAGCAGGAAATCTTCCATTTCTGCAGGTTTTCAAATGCTCTTGTTTTTACATCTATGATACAGCTTCTGCAGCATGACAGCAATCATGTACTCACCTCCGGGGCTATATAATCTGGAGTTCCACAAAAGGTCTGTGTGAGCTTGCCGTCTGTCATTCCTTCCTTGCACATACCAAAGTCTGCTATTTTACAGTGCCCCTCGGCATCTAATAAAATGTTGTCTAGTTTTAGATCTCTGTCAATAAATTAATAAATAAAAACATGAATCAAAAGTTAATTAACTTTGAAGTGTTACAATTTGTTAAGTTTCTAATAGGAGACTAAGATGGCTGGTGCATCTTTTAAGAATGCATGAGAACCACATACTCAAGCAAATATTGTAAGGTGGACTTCTAGAACAGTAGTGTCCAAGCTGTTGTCCTATTGTAAAGTGGACTTCTAGAACAGCAGTGTCCAAGCTGTTGTCCTATTTGTCTCACAAGCCATATTCCTAGCATATCCAAAAACATTTTCGTTCAAATGGTTCTGATATGACATGCTGTTCCCTCTTCCTTCACTGCCCTAATGGATCATCACAGAACTCATCTACTGGACTTTTCCTTCAATGCCCCACTGGATCATCACAGAACTCATCTACTGGACTTTTCCTTCAGTGCCCCACTGGATCATCACAAAACCCCTCTACTAGAATTTTCCTTCAATGCCTCACTGGATCATCACAGAACTCATCTACTAAACTTTTCCTTCACTGTCCCACTGGATCATCACAAAACTCATCTACTAAACTTTTCCTTCACTGTCCCACTGGATCATCACAAAACCCCTCTACTGGACTTTTCCTTCACTGCCCCACAGGATCATCACAAAACCCCTCTACTGGACTTTTCCTTCACTGCCCCATAGGATCATCACAAAACCCCTCTACTGGAATTTTCCTTCACTGTCCCACTGGATCATCACAAAACCCCTCTACTGGACTTTTCCTTCAATGTCCCACTGGATCATCATAAAATCCCTCTGCTGGGGGTGGCATCACCCATTTTTGTACGGTGGTGGCATCACCCACTTTTGCACCTCTGGTTCTAGAGGAAAGACAAGCATAAGGCAGAGCAAAACGGAAAGTATAAGCTCAGAGTTTAAGGATAATCAAAAACCAAGACCATCCAGAAGAACAGTACGGATAATGTTATTTAATGAATCATGAACCAAAGCACAAGTTATATTACTTGAGAACAATCAAATTTCATCACATAAATAACTTTACCTGTAAATAATGCCATGCCTATGCAAAAACATAAGAGCTAATGTCACTTCAGCTGCATAAAATCGTGCTCTGGGTTCTTCAAATTTTCGAGCCCTCTGAATTTGAAACATTAGGTCTCCACCATTTACATACTCCATGACAAAAAACAGTCGATCCTAGGGATAAAATAATTTAGCATTCATGACAAGTCATCCTTTCCCATGACTGGATATTTTTCCTTCTGCTATCATTAAAATGTATACAATGTAGATTAATGGGGACATGACACTTTGTGGAATGGAATACAGTCTGGTAAATTATATACTGAGCACAATAAACACATCAGTAATGATGGGAGCACTTTATATCTGTGGTGATAGGAGCACTACACAATGTTAATGATGGCAGCACTAGTTGTGACATCAAAATGGCAGAGATAATGACTTTATAGTAAGAACTCATCCTAAAAGATGAGCAGCTACATCTCAAAAAGACCATTATGAAAGATTTACATACTAGTCTTGAAGATAATCAGAGATGACATAATGATACTACCATTTTATTTTTGAGGGTAAACCGACAATGCAACAAGCACTAAATTAGTGGCATAAATACTGCTAAGAGGCACAGCTTTGATTGTCAGCAAATGAGTCAGCACATGAATGTAAAACTAAATATGATTCAGAATGAGAATAATTTACTTTTGAAGGCTGATTCATGATAATTCATGTGATTGCAGTTTTGTAGAAGCTCTAGTATTTCTAAATGAAGAAGAGAAAAATGATATAAAATATACTGTGTACATGATATTTGATGAAGTCTACTTCCAAACTCACTCAGTAACAGGTGGCAGATACTAAGAGTCCTTTAGATGTGGAGGATACCTACAAATAAAGACTTGGTCAAATCAACAGGCACAGAGCAACTGATGAAAGCCAGAGACAACAAAGTGGTGGCACCACCATCTCTGTAAAATACTTCACATGCTCAAACCAGTGTATGGTTAACATCTCAAAAACAGTATAGTAGACAAAGCACTTTAGACAGGTGAGAAAGAAAAATGACAAGAGAATTATCTGGGATTTGAACTACAGACTATGGTAAGGAAAACAGCCTCCTTGCCATAAGACAAAGCTCAGTCCACTCAGCCATCTAACACCACCACCAAATGATGATGATAATGATGATGATTTCAGTAAATCACAAATTTAACTACAGACTATGGTAAGGAAAACAGCCTCCTTGCCATAAGACAAAGCTCAGTCCACTCAGCCATCTAACACCACCACCAAATGATGATGATAATGATGATGATTTCAGTAAATCACATTTAGTTCACTATTACCTTTGTCTGAAAAGATGAATGCAGTGCTGTTAAAAATGGATGTTTAGCAGATAAAGCTAGAATCCTTTTCTCAGTCATGGTGCACTCCACATCATCATCTTGAATGATGACATCTTTCTTTAAAACTTTGATGGCATACACTTCTTCCGTGCCTCTCTTTTCTGCCAGCAAAACCTGAAAAATAAATTCAAGTATGAAAAACAACAAGAACAACAACAAAGACTGAAATCTGAAGGCAGATGACTGACAATTACTTATCAAATAAAAGCATGTGAAAATATGGAAGTTTTGAGTTTAATCAAGTGGTTAACTAATACTGTAACTTGAAATGTTAAACAGTATATTAGGACCGATTTAAAAATACAAAAAGAGTATCTTCTAAACAATTTTATTAAATAATCCAAATGTACAGGTTTGTTTTAAAAATATCTATCATGGTTAAAGAATCTTAATAAGTCAAATATGACCTGGAACAAAAGACAAAAAATTCTAAATATAAAAACATTCTAAATTATATTGTATACCAGGTGTGACTCATCACATATAGAAAGACAAGAAATGAAAACAAGACTGTTATATTTGAAACTATGTAGACTTATCTTACACATTTGGCCTCTTCTTCCCACATGTTGTGAAAAAAAAAAAAAATTCACCAAGATCTGGGATGTCACACAAATACAGCAGTACATAAAATAATCAGCAAATAAAATCACTTGCAAACAAGGCTGACTGATATAAGTTGACACTTGAGTGTTGTGCACAAAAATCCGCTCAACAAGCATCCCTGAAAATGCTTGCAAACCTACTCATACATACAAGACTGAGTCAAAAAAGAACCACAATATTTTTTAAACATAAAATATCCAAATACAATTGAAACTCCTTATCATTTTTAATATAAAATATCCAAATACAACTGAAGCTCATTATCACTTTTAACATAAATATCCAAATGCGACCGAAACTCCTTATCACTTTTAAAATAAAATATCCAAATATGACTGAAACACCTTAACATTTTTAACATAAAATATTCAAATATGACTGAAACTCTTTAACACTTTTAACATAAAATATCTAAATATGACTGAAACTCCTTATCACTTTTAACATAAAATATCTAAATATGATTGAAACTTCTTATCACTTTTAACATAAAATATCCAAATATGACTGAAACTCCTTATCACTTTTAACATAAGTCACATTATGTCTAGTTAAGGTCTGCCACTGCTTCATTAATGCCTGGATTCCTCAAGAAAAAAAATAACTCATTGATTGTGTAGCACTTTGGCACTGCCTCTTTTATCTCATAGTCCATACTGAACTTCTTCCCATTTACACCTCTTTGAGGGCTTCAAACACATGATAAATCACATGGTGTGAGGCTGGGTGAATATGCAGGGTGTGGAAGACAGTCAAAATACAGATCCATAATTTACTGAGCTGTTACACAATTTGTGTGAGGTTGTGCATTATCATGTTGTTACAACACACCAGAACTGAAAAAGCCATGACATTTAGATTTGATTGAGGGTTTCATGTGGTTCTCAAGCAGATCACACTATGGTTGCTATTGATAGTGGCTTCTTTTGCCATGTAATGTTCCAGGATTGGGCCTTCGCAGTCCCAGAAGAACATGAACACTAATTTTCTGGGTGACTGAGTCATACAGAACTTTTCTGGTTTTGTAGAGGAAGAATGTTACTACTCCTTGCTTGCTTGGTCTCCAGCTGGAAATGATGTAACTAGCTTTCATCCCCAGTGAAATGTTGGAAGCCTTCAGCTTCATACAGTCATAAAAGAGTTTCACAAACATCCTCACGATGTTCTTTCAAATCAGAAGTGAGTTGATATGGTACTCACCCGGTGGAGACTTCTGGTACTGCAACATGTCATGAATGATGTGGTTCACCTCATCAACTGTTGCCCACAGTTGTTCCTGTATCATCTGTTCCACTTCAGTGTTAGTGTTAGGTATATTCACAGAGTGAGGCCAGTTATAGTGAGCTGTATCAGCTGAATCTGACATCCCATTTTTAAACTTCCTGCCAAAATGACACACATATGTCCACATATGTAATGAATATCTGCAGGTTTCTCATTCTTACTGCCAAAGAAACGAATAATTGTTTGCTGTTCCTCTATCATCCATGCTTCCAAGGAAGCTGCCATCTTGAATTTAGTTTTCTGACACCACTGTTCCAAAATGGCCGATGTGTCTTCATGCTTATGTATTTAAAAGAGTGGTGGCATAACATATCTGTACTACAACTGTCTACTACTTAATCTAGAACTTTTATTGCAAAATTGCAGTTACTTTTTTACTTTTTCTCACAGAAATGTAAAACATGATAAAATGCAAACATACATAAATGAATCCACATACACAAAACTCAACCCCAACAAAAGACAGCAAGGGAAACAAAATGACTACCTTCAATCCATTTCCAAAACAGATACAGTTCTACACTGTCTGAGATCATATGCCATTTGATGCACACACAAAGTAAAAATACATTTGCGACATTAATGCACAAATGCCTAGTCCAAATGACAAGTTGATGGACTTTGTGTAATATAAAATTAACTGTACATGAAAACAACCTTCAGGCAAGATGACATCAGAAAGAAGCAGAAAGTCCTACAGGACCTAATTAAAAAACCATTCAAATACCTTCCCAAAGCTTCCCTTTCCTAGTACTTTGATGAAGTTAAAGTCATTTAAGGTAAGATGACTGTGCTGTGACTGCATCTGGTCTCCAAAGGTTCTTGACCCTCGGTTCTCGTTACTGCCAGCATTAACAGACAGACCTTCAACACCACCACTTTCTCCTAGCTGCATTCCATCAGAGTCTATGAGATATCATAAAGCAGCCTGTGTACTATAGAAAGGGATTAAAAGGATGAAGACAGTAGACAAAATAACAGAATGGACAAAGAAGACTAACACTGTCAAAGTTGGAAAAGAGTACCAGAAGTCTCTTCACTGGTGCTGAGTAGTATGTTTCCTTGTGTTGTGCTTAACTCTTCCCCTGCCGCAGGAAGAAATGTGGACATTCCATTTTCTTGCCAGAGTAAAAGCGCGGGTCTTGATATGTATAGGGGTATATTAGTAAAAGTGAATGAAACAAAATATTTCCATGTTAAAAGTCTACTTATTATGTTTCAAAATAACTAAATGCATGAAGATTTCACAAATGCAGAGTTTTTTTTTTTAATGAAAAAAAAAAAAAAAGAATATAATGTTTTCAGACAATAATTGTGTTCTACATTCCATAGGCTAGGTCTAGATGTACACCATTTTCCATTTGAGATGTCTAAATCTACTTGTCGATCTCGTTGTGTGATGATATATGGCATTCTCACTAAAATAATATGTGAAATAACCTTCTAACTACTTCTCCAGTCCGTCTAATATGCGTAAATCTACTTGGGGTACATTCAAGAACAGTGGACTGGTCATAGGACATACCCGTATGCCGCCGAAATCACAATAAATATTGAAATTTATCAATTAAAACATCAATATCACTTGGTTGCTAGCCACGCTTTGGATTGAACTATGAAGAGTCACAAGACATGCGCAGATAAAACATGCACAATCAAAAGTTACACTGGTTTTACACTGAAACTAACCAAAGACCACTATAATGGCTTCGGCAAAAATATGGCAAACTGGATGCGGCCCTTTAACTAGCTATGGCAGAGGAAGAGTTAAGAACTGCTAAGCACTATTTCTGATGTGGTAGTTCCTGTGCTGTTGAATACCTAAAAACAGTATAAGCGGTCTATTCAGTGTACAAAGTCTGTGCCAGCATGTACTAGATAACATATCTGTGTGTCTACTAATATCTCGGAACTGCTACAAATCTCACAAAAAGACTTGGGTGAGCAGTCTCAAATTGTGCCTGCAGAGCTTTCTGCAGATAAATAAATCTGGCAGATATGTTCTGATGAGCAGAGATCCACATGAGAAGAAACTTGTCTTCCCTGGCCCAACAACTTACATCCTAGTGCAACTATACCATGACAGCTGATTGTGACAGCACTCACTGGATACCTGACATGTACATGCTAGGTAAAGAGGTCCTTGCTAAGATGGAGCTTACTAAGAAGTCTGCCCAGTACCACGTAACACTGCATATCTCATTGCATGAGAAAGAAAAACAACGACCATTCAAAATTTTGTAACAGATCCTCATACAAAGTTTCCAGTGAAAGCTCATAAATAAGACAAAGAATGTGTAAGAAATAATTTATAATGGTCATGTATGATTAATGATCTAAAACAGCAGTGATTATTTCACTGATGGGAAAACATGGTCATAAACATTACATCTTTAAAATGAACAATAAATGTGAAGTTGGCTTTGTTTGCATCATCATGTAAAGGGAAACTACAAATGAAACCACTCATACTAGTGACGCAAAGGAAAAAAAGAACGAACAGACTTGTACACTTACCTTGTATCACTGGGACAAGTGAAGAAGCTGATGTGGATTTTTTACCATGAGACTCTGTTATTGAAGGCTGAAACAAAGACAAGTTCTCTGATAAAGCTGAAACAAAGACAAGTTCTCTGTTAAAGCTGAAACAAAAGCTACTGCTAAAACCACAGTGAAGAAAGATTATCCAGGACAAATGCTGCAGGAGAATAATGCTGCTGTTCATGATATTATGCAAGATATGACTATATTATACTTTTATATTCTTCTTCTTCATTGAACACTTCCAGGCATCAACTTGGATATCTCTGAAGAATTCTGCCATATGTCTTTTATATTCAATTTTAATCATCACTATCACCATCAGATGCCAAGGCAACAGAAGTGACTATCATGCCACTCTATTTTGAGCGGTACTTAGTATTTCTAATAGATTGGTTTCCCTTCTTTTCCTGTACAATTTGGTCAGTTGTAAATATATACAAGAAGAGGAGGGGAGCAATAATAATGGCTATTCCCATCTTGTAAGGTAATTTTGAAGCAGAAAAATATCAGTAGTCTAAAAGCACTGGTGTGATCGGCAACCTATTTTACTACTGATTCTACCAATATCTGCCTGGATCTGACACATAACATTTTACTGCACATTATGAAAAAAAAAAAGGTCACATTTGCTCAAATCTCAATTCTCATCATTTTGTAATTTTAGATGGTAAGATTTATTTATGCTAACAAAGATTTCTTGAGCCAGGAAACCACAGACTTGTTAGCTGGCCACAATGAGATTTGAAAAGAAAGTTAAATTTCTGTGGGATATACTTGCCAGAATGACTGCTGCAGTTATTTATAAGTGGACTACAGCTTTGTTTATTCAAGACCTTCAACAATTCTACTTCAAAATAAACATGTTAAATTTTTTGTGAAATTTCACTCTTTTAAACCATCTGACTGGCTAGAAATGATTAAAAACTGAGATGTTAATTTTTTACATTATTTACTGAATGTAAGCTCTGGGTATCAGTACCTTTTTTTTATTTTGCCCAAACAGATTTCCAGACATGCCAATCTCCTGAAGAATTTGGCCCAATTGCCTTGTGTCTATGCCACAGTTGTTGGCCACATTTTTCTGACACCGTTTGTGGATGTTCATCTTACATACTGAAATAAACATACAATATTTTCATCTTAAATACTTCCATCATATTTGTCACACAACAAAAGCAAGCAATAATAAAGGAATACAGATACTGTATAAAGCAATGTACATTTACAGAGTGTCTGAGAGGTTATTTTGTAGTTAAGTACAACTTGTTCCTGCAAACTGCTGATATTTTCTCACAGCTTTTCCTCAGAAACCTTATGCATATTTATGCAACATTAAGCCTGAGCATCAAAAAGGGTTATGAACTTATCTTTTGCCATTTCTCTCACACAGTCATTCATTTGCATGTCCCTTGTGGAACTTTTCCTCCATAACAGCTCTCCTGTAGGCTTCTCAATTGTAACCAATATGCCCTGGTGCTGATGCATCTATTTGCAGATCATCAACGATGTCTTGCATTCATCTTCGCCTTGGTCTTCCTCTCTTTCTTTTTCCCATTATGTACCCTTCCACGATGATCTTCTCTAAATTATCAAGACGTTTAATATGTCCAAAATATTTCAGTTTTCTCTCTTTAATCTTATTTACTAGCCAGCCTTCTTCAATATTACGTTCTTGTAGTATGGATATATTTGTTCTTTTTTTGTTTCCATAATATTTAAAGAACTCTTCTGTAGCATTTACATTCAAAGACATTTATGTGTTTCTCAGCTGTTTTGTTAAGTGTCCAGGTCTCACAGGCATATGTTGCGATGGGAAAGATGCATGCCTTCAAAAATCTTATTTTTGTGGTTTTGTCTGTTCCTCTCCACAGCTTCTTTAGTTGTTTTACTTTCTGAAGAGCGATAGATGTCCTCCTTTTAATTTCCCTCATTGTATCTCCATTATTAGTTAGTAGTGATCCAAGATATTCAAAACTCTCCACTTCTTCCAATTTTTTCTCATTGGTACATATTTCAGCTGCCTTGTTTGTTTTGTCAGTTGTCATCAATTTAGTTTTCTTAGCATTAAGATAGAGGTCTTGCTCTTCGCTGTTCTTATAGACTGACATAATTAGTTTTTCCATTCCTTTTTGTGTTGTAGACAGTAATACTGTGTCATCAGCATATCTAATCTCTGGTATTTTATAACCTCCAATTGTTATGGCATCATAATATTCTTTGTCTACATCTTCTCTAACACTCTTCATTATATTTTCAGTATACAGTATACAAGTTAAATAAGTAAGGCGACAATATGCACCCCTGAAGGACCCCTTGTTTTCAAGTTATTGTTTCACCATTTATTCTTACTGCAGCTTGTTGGTCTAGATACAGCAGTGATGTTAATTGTATCAAATGTGTTGGAAATCTCATTTTTTTCCATTATTTCCCACAGTTTCTGGAGTTGTACACAATCAAATGCCTTTGAGAAGTCTGTAAAAGATAAATATAGATTCACATTAACTCCTCCCGTGCCATAGTCGCTATAGTGAGAATTTCTGGTTACTGAGTTGCGTGCCATAGTCATTATAGTGACAATTCATTTGTTTCAATAAAACCAACCGGTGTAACATTTAGATTGTACATATTTCGTTTGCATTTCTGGTGACACTTTTCAAAATGGTGAAAGAGTCCTTAGTTACGAGCAATGCCGAGCGAGAAAAAGGAAGAGAAGCATCGAAATTGTTCAATTTTTGACGATGTAGATAGGGGTAAGGACATGGCCTGTGACCACCCCACTGCTCTTGAATGTATCCTAAGTAGATTTAGACATATTAGACGACTGTAGAAATAGTTAGTATGTTATTTCAGACATTAATTTAGCGAGAATGCAACATAGAATCACAATACGAGATCGACAAGTAGATCTAGACATCTCAGATGGTAAGTAGTGCATATCTAGAACTAGCCGATGTTGAGCTGGGCACAATCATTGTCTAAAAACATCACATTACTTCTTTTTTACTAAAAAACTCTGCATTTATAAAATTTTCATACATTTAGTTATACTTTGAAACATAATAAGTTCACGGAAGTACATGTAAATACTGTTTTCCATTCCATTTTACAACTATACCCCCTATACAGATCAGGATCCGTGCTTTTTGTGTGGCACGAATGGGAATGTCCGCATTTTTTTCTTGGGCATGGGAAGAGTTAAACTCTCTGCATTTCTCTATTATTATTCTTATATTAAATATATGATCTCTTGATCCTCTTCCTTGTCTAAAACCAGCTTGGACCATACTGACTTCTATTTTCTTACAAAGTCTACCCATTATGATTTTTTAACAGAATTTTACTGGCATGACTAATCAGGACAACAGTTCTGTAGTTTATGCATAATTTCAGGTTACCCTTTTTTGGCAGTGGTATGAATATAGTTCTTTTCCATTCTTTTGGCCAAATACCTGAATGCCATATCTTTTTACATAGTGCATGACAGATGTGTGCACATTCCTTTCCTCCTGCTTTAATAAATTCAGCTGTTATCTCATCACATCCTGGTGATTTACCATTTTTCAGAATCTTTACTGGTTACTGCCCATTGGTTACTTCTATTGTCAGTTCAGGTTCTTTCTCCTCCTATAATAATTCACACTATTGATTTCTGCTTTCAGTTATTTCATACATTCCACTGCAATATTCCTTCCATCTTTCTAGAATTTCCTCTGTCTCTGTCAATGTATTCCCCATCTTGTCACAAATTACATTTAGCTTAGGTCTGATATTTCTCATCAATGTCTTCATTTCTTTAAACATTTCACTATCTCTTCCACATTTCTGATGTCCTTCTATTCTTTCACAACAATCTTGTATGTATTGTTTTTTGTCTTTTCTTATGTTTCTTTGTACCTCTTTTATTAAAGATTTATATTCCTCTTTGCTGTTGTTTGTCACTTTCCATTGCATCTTCATTTCTCTTCGTTGTTTTATAAGTTCTAGTGTGCCTGCTGTAATCCATTCATTCTTTTGTGTTTTCTTTTCTGGAACCACATCTTTAGCTGTTGTTATTAAGATATCACTGGCCTGCGTAGCAAATTCATTTGGTGTCATCTCCTCTTGTACAGCCATCAGGATTTCGAAATGGTTCTTCACTTCTATACTGTATTGTTCTGGTAAATTTGTAAGATCAAAGCGGAGTGGTCTTGATCCCGTAACTGTTTTTTTTCATCTTTATTTTCATGTCTGCTATTAATAACTCATGGTCCGTGTCACAATCAGCACCTGGTAAAGTTTTTGCTGATGTTATACTTGATTTTAACCTTCTTTGCACTGAAATGTAATCTATTTGATTCTTGGTTTTCCCATCAGGTGATGTCCATGTGTAAAGTCTTCTTGGATGTTGTTTAAAAAGTGTGTTAGCGATCATTAGCTCATTTTCCATGTAAAACACCATTAGATTGTCACCTGCCTCATTTTATGTCCTATGCTAAATTTCCCCACAACATATCCATCGTCTTCTGCTCTTTCTGTATCAATCTTTGCATTAACTCTTCCTGTGTCACATGAAGAAAAGCTGACGTTCAGTTATGTGCCAGAGTAAAAGCGCGGGTCTTGATATGTTAGGGGTTATAGTTGTAAAATGGAATGGAAAACAGTATTTACATGTACTTCCATGTACTTATTATGCTTCAAAGTATAACTAAATGTATGAAAATTTCATAAATGCAGAGTTTTTTAGAAAAAAAGAAATAATGCCCAGCTCACCATAGGCTAGGTCTAGATCTACACTACTTACCATCTGAGATGTCTAGATCTACTTGTCGATCTCGTATTGTGATTCTATGTTGCATTCTAGCTAAATTAATGTCTGAAATAACCTCCTAACTACTTCTCCAGTCGTCTAATATGTCTAGATCTACTTGGGATACATTCAAGAGCAGTGGGGTGGTCACAGGCCATGTCCATACCCCTATCTACATCATCAAAAATTGAAAATTTTCTATGTTTCTCTTCCTTTTTCTCGCTCGTAACCAAGCACTCTTTCACCATTTTGAAAAGTGTCACCGGAAACGCAAACAAAATATGTACAATCTAAAGCGGACGAAATATGTACAATCTAAATGTTACACCAGTTCTTTTATTGAAACAAACCATGATTGAAATTCCGACCATTGTCACGCATCGGGGAAACCAATGGCAATCAATCAGTGGCACAGGAAGAGTTAAAATCCCCCATTATTAATGCAATAACATTTTTCCGTACCTGGTCTATCGTCGTTTGCAGTGTGTTATAAAAGTCTTCTCCTTCCTCTTCTTCTGCTGCTGATGTAGGTGCATATATCTGGATGATTGTTACATTTCTAGGAGTGCCCTCAAGTCTGATCATGAGGATTCTATCACTTACTGGATTGTAACCTAATAATGCTTTTGATGTTGATTTGTCCAAGTAAAAAGCCACTTTCCTCCTAATTCTTCACCAGAGTATATAAAGATATCATTCTCGCTCTTGAAGTGCCCTGATCCTTTCTATTGATGTTCAGATTTCACAAAATGTGTATCCCCATTCCTTTCATCTCATCACTTACTATTTGATACTTTCCCTCATACATACTTCTTACATTCATGTCCTACTCTTATTTTTTCCTTTTTAGTCTGATGCAGGGGTTTTCCTTAGTAACAGCGTCAGGATTTTGTCCGTTATCACAATTACTCTAGTACTGAACTCTGTCTCATACTCTTTCTCAGTGTTAAAATTAGATCTATCTGGCCTGGGGGACTCGCCTATCTGACCTTCCATGTTGCTGTTTGGGTTTCTTGGTATATTTCCAGAAGGTAGTTTACCACTGCTTTCCTTCTAGGCAGTGACTGTACTAGTCAGTGATCTTAGCCATTGTCCCTACATTGAGATCATCTGCCTACTGTCATAGATTGGTGACCATAACCAACATTATTTGTCGGCTGCTCTCCCATTCCATCCACCACCTGCTCCCATTCCTTCACGTCACCTTGATCGGGGGACTATACCTTCCCCAAGGGTGTCCCATAGGCTGACGGAGGTAAGGAGGCCTCATATAAACAACAGATAAAAGTTAGTAGTAACAATGAAAAATTTTAATCCTTTTTGTTAGCCAGAATAATCTGTATGAAATGTCAATGAAAAGACAAAGTCAGAAATGACGCAATCTGCAACAACTTCAACATTAAACTGCATTCAAGAAAAACACACTACATGATTATCACCTGACAAAAAAAACATACTAAAAAAAAAAAAAAGAAGAAAAAACAAAAGAGAGAGGGCCACCCACACATGAGATGAACAGAGGAAATAACTGGAACCTTAAATAGTCTGCATATGAAGCAAATTGATGAGCCCTTACAAGAAATCCATTTGCTCCTTCAACATCTCAAGGTATATGTGGGAGGAGACAACACAGACATACACAAATGAAGATTTCGTTTGTTGCATTCACTCAAACTCAGATGTAATTATATCCACACATTTCTGATTTTTCTTCAAGTGCCATCAGCTGCTGAAGAGCACTTTCTTGTACACCTCCTCCTGCTAATACAATTTCTCTGATTTTTGAAGCAGTTTTCCCTAACATATTATGTCAGGTGTTCAATTTTACAACAAGAGCAACTAGGACATAATGCTAATGAGAATTAAGCCAACTGCTGTCATATTTGCTGCACTTGTATTTGTATGAACTCCCTGTAACTGAGAGCTATTGTTCTTTGCAGCCGATGCTGTAGAGATGTTGAGGCACAGCATCGTATAGGTGTGGGAGCGGGTTATGGCAGCTATTTTTTCAGTCCCAGAATACAGCTAAAAAGCAGGGGGCGTGCAATGTGTCTTTAGCAGACTCCACCACCATGGGGACTATGGCGATCCCTGCCCCGTTGGCCAGGCTAGGCCCGTTACTGGGATTACCACAGGGAGGTGGGACAGGGTCTTGGTCAGCTATGGTTCGCTAACCCTGATACTAGCATAACAGCTATGGATCGCTGATTGCAAAATCGCCACTGCTGTCAGATGAAATGCTAGTTAATTGTTAGTTTGGCTACTCCAATGCTTATTCAGCATTTACATTCAGTAAGTCTCAATACACAGATAGAAAAGCAAGAGAATCATAGAGAGCACATCAAGAAATGAAACAAAGGCAAAACATTAAGAAATGGTGACACACCAAAAAAAGAAACAAGTGACATGGAACAAAGATAAAAAAAACTTTCATGTCTGATAAACCTCATCTGGACTCACGGCAGTAAACCAGTGGACTGTATCCTCAAATGAAGGTTTCTGACTGCACCACCAAACCCAGTGTGCACAAGTTGGCCTTGCTGTACAAATGACTAAAGAACCAAACCCAGTGTGTACAAGTTGGGTTTGCTGTACAAATGACTAAAGAACCAAACCCAGTGTACTGAAGTTGAACCTGCTGTACAAATGTCTAGAGCCAAACTCAGTGTGCTCAAGTTGAGCCTGTTGTACAAATGTCTAGAGCCAAACTCAGTGTATTTATGTTGACTTAGCTGTACAAATTGGTATTGAATATGTTTGTGCTGGAAAAGCTCTAATTTTAATATCTATCTGCCAGAGCAGACTGTGCATACTGTTGTAAATATATGATGGGAAAATAAAAATATATAATCTGGACCATGATTAGCAGATGTCAAGACAG
This sequence comes from Achatina immaculata, assembly GCA_009760885.1. Taxonomy (NCBI): domain Eukaryota; kingdom Metazoa; phylum Mollusca; class Gastropoda; order Stylommatophora; family Achatinidae; genus Lissachatina; species Lissachatina immaculata. The sequence continues at coordinate 27,401,106 of CM019702.1, forward strand.
CAGGCGTTGGCAGCCATGTTTCTCCACAGTTCATGGTCTCTGATATTTTCCATTAGCTCATTTGATGCCTTTTTACTGTGCCATCATCTTAGACTGTCCATGACACTTTTCTCTAGACCTTCCCTTCCTCATCTTCCTATCTTAATTTTCCTACTGCTACTGATGTATACAGCCTTCTCCTCCTCATCACGTATCCAATGAAAGATGACTGTCACATTGTTATGGACTTAGGTTTCTTTATTCATTTGACTAATAGAACAATATGGATACAATCTAAGAGAGAGGGGGAAAAAACCTTTAGTGAATATTTACCATCACATTGCAGTCCTTGTCTCAATAGCCCATAGACAAGAGAACCACAGTGATCACAGAAAGTTGGTCGCCGATAACTGTGAACACAGAACCTATGTGGCACATTGATGTTGAATCTTGATCCAGTAACCTGTAGAATAGTTTATGTAAACTTTAGCTTAACATTTCTCTTCAAACTCTATTGAGATAACAAAACAAACAGTACAATAATAGACAATGTATTACACCACTCTCTTGGATATATCTCAAACATTGACCTCTTCAGCATTTAAGTTCTAGGTCATGTTAAGATGTCAGGATGAAGTCCACAATTTTATCCTGGTTTTTGTGGCAGTCTCATAGCTTATGCTGCAAATCTAGATCAAACAACACTGACCTACCTCATAACTACGGCTGTTTCACCTAATGCTTCAGCTATTACACTATGACTATTTTTTTAAAAATTATAAATGATGAAGTTGGAAAAGTTCAAACGCAACTGACCAATAGGAAATCTTCTTCTTTGTTCGCTTCTACCACCAAGACCGCACTATGATCCTACTGAATATACACCTGTGGTCCTCGTTAAGTCCCGTGATCTCCCCGTGTGGTCCCCAAAAGGACCACACGAGATCCCCAAGAGGACCACAAGAGGTTCAGAGTATCGCAGGGCTTTAGCCTGTATTCTTGGTGGGTCTCAGAAGCAGGATTGCGTGACATAGTGGTTTTCGTTGCACCGGTTTAGTCTAGAGTTGGACTTTCTCACCGGAAGACCTCGACATGTTTTGGATATCAGTATATCCCCACTGGGTGAGAGGTGATAGCCCACCCAGGCCAGAGTTGGACTTTCTCACCGGAACCAATAGGAAATGATTTTTATGTAAAGTCTTCTTCTTCTTCTTCGTTCGCAGTGTAAAGTCATTTCAACTTGGAAGTATGTCTTGCTCTTGTAAAGTTAACTTTTTTTCTTCTACCTCCTAAACAAACAAAAAAAAAAGGAACACTTATAATGATCATGTCAGAGAAAGAAAGCCGCCTGTGATACACTTTTTGCAAGCTTCATATCCCATTTGTTCGCTGGGCTTCCAAGAACAAGCTGCCCATTCAGTCTGGACAATGGGATGGAGAGTATTGTGTTCCACTTGATGTGGATCATGCTGAGATGCCAGCTTCTTGGCATGCTATAGGAATTCATGAATCTATACTAGAATTCATTTTGACAATGGCTTAAAGATTTTCAATGTAGTAATATCAAAAGGACAAACACATTTTATGGGTTTTCAACAAGAACAATATGGTGAAATACTTTGACTTTTAGATACGAGGGTCATACTGAAAGTCGTGAGCAAAATTTTTTAAAAATCAAAATTTATAGATAGAGAAAATATAAATGTATCACCTTAATCTGCACAGTTTTGTAGGATAAAACCTCAGAAAAAATCACAGTCAAAGCACTTTAGTGAGATGTGAGAGAAAGAAAAATCACAAAAGAATTACCTGGGATTCGAACATAGACTCCAGTAGGACGAGCAGCTGTCTAGCCACAAGAGAACAGCGTACTAATGAACTGAGCTATCTCAGACCCCAAAAAAGAAAGCTAAGTCATTAGTAATTGTTCAGCTGACACAAAGGATCATGACACCCAGAAAGAAATGAGGTCATGACACAGAAATTCTGTAGCTTAGATTCAGTCTCTCTAGCAGGTACCAATTTTTTAGACAAACATACACATGGTCTCCTGCCATGTCTGGTGCATACTTGATCAACAACAATAACAAATGAATGAACATTTTTTGCATGTAGTTGGTTTCAAGTCTCCTTCTTCTTCTTCGTTCGCTTCTACCACCAAAACTGCACTGTGATCCTACTGAATTTACGCCTGTGGTCCTCGTTAGGTCCCGTGGTCTCCTGTGTGGTCCCCAAAAAGACCACACGAGATCCACATGAGGACCACAAGGGGTTCAGAGTATCACAGGGCTTTAGCCTGTATTCTTGGTGGGTCTCAGAAGCGGGATTGCGTGACACCGTGGTTTTCATTGCACCGGTTTAGTCTAGGGTTGGACTTTCTCACCAGAAGACCTCGACGTGTTTAGGATATCAGTGCATCCCCGCTGGGTGAGAGGTGGTAGCCCACCCAGGCCAGAGTTGGACTTTCTCACCGGAAAACCTCGATGTATTTTGAGATACCCGTGTATCACCGCCGGGTGAGAGGTGGTTGCCCATCCAGTCCAGGGTTGGACTTTCTCACCGGAAAACCTCAGCGTGATTAGGATACGCAAACATCCCCGCCGGGTGAGAGGCGGTTGCCTATCTAGACTGCCCTGGTCCAGTGTCTCCGACTTCAGCATTTTGCGGTCGTGGCCGCTACCCTTCCTAGTTGTGACCAGGATGGAGCTTTTGTCCAGGAGGATGAATCCTCACCACTAGTGACTTCCACCCCTGGGTTGAGCCGGTTTAGGCATATTATCCCAGTATGGGCGTGTTTGGGACGCGACCGACCTCTAGAGCAGAGGTACTGTGACATGCATAGCCTTCAATATTCACCCCTGGTGTGAGCCGGTTTAGGCAAAATTCACCAGTATGGGTGTATATCAGGTGTGACCGACCTCTAGAGCGGAGGTGGCATGACATGTCTAGCCATCAAGTTCCACCCCTGGTGTGTGCTGGTTTAGGCATATTTCACCAGTGTAGGTGTATTTTGGACGTGGCCGGCCTCTAGAGCAGAGGTGTCGTGGTATGTATAGCTCTCGTAGCGATACTACTGGACATACCGATTAAACTTCACTTTATCCTTTCCACCACCTTTCCCATCGGCAACGCACAGCAACCTTTATTTCTTTTCCGCATTTCTTCCTTGACCGGGAGGAGCTTCACTCCACGCGCGGCATTTGAAGAGTTTCGCCGGCAGTGTCTTAACCTCTGGGACAAGCTGGTTCATGCATTTCACCCAATATGACTGCACTCAGGACGTGGCCGACCTCCAGACCAGAGGTGCCGTGATTTTACTGGTTGCTTCGCTTTATCCTTTCTACCACCTTTTCCGCAGCGATGCTGCGCGGCAACCTCATTTGCACCTTTCTTTATTGGCCGGGAGGAGCACGGCAACCGAAAAATCTCGCCAACAGCAGCAGATGAGCTACCAAACGTGCCACTCATCTACCCCAAGTATCTGGTTTTCAGGTGCCAGATATTCGCCCTCGCCCCTTCTCCTGTCAGTTTAAACAGTTTTGCCACGGGAAGGCCAAGAGCTGGACTTGACTGCCAGAGGCTGTTTGAGACGCATTTACAGGCCTTAGAACCGTTAGTTTCAAGTGTAGTTTAAGAAACAATTTTTTTTTATAAACAGGAAACAATGAGGCTTTTGTACGGTAAAGTAACAGAACACAATTTTGAAGGATTAGACCTCAAAAAAATCATAGGCAAAGGACTTTAGCTGAGACGTGAGAGAAAGAAAAATCAGAAGAGAATTACCTGGGATTCGAACATGGACTCCAGTAGGATGAGCAGCCATCTAGCCACGAGAGAACAGCGTACTAACAAAGTGAGCCATCTCAGATCCCGAAAAAAAAAAAAGTCTTTTGAAAGCTAAGTCAATAGTAATTGTTCAGCTGACACGAAGGATCGTGACACTCAGAAAGAAACAAAGTCGTGACACAGAAATTCTATAGCTTAGATTCAGTCTCTCTAGCAGGTACCAATTTTTTAGACAAACATACACATGGTCTCCTGCCATGTCTGGTGCATACTAGAACAACAACACCACCAAATGCATGAACACTTTTTACATGAAGTTAGTTTCAAGTATAGTTTAGGAAACAATTTTTTTATAAATAGGAAACAATGAGGCTTTTGTATGGTAAAGTAAGAGAACACAATTCTGTAGGATTAGACCTCAAAAAAATCATAGACAAAGCACTTTAGTTGAGACATGAGAGAAAGAAAAATCAGAAGAGAATTACCTGGGATTCGAACACGGAATCCAGTAGGATGAGCAGCCATCTAGCCATGAGAGAACAGCAAACTAACGAACTGAGCCATCTCAGACCCCAAAAAAGGTCTTTTGAAAGTTAAATCATTAGTACTTGTTCAGCCAACGTGACGGATCATGACACCCAGAAAGAAATGAGGTTGTGACACAGAAATTCCGTAGCTTAGATTCAGTCTCTCTAGCAGGTACCAATTTTTTAGACAAACAAACACACTGTCTCCTGCCATGTCTGGTGCTTTCAAAAGGCCTTTTTTTTGGGTCTGAGATGGCTCAGTTCGTTAGTACGCTATTCTCTCATGGCTAGATGGTTGCTTGTCCTACCGAAGTCTGTGTTGAAATCCCAGGTAATTCTCTTGTGAGTTTTCTTTTTCTCACGTCTCAGTAAAGAGCTTTGTCTACGATTTTTTTAGATCTAATCCTACAAAATTGTGTTCTCTTACTTTACCATACAAAAGCCTCATTGTTTCCTATTTATAAAAAAATTGTTTCTTAAGCTGTACCTGAAACTAACTTCATGTAAAACGTGTTCATGCATTTGGTGGTGTTGTTCTAGTATGCACCAGATATGGCAGGAGACCATGTGTATGTTTGTCTAAAAGATTGGTACCTGCTAGAGAGACTGAATCTAAGCTATGGAATTTCTGTGTCACAGCCTCATTTCTTTCTGGGTGTCACGATCCTTTGTGTCAGCTGAACAATTACTATTGACTTAACTTTCAAAAGACCTTTTTTGGGGATCTGAGATGGCTCAGTTTGTTAGTACGAGTCCCAGGTAATTCTCTTGTGATTTTTCTTTCTCTCATGTCTCAACTAAAGTGCTTTGTCTACAATTTGTTTGAGGTCTAATCCTACAAAACTGTGTTCTCTTACTTCACCTTAATCTGCATCCTTTGCACTTCATGTGGAGGTCACATGATATCACCATTATGTGTCATGTAACCACGCAAAGCATAAATAAAATTGTGGATGCTAAAGTTTCATTTCATCACTGTGCTGTTAATGAGTTCCTTGTTAAAGAGGAAATCCCCACTGCAGAAATTCACCAAAGCTAAAGACTTCAGCTTGCTTATGGAGATGTGTGTATGGGTACTAGCAGTGTTAGGAGGTGGGTGAAACATTTCAAAGATGGAAACATGAGCATCCAAGATATTCCTTGCAGCAGTCGCCCTCAAACTGTCTCCACCAAACACAACATGGACAGGGCTGATGACATCATTAAAGAAGACGGACGTGTCACAGTATCTGAAATCACTGTAAATCTTGGAATAGGACACAATGCAGTATAGGAAATGACTAAAACCCCAGACTATAGAAAAGTTCGTGCCTGCTGGGTCCCACAGGAGAGAACATCCAGAAAGCAGTGCGTCTGTGCCATCAGTCAGCTGGAACTGAATTCTACCGAGAGGGTATTTTCAAACTTCCAGAGTGATGGAAAAAATGTGTGCAGAGAAATGGAGATTACATTGAAAAGTGAAGAAAAGGATGCAAGTTAAGGTGATACATTTATATTTTCTCTATCTATAACGTCTGACTTTTTAAAAATTTTTGCTCAAGACTTTTGACATGACCCTCATAATTTGCTAAACTGACAGTTCAGTCTTCACACTTTACTCCATCTCATACACCCAAACCCCCCCCCCCCCCACTCCCCAAAAAAACGGTAACATACTCTTTCACTTCACGCCTAGGAAAATTAAAATAATATTTACTTCATCATTTGAGACATCTCTTGACCCCGGACATTTCGTGACAATGTGTTGATGACATCTCTTGTGCACAACACACGTACAGACTGCATTAAAAGTTAAAATATACATTATAAATGTAATTTAACACATTAATGGATAATTCAGTTATGCATTCTTCTTTTAAAACTGAGAAAATATAAACAAAATGAACAGCTGTGCCAGGTCTTCTTACCCTCCCCCCTTTTTCTTCTGCATTCGTGAATGCATGGATCCAGCACAGCAAATTCAGGTAATAGTTATGAGATGCCTTGTTGTGTATTACACAGGGGCTCAGAACTGTTTCTAGTGGTGAGAAGATGTAGTATAATCAAAGACATTTGGAAGTTCATTACTGGTATAAATTCAGCTGCTCATAACTGTTCGACCAGGAGAGATATGTATTGCAATTTAAGTTTTTCTAACCCTTGAAATAATGAAAAAAAATTAAAATACAAAAAGGAACATTAAAAAGTAAATGTATTCTCCAGTTTGTCTGGATATTCTAAGAAATGAATTACTGCTCCAAAGAGTTTAGGAATTGCTGGCAGGCCACATAAAATGAAGCAGAGAACTGCACATTATCTATGGGACATTGTTGATCAATGTTATCACACCATTTCAACTAAAAATGAGAAGATATGGAATTACTATAAATGAATCAACAATTCTTTCAGACACCAACCAGTCAAACCAGTAATAATCACATTTCAGCTCTTCAGCATTGGCTCCAGCATATCTTTAGACAAAACAAAACTATTTTACTAACTGACATTCATGCAGCATACTTCTATTAACTCTTCTGCTGGATGCATCTTTCCTCTCAACCAAACTCAAAACCTTCATCTACTGTGAAACAAATTCCCAAACTTTTTGTTCTAGAATAGTTCTTCTGCTGGAGAAACTAAGCATGTACAACTACCACTGTGTGATGTGACCCACCTTGACACTGGTAGCCTTGCTTGCCAAGACCCCTGTTGGATAATGAGAGAAATGTAAGGTGTTGGAGAAAATATGCTTTGTCTGGTGTCAAAAACTTCATACAAATTTCAGTGAGATTTTATAATCGAGATCTTTGATATTATTTTGTAAGTTTTATCTCTCTGTTAACCAGGCACTGTTTCATGCTCATGGAACTGATATTTACACAATCTTCTATTTTCCCCTCATGCAGTAACAACTGCTGGAATGTTAACTGTAATCCTCGCATGTTGATATCTGAAGCAGTTTTCCTAACACACATGCCAAGTACCAAATGTATATATGGGCGGAATGGAAGATGATGTTAGCTGGTCTCTAACTACAACATTTAGGTGAGAAAACTGTAACAAGTGTACACTTGTGTCCTGTAAATTACAAGGACGTAGCATCAAATTCTCCCAAAAGCAGTTTTTTTTTTAATCACTCTACAAGAAAACTATCATTTCATACATAAATGAGCAGTAAGCACAGCAAAACAATTCCATACAGAAACCTGCTCCTTTCTCTTTATGTTCAACAATAAAAAAAAACAGCGAGGGGAAACTTTTCACATGAAAATTTTGCTTTCTGCAGTTGCACACTTTCACCCAGGTACATTCTCACACGCAGAGGAAATGGTATCTATACAAATATTTCTTTATGCACTGATGGCCATTAATACAGTGTATTCTAGAGCATCTCACCTTGCAGGTATGCAATCTCCTATATTAGAGGCATTTTCCTCTAACAGTGTGTTAGATATATTTTCTAACAGATGGATCATTTGGGTTCTAGTCAATGATTACATATCAACAGTGGCACAATAGTTCTAGCAGTCAAATTCTAATTATATCTACGTTCTCACCATATAAATTCCCGACATTGAGAGCAGAATGTGGGTTGTCTAAAGAACATGGCCATAAATTTATGACCATTGACTTGATGTACTCGTCTGCGCATAGCTCCACGTCGTCGATTAAGCATGCCCTCCCTTTCTTTGAACATTTTTTCTTTCTGTGTTGACTCTGACCAAGAGAATCAGAAAAAAAAAAAAACTGGAAATTAATGTACAAAATAATAAATTATTAAAATAATAACACGGGAGTAATAACTGCTCCATGGACTTTTTTTGCAACAGTATAGTGGGAACATTTTCAAGTTAGATGGTATCCTGACAAAAATAATGGGTGAACAAATGAAAATATGCTTTCACTATTAAATTTACCAGAACAGTCTTCCTAAAGTGGTTGACAAAATGTAAACTTGGTAAATGACACATGCTTTTAAGTTGATGCACATGTGCACAACTATCATGTACGTAGACTGTAAATAACATGGCATGTGCATTCAGACTTCAATGAGCCCAATAATGCAAGAAAAAATGCATGAATCAGAAAACAGAGCACATGATGTTCAATAAGCAGTGCTTAATGTACAGTAGTTCAAAAAGTGCAATCGCAATAATTGTATGACCACTTCTCTCTGATCACAGTTGGTCTGCCATAATATTCAGACAAATTATGACCTAGAAAATTATATACACTGATGCTGTTCAAATGTTTCAAACATGCATAATGTGCACAATCAATATGACATAATTAAAATATGCAATGGATAATTTAAAACCAGTGTTCATGTATCAGCACTATTACTAGAGTCAGTAAACCAATGCAGATCAAGAATATCTTTTCTCTTTACAATGTATAACAATGTATTAAATTTTATGGGGTTACTTCCCCATAATAGATTTAAGGGATTAAATCCCTTGTTTTTATTACAGAAAGATTTACTGAGTGATTCCCCCCTCCCCTCCCCCCAAGTAATGAAGCAGGTGGAAGCTTCAGGAGGTTTATGTTTCACATGCAGGGAATGTTTTCTTAGGGAAAGTGATGATTTCTGAGTGGTATGTGTGGCTATGTCTAACACTTGGACAAAGAGCAGTTCTGTCTCGGCTTTTTATGAAGAAAGAGTGTTGTCATTTTGTTACGCAGTGACTTGAATCCAAGAAAGAGACAAATATGTCTCCTATTTTTATGCATTTTGTGAACAGATACTGACCACTTGTGCTCATCGCCAGTGTACTGATGGTGGTTATTCTTTTTGCCTGCAATTTGAGCTATGTGAAACAGGTATTATCATTAGCCATAATTCTGATTTCATCGTCATGTTTCAATCAATAAACTTGTTATGAAATCATTGATGATGTATCTGTTCTGCTAAGTGTAGTTCAAATGTGGCTGGTATGAACTTGGGGTAAGTAATACACAGGAGATTGTGGATTGACCTGCCAAATTTGAACCACTGATCTTCACCATGAGAGACAGGTATACTATCCACTTTGCTACTTAGTCATCCTTCCTACAGCAGGCTGTAGCATAACTTATTTCAACCAACATGGTACAAATTAGCTTGTTCTTCACTGAGGTAACATCTGTTGAGAAATCTGTTTCCATGGTTCACTCTACAAATACAAGCAGTCTGCTGCTACCTACATCCCATCCAACTCTATACCCTGCTTTGCTACAAGATTTATACCACTACATCAGTGGAAAAGAACTCAAACCTCAGCTGCAGGGGGATCCAACAACAAGAATAAATGTAGTAAAATAACATACGACAGTACCTGAAATTATTTTTTCAATTATACAAAAGAAACCACAAAATTAATTTGGTACTAAACAAATCCAAAAATTATGATTTGGAAAACACAAAACCCAGCCTCTGTGGGTAGGGCAGCAACAGAAAGTATGACAAAAGTGATTAATGAATAAAACACTGTTAAAAAAGATTTTTGATTTTTTTTTTAAAAGAAAAAAAAACACTTTATAATAAAAACCATCAAAACTTTTAAAAATAACAATAAACATGCTTTAAAAAATCACTGCTATAAATATTAACATGACAAAACAAAAATCACTGCTATAAATATTAACATAACAAAACTAAAGTATAAGAAAGGCAAAACTGCATACAACCTATTTTCTAAATATGAGGGTTGACTGATAAATTATCGGCATAAGTACAAATACTTGAAACACACAGTTGATATTAGGTGCATTTGTAGATCAGGTTAATGTAAGATTAAACACCAAGTTTCAAGAAATTAACTGCAACCAATTTTTTTTTACAGGCTACTGAAATGGTAAGGGGTGGCAGATATTGAAAAAATGGATAACATTTCTCATCAAGCAGTCATTCGCTACCTCTGCATCAAGGGCTTATTATCGAAGGAGATCCATGAGGATATCGTACAGACTCTAGGGGAGAGTGTCCCTTCTTATAGCACAGTGAAGAAATAGGCAGCTCAATTCAAACATGGAAGGGAGAGTCTGGAAAATGATCTCCATTCAGGAAGACCAAGAACGGTAATCACCGATGAAACCACCGGCAGAATCCATGACATGATAATGGAGGATTGACGACTAACTGAGCAGTACATTGCTATTGAGTTGGGCATCTCCCAAGAACATGTTCATGCTATTATTCACAATGATCTTCAAATGACAAAAGTCTCTGCTCAATGGATCCCGAAATTTCTTGGAGCTGATCACAAATGACAGCGTCTCAATATGTCATTGGCCATTTTTATTCAGATCCTGAAAAGTTTCTTCAGCAATTTGTGACTATGGATGAGACTTTGGTTATCATTTTCAACCAGAAACCAAAGAATGGTCACAGCAGTGGAAAATCATGGATCTCCACCTCCAAAGAAAGCAACGGTGGTTCTGTCTGCAGGCAAAGTGATGGCTTCCATCTTTTGGGATTCAGAAGGCGTGCTATTGGTAGACTATCTTCAAAAGGGCAGAACGGTCACCAGGGCCTATTACACTAATCTTGTGAAGCAGCTGCAGGTCAAACTGAAGGAAAAGTGTTGAGGGAAATTGACGAGAGGAGTCATCTTTCATCAAGACAATGCTCCAGTTCACAAGTTGGTGGTGGTAATGGCTGCCATTCATAAATGCAGCTTCCAGCTTCTTGAACATCCTCCTTATTCCCCAGATTTGGCCCCTTTGGACTATTACCTGTTTACCAAATTCAAAAAGGAGCTCAGTGGTCACAAATTTGCTTCAGATGATGACATCATTCATGCTGTAGACCAATTTCTATTGGCATAAGATGCTGACTTTTAAAAAGAAGGAATCCGTATGCTCTAGGATCGCTGGACTAAGTGCATAAACTTGCAAGGGGACTATGTTGAGATATAACCCAAAAAAGTTGTCTACAAATAATTCGTTGTACCTTAGGCCGCGAACTTATCAATCACCCCTCGTATAGTCCTTCTGTGATCTGTCAAACTTTATTCCTCCTTTTGTATCATGAAGTGTTGAAGGGAGATGCTATTGCCATTTCTGGGCCAAATGGGTGGCATCAGTAGTGAGCGTTTCTCTGATACCATCTATCCATCTATTTCTGGGTCTTCCCCTTGATCTGTGTCCTGTAGTTCTTTGGTTGAAAGCTCTCACGGCTGGCTGTGAGTGTGTTACTCTCATTAAGTGGCCGAACCACTTGATTCTTTGCTTGTCTGTGTGTCATAGACATGGTGTAGCTCCTACCACTTGTCTTATGGTGTTACTTCTTAGCATGTCAAATCTTGTGATGTTTGCTGCTATTCTAAGATGCTTCATTTCACACTTGGTTATTTTACTCTGTTTATCTATTCTACAAGAGCTTAATAAAGGCTGGCTAGTAAAGAGGATTAAACAGAGAAAACTTAAATATTTAAATATTTTGGACACATTAAACGTCATGATAATTTAGAGAAGACCGTATTGGAAGGATACATAATGGGAAAAAGAAAAAGAGGAAGACCAAAACAAAGATGGCTGCAAGACATCGTTGACGATCTGCAAATGGATGCCGCAGCAGCAGACCATCTTGCTCAGAATTGAGAGGCCTACAGGAGTGCTGCTTGGGAGGCAAAGTTCTGCAAGGGACATGCAAATGAATGAATGAATGAATGTTTCTTAGTAAGTGGCAATGTCTGTCATTGGTAGCACAGCGTTGGTATGAATATGTTGTTAATTAATTTTCTATTAGTTTCAAGTGGGATGTTGGGGTGTGTGAGCAGTGGGGATATCTGGTATATAACAGCATTGGTTCTTTGTGTTCTAACATCAGTTTCTTTATCAAGCTTCCCATCTTCTGTGAACATGCATCCCAAGATACTTGTATTGTTTTACTTGTTGGATTTTGTTGTCTTCAATATATACATTCAATAGACTGTTACTTTCATGGTCTTTGTTTTGGCAATGTTGATTTTCATATCACAACATTTACAACTTTGATGGAGATCATTCATATGACCTTGTAAGCAATTCAAATCATCAAGTGCTATACACCGATCATTTGTGAATGTTAGTTCACTCAGCTCTAGGGGTTTGGGCTTGTTACTTTCATTATCCTGTCCATACTGATTAAAAATAGCAATGTTGACAATACGCAGTCTTGTCTGACTCCAGTTATGACACTGAACCAGTCCATACCGCCTGCTGTTGTTCTTACTGCACTCTGACTATTTGTGTATAATGACATTATGCCAATAACAACAGAAAAATCATCACAACAGAAAAGAGATGTTTAAGGAGAATATTAAATGTGACAAGAAAGGACCAAATAAGAAATGACACCACCAGGGCAAAGGTTGGAGTAACACCAGTATTACACTGTATCCAGAAACAGCAAGTCAAATGATTTGGCCATGTTACACGGTTACTGCCAGACAGTATATCACAGAAAACATTCACGCTAAGATTTGTAGGTAACAGAGGAAGAGGCCGCCCACGCAGGAGATGGAAAGAGGAAATTACAACAACATTAAATATCCCATTATATGAAGCAAATCATCAAGCCCTATCAAGACATCTATTTGTCCCCTCAACAATGAAAAGTATATGGGGAAGGAGACAAGACAAGAAGACATATTTTCCAGATGTCATTGTACACTATATTCCTCTAATACTGCCCATAACTTGTTTCTGTTAACCTTGTCAAAAACTTTTTCTTGGTCAAAAAATAATGTTAAGTTCTTGCTCATATTCAATGGCTTTTTCACAGGCTTGTCAGAGCACAAATATTGCACTGGTGCAACTTCTTACTTTTCTGAATCCAAATTGTGCTTCTCTCAGTTAAGTTTCTATACCTGTCTCATTCTGCTTCCTAAAATCTATGCATACATTTTCCCCACATGACTGAGCAAGGAAATCCCCCTGTATGATTCGCAGTCTCTGTTGTCTCCTTTAGTCTTCCAGATGGGTATAACTATAGCTATTCTGCCAATCTTCTGGGGCCTTCCTTTCATACCATGCTTTATTAAAAGTTCTTCAAAGTGATTTTATACCAATCTCTCCACAATCTTGAATGGCTTCTGCTTTGGTTCATGAACTTCTAATCATTTCTTTGATGTCAAAACTTAATACTGATATCTCCAACTCCTTGCTAAGTTTGGCTGATAGGTATTTTATTGTTCTGTTTCTCCAACTGGATTGAGAAGCTCCTTGCAGTATTCCTGGCATCTTTATAGTGATCTGTACCAGTTTAAAGTGTTATCACTCAAATCAATAATAAGTAGAATCAGCACTGAGAGAAGACATTCAGTGAAATATTCACAAACTTCAATAAAAATCTAAAATCTTTGCCAAAACTATCTTCTAAAACAAACAAGAGCCTTTATTACTATTACTGTTATTATTGTTATTAGTACTGGCAATATTAACTCATATCATTTAAAGTAGGTAATTAGAAAAATAGGCCAAATTGCCAGGCATAAAATCCCTTGATGAGGTTGAAAAGCTTGCTAAAAAAACAGGAAAACTTGGCAAACTGCCATGCAAGCCCTACATGATGTTTAACGGCACGGAAAGGATGTAAGAAGAAGAACTCTTATGGCATCGTAATATTCTTTGTCTATATCTTCTCTAACATTCCTCATTATATTTTCAGTATACAAGTTAAATAAGTAAGGCGACAATATGCACCCTTGACGGACCCCTTGTTTTATGTCAAACCAAATTGTTTCACCATTTATTCTCACTGCTGCCTGTTGGTCTAAATATAGCAGTGATATTAATTGTATCACATGTGTTGGAAATTCCATTTTTTCCATTATTTCCCAAAGTTTCTGGTGTTGTACACAATCAAATGCCTTTGAATAGTCTATAAAAGATAAATATAGATTCACATTAAATTCTCTGCATTTTTCTGTTATTAATCTTATATTGAATATATGATCTCTTAATCCTCTTTCTTGTCTAAAACCAGCTTGGACCATATCGACTTCTATTTTCTTATGAAGTCTACCCATTATGATTTTTAACAGAATTTTACTGGCATGACTAATCAGGGCAACAGTTCTGTAGTTTGTGCATAATTTCAGGTTACTCTTTTTTGGCAGTGGTATGAAAACAGTTCTTTTCCATTCTTTTGGCCAAATACCTGAATGCCATATCTTTTTACATAATGCATGATAGATTGTTGCACATTCCTTTCTTCATTCTTTAATTTATCTCATCATAACCTGGTGATTTACCAATTTTCAGAATCTTTATTGCCCATAAAACTTCTTCAATTGTTGGTTCTAGTTCTTTCTCCTCCAATAATAATTCACACTGTTGATTTCTGCTTTCACAGTCAGTTATTTCATACATTTCTCTGCAGTATTATTCCATCTTTCTAGAATTTTCTCTGTCAAGGTCTTCCCCATCTCATCACAAATTACATTTAGCCTAGGTGTGACATTTCCCGTCAATGTCTTCATTTCTTTAAACATTTCACTATCTCTTCCACACTTTTGATTTACTTCTATTCTTTCACAACAATCTTGTATGTATTGTTTTCTTGTCTTTTCTTATGTTTCTTCTTACTTCTTTTGTTAAAGATTTATATTCATCTTTGTTGCTGTTTGTCACTTTCCATTTCGTCTTCATTTCTCTAGCTGTTAGGGAGGCGAAGTTCTGCAAAGGACATGCAAATGACTGACTGACTGATTGAGCTTCTTTCAACATTTAACCATATCCTGATTCAAAACCATTTTTTTCTTAAATTATGATGAATCAGAAGAGGATTATGATTTGTACGACATTTTCTGAGAAGAAAAAAATTGGAACACATTGTGGCAACTGGAAAAATTGAGAGAAGAAGAGACAGAGGAAGACAGAGAGAGAATTTACTGGATGAGCTGTCAGTGTGGCTAGGAAGAAAGTCACCAACGGATCTCATAATCAAGTCTAAAGACAGGGAATTGTGGAGAGAAATGATCGCCTAGGCCACGCAGCACAGCACTTGAATGATGAATCAGGCCAGACATACAAATACTGATATGGTCTTATATTCCCAATTTTTTTAAGAAAAGGAGGCAGGTATGTGCATCAGAAAGAAAAGACACTGCTGCAGTCCACATATGCTTGATTGTGTGTACAGAAGAGTATGTGTGTTTATGTTCTAAAAACTAGTTTATTCATTTTTTATTCCCATTAGCATAAAGTTTCCATTGATACTTCACATTTCAAATATTGTCTTAAACAGAATATTACATAAGTGTATCATGCAGGTTTTTTACATCTTACAGTCTAGCTCTCAGTGTGTGTCCAAGCTCAGGAAACTATTTTTCAAACTCACTATTCACTCTGCACAACTGAATGTGCATCACAAATACAACACGACCCTATCACTTAACTAGCAATAATACCTTCCCTTCATTGTCATATAAACAGTTCAGCTCTTCATGATTATTCACTGAAACGGAAGCTAATATTCACAACAATGGATCTATTTACTACATTGGTAATTTTCAGGATCAAATTAAGTATGAAGTTTTCAGAGAATCCATGGAGTATTTAAGTATGTAGAATGTAATATATCCATACTACAAGAACTTAATATTGAAAAAGGCTGGCTAGTAAAGAGGATTAAACAGAGAAAACTTAAATATTTTGGACACATTAAACGTCATGATAATCTAGAGAAGACCGTCTTGGAAGGGTACATAATGGGAAAAAGAAAGAGGAAGACCAAGGCGAAGATGGCTGCAAGACATCGCTGATGATCTGCAAATTGACGCATCAGCACCAGGCGATCTTATTCACAACTGAGAGGCCTACAGGAGTGCTGTTAGAAAGGCAAAGTTCCATAAGGGACATGTAAATGAATGAATGAATGTAGAATGTGTGAACTACACAAGTCCACAAAGTGTGAAAAGGAAAAAAATGGTATCTCTTACATAAAGAATGCCAGTAAATTGAAGGCAGATAAAAAAAACCTGAATGATCTTTAGGCTCTGGTGAAATATGCATCAAAGTACAAAGAAACTGGCACCCCACCTGTAGGACATGTATTTATAAATCTTGGCTTATCTTACTACTGAAAGGTGTCCTTGATTTCACTAAACAAGGTAAAGAACTAATATCATGAACCTCATCATCATCATCATGTGCCGTGCCGACTGGCGTTGGCTATTATGCTTCTCCAGAGTACACGATCCTTCATGCAGGCCATCAGTTCAGTTGGTGATCTCCTCTCACACCATCCCGTCAGATTGTCCAGTATCATTTCTCTTGGTCTTCCTCTTGATCTTCTTCCTTCTATTTTTCCTGTTGTTATAATATTTTCAATGCCCCCTCTTCTCATTGCATGTCCTATGAAAGTACATTGTCTCTCTCTTATCTTTCTGACAAGGTTTTTTGTCTCTCCAGCTCTTCTCATACATTCTTCATTAGTTATTTTTGCTGTCATGAACCTATCCTAACAATTTTTTTAAAAATCAGACCTTGTGTAGAGTCTAATTTAATCAGTGCATTTCTTACCTAGTTTGTTTCATTGTATGCTGTTTCTCTCCCCCCCCCCTTCCACCACTACAAGCTTTATATTCTAATCACTGAATGAAACTTATAAAATATATTTCCATATATATGAAGTAATAGATATCCTCATGATTTTTTTTTTTCCCTGCCTGTAATTAACATTGCTGTTTCTTCTTCTTCTCCGTTCGCTTCTACCACCAAGATTGCCCCGTGATCCTGCTGAATTTACTCCTGTGGTCCTTGATGTGTCCCGTGGTCCCCCTATAGTCCCCAAGAGGCCCACAAGAGATCCCTGAGAAGATCACAAGAGGTTCAGAGTATTGCAGGGCTTCAGTCTGAATTCTTGGTGGGTCGCAGAAGCGGGATTGCGTGACACCGTGGTTTTCGCTGCACCAGTTTGATCTAAGAGTTGGACTTTCTCACCGGAAAACCTCAACATGGTTTGGATATCAGCATAACCCCGATGGGTGAGAGGTGGTTGCCCATCCAGCCTAGAGCTGGACTTTCTCACCAGAAAAACTCGACGTGTTTTGTATATCAGTATATCCCCGCTGCCAATGACTTGAACTATCTAGGAAGGACATCAAATGGCAACAAGAAGTGGAAACCAGAAATATAATTAGGAAAGCTAATGATATCAAATGAACTCACAACTTTATATAAACTCACATCAGAAAAATTCTTCTATATGAAGCAAAAACATGGAAAACTAATATTAAAATAAAATATGCTGAGACTTTGAGGACAAAACGTTGAGAATAAAATCAGTAACAATTTGAGGAGACAACATAATGTACGCTGAAATTTAAGAATACACCAAAACAAATGACAAAAACCTTCAAAAAAAAAAAAAAGGAGATGAAGCTGGGTAATCTTTTACAGTGCAAGAAAAACACATGATCAACATTGGCAATACTGGGCAGTAAGAAAGATGGACACACTCAGAGGTATGGAGACAAGATCAAAAATAGAAAAAGGAACATTCCAGACCAAGTAAGATAAAAGTTTCCACAACTGCTATGTACAAGGTTAATTACCATAAACATGAACTAGTATACAGATGGAAAAAATAGTCAGGGAAAAATATGTAATCATTGTATTTTGTAAAATTAAAAATTAAACTAATCTCTTACAAATTAAACTTCTTATTTATTTTTATTTATGACTATGTTAATGTCACCCACAAAAAATAAATTTAAAAAAAACCCAGTAATGTCTTCTGAACAAGTAAACGCTTATCAAAATTGTAAGACTGATTAAAACCTACTTTCTTCACAAGTTGACACAGTATCTATGGAACTTCCATCACTATTCTGAGGTGTAACTGGTAAATGTGAAGTTGCTCCATTATTTTTTCTCCGTTTATAAACAGCTGGCCACAAGCCAAACTCCACTCTACTTCGTAACATTTCTTTATCAGTAAGTAACTTTTGTGGACGAACAGAAATGCCAATTTCTGCCTGGTCTCTTAGACCTGTTTTCTGTCCATCATCAGAAATCCTTCCATCAGAGCAAGTGACTGATTTTCCATCATAGGAGATTAATGGATAAAAACTGTGGTGGTCACAATGCATTTTTTCTTTAAACTTTGCAAACACATCACATGTTTTTGGATAACTGAGAGCTTTATCTCTGAAAGCAATTCTTAACATTTCATGTGTTTCTACATCTGACTTCCCTAATCTAACACAGAATTTAATGCACACCCGCTGCTCCTTAAAACTAGCCATACTAAAATTACATGAAACAGAAAAACACGTCTCATATACTGGCTTAACTATGCTAACTATGACATAATGGTGTTTCTCTGCTGGATTAATCAGAGGTAGACAGATCAAATAAACACATTTCTTTACAACATGGCTTTTTAAAATTTTTTTACACACCCCAGTCTACACTTTATGTATGCCTTCCATATCATGCATGCTCTGTTGCAAGCTATCAAAAGATGGCAATTGCATGGACCTTCTTTTCAATCGAAATGCATAATTTTATGTTCACTATAGATGTCTTAAAGGTGAAACTCTCAAGACCTAATAATGGTACTCCAGGATATATCACATCATAAATATCCAAGCAGAAGTCTCAAACTGGCTTGAACTTACAAAACCAGTTTTTCATGTTCACCCACCATGAAGTAACACCTCTCTAAAAAAAAAAAAAGGAGATGAAGCTGGGTAATCTTTTACAGTGCAAGAAAAACACATGATCAACATTGGCAATACTGGGCAGTAAGAAAGATGGACACACTCAGAGGTATGGAGACAAGATCAAAAATAGAAAAAGGAACATTCCAGACCAAGTAAGATAAAAGTTTCCACAACTGCTATGTACAAGGTTAATTACCATAAACATGAACTAGTATACAGATGGAAAAAATAGTCAGGGAAAAATATGTAATCATTGTATTTTGTAAAATTAAAAATTAAACTAATCTCTTACAAATTAAACTTCTTATTTATTTTTATTTATGACTATGTTAATGTCACCCACAAAAAATAAATTTAAAAAAAACCCAGTAATGTCTTCTGAACAAGTAAACGCTTATCAAAATTGTAAGACTGATTAAAACCTACTTTCTTCACAAGTTGACACAGTATCTATGGAACTTCCATCACTATTCTGAGGTGTAACTGGTAAATGTGAAGTTGCTCCATTATTTTTTCTCCGTTTATAAACAGCTGGCCACAAGCCAAACTCCACTCTACTTCGTAACATTTCTTTATCAGTAAGTAACTTTTGTGGACGAACAGAAATGCCAATTTCTGCCTGGTCTCTTAGACCTGTTTTCTGTCCATCATCAGAAATCCTTCCATCAGAGCAAGTGACTGATTTTCCATCATAGGAGATTAATGGATAAAAACTGTGGTGGTCACAATGCATTTTTTCTTTAAACTTTGCAAACACATCACATGTTTTTGGATAACTGAGAGCTTTATCTCTGAAAGCAATTCTTAACATTTCATGTGTTTCTACATCTGACTTCCCTAATCTAACACAGAATTTAATGCACACCCGCTGCTCCTTAAAACTAGCCATACTAAAATTACATGAAACAGAAAAACACGTCTCATATACTGGCTTAACTATGCTAACTATGACATAATGGTGTTTCTCTGCTGGATTAATCAGAGGTAGACAGATCAAATAAACACATTTCTTTACAACATGGCTTTTTAAAATTTTTTTACACACCCCAGTCTACACTTTATGTATGCCTTCCATATCATGCATGCTCTGTTGCAAGCTATCAAAAGATGGCAATTGCATGGACCTTCTTTTCAATCGAAATGCATAATTTTATGTTCACTATAGATGTCTTAAAGGTGAAACTCTCAAGACCTAATAATGGTACTCCAGGATATATCACATCATAAATATCCAAGCAGAAGTCTCAAACTGGCTTGAACTTACAAAACCAGTTTTTCATGTTCACCCACCATGAAGTAACACCTCTCTAAAAAAAAAAAAAAAGAAAAAAAAAAACTTCAAATTTGATAGTTTGACACTAAGCCAAAGTCAATAACTGAAAATAATCATTTTCAGAATAAAGCAAGTGTAGATGTTCTGATTGGCAATCATAAATATCAAATAACAGTAAAGAAGAGCACATAAAATAATGAACATCTAGTGGTCAATATACTGAGAGAAAGAAACACATCTCACCAACAGAACAGTGAGGACTCGGGTTTCCACTGTTTCTACAACAGGTGGCATCTCACTTAGGCCATTCTCATGCGAGAAAACTTGGCAGCATATGAGGCTGATATGTCTAAGTGGAATAGTGACACACTGCAGGTGCACACCGTCAGAGTGTAGACACCAGCCCCACTCTGACTGTGAAAATGTATATCTGTAACGGAAAGGGTGATGTGCGGAGGTGGTGCAGCCTGTTTGCACCGGAGGAGAATAACATCACTTTCTGCAGGGACTTCAGTGTGAGAGACAATCAGTGGGGCAATGTCATCATCAACAAACAGGGGGAAGACCTGGATAACACGCTGGTGTCTGCTAATTTAGCGTGTTTGAATCACAGAAGGGTGACCAGAATGGTCATGTGACCTGGGTACTCTGACAATGCAAAGACTCGGCCCCGGAGTCAACCAACCTTGTACCTGTATGCAGGTGGTGCAACCTGGGACATCATGGCAGTGATCACTTTCCCTGCATCATCCTAGTCAAGAAGTGAAGAAGTAGAAGCCAGAAAGACAAGATAAGCACCTTCTAGTATGACAACATAGGGCAAGATGCATCAGCAAAATCAGGTGCAGCAAACCTAGTACCACACACAAGAGACAGGAGAAGTGGACACAGCCACCAAGGTGGAAAGAAGAAGTTCATAAAGTGTGTCTGGACAAGAGACAGGAGAAGTGGACACAGCCACCAATGTGGAAAGAAGAAGTTCAGAAAGCATGTCTGGACAAGAGACAGGAGAAGTGGACACAGCCACCAAGGTGGAAAGAAGAAATTAATAAAGTGTGTCTGGACAAGAGACAGGAGAAGTGGACACAGCCACCAAGGTGGAAAGAAGAAGTTCATAAAGTGTGTCTGGACAAGAGACAGGAGAAGTGGACACAGCCACCAAGGTGGAGAGAAGAAGTTCATAAAGTGTATCTGGACAAGAGACAGGAGAAGTGGACACATAGCTGCCTGCTACAGCTGTCAAACCCAAACAAAGACCATTCCCAGATCAGCGTCTACAGAATCATCACAATGCAGAACACTGTTGGCAAGCTACTGGAGAAAATTGTTGCACATAAACTCGCTGGTGACTTGGAAGGACATTGCATGCTCCCACCTACACTCTGATGGTATAGAAGTAACAAAGAGACATAGCTCAATGCTGCTGTCTTTGCTGAAGATGTCTTTTAAGGATTTCAGGGCCAAGTAGAGAAATGTGCAGCCACAGTAGACCTAGAAGATATGTAAACAGAGTACCATTCAACTACCTAATGTGCATGGTCCTTTGATTGAAGGTACAACCTATCCTCGTCAGTGGATAGCTGAAGCCCTGACCCAGAGAAAGCTGGTTATCCGATGCAGCCATTGGTCTTCAGAGCCGATAATATGTCCAGATTTGCCGCAAGGGTCTATATTATCACTATTCTTACTCAATGTAGTGACAATCAGTGAACAACATCTTGGTGGGAGGGAAAGGACTCTGTCATTTGCTGATGATGTTTTAGTGTATCGACAGGGAAAAGACAGACAGGAGACTGCCAACAATGCATTGCAGAGCAAACTTGACCGAATTTTCTCCTGGTGTGAAGTTTCTAACACCCTTGTCAACCCTACAAAAGCATCAGTGACATGGTTCTCACTAAACAACCATACTATTAACTCTAAAATGCCTATTATGAGACTGGGTGGTGAGGATGTGACCAGAACTAACTTGATGACATACCGAGGCATGAAGTTTGATCACTGTCTATGTTTCAAGGAACATGTTGACCACGTGAAAATGAAAGCTCGCAAAAGTCTATCAGCAATGAAGGTCACGATGGCTTCCAACACTGAGCTATTACTTCTGTACCAGGGGCTGGTCCTTGCACCCATAAAGTACACCCTAGTCAGGGCTTGGATTGAAAAACTCGAAAAGGTGCAAAATGAAGCCATGTGAACTATCTTGGGGTGTACATGAGACACTTCCTGTGAACTGATGAGATACCATTTTGATTTCCCCACCATGAAGCACAGGATCAAGATCTGGAGGGCGCGTACTTACCTCAAGATAAGTGCAGACAGAAAGCACCCAGTGCACCAAGAACTCCTCAAAGAAAAGAGTGACAGGCTAAAGAGGATGGGTCATGCAGAAGATGTCATCAAGCAGGTCTATGAATATAACAACATCAACCCCAGCAAGGAATAGGTACCAGTGCCTCCAGTGTTCAGGAGCATCTTCTCTTGCACTGTCACACATAACAAGAAAAGCAGGGAGCAGAATTCACTTGCTGTGAATGCTGAGGTCAATGCCCTCATCAGTCTTCTTCTTCTTCTTCATTCGCAACCCTCATCAGTGAAAACTCCAATGAGGCAGATGTTGTGATTTACACAGATGGGTCCGTTGTACGACATCAAAGGAATGCTTAAGTCACTGCAGAAATCAATGATTTGCAGAGTTACCATCCATGCTCCCGGGCACATCATGGCCATCCAGGGACATGAGAGAGCTGATAGACTGGCTGGCTCTGCCATCACTGAAGATGAACAACCACTGGATCGAGCTGATATTAACATGCTCAGAGAGATGGGCAGAGTGGAGGACTTTGAAGGCAGTGAATCTACATCACTACTCGGACTGAGAGATCTGGGAATACAGATCGGCATGGCCAGGAACAAGAGGCATATTGGACATGCGAGACAACTTGTCAACAAACACAGGACAGAAACTATCAGCTGCAGGGCGCTGATGGATATGCTTTTTTTTGTGGGGGGGGAGGGGGGGGGGAAATTGTCTGAGCAACTATGGATATGTTTGGAGTGTAATAATGATGACCCAGACCATAAACCATACTGAGAGGGAAAATGGTGCACTTTTACTTGTTCACTAACTGTTCCACACAAATGAAACACACTATGTAAATTACTGTATTTAAAATTCTGACAGCTAAGAAATGAACCTGTTAAAAATGTTATATCAATTCATCAGTTTCTTCACTGCAGCTTAACTTGTCTGATTATGTGCCAATGGAAACTGAGCACTGCAAATTTTACTGGCCATATGAAGTTTGTTCATTACTGATCACTAACACTGAAAAAAAAAAAAAAAACCTGACCAAATGTACTCAAGTATGACTGACTAAGCTAACCATTTTACTTATGTGACTAGCAGAGGTTCTGTGGAAGCACTTCTATACATTACTATTTCACAGGCTTCATGAAGCAAGATTTCTTGGCCTAAATTCATCAGCAGACACAAATGTAGCTGACTACTGTCATCAACTGTTTGCTGTCAATACAATATTACATAAACTCCAAACCTCACTGGATGATAACACGCAATGCTAAATCTTTCCAGACAAAATTAATGAAGTTCATGAATGTACATTTTACCATGAAAATTGCAAACTCAAAGAAATAAGAAATTTCATTAAAGAAAACTGCCTAACACAAAGAAACTTCACGAATGAATATCTTACCCTGAAAATAATCAACATAGAGAATTTTGTTATTTAGGGAGAAATGTCCAAGAGTTTATCAAAAATGAAAGGACTAAAAATTTTTGTCAAAAGTGCCACAAAGAAACTGTAGGAACATTTTTAAAAAATGAATATGGAGAAGTAAAACAGATTCTACCAAATAACTCACCATCCAATCTACCATGGCTAACACAAGATACAACATCTAGAAATTTCAAATTACACAAATAGTAATGGCCTTGTGCTGTATTCTGAAATTAATAGTGATAATAATGTGTACTCTCAAAAATATCTTCATCATTATCAATCCTCAACAAGAAATGGACTGAACTAGATGGGGGCAGTTACAGATTAGGCCCTTGGCTGAACTTTGTAGGGGCCCCAACCCTCTCCCCTCCCCCCCAGCCTATCCATCTCCTGAAATATGGACTGCTTCTCCTCCAGTTGTGATTTCTATTAGTATCTGACTTTCTATTCATAATCATCATCATGAGGTGCCATGCCAATGGAGTTGGCCATGATGCTTCTCCACAGATCTCAGTCCTTGATATTTTCCATCAGCTCAGTTGATGACTTCTTATTTTGTCACATAATTTTTTTTGGTCTTCCCCTGCCTCTCTTCCCATGTATCTTTCCTGATGTTATGATGTTTTCAAGTCCTCCCCTTCTCATTTGTTATGTCCAATTTGGTCTTTTACTCAGACTAAATACAACTGATATGACAGTGTGTTTTGGATAACAGAACATGCCAGTGCAGCAATAATAGTTATAAATAGTTGTCTCATGAAATAATAATCTGCACTTCCAGTCCTTTTTTTCTTGATGCCAGGATGTCTGCCCTTTTGGGTTACTATATTTTAGCTTGTGCGGCCTAACTGGTAACACACCACTGTAACAAGGAACATGCTGATCAGCTTTTGACAGAATTCCAAAGTGTAAAAGAGACAAGAAGGGAAACAAAGGCAGATCAGGTCAGATGGAGGAGTTTATGTCTGCTTTGTGCGTCTATGAATGTGACAAAGACCAGTTCATATGATGATGATGATGATTATGATGAAGTAAAAAAAAAAGTGGTCCGTGTTACATTTTTCTGTTACTCGTTATCAGTCAAAAATGTTTAACAAAAAGTAAGATATTACTTATGTTCACTATTCATTATCATAAACTGAATCGACGCGACAAGGTTTCGCCATTGACGTAACGATAACCTTCTTCCGATAATTAGCGATGCTGTGGCGAGGTCAAAAAGAAAGGCAAGTGTCGCACAAAACTAAAAGCATAAAAAGCTAATCGGCTGAAGCAACTGTCTACGGGACGAGACCAAACTGACTCTATACTAAAGATTTTGTAATAAAAGCATTCTTACCTTCTGTAGCGGAGCCGCAAAGCTCGACAACAACGTGCAGCTTTCCATCTGGTTCCAAATCAATCTAAAGAACAGACATAAACTGTCGTGACCGATCTAGCAAGACACAAATATAACACATTGCACTGATTTATGATTATCGGACAAAAACGACATTAGCAGTTACTCCCACTATTACATTAGCGGCATGGAAAGTAAAAATGATAATTTGTCAAGCTGAGACCATCAATTCGGAAAAATGTCCGGATAAAATCCCTCCGGTTCCGAGCCAAGCCGAAAGAGAAAAATGGCTACCGCTGCCAAAGCTTTGCGTTAGCATCAAGCGATATGAAACTGAAGAGAATACAAGCAAAAATGTCACTTACCCAAAAGTCCGACTTTTCTTTGACATCGTCGAAAGAAAGTGTACAATGTGCTACAAATACATGGGGAGGTATGGCAGCGTGATGGAACACAGTCAAATTCATAATCTGTCCATTGTGAACTTCCGCAGTGAAATCTTCATTCCAAATCCACTGCGGCTTCACGCTTTTGGATTTGGTGGTCGTCTTAGCTACATATACTTCATCGACATCGATATTCACATATGGTTCAATCATCTGAGAGGCCTTTTCTTTGGTGGAACCCAACTGCAGTCGTGTGAAGAATGCAGTTGGTTTGAGATCCACCGCCTCGCAGATCTTTATTTTCATGGAACCATTGAAGAAGACCATTTTGATCCCTTCCTTCACAGTCTCAGACTCTGCCCGTTGTTGGGTTATCCAAATCCTGCTCTGTGAAGCGACATTTAGAAGTGTGGAGGTGGAATTTTAATCCAAACAAAGTGATACTATCACAGCCAAAATATCACGGAAGTTGTAATACAAATTTTTGCCGTCAGGAAAATGCAGCAGACAGCTCGCGCATGCGCTGTGATCGGTTCTGTCTGAAGACCCGCTCACTTGGTCTCTCGCTGAGACTAGTCAGTGGCGGTCATGCCATAGACATTTTGTTTCTTCTAAATTATTGATCACATACGTCAAAGAAAGCAGCTCATTTCTCATTTTTCGTGGCGCAATTTATTCATACACTAACAATTTATACACTAATGGCAATCTTCGTTTTAGAAAACGATTAAGAATCAAGCAATGGGAGTTATCAACATATTTCTCTACAACTTTTGTATTGACAGATTCTGCCAATGTTTGGCTGGCATAATCAGTGACAGCAACAATTCATGTTTGTGTTGCTGCAAGTCCAGTCCTTCTTTTTGGCTTTCAAGTTTGGTCCTTATTTCCTCCTCAAATGGTGCAACGCTTTCGCCACGTCGCACTCAGCAGCACAGTCTTTCGCCAGTTCCCGTTCTCCTGGCTGACTGAAAAATATCTCATGGATGCCTTGTATCTCATTTCAGATCTGCTTCGTGGACTCTTCGCTCCCGAATACTTGCTTGGAATGCACAGCTTGCACGACCTCACCATTGTTGGTCTTGTGCTTCTGAGTAATTATGAAGTATAGCAGGCGAACGTTCGTTACTTTGTTCTGTCACTGGATATTCATTGTTATAGACAGGCAACAGAGATGAAAACTGCTGAACTTTTTTCTCTAGTGTCTTCGAAAAATTATCCAGAGGTTCGACACAGAAAGAGACAAAGAACATATTAAAATCTATATATAAAGAAAAATGAACAAAACAACATCCAAAAGCAAAAATAAAATAAAAGACTAATGTTATATACTCTCAGTAATAATCATCATCATCATGTGCCGTGCCGACTGGCGTTGGCTATTATGCTTCTCCAGAGTACACGATCCTTCATGCAGGCCATCAGTTCAGTTGGTGATCTCCTCTCACACCATCCCGTCAGACTGTCCAGTATCATTTCTCTTGGTCTTCCTCTTGATCTTCTTCCTTCTATTTTTCCTGTTGTTATAATATTTTCAATGCCCCCTCTTCTCATTGCATGTCCTATGAAAGTACACTGTCTCTCTCTTATCTTTTTGACAAGGTATTTTGTCTCTCCAGCTCTTCTCATACATTCTTCATTAGTTATTTTTGCTGTCAAGGGGATTCGCAACATTCTTCTAATAAACCACATTTCTGCTGCTTCCAATGATTTTTGTGCAGACCTTCCTATTCTCCATGATTCACTTCCATATAAAAAGATAGGTTCAATATAGCATTTTAGGACTCGTTTTCTAACATTCATTGATAAAGATGTGTTAGCTAATATGTTTCTCATTTCTCTGAAATGCAGTCTTTGCTTGGCCTATTCTGTTCCTTATTTCTGTTCTGCATTTCCCATCTGAAGTTATTACTGCTCCAAGGTATTTGAATTTCTGCTTTAGAATGGTTCCGTTTAATTTAATACTGCATGCTGGTGGATTCTGTTTCTTAGATATAACCATAGTCTCTGTCTTTTTTATGTCAAAGTAAGGCTTTTCTGTTCACTTTCTTTGGCGACTTTATCCAAGAGATTTTGCAGGTCTTGTTGGTTCTCAGCTATCAGTACTGTATCGTCAACATACCGAAGGCTGTTAATATTGTATCCTCCAATTTTTATGCCTGGTTCTGTGATGATTGTTCTTAGAATATTCATGCTGTACAGAGAAAAAAGGTCTGGAGATAGTACACATTCTTGTCGCACTCCTTGTTTTATAGGTTGATATTTTCCAATTCTATTTTCAACTCGAACTGCTGCTTCTTGCTGCCAGTATAGATGTTTTACAATCCTCAAGTCTTTGCCGTCTATATTGATGTCTTCAAGCATTTTAATAATTTCATTATGTTTCACCTTGTCAAATGCCTTGGTGTAATCAATGAAACATAAATAGAGATCTTTCTGTACTTCTAAAGTTCTTTCTGTTAGTGTTCATAAAGCATAAATGGCACTGTGTGTTCTCTTTCCTTCAACAAATCCAAACTGTTCATCTGCTATTTCCATTTTTATATTTTTCCTTGTTCTTCTCATAATTATTCTCAGAAGTAGCTTCGTTATGTGACATGAAAGGCTGATAGTCCGGTGGTCATCACATTCCTTTGCCCCTGGTTTCTTGGTAGTGCTATAAACGTGGATTTAATCAGGTCACTGGGAATATAACCACTGTTGTAAATGTCATTCAGTAACTTGGTTATTGTTTTTATTCCTGTCTCCTCTAGTGCCTCTATTTCTTCTATTGTTATATTATCAGGCCCAGTCACTTTTCCTTTCTTCATGTGTTTGATGGCATCTATGATTTCATCTTCAAGTATTGGTGCTCCATCACAGTTTTCAGTATCTGGTGTTAATTCTGGTCTTTCTCCTCCATATAGCTCACCGATATACTCTGTCCACCTGTCCACAATGTCTTCTTTTCCCATTAACATTTTACCTTCTTTCGATTTCAGGCATCCTGTGGTATATTTTGTTTTCCTGCCTGTGAGTTCATTAATTCGTTTGTGCATGTTTTTGCTGTCTTTATTATGAGAGTCCTCTATCTGTCTGCACTGTTCATTTAACCACACTTCTTTTGCTTCTCTGCATTTGCGTCTTATTTCTTTATTTATCTTGCTATATTTTTCCTCGTTATTTTTACTCCTCCTCCTCTTGTCCATCAGTCCTAAAATGTCGTCTGTCATCCATTTATTTTTAGGGGCGTCTTTTTTCGGTGGTATTATCTCTTTAACAGTTTGGTGGATAGAATCTCTTAACATTTCCCATTGTTCATCTACACTATTTATCTTTGCTATTGCATTGTATCTATTTGTTATAATAACTTTGCATTGTTCTCGCAGTTCTTGGTCATTATTAAGAAGTTCTGTATTCAGTTTGATGTTTCTCACTTTTCTGCCTGCTTTCTTTAGCTTTATTCTAACTTTTCCACAGAGTGGATCATGCTCACTATTGCAGTCAGCTCCTGGCATGGTTTTTGTTGTCAGTAATGCATTGCGGAATCGTTTGTTGATTAGTCTATCTGGTTAAATGTCTCTCTCAGTAAGCATTCAGTTTATAATCTTCCGACAGGACAGGTCAGACTGAGACACCATCTATACGATAAGCTGAAAACTGGCTTACAAATATATGTGTTTGCGGCAAACACACCACAACATATCCTCTAGAGCTGTCAGCTCCACAAATCGTTCAGACAAACGACCTGGTCAGATAAGAACCTCCAACAGAAGAGGCTCTATTGTGATGCTGCATTTGTAAGAGAGATTGGTATCGATGTCTCGGAGAACGACGACGACGAAGTAGAAGAAGAGGAGGAGGAGGAACAGAATAATAATAATACTAAGAAGAAGAAATAATTGTCCACAGTTCTGACCATATGAAAGTCTCATATTTCAAGTGTGCTTTTACTTTTTAGATAAAAAATGTTTTTAAAATGTTTTCATCCATATTTGTAATTCCGTTTTTTTTTTCTTTTTAATAGTTCATCTGTGACTGAATATTCTTTTAGACAAGTTTCATTTCCATCTCATGGCTGAAAGTCAGGTAGGAGAACGCTTATGAGAGTCAAAACTCTAGTTAGACGCGCAACACACTTATCACAGCAACACACTTATTCAGGAAGCATACCTGTGGCTGTGGTAAGTGTTTCGCCCTCTTGTGGGCGAGCAGATGCTAGCCCAGCTATACTTTCGACTTTCTTTCATCTGTTGTCAAAGTGCAATGTTCAAGTCCAGCTTTTTGCTGTCGCGGTATCTTCTTCTTCTTCGTTCGCTTCTACCACCAAAACCGCACTGTGATCCTACTGAATTACGCCTGTGGTCCCCGTTAGGTCCCGTGGTCTCCACGTGAGGTACACAAGGGGTTCAGAGTATCACAGGGCTTTAGCCTGTATTCTTGGTGGGTCTCAGAAGCGGGATTGCGTGACACCGTAGTTTTCATTGCACCAGTTTAGTCTAGGGTTGGACTTTCTCACCGGAAGACCTCGATGTGTTTAGGATATCAGTGCATCCCCGCTGGGTGAGAAGCGGTAGCCCACCCAGGCCAGAGTTGGACCTTCTCACCGGAAAACCTCGACGTGTTTTGAGATACCCGTGTATCACCGCCGGGTGAGAGGTGGTTACCCATCCAGTCCAGAGTTGGACTTTCTCACTGGAAAACCTCAGCGTGATTAGGATACGCAAACATCCCCGCCGGGTGAGAGGTGGTTGCCTATCTAGACTGCCCTGGTCCAGTGTCTCCGACTTCAGCATTTTGCGGTCGTGGCCGCTACCCTTCCTAGTTGTGACCAGGATGGAGCTTTTGTCCAGGAGGACGAATCCTCGCCACTAGTGACTTCCACCCCTGGGTTGAGCCGGTTTAGGCATATTATCCCAGTATGGGCGTGTTTGAGACGTGACCGACCTCTAGAGCAGAGGTACTGTGACATGCATAGCCTTCAAGATTCACCCCTGGTGTGAGCCGGTTTAGGCACAATTCACCAGTATGGGTGTATATCAGGCGTGACCGACCTCTAGAGCGGAGGTGGCATGACATGTCTAGCCATCAAGTTTCACCCCTGGTGTGTGCCGGTTTAGGAATATTTCACCAGTGTAGGTGTATTTCGGACGTGGCCGGCCTCTAGAGCAGAGGTGCCGTGGTATGTATAGCTCTCGTAGCGATACTACTGGACATACCGATTAAACTTCACTTTATCCTTTCCACCACCTTTTCTACATCGGCGCCGCACAGCAACCTTTATTTCTTTTCTGCATTTTCTTCCTTGACCGGGAGGAGCTTCACTCCACGCGCGGCATTCGAAGAGTCTCGCCATCAGTGTCTTAACCTCTGGGACAAGCCGGTTCATGCATTTCACCCGATATGACTGCACTCAGGACGTGGCCGACCTTCAGACCAGAGGTGCCGTGATTTTACTGTTTGCTTCGCTTTATCCTTTCCACCACCTTTTCCGCAGTGATGCTGTGCGGCAACCTCATTTGCACCTTTCTTCATTGACCACCGCTCCAAGCACGGCAACTGAAAAATCTCGCCAACAGCGGCAGTTGAGCTACCAAACGTGCCACTCATCTACCCTAAGTATCTGGTTTTCAGGCGCCAGATATTCGCCCTCGCCCCTTCTCCTGTCAGTTTAAACAGTTCTGCCATGGGAAGGCCAGGAGCTGGACTTGACTGCCAGAGGCTGTTTGAGACGCATTTACAGTCCTTAGAACCGCTGTCGCGGTATGAAAAACTCACTACCAGAAAGCGATATGATAATGATGGAAGTCGCAGCGTTGTCTCTGTCTTTCTCTGAGCTGTGTTATCCACGTTAAGATTATCCAGTAACAGCCACTTTCTCCCCCTCTTACTGACAGATCAAGGCCTCTAGGCTAAACTTAGTGAAAGACCCGCGCCCTGTCCGACTTACATCGCTCTTCTCTTGATACAAAATTCATAAAGGAAAAATATAAACTAACCGTAACGCCGGGTCCATCCCCTGCTCTTCCAGGCCCCTGAGGTTAAGTCAGTTGAGGGGAATTGATAATCTGCCACTCTCTTCTCCTCATTATGTCCTTCTGATTACACATTTATTCATTCATTTGTCATACATTAAACTCTCCACCACCACCACCCCACCCCCAGACTCTGCATTAAAACAGACTAGGACATCTGAGCCTTGGATCTGAACCCTGGCTCTCACTGGGCCAGGATATCACACTATTTGAACTGGTTTTTACCTTATTTCCATCATGCCCTCCGAACGCTGTGAACAGATACTTTATCATGCTTCACTCTGCAGGGCAATATTCCTCGATTCCCGCTCCATTCCACTTGCTTCCAACTCCGACCCTACAGCCGTGGATCAAAGTAAAACGTATCGTTTTCTCTGAAAGGCGCACAGAATTCTAAATAACCCATGTTTCATGAAGTCATCTTACATCCTTCTCGTCCATAGTTTTTTGCCAAGTTTTCCTGTTCTCGGCGAGTCTTTCAACTTCATCAGGGGATGTTATGCCCACTAAACTGGGTTCTCTTAACAATGTCCTCTTTAGAATTTCACGTGGTCGACCTCTTTTTCTTCGCCCTGTTGTGCTCCATTTGATAGCTTGTTTTGGTCCGATTTTTGTTATGCATTTGGGGCCGATGAATTTTCGATTGTTTTCAACGGCATGCAGAGTTGGTGACCTTGATGTTCGGTTACAACTTATGCGAGATTCCATAACGGCAGGGTTTTCCCCCATCTAGAGTCGCCTCTACATAGGTCTCATGAGGTTGTTGGCCTCACATCCAACTCCCATTTTACGATGTATGGCGACGCAGAAGACTCAAGCGCAAATATGCCGCCATCTTGTACGTCACTCGGAAGCGAAAATGAAGTCATTCATTCATTCATTTGCATGTCCTTTGCGGAACTTTGCCTCCCAAACACCACTCCTGTAGACATCTCGGTTGTGAGCAAGATGGCTTGCCGCTGCTGCATCCATTTGCAGATCGTCAACGATGTCTTGCAGCCATCTTCGTTTTGGTCTTCCTCTCTTTCTTTTTCCCATTCTGTATCCCTCTAATAGGCCTTCTCTAAATTATCATAACGTTTAATGTGTCCAAAATATTTAAGTTTTCTTTGTTTAATCCTCTTTACTAGCCAGCCTTCTTCAATATTAAGCTCTTGCAGTATAGATATATTTGTTCTTTTTTGTGTCCACGATATTTGGAGAACTCTTCTGTAGCATTTACATTCAAAGGCATTTGTGTGTTTCTCAGCTGTTTTGTTAAGTGTGCAGGTCTCACAGGCAGATGTTGCGGTGGGAAAGATGCATGCCTTTAAAAATCTTATTTTTGTGGTTCTGTCTGCTCCTCTCCACAGATTCTTTATTTGTTTTACTTTCTGAAGAGCGATAGATGTCCTCCTTTTAATTTCCCTCATTGTATCTCCATTACTAGTTAGTAATGAAGTCATACCTCCAGTAAAAACACCAAAAACTGAATGCAAATAACGTATTACAACATTAGCTCTCTGGTCATCCTCTATAAAAAGATCTCGATGTAAATGTTTATGGGTCCTTGAAAATGACTAGCTTTTATCTCTGAACGCAGAGGAAAAAGAAAGAAAAGAGACACAAAATAATAGAAATAAGAGACAGTGTGAACGGGCCGGGTCTGGTTGTCGTAACGCTGCCAGTTGCGATGACCAAAGTTCGTAGTTCTTGGGTGGATGCAAAACGTAGTGGAGCACGTGACAGGTAGACAAATAATCGCAAATGTGTTAGATTTTTCTTATTCAGCCAGTGTCTCGTTTAAGCGCATGGCCAGCAGCACTGTTGTATACTGGGGAACTTTGTCCGTTTGACTTGAAGTGATAAAAGTTATGATCGATATGTGGGGGTCGTGAGTATGACTATCTTGTCAGCAATGATCTCAGAGTGCTGTTCGAGCGGCCTAGTTTGTGTAATAGAATATATATAGAATATATGTATGTGTGTATATATATATATACATATATATATACACACATACATATAGAATATGTCGGTGATTGTAAGTGTCAGGTAATGTCCAGCCAAAATATGGTGTCAGCAGTCGTAAGTGTGAGATTTTCATTTTTTTATGAACGAACTAGTTTAGGATAAGAAGACCAATGAGTTATGAACTGCAATTTTTTTCTTGAAGATTTAAGTTGGACAACAGACTTTGCTTGAGTTATATTGTTAGGCAAAGATTGATTGGAAGAGACATGTAACTATATGTTGTTATCTGTAGTGTGATGGAAATACTATTTCTTGTAGCTCACATTTGTTGCATTGTATACAGAGCTGTGAAGGATCCATGTGAGTGTAATTCTTTTTGGTTTGAACCAGATGATAATTATGTGTTCTTTTAATATATGTTAGTAACTAAGTGTTGTTGATTGTTATTGAAAACCGTGATATATGTGTGGGGATGCAAGCATAATTCCGAGTGGGGTTTGTGTTGTTGAAGGGAAGAGGATTTGTTTGTGTTGATTCTATCTAGGGGAGGGGAGAGCTTATAACACAGCTGTAACTGCAGCTGTAAAAAGGTCTCTTGGAGATTATGTATTTATTTATATGTAATGGACCTGTTTATATAGAAGTTTTGTTGGGGGACAGTTTTGTTTGGTTTTGGAGTCCTATTTTAGTAATAAATTATTTTCTTGTTGTGTTTGTTAAACAATTGTTAGGATTTTATAATTTATTGTTGGTGGTGGACAGATTTGTATGATAGAATAAGGATTATCTAGAAGCGGGGGTGGTTGATTCAAGAAAACTAGCAATGAAGGAAAAGATTCTGGGTTGAATAGTAAAGCTTGGATAGTTGGGTTGTGAAAGAGGTAAGAAAATGAGATTTCCACCCATGCCACAGGTTGGTTTGTCATTTTCCCATGTCCAGAAGAAGCACCACAAGAACCCCTTGACATTAAGTCGGTACAACATGTGCTACGAGACTTAATAAATACAAGAAGAACTTATATATATATATATATATATATATATATATATATATACTTAATAAATACAAGAAGAACTTATTATATATATATAAAATGAGTTTACAACAGAGGTAACGAAGCTCATGAACTGGTATTTGTTTCATATAATGGCAATCTGACAGAACCACAAAAATAAGATTTTTAAGGGCATGCATCTTTCCCATCGCAACATATGCCTGTGAGACCTGGACACTTAACAAAACAGCTGAGAAGCACATAAATGCCTTTGAATGTAAATGCTATAGAAGAGTTCTCCAAATATCGTGGACACAAAAAAGAACAAATATATCTATACTACAAGAGCTTAATATTGAAGAAGGCTGGCTAGTAAAGAGGATTAAAGAGAGAAAACTTAAATATTTTGGCCACATTAAACGTCATGATAATTTAGAGAAGACCATATTGGAAGGATACATAATGGGAAAAAGAAAAAGAGGAAGACCGAAACGAAGATGGCTGCAAGACATCGTTGATGATCTGGAAATGGATGCAGCAGCAGCAGGCCATCTTGCTCACAACCGAGAGGCCTACAGGAGTGCTGTTTGGGAGGCAAAGTTCCGCAAGGGACATGCAAAGGAATGATGATGATGAATGGCAATCTTTAGTATTTGTTCTCTTTATTTTCAGTTATAAAAATGTTTTTGTGTCTTAAAACTTTGGAAGAATTATGTATTGTTGTTTTTCGATTGAATGCGCAATGTGAAGTTTATTTTGTTGCTATAAGTATACCATGACGTATACTAACTCTTATGGAACTATATCTACGCGATGTCGCCCTTCATACAGTGTTCACACACTGAGAGCTGCATTTAGTATTCTACTATGCCATGTCTGGTTCTCCGAGCATATAAAATCGGTGAAAAGAGAACAATTAAACCAAACGGAAACGACGGTCAGTATTTCATGGACAAGAAATAATAAGGGCAGAACTTGAAATCGTTATTCAATATAAAAGATACACGGAAAGAAATGTAGAGGAAAGTCAAGAGAAAACACGATTGACAGTCCATGAAATAAGTGAAAGTCACCAACTGAGCTGATGGAAAACAGCAAGGACCGAGATCTTTGAGGAAGCACTACCAAAGAAATCGACCGGGACAGTACCCGATGATGATGAAGATAATGATAGTGGGTAGCTTCGCCAAAAATAGTGTTTCTGGAACTCGTTATTTAACAGATTATGGACTGATCCATGCGAGTCGCAGGTCTCCACAATATTCGGATGCAAATTACTACCGATGTTGTATTTGTCCGTGTTTGGATCTTTCTTTCAGTTTTCCATTCCAACTCATCATTAATCGTTTAATATGCTCTTTCAACTACGTTATCTCAAAGTTGTTTCCAATGCACTGTTTCCATGATGGGTCTCTATGGGACCAATTACGAGAACAGAATTTCTCGTAGAAGAGTTTCAGAAACATATTCCACATGCCATGAGATTTAGATTGACAATCGCTGGCTTGCATCCAAATCTGGCAGTGGCCGTAATGAGTAATGGTCTTCATTGTACCGTTCGTCTCGTTGGATGTTGCAACATAAGATAAGACGATAAGCGAATTTATGGGACTGCTAGAATTTGTCAGAATTCTGGTGACGCCAGAAAGGAAACTAGAATTAAAACTGCAAAAACAGCACTGATCTTCAAGAAACTTCAGAACATATGGCACTTTAAAGCTACAGACACAAAAACCAAGCTAAGATTATTCGATTCAAATGCAATATCCACCTTCATTTATACACGCGAAAGCAGGAAAACAAAGAAATTTTTAAAAAAACAAAAAACAAATTAGACTCTTTTGAAAATAAATGCCTAAGAAAAATATTCTGTGTAAAGTGGAACGAACTCAAGAACAACGCAGAAATAAGGCAGATGACTGAACAACCTGTCTCATTGGTGTCAGAAAAAGGTGATGGACACATATCGGTCACGTGATGAGAAGAAACAATCAGAGAATCTCAAAACAAGCTATCAAGTGGAACACAAACAGGCCAAAGAAAAAGAGATCGACTACCTGAAACTCTAAAGAGAACACTGTTAAGAGAGGCCAGTTTAGCGAGAATAACATCTCTTGATGAGGTTGAAAAGCTCGTCCAAAACAGGAAATCCTGGCAAACTACCATGCGAGCCCTATGTGACGTTTAACGGCACGGGAATGATGTAAGATGTAAGAATTTGTTTAGTTTGTAATTTTTAAAAGATATTCTACATTTCACTGTTTCAAACTTTTGTATCAGGTAAATGTACCTGATTAACATGCCAGAACACAACTGATCTTTTTTTTTCGAAACTGTCAAACACAATTCTTAGCTTGACCATTAAAAATTGTTAAAAATTAATCTTGGCTTCCATTTTCATGTTAACTCATACTGAAATCATGTTAATTCACTACTATACAACTAAACAAGTGTTTTGCATGTGTATTGGTCTGCTCAACTGTTAAAGTGGGCGTGAATGTGTTATACACCAGTTATACGAATATTTGACTGGTGAACACTTGAATTTACAGACCTAAATAATTACAGAATAGATTTACTTGACTGCTACACAAGTGACACAACATACATTACATTGATATACACCATGCAACTACGAAAAGCCAGGACAAACAGCCACTACAACCTGTACATGAACACGACCAGTTTACATAAGTACAACTCATCACAACGCCACAGCTGGGACTTTCAACATAGGCTCATACAGCACAGGATTTCCAGGAGTTACAAAAGAGATAAAAAGAGTTTAATGATGAACCCTCATTTGTAAGTGAATGTGGACTGAAAAAAAAAACATGAACCCTCATTTGTAAGTGAATGTGGACTGAAAAAAAAACAACTGATGAGCAATTACAATGAATAAGGAAAAACCGTCCTACCGATTGACATGGCCATGGGACAGACACACTCAGACAACATAGAAAAAAATTATAACTTCAAGTATACCAAAAACTACAACCTAACCTTTCAGTTTAAGATCTTAACCATTGTCTCAAAAGGGGACAATCAACTTACAAGTATTACATGACAAAGTTCATGACAATCTTTGTCCTGAAAAGGACAAAACAGCTACAACCAACAGCCCTAAAAAAATGACAAATTGGCCACAAGTACTACATGTTAGAGTCTACAGCAATTTTGTCCTGAAAAGGACAACCAAACATAAGAACTCACTTCCACATCTAAATGTATAAACTAGGGGAAAAGTAGGAACAGCTTTATATAACGACTATTAATTATTGTGTATTACTTCCACATCTAGAACAGCACAAAACTTTTCATCCCGCCAGACAGACCACGTGACTGAGATCTGCATCCGGAACACGGATAACTTTTCCCGTGATTTTCGGTTTGATCACAATAACAGGGTTTCTACCAACATTCTGTAACAGAATAAACAGTATTACAACACATTTTATTGTGAATTATAACGAGAAAATAAATAGCTCATCCAGGTCAACCACAGGATCATATAATAAATTATCTTTTGCAAGTTTAGAAATTTCCACACACAAATGACTTCTACATATATTTCGCAACATATGTCTGTGAGACCTGGACACTTAACAAAACAGCTGAGAAACGCATAAATGCCTTTAAATGTAAATGCTACAGAAGAGTTCTCTCTCTCTCTCTCTCTCTCTCTCTCTCTCTCTCTCTCTCTGAACCTTACGTGTCCAGGGCACATGGGGCTTCCACAAGGTTTTTCCACAAATGCCTGTCCTTCGCCTTTTTTTCTGCTCTTGCCCAGGTGAGCCCTCTATTGCTCAACATCCTTTCTGTTGTTCTTCTCCATGTCTCTTTTGGTCTACCCTTACTTCTGTTCCCCTGTGGTGTCCATCTTAGTGCTATTTTTGGTAGTGAGTTGTCAGTCATTCGGAGCACATGTCCCAACCATCGCCAGCATCTTTCCTCAATAATTGTTGTCAGTGGCTTCATCTGCATTTCTGCCAACAAGTTGTTATTTCTTATGGTGTTTGGCCAAAATATTTTTCTAATTCTTCGTAAACATTTAGTCTGGAAAGAATTCAATTTGTTTTCTATGGTTTTGGTGATTTTCCAGCATTCACTTCCATAGAGTAGTACACTTAGAACATTACTCTTAAATATACTGATTTTCATATTTATGCTTAGTTTTTTTTAATTTCCATATAGCCTGCAGCACTGCAAACGCCTGGTTTGCTCTAGCAAGTTTACTGTTGATGTCCTCTGAGCTGTCTCCATTTTCTACTACTCTACTGCCAAGGTATACAAATTCATTGACT
Source organism: Achatina immaculata (assembly GCA_009760885.1). Classification (NCBI taxonomy): domain Eukaryota; kingdom Metazoa; phylum Mollusca; class Gastropoda; order Stylommatophora; family Achatinidae; genus Lissachatina; species Lissachatina immaculata. The sequence goes on from CM019702.1 coordinate 27,440,020, forward strand.
TCCTCCACTAACTTGCTATCTACTCTGAGTACATTTCTATTGTTCACATTTTGCTTCATTAACTTTGTCTTTCCTACGTTGATCTTTAGTCCTATGTTGTTTGCATTCGGAGTTAGATTGTTTATTTTATCTTGCATATCTTTGTGACTGCTTGATAATAGACAAATGTCGTCCGCAAAGTCAAGGTCCTCCAGCACTGTGTCAAGGGTCCATTGTAATCCTCTGCGTTTGTCTGATGTTGCCTCCTTCATTAACCAGTCTACTGCGAAGATAAATAATGTTGGTGATAGTACACATCCCTGTTTCACTCCTGTTTGTACCCTAAAGCTGCTGGAGGTATGTTCTCCACAGATCACTTTGCACTGAAAACCCTCGTATAGGGCTTTGATTACATTTACTATCTTATGGGGGAAGGCCATGCCATCTTAGGATTTTCCACAGTGCATCTCTCTGTTGACACTGTCAAAGGCTTTCTCAAAATCTATGAATAATGCATATGTTGTGCTATGCCACTCATTTGCCTGTTGTAATATTTGTCTAAGTACAAATATGTGGTCTATGCATGATCTTCCTTTCCTAAATCCTGCCTGCTCTTTCCGAAGTTTTTCCTCAAGTGTTGGTACAATTCTGTTGATGATTATTCTGCAAAATACTTTACTGGTGAGTGGCAGTAGGGTAATGCCTCTCCAGTTCCCGCAATCTCTGAGGTCACCTTTCTTTGGTAGTTTTACTATAAGCCCAGTTTTCCACTCCTCTGGGCTTTTTCTAAATCCCAAATTTGTTGTAATATCCGGCAAAGTTGTTTTGGTGTTTCTGTTTCTTCTGCTTTCAACATCTCAGCAGTCACTTCATCTTCACCTGGTGCCCTGTCTTATTTTAGCTTCTTTATCGCCTCCTTTACTTCATTTATTGTTATTGGTCCTGTATTGATGTTTAGTTCCGTTTTTGCTTCAAGTATGTCTATTGTTTGTGCTGCTTGTGTTCTGTTTAGTAGGGTGTTAAAGTGTTCCCTCCATCTTTCAATTTTTTCTCTTTCTCCACTAACCAGTTGTCCATTTTGTGTCTTTACTGCACTTTCACATCTTGTGTTGAAGTTACCTGTCATCTGCTTTGTGATTTTATATATGGTTTTCATATCATTTGTATATGCTGCTTTCTCTGCTGCTTCTGCTAAGTTGTCATAGTATTGACGTTTATCTTGACGGCATAATTCCTTCACTTCTTTGTCTTTTTGTGCATAATTACTTAAAACTTGTTCTTTAAGCCGTTGTGATTTGGTGTTCAGTAATTGTTTCTTGATTTCTTTCCTTTGCTCTATCTTTTCCCATGTGGTCTTGCGTATCCATTTCCGATATCCCAACACCTCTTTTGCTGTTTCCTGTAGTGTTTTATTGAACTCTAGTATGGACATTTCTGCTTCGCCTTGTAGGACACTGAAGCGGTTTTTAAGTACTATTGAGAATTCATTTCTTGTTTGCTGGTCTTTCAGTTTTCTTGTATCAAAACGTATATTTCTGTGTTCTCCGATTTTGGCTCTCCTTAATTTTAGTTTCATTTTTGCTACCAGAAGGTTGTGATCACTTCCTACATCTGCTCCTTTCCTTGCTCGCATATCTTGTAGTGACCGTTTCCACTTGTTGTTTATTAGTATGTGATCGATTTGGTTTTCTGTGGTTTTATCTGGTGACCTCCAAGTCACCTTATGGATGTTTTTATGTTGGAAAATTGTCCCTCCGATGGTCATCATGTTTTCTTCACAGAAACTGCACAGTCTTTCTCCATTTTCATTTATTTCTCCGATTCCTTCTCTTCCCATGATTCTTCTTCTATCTGCATTTCCTTCACCTACTTTTGCATTGAAGTCGCCCAAGATGAGTAGCATATCATGCTCGGGTATTGTTTCTACTGTTGCTTGGAGGCTGTTGTAAAAATCTTCTTTTAATTCCTCTTCAGCTGCTTCTGTTGGTGCATAACAAACTATAATAGACAGCTTCGTGAATCTTGAGTTGAACCGTGCATATAATAATCTCTCATTTATTGGGATCCATTTCAGCAATGCTCTTGATGCTTCTTTTGTTATAATCAATGCTACTTCTCCTTCATGAAGATCTTCTTTACCTGACCATATTAGTATATCTTCTGTATGCTGTGTTGTTAATTTCCTTCTGCCTTGTCCTGTCCATCTTGCTTCTTGTATTCCTAGTATGTCTAGTTTGTATCTGTGCATTTCCTTGATGGTTTGTGCTAGTTTTCCAGTCTGGTTAAGTGTTCTTACATTCCAGCTGCCTATTTGCATCTTGTGTTTAGGTTCCAGGAGGTCTGCAGTCGGGCTGGGGACTTTCAGTGGCTGGCTTTCATCCACAACCTTCATGGGCTCAGTTTCCTGATAAGCATTTCTCCTTCCACCTGCATTTGTTTTTTCCCTTGCTTCCGTTTCTGTAGCAGTCTGATAGTTTTTTTACCAGATAGGGTTGCTGACCCTATGCCGAACCCTCCTTAGTCGCCTTTTACGATCATGCGTGGTAGGGTACAGTGGTCCTATTCTTTGCAGATCCCGGGTACCACACGGGGGTCTTCAAATATCATGGACACAAAAAAAGAACAAATATATCTATACTACAAGAACTTAATATTGAAGAAGGCTGGCTAGTAATGAGGATTAAAGAGAGAAAACTTTTTGGACACATTAAACGTCATGATAATCTAGAGAAGACTGTCTTGGAAGGGTACATTATGAGAAAAAGAAAGAGGAAGACCAAGGCGAAGATGGCTGCCAGACATCGTTGATGATCTGCAAATGGATGCATCAGCAGCAGGCCATCTTGCTCACAACCGAGAGGCCTACATGAGTGTTGTTAGGGAGGCAAAGTTCCGCAAGGGGCATGCAAATGAATGAATAAATGAATCACAACATAAAGAGGTTCTAAGGACTGTTATTGCGTCTCAAACAGCATCTGGCAGTCAAGTCCAGCTCCTGGCCTTCCCGTGGCAGAACTGTTTAAACTGACAGGAGAAGGGGCGAGGGCGAATATCTGGCACCTGAAAACCAGGTACTTAGGGTAGATGAGTGGCACGTTTGGTAGCTCATCTACCGCTGTTGGCGAGATTCTTCAGCTGCCGTGCGTGGAGCGGTGCTCCTCCCGGCCAATGAAGAAAGGTGCAAATGAGGTTGCCGCGCAGCATCACTGCGGAAAAGGTGGTGGAAAAGATAAAGCGAAGCAAACAGTAAAATCACGGCACCTCTGGTCTGGAGGTCGGCCACGTCCTGAGTGCAGTCATATCGGGTGAAATGCATGAACCGGCTTGTCCCAGAGGTTAAGACACTGATGGCGAGACTCTTCGAATGCCGCGCGTGGAGTGAAGCTCCTCCCGGTCAAGGAAGAAAATGCGGAAAAGAAATAAAGGTTGCTGTGCGGCGCCGATGTAGAAAAGGTGGTGGAAAGGATAAAGTGAAGTTTAATCGGTATGTCCAGTAGTATCGTTACGAGAGCTATACATACCACGGCGCCTCTGCTCTAGAGGCCGGCCACGTCCGAAATACACCTACACTGGTGAAATATTCCTAAACCGGCACACACCAGGGGTGGAACTTGATGGCTAGACATGTCATGCCACCTCCGCTCTAGAGGTCGGTCACGCCTGATAAACACACATACTGGTGAACTTTGCCTAAACCGGCTCACACCAGGGGTGAATCTTGAAGGCTATGCATATCACAGTACCTCTGCTCTAGAGGTCGGTCACGTCTCAAACACGCCCATACTGGGATAATATGCCTAAACCGGCTCAACCCAGGGGTGGAAGTCACTAGTGGCGAGGATTCGTCCTCCTGGACAAAAGCTCCATCCTGGTCACAACTAGGAAGGGTAGCGGCCACGACCGCAAAATGCTGAAGTCGGAGACACTGGACCAGGGCAGTCTAGATAGGCAACCACCTCTCACCCGGCGGGGATGTTTGCGTATCCTAATCACACTGAGGTTTTCCGGTGAGAAAGTCCAACTCTGGACTGGATGGGCAACCACCTCTCACCCGGCGGTGATACACGGGTATCTCAAAACACGTCAAGGTTTTCCGGTGAGAAGGTCCAACTCTGGCCTGGGTGGGCTACCGCCTCTAACCCAGCGGGGATGCACTGATATCCTAAACACGTCGAGGTCTTCCTGTGAGAAAGTCCAACCCTAGACCAAACTGGTGCAACGAAAACCACGGTGTCACGCAATCCCGCTTTCGAGACCCACCAAGAATACTGACTAAAGCCCTGGAATACTCTGAACCCCTTGTGATCCTCTGACGGATCTCGTGTGGTCCTTTCGGGGACCACACAGGAGACCACGGGACCTAACGAGGACCACAGGCGTAAATTCAGTAGGATCATAGTGCGGTTTTGGTGGTAGAAGCGAACGAAGAAGAAGAAGACAACATAAAGAAAGCGAAAAATGTCAATGAAGAGAAATTTGAAGATTAAAATGTTAATAACTGAGATTTTATACATAAGGCAGGAAAGTACTGAGAACATTGTCTTGTAATATATAGACAATACAGTCACTAACAAGTAGGGAACATGCTGAGATTTCGACTTTGTGTCAGTTCTCAAATTCCACAGGAAGGGATGCAACTGTAAGGAAATGTTCATGTCGCTTAGAAAAAAGAGTAGCTGAACTTGCATGGAACCGGAAGCTGCCATGAACAAAAAGTAAACATATGTTTACTAAAATGACTTCAAAACTTTCGCAGATAAGAAGGTGCTAAAGTGTGCATGACTTACTGTAAATATTATACAGTTTATAACAAGAAAAGTTAGGTGTAAATCATTGCCACTGTAGGGAGTCATGTATTATTTGCTGCATTTTTTTCTATAAACAATATTTTTCTTGAACATCTCAAGGATATTATTTTAGAATCTGAAATGACGTTATCATCAGATCCATAAACCACAAACTTCTGAATGGTGAAGTGGTTAGTATAATAATCCCACATGGCGAAGGTCGGTGCCACAGCTGTAAAAAATGGGAATCCGGCTTTTGGAGCTGGGAACGGCGGAAAAGCTACATCACATTCTAGTTTGCTGACATCATATCCCCCTGACACCTCAATGACATGGTATGTTTACCGTACCATCAACCAAAAGCCGACAAAGAACTTGTCACATGTCATGGCGATGCTGCTGATAAAAGACAGGTGTAGTACTTCAGTTTGTTTCAACTTAGTTATATATGCAACTGATATATCAAAGCAAAATAAAATGAACCCACTCTCCTTCCTTCACTACCGTAAACAGTTTCAGTCATGTGTCCCTCAAGTCACTAGGACTGTGGGAAAAGTCAGAAGTTTGTTGTACCAGCCCCATATGTCTTCTAGTAACTAGGACTAGCATGTCATAGTTTGTTCTTCTCTTGCAGTACTCTTTTAAGCAGTTCAGAATAGATAGGATCAGGAATTACTTAATATTATGATTCTTCTTCATTCGAGATTGTTGGTCACATCAGATCCTGATCCCTGTCGACATGGCAAAGCATGCAGTCCTCTCCAGATCCTGATGGGAGCCCCAAAGCTTTTGCCCCAAGCTTGTGTCCTCTGGCCATGCCTCTTGTCTCATATTCACATGGTTTGGGCACTATTGAAGGATATATTCTGGAGTCTCGACTGTTATGATTATTACAGCAAGCTGGGAGGGTGTTGACCAGGCTATCAGTATAGGGATCAAGTTGCTCTATGTATATTGTAAGGATAGGATTGGCTGAATTGTTAGGAATGTATTCTCTTGGTCAGTCTCAGCCTTAAGGCTTGGGATCGAATCTCACCCATCACTTCCTTTTTGTTAGGGTTCTTGCCAGTACTGCAGAGCTCATGCATCAAGCTTAGGTCATCCTTCACAGAACAGGATTGGAAGACTTCTGGTCTTGTCCAGTGTGCAAAGATGTTAACCTTTCAGCATTTTTTTTTTTGCTATGTGGAGCATGGCTGTCTCTTGGATCTACTCTGGAGATTCAGAAAACTCATTTGTATCCCGCTCCCTATTTGACTTGACGTCTGGGTTTCAGAATCTTCATCCCATCATCATCTGCAAGAAACTCCAGACTCTGGGTACAGGGAAATCATCAACCAACAACAGTTAGTATTTCTTGTTCATCTACACCAGTATATTGCAAGCAAATATATCTTAATGCATCAATTTTTTTTTTTTACTATCTGCAGACCATTGACTTGGTTAGCTTTTAAGACCATCAGTTGCAAAGATAGTATCCATACTCCTAGTAGAAGATTCACAGTAAGTCACTTATCATTGGCATCTGAAGCTACAGTAGCTCCAGTAGTAAACAAGACATGGCAGGAGGATCTCAGGCTAAGTGATGCTTGTGTGAAAGTAAGTCCAGAAGCATTATGAGAACCAAGAAATGAATATAAAAGGGTGAGTCAAAAAGTAATCACAAATCAAGGGATGTAACCTCTGAAAAAAATATACTAGCCACCATTAAAAATGCACTGCTTGATCAAACTATTTTGAAGCATGAAATGTTTATGTATGTGAGCAATTTTCAAGCTCCAAATGCATGCTGGTGTGGCAGTTAATGACATTTTCCTGGCAAAGTGATATTTATTTTAAATTTGGACCTCAGTGCGCAGGAATCAACTTCTTGTTACTTTATAACCTTATTAAAAATCACATGACTTTGAAATTTGGCACTCACATTAGGCAAGTTTAAGCAAGTAAATGACCATCATCTGTTTCCATTGAAACATTAAATTATCTGTTAATGTTTTCGTCATGCCCTGATTGTTATCACAAGAGTGATGGCAAGCTGTTGGTATGCTTTAGTAGCGGAATGATGACCAGAGATGTTGCCAGACATTTTCAATGGCCATTCAGCTACAGTGAGGCTGAACCTGTGATTTCAGGCGACATGTACCAGGAGTGACCTCCCAGGCCTGGTCAGCCTCGTGTAACAACACAAGCTTATGGTTGTCAGCTGCTGTTGGTACAACCATTTCCAGACAGTGAGACGGACAGACTGTTGGCACGCTGTGAAGCATGAGACGCCGATGCCAAGCCTGCATTGATGCCAAGCCTGCATTGATGCCAAGCCTACATTGATGCCAAGCCTGCATTGATGCCAAGCCTACATTGATGCCTAGCCTGCATTGATGCCAAGCCTGCATTGATGCCAAGCCTACATTGATGCCTCAGAGGGTCACACACGGTATTAATGATGGCTGTGATTTTATGACAGTGAGCGTAAATTTTATTTTTACACCAAGGGTAGACAACTGCTTAAGAGCTGCTCCTGAGTTGTGTCATGTTTAAGAATACAGCAAATTTGTGTCAGTAAATGAATGAGAAATGTGAAATCAGTGATTTTATTTATTTTAAATCTAGTACAATGAATTATGGCTCAAAAAATAAAGTGTTGCATTTTTAATGGTGGATAGTACAGTATATGAAAAAGACTGTCTGACTCACCTGCAAGTATTTTCAGATATTCTTCACTGGTTACATCCATTTATTTGCAGTTACTTTTTGACTTGCCCTCATAATGTAGAATAAATTAGTGACACAATAGTGTCAAAATACATTTAGTAGCAATATGGGGATTTTGAAATGAATAAATTAATAGCTGCTGACTTCTGTAGTAGAATGTTTGGTTTGAAAAATCACATTATGTATTTTAGTGAACAGAAGCTTGATATGTATTTGTACACCTCAGTTCCTGTTTTTCTTATTCCCCATTGATTCATGCAGTTGTTAACCACTGTGTAAACAAATAATTTGTCATTTGACAGTTAATTGTCATCATTTCTACTCCCTTGTTTGACTTTGTTCAGTATTATAGTTGTGTGTTTCCTTCTCTGGATTCCTTATCTGAAAGTTTATTCCTGTGGGAGGGAAGGTGGATAGGTCATGCGTAAGGAAAGAGACTAATTGATGATGAACTTTCATGTGGAGGTTTCTAGGTTCATGACGTGCTGCTGATGCCCTCTGGTTGACACAGTTGTAAAAATGAATGCATGACACACAAGTGCTGGGAAAATAACCTCATAAGAATATTACCTTCATTGTGAAGCACTACATACACAGGAAAGTAAAGGATATTACCCAAAGATCATTCCTTAAAGTAAAAGATTTTACTCTAGTCCATAGAGAATGAGTAGAAAAACTATAAACCCAAGAGACAGTATATGAGAAGCAAGATGACAGAAATACTTCTGGCTTAAGACCTGAATGAGTGCTTGAGTGGTGCAGTGGTCAGTGCACTCATCTCTCATGGTAGGGTCAGCAATTCAAGTGTGGCTGGAGGTGCCCCAGTCACCCAGCGTCTAGCTCCTTCTGAAGCTTGAGAAGGAATGGCAGCCAGGCACAGTGCTGAGTACATCACCCTGTCTCATGCTGATAGGGCACTAACACCATATCTGTAACTGTCTCTGTGGCATGATAGAACTACATTGAAATGAAATAATGGTCCCAGCTTGATAAGCTAAGGAGACAGAAAAGTCACAAAACACATTACATCTGTACAAACCCACAGCATTTTAATAAGAAACAGACAAAATTGATATTTAAATGATAAATTGTGAGAATATGTTTACCTAAATGAAGGTGACTTGTACATTTTGAAAGAAATGAAGCACATTCATGTATAAACCTTGTATGATTATCAGATTTCAATAATAAACCCAGGAATGTTTTGTAGCATCATCAAGTTTATAATGGAGGGAACAAATTATATTGCTTAAACTTTGTGAAGATTTGCGTAGATTTCACTCTGTATACAAAACATAACTTGTATCCCCATAGAGGCTGAAAGAGATTGGGTCTGAAGATAGTACATACTTGCGTGTACAAGTTGAAGGAGGAGGCTGCTCTGGATTTCAGTACAAATTTGAGCTTGATTCAAAAATTGACGAAGATGATCGGTAAGCATGCCTGTGACTTCTCATTTTAATTATTGTTGTGGCATTCCTATTTTGTGTTCTCTGGTTTTGTGAAAGGTTGATTTTCAGTGGATTTTTTTAATGCTGCCTTTCAGTATTTGTAAGCTTCATCTAATGTCTGAGTAGCGGCTTAGTTTTAGCTTTTAACAAAAATACGAAAGGTTTCCTTCTAATCCACTGTTTTGTAAAAATGTCTGATTTTAGATAGTTCTTGTTGTTGGTCGAAGCATAAATATGTATGAAATCATACATTAGTAGATATTTGGAATATATTTTATCTGTTTATATCTTGATTCTTGTATATGTTTAAATCTTACATTTGTTTGTAATTGGAGTCTTACACATGCTTCTTTTTTATTTTTTGTGTGTGTCTGTATTTACAGTTGTATATCTGATTATATTTGGAATGTTGTATCCATCTGTATTTGGTATGTAATATGTGGGTATAGATTGAAGGTGTAGGTTAGAGAGATGGTGAGATGTAGTGGGTGAAGACCTACCCTGTTCCCCCCCCCCCCCCCCAAACCACCACACAAAAAAATTGACTGGCGCCTACCATCTTGCTAGGGATTGACTTACTTTCTCACATATGCTTATTTGGGCTGACCCAGAAGTTAAAGAAAAAAATGCTACAGGGTTATCACCACTGTTCCCTCTAAGCTGTGTAGCCACGTACAGAAAAAATCATACAGCGCACAAAATTTTTGGAGCAGTGGAAAAAGAAAAATGAAACTGCTGCTTTTATTTTCCAGTTTCCAGATGTTTCTCCGTGCTATAATTGCGATCAAGAAAAATGCAGTGATGATACATGTTTTTTTCCTTTACTGTTTCTTTCTTGTTGAGAAGTTACTTTCGGACCGGATGTTTCATCTGGTCTTTTATTGCATAGTTTCGATAGTAATATAGCAGAATCGTGACGAGGCAAGTTGGCATTACTTTAATTGTCCTCTAAGTAAACGGGCAGATGAATTTCCACTGCATTGTGGAAGAGGAAAATGTCCATTGGTGCCAATGCTCAGGTATGCAAATTGATCTTGGTAACTAACACCAGACGTCGTGATCACCAACATTAGGTCCATCCTGTTTTTTTTTTTTCAGTAGCAGTAGATTTACTATTTCTGTGGATAGTAAATCTTTCGTGGGATTATGTTTCAATGAACCCATAGTAAATCAAATATGATAGGATAAATAACTACTGTCACTGAATATGTAAACAAAGAAATCATCATTGCATTTAACTAGATATCAGTAACTGAAAAGTACAGCTGGTTTATCCTTTATTAAATGTACAGGCCTTTACAGTTAGTCAGTCAGTGTGTGTGTGTGTGCATGCGTGCGTAATGTTTATTTGCACATGAGGTGAACATTTTGCACACAGATAAAAAACCCTTAGAGGGAACATTGGTTGTCACCATTGGTTATCACTCAACGAGTCCATAAATGCTTTGGCTGCCTCTTGTGAAAGAGGGTGTAGCCCAGTACATGCTGTCTGTAGTGATGAATAGAAGGTGATGGCAAGAACCCCGGTGAATAGAAAGTGATGGCAAGAACCCCGGTGAATAGAAGGTGACGGCGAGAACCCCGGTGAGTAGAAGGTGATGGCAAGAAACCCTGGTGAGTAGAAGGTGATGGCAAGAACCCCGGTGAGTAGAAGGTGATGGCAATAACCCCGGTGAGTAGAAGGTGATGGCAAGAACCCCGGTGAGCAGAAGGTGATGGCAAGAACCCCGGTGAGTAGAAGGTGATGGCAAGAACCCCGGTGAGTAGAAGGTGATGGCAAGAACCCCGGTGAGTAGAAGGTGATGGCAAGAACCCTGATGGATAGAAAGTGATGGCAAGAACCCCGGTGAGTAGAAGGTGATGGCAAGAACCCTGATGGATGGAAGGTGATGGGCAGTATTCAGTCTCACACCTTAATTCCAAGACTGACAAAAGATATGACTGTATTGTTTCAGCCAGTCCAAACCCATGAGAACAGAAGAAATTTTCAGCAGCCCGTTCCTGGTTAGTCCTGAAACCTGTTTTCAGGGTCATCACCCCAACATCAGCTACCAAAAGTTTGAATTTTTACTTACAGGGAGATCATTAAACTAAATCTGTAAGTTGGAGTTATACATCTTTTTTTTCTTTCTTATTCCTTAGGATATTTGAGAAAGATGGAATCAAAGTCATCATTGATAAAGACTCGCTAGAGTTGGTGAAAGGTTCAACTGTTGACTATTATCAGGAGATGATAAGATCTTCATTCAGGATTATCAACAATCCTCAGGCAGAGCATGGCTGTTCATGTGGTGCTTCATTTTCCATCAAGATGTAGCTTTCTGTGCTGTTCTTGGATTTATTTCTCAAATAGCATCATCTGTAATTTCATGAAAAAGGGCTTTCCTGACATGATATTAAGTGAAGAAAAATATTAACATTAAATATGATGATTTTGATTACTTGAAGTCTGGAAAGAGTGATTACTGCCATGTTAAAATGTGTTATCAGAAGGATTATATAAATTTATCTAAACTGAAAAAATGATGGGAACAAGATTGACTTATAGCGGCAAGATAAACAAGATAAGCAGTGCATACATTTTTTTTTTGTCTTTTAGCTGTAAGTTGAATTTTTTCCTATCATTTTTTTTGTGTGTTTAAATTACTTTCTGGCAGTAACTGTGTACATTTATTTGTACATTTATGTGCATATATTTTGTACTACTTGTAGATACTATAGGGCAGTATATATCAGTATGTACATTATCTGAAAGATTTTATTCTCTAAGACATGATACATACATTGTCTGAATGATAAATCTTGTGATATTTTAATTTTCTTCATGGTAGTGTGAGATACAATGTGTGCATTAAATTTCTGATGGATTCTGATTGATGTGTTTGTTTCCTTGCTCTAAGTCTGTAATGGTCATTGTTAGAATTTGTCTGAACCTCATTACGTTTTCTCCACATGGAATCATTATCTGCTTATCTTTTTCCTAATGTATCGGGTTTGTTTTTTTATCCTTTATTCCCACGCCATTTATGTTTATTTACCATCTGTTCATGTGTCATTTATGATTCTTTATTCTTTGTTCAAATGTCACGTTTGTTTATTCACTCTTTTACATGGCATTTATGGTTCTGTACTCTTTATTTACATGTCATGTAAATTTCTTTACTCTTTGTTCCACATCTTCTTATCTTTCTGCTTCACTTTCATTCATTCACAAACTCTTACATGTTAAACTAAAAATACTTTTCCGATCATGTGATCCTGTGTTGTGTCTCTTTATGTAATTTTGACTGCATTTAGTCATTTATTTTAAAGAAATATCCGTACCAGTAAACTTCCATACATTTTTCTTTTCTGCAGAAAATTTACACAGCACATAACTTTTGTTTGTTTGTTTGTTTGTTTGTTTTTTTAAGTGACATAATTTAACTATAGACCTTCAGACCTTTTGCAATCAGTTTTCATTGCCCTACCAAAGAAACAAGGTGCAGTTGAATGTGAAGACCATCAAACCATTAGTCTTATGAGCCTCGTTACCAAAATCCTGCTTCGTATTGTTATGAAAAGAGTCAGGGGCAAAATAAAACCAGAAATTGCTGAAAAACAGTGTGGCTTCATCGAAGGAAAGGCACACGTAATGCCATATATATTTTGAGAACATTGATGGAAAGATCAAAAGACGGACCTATACTTATGCTTCATAGACTACTGTAAAGCATTCAATAAAGTGAGACACACAGAAATTATAAGAATGCTGGAAGACATCAACATAGATAGGAAAGATCTGAAACTCATCAGAAACATATGCTGGCAGCAATCATCAGCAATGAAGGTTGAGAACCAAACAGGAGCATTCCAAGACATAAAATTGGGAGTGAGACAAGGATGTGTTCTATCTCTTGACCTCTTCTCTTTGTATAGCGAAAACATAATGAGAAATATAGAGAGTTTACTAGGAATATCAATTGGCGGGTACAACCTTAACAACTTAAGATATGCAGACGACACAGTTCTGATTGCTAAAAGTGAATGGGAGCTACAGGCTCTTCTGGACATCGTGGTTCGTGAAAATTAAAGATTTCAGTCTAAATAAAAAGAAGACTGAAGTGATGGTCATCTCAAAGAAAAGAATACCACCAAAATGTAGCATTACCATCAGTGGCACAGAACTGAAACAAGTTGATAGATTCAAGTATTTAGGAACAATTATAACAGCTGATGGAAAATGTCACAACGAAATAAAAAGCAGACGTGCTCAGGCCAAGTCAGCATTCCAGAAAATGAGAAACATCTTGTGCAACAGATCCATATCAATGGGATCAAGATTCAGAGTACTTAAATGTTACATTGAGCCAATTTTGTTTTATGGATGTGAAGCATGGTCCATGAGTAAGAGAGTACAACAAGAAATGGAACAATTTTTTATAAATAGGAAACTACGAGGTTTTGGTACGGTAAAGTAAGATAACAAATATTGTAGGATTAAACCTCGAAAAAATCATAGACAAAGCACTTTAGTGAGACGTGAGAGAAAGAAAAAATTGTTCCTTAAAACTATACCTGAAACTAACTTCATGTAATAAGTATTCGTTCGTTTGTTATTGTTGTTCAAGTTTGCACCAGACATGGCAGGAGACCGTGTGTATGTTTGTCTAGTTGGTACCTGCTAGAGAGAATGAATCTAAGCTACGGAATTTCTGTGTCACGACCTCGTTTCTTTCCAGGTGTCACGATCTCTCATGTCTGCTGAGCGGTTACTAAAGACTTTGTCAACAAAACACCTTTTTTGGGGTGCTAGTTGGCTAAGTCGATAGTAAGCTGTTCTCTCGTGGCTAGACGGCTGCTCGTCCTACCGGAGTCCGTGTTCGAATCCCAGGTAATTCTCTTGTGATTTTTCTTTCTCTCACGTCTCACTAAAGTGCTTTGTCTACGATTTTTTCGAGGTTTAATCCTACAATATTTGTTATCTTACTTTAACAAGAAATGGAGGCCATGGAAATGTGGTACATAAGAAGGATGCTGAAGGTACCATGGACAGCTAAGAAAACCAACCAAGAAGTCTAAAGAGAGGCTGGAGTTAAAAGGCAAATTACAGCAAAGATCAGAGGCAGACAAGTGAGATTTGTAGGAGATTTTCTGAGAAGAGGAAAATTGGAACACATTGTGGCAACTGGAAAAATTGAGTGAAGAAGAGAGAGAAGAAGACAGAGAAAAGTTACTGGATGGGCTGTCAGTGTGGCTAAGAAGAAAGTCACCGGCGGATCTCATAATCAAGTCTAAAAACGGGGAATTGTGGAGAGAAATAATCGCCTACGCCACATGGCACAGCACTTGATTGATTGATACTATACAACTGATCCTACCGCGTGAAACTCTAAAGAGGACATTGTTAAGAGAAGCCAGTTCAGCGGGCATAACATACCTTGATGAGACTGAAAAACTCGCCGAAGACAGGACATCTTGGCGAACTACCATGCAGGCCCTATGTGATGTTTAACGGCACAGGAAGGATGTAAGATGTAAGATACAGTTAATCAGACTTGAGATCAAATGGCTATTTCAGGAACTATTCTGAAAATTTGGGAATGTTGGTATTACTTTTTTTTGTTATCATAGCAGGTTCTAAGGGCTGCAAACGCGCCACAAACAGCCTCTGGCAGTCAAGTCCAGCTCCTGGCCTTCCCGTGGCAGAACTGTTTTAACTGACAGGAGAAGGGGCGAGGGCGAATATCTGGCGCCTGAAAACCAGTTACTTAGGGTAGATGAGTGTCACGTTTGGTAGCTCATCTGCTGCTGTTGGCGAGATCTTCAGCTGCCGTGCGTGGAGCGGTGCTCTTCCCGGCCAATGAAGAAATTTGCAAATGAGGTTGCCGCACAGCATCACTGCGGAAAAGGTGGTTGAAAGAATAAAGCGAAGCAAACAGTCAAATCACGGCACCTCTGGTCTGGAGGTCGGCCACGTCCTGAGTGCAGTCATATCGGGTGAAATGCATGAACCGGCTTGTCCCAGAGGTTAAGTCACTGCTGGCTTGACTTTTCAAATGCCACGCGTGGAGTGAAGCTCCTCCCGGTTAAGGAAGTAAATGCGGAAATAAAGGTTGCTGTGCGGCGCCGATGGGAAAAGGTGGTGGAAAGTGAAGTTTAACCTGGTATGTCCAGTAGTATCGCTACGAGAGCTATACCACGGCACCTCTGCTCTAGAGGCCGCCTACGTCCGAAATACACCTACACTGGTGAAATATGCCTAAACCGGCACACACCAGGGGTGGATCTCGATGGCTAGACATGTCATGCCACCTCCGCTCTAGAGGTCGGTAACGCCTGATAAACACCCATACTGGTGAATTTTTCCTAAACCGGCTCACACCAGGGGTGAATCTTGAAGGCTATGAATGTCACAGTACCTCTGCTCTAGAGGTCGGTCACGTCCCAAACACGATCATACTGGGATAATGCCTAAACCGGCTCAACCCAGGGGTAGAAGTCACTAGTGGCGAGGATTCGTCCTCCTGGACAAAAGCTCCATCCTGGTCACAACTAGGAAGGGTAGCGGCCACGACCGCAAAATGCTGAAGTCGGAGACACTGGACCAGGGCAGTCTAGATAGGCAACCACCTCTCACCCGGCGGGGATGTCTGCGTATCCTAATCACGCTGAGGTTTTCCGGTGAGAAAGTCCAACCCTGGACTGGATGGGCAACCACCTCTCACCCGGCGGTGATACACGGGTATCTCAAAACACGTCGAGGTTTTCCGGTGAGAAAGTCCAACTCTGGCCTGGGTGGGCTAACGCCTCTAACCCAGCGGGGATGCACTGATATTCCAAACACGTCGAGGTCTTCCGGTGAGAAAGTCCAACCCTAGACCAAACTGGTGCAATGAAAACCACGGTGTCACGCAATCCCGCTTCTGAGACCCACCAAGAATACAGGCTAAAGCACTGTGATACTCTGAACCCCTTGTGGTCCTTTCGTGGAACTCGTGTGGTCTATTTTGGACCACACAGGGGACCACGGGACCTAACGAGGACCACATGCGTGAATTCAGTAGGTTCACAGTGCGGTTTTTTGGTGGTAGAAGTGAACGAAGAAGAAGAAGAAGAAGTAATCATAGCCTTACTGTTGTGGCTTCATGTATATTTACATATTTAGTTTTGCATATACTCTATAGAGTACAGTGTCCTATGGTTAGCCTTCAAGAAATGTATACATGTCACACAACATGTTTTGTCTACTATTTTTCGAAGGCTAACTGTACAACACTATACTCTATGACTTTAATGTGTGAGAACCTCATTTCTTATTTGAAGAATTTATAGCTCACAGTCACTGTCTATAGAATGATGAAATCTAA
This sequence comes from Achatina immaculata, assembly GCA_009760885.1. NCBI lineage: Eukaryota > Metazoa > Mollusca > Gastropoda > Stylommatophora > Achatinidae > Lissachatina > Lissachatina immaculata. Next base: position 27,456,298 of record CM019702.1, read on the forward strand.
ATATTAAAAAAGTGACAAGAGAGTAGACAAAATATTTTAAGTCCTTTGAAATATTGTTGTCAGGAGTGGAAATATCCAGATAAGACTAGTTCAGAGCAGTTGCTTGAAGTTTATTCTCCATCATTTTGGAAGGAAGAAGGGACCAGAAACTCATCACACCTGCTTAGTTTAGGTCAAAATGGCAACCTGCAAATGGATGCAATTACTGAGTTTCTCACAGCTAAGGAAGATGCGCCCACTGATATTCATCAAAGACTGCAAACAGTTCACTGTGCTGGTGCAAGTAGTGTGAGATGTTGGTTATAGAGTTTATGGATGTAGTAGTTTGACATGTTGGTTATAGAATGTACAGATGAAGTAGTGGGAATGCAAATCTGAGTTGACCATCAGGATTCAAGCTACAGTCAAAAGGTTTGTGTCTGGAATGGACGACCTGGCAGAAATGCATCAAAATCGAAGGAAATTTGCTCAGAATATAATTACGCAGCTTTAGAAGTAATAGATGAAGCTCATTCATTCATTCATTTGCATGTCCCTTGCAGAACTTTGCCTCCCTAACAGCACTCCTGTAGGCATCTCCGTTGTGAGTAAGATGGCCTGTTGTTGATGCATCCATTTGCAGATCGTCAACGATGTCTTGCAGCCGTCTTTGCCTTGGTCTTCCTCTCTTTCTTTTTCCCATTATGTACCCTTCCAAGACAGTCTTCTTTAGATTATCATGATGTTTAATGTGTCCAAAATATTTAAGTTTTCTCTCTTTAATTCTCTTTACTAGCCAGTCTTCTTCAGTATTAAGTTCTTGTAGTATGGATATATTTGTTCTTTTTTGTGTCCATGATATTTGAAGAACTCTTCTGTAGCAGTTACATTCAAAGACATTTATGTGTTTCTCAGCTGTTTTGTTAAGTGTCCAGGTCTCACAGGCATATGTTGCAATGGAAAAGATGCATACCCTTTAAAATACAATTTTTGTGGTTCTGTCTGATGAAGGTACATGTATGTTTTATTCAATTATGCCTAAGGACAAAGTGTTTAGTTTACAAGTTCCTGTTACTGAAATTTTGAAGGCAAGGGTAACAGTGATCAAAGTTTTTGATTGAAATGGAAACAAAACTTTTCAGCTCACCCATGTACTATAACATAGTTTAGATCTCATAGTTGTCAAAAATAAATAATGATAACTTCAGATTCCATGATTATCCTGTCAGTTCAAGACATTTTGTTGCTGGGAGGCGAGATCAAGATTGAAGCAGTAACTGGGAGGCGAGATCAAGATTGAAGCAGTAACAACAAAAAACTACGACAAACAGAATGATGAAAATGTATATTTTAGTTCGCTGCTAGCGAGATTCTTCAGCTGCCGTGTGTGGAGCGGTGCTCCTCCCGGCCAATGAAGAAAGGTGCAAATGGGGTTGCCACGCGGCACCACTGCGGAAAAGGTTGTAGAAAGGATAAAGGCAAAGCAAGAAGTCAAATCACGGCACCTCTGGTCTTGAGGTCGGCCACGTCCTGAGTGCAGTCATATCGGGCGAAATGCCTGAACCGGCTTAACCCAGAGGTTAAGACACTGCTGGCTAGACTCTTCGGATGCCGCGTGTGGAGTTAAGCTCCTCCCGGTCAAGGAAGAAACAGCTGAAAAGAAATAAAGGTTGCTGTGCGGCGCCGATGTGAAAAGGTGAAGGAAAGGATAAAGTGAAGTTTAATCTGTATGTCCAGTAGTATCGCTGCGAGAGCTACACATACCACGGCGCCTCTGCTCTAGAGGCCGGCCACGTCCGAAATACACCTACACTTGTGAAATATGCCTAAACCGGTATACACCAGAGGTGAAACTTGATGGCTACGCATGTGACGGTAGAGGTCGGTCACGTCTCAAACACGACCATACTGGGATATGATGCCTAAACCGGCTCAACTCAGGGGTGGAAGTCACCAGTGGCGAGGATTCGTCCTCCTGGGCAAAAGCTCCATCCTGGTCACAGCTAGGAAGGGTAGCAGCCACGACCACAAAATGCTGAAGTCGGAGACACCGTACCAGGGCAATCTAGATAGGCAACCACCTCTCACTCGGCGGGGATGTATGCGTATCCTAATCACGCTGAGGTTTTCCGGTGAGAAAGTCCAACTCTGGCCTGGGTGGGATACCACCTCTCACCCAGCGGGGATATACTGATATCCAAAACACGCCGAGGTCTTCCGGTGAGAAAGTCCAACTCTAGACTAAACTGGTGCAACGAAAACCACGGTGTCACGCAATCCCGCTTCTGAGACCCACCAAGAATACAGGCTCAAGCCCTGCGATACTCTGAACCTCATGTGGTCCTCTCGGGGATCTCGTGTGGTCCTTTCGGGAACCACACAGGGGACCACGGGACTTAACGAGGACCACAGGCGTAAGTTCAGTAGGATCACAGTGCGGTCTTGGTGGTAGAAGCGAACGAAGAAGAAGTATATTTTAGTCTAAAGAAAGTTAAACAAGTCAGAAAAGTAAATTAATGAAGAAAATTAATTTTTTAAAAAATCAACCTCGATTTCCTCTCTCTCTCTCTCTCTCTCTCTCTCTCTCTCTCTCTCTCTCTCTCTCCTCTCTCTCTCTCTCTCTCAAGTTTTTAAACAGAACTGTACTGCACTATCAGACCATACATTTTTTGCAAACAACTGTAACTTTATTATTTTTTTTATTTCATGCCCGATAATCGCAAGAATGTGATTGTCGGGGCTTGGCATCGACCATTCTATTCCGTGCCAGTGACATCACAATATACAGGGTGTGATAAGAATGTCAGTGTCTTGTGAACAAACACTTATCCACCTACATGACTAGTGTATTTGCCACTTACAGACTTTTTCCAGCTACATGACTAGTGTATTTGCCGCTTACGGACTTTTTCCGGTGCATAGTTTTTAAAAAAAAGCGTTTGTGTTCTACGTTTGAAAATTCAAGGAATGTGACTTTTCGGTAAAAACACACCAAGATATAAACGTAGAAATACAAATTTTGACCCGTTAAGAGTCGTGTCTTGTCGTCCAATGTTTTATATCGACCAGTCACTTCCGCCTTCAGCCTATCCCAATATAGTATTTTATTAAGCCGGACTACAATATTGCAAAGTAAATGTAGTCACATTGTCTGCCGAACGAAGATAGACCCATAGTGATTGCTGATATATGTTTTTCGAAACGAGACATGAACATGCAACATCTACCAGACTTTCCGCCTCTACCGAAGTGCTTCAGTCATCTTGTAATTAACACAGATGGCGAGTCCCGCAGTATTCGGGTTAATCTCAGTCAGTTTAACGACTGCGTTACCGCTCCAGTTTCTAGATTCTCATCTAGGCCGGACGGATTAACTAAAGCAGATGAATTTGATGATTTTGACCACTACATAATGAACGGAACATGTAGCAGTTCATTGTGTGTGCACAAAGACATTCATGTTGATGATCGCTTGGGGCAGACAACCAAGTCTAGCTCAATGAAGGAGCCCATACAGCAGGCTGGCCCAGTTTTCGAAAGTAGTACACACGATGTTTCTGATCAGAGGAGCCCGTTTTTGAAATTGCAGTCGTCGTTATTAAAACTTCAGAGAGAAATGGTGAGTTTTTAAGGAAGTAATTCTTTCATATATGTATCAGTGTGGAAGAAGTAGAGACTTGATTATCTTGGATCACTACTAAATAATAATGGAGATACAATGAGGGAAATTAAAAGGAGGACATCTATCGCTCTTCAGAAAGTAAAACAACTAAATAAGCGTTGGAGAGGAATAGACAGAACCACAAAAATAAGATTTTTAAGAGCATGCATCTTTCCCATCGCAAAATGCCCGTGAGACCTGGACACTTAACAAAACAGCTGAGAAACACATAAATGCCTTTGAATGTAACTGCTACAGAAGAGTTCTTCAAATATCATGGACACAGAAAAGAACAAATATATCCATACTACAAGAACTTAATATTGAAGAAGGCTGGCTAGTAAAGAGGATTAAAGAGAGAGAACTTAAATATTTTGGACACATTAAATGTTATGATAATCTATAGAAGACCATCTCTTGGAAGGGTACATAATGGGAAAAAGAAAGAGAAGAAGACCAAGGCAAAGATGGCTGCAAGACATCGTTGATGATCTGCAAATGGATGCATCAGCAGCAGGCCATCTTGCTCACAACGGAGATGCCTACAGGAGTGCTGTTAGGGAGGCAAAGTTCCGCAAAGGACATGCATATGAATGAATTCTTTCATTAGGTCTGATGAAGGTGGTAATTACATTAGGTTTAATTACTTAACAGTAGGCAGACTGTTCTAGTTGAAAAAGTTTTTTTTTTCTGGTTTAGTTAACTACTTACTTTGCTTTTCTTTATCATTCCTCTTGTACCGTGAGGCGTCAAGGGGAGATGTAGTTGACATTTTAGGGGCCATGTGAGTGGCTTCAGTAATGTTCGTGCTGTAATGTTCGTGCTGTAATTTGTGAGTGTATTAGTTAACAAATATAAAGTACAAACAAAATAGTCAAATTTCAGGTCTGTATTGTCACATATTACAAACCTTTCAAGCATATATACACACTGGAAGTGCTGGTTTGACTGTTTCCATGAAGTGTAAGCTTGGCACTTATTTTAAAATATACTTTGTGGTCTGCCAATAAATGACAATAAAAGAACAGCATGGTGTCCACGGTTGATGCTGAAGGATGTGAGCAAACAAAATACACACGCACTTAAGAAAGACAAGTTCAGGGTTCAGGGAAGAATGTACATGATACATCATTGACTTTGACAAGACAAAGAGAAACCTCTTCATCAGGAGTGGAGAATGATGGAAAAAAAAAATGATAAGGAAAAGAATTGTGAATGAAAATAATATTCCCACTTGAGTTCAATTCATTTTCAAGTGAAAAAGATTTTGACACTTTTATATGTCATCCATCATACGCTGCCTGTATACAAAATATCTGGCATTCTGAAAAAAAAAATTGAGGGAATTAACATTAGATTTATAATCTAGGAGATATTTTCATGAAATCTGCATATGTAATCTTCTTCTTCTTCTTCGTTCGCACTGTCTGTCTATATCTGCAGTCCTGTCTCTTGGATAAATTTCACTGTTTTTTGTAACTCATGTATGGAACTGTAGAGCTTATCTTCTTTAGTGGTTTCACTGGACCAGTAATTATTTCTCAGTGTCTCGTAGTTGATACAGTTCTGGAGGATATGTTCCACGGTTTGGGGCACCTGGGCACATGTACATAGATTAGTAGTACCAACCTTAAACTTTGTATACATATGACTTCGGAGTCGGCTGTGTCCTGTTCGGAGACGGAAGATGGTGACTTGTTCCTTTCTGTTTAGCATGTGATAGTCATCATGTGGTGGTGTTTGTGGCTTCCTGTAGGTTTTTATCATGCTTTTCTTCTGATTATAGGTGACTGGTATGTCTGGTTGCTCCATTTCAGTGCCCTGCATATGTAATGAATCACACACATTAATTCTCAATATTTCATTGGTGAAGTGAATTTGATTTATATTGAACACTTATAAACACATGCAACCCCCCCCCCCCCCCCCCCCCCAACAGATATTAACATTTTATTGAGATTGATATGAACTAACCAATGAACTACTTAAAGTAGTGAATGAAATAGGCATAGCATGGCTACACAGACTATTCGGCCTAGTGTGGACCAAACTGGAAGAATTCCATAATCACCCCACTGTGGAAAAATAAAGGCAGCAAAAGAGACTGCACACAATACAGAGGCATTTCCTTAGCCATATAGGAAAGATATTTTGTAAAATTTTAGAGAAGAGATTAAGACCAATGATAGAGCCCCAGCTGAGTGAACTTCAACAAGGCTTTAGGAAAAAAGGATGCATAGATGCAATATTTGCCCTCAGACAGTTGTCAGAGAAAGCGATCGAATTTAATAACAGCCTTTACTTGGCTTTTGTTGACCAAGAAAAAGCATTTGACAGAATGGTAAGTCCTAAAACAATATGGGGTTACCAGTCATCGAATAAATCTGTGTAAGAGTCTGTACAACAACAGAAGTGGCATCATCAGAGCAATAGGGGGGCATTCTGAACCCTTTATTATTAAATCTGGCATTCGGCAAGGTTGCATCTTATCACCGCTGCTATTTATAACATATATTGATAACATCTGTAGAAAAGCTGGACTGATAAGGACAGCAAAAAATCAACAAAATGAAATAGAACAAACAGAAGACGACATCCGTAAATGAACTATTATTTGCAGCTCTAATTGCCGACTCAGAAGATGGCTTTGCAAGATCACATTAATACTGAATGATGCATGCAAAGAATACAATATGAAACTTAGCCTAGGCAAAACAAAAATCATGACCATCGCAAGAGTAGACACACCAATAAACATTACACTGGAAGACCATAGTATGAAGCAAGTAACACATTTCAAATACTTCGGAAGCATTTTCTCAACAAAAGGGAAAATATACATAGAGATCAAAAGCAGATGTAACAAAGCGAACCAACTTATCGGGCAAATGGCTCCCATACTAAACAAGCATGTCTTACTGGACACCAAAAGAACTATCTATAAGACAATCTTCATACCAACTTTGTGCTACCAATGCCAGGCATGGACGCTGACAGCAAAAGACAAAAGGAAAATTACAACAACTGAAATTAAATTCTTGAGAAGAATTCTTGAAATATCAAGAATGGACAGAATCAGAAATGATGTCATTAGAAATAAAGTAGGAGTTAAACCTGTTCTGAACTATATTCAAAGCAGCAAATAAAATGGTTCGGTCATGTGTCACAACTACCAACAGAACGTGTACCACAGAGAGCAATGTTTTACAGAACACACAAAAAGGCAGAGGAAGGGGCCGCCCATGCAAATGATAGACCAGTGGTATAGCAGAGTCCCAGAACATTTCAGTGTACGAAGCCAACAGGTGAGTCATTGGGAGACAATTGCACTTCACCTTTACACCTAGCAGTAAATGAGAAAGGACAAGACATTGAGATTGATAATTGTTTACTGTGTTTGGCATTCAAGTTTTTAAATCACATTCATCGAGCTCTCATCACTGAAATTTTAATTTCAAAAACTACTATCAGAAGTAAAGTTATTTTAAACTAGTAAATAGTAAAATGTTTTTACTGTATATTTCTTGTTTCTTTTTTTTTTTTTTTTTGTCAGAAAGATCTACGATACCTAGATATCACACTGTTTTGTCAGCTCTTGTCACTGCATGAGGCTATCCAGGAGTTTAAGCTGACCTTTTCAGACAGATACTCAGAAACGGGCTCGGAGTATTCCCTGGGGACGGCCAGCTACATGGGCTCAATGACAAGCCTAAACGATGACAGCGATTGGGGCGAGGATGGTGCATCTTCCCATGACCAGCAGGATAATTCAGAACTTGGTGACAGCGTAGAGGACAGTCAGAGTGCTTCTAGTCTTTTAAAACAAATTACAGACCTGGCGATGAGAGCTGATCATGATTTTTGACATTCTGAAGCCAGAATCATTTTGGAAGTCTTTTAGATAATCCAGAGGAAATGATAGATTTACTCAATCACAGAAGCTAACATGGTAATAAATTCCCTCAACTGTATAAATTCACTTTGTGATAGATTCATTGAACTAAATACACAGTGATAGATTCATTCAACTAAATACACAGTGATAGATTCATTCAACTAAATACACAGTGATAAATTTACTTATCTGCATCTGCTAGCAATGCAGTAGCCTCATTCTGCCATACAGCTGTTAGCCTCATTCTGCGACACAACTTCACATTGTGATACATTCATTCCATCATACAATTTTACATGGTGGTAGATTTGCACTACCATAAAGTTTGCATTGTTTTCCTGTATATATTTTAAAAGAAAAACATTTGAATATACTTGACCACATATCAACTATTTTGATTTACATTTAGCTCACTTTCATTCATCCTTTGTTTTCTCTCGTGTAACTCAGAAAAGTTCACTTTTTATTTGTTTTCTCTGATGCAGCCAAGAAAAAGTATTTTGCTCCCATATAGATGAAAAAAAAGCTGCTTGCTTCTTATTGCTTTGTTAGAAAAAGCAGTGGAACAAAAAAAAAAAAAAAGAAATGAGGAAACAGTTGAAAAATCTTAAATAAATATATTCATTGTTTTTGTTACAAAGGACAAGCAGAACTTGAGGCTAATGTAAGCTAGCATCTTTTATGGCTTGGTTCTCATTTCTGTTATTCACTTGTGGCTCTCTTCCTCTTGAATTCAGTCACAATTAGTTTGTTTTTGTTTAACTGTACCTAGTTTGTTTCTTTTTGTTCTATACACTTCTCTGCATTTATTTTTATGTCATTTGTACCATGAGAAGTGTTAATAGTGTCCATCTATAACTTGGCAAATACAAATTAGTCTTTCATATTGTTTACTTTACATAAAGTAAGCTTATATTTTGCTTCATCAGTTTTATTTAAAACATGCGATTGTTCTGCATTTAAAAAAAAAATTGTGCTGTTGTCACTAAAGTCTGCATAAACAAGTTGTGCTGTTGTCACTAAAGTCTGCATAAACAAGTTGTGCTGTTGTCACTAAAGTCTGCATAAACAAGTTGTGCTGTTGTCACTAAAGTCTGCATAAACAAGCTGTGCTGTTGTCACTAAAGTCTGCATAAACAAGTTGTGCTGTTGTCGCTAAAGTCTGCATAAACAAGTTGTGCTGTTGTCACCAAGTCACTAAAGTCTGCATAAACAAGTTGTGCTGTTGTCACTAAAGTCTGCATAAACAAGTTGTGCTGTTGTCGCTAAAGTCTGCATAAACAAGTTGTGCTGTTGTCGCTAAAGTCTGCATAAACAAGTTGTGCTGTTGTCGCTAAAGTCTGCATAAACAAGTTGTGCTGTTGTCACCAATTCACTAAAGTCTGCATAAACAAGTTGTGCTGTTGTCACTGAAGTCTGTATAAACAAATTATACTGTTGTCACATTGGTCTACATTAATAAGTTATACTTTTGTCACTAAAGTCTGCATAGAGAAATTCAGAAATTTAAAAATTCATTTGGGTATGACATAAACTGCACCAGAGCTCAGTGCTGATCAATCAAGTACCATTTAACAAGGCATATTTTGTGTATATTGTAAACATTGAATCCTTTTATAACCTTATAATCACTGTGAATTATGAGCGAATGGTTTCAGATTGAAACGGGCATGAAACGAGGATGTATATTATCTCCCTTGCTTTTTGGAATTGCCATAGACTTTATAATGAAAAGATGCTGTGCAGATAAAACTGGCATTGATTGGGTACATGGGACCCAAATAGAAGATCTTGATTTTGCTGATGACATAACTCTTATTAGTGACAATGTGAAATCAGTGCAAGAAAAAAGAGATTCCCTGTCTTCCTTTACTAGCAAAATAGGTCTTGAAATTAACAAAGACAAAACAAAAATAATGAAACTTCTCATTAACTCTTCCCGTGCGGGAGGAAAAACACGGACATGTCAGTGTGTGCGGGAGTAAAAACGCGGGTCTTGATTGTAAGGGGGTATAGTTGTAAAATGGAATGGAAAATAGCATTTCCATGTACTTCCGTATACGTAATATGTGTCAAAGTGTAGCTAAATGAATGAAAATTTCATAAATGCAGAGTTTTTTAGGAAAAAAGAAGTAATGTGATGTTTTTAGACACTGATTGTGGCCAGCTCATCATCGGCTAGGTCTAGATTCGCACTACTTACCATCTAAGATATGTAGATCTACTTGTTGATCTCGTATTGTGACTCCGTATTGCCTTTTCGCTGAATGAATGTCTGAAATAACCTCCTAACTACTTCTCCAGTCGTCTAAATATGTCTAAATCTACTTAGAAAACATTCAAGAGCAGCGGCGTGGCCATAGGCTATGTCCATACCCCTATCTACATCGTCAAAAATTGAAAAATTTCCATGCTTCGCGTCCTTGTTCTTGCTCGGCATCGCTCGTAACTAGGCACGCATTCTCCATTTTGAAAATGTCACCGGAATCGTGGACGAAGTATGTACAATGTAAATGTTACACCGCTTGTTTTAATGGAACAAACAATGTCGAATTTTCGACCGTACGCACGCTTGGGACCACCGGAAGTGTCAAAAATTCGACCATACGCACGGAAAGAGTTAATCAAGAAGGAAAAATACACATAGAAGGAACAGTTGTTGATGAAGTAAAGCAATTTGCATACCTTGGCAGCTATGTAGACCAGGATGGTGACACCAGGAAGGAAGTTAGAATTCAAATTGCAAAAGCAGCATTGTCCTTCAAAAATCTTGAGAACAAATGGAATTCAAAAGTTATAACCACAAAAACCAAGTTAAAATTATTCAATTCAAATGTCCACCCTCATTTATGCACGCGAAAGCTGGACATCAACTAAAGAAATAGACAAGAAATTAGACTCTTTTGAAAACAAATGCCTAAGGAAAATATTTGGTATAAAGTGGAACAAATTCAAGAACAATGCAGAGATAAGACAGATGAGCAAACAACAACCAGTCTCATGGGTGATCAGAAAAAAAAAAAAAAGGGACATATGTAGGCCATGTGATGAAAAGAAACAATCAGAGAATACCAAAACAAGCTGTTAGGTGGAGCACAACGGGCCTAAGGAAAAGAGGTCGCCCACTTGAAACTCTTGTTAAGAGAAGCCAGTTTAGTGGGCATAACATCCCTTGATGAAGTTGAAAGACTTGCTGAGAACAGGAAAACTTGGCAAACAACTGTGCGAGCCCTATGTGACATTTAACAGCACAGGAAGGATGTAAGATATTCACAGACTAATTGCCCCAAAATCCATATTGTGTTCATAATTGTTTACTTTTGTGCTTTGCTTACTCCAGAAAGATGCACATAGGGAAATGGCACTTTTAATTTTTATGCAGTGTTTTCTTTTACTGGCATCATTTACATTTTTTAAAAAATACTCTGCCTTGAATCTCATTAAAGAGTATGATAATTATGTAAGCAAAGTGAAGGTGTTTGTATTAATTACAGCAAAATGTTGTTATAGATTATTACATGTTTTTATTATCCCCTGAAGTTCTTCAATTATTTCATGCAGATAGGCTAGGCTAGTTAATTTTTCTGTGGGGTCTCATATGTTCTAAAATGAAGTTGGGTGTTTCTAGCTTACCTTAGCACTGGACTTGTGTGATGTTGTGTTTATTTATTTCTTCAAATATCTTCCACAGTAGGCTTTCATGTTGTTACCAGATTTTTGTGTGTTGACTTGTCAGTGTGATGTCACAGAAAAATGAACGCTTTTGTTGTTTTTATTCCCTGTGCATTTTTTTTTTTTTCACTCCTCTATTTGTTCTATGTACCTTCTAGGACATGACCGACTGTGAGATGATTTGTGAGTGCTTTCTTTATTGTGTGGCCATCTTTGTTTGTGCGTTTGTCCTTGTTGCTCTCATTCCGCCATTTACGGCAGGCGTTGTTTAGTCATTTCTTCACCAAAGAGTGATTTTATGATCATGTTGTGCTTTTTAAGGCATTTTGTATTGGCATAAAGAAAATTATGATATTACTTATATATTTTATATTTCAGACTGTTTAAACAGACCATGTATTGTAAATCAGACATGTAAATATGGATACTTATTACATGAATTTTTGTATATGTTATTGGCAGTAGTAGTGCATGCAACTGCTGTCTCACACATTATTCTATGCATGTTGTTGTTTGTCGCTGTAACACTCTGGAGTTATTTCACATCAGAAAACCTCTCAAAAATCTAAAAACCTTGTCTTAAGTGATATGGGGGAAAATATAATCCCACTTTAGTGCAGTTTACATGTGCTTTTACTTCTTGGCACCAGTAGTTAGCAGATGTTTTATATTCTTCATGCTGGAAAATTTGAGAATTAATTTTATTTATTTTGTTTTTTTTTGTTTAAACTTTGGTGGATTAATAATTTTGTTATCCAAATTTGTATTGTAGGTGAGTTGAAATGTGAATGAAGAAAACAGATTGAAGGTTTACATGACAACACAGTCAAGTGTGCATAATTTAAGAGTTTTCTTACAAGTAAACCTCAATATATGCATTTTCGATCAGTGGAAATTTCAATTGGTATGGTAACAAACACTTATACATTCCTCTCTATGAGCACCTAGGATTTCGAATGGAGCAGCCAATAATGAATCAAAATATTTTTAACAGTGTTGGGGAAAAAAAAAAAACTCCTAAAACTGTCTTCCATAAACAACGTTGTCAGTGTTCATAGTTTTTCCTGCACCATTAGCTTAGTTTCTCTTAGGTGAACATGCATATTACTTCATATTATTGTATTCCACACTGAGGTGTGATATTTTATGAAATTTCACTATGCCTAAAATGCTGACATGAAAAGTGATATGCGAGAGGAGTCCAGTAAGATGTAGGGTAAAGTTATTTCTTTTGGTATGAAATTTGACATTTTGAAATGGCTTAATGATTATCAAAGCAAGTATCGGCCATGAAACTAGGCCTTAGTGAGTCCATGGTACAGCTAAGTTTGTCCACATAAAGGAAATACATAGAACATTTTTCACTCACTTACAAAGCTCGTTTCGTCCATACTTTTTTTTTTAAACTTGCCTGCTTTCCATTATTATTTATATGTATGCACAGAGTTATAGTGTTTTCTACAGCCTAAATGATATCTCTTGAAAAATATTCCATAACATCATGGATAGCTTGCAATTTTTCCTCTTGGTTATTAACTTTGATACATGTAGTTTTGAAATATGCTGTACACTGAATGCACAAGTTAACCGCAGATGACGAGGTTTACTTGTATTTTGTTCAGAACCAGCACAGACACTGTTAAAGATAAAAACCAGCACCTTTTATGTTTTATTTCTTGTTTAAACCATTTGTTCTTTTCATTTTGTAGATTCTATTCTTTGCATGTTTTATTATTTTCAGAGCAGCTTTTCTGCAAATTTAGTATAGATTCATGTTCTTTCTTGTATATTTTGTTTGCTGATTCAACTTTCTTCATTGCATATTTCATTACTGATTCAACTTTCTTCATTGCATATTTCATTACTGATTCAACTTTCTTCATTGCATATTTCATGACTGATTCAGCTTCCCTCTTTACGTATTTTTTTTTTTTAACTGACTCAGCCTTCTTCCGTACATGTTTGGTACTGATTCAACTTTCTGTCTTAAATATTTTGATACTGTTTCAGTTTTCTTCCGTACATATTTTTATTTTTACCAGCATGACCTTCTTCCTTACATATTTTGTTACTGATTCTAATTTCTTACTGCCACATTTATTCTAACACTTTTAAAAAAAAAAATATTTTGTTAAAATTTGAGTTATATCCTTGTCCACTTTGTTAATGACTGAAGTCACCTTTGCACAGTGTGATTATGCACAAAAACCAGCTGTTAAATTGACTTTGCAATTCCATATTTTCTATATGTTTTGCAGACAATGAAAACTATGAAAGGACCAATGAACAAAATGTCTGAGACACTCTTGGAAGTTATAATCCATGTAAGAAAGAGGTGATTTAAAACCTACTTGAGGTTGAAAAACTGGAGAATATTCTGAAATTATCCACAAATAAAAGAACAAAAATGTCAAGTGCCATTGAAGTGCCTTTATACAAAATGTCAAGGAATTTTTAAAAATCTCTTCATAATCAGCATTTCAAATTTTTTGTTTTTGTTTTTGGTTTTTTGTTGCTATATCTCGAACCAAATTATCAATACAAGGGTTTTTTTGTTGCTATATCTTGAACCAAATTATCAATACAAGGGTTTTTTTGTTTGTTTTTCGTTGCTATATCTTAAACCAAATTATCAATAAGTTTTCTATGGGATGTTTTTTTTTTACAGAAGCTCTGTAGGTTCAATACTTGACTAGCTCTTTTGATCCTGTTCTGGTGAAGTGAATTTGCAGAAGCGCACTCATTGTATAGGGGACTGGCTAGCATAGTGGTTAGAGGACTCATCTAGCAACCAAATGGTCAAGGGTTCAAGTACCCAGCTGAGTGGGATTTTTTTTCTGACCAGTATAGCCCCGGGTTCACCTGGCCCCGGAAAATGGGTACCAGAGAAATCTGGGAAGGCAAAGTGGCCAGGTGTGATACTGACCACATCACACTTTCATGTGCCGAAGGTCATGGAAAATATGGGCCTAACACTGTATTCCAGAATATGCCTTAATGGCAAGGAAACGGGAATTTTACATTTTACACTCATTGTATGTGTTTAGCATTGGGGAATTCTGCTCACTGAAGATAGTTGAAAAATCTTCACAAGCTATCAGCAAGTATAAAAGAATGTGATAGGATCAGAAATGTTGAACTGCTGAAGAAAATTCTTTATATATTTGGAATAGATAAAGAAAATGATAAGCAAAGCACATGTAGATAACTATTGGATTTACAAGACATGTTTTGTTCAGACTTTACTGCTATCATGGAACCAGAAATTCTGTAGGTGGACTCCTGTCCATCTTATCACCAGCACTTGTAGACAGTAAATGTTCAAGCACAAATGACAGGAACAGCTTCTGTCTGTACATGATAATTGAAAGGTTTATGGTACTAATTGAAACAAAATACATCTTTAAGTATACTATTCTGACCGACATAAGTTAATTAGACCTCCAGAAGTGTTATGTTTTTGTTTTTTGTATGATCTATGTTGCTGTTGTCTCTCACCAATGTTGCTAGACTAGCCAGTGTTTTAATCTTATTCTTTCTTTCCAGTTGATTTTTTCCCTACAGCTGTAAGAAAACTTGCTTTGTACTGAGTGTAAACAAACTACCTGCCATTTTTTTGGAGACATCAGAATTTGATTGACTTCTCATTTGTGATTTGTAGCAAATATTTTTATGTATCCACCAGTGTTTTCTTTTTTTTTTTTTTTAAACATAACATAAAGGTAAAGACAAAAAATATCTGTTGAAAGTGATACCTTTAACATTATGACAAATCAAAGCTTTTATATACTTGTCCTTCCATGCATCATTCATTTAACTACTAGTATTTATTAGTCTGTGTGTAAATCACTATAATGATTTGTTTGTGCCACAGTGCACATTTTATATATGGGGTCATAACTGTGTATCTGCCTGTGCCTGTGCAAGTTGACATTAATTACCATAAACAGCTTCCGGATTTAGTAAAACAAGATATCAGTTTGTTTTGAACATAAAAATATTGGTCCCAGTTTAAATGATGCTAATTGCAGTATGTTCTTAAAAGTTTATTTAGTTTAAATATCTGTATGCATATACATAACTTGTCCCTAAATTAAAGAAAAAATGTCTCTAATATATTTTGGTTTTCTACCAATCTGAGATTCACTGATAGGGGTTCAAGTGACAGATTGATACGTATACTATTCTTGACAAAAATGCAAATAGTGAACAACAATAATTTCAAAATATAATGAAAAGATGAAGACAGAAATATTTTCACAAAACAAATATGAAGAAAAAAGTTTCCCAGAAGATAACTGGTAGGAAATATTGTCATGAAGCTAAGATAGTAAGACTTACATAGCTATGCAGTAGCACTCTTTTATTTTTTCTGGCTTTTAGGGGGAAAAAATATACTACTGAAGAAAATTACTGTGATGTTGCAATGCAGACAATGGAGCAGTTTTACATTTCAATTCAAATTCTGTGATAAAAGATTGTATGGTGCCTTTAAACAGCTTAAATGAAATGAAATTGCTGTCTTATTTACCACTTCTGCAAACATTTTGCAGAAAAAAAACTTCATATAAAACCACACAACTGTGCCTCAAAGACCCATTGTTTATATGACACAACAATTAGTGTATAAGTATACAACTATACACGAAGCACTGCAGTAAAGCTGTGATACAAAAATGTATAAACTAGAAAAACTGTAGGAGCAGCTTTATTACTTAACGACTACAAAGTTGTGATGTTTTGGCATGAGCCTTACTCATACAAAAACATACAGGACAAAGAAATAGAGAGAGGAGATAAAGTATAGATTCACATGAATACTATTTTTTTTTTTTTTAAATTAAATAGATTACTTAACTGTAAATTGTAAGATGTGGCTTGTCCAGCGGTGTGTGTCAGGAATGGATTAAGTAGAATGTGGAGACTCTTTAAATTGAGACCTGTATGTTTTTATATGATTAAGGCTCACGCCGAAACGACACAACCTTGTAGTTGTTAAGTAATAAAGCTGCTCCTACTTTTTTTCTAGTTTATACATTGTTTGTACGATGGGTGTTTGTTGAATAATACAGGGATGGATATTTGTTGAATAATAAAGGGATGGGTGTTTGTTGAACAATACTTAGATGGGTATTTGTTGAATAATACAGGGATGGGTGCTTGTTGAATAATACAGAGATGGGTGTTTGTTGAATAATACAGGGATGGGTGCTTGTTGAATAATACAGGGATGGGTGTTTGTTGAATAATACAGGGATGGGTGTTTGTTGAATAATACAGGGATGGGTGTTTGTTGAACAATACTGAGATGGGTGTTGAATAATACAGGGGTGGGTGTTTGTTGAATAATACAGAGATGGGTGTTTGTTGAATAATACAGGGATGGGTGCTTGTTGAATAATACAGGGATGGGTGTTTGTTGAATAACACAGGGATGGGTGTTTGTTGAATAATACAGGGATGGGTGTTTGTTGAACAATACTGAGATGGGTGTTGAATAATACAGGGGTGGGTGTTTGTTGAATAATGCAGGGATGGGTGTTTGTTGAATGTAATATGGTTGTTGGTTGAAGAAAAAAAAAATGATAATTTCTGTTGAATAGAATAACAAGTGTTTACTGAATCAAAGAATCAGTGGTTGTTTATGGAACAAAATAACCAATGACATGTAGAAGCCAAGATTATCACATTTTATATGTCAAAATTTCTAATTGCTCACTGTATATTCTGTGTGCATTTTTTAAAACATTTTACCAGACATTGTTAAATTTACCAACATAATATTTACATTTTTGTATTTGTATGTGTAATCAACATATGCATGAAAACAATATTTTCTTGTTTTGTTGCTGCGTACACACACTTCCAAGCTTCCACTCGTGATGGTGACCAGTTGAGATTCTCACCAGATCAGAGACTGGTCAGGGGCTTGTGCTTGGTTATTGCCTACATTTATAACCAGCAAACAGTATTTATTTTCTTCACCTGTTATGAGCTAAACATGAAGTCCTGGGTTTCTAGGACTAATATCTGTCTGACACTCTGGTTTCCCTTCTGTTCTCTGAAATGCATACTTTTGTTTCCTTACACAATGTTAAGTACTCACTTATGTGACTGGATTGGCATTAGGTTATTAGAATCAGGTCTCTGGCCTGCAACCCTTTCATGAGAAAATAGTTCATTATGGATTATACTTCTCCAGTGCTCCTTCATACAGTATTATTTTATGGGCGTGGTAAAAGAAAAAATGCACAGCTATGGGAACTGGTGTGGGTGCTAAGTGGTATCACTTACCTTCCAGTGGGTGCTAAGTGGTGTCACTCACATGCCTATGGGAACTGGTGTGGGTGCTAAGTGGTGTCACTCACATGCCTATGGGAACTGGTGTGGGTGCTAAGTGGTGTCACTCCCATGCCTATGGGAACTGGTGTGAGTGCTAAGTGGTGTCACTCACATGTCTATAGGAACTGGTGTGGGTGCTAAGTGGTGTCACTCACATGTCTATGGGAACTGGTGTGAGTGCTAAGTGGTGTCACTCACATGCCTATGGGAACTGGTGTGAGTGCTAAGTGGTGTCACTAACATGCCTATGGGAACTAGTGTGGGTGCTAAGTGATGTCACTCACATGTCTATGGGAACTGGTGTGGGTGCTAAGTGGTGTCACTCACATGCCTATGGGAACTGGTGTGGGTGCTAAGTGGTGTCACTCACATGTCTATGGGAACTGGTGTGGGTGCTAAGTGGTGTCACTCACATGCCTATGGGAACTGGTGTGGGTGCTAAGTGGTGTCACTCACATGTCTATGGGAACTGGTGTGGGTGCTAAGTGGTATCACTTACCTTCCAGTGGGTGCTAAGTGGTGTCACTCACATGCCTATGGGAACTGGTGTGGGTGCTAAGTGGTGTCACTCACATGCCTATGGGAACTGGTGTGGGTGCTAAGTGGTGTCACTCCCATGCCTATGGGAACTGGTGTGAGTGCTAAGTGGTGTCACTCACATGTCTATAGGAACTGGTGTGGGTGCTAAGTGGTGTCACTCACATGTCTATGGGAACTGGTGTGAGTGCTAAGTGGTGTCACTCACATGCCTATGGGAACTGGTGTGAGTGCTAAGTGGTGTCACTAACATGCCTATGGGAACTAGTGTGGGTGCTAAGTGATGTCACTCACATGTCTATGGGAACTGGTGTGGGTGCTAAGTGGTGTCACTCACATGCCTATGGGAACTGGTGTGGGTGCTAAGTGGTGTCACTCACATGTCTATGGGAACTGGTGTGGGTGCTAAGTGGTGTCACTCACATGCCTATGGGAACTGGTGTGGGTGCTAAGTGGTGTCACTCACATGTCTATGGGAACTGGTGTGGGTGCTAAGTGGTGTCACTCACATGCCTTTGGGAACGTGTGGGTGCTAAGTGGTGTCACTCACATGTCTATGGGAACTGGTGTGGGTGCTAAGTGGTGTCACTCACATGCCTATGGGAACTGGTGTGGGTGCCCTTTCAGTCAGCAGGGTTTTCTGCTAATAATAGTTGACATGCTTTCAGCCACTCAGAGGCAGCATGCAGAATCCATTCTGTAGATGCTGACGTACACTAATGTTTTAGTGTTGTGGTTAAGCTTTTGTCAGAAAGCATATCAGTAGATATTAGCCGCATTTATTGTATTGTATCACAGTTTCATTAAGTGATGTATTTGATTTCATTACTAACATAACTGCCAAGAGCTGGCTACAGAGTGAAGTGATTGTAATATCATTGTGGCAATGGAAAAAGTTTATTGCATATGCATGGTGATTAAAGACTACCCCAGGCAGAGTAGTTGTCTTTCTTCAGTTTTTATTTATGCTAAATTTAGAAATTCTGTGGCAGTGTTTTAACTGGGAGACGGACACTGGTCAGTTTTTACTGGGAAACAGACAATGGTCAGCTTTTACTGGGAAACAGACACCAGTCAGCTTTTACTGGGAAACAGGCACCGGTCAGCTTGTACTGGAAAACAGGCACCGGTCAGCTTTTACTGGGAAACAGGCACCGTTCAGCTTGTACTGGAAAACAGGCACTGGTCAGCTTGTACTGGGAAACAGACACCGGTCAGCTTGTACTGGGAAACAGACACCGGTCAGCTTGTACTGGGAGACAGGCACCAGTCAGCTTGTACTGGAGACAGGCACCGGTCAGCTTGTACTGGGAGACAGGCACCGGTCAGCTTGTACTGGGAGACATGCTGGTCAGTTTTTAACTGGGAGACTGATATTGGTGGCCAGTATTTCTCAGGAAACAGTTTTGATGTTAATGAATGAAAAAAATGAAGTCAGGTCTGCTTGTGTTCTGTAGTCTCAGCTGCTTAGGAAACTGACATATTTACTTCAAAAACACATGCTGTTAGCAAGTCTGGAAGTGCTTCCCTGTTACTACAGAAGTTTAAGGAAATCCTACTATTTTATGTTTCCAAAACTAAGTATTAAAATAACAACAGGACTTGTGACCATGAACTGAAATAATTGTTGTCAATTTTAAATAGTTTTAAAAATCTATTTCATGGGTTGAGGATCACATACCATTGCTGTTTTAGGGTTGTAATCTTCTACTGATGCAGACAAAGCTCCATCTACAAATGTGCATATATACAAGAGACAGAAGGCAAAGATGAAGAGACAGTGTGGAATAAAACAAAAAGCTTCAAGTTACCAGCTAGAAAGAGAAACCCAGGAACAGAATTGAGTGGAGACAGATTATATCTGCAGCACCAAGCCTTAGGAATGGTGAAGAGAAAAAAGAGGTCTAAATTTTAAAAATATACTGCATACAACTAAATGAGACAATTTTACCTGTTTAACCTGAAGATAAAGCCTGTTTGGTTAACTGATAGGTTGTCAGTGAAACAGTATTTGCAAAGCTTGTAATATGTAAAGGTAAAAAAAAAAATCCCAATTTCCATGCCATTAGCATTATATAAGCATATGCCATTAGGGCATATTGGGGCACATGAAAGTGTGATGTGGTCAGTATTATGCCTGACTGTAGGCACTTTCCCAGATTTCTCTTTCTAATAAGATACTCAGTGTTAAAGCATCCGCATGCTGCTATGTTATAGTGATATCTGTTATTGGCACCTTCAGAAAGAACCTTTAAAAACGATCCACAAGATTTAAGAGCTAGAAGTAGATAAATGTGACAGAAAGCTGAAAATAAAAAATAATCCTCATGTTGGCTCAATGCTTGGGTTTAGAAGTGAAGAACCGTTTCGAAATCCTGATGGCTGTACAGGAAGAGATGACACCAGATGAATTGGCTACGCAGGCCAAAGATATCTTAGTAACAACAGCTAAAGACATGGTTCCAGTAAAGAAAACACAAAAGAATAGATGGATCACAGCAGGTACACTAGAACTGATAAAACAATGTAGAGAAATGAAGACGCAATGGAGAGTGACAAACAACAACAAAGATAAATATAAAACTTTAACAAAAGAAGTACGAAGAAACATAAGAAAAGACAAAAAACAATACATACAAGATTGTTGTGAAAGAATAGAAGAACATCAGAGGTGTGGAAGAGATAGTGAAATGTTTAAAGAAATGAAGACATTGACGAGAAATGTCACACCTAAGCTAAATGTAATTTGTGATGAGATGGGGAATACCCTGACAGAGACAGAGGAAATTCTGGAAAGATGGAAGGAATATTGCAAAAGAATGTATGAAACAACCGACTGTGGAAGCAGAAATCAACAGTGTGAATTATTATTGGAGGAGAAAGAACCCGAGCCGACAATGGAAGAAGTTTTATGGGCAATAAAGAGTCTGAAAAATGGTAAATCACCAAGATGTGATGAGATAACCGCTGAATTTATTAAAGCAGGAGGAAAGGGGTGTGCAACAATCTATCATGCACTATGTAAAAAGATATGGCATTCAGGTATTTGGCCAAAAGAATGGAAAAGAACTGTATTCATACCACTGCCAAAAAAGGGTAACCTGAAATTATGCACCAACTACAGAACTGTTGCCCTGATTAGTCATGCCAGTAAAATTCTGTTAAAAATCATAATGGGTAGACTTCAAAAGAAAATAGAAGAAGAAGTCAATATGGTCCAAGCTGGCTTCAGGCAAGGAAGAGGATCAAGAGATCATATATTCAATCTAAGATTAATAATAGAGAAATGCAGGGAGTTTAATGTGAATCTATATTTATCCTTTATAGACTACTCAAAGGCATTTGATTGTGTACAACACCAGAAACTTTGGGAAATAATGGAAAAAATGGGATTTCCAACACATTTGATACAATTAACATCACTGCTGTATTTAGACAACAAGCAGCAGTAAGAATAAATGGTGAAACAACAACTTGGTTTGACATAAAACAAGGGGTCCGTCAGGGGTGCATATTGTCACCCTACTTATTTAACTTGTATACTGAAAATATAATGAGGAATGTTAGAGAAGATGTAGACAAAGAATATTACGATGCCATAACAGTTGGAGGTTATGAAATACCAGAGATTAGATATGCTGATGACACAGTATTGCTGTCCACAACACAAGAAGGAATGGAAAAACTAATTATGTCAGTCCGCAAGAACAGCGAAGAGCAGAACCTCTATCTTAATGCAAAGAAAACTAAAGTGATGACAACTGACAAAACAAACAAGGCAACTGAAATATGTATCAGTGAGGAAAAACTGGAAGAAGTGGAGAGTTTTGAATATCTTGGATCACTACTAACTAATAATGGAGATACAATGCGGGAAATTAAAAGGAGGACATCTATTGCTCTTCAGAAAGTAAAACAAATAAAGAATCTGTGGAGAGGAGCAGACAGAACCACAAAAATAAGATTTTTAAGGTCATGCATCTTTCCCATCGCAACATATGCCTGTGAGACCTGGACACTTAACAAATCAGCTGAGAAGCACATAAATGCCTTTGAATGTAAATGCTATAGAAGAGTTCTCCAAATATCGTGGACACAAAAAAGAACAAATATATCTATACTACAAGAGCTTAATATTGAAGAAGGCTGGCTAGTAAAGAGGATTAAAGAGAGAAAACTTAAATATTTTGGCCACATTAAACGTCATGATAATTTAGAGAAGACCGTATTGGAAGGATACATAATGGGAAAAAGAAAAAGAGGAAGACCGAAACGAAGATGGCTGCAGGACATCGTTGATGATCTGGAAATGGATGCAGCAGCAGCAGGCCATCTTGCTCACAACCGAGAGGCCTACAGGAGTGCTGTTTGGGAGGCAAAGTTCTGCAAGGGACATGCAAAGGAATGAATGGCTCAATGACACAAATTGTTAAATCTGTCTCCTCATCTTTAAAACCATGAAAAAATTGTTTATGTAAACTTTCTATATGATGAGAAGATGACAAGAAAATGAAGAAAGTAGCTTAAATAACGTAATGGGGGAAACAAACTGATAAAGACTCCCTATGACAAAGAACAAGACAGAGAGATGGACTGACCAATCGGCTGAACTTTATTTGCATAGGGTGAAGAATTGGACACCCAGCCCCCTCTTACATTCTGCCCTTTATAACACAATTTTCACTCCATTCCAGACATTCTACATGTGTTAGTACAAACATGCATGTAACAATTAAAATTGAAATAAAAAAACTGAAATGACAAAATTAAAGTTATTATGTTTGACTTTATCTACATGCTCAAAACAGGAAATAACTTTATATCTTATATCCTTTCTGTGCTGTTAGAAGTCACATAGGGATCACAAGGTAGTTCGCCAAGTTTTCCTGTTTTCAGTAAGCCTTTCAACCTCATCGAGGGATTTTATGCCTACTAAACTGACCTCTTTTAACAATGTCCTCTTTAGAGTTTCATGTGGTTGACCTCTTTTTCTTTGGCCTGTTGTGTTCCACTTAATAGCTTAAATATATATATATATCTTATCTTATATCCTTCCCGTGCCGTTAAACGTCACATAGGGCTCGCAAAGTAGTTCGCCAATTTTTCCTGTCTTCGCCGAGTCTTTCAACCTCATCAAAGGATCTTATTCCTGTTAATTTGGCCTCTCTTAACAATGTCCTCTTCAGAGTTTCACACAGTCTGCCTCTTTTTCTTCGGCCTGTTGTGTTCCACTTGATAGCTTGTTTTGGGATTCTCTGATCATTTCTTCTCATCAAGTGACTAACATATGTCCATCTCCTTTTCCTGATCACCCATGAGACTGGTTGTTGTTCAGTCATCTTGTCTTATCTCTGCATTGTTCTTGAATTCATTCCACTTGATGCCGAGTATTTTCCTTAGGCATTTGTTTTCAAAAGAGTCTAATTTCTTTTCTATTTCTTTAGTTGTTTTCCAGCTTTTGCATGCATAAATGAGGCTGGATATTACATTTGAATTGAATAGCCTTAACTTGGTTTTTGTGCTTATAACTTTTGAATTCCATATGTTCTCAAGATTCTTGAAGATTGATGCTGCTTTTGAAATTCTGATCCTAACTTCCTTTCTAATGTCACCATCCTGGTCTATGTAGCTGCCAAGGTATGCAAATTGATTGACATCTTCAATATCTGTCCCTTTTATATGTATTTTTCCATTTTGATTAAAGGGAATTTTCATTATTTTTGTTTTGTCTTTGTTAATTTCAAGTCCTATTTTGCTAGCCAGTGAAGACAGGCTATCTGTTTTTTCTTGCATGGAATTCACATTACTACTGATAAGAGTTATGTCATCAGCAAAATCAAGATCTTCTAGTTGTGTTCCATGTACCCAGTCGATACCTGTGTTACCTGTGCAGCACTTTTTCATTATGAAGTCTACTGTAGTCCCAAAAAGTAAAGGAGACAGAATACATCCTTGTTTCACACTTGTTTCAATCTGGAACCATTCACTCATCCCTTCTTCTATCTTGACTGCACAAACATATCCATTGTATAAGTTCTTAATGATGTTGACAATTTTAGATGGTATTCCATATAAACTTAAAATTCTCCATAATGAATCTCTGTGTATGCTATCAAATGCCTTTTTAAAATCTATGAAGTTTAGTATTAATGGTTTCTGCTTTTCAATATGTTCTTCAAGTATTATTCTTAGAGTAAAGATCCGGTCAAGACAGCTTCTCCCTTTTTGAAATCCTGCTTGTTCTTCTCTCATTGCAGTATCCACTATATCTCTAAGTCTATTCAAAATGACCTTGCAAAATACTTTTCACACAACTGATACTAAGGTTACTCCTCTCCAATTGTTACAGTCACTAAGGTTGCCCTTTTTTTAGTATTTTAACAATGATTCCTTTTTTTCCATTTAGAAAGGACCTTTTCTTTTTTCTAAATCTTATTAAACATTCTCTGTAGTTGTCTCATGTTGTCATTATTGATAGCTTTTAACATTTCAGCTGTTATTTTATCTTCACCTGCAGCTTTGTTGTTAGTCATTGAATTCACTGCTGTTTCAATTTCGTGCAATGTAATTTCATCTAGGTTGACATTTAGTTGTGGGGTTGGTAACTTGGTTTCAAGGTTTATCAATTCTTTTGGGTGTGGTTGATTAAGTATTTTTTGGAAGTGTTCAGCCCATCTTTACTTTTGTTCTTTACTTGATGTTAATAGGGTTCCAGTTTTGATAAGGATTGGTCTTTCTTTAGATGTAATAGTACCTGTTAGCCTATTTTGTATGTTATATAAAGTTTTGCTGTCACCTGTTTTTGCTGCTTTCTCTGCCTCTTTTGCCATATTGTCTATATATTCTCTTTTATCCCTTCTAGCTGAATTTGTTATTTTATTGTCTCTTTCTTTGTATGTTGCTTTCACCAGATCTTTTTCAAGATCTGTCATTACATTCAACATGGCTAATTTGGCTGCTCATCTTTCATGTATGTACTTCCATGTGTTTTCTGATATCCATGCTTTTCTATTTGACTTTTTCAGTCCAGCTCTTGCTGCTGTGATTATGGCTGTGCTGTAAGAAATCCATAATTCATCTATACCTATCTCCTCTACTTCACTGTGTGTTGTGTAATGATTGGCAAGTTCATGACTGAAATTACTTCATGTAGGCTGTGGCTGTTTATCCTTCTGTGTACTGATTTCTTGTGTTGGCTTTTCAGTTTTAGTTTTATTTTCTCTATACACAGGTTGTAATCACTGTTGACATTTGCACCCCTATGTGCCCTTACATCTATCAGAGATGTTCTGTATTGTTTTCTAATGCAAAAATGATCTATCTGGTTTCTACAATAATTGGTGTATAAGTATACAACTATACACTAAGCACTGCAGTAAAGCTGTGATACCAGAATGTATAATCGGAAAAAAAAGTAGGAGCAGCTTTATTACTTAACGATTACAAAGTTGTGACGTTTCGGCGTGAGCCTTAATCATACAAAAATATACAGGACGAAGAAATAGAGAGAGGAGATAAAGTATAGATTCACATGAATACTGTTTTAAAAAAAATTTTTTTAAAGGAGTACTTAGCTGTAAATTGCAAGGTGTGGCTTGTCCGGCGGTGTGTGTCAGGAATGGATCTGGTAGGACGTGGAAGTTGTTTAAATAGAGACCTGTGACATGTGGTCGGTGGGTTGTAACTGGGGGTAGTGGATGGGGAACCGGGGAGGGGAGAGAGAGTAGTCTTCTTTCAAAAGAAAGAGGAAGACCAAGCCGAAGATGGCTGCAAGACATCGTTGAGGATCTGCAAATGGATGTATCAGCAGCAGGGCATCTTGCTTACAACCGAGAGGTCTACAGGAGAGCTGCTAGGGAGGCGAAGTTCCGCAAGGGACATGCAAATGAATGAATGAAGGTTTCTATTCCTATCATCTGGAGATATTCAGGTTGTTTTACTAAACTGTATAAACTAGGAATAATGTAAGGAACAGCTTTATTATTTTGTAGTCGTTAAGTAATAAAGCTGTTCCTACTTTTTTCCTAGTTTATACATTTAGGAAAGCTGCTATGGAGGCAAAGTTCCGCAAGGGACATGCAAATGACTGACTGACCGTTCATTTGTTGGCCAGGAGAACTTGAACCGAAATTTTCGAAAACTCTGGCAACATTTGCGTTAAAGATGGCGGACGTCAATAAATGTGAGAAGGCAGAGAACAAAACTAGTGAATCTGTACACGGAGGTCCGGCTGTGCTTCTCGGTCTTTTGGATAAGATCAAAGCCAGTAAATCTGTACCTCCAGGTAGTATCCAAGAAATGAAAATGTATTTTAAATACCAGTTTGCAATTTGAATTCATATCACGGCATTTCCACTGCTGCAAGTATGGAGCCATTTTTTTTCTTCAGAAACAAGCAAAAAGCAGACATCCACGCATTGAAACACATTTTTACGTCTGTCGTTATTAACTTGGTAAATTGGAGTCCCACAAAATGTTGATATCCTTGATTGACTTCGTCATATGGCCTAACACACATGTCTTTAATTGAAGATGTTTTCAGCATGGTGCATGTATATGTATATTAGAAAATGTTGCACATTGGATTGATGATGTTTACAAGCCACTTTTCTGTTGAAATTTTGTAATGTGATTTTGCAGCTGTCTTTCTAGTTCTTTCAAGGAGCTTCATATTTAGTAGTGAGGTGTATAATGTGTTGTTAGCTTTATCTGTAATCTTTTACAACACTTCATTCTTTTGGTTCAGTGGAGGCTGTTTCTTACTTTGCTCAAGAGAAAAGTCATCATCATCATCAGGTGCCGTGCCGACTGGCATTGGCTATTATGCTTCTCCAGAGTACACAATCCTTCATGCAGGTCATCAGCTCAGTTGGTGATCTCCTCTCACACCATCCCGTCAGACTGTCCAGTATCATTTCTGTTGGTATTCCTCTTGATCTTCTTCCCTCTATTTTTCCTGTTGTTATAATATTTTCTATGCCCCCTCTTCTCATCGCATGTCCTATGAAAGTACATTGTCTGTCTCTTATTTTTTTTTTGACAAGTTTTTTTGTCTCTCCGGCTTTTCTCATACATTCTTCATTAGTTATTTTTGCTGTCCAGGGGATTCACAACATTCTTCTAATAAACCACATTTCTGCTGCTTCCAATGATTTTTGTGCAGACCTACCTATTCTCCATGATTCATTTCATATAACAAGATAGGTTCAGTGTAGCATTTCAGGACCCATTTTTTAACATTCATTGATAAGGATGTGTTGGATAATATATTTCTCATTCTCTGAAATGCAGTCTTTGCTTGGCCTATTCTGTTCTGCATTTCCCATCTGAAGTTATTACTGCTCCAAGGTATTTGAATTTCTGCACCTGCTTTAGAATAGTCCCATTTAATTTTATACTGCATGTTGGTGGATTCTGTTTCTTAGATATAACCATAGTCTCTGTCTTTTTGATGTTTAAAGTAAGGCCTTTCTGTTCACTTCCTTTAGCTACTTTATCTAAGAGATTTTGCAGGTGTTGTTGGTTCTCAGCTATCAGTACTGTGTCGTCAGCATATCGAAGGTTGTTAATATTGTATCCTCCAATTTTTATGCCTGGTTCTGTGATGATTGTTCTTAGAATATTCTCGCTGTACAGAGAAAAATGGTCTGGAGATTGTACACATCCTTGTTGCATCCTTGTTTTATAGGTTGATATTTACATATTAATATAATATGTAAATATCTCTATGTTGATGTCTTCAAGTATTTTAATAATTTCATTATGTTTCAGCTTGTCGAATGCCTTGGTGTAATCAGTGAAACATAAGTAGAGATCTTTCTGTACTTCTAAAGCTTTTTCTGTTAGTGTTTGTGAAGCATAAATGGCATTGTGTGTTCCCTTTCCTTCAACAAATCCGAACTGTTCATCTGCTATTTCCATTTTTATCTCTTTCCTTGTTCTTCTCATAATAATTCTCAGAAGTAGTTTCATTATGTGACATGAAAGGCTGATAGTCCAGTGGTCATCACATTCCTTTGCACCTGGTTTCTTAGTAGTGCTATAAACGTGGATTTAATCAGGTCACTGGAAATATAACCACTGTTGTAAATGTCATTCAGTAACTTAGTTATTATTTTCATTCCTGTCTCCTCTAGCGCTTCTATTTCTTCTATTGTTATATTATCAGGCCCATTCACTTTTCCTTTCTTCATGTGTTTGATGGCATCTATGATTTCATCTTCAAGTATTGGTGCTCCATCACAGTTTTCAGTATCTGGTGTTAATTCTGGTCTTTCTCCTCCATATAGCTCACTGATGTACTCTGTTCACCTGTCCATAATGTCTTCTTTTCCCATTAACATTTTACCTTCTTTTGATTTCAGGCATCCTGTGGTATACTTTGTCTTCCTGCCTGTGAGTTCACTAATTCATTTGTGCATGTTTTTGCTGACTTTATTATTATGGGAGTCCTCTATTTGTCTGCACTGTTCATTTAACCACGCTTC
Source organism: Achatina immaculata (assembly GCA_009760885.1). Lineage (NCBI taxonomy): Eukaryota > Metazoa > Mollusca > Gastropoda > Stylommatophora > Achatinidae > Lissachatina > Lissachatina immaculata. The sequence continues at coordinate 27,484,871 of CM019702.1, forward strand.
CTTTGCTTCTCTGCATTTGCATCTTATTTTTTTATTTATCCTGCTATATTTTTCTTGGTTATTTTTATTCCTCCTCTTCTTGTCCATCAGTCCTAAGATGTCGTCTGTCATCCATTTATTTTTTAAGGGCTTCTTTTTTCACTGGTATTATTTCTCTTAACAGTTTGGTGGATAGAATCTCTTAACATTGCCCATTGTTTATCTGTACTATTTATCTTTGCTATTGCATTGTATCTATTTGTTATAAATAACTCTGTATTGTTCTCACAGTTCTTGGTCATTTTTAAGGAACAAACAAATGTTTGTGCGCACAGACACACACACACACAGTTTTTAGTAACTAGTTTTAAGTATAGGTATGCAGTGACATATATGTACAAGTAAAAGAAAACAATAAATGGTGATAATGCTGCCACCAGTATCATCTTGTGCTTCAGATTTTTAAACAGATAGTGAAATCAGCAAATAAGTCAACTTTATTACACCGCTGTCTATTAAAATAATAAATCGCAAATCTTCAGGATAATTAAAAAGCCACTCTTAAGGAGTTCTCCTTAAGAGAAAAGTATCTGAATGAATTAAGTTGCATATGAAAAGAAAGGCAGTATTTTATTCCTAGCTCCAATATCAATCATTGTGGCATACAAAAGTGAATGTTTATTGTACAAATCTCCTGTTATGTTAGTGAGAAAGATTTGGCTTTATTTGTTGCTTTTTAATTATCTTGAAGATTTGTGATTTTATTATTTTAATGGATAGTGGTATAATAAAGTTGACTTATTTGCTGATTTAACTATTTGTTTAAAAATCTGAAGCACAAGATGATACTGGTGGCAGCATTATCACCATTTATTGTTTTCTTTTACATGTACGTATATGTCACTGCATACCTATACTTAAAACTAGTTACTAAAAATTCTGTTTGTGTCTGTGCGCACACACATTTGTTTGTTCTTTTTTTTTCCACATAACTGTACTTTCAGTTACTGAAGAGAGAGGGAGAGAGAGAGAGATATGTGCATAATCATTTAACTGTGCTCTAAGTTGTAGAAAAGCTATACATGCATGTATATCATATACTAAACTGTCAGTTGCAGAAAACTGTATACACAAGTATATCATCATGTAATTATACTTTCAATTACTTAAAAACTGTATATGCATATATATATCATTTGACTAAACTTTCAGTTACTGAAAAACTAAAAATACATATATATCATTTAAAGAAAAACTATGTGCACATGTATAATTTAACCATACTTTCAGTTACTGACAATTATTTCATCCATTAGATGATGAAATGTCAAAAGTGACAAACAGTTCAAAACAGAATGATCCAGAAGCCATATCTGAAAATGCTTTGAGTCCAAGTACAATCACTGCTGAAGGTCAAAACCCTCTGGATGAGCAAGATCATGATGCTGAAGAAAAGAGGCAAAAAAAAGCAGAATTAGGAAAATACTGGACAGCAGTAGAAGACAATCCAATGGATTTTACTGGTTGGACCTATCTACTACAGTATGTGGAGCAAGAGGTACTGATAGAATGATTTCACACTGTCATAAAATATAGCAATCTCCATGAGACTTGGATCTTGAAGTAAACTATTTAAATGTTGTTTGGGACTGGGGGAGCTGCATACCTTTCATCCTTCATTACTTCCAGAGGAAAATATAGGCGCAGTCTCCAAAGCAAGCTCATCTCTAGATTTCAGAAGTTTCCTTCTCCACTTGACCTGAAATTGTTCATGAAAGGCAGGATAAGAGTATATCCTCATTTTGAGATCTCGGCAATTTCCATTCCTTCGCTAGTGGTAGTTCATTTCATTTGTAGCAAGAAATTTTTGGGTTTGTCATGTTTCAGTAAGATTTAATCATGTTTCAGTGAGATTCAGAGTATCGTAGCACTTATTTTCAAAAGATTAATTTTTCAAGTTTCAGAACTAGAGTCTATTATTGTGAGCTGGCATCCTCCAAACTGTTCATGAGATAACATACGTTACAATGAAAGGGATATCCCAGTCCTCTCCCTCTGAACCTTAGGTGCTAAGGGCACATGGGGATTCTGCAAGGGTTTTCCACAAATGCCTGTCCTTTGCCTTTTTTTTCCTCTCTTGCCCAAGTGAGCCCTCTGTTGCTCAACATCCTCTCTGTTGTTTTTCTCCATGTTTCTTTTGGTCTACCCTTACTTCTGTTCCCCTGTGGTGTCCATCTTAGTGCTGTTTTTGGTAATGAGTTGTCAGTCATTCGGAGCACATGTCCCAGCCATTGCCAGCGTCTTGCATACAACATTTAGTTGGAGGTGTTTTAAGTTCTGCCATGTAAGTTACCATGTTTATTAGACCTTATATAGCTTTTGCTGCTGTAATAACAGGCAGTTAGTATAATTATATGGCCATCTATAGACTAATAGTGTTAGCAAATTTTTAAAAAATTTAATAAATATAATTTAACTTTTATTTTTTAGAGTGATCTAGAAAACTGTCGGAAGGCATACGAAGCATTCTTTTCCCATTACCCATATTGCTACGGTTACTGGAAGAGGTACAGCGATGTAGAGAAGAAGCAGGGAAACATTGATCAGGCTATAGAGGTACTGAATGAAAGTTGGTGGAAGTGTTCAGGTTGTTTTGTTTGGTGTTCAGACCTGCCCCAGTGATATCTTATTAAATGAAGATAATAATATGTAAATTTTTGGTTAATTAAAATTTAAACTACAAAATAATACTGATTTTAAATTAATCTTGGCTAGGATTACATATAAAATAATTTATTATTTGCTTTTTCTGCTTAAATGTATTGAATATTTTGTTTGACTATTAAAATGTATTATTGGAGCATACATTTTGCTATATGTTTGCAACAGTTTAAACAAGAATGCGTTTGTATATTATATGAAGACATTTTTCTTTTTTCTCAAAGCTGATTCTATGTTAAGAATTTTTTTTGAAATGTTAAATTTCCCATGAAGAACTTATAATTTATGAACAGATTTTCTTTAGCTGTAACTGCCAGAGTTATGGAATTTACAGTTCTTTAATGCATACATTGTGATATCTAAATCAAATGAGTTTAGAGAAGAAAAATGTTTAATCTGTGTTCAAGTTTCTAAAATAATCCAAGTGTATTTGTTGTAACTAATTTCTAAATTTTTGCTGTTTTTGTTCTTTTTCCATGAATAGATGCTACATGTATTATTTGTATCTGATTTAATAAACACTATGCCCTACACATTTAGTTTAAAAGTGATAGCCTATAGTTAGTATATCCTAAACATTTAGGCAGTGATAGCTTCAAGTCAGTAAATCCTACACATTTAGTTAAAGAATGATTGTCCCTGGTCAGTATATTCTACACAATTAGTTTAAGAGTGATATCCTGTGGTCAGTATATCCCACACATTTAGTTTAAAAGTGATAGCCTCTATACATATACTCTATACTTTTAGTTTAAAAGTAAAGTCTAGAGCCTTGCAGATATATCAGTGTATTTTTCATTTTCCTCTTTCTCCTGATTTCCTCCTTCTTTTTTTTAAACTTTGAAGAAAAGATTTAACATGTGACATACTTTTTTGAAGTGGTGTTTATAAAATGAGCACTTCTGTCTCTGGGAAAAAAAAAGAATAATATGAAAAGTAATTTGAAATGATAAAAATACATCATGCTAGGTTTTTTCCCTTCTTTAAGGGAAAATATGACATGACTTATTTTAAGTGACGTAAATATTTGAAAGTCCAGGGTTTGTTTTTTTTTTCTATACATGAGAATGATATAAACATTTTATGATCAGAAATTTTTTCAATGCTGGAAAAATATGGACAGCAGGATTTGAATATTTCAATAGTTAAGATCATCAGTTGTTTCCTTCTAGAAAATTGGGCAGAAATCTGAAGACGTGATGTAAAAAGTAAAACATTGAGGAAGGTCTGCGATCATTTGATATGCCAACTGTTTCCCTTTGCTGCTCAGGTTGTTCCTACGGTGAGATGTTCTCAGTGAGTGTAACTGTGGGCTTGTTCGTGTCTGTTGCATCTTCAACGCATAAGTAAACGCCAAGATCATGAGCTGGTCTCATCTGACAACCTCTAAATGGTAATCCAAATGTAGCTTGCACTGTATCGAATCTCGAAGAAACGTACAATCATTTCGGACTGCCTCGTTCTTGGCTTGTAACCACACTTTTTTTTTTCTCTTACTGGTTGCTGTAAGTATTAAATGTGGGTTTTCAATATTTCCTCCAACAGGTGTTTGAGAAAGGTCTTCGAGCAATCCCACTAAGCATTGAACTGTGGCTTCATTATCTCAACTTCTTTATAGCTGAATGTGGATCAGAAGCCAACGCTAAAGATAAAATCAGAAAGTAATAATTTGTTTATATTCATTTTTGTTGTGTGTGTTCTTTTTTTTAATCAGAGTGCAGTAGTGAATTTTTCGTAGTTAACACTTCCAGGGCCAAAGACGAGAAAATCCGTTTTCCAGTTTCCACGTGTTGTTGCCCGAAAGTTGGATTTGCCATCTTTGATAGTTGTTTTCAGACTGTTTCTGGCTTGTTATGTAAAGTAATTTTTGGCTGTCTGTATTTTTACTGCAGAGTTAATATAATAAAATATTGTTTTCAGTTTTCGTAACTTTAAAAAAAAAAAAGAAATCTCAGTTTTAGCTGTCGGGAACATGCGTTTACTAGATCTCACCAAGTCAACATTTTGTGGAAATGGTGGAGCACACTTCTCTCAATGACACTGCGATTTACACTGAATTATGCTCCGATTTTTTTTGTCAGACTGCCCCAGTGATGACTAAAAATCACTGTTTAATGATTCTAGTAATGAAATTGATGTGTTTCAAAGTGATTCCTGTGACAGTTATCAGATTAAAAATACGATTACAAGGCCCGGGGTTGCTGTGTCAAAAAGTGTAAGTTCGAATAGCAAAGATTGTGAATCAGTTTCAGAATATGATGCTCCTGTGTCAAAAAGTGTGAGTTCGAGTAGCAAAGATTGTGAATCAGTGTCAGGATATGATGCTTCCGTGTCAAAAAATGTAAGCGAGTAGCAGAGATTGTGATTCATTGTCAGAATATGATGCATCAGCAGTAAGTATTTCACATTTTTCATGTGATATAGTTAGCAGTGATACAGGTGTGTAGAGTAACACTGATTCTACACCAGTTCTTAAAAATTTTTTAGGAAATCCTGGTGTTTCAGTGAATGTAAACAAACCAGACAGCACAGAGGAAATTTTCAGCACAGTGTTTGGCAATGATTTTTTTTTAACTGTTAGTTCATCATGAAAATTTATACAGTACACAGATCCAACATATGAACAAACCTATTACCTTTTTGTCTGAAAATGTAACACATTCAGACAAACAGATTCTTTGGATTGATCATTTTGATGGGCCAGACTAGGAAGCCACACTGGAAAGAGTACTGGACAACAGACCCTCTTCTTAAAACATCAGTATTTTCAAAAACAATGAGCAGAGCTAAATTTGATCAGCTTCTGACATTTCTGCATTTTTCTGACAACTCTCAGACACTTCCAGAAACAGGTAGATTAGCAAAATAAAACCTCTGCTGGATTATTTTTTGCTTGAATTTCAAGAGTTGTATAAACCAAAACAGCAACTTTTGACTGATGAAGGAAAGACAAAAGACTTGTCTGCAACAGTGCACAACAGTGATTATCTGGAATAGTAAAGGATCATGTCCTGAAGAAACCTGAGGATAAAGGCACTAAAAAAACACCATCTAGGAAGTGCAGAGTGTGCTTGGTCAATGAGAAAAAGAGTGAAACAAAATTTATTTGTGAAAGTTGTCAAGTCCCATTGCATCCAGATAATTGTTTCATAAGATATCACACACTCAAGAAGTACTAGAGGGTCTTGGGAGTGTGTCTACCAACCTGGACTAATTTATCTCATTGATGAGTAGAGATATGCATGTTTTTCTAAAGTCCACTAAAAAAAAAGTTCATTTTTCAGAAAAATGGCTGGGAACTGGGGGTTTTTCAGGGTAAATAACTGTGGTCCGAAGCTAAAATTAGACAGGGCACCAGGTGAAGATGAAGTGACTGCTGAGATGTTGAAAGCAGAAGAAACAGAAATACCAAAACAACTCTACTGGATACTACAACAAATTTGGGATCTAGAAAAAGCTCCAGAGGAGTGGAAAACTGACCTTAAAACTATCAAAGAAGGGTGACCTCAGAGATTGTAGGAACCGGAGAGGCATTACCATCCTGCCACTCACCAGTAAAGTATTTTGCAGAATAATCATCAACAGAATTGTACCAGCACTTGAGGGAAAACTTTGGAAAGAACAGGCAGGATTTAGGAAAGGAAGATCATGCATAGACCACATATTTGTACTTTTAGAACAGGCAAATGAGTGGCATAGCACAACATATGCATTGTTTATAGATTTTGAAAAAGCCTTTGACAGTGTCAACAGAGATGCACTGGAAAATACTAAGATGGCATAGCCTCCACCATAAGATAGTGAATGTAATCAAAGACCTATACAAGGGTTTTCAGTGCAAAGTGATCTGTAGAGAACATACCTCCAGCAGCTTTAGGAACAAACAGGAGTGAAGCAGGGATGTGTACTATCATCAACATTATTTATCTTGGCAGCAGACTGGTTAATGAAGGAGGCAACATCAGACAAATGCAGAGGATTACAATGGACCTTTGACACAGCGCTGGAGGACCTTGACTTTGCAGACAACATTTGTCTACTATCAGGCAGCCACAAAGATATGCAAGATAAAATAAACAAGCTAACTCAGAATGCAAACAACATAGGACTAAAGATCTTAATGAAGCAAAATGTGAACAACAGAAATGTACTCAAAGTAGATAGCAAGTTAGTGGAGGAGGTCAACAAATTTGTATATCTTGGCATTAGAGTAATAGAAAATAGAGACAGCACAGAGGACATCAACAGCAGACTTACTAGAGCAAACCAGGCTTTTGCAATACTGCAGACTATTGAAATAAAAAAAAAAAAACTAAGCATGAAGATGAAAATCAGGATATTTAAGAGTAATGTTCTAAGTGTACTACTCTATGGAAGTGAATGCTGGAAAATCACCAGAACCTTAGAAAACAAGCTGAATTCTTTCCATACTAAATATTTACAAAGAATTAGAAAAATATTTTGGCCAAACACCATAAGAAATAACATCTTTTTTAGCAGAAATGCAGATGAAGCCACTGACAGCAGTTATTGAGGAAAGACGCTGGCGATGGTTGGGACATGTGCTCCGAATGACTGACAACTCACTACCAAAAATAGCACTAAGATGGACACCACAGGGGAACAGAAGTAAGGGTAGACCAAAAGAGACATGGAGGAGAACAACAGAGAGGATGTTAGAGGGCTCACCTTGGCAAGAGCAAAAAAAAAAGGCAAAGGACAGGCATTTGTGGAAAACCCTTGCGGAACCCCCATGTGCCCTGGGCACTTAAGGTTCAGAGAGAGAGAACTGTGGTCCACAAAGTGTTAATTGCATGTGGACTTTATACTGAACTAATTGTAACATTTTCAGTTAGGAAAAAAAATGTTGAACTTGTCATGGATTTCTAATAATTTTATGTAAAAAAAAAAAAAACCACTGAACTAGTCATTTATATTTGGAAAGAATATTGAGCAAATCATTCTTATAATTTTGTTACGAAAGAACATTGTTCTGACCTATAATATAATTTTAAATAAAGGAGTAATAAACTAATCACCTTTAAAATTCCCCCATATACCATAATTTGTTTTTAATGTTTGTTATTTCCCTTTTTTTCTGTTTTTCTTTGTGCTATAACTTTCTTTTTTAATAAAGCTTTTAATGTTAACATTTAACAGTCTTACCCATCAGTATCAAGACTCATTGAATTATGCAATCCTAGTCCCATCTTCCGTCATTCTGACAGCTTTTGTCTCATGTTCTGGTAGGTCTGATCATATTCTGTTCATGGTCTTTTTTTATTACTTCTTATGTTTTATTTGTTTCAAAAAAAATTTTTACCTGACATACTTTCTTTATGTATCAGGCTGTATGAGAGATCTGTGGCAGCCGCAGGGTTAGAATTCCGTTCTGATAAGTTATGGGACTCTTTCATTTCTTGGGAAAACGCAAATGGCAACCTGAAAGGGGTGACTGCCATTTATGAAAAGCTTATCAGAACACCCACTCAGCTTTACAGCCATCACTGGGACAAGTAAGTTATGAAATTCTTAGCTTTGCTGTTAATCGGTTGCTTCATCTTGGCAGTTGGTAAGGAGAAAGTGACCTATCCATGTTACACAAAACCCGTTCTCTGCGGTCAGCTCCATGGAAATAACAAAGACTTCTAGGTATCTGTTAGAGTTGTGGGTATGGGAAGAACTTTACTATCTGCCATTTTAAAGTTCCCATCACAGGATTTTTTTTTGTTGCATTAGGATTTGCTCCCCAAACCTGTGACTTGCCCATGCCATACGCATATGTAATCACTTGCATTAGTTTAAACTGACTTTGACAATAAACAGTACCAGTACTGTCTTAGCATATGGGCACGTTGGGTAATTCTCTAGGGGCCATACAATTCAGATAAACTCTTCTTCAGTGAAACCTTTTTTTTTTCTTTTGTGTAGTAATGGCCAGCATGGGTGGGATAACATATTAGGCCTGTTCTCACTACAGAAATTTTGCTAAATCAAATTGTGACCAGCTTCAGTACCGTCTTAGGGACCCCAGTGCATACATGTTGCTCGGGGCCTACAATGTTGCTAAGATGGGCCTGTTGTTTACTGTCATATGGTAGCAAACAGACCGGACCCAACTCATTTGCCAGTTAGTTAGATAATTGTGTCAGGTAGAAAGTTAGAGATTTATTAATTCTTGCATTGATGCTAACTTTAGGACAAAACATTCTTGTGCATTTTTAGGAGAAAATTTCTATGCCTGTTGTCTTATTTATTTCCATTTGCATAAAATTACAGAGGGGGAGAAAATAGTGATGTGAGTTGCCTCCTGTTTTTCTGTTTCTGTTGCAGTTTTAAAAGACACATCAACATTCATCATCCACGAGACACTTTGGATGTGGATACGTTTCTTAAAATACGATCCGAGGCCCTAAATAAATCTGTTAGTTATCATGTCGATGATGAGCAAGAGGTGGGCTTTGATGAGGTTTTACAGGTTGGTGAGGGCGCTGACCTTGACGCCCCCCCTGGGATGTTGGCAACATTGGTAAGCATTTGTCATTTAAGAAAAGAAACAGGCAAATAAGAACTAGAACTTTGAAGTAATCAGAGGCTTGTATCATTTCTAAATAATCAAAGACTCACGAATGTTCTAAATAATCAAAAGCTACAGATTTTTTAATAATTAATTGTTTACAGATTTTCTAAATAGTCATGAAGTGAAAAAAATTCGTACCAAATTCATCGAGAGTAGAGAAGCAATCTTCAAAGCGAATGAGACAGAAATTAGCAAAAGATGGACATTTGAGGAAAGTGTAAGGACATCACAGCCATTTTTTTAAGATCATTTGAGTCTTTGTGTGTTTTTTTCCTCATACCTTCTGTTGATGACATATTTAGTTTTCTCATGACATATTTAGGTTGCTCATGACAGATGTTTAGGTTGCTCATGACATGTGTTTAGTTTGCTCATGACATGTGTTTAGTTTGCTCATGACAGGTGTTTAGTTTGCTCATGACAGGTGTTTAGTTTGCTCATGACAGATGTTTAGTTTGCTCATGACAGATGTTTAGTTTGCTCATGACAGATGTTTAGTTTGCTCATGACATGTGTTTAGTTTGCTCATGACATGTGTTTAGTTTGCTCATGACAGGTGTTTAGTTTGCTCATGACAGATGTTTAGTTTGCTCATGACAGATGTTTAGTTTAGTTAAAAGTGAAACTGTGTCTAAGAAAGATATAAAATTTGGATATCAGTTTGGTTTTTCAGACTTGGTATTAAATTAAACACAGGATTTTAGGAAACTTTCTAGCTGCAGTCATTGTTCAGCTTACACTTGAAGGTACAATGAAAAGTAATCCTTATAGTTCTCTTGTTTGATATTTGGAAACACAGAAGAGAGAAAACTAACATAACATGTTTCTAGTTGCTAGAAATTTCCTGTCTCATTTACTAGATTCAGCCCTCACTGAACTTGAGTAGAAGATCTTTGATCTGATGTACCAAGATTCTATTGGGTTCTATTGATCAAACAGAATCCTTGATTTTCTCAGCAAGAACTTCAGACAGATTTGGCTTTACATGTGGGTGAATTCTGGCAATGATAAGAAATCTTAGATATTGAAGGGTGACCATATGATGAAGGCCTTGATTTCTGAGATGAAGAGAGTTTACATTAGTGACCTGTGTCTGTGCACAGATTGTGAAGATGATACATATCTACAGCTTAAAGTAAGAGAAATCTAGTGATTCATTTATGACTGTCAGATACCCCATAGTTTTGTTTTCTTAGGGTTATGTTTCAACTTCCTGTGTTGTTTGGTATGTTTATGTAGGGAGATCTTACTTTACATACTTTGATATGATTAGGTAACTTCAGTCTTAGTTACTGAACAAATTAAACAAGACATAAGCATTCTTCTTCTTCTTTTCCTATCTTAAGATACGCCGGCCATACTTTCATGTAAAACCGTTAGAAAGGGGACAGCTGAAGAACTGGAAAGATTACCTTGACTTTGAAATATCTCAGGGTAACCATAACAGGATAGTGGTGCTCTTTGAGCGAAGCATGATAGCTTGTGCTTTGTATGAGGATTTTTGGATGAAAGTAAGTTAGAGATTCAATGCATGTTTTATTGGAGAGAGTATTTTCTGATTTTGCTTTGTTTTTGTAACATTTATATCTTGGCAAAAAAGTTGTCACTTATATTATGTATATACCAGCCATCTTGTGTCCACTTTGGTGGGGTGGAGAGGGGGGAGATATGATACTTTGAAGTTGGGAGATCAGTGGCCACAAATCTCAAGGAACTGCTGCTAGGAAAGATATAATAGTTTAAAGTTGAGAGATTAATGGCCGCATACCTCATACAGCTGCCACTAGGAAAGATATGACAGTCTGAAGTTGAGAGATTAATGGCCATATACCTAAAACAGTTTAGAGATTAATGACCGTATACCTCAAACAGTTGAGAGATTAATGGCCGTATACCTCAAACAGTTGAGAGATTAATGGCCGTATACCTCAAACAGTTGAGAGATTAATGGCCGTATACCTCAAACAGTTGAGAGATTAATGGCTGTATACCTCAAACAGTTGAGAGATTAATGGCCGTATACCTCAAACTTTTGAGAGATTAATGGCCGTATACCTCAAACAGTTGAGAGAATAATGGCCATATACCTCAAACAGTTGAGAGATTATTGGCCGTATACCTCAAACAGTTGAGAGATTAATGGCCGTATACCTCAAACAGTTGAGAGATTAATGGCCGTATACCTCAAACAGTTGAGAGATTAATGGCCATATACCTCAAACAGTTGAGAGATTAATGGCCGTATACCTCAAACAGTTGAGAGATTAATGGCCGTATACCTCAAACAGTTGAGAGATTAATGGCCGTATACCTCAAACAGCTACCACTAGGTGTGCTGCAGGCTGAGTTTTTAATTCTTCCCTTGATAGAAAAAAAAAAACATGACCTTTCCCTGATCTGAACCTATGTCACAAGTGTTAAAGTGCATGACCACGTCGCCGCCAAGAATGTTGTATTCTGCTCTGATTAGTGTCATGACCACATCGCCGCCAAGAATGTTGTATTCTGCTCTGATTAGTGTTCTTTTTTCTTTTGCCAGGAACTACATCACTTTTTTGAAAAACTAAATATCTCATAATCCATTGTTTGATGCAGTGTTCCATAACACATTCATGTTTAAAAAAAAATGTTGTGTTTGGTAAAAAGTTTTACTAGGTCCTTTATCTCAAGTCCTGAAGACCTTTGTGCCTGTGATTAACTTATTTTGCATTATATTTACAATTTTCAGTTTAAAAAATTGCAATTTCAATTTATAATTTATGAAGTAACGGTATAAAATGATATTGTATTAACAATGAGTGATTTTAATGCAAAAATTGGTACAGAAAGAGCAGAAGACGAAGGACATATTGTAGGGAAATTTAGCATAGGACATAGAAATGAGGCAGGTGACAATCTAATGGCGTTTTGCATGGAAAATGAGCTAATGATCACTAACACACTTTTTAAACAACATCCAAGAAGACTTTACACATGGACATCACCTGATGGGAAAACCAGGAATCAAATAGATTACATTTTAGTGCAGAGAAGGTGGAGGTCAAGTATAACATCAGCAAAAACTTTACCAGGTGCTGACTGTGACACGGACCATGAGTTATTAATAGCAGACATGAAGATAAAGATAAAAAAAGACAGTTACGGGATCAAGACCACTCCGCTTTGATCTTACAAATTTACCAGAACAATACAGTATAGAAGTGAAGAACCGTTTCGAAATCCTGATGGCTGTACAGGAGGAGATGACACCAGATGAATTGGCTACGCAGGCCAAAGATATCTTAATAACAACAGCTAAAGACATGGTTCCAGTAAAGAAAACACAAAAGAATGGATGGATTACAGCAGGTACACTAGAACTGGTAAAACAACGTAGAGAAATGAAGACGCAGTGGAAAGTGACAAACAACAACAAAGAGAAATATAAAACTTTAACAAAAGAAGTACGAAGAAACATAAGAAAAGACAAAAAACAATACATACAAGATTGTTGTGAAAGAATAGAACATCAGAAGTGTGGAAGAGATAGTGAAATGTTTAAAGAAATGAAGACATTGACGAGAAATGTCACACCTAAGCTAAATGTAATTTGTGATGAGATGGGGAATACCTTGACAGAGACAGAGGAAATTCTAGAAAGATGGAAGGAATATTGCAAAGGAATGTATGAAACAACCAACTGTGGAAACAGAAATCAACAGTGTGAATTATTATTGGAGGAGAAAGAACCTGAACCGACAATAGAAGAAGTTTTATGGGCAATAAAGAATCTGAAAAATGGTAAATCAACAGGATGTGATGAGATAACAGCTGAATTTATTAAAGCAGGAAGAAAGGAGTGTGCAACAATCTATCATGCACTGTGCAAAAAGATATGGCATTCAGGTATTTGGCCAAAAGAATGGAAAAGAACTATATTCATACCACTGCCAAAAAAGGGTAACCTGAAATTATGCACAAACTACATAACTGTTGCCCTGATTAGTCATGCCAGTAAAATTCTGTTAAAAATCATAATGGGTAGACTTCGTAAGAAAATAGAAGGAAGTCAATATGGTCGAAGCTGGTTTCAGGCAAGGAAAAGGATCAAGAGATCATATATTCAATCTAAGATTAATAATAGAGAAATGCAGAGAGTTTAATGTGAATCTATATTTATCCTTTATAGACTACTCAAAGGCATTTGATTGTGTACAACACCAGAAACTGTGGGAAATAATGGAAAAAATGGGATTTCCAACACATTTGATACAATTAACATCACTGCTGTATCTAGACCAACAAGCAGCAGTAAGAATAAATGGTGAAACAACAACTTGGTTTGACATAAAACAAGGGGTCCATCAGAGGTGCATATTGTCACCCTACTTATTTAACTTGTATACTGAAAATATAATGAGGAATGTTACGATGCCATAACAATTGGAGGTTATGAAATACCAGAGATTAGATATGCTGATGACACAGTGTTACTGTCCACAACACAAAAAGGAATGGAAAAACTAATTATGTCAGTCCGCAAGAACAGCGAAGAGCAGAACCTCTATCTTAATGCGAAGAAAACTAAATTGATGACAGCTGACAAAATAAACAAGGCAGCTGAAATATATATCAATGAGGAAAAATTGGAAGAAGTGGAGAGTTTTGAATGTCTTGGATCACTGCTAACTAATAATGGAGATACAATGAGGGAAATTAAAAGGAGGACATCTATTGCTCTTCAGAAAGTAAAACAAATAAAGAATCTGTGGAGAGGAGCAGACAGAACTACAAACATAAGATTTTTAAGGGCATGCATCTTTCCCATCGCAACATATGCCTGTGAGACGTGAACACTTAACAAAACAGCTGAGAAACACATAAATCCCTTTGAATGTAAATGCTACAGAAGAGTTCTGCAAATATCGTGGACACAAAAAAGAACAAATATATCTATACTACAAGAGCTTAATATTGAAGAAGGCTGGCTAGTAAAGAGGATTAAAGAGAGAAAACTTAAATATTTTGGACACATTAAACGTCATGATAATTTAGAGAAGACCGTATTGGAAGGATACATAATGGGAAAAAGAAAAAGAGGAAGACCAAAACGAAGATGGCTGCAAGAAATCGTTGACGATCTGCAAATGGACGCAGCAGCAGCAGGCCATCTTGCTCACAACCGAGAGGCCTACAGGAGTGCTGTTTGGGAGGCAAAGTTCCGCAAGGGACATGCAAATGAATGAAGTATAAAATGTCTGTCAGATTTGTTGTAGCATCATTAGGCTGTATAAACCAAGTGATGGTTTGTGTAGACAAGGAGACTGACATGTTTCTCTGGAAATAGTAGAGTGTTGATACAACAGCCTGGTCAAGGAGACTGACATGTTTCTCTATAAAAAGTAGTGTGTTGATACAACAGCCTGGTCAATGAGACTGACATGTTTCTCTAGAAATAGTAGAGTGTTGATACAACAGCCTGGTCAGGGAGACTGACATGTTTCTCTAGAAATAGTAGAGTATTGATGCAACAGCCTGGTCAGGGAGATTGATATGTTTCTCCAGAAATGATAGAGTGTTGAGAAGGTTAGTTCCAGGAACTGAAGCCACAGAAACTCATTCCTTCTGGCACAATGCCCTTGCTACAAGTTCTTCGCCGTCAGATAGTTTCAGGTTTGTAGTTTGATGGAGATAAATCTGTTAAGGCACTGCCTTTATCATTTTTAGCTATAAATCACATATTAAATCTTTACCTGTTATCAGCCTTAATGTCTCTTCTTTTTTTTTTTTCTTTTTTTCTGAAGTATGCAAAGTACCTGGAACAGCACAGTATAGATGGTGTACGAAGTGTGTACCAAAGAGCCTGTGACATTCACCTACCAAAGAAGCCATATATTCACTTGGCATGGGCAGCATTTGAAGAAAGAAGAGGTGATGTTTGTATAAATATTTTGTGTAGCTCAAACCATTGTTGTTGTTATATTGTATTAGTGTGATTTTAATGTCCTCCAGTGGTAGCAGAGTGGGCAGATAAATGCTGGTCATGCATCACTTCCTTAGAAGCCTTTCCCTGTGACACAGCATTTGAGGTGGAGACTGACAAGGTTCCTGTCATGGTGGAGTGTACCAAGAAGCTTCACATTGCAGTTTACAGAGGGAACACTCAATCTTCATCTTGTTTATGCCCTGGAAGAGCTGTAGCACTGTCATCTTTTATCTTTGTTACCATTTATCTTTGTCACTCTTTATATTAGTTACCTTTTGTCTGTCATTTTTTAGATCTTTGGTTATTTAATGTCACTTGTTCTTGATGAGTCACAACTTCTTAGATCTTTGTTTATATGTTTGTTGTTCTTGATGTGTCACTATTTCTTAGGTCTGTGGTTATGTGTCTGTTGTTCTTGATGTGTCACTATTTCTTAGGTCTGTGGTTATGTGTCTGTTGTTCTTGATGTGTCACTATTTCTTAGGTCCGTGGTTATGTGTCTGTTGTTCTTGATGTGCCACTACTTCTTAGATCTTTGGTTATGTGTATATGTTTGTTGTTCTTGATGTGTCATTACTTATTAGATCCTTGGTTATGTGTATATATCTGTTGTTCTTGATGAGTGGAACTTCTTTATTATCTCTTCTGTCTTTTCATTCATGTCCAGATCAATTCAGCGTAAAAACTTGATCATCATTATTTCTCCAACATCTAGGCTGAAATTTGTGCTTACTTTCCCTCGATTGTGCTTATAATTTTGATCATAATTTAACAGTTGTTTCTGACCTTGCTGCTTCTGATCAAGCAACACCTATATCATGAATTTATTTATAAGAAAACACTCTTGTTAAAAACTTTTAATAAAGCATTTACTTAGATGAAATGCTTGAGTGATAATTGCTTGATGATAGTGCTGTAGATGTATGCAGGAAACTCTACTGTAGAGAGCGGAACAACGCAACTCTTTCAGATCATCAGAGGAAGTACCCCCCCCCCCAGACAAGTGTTTTGGCCCTCTTAAACTCCTGACACTCTAAAGGGGGTGGGTCCTTCTGGATCATGACTCCCAGAGGTCTTAAGTTGTTGCTTTTTTTCGTCCCGGGATTAAACCCATGATCTTCCAGTTGGCACTGCACTTTGAAATGCGTCTTTAGCAATTTAGCTAGGGAGGACTGGTATTGGTTGTGACAAATGAAACTGTTGTTTTCTAAGAAATGTTGAAATGAATACTCATGGCCTTTATGAAATATTGATCAATTCATGAATAAAAATGGAATCAGTATGGAAAACAACATTTGTCATTGTGTGTTAAAAGATGTGTTTGCTTATTCTTGGGTCAGTATTTGCAGTATATTGAAAAATATATCTGGAAATTCTTCGAACAGCAGAACTGGCCAAGATTTATAGCAGTTGATATGTACATGGTTATGTTATCATCTGTATCACTGATTGATTTTTTCTAGGGCTTGGTGAATGTTAAGTCTCTGAAATCTATAACTGTAAGGATGCAGTTTTTTTTTTTAAGCACAAGTAATGAAAGTCAGGTATTGTTAAATATCAGTGCTTGTTATTGTGTCTAAAATACTGATGAACTATGGTGCTGTGTCCAGTAAATGTTTAATTAATAAGTACATTTTTTTACAAATGTAACTTAATTTATTTATATCTCTTTCATTGCTTCAGCTTTAGTGCTTTTCTCCACTTTATAAAACCTTGTGCATCTGAAAGTGTGTTCATTAATAAAATGTTAGGTACGCTCACAATTCTTCACTTCTCTGAATGAACACTTAAACAGACATGGTAATAGTAGAAGAATATGCTTTATGATTTATGGTCTGGGTCATCATCATGTCACTCCAGACATCTCCAATAGGTGCTCAGATCTCCCCCTCAACATATCCATCGGTGTCCTGCAGCTAATAGTGCCTGTCCTGTGTTGGTTGACAAGTTGTCTCGCATGTCCAATATGCTTCTTGTTTCTGGCCGTGCCAATCTGTATTCCCAGCTCTTTCAGTTTAAGCAGTGATGTAGATTCACTGCCCTCGAAGTCCTCTACGCTGCCTCTCTCTGAGCGCGTTAGCAATATCAGCTCGATCATGTGGTTGTCTATCTGCAATGATGGCAGAGCCAGCCAGCCTATCAGCTCTCTCATTTCCCTGTATGGCCATATGCCCAGGAACACAGATGAAGGTAATTCTGTGAATCACTGATTTCTGCAATGGCTCAAGCCACTGCCAGTGTACAGAATCTGCCTCAATCTTCTGGATCATACTCATTGAATCACTTAGTATGCAGACAAGGGTGTAGTCTTGTGACTTGAGTCATACGAGTGTTTTTGTTAGTGCCATCACTTCCTTTGTCGTACTGCTTGTGGTTATAGTGAAAGCGCCGTTGGCTTCCTGAATTGTTCTGCTCGCCAAACGTGCTGTGAATCCCCATGCATTCCTTAATAGAAAAGTAGTCATATGAAACTTGCTAAATTGTTTGTGCAGAGATGTAGTGGAAGATTCCAGGATGTTTGTTCTAGAGGTGTAAAACATAGACCTACAAAACCAGCCTTAGCAAAATATAAAACAAGATCTGAAACAAAAGCTGTGGGGCTTTGACCAGAATCTGCAGAAAACTGAGAACCTTATTCTAACAAGTCTTGACAAAGTACTTAAAAGTACTTTCATGCTGAAGAAAATTAATACTTTTTAATGTCTGATGTTGGTCTTAATGATATATAAGAAATATCAAATGAGTATTGTTGAAATGTTACTTTATTATATTATTTTGAACCAAAAGAAGTTTGATAGTCCCTGCTTTATAAACTACTACATTGATTTGATGTGGAAAAAAAAAAAAAGCTTTTTCAGTGGTATTTTATAAGTATTTTTTTTTGTCTTTGCAGACAACTATCCACTTGCTCGGAAAATTTTGATGAATATTGAGAAAAATGTGCCAGGTTTGGCTATGGTGTGTATGAGAAGGATAAGCCTAGAGCGTCGTAGCAAAAGCTTTGAAACGGCAGAAGAGCTGTTTAAAACTTACATTGAGACAGCTGTAAACCAGAAAACAAAGATTTTTTTCTCCGTCAAGTATGCCAGATTTTTACAAAAGGTGAGACTGAAAGGTAAAATAAAACTTGTCTTAATAATATTGTGAAATTACCAGAACAAAATAGTTGTTCTATGTTTTTGTTTCTATCTTTCTCACCTCTTACTCCCAATTTTTATCATGTACTTTAAAAGTAGCACATCCTGTAGTCATTTATAAGATGACTTGAAGCAAGACCTTTCTTTCATATCACAGTGAGAGACAGAATATGCAGGAGAGCCCTGATAATCTTTTATATGCATTTTTTTCTGGAGTTTCACATTCATGGCCTTCTGTCTTCTGTTTGATGCAGTAGTTTCTCTTAGCCTTTCTGAGATATGATGCCCCAGGATACATTCCAATTTTGTATAATTGGCATCAAAATCCTTCCACATTTTTTAGTCCATGTCCAGCATCCTCATATTTTACATTTGCACTCTTTTATGGGTGTACAACTGCTCTGTTCACTGATGATGTTACAGAGTGAGCCATTTAGTTTGACAGATAGATCACATATACAAAGCATATTCAGATGGGTCGAGTAGAAAGTCTTCAGAAAACAAAAGTACTGTATCAGGATGAAGTAACATCTCTAGTCATGGTCACAGACAGCTGTGACCTGAAGAAGTATACCAGCTTCTCACAGTGCTTTATCATGAGTCTCTCTGCGTAGGCAGTACCCAGACCATCTCTGTCTACCTCTTTTTCTTGTGAAAATAGAGATGCCCAAACTCACGCTGTCATGCTGAAAGCTTGCATCTTCAGTGCTCCATTATGTGATGGTAGAATGTGATAAAGAAGTGTAAAACACTGTGCCTGTGATGCTTATTTTGCATTCCTGGCATTTGGTACAAAGACTATTAAATGCAGAAGTGCTGTCAGTGGTTCTGCTAACTTTGTACTTGTCCAATAAAATTTGAACGCCATTCATACTACTAGAGTTAAAGTCTTGGCTACCATGTTGTTACAAGCTGCTAGGATTTTTATGTCCAATATCTGGTAGCTTACATTTTTATAGGTGTTTTATCCCACATTTGGTGCCTTGTAATCTTGTGCTTGCTAATATATCCCACATTTGGTGATTTGTGATCTTATGCTTGTTAATATATCCCACATTTGGTGATTTGTGATATTATGCTTGGTAATATATCCTATAATTGGTGGCTGATATTGTAAAATGAACTATTATGTTTCATTATTTACCTTGTAAGTAAGGTAAAGGTAGAATTCCCATTTCCATGCCATTAAGGCATATTGGGGAATACGGTGTTAGGCCTGTATTTTCCATGACCTTCAGCACATGAAAGTGTGATGTGGTCAAATCATGCCTGGCTGCTTTATCTTCCAGACTTCTCTGGTACCCAGTTTTTTTAGGCTGGGTGAACCTCTGGGCCTTTTTCAGTGTGTACCAGAAAAAATCCCACTGCTGGGACTGAACCTGGTACCACTGGATTAGTAAACCGAGCGCCTAACCAGGCCACCACATTGTATGTAGTATGTGATTAATATTGTAAAGGGGACTAGTATGTTTCATTATTTACATTGTATTCATTATGCATTATACAAGCCATTATCACATTTTTTTCCTGCTTCCGCTGGAGTAAACAGATTCCTCTTTCCAACACACACAAAGAGAAAACTACTTTTGTCTGTACTTTATATTTTTACTTCACCAAGGACAAATTTTTTTTATCTTTTTGTTTCACTGAGGACAGAAGTTTTAATTTGCAGATTGTGCATTAGAGTGTCAGTGAACATTTATCTCTTGACCTCACTTCTTTTTTATCTCAGGTTGTAGGAGATGCTGACAGAGCAAGGAAGGTGCTCATGGATATTTTAGAGGTTGATAATGTGAGTAACATCTTCCCATCTTTCTGTTGGAGATTTCATAATATTTTTTTAGAAGGTTATTTATCATATAGTTTCTTGCTTCTTACAACCTCAACATACCTCTCTTATTTCTTAGCTTTTTATTTCTTTCTTGTTTCATAACCTACCACTATAGTTTATTATCTCAGGAATATAATCTCTTTTTTTTTGTAGTCACTTTCTAATCTCAGGCAAGTCTCTGTTATTTCGTGATGATTTTTTTTTTTCACATCAGGCAAGCCTCTCTTGTTTCGTGTTATAATTTCTAAAGGTCACATTTTGGTCCTGGAGGTGGACTATCATCAGCAAGATGAGAAAAGTTTGCAAGAGTTATGTCCTTGATCTGTTTAAGTGGAGTAGTTCATCATAGTTACAGTGAAGAGCAGCAGTGCTGGTAAATCAACATCATGTGCCCTCTCCAGAACCAAGGTTGGCAGTAATGAATCTCCAGTGCATTCAGCCAGTCTGTATCCTGTCCATTCTGTTGTGTTATCTTCCCATCTACATCTCTGTCTTCCTCTTTTTCCTTCCATCTTTCCTTCTAGTATGGTCTTCAGTATATTGTTATGTTTTTTGATATAGTTAGAATATTTTGTTTTCTTCATCTTTATTTCTTTGAGAAGTTCACATTGTACTTGGAGCTGTTCTAAAACTTTTGTATTTGTTCTTTCATTCATGTTATGTGAATAATGTGATGTTAAAACCAGCTACATATTGGTGTAAAGCACTTCGTGTTATATGAATAATGTGATGTTAAAACCAGCGACATATTGGTATAAAACTCTTCACAGACAGTAGTTTGCTTCATGTTTTGGCCTGTGACTTGGAGAGGGGGATGTAAATATCGCTTAAAGGAGTTTCAAGTAGGCATATAAATTGTAAGTTAAGTGGGTTAGGGTTATTGAATTAAGCAGTTCAACAGTAGGTTAAAAAGAAACAACAGAATATTGTTTATCATGCGTTTACTTGTCAGAATGTTATAATTTTCCTCATTCTAGCATCAGATACATTTTTTTCTTTTTACTTCACTCACTGAGAACTTAGTTTTAGTCCCACATTTAAGAGATTGATTCATATATGAACCCCTAGATATCCTTTAATGCTGTGACATTTATGAATACAGTGGGCTGTATATTGTATCACTTTGAAACATTCTCCTCTTTGTGGGCTATACATTGTATCACTTTGAAACATTCTCCTCTTCCTGAGGCAGTTCCCTTAGCCAAGCGTGTGAAGTCTTCATTTTCTAAAGCTAGGGAAATAGAATTATGTTAATAGTAGGTCACCAGCCCTCTACCTTCGCATGGGAAGGCAGTTTCAGTTTTATGTGTATGCTGATGTCATATGTGTAGATGTTTTGTTTTTTTTTATCTTTTGCAACAGTCAAATGAGAAAGTTTTCCTGCAGCTGTTGGATATAGAGTACCAGTCTCAGCCCATTGTAGAGGACAGGGTCTTGGAGGTTTTCAGCAAGTTACTTAAGAGTGATGTTTCTTTAGAGTTCAAGGTCACAGTTTCTCAAAGACGAATGGAGTTTTTGGAAGACTTTGGCACTTGCATACAAAAGTAAGAAACAGTGGTCTGAGTTTTTGTTTTGTGCTCTGTCCACTTTGTCTTTCAGAAACTAACTACAAATGTTTATGGGGTCAACAAAAATCAGTTGGAAGTCTGCAGTTTTCTTAATATGTTATGAATTGGAAACATACGTAAAATGAAATTTGACACAGATGAGCTTAATCTCAGATTCCATTGATTTTTTTTTTTTTAAAAATATATGTGTTGTAGGTTAGTGTAATTAGGCAGTCTTCATGGAGAAATAAACTAGTCTCCTACATCACATCTGATGCTGTTCTGAATGATATGGAGCTGAGGATTTTGCTCCTGTTTGGCCAGTGATGACAGATAGAAGCTGATATTTGAGGCTTTCATTATTTCATGTAGAGTATATAACATATGGCGGGCATTTCTGGTGAATCCTCAACCTCTTTGTTAGGCTGATGTGACACAGCTAGAAGCACTTCAAGCAAGAAGGCAGGGTCTTAGCTCATCAACTGTCATATCAGAGTGGATACCACAACACTTAAACAAAATCTGTCCTCATGGCTTATTGAATTCTTTAGGTTGTTATGTGTCTCATCTCATACAAAAGTATCCTCATATAGAGATGTCAGCCTTCTTACCAAATACTTTACATTGTGTGTTTCTCATCTCAAACAATAGCTGTTCTCTTATAGACACTCAACATTAAAAGTCTGTACCATCAGAAACTGAGCATATCAGCCAACAACAGTGAGAATAAATATCCCTCTTTCTTAAATTTTTGTGCACTGAGAAAGAGAGATAGGTGCTCATTGATATTTTAGAGATTGATAATGTAATTAATATTTGTTTCCATCTTTCTTAGAGATTGATAATGTAATTAATATTTGTTTCCATCTTTCTTAGAGATTGATAATGTAATTAATATTTGTTTCCATCTTTCTCCTTTAAATATCAAAAGTTTTTTAGAAGGCTTTAGAACAGAAATTCAGTAAATTTATTGAGTTGTTTTAAAAGTCAGAATTTTAAACCTTTTCTAGAATAACAGAATCATACGATGAACATCAGAAACTTCTCCGAGAGGCCAGCACAAAGAAGAAAAGACCTGACAGGGAGCAGCTGTATGTATTCCTTAATAATTTATTGTTTTCTACATCGTATCATATTTTTTTAGACCCTGCATTCTTTCCAAGAGATATGCTGTATAGGTTCATGTGTAGTGAAAAAGACAAGGAGATATTCTAGTTTATTCTACGTAGCTTATGATAGGAACATGCATATCCAAGAGCTTTAATGAGATGGACCTTCACAGGAGGTGGAGACTGGCTGGTTATGTATCATATGACAAAAGAACATGTGGCTAATCATTGATATGGGTTGCTTAAGAGAAAGAAGGGGAACTTGGAAGATGTGAAGATAACATGCAAGAAAGGCAAGATAGAGAGTTGACTGGGACCAGGAGAGTTCTTGTCACCATCTTATGTTACTTCAGGGTGTAACAAGGACTGATGATTGTGATGATTATGCTAAATTTTCACCAAGTACGAGGGTCATACTGAAAGTTGTGAGCAAAAATTTTTTAGAAATCAGAATTTATAGAGAAAATATAAATGTATCCCCTTAATCTGTATCCTTTTCTTCACTTTTCAATATAATCTCCATTTCTCTGCACACATTTTCCCCATCGCTCTGCAAGTTTGAAAATACCCTCCCAGTAGAATTCCATTCCAGCTGACTGACGGCACAGACGCACTGCTTTCTGGACGTTCTCTCCTGTGGGACCCAGCAGGCACAAACTTTTCTATAGCCTAGGGTTTCAGTCATATCCTGTACTGCATTGTGTCCTATTCCAAGATTTACAGTGATTTCAGATACTGTGACGTGTCTGTCTTGTTTAATGATGTTGTCAACCCTTTCTACGTTGCATTCAGTGGAGGCAGTTTGAGGGCGACCGCTGTGAGGTATATCTTGGATGCTCATATTTCCATCATTGTTTCCCTCACCTCCTAACACTGCTAGCACCCATACACACATCTCCATAAGCAAGTTGAAGTCTTTGGTGAATTTCAGAAGCGAGAATTTCCTCTTTAACGAGGAACTCAATAACAGCACATTGATGAAATGAAACTTCGGCATGCGCCGTTTTGTTTCTGCTCCACCTGGTCATGTGACACATGATGGTGATGCCATGTGACCTCTACATGAAGTGCAAAGGATGCTTCTTCTTCTTCTTCTTCGTTCGCATTGTCTGTCTATATCTGCAGTCCTGTCTCTTGGATAAATTTCACTGTTTTTTGTAATTCATGTATGGAACCATAGAGCTTATCTTCTTTGGTGGTTTCACTGGGCCAGTAATTATTTCTCAGTGTCTCATAGTTGGTGCAGTTCTGGAGGATATGTTCCACAGTTTAGGGCACCTGGGCACATGTACATAGATTAGTAGTACCAACCTTAAACTTTGTATACATATGACTTCAGAGTCGGCTGTGTCCTTCTTCTTCTTCTTCGTTCGCCTCTACCACCAAAACCGCACTGTGATCCTACTGAATTTACGCCTGTGGTCCTCGTTAGGTCCCGTGGCCTCCTGTGTGGTCCCCTTTTCGGTATGATCCCCAAAAGGACCACATGAGATCCACGAGAGGACCACAAGGGATTCAGAGTATCACAGTGCTTTAGCCTGTATTCTTGGTGGGTCTCAGAAGCGGGATTGCGTGACACCATGGTTTTCATTGCACCAGTTTAGTCTAGGGTTGGACTTTCTCACCGGAAGACCTCGATGTGTTTAGGATATCAGTGCATCCCTGCTGGGTGAGAGGCAGTAGCCCACCCAGGCCAGAGTTGGACCTTCTCACCGGAAAACCTCGACGTGTTTTGAGATACCCGTGTATCACCGCCGGGTGAGAGGTGGTTGCCCATCCAGTCCAGAGTTGGACTTTCTCACCGGAAGACCTCAGCATGATTAGGATACACAAACATCCCCACCGGGTGAGAGGTGGTTGCCTATCTAGACTGCCCTGGTCCAGTGTCTCCGACTTCAGCATTTTGCGGTCGTGGCCGCTACCCTTCCTAGTTGTGATCAGGATGGAGCTTTTGTCCAGGAGGATGAATCCTCGCCACTAGTGGCTTCCACCCCTGGGTTGAGCCGGTTTAGGCATATTATCCCAGTATGGGCGTGTTTGGGATGTGACCGACCTCTAGAGCAGAGGTACTGTGACATGCATAGCCTTCAAGATTCACCCCTGGTGTGAGCCGGTTTAGGCAAAATTCACCAGTATGGGTGTATATCAGGCGTGACCGACCTCTAGAGCGGAGGTGGCATGACATGTCTAGCCATCAAGTTCCACCCCTGGTGTGTGCCGGTTTAGGCATATTTCACCAGTGTAGGTGTATTTCGGACGTGGCCGGCCTCTAAAGCAGAGGTGCCGTGGTATGTATAGCTCTCATAGCGATACTACTGGACATACCGATTAAACTTCACTTTATCCTTTCCACCACCTTTCCCACCGGCACTGCACAGCAACCTTTATTTCTTTTCCGCATTTCTTCCTTGACCGGGAGGAGCTTCGCTCCACGCGCGGCATTTGAAGAGTCCTGCCAGCAGTGCGGCTGTGTCCTGTTCGAAGACGGAAGATGGTGACTTGTTCCTTTCTGTTTAGCATGTGATAGTCATCATGTGGTGGTGTTTGTGGCTTCCTGTAGGTTTTTATCATGCTTTTCTTCTGATTATAGGTGATTGGTATGTCTGGTTACTCCATTTCAGTGCCCTCTTTGGCCAGATGGTCAGCTTTCTCATTGCCTGGTATCCCACAGTGGGAGGGAATCCATTGCAAAGTGACTCCATGTTGTAAGCCAATTTTTGACAAGGCATCCTTAAGATCTGGTAGTTTGTTGCACTGAAGAGCTTCCAGTACTGATCTTGCATCTGTGAGAATTACTATGGAACATGTATCAGTTCTGGAGTCTGATAGTTTTTCAACTGCAGCAATAATTGCCCTAACTTCTGCATCAAAGTTGTTGCAGTATTTTCCAGTGGGTATGGAAATCTTAGTAAGTGATAGAATCCTAACAATCAGACTTAAGGGCATTCCTAGAAATGTAACAGTCATCCAGGTATATGCACCTACATCAGCAGCAGAAGAAGATGAAGTAGAACATTTTTATAACACACTGCAGACGACAATGGACCAGGTACGGAAAAATGATATTGTATTTATAATGGGTGATTTTAATGCAAAAATTGGTACAGAAAGAGCAGAAGATGAAGGACAAGTTGTAGGGAAATTTAGCATAGGACACAGAAATGAGGCAGGTGACAATCTAATGGCGTTTTGTATGGAAAATGAGCTAATGATCGCTAACACACTTTTTAAACAACATCCAAGAAGACTTTACACATGGACATCACCTGATGGGAAAACCAGGAATCAAATAGATTACATTTTAGTGCAGAGAAGGTGGAGGTCAAGCATAACATCAGCAAAAACTTTCCCAAGTGCTTATTGTGACACGGACCATGAGTTATTAATAGCAGACATGAAGATAAAGATAAAAAAGATAGTTATGGGATCAAGACCACTCCGCTTTGACCTTACAAATATACCAGAACAGTACGGTATAGAAGTGAAGAACCGTTTCGAAATCCTGATGGCTGTACAGGAAGAGATGACACCAGATGAATTGGCTACGCAGGCCAAAGATATCTTAGTAACAACAGCTAAAGACATGGTTCCAGTAAAGAAAACACAAAAGAATAGATGGATCACAGCAGGTACACTAGAACTGATAAAACAATGTAGAGAAATGAAGACGCAATGGAGAGTGACAAACAACAACAAAGATAAATATAAAACTTTAACAAAAGAAGTACGAAGAAACATAAGAAAAGACAAAAAACAATACATACAAGATTGTTGTGAAAGAATAGAAGAACATCAGAGGTGTGGAAGAGATAGTGAAATGTTTAAAGAAATGAAGACATTGACGAGAAATGTCACACCTAAGCTAAATGTAATTTGTGATGAGATGGGGAATACCCTGACAGAGACAGAGGAAATTCTGGAAAGATGGAAGGAATATTGCAAAAGAATGTATGAAACAACCGACTGTGGAAGCAGAAATCAACAGTGTGAATTATTATTGGAGGAGAAAGAACCCGAGCCGACAATGGAAGAAGTTTTATGGGCAATAAAGAGTCTGAAAAATGGTAAATCACCAGGATGTGATGAGATAACCGCTGAATTTATTAAAGCAGGAGGTAAGGAGTGTGCAACAATCTATCATGCACTATGTAAAAAGATATGGCATTCAGGTATTTGGCCAAAAGAATGGAAAAGAACTGTATTCATACCACTGCCAAAAAAGGGTAACCTGAAATTATGCACAAAATACAGAACTGTTGCCCTGATTAGTCATGCCAGTAAAATTCTGTTAAAAATCATAATGGGTAGACTTCGAAAGAAAATAGAAGAAGAAGTCAATATGGTCCAAGCTGGCTTCAGGCAAGGAAGAGGATCAAGAGATCATATATTCAATCTAAGATTAATAATAGAGAAATGCAGGGAGTTTAATGTGAATCTATATTTATCCTTTATAGACTACTCAAAGGCATTTGATTGTGTACAACACCAGAAACTTTGGGAAATAATGGAAAAAATGGGATTTCCCATACATTTGATACAATTAACATCACTGCTGTATTTAGACCAACAAGCAGCAGTAAGAATAAATGGTGAAACAACAACTTGGTTTGACATAAAACAAGGGGTCCGTCAGGGGTGCATATTGTCACCCTACTCATTTAACTTGTATACTGAAAATATAATGAGGAATGTTAGAGAAGATGTAGACAAAGAATATTACGATGCCATAACAGTTGGAGGTTATGAAATACCAGAGATTAGATATGCTGATGACACAGTATTGCTGTCCACATCACAAGAAGGAATGGAAAAACTAATTATGTCAGTCCGCAAGAACAGCGAAGAGCAGAACCTCTATCTTAATGCAAAGAAAACTAAAGTGATGACAACTGACAAAACAAACAAGGCAACTGAAATATGTATCAGTGAGGAAAAACTGGAAGAAGTGGAGAGTTTTGAATATCTTGGATCACTACTAACTAATAATGGAGATACAATGCGGGAAATTAAAAGGAGGACATCTATTGCTCTTCAGAAAGTAAAACAAATAAAGAATCTGTGGAGAGGAGCAGACAGAACTACAAAAATAAGATTTTTAAGGGCATGCATCTTTCCCATCGCAACATATGCCTGTGAGACCTGGACACTTAACAAAACAGCTGAGAAGCACATAAATGCCTTTGAATGTAAATGCTACAGAAGAGTTCTCCAAATATCGTGGACACAAAAAAGAACAAATATATCTATACTACAAGAGCTTAATATTGAAGAAGGCTGGCTAGTAAAGAGGATTAAAGAGAGAAAACTTAAATATTTTGGCCACATTAAACGTCATGATAATTTAGAGAAGACCGTATTGGAAGGATACATAATGGGAAAAAGAAAAAGAGGAAGACCGAAACGAAGATGGCTGCAAGACATCGTTGATGATCTGGAAATGGATGCAGCAGCAGCAGGCCATCTTGCTCACAACCGAGAGGCCTACAGGAGTGCTGTTTGGGAGGCAAAGTTCCGCAAGGGACATGCAAAGGAATGAATGAATGGAAATCTTGTCAGTGGTGTTGTTTGGATATTCAATATGTGCTCCTGCCCCTCCATTCTTTATGGCATTATGTGCAGATCCATCTGTATACACACGTATCCAGGTGTCACATGGATATTTATCATCTAGAACACTAAGTGTGGCTGTTGATCTTACAAGACTGCTCTGTATCTCACCATTCTGCACACCTTTCACTTCAATCTGAATAGTTATTTGTGTACAACCTGTTTCTTTCCATGGTGTATGCTCTGGTACAGATGATAATGGAGCGACTACAGTTGGAAGGTCAGGTATCAGCTTACGCATACGCTTGGCCTGATGAATGAAGCTGCTTCTTTTAAGCCGTCTTAGTGCCAAGTTACTGAATCTCTCCTTCAGGGGATGGCTTACCGAGCTGAGGAATTTCTCTCCCATGGTCATGACCTTTGTGTCTCTACGTTCCTTTAGCACTTGAACACCAACTATTTTCTGCATTTCTACTATTGGTGTGGACCTCATGGCACCTGTGATAATCCGTAGTGACTGATTTTGAACTGTGTCTAGATTATGCAGTGTAGTGTTTGATGCTGTGCACCAAGATGTTGAGCCATATTCTAAATGTGGTAGAATACTTTGCTGATATACATTCTTGAGGATTCTTTCACTAGCTCCCCATGTAGTTCCACTCAATTTTCTTAATATGGCTAGTTTTCTTCTGGCTTTTGCTTATACACTGTTGATGTGTTGCTTCCACGTCAGTTTTGAGTCAAGAGTCACTCCTAAGTAAGTGGGTTGGTTGTCCATCCTTAAGGATATTTCATTTACAAAGATCTTACCTGCTTTCTGTTTAGATGAGAGAGTGAACAGAGTGGTACTTGGTTTCTGTGTTGATACTTACACACCATTTGTTTGTCCATGATGTCAAGATGTCTCCTGCTCTTTGGAGTCTCTGTGTAGCAACTGTCACATATTCATCTGTACACCACATGACCAGATCATCTGCATACAGTGCCGCATTGATTCCATAGGGAAGTTCCTTGACCAGGTCATTAATGAATACCAGGAATAGTGTAGGCGAAAGGACCCCTCCTTGTGGTACACCGTGTCGCAAAAGTACTTTCTGGCTTTTGTGTCCATCCAGTACTACTCTAGCTCTTCTATTGTGTAAATAGGACTTGATCCAGTTGTACAGTCTTCCATTCACATTGCAGTTTCTTAGTTTCCACAGCAGACCTTTTTTCCATACTTTATCAAAGGCTTTCTTCAGGTCTATCCACGCTGCTAGTACAAGGTTTTTCTCTTGGAATGCGTCCTCAATCTCTTGAGAGAGATAAGTCACTTGATCTTCCGTACTGTAGTACTGCCTGAATCCTGCTTGTTGTGGAACGAGGTTTTCATTTTCTAGGTACCATTTTAGCCTCAGGTCAATGATGCGTTCCATCGTTTTGCATAGGCAGCTAGTGAGACTGATTGGCCTGTAGCTGGAGGCAGTATCACTGTTTTTCCCTGGCTTTAGCAGTGGTACCATGCTTGCTTCCTTCCAGATTTGAGGTAACTTACCTGTGCTCCAGCACATATTGAAAATATCCAACAGCTTTCCCCTTGCTGCCATTCCCAGGTTCTTGATCATTTCATTGGACACTCCATCTGGTCCTGGTGATTTCCTTGGTTTCAGTTTACTGACTGCTAGGTCTAACTCACTGCGTGTGATTGGTGCATCCATGACCTCCACTTTTCTGACTTGTTCCTCTTCTTTCTGTGGGTCAATGCACACTGCACACTCTTTCTCTGAATGGATATCAATGTTGCAGTCCTGTGCAAACATGCGAGCAAAGTGATCTGCTACCTGCTTACCTGTAAGAGTTTTCCCATCCTCTATTAGTGTAATATTTGTACTTCTTCCAGTACTCTCATCATTTAACTGTTTGATTAGTTTCCACAGTTTCCTTCCATCCTTTTCAAAGTTTAGGGACTCTGTTTTCTCTCTCCAACTTTCCCATCTGGCTGGCAGCTTGGCTCTCTGAAATTTGGCCATAGAATGTTGGTAATTATTGTGGTGTTCTTGGCATGGTCTATTTTCTGCTTGCTTTCGAGCTGCTTCCACATCATCATGGAGTTTTCCCAGCTCACTAGACCAGTATGGTTTATAGTCCCTGCGAGCTCCTCTGGGAATGTTTCACGAGCAGCCTGAAGGATACAAGCATTGAATTCCTTCACTATGCTGTTAATATCCTTACCTTCTATGGACAGCTGTCCCACCAGGATACCTGTACGATGTCTGTACATTGTCCAGTTTGCTTTTTTATAGTTCCATCTGGGGAGAGGGTTACTGGTGTTAAGGAGTTCATTTTCTATTGTCAGGAAGACTGGTCGATGGTCGCTACCTCCAAGTTGTTTTCCAACTTCACGTGTAATGTTCCACTTCAGATCTGGAGAGTGGAATGCCAGATCTGGTGTTGAGGTTGTACGCCAAGCCCTTGAGTAAAATGTTGGGGGATCCATTGGCTGGTTGATCAGAAGTCCATTATCATCCTGCCAGCACTCAACTTCCTCTCCTCTCTTGTCTATGTGGTCATAGCCCCAGCTCTGGGAATGGCTGTTAAAATCACCACAGACCATCAGTCTCTCTTTGTGTGGGATTGTTTCTAAAGCAAGTGGGCGGTCATTAGGACAGTAATAGTTAAGGAGGTGGAAATCTGTATTACTACTTTTTAGATGGATCATCTGATATTCGACTCCTTCCATGTACACTCCCACCTGACATGCGCTGATGTTATTCTTAACAAGTGTGAGTACTCCTCCTTTTCTTCTGTCCTGTCGGTCTGATCTAAAACACTGGTAGCCTCTGATTTTAAAGGTGGCATCTTTGGTTAGGTGTGTCTCCTGTATGCAGCATATACTTACCTGCTCTGCAAAAAGTATGTTCTCTAGTTCCACCTTTTTGCTATAGCCATCTCTAACACTGCTGACACCCTCAGCATTCCACTGCATTATTTTAAGTTCTTGCTTTTTGGCTGTTTTCTTCCATTGGATTTTTTGGTCAGTAGCTCTACTCTCATGTCTCCTGACTCCACAAGACGAACTGAGAGGACCTCCAGTAGCATTGGGTGGACCCTTTCGAGGCAGGGGGCCCGGCACTGCACCTGCCTGGTTAGTCTTCACAGGGCGAGCACCATGTTTGAAAACTGCAGATAGAGACATTTCATTAGCGATAATGCGTGTTACCCTGATTTTTGCGATGCGCCTTTTGGCTGGGTAACTCCGACTTCAGCACCTTTCCTTGCTAGGGCAGACTGTGGTCTTTGCTCGGACTGCCATGAAGACAGTGTTGCTGGCCTGGCCAAAACTTTGTTTTCCAGCCTCTGGTGGCTGTATGTAAGTCCCTTCCCCATGTCAGATGGTTTTGAGACAGTTCCACAAAGACACTCTGACTTTGGGATGAGGAATCTGATGAGTGCTTTAACGATATCCATTCCCAGCCACCTATAGTCTGCTGGCTCTGTTTTGTTTACATCATCCTGATAGCCATTGTTGTAAAGACCCATAGGCTTGTCACGTCCTGGATTCATTGGTTTCACACCAGACTTCCCTCATCCCTGCCAGAGATCTCCATGTCCCCATCCGTCTGCCAACCTGACATTACATTTTACAAAAATAACAATTACAATTAGTGTCGATTGTTACAGGTTTCTGGGCTACAGAAGTAGGTCAGAGTTTTAAGCAAACAGATCTATGTTCCCTGTCTCACAAACACTATGTTAAGATAAGTGTGCTCTTAACACAGTTGTTCCCAGGGGATGCAGAGGATGCAGTTTAAGATGATACATTTATATTTTCTCTATCTATAAATTCTGAATTATTAAAAAATTTTGCTCACAGCTTTCGGTATGATCCTCGTACGTTAACTGTCAGTAACTGGAGGTCAGAAATGTTGAATGTTGAGATGATGCAGTTTTAATCTGAAAGGTTTTTTTTTCTTTGGGTCAAGATCTGAAGAGTCAGCAGAAAAGAAGTCAAGACTAGATCCAACCATCAGTTCATCAGGGGTGATTGATCACAGTGTCCCATATCCATTACAACCTATAGGACCTCCACCACCACCAGAAGCACCTTATGGGTATGCACCATGGCCCGGTGCAGGATATGGAACAGCAGTGGTAAGCATTCTGCATTTAACAGACTTTATGACTGATAGAAATGAACTTTTTTTTTTTTTTTCTAGATTCAGTGTTTTGATTTTTGTTGTAACATTGTTTGGGTGTTCATCATCCAAAATGACACCCCCCACCCCAAAAAAAAAAACAAAAAACTAAGATTTCTTCTTATTGTTGCTGTCTGATGTATTCAGTTTCATTAGGTACAGATTTTAAATGTCCGCAACAGTTATGCAATCTAAAGGATTCAGTTGAATGACAAGCAATGTCTGTATGAAGGACAGCCTTTGGATAGGTGACGTACAGCAACATATCTTGGCCATCATACTAAAGCTGGCTGCTGCCGTTGGAAGTGGCAAGAGTTTGTATTGAGTGGCAACTGCTTTGTCAGGTAGTGTCCAAGAATGTAGATGGATTTTTGGTTGGAAAGAAGTTCATTCTAAACCAATGAACAAAACAGAGGGCATATATTGTTGTTTACTATAAATACATAATGCAGATTAATTGTAGATAATAAGATTAGTGAAAAACAGAAATATTGGAGCATCTATATTTGCAAAGATTTGTGTATTTTCTTACTCGGTAAAAGCTGCACAAATATTCTTATAATTACTGATGTTCATTCATTCATGTGACATGTCCGTTCCAGAATATTGTCCCTATCACAGCCTCCCTGCGTGCAATAAGGTCTTATGCAAGTTGACCAGCGTCTTGCAGTGACATATTCAGACTGATGTCCTGAGTCCACCTACAGCGAGGTTGTCCTTTTTCTCTTTTGCTGGGCTTTATATCAGCTTCTCTAAGCTACTGTATCTCTTGATGTGGCCAAAGTATCTCATCTTTCTAATTTTTATGGTGTTAACAAGCCAGTTTTCTGTGATACCTAATGCCATCATTATCTCTTTATTTTATTTTTGTTCTGTCCATGATATTCTAACTGCTGTTCTGTAACTTTTCATTTCAAATGCTGTTATTCTCATTTCCAGCAATGTGTTAAGTGTCTATGTTTCACTTTCATATGTTGCCACCGGGAATGTGTAAGCTCTTAGTAAACATAACTTTGTTTTGTTGTTGGTTCCTTGCCACATACTCTTCATTTGTGCTAGTTTCTGTGATGCAACTGCAATTCTTTTGATTTCTGCTGCACAGTCGTCATTGGTGGTGATGACTGAACCTAGATGTTCAAATTTATGTATGTTTTCATGCTCTTGATGGTCCAGTGTAATTACTGACTTTACTGTAATATGATATAATGTCTGAGTGATACTTTTATCCTTAAGACTAGTAAATAGTTAAATGATAAAATCTTATTCTTTTTATTTCTGTCCCCAGTCAGGAACATATCCCAGTTATCCTTATCCTTCCTATCCAGTGCAGTACAACTACTATGGGTATTAAATACAGAAACCAGTATTACTTTGCTTTCAGCATTGACTTATTATGAGTGTTGCGATTATTGTTTTATCAGTGAGCATTTTGTGTGTTCCAGGGAGATGCAGTGAGAATGGGCTTTATTTTTAGATATATGAGTCTGTGTTTATATGTTAATTTTATTAAGTTTTATTTATATATATTGTTTCATGCATAAATCTGGTCTGAAGTGAAATATCTATTTATTTATGACCTTATTAGGGACTTTTGTTTTTATGATTACTGTCTGAGGAACGTGAGTATAGTGCCATATTTGTGGCCCTGATTTTTTTAATGTGTGTTGCCATTATTTTTTATTTCCCCATACTGATAACTGTGTTTTCTCATATAAACTGGCAAGACACAAGATTTTGGCACACTCAGAGTGATATGGCATGTCTGTTTAGGATGAAAAGCTGGAAGTAAAATATAACTAGTTCAAATTCAAGCATCATATTAAGAAAAAAAAACTGTAGACCAACACCAGTTGCACTATATACAGCATGACCGGACTTGTCCAAAATGTTAGTATCATGATCCTAACCTAACTTTTCTTAAGCTGTATGTACAGTGTAACCCAGTGTATGTGGCTCAGTGGTTAGATCATTTCTGTTGTCAGTGGCATTTTGTTTCAACATAGATGTGCCCCACACACATTTTTACAGCTTAGTGGGCCAGTGAGTGAGCGAGTGCTGGTTCTCCAACTCACAGTCTTTCAGGAGAAACAGTTCACTGTTTTCTTTACCACACCAGCCCTGTTCTTGCATGTCTTTGAAGTACTTTGTCATATGTTTTGTGTTATGTAATTGTAGTGACAAGGCCATGTAAATGGATGGGTCATGTTTTATTTTAAAAAAAAATACCCAGCACTGTTACTAGATGAGCTTGCATTGGACAGCTGAAGAAAAGAGATCAGTAACAAGCAGATGAAAGATTGCTGAAGCTGAGGTGGGCAGCATGGAGCACAACAGAGGAACTCTACCTGCAGACCAAGAGAAGTGCAGAGAATCTGCTGCAGTCCTAGAAGATGCTACAAAGTTTACAGAGTGATTACTGCATTGTCAATCTGGTCCCAAGGATGTAGATGGATGGATATTTGTATCTGACATATTTTTTCATGTGATATTCACATTTAGAGTGTATGTGGATGATATCCATGTGTATAAGCTTAATGATTGTGTGATGTGATTCTGTGTTTGTATATAGATATGGCATATCTGTTTGTTTGATTTGTAATCCTTACATAATACTTACGGGAACATTCCAAAAGTAGTGCCCAGTGTTTTAGTAAATTATATTTAGTTAAAGTATTTCTGTTTGTGTTTCTTGTATGCTAAATCTGTCAGACAAACATTTTAACAAGTTTCTTTTTTTTTCTTCCTGTTATCAACAGTTATTTGTCATATCTTAAGAAATGCATTATCTCTTTACAGCTGTCCAGGCCAGGCAGTTTTTAAAACATTTTTTATTTTTGTTACACTTCAACTTTTCTCATATAGTTTATTGTACGTGTAACTGTTTATTACTGATAGTAGTTTAGTATTATTTTGTGCATCGGTCATTTGGAATGGAGGGCATGACAGCACCATATAGTGAAAATGATGGATGAAACACAGAATCACATAAAATACATGTGGCGACAATAAGATAATACTGAGATGAGAGTTTTGTTGTTGTTGTTGTGAATACTTGGGGCACTACATGAAAGTGATATTTGTATGGGTTACTGTTGTATGAATAATCTGTGTCTGCGTTCAACATGACATGTGATATTTTAAAGATAGATATGCATCTTCCAGTATTGTTTTTTTGCCAGGTTTTTTTTTTTGGCAGTATATGTCTTGCATCATATATGTTTGTAATGGTTAAATCAAAGCTTTGTTTATGTGAAAATGTTGATTTGAAATAATTAGAAATATAAATAAGTCAGAAGAAATAAAGAGAGAAATCTGTATGTGAAGAGTTTTCTCATTTATATTCCTTGTATTGTTACGGTATTGAGAGTTTTCTTACAAAGCTGTGCAGAGAGTGATGTACGCTACGTAAAGATGAATTTCTTCTTGTCAAGATAAAAAGTGGTAGCCAAGGTGACTTTGATAGTGGGCTGATACTGTTACCACAGTCAGCAAGCAGCATACTGTTCTGTATTGTGGACACTTTCATTGTCTCCCTGGACCATGTTCTTTTACCCATGACAGTGTCCCATCTGCCCGGACAGCCTTCTTAGACTGTTCTGCCTTCCTACACACTCTTCTGTCTCCTTAGGTTGTTCTGCCTTCCTACACATTGTTCTGTCTCCTTAGACTGTTCTGCCTTCCTACACATTGTTCTGTCTCCTTAGACTGTTCTGCCTTCCTACACATTGTTCTGTCTCCTTAGATTGTTCTGCCTTCCTACACACTCTTCTGTCTCCTTAGGTTGTTCTGCCTTCCTACACATTGTTCTGTCTCCTTAGACTGTTCTGCCTTCCTACACATTGTTCTGTCTCCTTAGACTGTTCTGCCTTCCTACACATTGTTCTGTCTCCTTAGACTGTTCTGCCTTCCTACACATTGTTCTGTCTCCTTAGACTGTTCTGCCTTCCTACACATTGTTCTGTCTCCTTAGACTGTTCTGCCTTCCTACACATTGTTCTGTCTCTTTAGATTGTTCTGTCTCCTTAGACTGTTCTGCCTTCCTACACATTGTTCTGTCTCTTTAGATTGTTCTGTCTCCTTAGACTGTTCTGCCTTCCTACACATTGTTCTGTCTCCTTAGACTGTTCTGCCTTCC
Organism: Achatina immaculata; assembly: GCA_009760885.1. Lineage (NCBI taxonomy): Eukaryota > Metazoa > Mollusca > Gastropoda > Stylommatophora > Achatinidae > Lissachatina > Lissachatina immaculata. Next base: position 27,521,597 of record CM019702.1, read on the forward strand.
TACACATTGTTCTGTCTCCTTAGACTGTTCTGCCTTCCTACACATTGTTCTGTCTCCTTAGGTTGTTCTGCCTTCCTACACATTGTTCTGTCTCCTTAGGTTGTTCTGCCTTCCTACACATTGTTCTGTCTCCTTAGACTGTTCTGCCTTCCTACACACTGTTCTGTCTCTTTAGATTGTTCTGTCTCCTTAGACTGTTCTGTCTCAATAGACTGTTCTGCCTCCTTAGACGGTTCTGTCTCTTTAGATTGTTCTGTCTCCTTAGACTGTTCTGTCTCCTTAGACTGTTCTGTCTCCTTAGACTGTTCTGTCTCTTTAGATTGTTCTGTCTCCTTAGACTGTTCTGTCTCAATAGACTGTTCTGTCTCCTTAGACTGTTCTGTCTCAATAGACTGTTCTGTCTCCTTAGACTGTTCTGTCTCAATAGACTGTTCTGTCTCCTTAGACTGTTCTGTCTCAATAGACTGTTCTGTCTCCTTAGACTGTTCTGTCTCCTTAGACTGTTCTGTCTCTTTAGATTGTTCTGTCTCCTTAGACTGTTCTGTCTCAATAGACTGTTCTGCCTCCTTAGACGGTTCTGTCTCTTTAGATTGTTCTGTCTCCTTAGACTGTTCTGTCTCCTTAGACTGTTCTGTCTGCCTCATTGTTCCTAGAAACAAACTGTTGCATTGCTTCACCTTAGCAGGGTAGAAAACAAAGTTCTCCATGGTGATGGAGCCTGCAGAGAAGTCTACTAAAATCTGTTCTTATTATTAAAGACAGCCAGAGTGTCAGTCCCTAACCAGCTCAATACATGTTTCAAAATTCACTGACATATTTCTGCCACGAGTTCAAGTTCAAACGCACACACAACATTATCAAAGAACTGGCACATGGAAGAAAAATATCAGGATTTGTTGTGAAGAGTAACAAAATTATGAATGAGGTGAGGGTATAACTAAACTATTATATGGGACAGTCGTGTATACTGAGGATTTCTCCCAGGAGTCGTATTACTTTGATCATGTTGCCTAAACATCCCTATTATAAAACATGTTCCCATATCATTTTAGGCTGCATGTTTGGAAACGCCCAGAATTTTTAAAATTAATCTTAATGGAGATGTTGCTCTTTTTTTTTTTTAAACAAAAATTCCCTCTATAGAGAAATGGAAAAAGTGGTTCTGATTAGCAAGTTTATAAGTAAAGTTATAAACTTGTAGTAAACCTAGCACACTGATTATAATTTTGGTTTAAAATATACAGTTAACATTATTAAAACATACACAATATGCAGTGGCTCATTCAGAATAAATGAAATAGTAAAAATAACAGAGGACTTCATGATTCACTTTGAATTTATGAGACATAAAATATACAAAGCACATCATGGCTCAATGAGAATTTATGAAACATGATACATATATAATGCAGTGTGTGGTTCACTGGGAGTTTATGGACATTTATGGAGTATTATACAGTACATTACTGTTCATTGAGAGTTTAAATATTTTACATCATGTGAAGATTTGTTAAGGAAATGAACATACAGCACTGGTTTCCCTTTGTTAAGGAAATGAACATACAGCAGTGGTTTCCCTTCGTTAAGGAAATGAACATACAGCATTGGTTTCCCTTCGTTAAGGAAATGAACATACAGCAGTGGTTTCCCTTTGTTAAGGAAATGAACATACAGCAGTGGTTTCCCTTTGTTAAGGAAATGAACATACAGCAGTGGTTTCCCTCTGTTAAGGAAATGAACATACAGCAGTGGTTTCCCTTTGTTAAGGAAATGAACATACAGCAGTGGTTTCCCTTTGTCTTTCTGTTCGGTTTTTAGTTTTCTCCACTTGCCTTTGCCTGAGGAGACTAACCCACAAGGCGGGGGCGGGGAGGTAACTGTTTAGGTTTGCTCCTGTTTATTCAGATTTTCACAGCTGACCTATGTATCTTCACCATCCAACACCTGGTGGGCGCACCAGCTGGAAGAAAGGGCCTCTCCCTACAAGACTAAGGGCCACACAAGATGGAGAAGCATGATTTCCAGCACTGTCTAGCATGGCACATAATGTAATATGACATGGCTCGGCAGATAATGCAATATGGCTCAACACATAATGTAACACCATGGCTCGTCACATAATGTAACAGCATGGCTCGTCACATAATGTAATATAGCATGACTCGGCACATAACATGGCTTGGCACATAATGTAATATAACATGGCTCAGGACATGATGTAATGTAACATGGCTCTGCACATGGTGTAATATAACATGGCTGAGCACATAATGTAATATAACATGGCTGAGCACATAATGTAATATAACATGGCTTAATGAGAATTTGAGAGATTGAAACATGCATAGTGCATGGTAGTTCACTGAGAATTTATATATATATATATATTTATATATATATATATATTTATATTTATATATATTTATATATATATATATTTATATATATATATATATATATATATATATATATATATATTATATATATATATACTAGGGTCATACTGAAAGTCGTGAGCAAATTTTTTTTTTTTAATTCAGAATTTATAGATTGAGAAAATATAAATGTATCGCCTTATCTACATCCTTTGCACTTCAAGTAGAGGTCACCATCGTGTGTCATGTGACCACACAGAGCAGAAACAAAATGGTGGATGCTGAAGTTTCGTTTCGTCAATGTGCTATTATTGAGTTCCTCGTTAAAGAGGAAATCCTGGCTTCTGAAATTCACCAAAGACTTCAGCTTGCTTATGAAGATGTGTGTATGGATGCTAGAAGTGTTAGGAGTTGAGTGAAACAATGATGGAAATGTGAGCATCAAGATAAATCTTGCAGCGGTCGCCCTCGAACTGCCTCCACTGAATGCAGCGTGGAAAAGGTTGACGACATCATTAAACAAGACAGATGTGTCACAGAATCTAAAGTCGCTGTAAATCTTGGAATAGGACACAACGCAGTACAGGAAATGATTGAAACCCTAGGCTATAGAAAAGTTTGTGCCCGCTGGGTCCCACATTTGTTGATGTCTCCTTGTAAGAAAAACCAGACAACTGAGGAAATTCAGAAAATAGGTTAGGAAATTCTTCCACGCCGTGCCTAAAGCCTCGACATGGCATCGCTCTTCAGAAAGTAAAACAACTAAAGAATCTGTGGAGAGGAACAGACAGAACTACAAAAATAAGATTTTTAAGGGCATGCATCTTTCCCATCTCAACATATGCCTGTGAGACCTGGACACTTAACAAAACAGCTGAGAAACATATAAATGCCTCTGAATGTATATGCTACAGAAGAGTTTTTCAAATATCATGGACACAAAAAAGAGTAAATATATCCATACTACAGGAACTTAATATTGAAGAAGCCTGGCTAGTAAAGAAGATTAAACAGAGAACTTAAATATTTTAGGACACATTAAACGTCATGATAATCTAGAGAAAACCATCTTGGAAGGGTACATAATGAGAAAAAAGAAAGAGAGGAAGACCAAGATGAAGATGGCTGCAAGACATCGTTGATGATCTGTAAATGGATGCATCAGCAGCAGGCCATCTTGCTCACAACCGAGAGGCCTACAGGAGTGCTGTTAGAGAGGCAACGTTCTGCAAAGGACAAGCAAATTAATGAATGAATGAATAGAGATAATTTAAAGCTGTAGAGAGATAATTTAAAGCTGTATATAGATCATTTAAAGCTGTATAGAGATCATTTAAAGCTGTAGAGAGATAATGTATAGAGATAATTTAAATCTGTACAGAGGTAATTTAAATCTGTACAGAGATAATTTAAATCTGTATAGTGATAATTTACATCTGTATAGAGATCATTTAAATTGTAAAGAGATAATTTAAATCTGTAGAGAGATAATTGAAATCTGTAGAGAGATAATTTAAATCTGTAGAGAGATAATATGAAGCTATAGAGAGATAATTCAAATCTGTAGAGAGATAATTTAAGGCTGTAGAGATAATTTATGAGGGATGCTCACATGGTATAAAACAGAATTAAAATAAAACAACAAATTTACATGCATAAAATATTACGAAAAAACCCCACAAAAACTGTGACAAATCAAGATAGAATGTGTTACTATTTCTTTAAGAAAAAAGATAAACACACTTTCTCTTTGTTCTAATATCTATAGAAAGAAGAATAATAGTAATGAAATATCAATCCTCATAAATCCTAGAAACTGCTACAAAAAATTGGACACTAAGTCTAAAGGGACCTGACAATGCATTGAAAATTAATAATGTGATGCTTATAGGTTATAGCAATAAGTAAAATCAAAATGTGAAAATGACCACTGAGATACCCGATGAAGTAGTGTAATGAGATAGTCGATGAAGTAGTGTACTGAAATACTCGATGAAGTAATGCACTGAGGTATTCGAAGAAGTAGTGTACTGAGATACTCGATGAAGTAGTGTATTGAGATAGTTGATGAAGTAGTGTATTGAGATAGTTGATGAAGTAGTGTATTAATTTTATTTTACTTTATCACGTGCACAACTCCCATTGCATTTTGTATGCAATAATAGATCACGTAATGTACTACTGCTGGTCTAGTAGAGAACGAAGAATCAGCATTTCTGACTCAAAAGACTTGAGATTAGAAGTCAGAGCTGACTGCATAGATTTGAAGGCCAAGCCATGAAGTTTTTTTTTCAGTGACGCTTGCAGCCTTTATGTTTACATAAACAGAGAGTATTATTATTTTCTAACATATATATATGTTTGTGTATATATATATATATATATATATATATATATATATATATCCCGTAGCAACTGCGTGCCGTAAGGGTGTGAAATATTAGTGTCTTCACATTTCTAAGTCACTACAGCAGTTGAGGATGCTTAAACCTGTCCTCGCTGCCTTTGTTTTCCTAGAGAAACCCCAGGTATCCATTTTCTGAGGACGGGTTGAACCCAACAAAAAATTCGCCTCATGCGAAATCGAACCAGTGACCTTTTCATCGGCAGGCGGGTGCACCAACCACAGCACCACCGCAGCAATAGAGAGAGAGGGGGAGAGAGAAAGAGAGAGGAAGAGAGAGAAAAAAAAGAGAGAGAGAAAGAGAGAGAAAGGGAAAGAGATAGGGAGAGAGAGGAAGAGAGAGAGAAAAAAGAGAGAGAGAAAGAGAGAGAAAGGGAAAGAGAGATGGAGGGAGAGAGAGGGAGAGAGAGAAAGAGAAAGAGAGAGAGAGAGAGAGCAGATATTTTGTAAAAATTCCGTAGGATATGGTTTCTCTCAGTAAAATACCACACTTTTGTATTCGGCTACAAAAATATTAATAAAACAGCGTTAGTTTTATTTATTATCTTTATTTTAAACAATACTTTTGTTTTGAAGCGCATCTCTTTCTTGGAAAGCGAACAGGGAGTAAGTGCTTTAGTTATTTTAAAAAATGCACGATCTCCTGATGTTTACGAATATGTGCCACGTTGTAACTTACATCTTACATCCTTCCCGTGCCGTTAAAAGTCACATAGGGCTCTCATATTAGTTTGCCAAGTTTTCCTGTTTTCAGCGAACTTTTAAACTTCATCAAGGGATGTTATGCTCACGAAATGACCGCTTTAGACTTTCACGTGGTCGACCTCTTTTTCTTCGCCCTGTTGTGTTCCACTTAATCACGAAGGAAAAGTATACGCAGAAGGTATAGCTGTTGAAAAAGTAAACCATTTTGCATAACTCGACAGATAAATAGACCAGGATGGTGACACCAGAAGGGAAGTTAGAATTGCAAAAGCAGCGTTGACCTTCAAGAATATTGAGAACATATGGCATTCAAAAGTTATAAACACAAAAACAAGTTAAGACTATTACATTTAAATGTAATATCCACCCTCATCTATGCACCCGAAAGCTGGAAAATAACTAAAGAAATAGACAACAGTTAGACTCTTTTGAAAGCAAATGCCTAGGGAAAATCAATCAATCAAGTGCCGTGCCATGTGACGTAGGCGATCTTTTCTCTCCACAGTTCCCTGTCTTTAGACTTGATTATGAGATCAGCCGGTGACTTTCTTCATAGCCACACTGACAGCCCACCCAGTAGCTTTTCTCTATGTCTTCCTCTGTCTCTTCTTCCCTCAATTTTTCCAGTTGTTACAATGTGTTCAAATTTTCATTTTCTCAGAAAATGTCTTACAAATCTCGTTTGTCTGCCTCTGATCTTTGATGTGATTTGCCTTTTAACTCCAGCCTCTCTTAAGACTTCTTCGTTGGTTTTCTTAGCTATCTATGGTACCTTCAACATCCTTCTTAGGAACCACATTTCCATGGCCTCTATTTCTCGCTGTACTCTCTTATTCATGGACCATGCTTCACATCCATAAACAAAATTTACTCGATGTAACATTTAATTACTCGGAATCTTGTTTCAGCTGATATAGTTGCACAAGATGTTTCTCATTTTCTGGAGTGCTGACTTGGCCTGAGCACGTCTGCTTTTTATTTCGTTGTGACATTTCCCATCAGCTGTTATAATTGTTCCTAAGTACTTGAATCTATCAACTTGTTCCAGTTCTGTGTCATCGATGGTAATGTTACATTTTCGTGGTATTCTTTTATTTGAGATGACCATCAAGTCAGTTTTTTTTTTTTAATATTCAGACTGAGATCTTTACTTTTACTTTCACGAACCACGATGTCCAGAAGAGCTCCGCTTCACTTTCAGCAATCAGGACTGTGTCGTCTGCATAAGATTGTACCCGCCAATTGATATTCCTGGCAAGCTCTCTATATTTCTCATTATGTTTTCGCTTTACAAGGAGAAGAGGTCAGGAGATAGAGCACACCCTTGTTTCACTCCCAATTTTGTTTGGAATGCTCCTATTTGGTTCTCAACCTTCACTGGTGCTGATTGCTGCCAGTGTTTGTTTTTGATGAGTTTCAAATCTTTCCCATCTATGTTGATGTCTTCCAGCATTCTTATAATTTCTGTGTGTCTCACTTTATCGAATGCTTTACAGTAGTCTATGAAGCATAAGAATAGGTCTGTCTTTACTTCTATTGATCTTTCCATCAATGTTATATATATATATATATATATATATGGCATTATTTGTGCCTTTTCCTTCGACGAAGCCACACTGTTCTTCGGCGATTTCTGGTTTTATTTTTGCCCCTGACTCTTCTCATGACAATACGAAGCAGGATTTTGGTAACTTGGCTCACAAGAATAATGATTTGATGGTCTTCATATTCAACTGCACCTAGGGAAAAATACTCGGTTTAAAATGGAACGAATTCAAAAACAGTGCAGGGATAAGACACATGAGCAAACAACAACCTGTCACATGGGTGATCAGAAAAAGAAGATGGACATATGTCAGTCATGTGATGAGAAGAAACAGAATCCCAAAACAAGCTATTAATGAGAATTTTAATTATTTTTGTTTTGCTATGTAAAACTATGTTGTAATTCATTCCACTATGTTGTAACTACTTGATAATGTTTCTTCTTGATAGGAGAGTTATACAAGTGGAGATTACCCATTCTCAGGTCGCACCAAGTTTCCATTTAGCACAAATATGGCTCTCAGAATGTTCAGTTTTCGCTCATCTATAGGAGTATGCAAACGCAGATTTTCACAGCTCACGTCACAGGTAAAACCACACCTGCTTTCAAACTTCACTCCGAACGCTTACTCCAGAGTTTGTAGCGCCAGTAAATGTGGTAAATAATACACCCAGGAAATAACGCAGTACGCATTCACATTACGTAAATGTAATCAAACACCTTATATGTAACAGAACATGCTGGTACATTTTCTCACACCCTGCCGCCCCTGCTCTTCTATTGCTCTCGAGTTTTCTTTCCCACTTTCATGCTCTTTCCCCTATTTTTTTTCTTCTGTCTCCCTTTCTCACTCTCTCTCCATCCCTCCCATTCAACTTCTCCAATTTCCCTGATATTCATAATAACAAGAACAGCCTTTTAAATTTATTATTTCAGTAAGAATTGCTGTTTGTCATTTCATCAGAAATACTTGTTTCTTTATCATATTCTTCAAAAGAATACAAGAACTTTGAGCTCTGTGACCTTCAGCAAGAGCAGGTCACCAACACAGTCTCATCATCTTCCAACCTTCAGGGGTTCACCATCACAGTTGCTTGTACAGCAAAGATGGTTCTGGGGTATTGATGTTGCCTTTAATAAGTACGTGTATAGATTAGCTTATTTATACAGTACGAGTGATACATTGTTAACATGCTTAGAGAGATAGAAAGAGTGGAGGGCTTTGGTTTGGGGGGGGGGAAGGTGTGCAGCAATCCAGATTTGCTGCTTAGACTGAAAGAACTGGGAACATCAAGAATGAGAGGCATACTGGACATGTGAGAGGGCTTGTCAACCAACACAGGACAGGAAATATCAGGTACAGGACATTGAATATGTTGAAGGGAGATCCGAGCACCTATGGACATGTTTAGAGTGCAATGATGCTGATTCAGACCACAAACCATGAATGATATATGGAGCAGTTAAAAAAAAAAAAAAAGGTAAAATTCCTGTTTCCATGCCATTAAGGCATATTGGGGAATATGGTGTTAGGCCCGTATTTTCCATGACCTTCGGCACATGAAAGTGTGATGTGGTCAGTATCACACCTGGCTTCCCAGATTTCTCTGGTACCCATTTTTAGAGGCTGGGTAAACCCCACAACTGGAAAAATTGAAGGAAGAACAGACAGAGGAAGACAGAGAGAGAAGTTACTGGATGGACTGTCAGTGTGGCTAGGAAGAAAGTCACAGGCTGATCTCATAATCAAGTCTAAAGACAGGGAATTGTGGAGAGAAATGATCGCCTACGTCATGCGGCATGGTGATTGATTAATTGATTGATTGATTGATTGGGTGAACCCTGGGGGCCTTTTTAATGTGTACCAGAAAAAAATCCCACTGCTGGGACTGAACCCGGTACCACTGGATTAGTAAACCAACCTCCTGACCACTCATTTAATCAGGCTGCCAGTAGCTGAGGATATTTTTAGAAATTTTTTGTAGCAGTGTACGGTATATGAAGTTGCAAATGTTCAGGAGAACCAAACAGCTGCAAACATTTAGTGTGAGCGATATCTTCTTTTTATCTCCCTTGAACTGGAGACCCAGGCATGCTCTGCAGTTGTAGCTGTGATGAGATTTTGAGGCTGGGATTTCAGTGGCTTGCCTTAAGTCCAGGAGTTGATGCAAAAAGCAGACTTCTCAGCAGACTCCACTGCCATAGGACCACATCTATCCTTGCTGGATTAGCCAAGCTGTTTGACCTTATCGGCCTCTTACAAGGAGCCCCCGAAGAAGGTGGAATAACTGATTTGCTTTCTGTGGTAACTGCCCTTTTTTTTTTTTTAGCACAGTAAAAACTGCTAAACTAGTTATGAAAATAAAAAGCTGTGTTAAAGGTAAAGGTCATTCAAGATAACTGTTAAATGATCTCATTCTTATCTTTCCGTGGGGCTGTGGAAGTTCATTTTCTCACTTTTCCTCATTCTTAACCCAAAAGCCCTAGCTGGTAGATTTATATGCCAGTTTCACCTCACAACATTCCTCAGATGGAAAAAAGATATGAGCTTCACAATCTAAATAAAAATTACGAAGGTGAACGTAAACAACCAAACAGCAGTTAAAATTAATGACCAGAGCCTGACAGAACTATGTATCTTGGTGGCATACTAACACCTGATGGAGGAATGAATAAAGACATAAAGAGTAGAATAAATAAAGGCAGAACAGTTTTTGTTTTCCTGGAAATTATCTAGAAGCCCCGCCCCCCCCCCCCCCCAGCATCTTATCAGAACCAGAATAAAGTTGTGCCAGGATGTGGGTGGATGTTTCTTACAAGAGAGAATGTTTGCATGCAGCTTTTCTGTTAGTTTTCTTAAAAAAAACCAAAAAAAAACTAAATTGATGACAACTGACAAAACAAACAAGGCAACTGAAATATTTATCAATGAGGAAAAACTGGAAGAAGTGGAAAGTTTTGAATATCTTGGATCACTGCTAACTAATAATGGAGATACAATGAGGGATATTAAAAGGAGGACATCTATCGCTCTTCAGAAAGTAAAACAAATAAAGAATCTGTGGAGAGGAGCAGACAGAACCACAAAAATAAGATTTTTAAGGGCATGCATCTTTCCCATCACAACATATGCCTGTGAGACCTGGACACTTAACAAAACAGCTGAGAAACACATAAATGCCTTTGAATGTAAATGCTACAGAAGAGTTCGTCAAATATCGTGGACACAAAAAAGAACAAATATATCTATACTACAAGAGCTTAATATTGAAGAAGGCTGGCTAGTAAAGAGGATTAAAGAGAGAAAACTTAAATATTTTGGACACATTAAACGTCATGATAATTTAGAGAAGACTGTATTGGAAGGATACATAATGGGAAAAAGAAAAAGAGGAAGACCAAAATGAAGATGGCTGCAAGACATCGTTGACGATCTGCAAATGGATGCAGCAGCAGCAGCAGGCCATCTTGCTCACAACCGAGAGGCCTACAGGAGTGCTGTTTGGCAGGCAAAGTTCGGCAAAGGACATGCAAATGAATGAATGAATGTGGAACAAGATGCTCTGCTTCTGATGCATCCATTCGCAAATCATCAACAGTGTCTTGTTGCCATTTCACCTTAGTCTTCCTATCTTTCTTTTTCCCAACGTGTACCCTTCTATGACAGTCTTCTCCAAACTCTCCTGATGTTTTGATGTTTTGATGTTGTAAACATTTAAATTATCAAGTTTTTTAAAAAAAAAATCTAATTTTGTATAATAGTATATTGTACAAATAAATAATCTTATTATTTCACTTTTTTAATAGAAATATATGTGTTCACTGTCTCACTCAGCTTTATATAAATATATTATCTTACTAACTAAATTTTTATATAAAAAAATTATCTTATTGTGTTACTACATGTTTATCACTCATTATGCTTATCATACTTGAACATAAATGCATTATATTATTGTATGACTACATTGTTACATAAATACATTATATTACATATTGCTGCATTTTGATATGAATTCATTATCACCCTGTCCTACTACAGTTTTTTGTTATTTCAATGCATTATTTTGCTCATACAAAATTATACATAAATACATGAAATAAATAAAACCTGTGGCATTTGCATGCTGTTTGAGTGTAAACTGTTTATGTCCTCACGTTTCTAAGTCACAGCTTTGTCAGATAGGGGCCAGCATTTGTCTTCACTTTCCCAGTTATATCCCAGATACCCAGTTCTTGAGACTGGGTCAGCTACATTTACCCATTTGATTAGGTGTCATAATTTTTTTTTTCCTTTAATATTTTTGTGTGCACATGGCTTGTGATTCATTTTTTGGTATAATGTAGATGTTCAGCAGGTTCTGAGTATAGATATTCAACAGACACTGAGTGTAGATATCCACCAGGCTTTAAATATAAAGTTCAACAAACTTTAAGTGTAGATATCCACCAGGATCTAAGTGTAGATATTCAACAGACTCTAAACATAGATGTACACCATGCTCTGGGTGTTGATGTTCACCAGAATCTTAAGTGTAAATGTTCACCAGACTCTAGATGTTCACCAGGCTCTATATGCAACATCTACAAAATGATTTACTTCCACCATAAAAAATTCAAAATGTCCAAAAACAGTAATCATTTTCACTACCTCCAACTTTCAGCACTTGATTTGTCTTGTCTTGTCTTGTCTTGTCTTGTCTTGTCTCCTTCCTCACTTCCAACACTGAAGAATGAAATTTCAGGAATCTCACATATAAAATTTTCATTCAAAATATACTGCTGCCAAGATCTAGTTTCATCTCTCAAAGTGGAGAATACAAAATGAACTCCTATAACGAATGCAAATAAAAAAAAAAAAACTATGAAAAAATGTCTTGTTTCATCATGACCTTGGTAACTGTCTCTATGTGTCATATCATGTCATCTTTTCTTTATCATTATTATTTTTTTTCCAAACTTATCTGCTATGAGACCTCACCCAGTTTTATATCACATCATAAACTATTATATCCAGTGCTTGTTGGTCCAGTAGAACTATTGTTCTCCAGTGGAGAATCAAATCTATGACCTGTGCTGATCAGTCTGATAAAGTGCTCCAACCACTACACTACTATGACACCAATACATTATCTCATGACAGTTATACAAATATGTTGTCTCACCACATTTAATAGAAACACATTATCCAACCACATTTGATACAAATACATTATCTGACAGAATGTTTTACAGAATTGTTATTTAACCAGCTTACTGCATGTTGTGTAAATAGTTGTACTTCTGCTGCCTAGAGTTGATGAAGAACGAGTCAGACTTGCGGGCCCTGACAGAGCAGCTGCAGAATGGGTTCTCAGAAATGGTGGAGCTATCAAATGGACAACCTCAGCCAAACAACTTAATGACTACAACCTCCTGCCAAGTACAAATTTTGAAAGTTACAAATTAGAAGAGATTGATCTTACAGCCACAGATGTTATAGACCTTGGTTTTGAGCATTTAAGTATGTCTGCTTCTTTCATTTTATCATTTTTCTGTTCCCATTTTACAGTAGTGTTTTCTTTAAAATCACTCATTCTATATTAGTGTTTTCTTTAAAATCCCTATATTAGTGTTTTCTGTAAAATCTCACATTCTCTATTAGTTTTTCCTTTAAAATCTGTAATTCTGCTCTAGTGTTTTTCTTTGAATACTTCTGTTTTTTTTAATACTTCTGTTTCTTTGAATACCTTTCATCTCTTTTCTAAATCTGGATTTTCCTTTAAATGTTTTTCCTCATTCTCTGAATCTACATTTTAATTGAACGTCTTACTCCTTGTCGTTTGATGTCGTTTAAAATGCGACATTCTGAATAAATAATAAAATTATTATGGTATTAAACAATATAAATTCGATGAGCATATTTGAATGAAGCTGTCAACAAAGCCAGCAGACCATAGCTCCTTAAGACCTTGTCCTATTCTGCTACTCCCAGTAACTGAATAGTGGTGCTAGGATAGATCCTTGTTTTGTGAAAGAGGAAATTTTGATGAGGGAAAAATATGGTTAAATATATTTTTTTTCAGCTTCTCTGCTGTTTCAGCATCAACTCTCACGATTTCTGTTTAGTTCCTGGTGCATTTAGACATGTTATTCTGTTTAGTTTATGGTGCACTTAGACATGTTATTCTGTTTAGTTTTTGGTGCACTTAGATGTGTTATTTCATTTTAGTTTCTGGGGCACTGAGAAGTGTTACTTCATTTTAGTTTCTGATGCACTTAGACATGTTATTCTGTTTAGTTTCTGATGCACTTAGACATATTATTCTGTTTAGTTTCTGTTGCACTTAGACATATTATTCTGTTTAGTTTCTGATGCACTTAGACATGTTATTCTGTTTAGTTTCTCATGCACTTAGACATGTTATTCTGTTTAGTTTCTCATGCACTTAGACATGTTAGTGTTAGGGATTCATTTGTTATTGTGAGAAAGGACATCATCTTTTTGTCCTTCACTATTAAGATGAAAGTTTAGATTTTTGAACAGAGAACCTAATATTGTTGTTGAAATGCATTTAACATGTGTGATCATTAATTAGTAAAGCTGTTCCTGCTTTTTTCTTAAATAGTTTTAACATTTTGTTATTACAACTTTGCTGCAGTGACTTTGTATATACTTAGTTTTATATACTTATACACAAAGTGTTTGTATGTTCACATGTAAGCAGTGTTGTTTATTGTGTAATACATTCACATCTTGGTGAATCAATACATTCACATCTTGGTGAATCTTTCTTACTGATTGCCATGCATGTCAGGGTTGTGCTTTCAAAATCTCTAGATTTTTAGAACGATCATTCTATTGGTTTCTTTAGCCCACAGAGCAAAGAAAGGAGACTCCTCCTACAAACTGATTTGTCTGACTTGCTAGCCCTGAAAACAGCTTTATAATCCCAGCAGAGCTCTCTCAGTCCTAGACAATGCTCACATCCTCTCAGTAAGTCAAGGCTGAGATACTTATAGGGGAACTCAAATAGAAATATACCCAATAATTTTATGTTGAAATTAAGGCACACAGGGTCAAGTGGTATACATTTGAAGTATTGTGCATTCACCATTAAAGACAAAATTTGATTATAGTAATCATAATGAATCTTTTCTGCATTATGTATACATTTCAGAAGATTTAAAATATCTGAGAAAAGTTATACTCCATGGATGTCGCTGCATTGGAGATGAATCGCTGGCTCACTTACAGTATGTTCAGGATACCTTAGAGCATCTGGAGATCAGTCGTTGTTCTATGATTACAGAAAATGGACTGAATCTTCTTACAAAACTGAAGTAAGTTAACTTATCTTGGTCACCATGATGTTAAAATGATGAAGAAAGACCAATATTTAAAATAGATTTTGAGTCTTGGTAAAGTGATATCCTGGTACATATGTTTTACTTTCTTTACAAATGCTTGGTGTCTTCAAGTCAGATTAATTGTCATTCCTAACTTTTCAGAGTTCTTCCATACCCAGAGAAATCCACAGCCTCAGTCAGTCATTTGCATGTCCCTTGTGGAACTTTGGCTCCCTAACAGCTCTCCTATAGCCCTGACCGTTGTAAGCAAGATCCCCTGCTGCTGATGTATCCATTTTGCAGATTATCAACGATGTCTTGCAGCCTTCTTCACTTTGGTCTTCCTCTCTTTCTTTTTCCCATTATGTACCCTTCCAAGACGTTTAATGTGTCCAAAATATTTAAGTTTTTTTAATCCTCTTTACTAGCCAACCTTCTTGAATATTAAGTTCTTGTAGTATGGATTTATTTGTTATTGTGTCCATGATATTTGAAGAACGCTTCTGTAGCATTTACATTCAAAGGCATTTATGTGTTTCTCAGCTGTTTTGTTAAGTGTCCAGGTCTCACAGGCATATGTTGCAATGGGAAAGATGTATGCCCTTAAAAATCTTATTTTTGTGGTCCTGTCTGTTTCTCTCCACAGCTTATTTAGATGTTTTACTTTCTGAAGAGCGATAGATGTCCTTAGCGACTGCAATAATTGGAGAGAAGTAACCTTACTATCAGTTGTGTCAAAAGTATTTTGCAAAGTCATTCTAAACAGAATTAAAGATATAGTTGATACTGCAGTGAGAGAAGAACAAGCAGGATTTCAGAAAGGGATAAACTTTTTTGACCAGACCTTTACTCTAAGAATAATACTTGAAGAACATATTGAAAAGTAAAAACCATTAATCCTGAACTTCATGGACTTTTAAAAAAGGCATTTGATAGCATACACAGTTTCTTAGTGGAGAATCTTAAGACTATATGGAATACCATCTAATATTGTCAACATCATTAAGGATCTCTACAACAGATATGTTTGTGCAGTCGACACAGAAGAAGGAATGAGTGAGTGGTTTCAGATTGAAATGGGCATTAAACAAAGATGTATACTATCTCCCTTGCTTTTTGCAATTGCCATAGACTTCATAATGAAAAAAATGTTGCACAGATAAATGGTCACCCAACTAGAAGATCTTGATTTTGCAGATGACATAACTCTTATCACTAAAAGTGTGAATTCAATGCAAGAAAAAATAGATACCTTGTCTTCTCTGCCTAGCAATAGAACAAAATAGAATCTTGAGAACATATGGCACTCAAAATTTATAAGCACAAAAACCAAGCTAAGATTATTCAATTTAGATGTAATATCCATCCTCATTTATCCATGCGAAACCCAGAAAACTAAAGAAATAAACAACAAATTAGACTTTAAAAAAAAAAACAAATGCCTAAGGAAGATACTTAGAATAAAGTGGAACAAATTCAAGAACAATGAAGAGATAAAGCAGAACAACAACCTGTGTCGTGTGTGATCAGAAAAAGGAGATGGACACGTATCGGTCACATGATAAGAAGAAACAATCAGAGAATCCCAAAACAAGCTATCAAGTGGAACACAACAGACCAGATAAACAGAGGTCGACCATGTGAAACTCTAAAGAGGACATTTTTAAGAGGCCAAATTAGTGGGCATAAAATCCTTTGATGAGGCTGAAAAACTTGGCAAACTACCATGGAAGCCCTATGTGATGTTTAACGGTACAGGAAGGATGTAAGATACTAAATAAGCCCATAATTCAAAGTCACAGAAGATGTAAGGACATCATGTATATAGATGAATAGACAAAAGATAAAATTCTTTTAATTCTTGCAAATGTCATTCAATTTCCTGTGGTAAAATAGTGTTGAAGAAATTATTATTCATCTTTATCTCCTTGGAAGGACAAACTTGTGTTCTCTGTAGTCAGAGCTGTGATGATTTTGACGTACTGGTGATGGAAGAGTGAGTTATGTTGGGTTGATTTGAGTTCCAGAATGGAGATGAATCATGACCAATACAATGGAAGTCATATCAGTCTAACCCATCAAACAGAAAGATGTTATGGAAGAAATGGGATAGATTTTTAACCATTTCTAGTTAATTATCCCTCATAACTAGGTCAGTTTTTCAGCAGGAGCTTTCCACCATGACAAAGATGTAAACGACCTCTTTTGTGGAGTAACGGCAGAACTTTGTGTATGTGTGTGTGGTGGTAGTGGCTCATGTCAGAAAATTTTAACGCCAAAAAAAGTGAGTGAGCAATGGGTAGAAAAATGTTGAGAAACCCTGATCTGTATAGTAAATTTAGTTCAAAAGTCACGGAAACTGATTATGTCATTGTGTTTCCGTGTCTAGAAAGCTGAGGTATCTGCTGCTCTATGACCTGATTGAAATAAGGAACTTTGATGCAGCCACTGGGAACTTGAAGAAAGCCATGTCATGGTGTGAGATTGATACCACAGAGCCACAGATCACCAAAACATCCGATAAGCATTGATATATATATTTTTTTGTAATAATGTTACAAATCTGTTTAATATTGTGTATACTATTTGTCTTTTCACGCAAATTAAAAAAACATTTAATATGTAGATTATAAAATAGAAGTTGTCACAGTAACCTAACTATATTTGTAGCAGAGTCCAATTTCTTCATCCTTGTATCTTTGTCTCAAAATTTGGCTCTTATGTACTCCTCAAATGACAATAAACTTGACAGAGTCACACTCCGCATGCACAGTATTTTGCCAGTTTTCCCGGAGTTTTATTTTTTCTTTAGGTAAATGACCAATGCAAGTTACATCAGATGGAAAATGCATTTCTGAAATCAAGAATAGAACATGATAAGCCAAAACAGCTTTCACACAAATGAGAAACATCTTGTGCAATGCAGCTCTATCACTGAACATAAATCAGTGCAGTCATCACTAGAGGCAGCAGAGATGTCATTTCTTAGAAG
Source organism: Achatina immaculata (assembly GCA_009760885.1). Taxonomy (NCBI): domain Eukaryota; kingdom Metazoa; phylum Mollusca; class Gastropoda; order Stylommatophora; family Achatinidae; genus Lissachatina; species Lissachatina immaculata. The sequence continues at coordinate 27,538,948 of CM019702.1, forward strand.
AATGTTAAGAATACCATGGACAGCTAAGATGACAAACTGCCTAACAGAAGCAAGTGAAGAAAAAAACCTCATTAAATCCATAATAAAATGATAATCATCATTCTTTGGACATATAATGAGAGAGAAGGGCTTGAAAACATCAGAACTGGCAGGAAAGATAAATGAGAAGAGAGGCAAGGAAAGCCAAGAGGATGTAGTGGAGCAATAAAGTCAGTCACTGATTGGTGGGAAATATCAAGATCTGTAGAAAAGCATGACCACATTGTGAAGTTGTGAGCCAAACTTGCACTTAAGGCACATTTCTGAGAGATAATTTCTTGTTTTTTATTTTCCTTTATCTTTGATAAAAGTGTTCTGCCAAAATGTTGATGTGATCTTGTTGTCTTTTGTTGCTATTTTCAAGTTATAAAACTAGCACATACCTCCATCCACAAGTGCTAGTTTTATTGCTGCTGAATTTATTTAATCTACAACTCTGAAACAGTCTGAATATTTAGGAAATCAATTTATTATATACACATTCGTTTAACAATACATACAAATGCATTAAACAGAAAAAACACATACTGAAGAAACAAATGTGATACAACAATAAACACATAGAAAAGTTTCTATTTCTTGCACATCAACACATTTACTACATCAAGTTTATCATCAACACATTTACTACATCAAGTTATCATTTATGACCATTTCTTCTAGAAATCTCTCATTCGTCCATGTATGTACAATTCCACATTACACATCTATCACAAAAAGTTTTTCACATTACAAAATGCATTTTGCTTTAAAAAATATGTCTGCCCACATTGATAGATTTGTGAAAGCACCATGCTTCAAGAAACCTGCAATAGTGGGACCTTTAATTTGAAACATAAAGAAAAAGTTCAACAGTTACAGAGCAATCTACTGTCTCTGATAATAAGGAACATAACAGACTTTCATTATTTCTGCGATAATAATAAACAAAATAACAGAATTTCAGTATTTCCTTTCTGTGATGATAAGGAACATAGTAACAGACTTTCATTATTTATGTGATAATAATGAACAAAATAACAGAATTTCAGTATTTACCTTCTGTGATGATAAAGAACATAGTAACAGAATTTCAGTATTTACTTTCCATGATAATAAAGAACATAATAACAGAATTTCAAGACCTATTTTCTGTGATAAGAAACATATTACACATACCTATTTTCTGTGATAAGAAACATATTACACAGAACTTAAATAGTGTACATACTTTCAGCTTCTTGACATTTAATCTACAGTTTAGATGACCTACACTTGTTTTAGAATAAGACTTGATCAATGGTTGCAGAAGCTGAACTTCACATTCAAAATCTGCCCCATCTCAGTCTATTTAAAAAATGTGTAAAGCTACAAAGACACGCTGTCACTGGCTTACAAACACCGCCATAATATAATAAAAACAGCAAGATCTCTCAGTATGAAAACAAAATATAACAGCTCAATATAAACAGTTCAGACAGTGGTTAGTGTTTTAAACGACACAACAGTTTAGCTATAAAGTATGCAGGTCATCAAGAACACGGAAAGCCCTATGTAACTGTTGCCCTATACATCAAGGACTTTTGGGATCACTGTAGGCTTGTTTCTCTCTCCCTTTTGTACAAGTTTAGCCAACAGTAAACCATGTACTAGACGGTCTGAATACAAAGCTCCTAAGTCTGAGAATAAAATCATCTACAAATCTGACCTGCATTTCTGACATCTGTCCATCAGTCAAAACTTTATGACAGACAAAAACCAGGGAGATTTACAACTGCCCTCTAATTTTATCTTTAATCACAGCCTACCATGATTTTCAATGTATCTCTTCACTAAATGTATCTGAAGCTAAAATACATCACACCCAATTATTCACCTTTTGAAAATACAAGTTTGCTCAAAGATAATAAAGTCTCTGGATTTTGGAAGACGCCCATTAAGGAAATCAGTGACCTACAGCTGATATGCCATCATAAGGGTTAGTGACCCATAGCTGACCAAGACCCTGTCCCACCTCTTTGTGGTACCCCCAGTAATAGGCATAGCCTGGCTAATGGGGCAGTGATCGTCATAGTCCCTATGGTGGTGGAGTTTGCTAAAGAAGCATTGCACACCCCCTGCTTTTTAGCCGTACTCCGGGACTGAAAAAGCAGCCAGCATAACCTGCTCCCACACCAATACGATGCTGTGCTTTAACATCTCTACAGCATCAGCTGCAAAGAACAAGAGCTGGCAGTCACAGGGAGCTGGTACAAGAACAAAGTCTCTAGCATCACAAAAACTTCACCCCAGCTGTTCATGAACTATTCTTGGTCCTCACAGGTGAGGATCTCAAACTTGTCTGCTACACCAGATCATATTTAATATAAAGATGTGTTTATAGGACCATACACAATATACAGATATTTTTAGGGACCACAGATAACATACAGGTGTCTTTAGAGGACCAAACAATGTTAGAGATTATCTTTAGAGGCTCACAGACAATGTAAAAGTATCTCTGATACACTACATTTTACTCTCACTGTACACTGAAAGGAATGACTGTTGGAGTGACTGGAGTAAATGTATTTATCCGTTATCTGTTGTAATTTATAACTTTTGTAATTTATAACTGTTCTTGTATGTAATTCTTGCAAAAGGCTGATGCCGAAATATTGAATGTTGCGTGTTTTTCATTTATACATTCTCATCTTATGAGGGTCATACCGAAAGTCATGAGCAAAATTTTTTTTTTAAAAATCAGAATTTATAGATAGAGAAAATATACATGTACTACCTTAATCTGAATCCTTTTCTTCACTTTTCAACATAATCTCCATTTCTCTGCACACATTTTTCTCATTGCTCTGCAAGTTTGAAAATACCCTCCCGGTAGAACTCCGTTCCAGCTGACTGATGGCACAGATGCACTGCTTTCTGGACGTTCTCCCCTGTGGGACCCAGCGGGCACAAACTTTTCTATAGCCTAGGGTTTCAATCATTTCCTGTACTGCATTGTGTCCTATTCCAAGATTTACAGCGATTTCAGATACTGTGACATGTCTGTCTTCTTTAATGATATCGTCAACCCTTTCCACATTGCGTTCAGTGGAGGCAGTTTGATGGCGACTGCTACGAGGTATATCTTGGATGCTCGTGTTTCCAACTTTGAAATGTTTCACCCACCTGCTAACACTGTTAGCACCCATACACACATCTCCATAAGCAAGTTGAAGTCTTTGATGAATTTCAGCAGCGGGGATTTCCTGTTTAACGAGGAACTCGATGACAGCAAGCTGACGAAACAAAACTTCAGCACTCGCCATTTTGTTTATGCTCAGTGTGGTCACGTGACCTCTACATGAAAGTGCAAAGGATGCAGATAAGGTGATACATTTATATTTTCTCTATCTATAAATTATGTTTTAAAAATGTTTGCTCACAACTTTCAGTATGATCCTCATACTTTCATACTCTCTACCATTTGTTTTTTCTCATTTTCTTCACTCCCTCTGTCATTTTGTAAAACTGAACCATACACCTCTGTCTACCTTTATAGTCATTTTATTTTGCTGGCTGTCACAGTATAAGGGAGGTAAGTGTGTTAATCACTTTAGGGCAAGTATCTTCTTATAATTATTATAACAGCTTACCAGTTCAGCAGAAATGATGCTGGTCATAGTCTTGTTCTCATCATTCTGTTCTATCTCCCCATGGAAGTTTGGCTGTAATGGATCTCCAGTAAGCTTTGCCACTTGTTTTCACTGGGCGCCTGGTCAGCCGTACTTCTGTTCATATCTTGACCTAATTATACCATCATTCTCTTCCTTTTTTCTTGAATTCCTCCTCAGGTATGATCTTCATAATATCAAGACTCTCTGTGGCTGAAAAACTTTCAACTAATTCTCATCTTTCATTGTTCTGGTTTCAGCTTCTTAGTACAACCTTTGCTCTACACACTTAGAAATGCAATCAAGAACATATTTTGGCAGTTCATATTTCCAGACATAACGCAAACAAGAAATGAAAACAATAATCTAAAATAACAGCAAAGGAGACATACAACGCAAGATTCTCCACAAGCTCTTTAACCAAGACAAGCACGCACACATGCATGTACATGCCCACAACACATGTCCCACCTTATGAGAATAAGTACATCTTTTTTAAGACTGAACATATTGGTAAGTACATATTGACATTCCCTTGTAGTAAAGGGTCAAGTATGCATGTTTTTGTTTCTGAGTAACACATTAAGAACAAATACAGTGAAAAAAAAAAATCGTCTTCAGGTTTTGGCCAACATTATCAGATTCCCCCCCCATACTTATTTCTCCAGTTATACCAGCAATGGCACCATTTTACTCTAGCAGGCAATTAACAGAAACATCTCAGTGAAGCAGGCAATTAACAGAAACATCTCAGTGAAGCAGGCAATTAACAGAAACATCTCAGTGAAGCAGGCAATTAACAGAAACATCTCAGTGAAATAAAATATTCCATAGTCTTTGAGAAATATCCAATATGGTCTTTCAAAGATACAACATTCAATATGGTGTTTGAACAGTGTAGCTTCTCTCATTTATGGCTGTATTTAATTCTAACAAGTTATGATGTTTAGAGCTTTATTTAATTCTAACAAGTTATGATGTTTATAGCTTTATTTAATTCTAACAAGTTATGATGTTTATAGCTTTATTTAATTCTAACAAGTTATTATGTTTATAGCTTTATTTAATTATAACAAGTTATGATGTTTATAGTTTTATTTTAATTTTAACTAGGTCACCATTATTCTGCTTCATTTCTCCCAACTTTGGCAGGACTGGAGATTTTCACAAGAAATTTTGTCCATATAATATACAAGTTTCTACATAAAACAAGATATGACCAAGGTTGGTTGTAAAAACTGGATATGATGCTAAGTGAAGACCAATCTAATTGTAGTAAACATACATTAGTGGTGATTGTCTGCTGCATTCGTGTCAAGCTAATGATGATGTCCTCTATTAGCTTCTCCTCCAAAATCTTAATATTTTCTATGGCATCAGTAAAGGATATTTTCAAATTATTAAAAAAAAAAAAAACAGATAAAACTTTAGAGTGGTTCACCATTATTGCTAAATATTCTACCTACTATGAAAACTCTGGACCACCTGAGAAATCACAAACATTTCTGGTAGATGTGGCTCACCTAGGAGGGGGTAACTCTTATTTCAAACTTGTACAGTCTTGCATTATTTGTTCATGAAAAATTCTATGACAATGACCTCTAACTGCAAAAGCCCTAAAGTTGTCTTTAGCATTTTTCTAACAATGTTGGGGCAGAGATGTTTACTGCCTAAAAATCTGCTTTTGTAACAAAAGGACAGACAAAAAAAAAGTCTCTCAAGACATAAGCAGTTGTCTTGGCAAGCTCCTGTTATTTCATGTAATCATCGGATCCTGAAGATGGTAATGCTACAGGAAGTATGCACATAATCACAAACAAACAGGCTGAGGGAAATCTCAAAGTACACATGCCTGCAGAACAAACAAGCCACATTGCACACTAATTATTACTCAAGATCCAAACAGGCAAGAATATACAAGCAGTATTTCCACTCAAATACAACAACAAAATATGACAGATGTGAGATAAACAGAAATATGAGTGACCACAAGAACTATTGCACATCTGAATGAGCAGGTATGTAGTTTTAGACCAGGGGCAAGTCACTTAACATTACTGTGTTCACCACTGCTAAATTATCTCCCTCCTCAAAAAAATTGTATAATAACCAAATGTAATTTTAATGCACTTTAATGTGTGTCATAAAGCTGCACATGTTTTCATTTGCTGCACCAGGCATCACAATCTTTTCATCAAGTGAAGCCTCCTTTCACAAATTTCTAATCATAGACCATTATTTTTAATGTTTTTCTTCCTTTTATCTGTCGTGATTTTTAATGTTTCCTCCTTTTATCTGTCATGATTTTCAGTAATATAAGTCATGTAAATAAAGTTGTCAGATTTACTTTCTTACTTAAAATGATATCCTCTAAAAACTTGGCATTCAGTATTGACAAATTTACCAACAGAAGCGTGACAGTCCTCACAAAAGTAAACATTTATGAAAAAATATCAAGAAGATTTAAAGAAAAAAACTGATAGATCTGCCACAAGAGAGAACAAAATCTAGTACATGACTTCAAGAAAAACAAGAATTCTCCTTTTGAATCACTGTCATTTCTATATGAGGTATAAGCAGACAACATTCATCTGCTAAATGATTAAAATACTTCAAAATCTGAAACCAATAACAAGCTCCAACAGTTAGTTTAAAGAAATGCCCAAAGTCTAAAACTACTTTCGTCTGTTAATGTGAACATCACAGTTAATGCGACCATCACTATTATTGTGACCTTCACTGTTAATGTGACATCACTTGATATCCACCGCAAAAAGTGAAGATCATTATTTTGCGTTATCTCACTATAAATGTGACCTTCACTGCGAATGTGAATATCGGTTTTAATGTGAAGAAATAGTTCTAGATGTATAATGAACATGAATAATTCACTCAAAAGTGCATCAAATGTATATATTCTTCTTGTGTCTTTCTCACTCATATTTTATACACATTTTTCAAAACTATTATGCCATGACATCTGAATTCACTGTTGATATCATGAACATACAGACATATTTCCTGTGCCATGAATGCAGGGAGCTATAATACATTTATTTTCAGTATCTCCATGTTATAAGATACTTAAACTTGATCGAAACAAGCTTATCAAGCCTTTAAAAACCGTCACGCACGCAGAATCTGAACATTAAATTATCCAACCATAACATCAAACCATAAAGCAATATGAAAGCTATCTACAACAAACTCAAACATTTATATATATTTTTTTTTCACTAATTAATAACCTTTTACAACATGCATAAATCATACATTTCTTTTTCTTCAAATGATATTGTACAAATTTGGCGGTGTTGGACAGTAAACTGGAAGCCGTATATTGCTCACTACAAACATTCTGCCGAAAACAGACGAAAATTCAAAGTGGACGATGCTCCCTCTGTTAAATATTGCAAAAAAAAAAAACAAAAACAAAGTGAATAGTTAGTCAAATCAAGAAATTGTCACTAATTTACAAATCGACTGGCAAAATGTGTAACAGAAAACATGCAGCGAAATCTCTGGATCAAAGCAAGAAACGCACTTTCCTGTAACTAAATTTCAACTTACATATAAAAACTTTCAGCTGACCTCTGACACTGTACACATAAAAACTTTCAGCTGACCTCTAACACTGTACACATAAAAACTTTCAGCGGACCTCTGACACTGTACACATAAAAACTTTCAGCTGACCTCTGACACTGTACACATAAAAACTTTTAGCTGACCTCTAACACTGTACACATAAATACTTAACGGACAGCATTTATTCCACCACTCTTATCATCAAAGTAAAATGCTACAGTAAAAACACTTGTTTACAAAATGACAGCAATTTCCTTTAAAAATTCTGCTTGTCAGCAAAATTTCTCATTCTTCCCAACAAAAAGCAAGTTGTATTAAGAAATGTCCTTCACTTGTACCCACTGTGCAAATGTCGAGTACAAGTCCACAACTGCCACAGTTCTGAATCTGTCTCCTGCTTGGCTCACAATTCCTGCCAATCATTCACATCAAGCATCAACATACATGAATAAACTAAAACAGGAAATTCTAACTTTTAAAGTAGACCACAAGATTTTTTCACAAAGGACTACATATTAAAGTGAGCAAATAGAAATGTTTATGAAACTGTACCCCATCTAAAGCTTTCTTTTTGCATCTGAAGTTGTCTGTGAAATGTTTAAAAACATAATGTCAGAAAAGCATTCACTTCACAGCCATTAGTTGGGTTTTGATTACTGTTAGTTAAAATTACTAAACAATGTTCTAATGTTTTTTCCCCAACAACATTATGTGTGAAAATGGTATGTCCATGAGTGTGATGATAAGCTGGAGCATGATACATATTTGTTAATGTGTGGATCACTAATGATAATGATACTTCTTCATGAAGTGTGTCATCTCTCCAAAAAAATGCATCTTGCCTTTATCACTGTCCTGTCCATCTAACTGAACTGGTTTTTTTTTTCTGTAATCCATTTTCTTTCTTGTAACTTTTTTCTCCAGAATAATTATGTAATTATTGTTTTTCATTTCATTTTTTAACCTTAGTTATTTCAGCACTTCTGTTCTGCCCATTTATGCATACCATTCTTTGGTATGCTCCTACCTCTAAGACAAACACATTCACCCCCTCCCCCACTACAATTTAATGGACATACTTTGCATGACAGGAAAGTGTTGAGTATACATATATACTGACAGCTCTCAACTTCTATCACTGAGTTTTTCAGACAGTTTTTGAAGAGTAAGGCTTTTTAGATAAGGTACACTGGTTAGAAGTCACTCTTTCATGAATAAAAAGAAAAGTAAAATAAACATGTATCTGTAAACTGACACAGCTGTGAGCCAAGCTCAAGGAACAATGCCACGACCCACAGACTTCTCTCTATTCTTATTGTGCTCCTTGAAAAAGGCTTCAGCTTGTTACGGAGACAGAAGTGGTTCACGTGGCAGTGAAGTCTGTTTCTAAGATACAGTCTGGGAACTTACACAAGCTTTGTAAACACTTCCCATCAGACCTCATGATCTATTTGTGGTGTTTGGCTGCTAAAGAACTCTATTCTGCATTCATGGGAGATCAGCAATGAATTTTTAAAAAAAAGGCTGAGTTTGGCGAGACAAGATGTCAAAGGGAATCACATTCTCTTATTTGAGAAGTAAAACCCGCCATGCAATAAGGCCCAAGCAACATTTTACACCAGGAACATTCTTCTCTCACAATAACATTCATACAACCAACGCATCTGAACTCTAGAAAACTAATCACTAAAAACTAGACCTATGAAAGAAAGGTGTTTCCCTATCACTTTACACTGACGCTAAGCATACTTCACTATATTACAGGGGATCTGTGCGACTGTTTAATGTTAACATGTCTTCTTGTGTATATATAAGAACTACATTCACATGGAGGGAAGAGGAGCCGGGGAAGGCCCAGAGAAATGATGTGAGAGGAGATCACCAACTGAACTGATGGCCTGCATGAAGGATCACTACAATGGAGAAACATAACAGCCAATGCCAGCACCCGATTATGATGATGATGACATTCACATCTAAGAAAAAGAATCTACCAGCAAAAGCCAAACCTCCAACTTTCCTGGAGCAGTTCAGGCTGGGAAAAGTCTATGGTGTATAAACCTGGCTCTAGAAAAACAAGAACAAGAAGGTGAGTTTCTAACAAAGTACATGTGAAACTATAGTTCTGACTGTTTTATGTGAAAATCACATTTCATCAGCCATCATTTCTCATGGTTACACTACAGAACAAACTTGTGCAATATCAGTTTCTGAAAACATGACAGAGATGAAAGATGATTTCAGCACAAATAAGCATGTGAATAAATCTTGTACTATTTCCTGTTAAAGATTTCTGAGATTTCAAACAATTTTATCAAGGCGGCCATGTTCTATGCTTTCTCAGGCAAAATATTCAAATATGAAAAGAAGACGGAAAACTGACGTCTATTTGTCCCTTCAACACTGAAAGGTACATGAGGAAGTAGACAACAACAGGAAACTATTCATTTCAACTACTTGTTAGTTCACTGAAACTTTTTCCGTGTATAAATTTCATAAACAATGAGAATACAAGTTCTAGGAAATGAAACAGCTAAACAAGGTTTTAATAAATTATAGAATCTTTAGTTTTTAAAAATAGATAAGAAAGTTGAATTCTTTCCAGACTAAATGTTTATGAAGAATTAGAAAAATATTTTGGCCAAACACCATAAGAAATAACATCTTGTTAGAAGATGCAGATGAAGCCACTGACAGCAATTATCGAGGAAAGATGCTGGTGATGGTTGGGACATGCGTCCCGAATGACTGACAACTCACTACCAAAAATAGCACTGAGGTGGACACCACAGGGGAACAAAAGTAAGGGCAGGACCAAAAGAGACATGGAGAAGAACAACAAAGAGGATGTTGAGCAATAGAGGGCTGACCTGGGCAAGAGCAGAAAAAAATGCAAAGGACAGGCATTTGTGGAAAACCCTTGCGGAAGCCCCATGTGCCCTGGGCACTTAAGGTTCAGAGAGAGAGAGAGAGAGAAGAAAGTGTCACAGTTAACAGAAATGACAGCATGAAATCTTTTATGGCACAAAACAAGCGGAAAAACTGAAGAAGATAGCTCATCAATCAAGATACGAATCTGTGTGAACTGAAAAAGATGAAATGCAAGCTGATGAAAGAAAAAGAGTTGGAAAGAATACTGTGCAGAAATCAAGTAACAGTCCCAATATCTGTAGCAATGAAATAGCAAAGGATGTTATTTCCTTATCTACAGTAATCTCAGTCTTTTCCCATTATTACTTATATGAACTTTATAGCCAACTAATGCACATCTCCTATGCCTATAGCTGAACTGGAGAGTTTAGATATATGAAGTTACTAAACTAAAACAAAATGGAAAGGCAACTAACATCTATATTACACATAAATGCATATAAATAAACATCCTACACTGCATAATCATGTTATATATCATAAGCTAAGATGCCATGCCATAGATCAGGAAATATAGGAAGCTGTCTATGAGAATGAAATTTTTTTTTAATTTTTTTAAACTCATTTTAACTTTCCTTATTTTCTGACAAATAAACTTTTGTTTAACTGTGCATGTTCACATGAAGTCATCTGCAGGATACAGCATATGATCACATTACCACACAATTTTATTCTTTTCTGTCAACAAAGGGAGCAAAAACAGAGGAAAGAAGAATTGTTAAGTGGCAATACCTCACTGATCATTATATCAAAACTGTTCTATTTGTACGTAACTTTTCTCATGCTTTTTGCTGTATAGACATACATAAGATCAGAAATCCATCTGTAGTCACAATCACTTCATTGTGAAGTTTATGGCTCTGACAAGACAAACTGGCAATATGAACTTGCCAATAGAACACACTTGCATGCTGACCTTCATCATTATACTAAACAAAATACATATTCTTTCAGAGGACGCCAACAATAGAAATACTTAAAAATATCCACGAAGCAAAACATGTTTACGATGCTTTTACTTATACGGCACACAAAAATGTTCAACGTAGGTCCGTCCTTTGTTAATATAAGCTTTTGACAGCACAATTCTTTCTGTAGTGGTCACATGTGCACACAGCTGTTGATCTATTACTGTTGCATACAACAGTGCACATGCTAAAGGTTTAACCAACAGCAAAGGCAAACCTACAGAGATCAGCTGGAATTGTACACACCACATTAAACCAACTGCTGGCCATACATATGCGTACTTACTGGAACCATACAAGTCTCACATAATCTGAAATGAATTTCTTCTGTGTCTGTAAATATTAGCACTTACTCTCCATGACCTGTAGATCACCTAGGCATCTGTAGATATTAGAACTAATTTTCCATGATCTGCAGACCATGTAAGCATCTGCTGGTTTTTGCACTCCTTGATCTGAAGACCATCTAGACATCTTTAAGATATAACATTAGACCTCTATGATTTGTAGACCACCTAGGCATCTGTAGATATTTGCACTAGGTCTCCATGACCTGTCTTGTAGCCCACTATTTACATACTTTTAGATTAATCTGTGTATCAGAACCTAGTACACACAGTGAACTTTTATATGTTTTCTTCCAAAGTCTGTCTCACCAATTATTGGAAAATGAAAAAAAAAAAAAAAACCCCTCATTATTGCCAAATTCCGCCTAACATTCACTCTATAATCCACATTTGATAACTTTTCTGTGTTACTGCAAATCTTCATCTCAAGTTACAAAACCAGCTTTCTTTTTTTCACCCGTCTTAAGAAAGTGGACAAGCTGCAATGCTTTATGTTAATACAGACAAGACTAACTAGCTACTCTGTTTTCGCACATGAGCCAGGTGAGCACGATATGTCCGAGGTGGCAGCTCGGGCCGAACTCCGTGATTCTCATTGCCGTTCATGTCCATGGGGCTAAGAGGAAAGCTACGTTCAGAGCTGTGTCTCTCTATGTTCTGACGTGGTAACGTATTGCCTGAAAACAGCGTGGCCGAGCCCACAGAATTGCGTGGATGCGAGACGCTCAAGGATCGTGCCAAGGATAAGGGATTTACATTGTGTAAAGGCATAGAGTCTCGTCGAGGTGGCACCGGAGGTGGCCTATCACTGTCCACTCTCGGAGGAGGCGTTGGCGGTGGCTCGGGCAGGGCTATAGTATTCCCACGTCGTGGAGGTAAAGGTGGTGGTATGTGTCGCATTTCTGGTTCTTCCATTATGCTGGACACGGCTGAGAAATGTGCTAGGTTAGCATGACCTGGACTGGAGCTTGGTTCTGCAAAATAAAATGGCAAGTTAATCTCGACTGATTGCTAAGAGTTAAAATAAAATGGCAAGTTAAACTTGACTGATTGCTAGAGTTACAGACAAACTTTAAAAATAAATATTTGGCATCAAGGAAAAAAAATCTAACTTTTTCAAGGCTATTCCTGAAATGTTTTATCTTCATTTGGTATTCCTTCACATAATTCCTGTTCTGACTTTCATCAATGAACTAACAGTTATGTTTAGCATTTTATACAGTGGTAAAGTGTGTTGACAGTGCATAAAATGTTCAATTCCAGACAGGGTAATTTTCTTTTGTTTTGATGTTTTAAATGAAAATTACACTTTCATTTCTTCACCCATCATTTCTGATGGTTATCCTATATTTTTTGTGTTAACAGCCATTCTTGAAATATAGGAAACTTCTGAAATAACTTTTCATGAATTATTGTCAGTAAAAGAGCAGCAGTTACAGCATCTAAAACAGACCATGGAAAGGGCAGAAACTAGTGGTAAGAAAATTTTCCATTTTTCATAAACAAAGGAATTTTAAAAACTTGGTCTTGAATGAGTTAACAAGATTACAATAGCCGCTAGACAAAATGAAAATAAGTTCACATCTTGACTTAAGATAAACTGTTTGAATCTTTCGAACTTTTCCAGAATTTTATGATGGAATGTCACTGACAGGAAAGATGTACATACAGGAGTACCTAAATCTGAAAAGGGAAAGAATTTGTTTACAATATATAACAATCAAATATATTCAAATATATTAGTCATTTCAAAATTAACTTGAGGAAAAAAACAACATACAGATGGGTGACAAAATCAAGAGATGACACAAAAATAACCTTGGCCAGTTACACTGTCAAAGCAAGCTGAGATCAATATTGGCAGCTCTCATGACAGACACTGGGGAGGATGACAGGTTGGGAAGGGTGCATCGGGGGAGGAAGAGAAAAAAAAAAAGAGGAACAGATCTTGAAATGTTTTATGATAAAAATGCAACTAGAGAATCTTACCTGGAGAACCGAGAAAAACACAGTTCGTGCTGCTCCCCAAAGCTGAAGGGCTCTGTGGTTTGTTCGGGGAAGTTGGCGTATTACAAACCGATTGGGAAGAATCATCCTCTTCAGACATTTTTGGTAGCGAAGGCGGGATTGCACTACTCTTATTGCTGCTTCCATGCCGATTTGCGCTTGGTTTAATACCAGGAGATTTGAGCGAGTATTCTGGAAATCGTTTTGGCTGTGTAGATTGATGTAATAAATCATTCTCATTAACGTGTTACTACATATGTGATGTATAATGACAAGAAGCTGGTATTTTTCTCAAATTATGAACAACTAAGAACATATGACTTATGTGTCATGACACCAAGTGTCAACATTCCATATACATAACTACTTAATTCATATACTATATGTAATGAAAGTAAACTCTTGAACCTTCATATTTTCAATGCACATTACAAAAACCAAATTTCAAAATTCCTACAAGTTTAACTAAATAAATCATAGAATGTACATTATGTGTAACAACATTTAAATGTCTAATTTTCATATTTAATTGGTATATCATGTATAACACATGTGATACAATTAATATCACTGCTGTATCTAGACCAACAGGCAGCAGTGAGAATAAATGGTGAAACAACAACTTGGTTTGACATAAAACAAGGGGTCTGTCAGGGGCGCATATAGTCGCCTTATTTATTTAACTTGTATACTGAAAATATAATGAGGAATGTTAGAGAAGATGTACACAAAGAATATTACAATGCCATAAAAATTGGAGGTTATGAAATACCAGAGATTAGATATGCTGATGACACAGTGTTACTGTCCACAACACAAAAAGGAATGGAAAAATTGTATCAGTCCGTAAGAACAGCGAAGAGCAAAACCTTAAATCTTAATGCAAAGAAAACTAAATTGATTACAACCGACAAAACAAATATGGCAACTGAAATATATATCTCAATGAGGAAAAACTGGAAGAGGTGGAGAGTTTTGAATATCTTGGATCATTACTAACTAATAATGGAAATACAATGAGGGATATTAAAGGAGGACATTTATCGCTCTTCAAAAAATATAACAACTAAAGAATCTGTGGAGAGGAACAGACAGATCTACAAAAATAAGATTTTTATGGGCATGCATCTCTCCCATCACAACATATGCCTTGAGACCTGAACACTTAACAAAACAGCTGAGGAACATGTAAATGCCTTTAAATGTAAATGCTACAGAAGAGTTCTTCAAATATCATGAACACACAAAAAAAAAGAACAAATATATCCATATTAGTTAGTTAGTTGATGTAGCACACAGGGCGGAGGACAAGGCTCTCCATGTCTGGTGATTCCTTGCTACTTGCTTCAGATCTTCAGTGTTTCTGATGAGCATTCATATTCATATTACAAAACTTAATACTGAAGAAGGCTGGCTAATAAAGAGAATTAAACAGAGAAAACTTAAATATTTTGGACACATTAGACGTCATGATAATCTAGAGAATACCATCTTGGAAGGGTACATAATGGGAAAAAGAAAGAGAGGAAGACCAAGGCGAAGATGGCTGCAAGACATTGTTGATGATCTGCAAATGGATGCATCAGCAGCAGGCCATCTTGCTCACAACCGAGAGGCCTACAGGAGAGCTGTTAGGGAGGCAAAATTCCGCAAGGGACATGCAAATGACTGACTATATAACAAAAATCAAGTGTCCAATTCTCATGTTTAACTAATCTATCAATATTGAAATTTCCACAAGTCTGACTGCAAATAAATGCACTGTATACAAGCTCAAGACTGCTAAATCCCAGCATGAAAGGTAAACTGGACACTGTAAACAAGAAAGTTCCATCATCAGTCAACACATTTATTTTTCTCCTAATGTGTTTATTCTCTGTCTCTGTGTTAGCTACTCCATGCTGCTGGTTTGATGTAGCCTCATGTCTGATGCGGAAGTGACTTGTTCTCAACGCAATGAAGGTGATGTAATGTTGAAGCAAAGCCAACATTAATGCCCTTTTGGCCTACTTTTTTTTTTATTTTTGTGGCCTTCTATTGATTGACACAGGAGCTTCTCCAGGCTGTTGCTGATTTAATGTGGCTGAGGATGTATTTCCACTTGGGATGGTCAGCAACACGGTCCTCTCAAAGTGAATTTGTCAATCACTTTCATATCTCATTAGAACACATCTCTGAACTGTTAATGCAACTGTTCTTTGTCACATGCTAATCATCCACAGAGAGTGGCATACTTCTTGCCAAGTGGCACATTCATTAAGCTTACATGGCCATTAAGGTGCTTCAGTTTTTATTATTCTGCATATTTCCCCACGCCCGAGTGAATCTGTTGAACGTTTGACACTTGTATTTTGATACCACTACAAGAAGCCATAAAACACAGACTGGCCTGGTAGTTTATGTCCTCCATGTAACTGCAAGCACTGCACTTGATGTTACAGTGAAGATCTTGAAAAGTGGCCATCAAGTTCAATGGTAAATGGATCATTGTGACTTTCTTTATCCTAAGAACTTGGCAAGCTCCACAACCATCATGAACACCTTGACTCCAATCCAGACAGCCAGGCTAAAATAACACACTGATCTATTTCCAGGGACTGTTTGGTTCGATGACTCTATGGGTAATATGAATCTATACAGAAACTATACCAATTTGTAGCACTTTACATTTTTCAAGTCATTCTGATACCATTGAATGATAAAATGCATTCATGTAATTGGTCAACAGCTTACATATCTTGCTAGCTTCCCATCACGAGGTTCAATTTCTAGCGAGGTTTTGTACAAGTAGTCTTCTAGCTCTTTCTCTGTGATATTCCTCTCTTTCAGAGGGTCAAGAGCTGCAAAAAACTCCTGCGAAAAATTTTTTTTGAAATGGTGTAAGTTCTGAAAAACATGTGACTCAACATCACAAAATATGTCTTAAACCAGTAATCAAAGAAATTGGTTTTCAAAAGACGGTTTTTAGAGACCTTTATACATCTTAAAGTGTTTCAATTAACTACTTATAATTTGTGGAAAAGTTAACAGAGTTTGAACAGATTAATCTTTCCAACTTGATTCGGATAATCACGCATTACTTAACTCTTTCCATGCCTCGGGAAGAAATATGGACACTCCAGCTGGTACTGGAGTAAAAGCACGGGTCTTGATATGTATAGGGGGCATAGTTGTAAAACTGAATGAAAACAGTATTTCCATGTACTTCTATGTACTTATTAGGTTTCAAAACATAACTAAATGTATGAAGATTTCATAAATGGGGAGTTTTTTTTAGGAAAAAAGAAGTAATGTCATGTTTTTAGACAATGATTGTGTCCAACTTACCACTGGAAAGGCCTTGAGGTACAATACGTACCATCTGAGATGCGTAGATCTACCTGTTAACGTCGTACTGTGATTCAGTGTTGCATTACTGGTAGAATAATGTCTGAAATAACCTTCTAACTACTTCTCCAGTCGTCTAATATGTCTAGATCTACTTGGGATACATTCAAGAACAGTGGTCCCTATCTACATCATCAAAAATTGAAATTTCTCTACGTTTCTCTTCGTTTTTCTTGCTCAACATCGCTCGTAACTAAGCACTCTTTTGCCATTTTGAAAAGTGTCACTGGACACACACACGAAATGTGTACAATCTAAACGTTACACCAGTTTTTTTAATGAAATAAACCAAGCGTCAAATTTTTGATGACTGGCATCTACATAAGAAACTGGAAGCGCCAGATATCTGACAACAGGCATGGAAAGAGTTAAACTCCTTGTATCGTACTCAAGACCTAAACTATATCCAGGAGAATAATGACTTCTGCCCACTCTATAGGACATATTACAGCGATACATGCAAACTCTATCAAATATGCTGAGGGTTTAGACACAAAATCTACTAAAAACCATTATGCAATGTAATCTTTAGTTAGATAAGAAATCCACAAACCATCTTATACATAGTGTTACTGTATCTTCCCTACTGGCTCTAAGTGGAATCAAAGATGATGAAGCCCAGTGACACAAGCTGGTTACAAACCTAATGCTACATTCAAATGGTGCCCTGCTGAGCTAATAGGTTCACTGGGATGTATTAGGGATTGAGAAAACTTGCTATGTATATTCAAATGGCCCTCGGAATACTGCCGGTTGTGGTGCAGCTATAAACCACACATGAAAAGACCAAGTATCACATGTGCCTCACTGGCCTATTTCATGATTCTTCTCCTTCAGCTCTGAAAGTTCATGACCCAAACTCCTAAGAATGAAGTTCACAAGAACACATATCAAATACATCCAGTTTAAGATCCACATTCTATGACTGAAGTCAAGAAAGGATTATATCAAGTCCATTATTTTAATAATACAGACACTGACTTTCAGACCCACAGTTTAATATGCAGACAGGCATACTTGACAAATAAGGACATACTCTGATGGAGTTCTCCTGACACAAACAATATGGCTGATTCTGGTATTGTTGTATCTCGCCAGTGATCTCTGCTACTTTTCTTCTTTTGCTGAAGTTGATGATGCCTTCGGGGGCATTTGCCATAAAATCTGGGTTTCCCTCCTCTGTCTTGAGGATGTTGGTTAGGTACATGCCTGATATGGAAGAAATGAATAAAATATACTCAAACTGAAATTTAAACATGACAGCGCACGTCTTGCTAACGTTACAGAATAATGTCTTCTGAATTAATAAAGTCCTGACAGTATTTTAGTTCTTTTTGATGGACTGTGTGAAAAATGCACTGGACAATTACTGTACACTAGTAAACTGTTACATCACCGCCCTGGTACTCCAGCTATAAAAATTGGTATATCTGCAAGGCAAGATGCAGCAGAGCACACTTAGATATCAGAGATTAATGAATAATGAGGCATCCACATAAGAATGAAGGAGAGGGTCAAGGGGAAATTACTCTTACTTACCAAGGAATGGAACACATGGTGGGTTGATTGAACGTAATTTCTCTATGTACTTCTTGAAATGGTCATTGTTCAGTTCAGATGCTTCTTCTAGAGCCTTCTGAAACTTGTGAGGGAGTTCCTAACATTTTTTTTAGGAAAAAGAAAAATAAAGATTTCAATCAGTCCCAGGTCATTTGTAATAATCATTAAAATAGAGGAAATGGTACAATATAAGAATATGTTAATACTGACATGCACATAAAAATAATTAACAAAATCTAAGAATATGTTAATACTGACATGCACATAAAAATAATTAACAAAATCCACACACAAAATAAAAAGAATATAAAATACAGTAATGACCACATAACAGAAAAACACAAAATGAAAGATAAAATTTTTAAATAAAACAAACCAGTTAGAATCAGAAAATCAGTTTTGAAGAAAAGATAAGCCAATTTTAACATTACATTACTATGCAGAAACACTCAAAAAAACAAAACAAAACAAAAAACAAACAAAAATCACCTTCAAGAGAAGTACTAGTTTTAATACTATATCATTATCAAATCACCTTTCAATGAAAAGAAAAAAGCAGTTTTGATATTCAATCACTATGAAGAAACATTAACAAATTGCCTTTTAAAGAAAAGGAATACCACTTTTAGTATTACATAATTGGGAATACTATTAAATCACCCATCTACTAAAGAAAAGAAGTATCAACTGTAAAGTTATATTTGTTTTGATACTCCCTGCGATAGCATGTTTTGACTCCCTGCGATAGCATGTTTTGATACTCCCTGCGATAGCATGTTTTGATACTCCCTGCGATAGCATGTTTTGATACTCCCTGTGACAGCATGTTTTAATACTCCCTGTGATAGCATGTTCTGATACTCCCTGTGACAGTGATAGCATGTTCTGATACTCCCTGTGACAGCATGTTTTTGATACCCCCTGTGACAGCATGTTTTGATACTCCCTGTGATAGCATGTTCTGATACTCCCTGTGACAGCATGTTTTGATACTCCCTGTGATAGCATGTTTTGAAGAAAATCAGAAAGAGTCTAAACTTGCCTAGGTAAAACACCATAAAATCATCTTTTTAAATAGTCACCTTTTTAGTGTGCTCAAGCCTAAAAACTGATGCCGAGTTGAGGGCTCCAATAACCTCTAAGACACCATTGAAATTGTTCAGCTCTTGAAAGACTAGCATAACTTCAATGATTCGTGACACAACTGCCACTCTTTCTTCCAAGTTTGGAGTCTCCACAATGAACAGCTCCAACCAGTATGTGAACTAGAATCAAAAACAGTCGAGTAATACTGTAACAGTTAAGTAATGCTGTAACAATCAAGTAAAAGTGTAATCATCAAGTAACACTGTAAAGATGGGGAGAAACAAACAAAATGACCATCAAACTGAAAGGAAAAAAATATCTTCCTGCTTCGAGGGATGGCAAAAGTTTAGCTGAAGAAAAAGGAAGCGAAAGAATGATTTTCTATTTATTTTAAAGTTAAAAGAAAAAAAAAAAGAAGTTCTGTAACATCCTATTTATTTACAGCATCCTTTCTATTTCATTTAGGCATATTCTCTCATTCCAGGTCTTATGCTTGTAAAAGCATTAAACTGGTAACTAACCTAAAAATACTTGTATGTTTTTCTTATACAAAGCTTGTTTCTGACACGAACCATCAAAACTTTCTTGCTGGGATGGGAATGCCAAAATGTGCTTGTAATTAGAAAACTAAATAAATCACGGAGACTAAAGAACGATCTGGAAGTTTTGAGGAATGTGAGCTAATGGAAGGATTATGATTAAATTCAGATACTGGAAAATGACATGCTGCTGATGATACCTGCACGAAGTCTGAATATTCTGTTCTTCTCCTCCTCCTCCAATTTATCAGTAAATATTTGTGTGACAGTTTATTTAGCTTCCTCACATGTCATTCTTGTGTCATACTGGGGTTAGATTTCTGCTCAATCTTAGTTACCTGGTACGGGTCTTCACATATGAGAATTCAGCAGTGTTATAGTATATACATAATCACAGTAGTTTTAGAATATGAGACCCATCTGTTGAAGAATATGAGACCCATCTGTTGACAGCTGCCAAAAATTTCAGCATCTCCTGAAAGCAATCAGTTCAGTTGTTTGAACTCTGTATACAGCATGACAAGAACTCACGGACTTGTAGAAAATGTCTTACATTGGTTGAGAAGTGTATCATTTTGAGCAGGTTTGGAGCTGTCTGTTGCTTGTCCTTCTTCATCCACGGCATACCAACCAGCTCTGAAGGTTTAACAGCTCGATATAGGTCAAACTCCAACAGTGTCACCTGGCGGGCAATCTCTATTGGATGAAGCTGTTAAAATAGTTCAGTAATTAATTGACAAAAAAAAACTTTTAATAATTAATTGACAAAAAAAACTAACTTATGATTATTTTAAGACCTATTACGCTCATATATTTTTACAATCAAGATTACTGTATACAATAATTGGTCTGATTCCTTCATGAACAATAAAATAAGATTATTATGTTATTTTTACATTGTTATGTCATGCCAGCAAACAACAAAGCTTACAAAGCACACGTGCTTTCCATTTTCTTATTTTCCAAAAATGTTTATATATTACTAAAAAAAAAACCCCACATATTTAGATGTTGTGGATTTAGGCACTGTCATATTTCTGGAATTAATCTGTACATAACATCATATTATCCCATAATGTACTGAGGACAGCCACGTTCACAGTGTACTCCAATGTTCCTCATTTTGTGAGGGAGATGACGCTGTCAGTTTTGGCAGTCACAACATGATATCTGAGATTATACCAAAACTTTTTGCAGTCATCAACATGATATATGAGATTATACCAAAACTTTTTGCAGTCAGCAACATGATATATCAGATTACACCAAAACTTTTTGCAGTCATCAACATGATATATGAGATTATACCAAAACTTTTTGCAGTCATCAACATGATATATGAGATTATACCAAAACTTTTTGCAGTCAACAACATGATATCTGAGATTATACCAAAAACAGCTGAAAAAATAAAGTCAAGTCTAAGAAACAGTATTTCTATGTGGAACAATAAAATAAACATGAAAACTGTAACATACTGTCATAAGATTAAACTCCTCTGGCTTGCGAGTAAGGTGCCATTCTATTTTTGGTGGTGTTTCTTGATATGTGAATTCTCGCTCAGTGTTAGAGCTCTCCATCTACAAAGGTAAAAAAAAAAAGTTTATGTTACATTAACCAATCGAAACCACCAACATACATCTATTTAAAATTGTTATCACATTTTTAAAATGTTCACAGTATGACTATCAGTCTGTTGTCCACTATGATCACTTTTAAGTTTGAAAACTTTTTTTTTAAAATCTCTTTAAAAATGTTAGTTTTTTAAAGTCATAAACCTTTCTTGAACTCCAATATTACAATACATGACAAAAGCAATTTTAAAAGATAGTTTTGAGGCAATGAGACACTGGGTGTTGTGGGACTTGTTGAGAATCATTTTGCTGAAGAGTTTTTCTTATGACTAATTTGACTGATATTACATACAAATTAACAAACTCAACTTGTACTTGTACAAACTCCTGTAACTGTGAGCTGTTGTTATTTGCAGCCGATGCTGTAGAGATGTTGAGGCACAGCATCGTATCGGCGTGGGACCAGGTTATGGCGGCTACTTTTTCACTCCTGGAGTACAGCTAAAAAGCAGGGGGTGTGCTACGCTTCTTTAGCAGACTCCACCACCATGGGGACTATGGTGATTCCTGCCCCGTTAGCCAGGCTAGGCCTGATACTGGGGGTACCATGGAGAGGTGGGACAGGGTCTTGGTCAGCTTGTATTTGTACGAACTCCCTGTAACTGCGAGGTGTTGTTCTTTGCAGCTGATGCTGTAGAGATGTTGAGGCACAGGATCGCCAGCTATGGGTCGCTGATTACCTTATCGGGCATCTTCACCCCCAACAAACTCAACATCAGATTAATAAAAAATGATACTCATCTCATACAGGGTCTGGCATAAAGCTTAACTGGATTTAACTGACAAAGTGTGCAGAAACTGAATACGTGTGAAAAAAAAACATGACGTCAGAGATGAAGCAGACAAATTGTCATTTTTAACAATGGCTTCTTGACAAACACAATTTCGCACATTCACCGTTGAAACTTATTGTAAAAGTGGAGAATCGTCTATTACTGTACAATGAAAGTTTCAGCGCCATTTTGAGTTACATCCCCATGATAATGTTCCTGATCGGAGGACAAAACAATTTCGAAGTGGGTCAAAAAATTTAAGGAAACCATTAATTGCCTTAATAACATGTCTAATGGTTGTCCAAGAACTCAATAGATACCTGAACAAATTCAGGAAGTTCGCAACGCATTGCTAAGTAGCCCTTGGCAATCAGCTGTTAGTAACACTTTGGCACCTGGCATCCTCTTATTGTTAATAGCGATCTTTATGTGCAGATGCTAACTGACTACTTCATTCTAGACTTGGCCAATAGAAATAAGAGACTAATATGGTTTCAACACGACGGAGCAACTGCCCACACAGTCCATCAGTCCATGTTCATGCTGCGACAAACATTTTACAATTGTCTTATTTCCAGATTTGGGGATATTCATTGGCCGGCAAAGTCACCGGATTTATCAGCAGTAGACTTCTTTTTGTGGGGGTACCTCAAAAACACAGTGTATGTTAGTCGACTGCACTCAGTTGCAGACCTAAAAGATCGAATCCAACACTGCATTCAAAATATATCTTTGAACACTTTAAATGGTGTTATGCAGGAATTTTCCAGACGCTTGGCTGAATGTTATCAAATGTAACGGCGGTCATCTAACCGTCGTAATTTTCAAAACCTAAATATGACTGTCAGTAATAATAAAAATACCCACTTTTCAAAGTTTCATTTTACTTTTCTTACCAAAAACATGTTTAGAGCTTATTTATTTCCATTTTTAAATTCCAGCTATGCTTTATGCCGGACACTGTATCTTATATCCTTCCCATGCTGATAAATGTCACATAGGGCTCGCATGGTAGTTCACCAAGTTTTCCAACTTCATCAAGGGATTTTGTGCCTACTAGTTTGGCCTCTCTTATCAATGTCCTCTTTAGAGTTTCACGTGGTTGACCTCCTTTTCTTTGGTGTGTTGTGTTCTACTTGATAGCTTGTTCTGGGATTCTCTGACTGTTTCTTCTCATCATGTGACCGATATATGTCCATCTCCTTTTCCTGATCACCCACGAGACTGGTTGTTGTTCAGTCATCTGCCTTATCTCTGCGTTGTTCTTGAATTTGTTCCACTTTATTCATTCCACTTTATGCTTTCAACAAAACCAATCGAACACCAGGGATACCAACTCTTAAGATAGAAGATATTCATTGGGGGGGGGGGGGGGGGGAGAGGAGAAACTCACCCTCCGCTGTATACTTTTGGAAATGAAGTCAGCCATCTTGCGCATTGCCTTGCCTTTGATAGATCGTAGGAATTCATTGAGTCTTTCCAGCAGCTCTGGGTCCCTCTCAAAATCATAGAAATGGTTATCCACCCAATGACGGAAAACATTTACCACCCTGAAAAAACGTTTATGGTGAAACTATTACCTCAAGAACTGTATCAGTAACACCAACCCACCATTACATACCATCCAGTTAATTTTGTCTGTAATGCTAACTTAAACTTTTACATGCATCACTTAACAAAGTTATGCTAACATAAAGTTATATACTAACCAGTTTCAGAGATTCTGTTGCAACAATAAGAGTTCTTAGCATTCTATATGCCAAGGAGCATATCTTAGGAAATCTGGTGAGATCTATGAACCCCCTCCTAGCAACCAAAAAAAAATGTTTCATGATTTGTTCTGTGGTTGAGGTCACTGAGAGTCTTACAGGGTAAGATTCAGGAAAATCCTTTCATTATTTTGTCACCTCAACTCATCATCTTGAGCACTGAAAGAAAACACTTGTCTCCAAATTCAGAAGACACAAGCTGCGCATAACAGGCCTGTCCCAAGTTGAAGGAAATGAATATGTATAGTCATAGTGTTCTAGTTTCACTTTCTTTCACATTTCTTCATCTATATGAAGAAATTTACTGAAACATCAAACACTGGAGGCTTGTGATCATAAATTACAGATGGGATCCTGACTTACGCAGCTTTGACATTTGTATACCTGGAATTATGTAAAAAAAATTCCGTCATGGACAAAAAAAATCTACTGAATTTTATGGAACAAACTGTGGCTAAAATATAGTACAAAGCACAGGCTCCCAGTTATGTCAAAATTGATTTATACACAGACTTCCTGTATTTTATTGCTCATAATTATTATTGAATTACAAGATAAATTTGGTGAGTGGTAATTTTTTTTTTTCTCATCCAAGCTCACAGACCCTCTAAAATCTATGAAATGACTTCAGCATTTGAGTAATCCTTTTACTATTTTAAACTGGTGAAATATGTATGATTCTACTCTGGAATGAAAGTACCAGTATGGTGATTTTCCTTTATGGCTCAAGATAATTGGCCATAATAACACTGCATGCAATGGTCTTGCTATTGATGGTTTCAAACAACAATCTTCTTATTACCTGATAAATGACATTGTTTTTATCAACAACCCACTAATTACCTGAACTGAACGGGCTTCACATACTCATTTCGGAAACGTTTAAGATCTTCCCTGATCTTCAGGGCTGCATTGTCATCAGACACAGACAAGGAGTTAAACTTGGGTTCTGGGATCTCGAAGCTTTCTCTAGTTAAGGACTACAACAGAAACTGATCGATCGTCGTCATCAATGCTATTATCATTACCTGGTCACTATGATAACCTCATTTTTTTCCACAATCCTTCCTGCAACCTTCTTTGTTCAAAAGTCTGATGAACAGGACAGATGCCAGGCTGACCATCACCACGAAGCTGACTGTAAAGTCTGGCACTGATGGGAGGTCACTGACTCATCTCATATCCTCCCCAAGAATCAGGAAAGCACAAACTCACTATCACTGAGAACACCACTGTCATCATCATCATCATCACAAACCTCTCAGAAACATTCAGAACAAAAAGACATGATAAGTGATAATAGCAAACTGCTTTGCTACACTTGAAGAAAGCAAAACAACCAGTGGCAACAGTGAAGCAAAGATCATGGAAAATGAAAACAAGTATTATGTAACAATGCTTTTTAACATGGCTGGAAACAACAACAAAAATGAAAACATCACAGAAATGATAAAGCTGAAAGGAAATCAATTAACCAGATCTGCAAGCCCACAAGAGTTTAATACTCTGTCAAATACTGCAAACAAAAATCTCCACCTTACTTAGCTGGACATGTATAAAAAAGTAAACATATAATACATTCACAAACACAGTCTGCTGTTACTTTAGCCAGTTATGTCACTTAAATACAAAAAAAAAATCAGCCAAACACTGGGAGAATCATCCATGATACAAGCTGTCCAATGATGATCAACAACTTCCACAGTGAGATGAACATCTACTTGCTTCAAAACTGTTCTCAAAACACTGGACAAGAAGACAGACAGACAGGTTACAATACGAAATGGACAGAATCAGCCTAGCTAGAGAAACTTACAGAAAGCAAAGAGGTAGAATAAAATGGAGATTCAATAAAAGCAACTTTACCTGGGTACATGCTACAGCAAGATGGTCTAACTTCAGGGACTTGTGTGTAATCACTTGCTATAGGAAACCATACATAACACTACTGAACCACTGCGCAGTTGTTTTCTAAACAACTCTGATAACAACATTCCATGGTGACAGACTGTAAAGGTTTATTTTTGTTGCAGTTCGTACTTCTTTCATGTGTTGTGCCACATACTCATATCAGAGAATTTAACCCAACCTAAGACTGGTCCTGTCTGTTGGTAAACAACTGCAAAGTGAAGAGCAATGGAACTTCCAGGTTCAAATCAAACGCATGATTTATTTTATCCTATGAGAATTACCATAACAGCCACATAATGGACATATGAAGGAAAGGCAAAGAAAGGTCAGCCAAGGACAACCTGGTGAAGAAACGTAGGAACCAAAATTGATGCATGCAACATTGCTGGGACACTACACAACACTGACTGCAGACTATGAGAGGTTGAGAGAATTTGCTTTTGCCCTGCAAGATTTCACAGAGAGTACCGAGCACCGATTGTTCAGTTAATCACAGGTCGAAGAAATGGATGGAAGTGAGAGCTGACAAATAAGAACTTTGTACGCTTCAAACGAGGGCTATTCTGTCCAGTCCCCAGAGCCAGTAAAGGATACCGTTTGACCAGTAGCTCCAGCAGCTCTCTCGGAGTGCAGAAGGAACGGTAGGTCAGGAGAAATGTGCGTAAGAAGCGAGGGTCTGCATACATGTGGTACGTTAATCTCTCTGTCAGTTTGATCAGTTGTCCTCCCTGAAATCCAGGAATAAATAAACTTTCATGATTATTGTAACATACATGGCCCACAGTTTATATTTTTAAAATGCCATACTTTATATTACTGACAGTCCACACAGTTTATACTATTGATAACCGATAGCACACAGTTTATATTATAGAAAAGCCAAACACAGGCCTGAGTGGTTACCGGGACCCAAATCTAGGGAGAAAAGAATAGGACCACTTCTACCTTCCGCGTACGTTGTAGGAGGCGGCTACGGAGCCTGTAAAAAACTAGAGTGTAACAGAAACATGGAGAGGAAAACCAGGAACCTACAAATCATGTCTAGGAAATGAAGGTGGATTGGCCACACTCTGAGGAAGCCCGACACCAGCATAGTGAGACAGGCACTGACACGGAATCCTCAAGGAATAGAAAACAAGGAAGACCTAGACTTACTTGGAGAGGAGAAACTATGACAGTGCTCAGAGACAAGGGATACACATGGAAGGAAGCAGAGAATAATTCCAAGAACAGGAATGACTGGAGAGCCTTTATCTGTGCTCTCAAGGGAGTGAAAGGCGATGATGATGATGATGAAACACAGGCCAAGGTAAAAAAAAAAAAAAAAGGTGATAAAACAGTGTACTTATGCTACATCTTATCTTATCTTATATCCTTCCTGTGCTGTTAAACATCACTTATGCTACATACAAAAGTTTATATTATAAAAGGGCCAGTTTTTACTACTGATAGTCCATAGTGTACATAAATCATTTACATTTGATGACACAAGCTGAGAAATGATACATCACTGATTCAAAGCTACAATTAGGAAACACGTAATCTGGGGTCTATGGAGATGGACCTAACCTCACATGCAGAAAATGCTCCCTGAAAACATGTTTCACAACATTCTGGTGACTGAGTGAGTGTTAGCATGGCCTTGTCATAGGGGAGCTGGCCAAGAAGCTGTGAATTGCAGCAGATTGTGAGTTTCAGAAGTTATTCTCTGTGGAATCAAGAGAATTACAGCAACCTGCTGTCACCATCACTTATCAATGGACAAACATGTGATGCCCTCAGTTATGCTGTCACCATCACTTATCACTGGAAAAAATGTGATGCCCTCAGTTATGCTGTCACCATCACTTATCACTGGACAAACATGTGATGCCCTCAGTTGCACCCACTCAGAACAAAAGAATAAAACATTCCTTGTCTCTAACATTCTCACATACTAGGCTGGATATCTTTGAATGAATGCAGTCTGCCTTAAGTTGTCTACATCACCATATAGCTTGGATTAGTATTCCCAGGTGTGCTTCTCATAAGAACAGCAGTCCTGCAGCTGATGCTAGGCTCATTTTTCCACTGCCAGAGATGCACTTATGAGTTGTGCCTATCTTCAGCTTGTTATACATGTGATATATCTCAGTCTGCTGTGGGCTGTGTGGAGTCTGAAGATCTTGACCATTTCTTCCTTGTCCATTCCTCTGATAGCCTAGATGCTCTCTTTTCTACACGTTTTTACATTTGGCTTTGATCAGTGTCTTGCTCTGTCATATGATATGCTTTAATATGATCTGACTGATTTTTGGCTAGCATTCAGAAAAAAATCTGGTCAGCTTTTAGTGTTTTACTTTTGTTTCCTTCCATTATCACCTTGATAAGAGGACTTTCATAACAGGATTCCTGGTTATCTTCAAAAATGATATTCTGACCAGAGTCTTCTACAGCAAACTCGTACTCATCTGACGGAGGCAATATTAAAGGATGATTCTTCTCCTCTTCCCTTAACTTGCTGTCCAGGCTACGCTCAAGCATACTGTACATACAAGATAAAACAATATATTTATACTGTACACACAAGATAAAACAATGTATTTATACTGTACACACAAGATAAAACAATATATTTATACTGTACACACAAGATAAAACAATATATTTATACTGTACACACAAGATAAAACAATGTATTTATACTGTACACACAAGATAAAACAATATATTTATACTGTACACACAAGATAAAACAATGTATTTATACTGTACACACAAGATAAAACAATATATTTATACTGTACACACAAGATAAAACAATATATTTATACTGTACACACAAGATAAAACAATGTATTTATACTGTACACACAAGATAAAACAATATATTTATACTGTACACACAAGATAAAACAATGTATTTATACTGTACACACAAGATAAAACAATATATTTATACTGTACACACAAGATAAAACAATGTATTTATACTGTACACACAAGATAAAACAATGTATTTATACTGTACACACAAGATAAAACAATATATTTATACTGTACACACAAGATAAAACAATGTATTTATACTGACACACACAAGATAAAACAATGTATTTATACTGACACACATGATAAAACGGGTGCCCTGTTTGGCTGAGTGGTTAGGCGCTCTGTTTACTAATCTAGTGGTACCGGGTTCAAGTCCCAGCAGTGGGATGTTCTCTGGTACACAATAAAAACACCCCGGGGTCCACCCAGCCTCTAAAAATGGGTACCAGAGAAATATGGGAAGGTAAATGTGGCCAGGTTGGATATTGACCACATCACACTTTCATGTGCCAAAGGTCGTGGAAATATGGGCCTACCATTGTATCTCCAAAATGCCTTAATGGCATGAAAACAGGAATTGTACCTTTTACACAAGATAAAACAGTGTATTTACACTGTACACACAGGACAGAAAAGACATTTGTAAATATATTGTGCACAGGCAAATAAATTTTATACTGCACACAAAAGACCTGTAAGGAACAGATAATTGTTCACTTGATTCTTAAAACAAGTTACTGTGCTACCATTACACTTAATAGAAAATGTAGATTACGGAACTCTACTGTGAACTCTGAAATTATGATGATTGGTGATGCGGTGATCTACATACATACTTCAGTGTGCCTAGACATTAATGGCATGCTCTTACATAAGAACAGTAATCAAGGTCAAGAGCACTTAAGCCACTGCCACAGGCAGCCCAACAATGGAAATAATGGCAGTTTCAAAGGGGCTGAGCTGGCTACATTTTGTGCAACTTCAAGAATAGGCTCTGAAATTCATGCACTCTCAATACTGTCTGAAAAGACAGGCTCAGATTTACACAAGTTAAAGGTAACCCTGTCATGCCATGGAGGCACACAAGAGATATGATGTTAGTTTCCATATTTTCCTTGACCTTTTAGCACACTAGAGGCTGATGTGGTCAGAATTATATGTAACTGCCTTTCCTTCAATAGTTCCAGAAGGAGCCAAGCCAGGTACATATTTCTACAGCTGAGTTACTGGGGTGCCTCCAGCTGGATTTGAACCATCAACCCTTGCCATGAGAGACTACTGCACCAACCAAATCTGCATATTATACAATTACTCTTTGTATTATAACACATAACTGTTTCTAGAAATAAAAGAGTGCATCTATTGTAGATTTACAATAGCAGAGAGAAGATAACAGACCATGTGGACATCATTAAAAAATCTCATGGAAGCCAGCAAGAGGGAAGATTTCAAAATACATGCAGAGACTTGCTCTGGTCAAGAAGTAAAATGTGGTGATGGCCATAAACATAATGTTAAGGGGACAAGAAGAACTGTCAGTCAACACAGAACTGCTGTCATCATTTGCTATATACTAAGGACACAGGAAGCTAGCAACCATGGACTTGTCCAGAGGTAAGGTTGACAATCCTAACTTAACTCACAGCTTAAAATATATGTGTATGCACAACACATACATACACACACACACATATCATCTACAAGCACAGAGGTCACCTTCTTGTTTGTAGAGACACAAGAGCAGCCATCCAGTTAATTTTGTCATCTGCACTTTTTGCTTGCAAGACCACATGCATGTGCTCACGAGGATGTATTTCAAATGCATTCTTCAAGTCTGAAAACAAAACCCGCACAAAAACTAAAAAATCATTTATTTAAATCTCACAGATTCTAAACAAATATGAAACAACTGACAGATATAAGTCAGACTTTGTTACTGATTATTCCACTGCTGGTTGAAAACAGGAAAAGACAACCAATAATACTTTGTGTATTTCCACTTACAGTGACATTAATTTATGGGAAATTTGCAGATCAACATTTTGAGACCATATGATTCTCTGTTTTGTGCAGTCCTTGGTATTTCCAATCAAATCTGTTGTCCTTCCTTTGTTATATCATTTTGCCAGCCCATTCATTTATTTTTTTCCTTTTCCTTCCCCATTTCATTTTGCCCCAAGTTTTCCAGTGATTATCAGGTTCTCTAACTTATATCTTCTCAGGATATGTCAAAAAAATTATGTTTAAGTTATGTTTTTATTATGTTTATGTTTGGGAGTAACTTGACTGACTAAAACACAGCAGAAAGAAGGTTTAACTGAACATAATCATTAATGAAAATCTGCCACAAGAAACTGGGCAAATTACCATTTTCTGGTTTAACCCCTGTCCCATCCATCTCATGTACACTCATCAAAGAAAAGGCACCTCAAACTGTGCAACATGAGTTAACTCACTGTATAATTTAACATCCACTTATGGACCCTGTAAGCCAAGAAAACTTGCTCTAGCCATAACCAAAAAACAAAAACAAAAACAAAAACAAAAACTATATTATTTTAGCTGCAGTCTGTGATGTTTGCCAGGCAAATAACAGCCTATAGGAGCATGGAAGTAAACTACCTTAACTACCCTACACATCATTTACTGTTACCGTTACCTTGCAAAACAAAACTGAGTATCGGAATGATTTTTATGTGATTATCAGATCTAGTTCTAAAACTGAAATAAACATGTGTATAGCATTTTGGAGGAGGAAAGAAGTGATGATGAAGACATAAATAGGACTGATGACCCTCTGTACATAAATTACATGGCCAGAATTGATTTTTGAAAATGTTGGTCAAACAGGAAAGGGATTAAACAGCAGGCATTTGGTACAGTACCTGTTTTTGATTAGAGAAAACTGAATACAGAAGTAATATGGTAACTTCTAGCTGCAAACTGACAGAAATTATGAAGACAGTGATAAAATGAAACACACTAAAAGAACATCACGGAAAGAAGCAGAAACAAGAACCCTCACCATCTGTGTCATCTCTATCCACTATTTCCACTTTACGGATAAAAAATTTCTCCTTCAGTTTATACTCCATGGAAGGCAACACCGACGTCCGTCCTCGAGGGTTTGTTTTGCACAAAATGATCAAACCATCAAAGAGGAAACAGTAGCGCTCGGGGTTAGTCCTGCGTCCAGTTATTTTTGTTAATGGGCCCTCTGAAATGTGGAACAACAGACTTTAACAATAAAGATGTCACAATGCGTACTCTTATCCTGTTTTGTTATATCTTTTACCTCTCAAATGTAGAATAATAGACTTTAACAATAAAGATGTCACAATGTGTACTCTTATTCTGTATTGTATCTTTTATCTCTCAAATGTAGAATAATAGACTTTAACAATAATGACATGACAATGTGTACTACTATCCCAGACCAACAGATCAGTTTTTGTCAAAGTCACTCCTGCCAAGGTCTGATGTCAGGCATTGTTACAGATGCTCTCTAAACTTCTGATAAATTCAACAGAAAATGTTTTCAAGTACTATTTTTAGCAAAAGACTAACAGCTGCAGTACTGAAGCTGACCAGTTCACATGCAAGAAAACAGAAGTCACAAAGTTTCAGAATTTGTACTCTTGCTTGCAGCCCTTTTGATAAAACTAGACTTCTGGTCTTCTTACTAAAATCAGTGGTCTCAAGTTTCATAGTTTGTCCTTGTGACAACACTTGTCATTTGTCGGTTCTATAAATCTTTTCCTGGTTTATCTGTTGCTCAAAGTTTTTGTGTTTATTCATTTTGAGTGTAGCATAATATGCTTCAACAAGACTAGTATTTACATGAACATCTGTTTATATTATTGATGCACTGATGTACTGCTTCCATATGCTCTAATATGAGTGCTATTTATATATGGCATCTATTTATATCACTGATACACTGAAGGACTTTCCTGTGCGCTCTAACACTATATTTACAATGGCATCTGTTTAATTCATGCACTGACAATAGTGCTCTGGTGTGACTCACCTTGAAGGTGAATATTCTCTGATTTTAGGTTCAATTTTCCATGACACAGTGTGTTAGGTGCCCATTTTTACAACTGGGTTGATTAGTGCAGGGTGGTATATGGTCTTCAACCCGGCAGAAGGTCCCAACTCACTGATATTAATGCAGCTGCTACTACATTTGTCTCATGCTAACCTGCTGCTGCTGTTTTTCAAACTGCTGATCCATGTCAATGGACTGTTTTTAGTTATTGTGAACTGCACTCACCCATGATAAACTCACTGCACATCTGTATAATGTCTTTGCCATCCCAACCATCAATACTCTTCTGAATCTCTGTCATCTTTTGCATGCTGGCAGATCTTGAATGAGTATGCATTCTCAACGAAAGCTCCCTGAACACAGATTTTGATTCAATCATTACCAAAGAATTTCACACAATAATAACAGCACACACAAAACTACTGATTATGAACCATATGCAAAAGTAAAACCTGACTTATACACAACAAATTTCCAAATCTCTTCTCCTCATTCATTCATCATCTTTGTGTGCTATAAACAACATGGTGATACATATTATACAGATGCTTTACAAGAAGAATTGCGGACATGAGAAGCCATAAAGCACAACCAAATCTGCTTTCTCCCTAGGAAAGAAAACTGAGATACTATTCAGAAGCTGCTGTTTAAAGCCACAATAAAGCTCTTGCTATTTTCATCACACCCTTCTCTGTTTACTTTCAGCAACACTAGATCAGCTTGTCCATTTCTTTCTCTAAAATGAGAGCAAGTTAAAATCATTTTAAATCCAACAGAAATTCTGTTCACAAACTAAAAGAAGCGGCATGAAGTAAGAAAACTGAGACAGCTCTCTCAACTCACCAGTTTTTTCTCTTTGGAATATTTCCTAGTTGTCTTTCTAGCCGAGCTTTGAGGGCTTGAAGAAGACCATCTGCCTGAGTCAAGCACTCTTTGTCCTCATCGCTAGGGCTACTACTAATTAATGCCTAACAAACACAAACAGAAAATGTTATAGTCAGATCGTTATTCTAGGCTGCACATAGTGCAAGAACCACTTGGTTAAAAAAAAAAAAAATTAATAACATCAAAACTAAAAATCATAAGACAACAAAAGTAATGGTATTAACATAAAATGTTTAAAAATGGCAACATCTGACAGGAGATGCAGCAAGCAGTAGAACTTTCTCAGTTTGTAGATTTTTAGGACAGGACAACATTAATAGAAGGTGAAACATATCCCCCCCCCCCCACTGAATAATACATTTGAATAGTGCTAAAGTCGGAGGTACCCAGGCAAAGGTGCATCGCAAAAAATCAGGGTACCACGCATCACTGCCAATGTGCATACGAAGAAGAAGAATACATTTGAATTAAAAATGCCATTTTCAGATATTAAAAAAAAAAAAAAACAGTTAATGCCAGTAATACACTACCCAGCTGCATAAGAGTACACATGAAAAACAATTTAAACATTCATCTACACGCCGACATTTAAAAAAAAAAAAAACTCACAAAATTCCCACTAAACAGGAACATTTCAGTAGAAAATAACAATAATTCTGAAAAACAACCTTACCAATATTATCATCACCATCATCTCTGAACTGAAGATTGATGAGATGTAACACATGTCTCATGTATATTACAGATAACTTACAATCACACATTTATTTTCATGTATTCTTCTAATTTTAACAACTGTTTTGTCTTCCAAACTTGGCTGTCTTTTCTCTCACAAAATGTTGCCAATAAACACTTATATTAGTTACAAACATGGTTTATGGTTAAAGGAAAAAAACCCAAAAAAGTGCGAAACTTAAAGGCCAAATATCCAAACATACCTTAACTATTTCAAAATACTGTAAACAATGGTAGACAGGTCCCATGAGCAACTTGGGCAAAACGTATTTGAAAGCTTCTCGGAAACCATTTCCTGATTGCTAACATAAAAAAAAAAGAAATAATAGTGCACAATACTGGAATAAAGGCAACATAACAAAGGAAAAAACTATGGTAGTAAAAGCATTATTTCCTAGTGCCATCTGTCTGCTGCTGATTTTGTTGCATTTTCCTATAATGGAACACTTGAAATCTTTGCCACTGAGACCATGGCTCAAGCGCTCACTGTGGTATGGTGGCTTTCTTCAGTTCCCATGACAGACATAATAACTCAGCTTCCAGGTAGGCTCCTCCACTCTAGAGAATCTGCCTATTTCAGATCTGTTGGCCAATAACAGCTTGACTCCATGGGAAAAAAGGCAAGTTAAGATAACAACCTTGACCTTGTTTGCTGACCCCAAAAACTACATTTACCTTCACTCCCTACTCTATAAATACTGGATCACAACAACAAAAAAATATATATATAAAACAAATATATCAAAGGAAACAAAGCTGCATTTTTTAATGAAGTAAGCACAGCCCGGTATAATAGAACCGCATATTTTGTGCATCTGGTCCTTGTGGGTAAATTTTTTTTTTTTTAAATCAATATTCTTAACTGGCTCATCAAAATTGGAAGCTTAATGGATATTGTAAAAGCTTAAAATACAAACTTTGAAATGTCCTTTCTACAGTTATGTTATCCATACGAACATGGATTTCACCCGCATCCTAAATCTTGAATGTACTTGAAGACCTATGAAGGATGGTCATCACAGCTCTCTAAAACACAAGAATAACCCTATAACCTCAAATTTCCTGCTGCAAGGTTGAGTTATTCTAAATCAGATGTAGAAGTTTACTCATCAATTTTGAAACAGATGCAGTCGAGGAAGATCAACATTACTGTCCACAAATATCTGAGATCCTGCTTTAGTGATTTACAATGAAAAAAAGTCCAACTTCTTCCTCCAGCTGTTGTTAGAATCTGGTATCACAGGATTAAACCTACTAAATAAATATGAAACATCTGGCACATTTGACATACCTTTAACAGACGTATCACATCATCCCTCATGAGCAAGGCATTAAGTCGTCCTTTTCCTTGAGGTACTACCATGTCTGCCACATAGCGTTCATAAACACTGAATTCTTCACCCTAATCAGTGATAGATTTCAACTCGGTGAATATTATGAATGAAGATGAGCAGTTTTTGACTTACTGGCAACACATACAAATTTTTCAATTACAGAAACTTGTGGTCAAAAAGTTCAAATTAGTAGTTTAGCAGTTACTGAAATGTATTTGAATTGAATTAGAAATGAAAATATGATTTTTAATTCAAACAATGCATCTTATCTTATATCCTTCCCATGCCATTAAACGTCACATAGGGCTCGCAAGGTAGTTCGCCAATTTTTCCTGTTTTCGGCGAGTCTTTCAACCTCATCAAAGGAATTTATGCTTATTAGTCTGGCCTCTCTTAACAATGTCCTCTTTAGAGTTTCAAGTGGTCTGCCCCTTTTCCTTTGGCCTGTTGTGCTCTACGATTGCTTGTTTTGGGATTCTCTGATTGTTTCTTCTCAGCACATGACCGACATATTTCCATCTCCTTTTCCTGATCACCCCTGAGACTGGCTGTTGTTTGCTCATCTGTCTTATCTCTGCATTGTTCTTGAATTCATTCCACTTGATGACGAGTATTTTCCTTAGGCATTTGTTTTCGAAAGAGTCTAATTTCTTGTCTGTTTCTTTAGTTGTTTTCCAGCTTTCACATGCATAAATGAGTGTGAATATTAAATTTGAATTGAATAGTCTTAACTTGGTTTTTGTGCTTGTAACTTTTGAATGCCATATGTTCTCAAGATTCTTGAAGATCGATGCTGCTTTTGCAATTCTAATTCTAACTTCCTTTCTGGTGTCACCATCCTGGTCTACGTAGCTGCCAAGATATGCAGATTGATTGACTTCTTCAACATCTGTCCTTTCTACATGTATTTTTCCATTTTGATTAATGGATAATTTCATTATTTTTGTTTTGTCCCTGTTAATTTCAAGTCCTGTTTTGGTAGCCAGTGAAGACAGGCTATCTGTTTTTTCTTGCTATCTGTTTTTTCTTGCATGGAATTCACTGTTATTGACAAGAGTTATGTCATCAGTAAAATCAAGATCTTCTAGTTGGGTCCCATTTACCTGTGTTATCTGTGCAGCATTTTTTCATTATGAAGTCTATTGCAATTCCAAAAAGCAAAGGAGATGGTATACATACTTGTTTCAGGCCTGTTTCAATTTGGAACCATTCACTCATCCCTTCTTCTGTCTTGACTGCACAAATATATCCATTGTAGAAGTTATTAATGATGTTGACAATTTTAGATGGTACTCCATACAGACTTAAAATTCTCCATAATGAATCTCTGTGTATGCTATCAAATGCCGTTTTAAAGTTTATGAAGTTCAGTATTAGTGGTTTTTGCTTTTCAATAAGCTCTTCAAGTATTGTTCTTAGAGTAAAGATCTAGTTGAGACAGCTTCTCTTATTGCGGTATCCACAATATCTTTAAGTCTATTCAGAATGACCTTGAAAAATACCTTTGACACAAATGATACTAAGGTTACTCCTCTCCAGTTGTTACAGTCACTAAAGTTGCCATACTGCAAATGATCTTTCACTAAATTTATTTTATCACAGAATTTTCAATTTACTCAGAAGCTGCTTTATAATTTATACACAGCAGCTCACACAGAGCTACAGATGCCCTGACAAATGCAGGATCTCTCTCTCTGAACCTTAAGTGCCCAGGGCACATGGGGCTTCCACAAGGGTTTTCCACAAATGCCTGTCGCTCGCCTTTTTTTCTGCTCTTGCCCAGGTGAGCCCTCTATTGCTCAACATCTTTTCTGTTGTTCTTCTCCATGTCTCTTTTGGTCTACCCTTACTTCTGTTCCCCTGTGGTGGCCATTTTAGTGCTATTTTTGGTAGTGAGTTGTCATTTGGAGCACATGTCCCAACTATCACCAGCGTCTTTCCCCAATAATTGCTGTCAGTGGCTTCATCTGCATTTCTGCCAACAAGATGTTATTTCTTATGGTGTTTGGCCAAAATATTTTTCTAATTCTTCGTAAACATTTAGTCTGGAAAGAATTCAACTTGTTTTCTATGGTTTTGGTGATTTTCCAGCATTCACTACCATAGACTTAGAACATTACTCTTAAATATTCTGATTTTCGTATTTATGCTTAGTTTTTAGATTTCCATATAGCCTGCAGCACTGCAAAAGCCTGGTTTGCTCTAGTAAGTCTAAGTGCAGGATATTACCTCTGAAACAGTATCTGTCAACATTTTTTTTTTCAATTCATGCCACTATGAACATTAAAAAAAAGTGCTAAGGCACCATCAGTTTTTTTAAGGGAGATTTCATCGAGTAAAACTAATTTGTTTTCATCTCTCTCCCATGGCACTTCTGTGAACCCTTCACAATAGACCAGCATGCCATGGTGCTTGCTGCTCTAGAAACTATCTTCATTCTGTGCTGTTGAGCAGCTGATGCAGATCCCCAGTCTGCACTTATAATGTAATGAACAAAGCATCAGAACTGACCTCCGTAAGATCTGTGAAGCATGTCCCCACTAGGGGCACATCACCGTCCTGAGTCATCTCAACCTGGTCTTCCACTGAGCTAAGTAGTTTTGCTGTGAAGTCATAGATATCCAGGATGTTGCTGAATATAACATCCAGATCCTGAATACAAAAAGAGAGAGAGAGAGATTACGCTTCAGTCAAAAAAAAAAAGAAAAAAACCTAATCTTTCTCACAGGCACAATATGCAGATTTTTACAACTACATAAAATAGTCTTTGTGCAACTCCTAGAAGCATTCTCTCATTAACTGTCAGAACACAATGTGACTGAGCAGTGCGCTCATTGGTCATGTAACAGTAATGATGGTGATGATGACAATCCTGGCTTTCCCCATGTCCTAAAGAGTACAAGAAACAAGGACAATGTGAACTGTGATTCCCCATGCCCTGAGGAGTACAAGAAACAAGGACAATGTGAACTGTGATTCCCCATGCCATGAGGAATACAAGAAACAAGGACAACATGAACTGTGATTCCCTATGCCATGAGGAGTATGCATGAAAATAGGAGAGTTTGAGCTGTGATTCCAGACTGTGATGTCACAGCCACTATAGCAAGGACTATGGCCACTTCTATTCTGATCCCTAGTTTGCTGCTGATAACCTCCTTCTAGAGAGCATTGAGAAGAAAGATCTGCTGCACTCTACTGTGTGTTGGATACTATTTCCAGCCTTTTCTCTTTCTGGAAGCCATGTTAAGGTTTCATGGCACAAAATGGGCAACTAATTTAGGGAGTGGGATCAAATTCTACTCGTCACCTCTCATTCAATCTGATGCAGAAAAGTATATATGCCATACTGAGATATTCCTTACTAAGAGGAGACTGGAGCTATTGTGAACTTGTCCAACATCCTGTGATGATAATCCTTTAACATTTTTTTAAAGAATTTTATTTTACTGTAATCAGGTAATCAACACAGTATTTTCTTTTTATCATGATTAAATAATAAATAGAATATTTCTCTTTTCTAATGATTAAGTAATCTTCTCTTTCTACAGTTATTAGGTAATGGACAGATTAATTTTGTTTTTACTTCAATTATATAATCAAAAGCTACCAGTTTTTGTACAAGGTCTTTAAAAACAAAATCTTAAATAACTACATATGAACTTGTAGTTTCACATAAAAGAGCCTCAGTTTCACCACACTTTTCTAACATGTGGCTCTGATCACAACAGCCTGGGCTCCACAAGAAGAGTAAAGACAGGGCAGAAGCACAGATGAACCTTCACATGTACTTCAAAGAGTAAGAACTGGATGGAGGTCCAAGACTGAATCACTTCCTTACTTAACTCAGGCTCCCTGAGCTCATGACACCATATTTCTAACCTTCTCATTTTGACCACCACAAGAAACAATATTGTCTGGTCAGCTGAGTGGTTAGGCTCTCAGTTCACTGCCAGGTTCAGTCCCAGCAGTGGGACTTACGCACCAAAAAAAGGCCCAGCCACTAAAACTGGGTAACAGAGAAATCTGGGAAGGTAAATGTGGCCAGGCATGATACTGACCACATCAAACTTTCATATGTTAAAGGTGGTGGAAAATACGGGTCTAGCGCCATATCCCCAAAATACCGTTATGGCATGGATATGGGAATGTTACTTTTTACCTTATAAAACAATATTAACAAAAAAGTAAATCATGTAAAATTCTGCTTTCTATACAGATGTTTATTAAATACAAATACATTAAACTTTACCTTTGATCTTGGGAAAAGATTAGCAAAAGGTGCTCTGAAAACACGGATGATCATGTTGAGGTCTCGGAGATACTGAGTCTCTTCCATGATCAAATCTTTGACAATCTCCTCGTAAGTCATTTTCTCTCTCCGAACCGGTTCGTCCTCCATCACAACCGACAGGTCTTCCTCTTGGAAGAACATGTCGTATAAAACCTACAAATTCAAGCATTCATTTTTTTCAGTCATGACCCTGACAGCATATAAGAAAAAAATACTCATACTATGTTTCCATGTGGAGATTTTATGTCACAAATAACACCATCACTCTTCACACACTGGAAGTTCTAGTCTGTCTTCTGGAGTCAACTCTGTGATGGTCTTCAAGCATCAACATTGTGGTGAGTTGGAAGTAGGACACAGTGGCCTGACTGATGGAATGGATTGAAAACTCAGGGTGCTTGGATTACTCCACAACCAAAAGTTCCACACTGAGGTCCTATCTGCCAGCCACACTTCTCAAATGAAAGTTTCTCGTACTATGAGCATCACAAAATGGTGGTGGGGGAGCTTCACAGCTGGAGTTTACTGGACCTTAAACCTGCACCAATCTTCATGGACCGTCATCTCTGTTCTTTCCAGTACAACTTACGAACTAATAAAAAACAAAACACAATATATAATCAGATCCTGCATCAGTAAACGATATATTTTCTTCAATGTTTCAATATTTTATTTTTTATTTGTTTTACACTGCTTATCTGTAATTATTAGCTCTTTTTTGTCTGAATGTAACAGGCAGACCAGCGTAAGATGTTTATGAAAGCCGCAGTATTTTGCTCTTGTCCAGTTTGACTGACTCAATCAGTCACAGCAACAACTTCAACATTCTGTCAAACAGACCAAAGAAAGTACAAGGTAAATGTATACATGAAGATGTAGCAGTTACTGGGGATTCCAGAAGATAAGTGGGAAATAACCTCTCCATCAACTACTTAGGGGCCCTCACTCTGAGTTTGTGTGCCAGGGTTTGCTCTCTCCGCCACTGACTGTTCCAAGCCACCCACAAGGTAATGGATATGACAGTCAGTGGTAGCATTATTTACCATTACACAATAGTGTAGGTTAACCTAATCTCTGCAAAATGTATTCCTCTCTACCCTCTACTAATCATGTGCTCCAAACAACTGGTGTATGAAATTGGTTATATCCTACATATCAAGAGAATGCAAACAAATAATATACAACAAGAAAGTTCTGTGAACAACAAAATGACTTGCCTGATCGGCACATATTGCAACTTTGATGTCTTGGGATGTTATTTCAGAGTGTCTGATATTTTTAACATAAATTCCAGAAATCTATTAGGAAAAAAGAAATTAAATTAACCACAGGGTACTGTCACATGGTGCAAATACCGAAATTCTGTACTAGAGAAAAATACTCTTGTAATTAAAATAAAAAAAAGAAGCATGATATCCTAAAGACACAGCATGATGTATTTAGGTTCATTTATCTATAGGTAAAAAAAATCTTAGTGTCAATTTTTTAGTATTCATCCACTGTCGCTTCAGATATAACTTTAAAACTTACTTCTATTTTGCTATAAATTCGGTTTTCCTGGTATTCATTTTCATAGGCATTTTCCCTAACCTAAGTTTGTCAGGTGCTCGTTTTTACATCTGAATTGTCTGGACAGCAACAACAATGAGTGATACACTGGGTTATGCTGGCTGTCAGTGCATGGAAGGATCTTTAATA
The DNA here is from genome assembly GCA_009760885.1 of Achatina immaculata. NCBI lineage: Eukaryota > Metazoa > Mollusca > Gastropoda > Stylommatophora > Achatinidae > Lissachatina > Lissachatina immaculata. The sequence goes on from CM019702.1 coordinate 27,580,927, forward strand.
TATTACATAAAACTCAGACCTGTTTCTTTGTCTTCTATCTCCCTGGAACTATGAGGTGTTCTTTGCAGCCGACGCAGTGAAAATGCCGATGCAGTGAAGATGCTGACGCACAGAATCGTGTCAATGTGGGAGCGGGTCATAGCAGGTATTTTTTTCCGTCCCTGAGTGCAACTAAAAAGCAGGCAGTGAGCAACAGCAGGCTCCACCACCCTGGGACGGTCTGGTAATCCCTGCCTTGTTAGCCAGTCTAACCTTTCATTAGTGGTACCAAAAGAGAGGTGGAACAGGCCAGTTATGGTTTGCCACCCTTGATTATTAGCTATGGTTTGCCTACCCTAACGCTTGATTGTTAGCTATGGTTTGCCAACCCTGACGTTTGATTATTAGCTATGGTTTGCCTACCCTAACGCTTGATTGTTAGCTATGGTTTGCCAACCCTGATGCCTGATTGTTAGCTATGGGTTGCTGATTGCCAAATTGGGACTTATGTTTAGAGGACACGTCTAAATTCACCACAGTAAATGAAAAATAAAAAAAAAAAAAGACACTACTTCAAAATATTTTTTTAAACTCAAAACAACTTCATGGTTATTAACCCCCCCCCCCCCCCCCCCCCCCCCCCCGTGAACATTCTGATTTAAACGAGAATGTACCTTCAAAATATCTGCAGCGATATACTCCAACACAGCCACAATGTAAACTGCAAGTGAGTAGTCCACTCTGTAACCCAACTCCTCCTGCACAAACAGATGTAGGAATCTTTTGACAAGAAATAGCAGATGCATAACAGGATACACACAAACTAAATGTAGGCCTCTAGAAGAAATAGCAGATTCATAACAGGATACACACAAACCAAATGTAGGCCTCTAGAAGAAATACCAGATGCATAACAGGATACACACAAACCAAATGTAGGCCTCTAGAAGAAATAGCAGATGCATAACAGGATAAACAAAAACTAATGAATGGCTCATTTGACAATAAAAACTAAATGTACAACAAAACAAACAAAAACCAAACGTATGGCAGGATGTTAAGCAGGATAAACATTAACCAAATTTTCAAAATATTTAATTAAGTTTTTTGGCAATTCTGGAGATTACTGAATAAAATGTGTATAAAAATATTGAGAAAATTTTTAAAGATTAATTAATTATAATAAATTAAACATGATCAACAAGCAGCCATCATCCATTACACTTTATGCATCATTCATTATCTTACCAGACAGCAATTATTTTTCTCCACTTCTCAGAGAAAAATGCCCAACATTACATTGCTGCATGCTAGTTCATCCTGGCATAAACGGTTTTTCACTGGATTGTCTTTTTTTTCTTTCTTTCATTTAGGAGTCCATATTGTGTTGTTCAGCAATCATGTTGGGTTCTTTCTAAATGGTCAATTCACTTCCATACACTTCCTTGCTATAAATGCATGTAAGTCTTCTTGCTTGCTTTAAGCAAGCTTTCTGTTACTTAAGATCTGAGGCTAGAAAATGTTCAGAATCTTTCTTGCAGATTGTGTGGAATGAAGACAAGGTCACTTTCTTGCAGACTGTGTGGAATGAGGGCAAGGTCACTTTCTTGCAGATTGTGTGGAATGAGGGCAATGTCACAATTTCCTTTTCAGTTGTCCTCCAGCATTCAGCTTCTACAGAGACTTCAAAGACTGTTTAAGTCACTCTGACTATGTTGATGATGTATACTTACTCAGTCAAAACAAAGACTCCACGCTGGATAATTTCAACAGAATAAGAGCTAACATATTTAGCCAGGCTGATAATGAATATTATGTAATAAATAAATCAAAACGGTAGACATCTAAAATCATGGAGATGCTTGTGTAGGAAATGAAAGTACAGAATCTGAGAGAGTTAAAATGCTTACGAAATATTATGACTGTTGACAAGAATTTGACGAATGGACATTTTTTTAAATGTAAGAAAATTTAAGTCAGTAATCAACATCATTAATGGAAATCTGAAACTGACAATCTTTGGAACTAAACCTTTACAAAATCTAGGTAAGAAGCAGAGATGTAATGAACATTCAATTCAAATTTGTTCTCTGTCAGATGATGAAATTCAAGAATTCATATTCAGAAGAAAATCAACACAGTAAATTTCTGAATACTTATACAATTTCTCCTTGATTACCTAAAATTGGCACCAAATTAATATTTATTTCAGTCAGCTTAGATCTTACAGCAAAACTGAAATATTAAACTAGTAATTTGCAATTAGTATCAACTTTCTTTATGAACATTTAAAACATCAAGAGACTACATGTGAGAAATAAATAATTTAAACACCATCAAGTCAGAATAACATATATCAGAAATCAAACCTTGCCAAAAAAAAAAAAAATAAACCAAAAACAACACTCAACTGTATAAAAAAAGAGATGCTCAAGATTGAAACAGATACAGTTTTGTTGAAGACTGACGATATCATTCCACAAATCTCATACTTCACATGCTCAATGTAGCAACACAAACCACAATATACCTTAAGCAGTGGCTGAATTTTGTCCACAGGAAGAAGGATATTGCAATTCTTTTTGTAATCTTTGACAGCATTTTGAGCATCACGCATGGCCCAAATGTCAATGGGTTTAGGAAATGTTTTACAGATTCGTTCATCAACATCATCCTTTGTATGTGGCTGGGCCGAACACAATGTAATCAACAGCCTAAGCATCAGAGTTTCAATGTAGTCCAAGGCATCCTCTCTGGATGTCAGGGTACTGTGCACTTGTTTCTGGACCTGACAAAACATGTAACATGCATGTCATTAAACTAAAATAATACTGTTATACTACATGCTAAGATTATCAACATCATTAGGGACCTTTACAACGCATATGTTTGTGCAGTCAACACAGAAGAAGGAATGAGTGAATGGTTCCAGACTGAAACAGATGTGAAACAAAGATGTACATTATCTCCCTTGCTTTTTAGAATTGCCATAGATTTCATAATGAAAAAAATGTTGCACAGGTAAAACAGGCATTAATTGGGTACATGGGACCCAACTGGAAGATCTTGATTTTGCAGATGACATAACTCTTATCAGTGACAATGTGAAATCAATGCAAGAAAAAACAGATACCCTGTCTTCAATGGCTAGTAAAATAGGACTTGAAATTAACATGGACAAAAACAAAAACAATGAAACTTCTCATTAACCATGAAGGAAAAATATACGTAGAAAGAACACCTGTTGGAAAGTAAACCATTTTGCATATCTCAGCAGCTACATAGACCAGGATGGTGGCACTAAAAAGGAAGTTAGAATTCATACTGCAAAAGCAGCACTGATCTTCAAGAATCTTGAGAACATATGGCATTCAAAAGTTATAAGCACAAAAACCAAGCAAAGATTATTCAATTCAAATGTAATATCCACCCTCATTTATGCATGTGAAATTTGGAAAACAATTAAAGAAACAGACAAGAAATTAGACTCTTTTGAAAACAAATGCCACAGGAAAATACTCACTATAAAGTGGAATGAATTCAAGAACACCGCAGAGATAAGACAGATGAGCAAACAACAACCTGTCTCATGGGTGATCAGAAAAAGAAGACGGACATATGTCAGTCATGTGCTGAGAAGAAACAACCAGAGAATCCTTAAACAAGCTATCAAGTGGAACACAAAAGGTCGAAGAAAAAGAGGTCGACCACATGAAACTCTAAAGAGGATATTGTTAAGAGAGGCTGGTCTGGTATGAATAATATCCCTTGATGAGGTTGAAAAGCTCGCCAAAAACAGGAAATCTTGGCAAGCTACCATGCGAGCCCTATGTGATGTTTAGTGGTAGGGGAAGGATGTAAGATACTGCATGCTACTTCCATCAACAACTGATTGGCATGATCACATGAGAATAAACACGTTTGTCTCTAATTATAAATAAAGGAGAGTGGAAATAAGACACATGTTTATCTATATTTAAATAAAGAAGAGCACCAATAAGTTTTCTCTAAGTAAATAAATGAGAGTAGCAATGAACACAAGTCTTCTCACAAACTTATGAACTTCATATAAGAAAGATCATCGTCATCATCATCACTGCCTTTCGCTCCCGTGAGAGCACAGGTCACATATAAAGGCTCTTCAGTCATCCCTGTTCTTGGAATTATTATCTGCTTCCTTCCATGTGTATCCTTTGTCTCTGAGCACTGTAATAATTTCTCTTCTCCAAGTAAGTCTAGGTCTTCTTCATTTTCTATTTCCTTGAGGATTCCATGTCAATGCCTGTCTTGCTATGCTGGTGTCGGGTTTCTCAGAGTGTGGTCAATCAACCTTCACTTCCTAGACATGATTTGTAGGTTCATAGGTTCTTGTCCTGCCCTTTCCCAGACCTCCTCATTCCTGATCTTGTCCTGCCATTTACTGTCTAAAATCCTCCTAAAGCTTGAATATTTGCATGAATGTTTGTATCTTCTGTTGTACTGTCTTGGCATAATCCATATCTCTGAACCATATAGCAGGACAGTCTTTACGCTTGTACTGAAAAGAATAAGTTTGGTTCTTGTTTTGATGCTCTTAGATGACATTTTGTTAAGATGGATAAATGCTGTCCTGGCCTTGTTTCCTCTAGCTTTTAATCCTTTTCCATTCTCCCGTATTTATTCACTATGCTGCCTAAATATGTGAAATACTCTACATCAATTGGCACTCCCTCGATTACCATGAAGCTACTACTTGCACTATTACTTTTCATTATCTTCATTTTTTTGTCTGTTAATATATAGTCCCAGTTCTTGCTTAAGATCTGAAGTTTCTCTTGCATTTGTGTGTGGCTGTGTGCTGGAAGTGGCATCATCTGTGAAGTCAAGATCTTCCAGTTGGTTCCACAATGCCCACTATATCCCATTTCTTTTCCCTTGCGTGGTAATTTTCATGGTCCAATCAACTGCTAGAAGAAATAGAATGGTGATAGCACAACATCCCTGCCACATGCCCGTTTCCACTTTAAAACTTTCTGTGAGATTTCCTCCATGCATGATTCTACAAGTTGTTCCTACATAAGAAAGATGCCGTTTGTATAACCTCTAAAAAAAATACAAACAAAACTTATGCATGGTCTTCTTTTGCACCTGAAGAATCACGGCGAGTCAAAAAAAGTCTTTTAATATATTTTTCAGTCATTACATCCTTTGATTTGTGATTACTTTTTTGAGTCACCCTTGTATATACAGTGATGATGTTAAACCAGCAATTACCAGTAAATTACCAACAGAAAAAGAGAAAAAACTTTTGGAATTCATTGGTTACCATAACTGGTTTATATTATCAAAAACGTAGTATTAAAAAAGCAGTGAAATCAGTTGATCAGGCCAGCAGGATGATGAAGCTCAATTTGTATGGAAGAGAATCAACCAGTTTTGGTTCAGCATGTGAATATTTTGTCAAGATTAGATCTTGCTGCAAATAAGATAGGGAAAAAAAGTTCATATGAACATTTACTTCCTGCTGATGTTTGTGGAACGAATTCAAGAACAATGCAGAGATAAAACAGATGACTGAACAACAACCAGTCTCATGAGTGATCAGGAAAAGGAGATGGACATATGTTGGTCACTTGATGAGAAGAAATGATCAGAGAATCCCAAAACAAGCTATCAAGTGGAACACAACATGCCAAAGAAAAAGAGGCAGACCACGTGAAACTCTGAAGAGGACATTGTTAAGAGAGGCCAAATTAACAGGCCTAAAATCCTTTGAAGAGGTTGAAAGACTCGCTGAAGACAGGAAAAATTGGCAAACTACTCTGTGAGCCCTATGTGACGTTTAACAGCACAGGAAGGATATAAGATAAGATGTTTGTAAAGTGTGTTTAATTCTACATTTTTAAAAAAAGAATAAAGCACTGAATTACTGAATGTCATACTGAGAAAACCAGCATTTCAAAAAATGCTCCATGCAAGATGAAAGACAAGTACAATTGTACAAGTTTCAAAGAATCCTAGCACTGTCACCAATATAGCAGTCCAGATCATCTCACTCTGTCACAATATCAAATTCCCAGATCCACATCAGACACATTCAAATTTTTACTTTCAAAATCACTATCTGTTTGAAAGCAATAATTTTATTTTTTGTTGCAAAATTTCTTAGGAAGAAGAAAAAAAAAAGAAATCCAGGTTAAATATAACAACTAAAGTCTTTTAAGACTGCTCTAAAATGAATGGCATGTGATAACAGAAAACAAATATTACTGAACTTATTTCCTTGTGCTTGCTATTTATTCCCATCTAAGTCAGTGGGAAATTATTCAAGTACTGATAGAATATTTTAAGTTTTCCTTTTTGACAATAAATTATGTACACACAATTCACAGATAAAACAGTATGTAGAAAAGTTAGAGCCTGTGTAAATGTTGAATCTTTCTCCACTTAGTAAGACAGCAGCAGCTAGGCCATAAGAGAATAGTGCAGTAACTGCTTAACCATGAAGCATCAGGTAAAAAAAAAAAAAGACTAGTGAGCAAAGTGACTCGTACAACTATCCCACCTCATGCTTTGTATGTTGTATTCTGTTGTATTCACTGACCCCCAAAACCTACAAAACTACAGGTATGCCACCTGATGACGCTGGATCACAATGTTCAAATTAGTTTTCTCTCTGATTCAGAAAAATATGCACTTGTCTATACATTTAAAAGTAAGGCCAGCATAATTTTGTTTCATTAAACACATTTATCATAAACTTTTGATGCGGATATTAAAATATTTCTACAAAAATACATTTTCATGCTGCACAATCTGTAAAAAAAAAAAAAAAAGGCAAAGGTAATATTCCCATTTCCAAGCCATTAAGGCATATCGGGGAATACGGTGTTAGGCCCATATTTTCCATGATCTTCGGCACATGAAAGTGTAATGTGGCCACTTTACCTTCCCAGATTTCTCTGGTACCCATTTTCTGAGGCTGGGTGAACCCCGGGGCCATATATGTCAATTGGTCAGGGAAAAAAAAAAAAAATCCCACTCAGCTAGGGATTCGAACCCTCGACCATTCGGTTGCTAGACAAGTGCTCTAACCACAAAACTAGCCGGTCCCCATAATCTATAATATGCACTAATTTTATATCAAGAATACAAGAATGACTTTCACAATTCTGGATTCATTCATTAGCAAGTGTTATAATCACCTGTGAGTTATCCATAAAATACACAAGGTAATGTAATATTTATCACATGCAGTCAATCTAGTCATATCCAGTGAGTGATGATGATGTCAATGAGATGTTTTCAAAATTATTATTTACAGTTGAAATGTTCTTCAACATCCAGTGGATGGCCAATCTTCTCCTTGCGCATGGTCCTTGGAATATTTCTGCTATTCCTGTAAGTCACTTGATCAATCTGTTTAGATATTTTTCTCTCCATTTCCCCCTTTTCGTTTCCTATGAGTTTTTCAGTGATCAAAATAATTATTATGGCCATTTAGAACTACTTTATTACTCTGAAAAGTTTTTAGTTATTTTCACAGTCATACACATTATTTGCTGCATCTTTTTACAAAATTAAATCTTTGTCACTCCCAATATCAGTTTCTTCTGTTATGTTGTCAGGTTTGTAACCAGAGCAATTCTGGCTCTATAAAGCATTGTAATATTTTTCCCCCACTTTAAAGACCTTCTATTAACTGTTCTTTCTTCATGTCATAAGCTGTCTTTTCTATACTTGATTTCAGCTGTGCATCTGCTCGTTGCTGTTATTGCATAGTGTTTTTTTTCTTTTTCTGACAACAAAAGGAAACAATTTTCAAGCTTACAAACTCCCCTGGGAACAACTGTGTTAAGAACACACTTATTTTAACATAGTCTTTGTGAGACAGGTAACATAGATCTGATTGCTTAAAAACTCAGACCTACTTCTGTAGCTCAGAAATCTGTAGCAATCAACACCAATTGTAATTGTTATTTTTGTAAAATGTTATGTCAGGATGGTGGACTGGATGGGGGACATGGAGATTGTGGCAGGGATGAGGAAAATCTGATGTGAAACCAGTAAATCCAGGACATGACAAGCCTATGGGTCTTTACACCAATGGCTATCAGAATGAGGTAAACAAAACAGAGCCAGCAGACTATAGGTGGCAGGGAATGGATATTGCTGAAGCACTCATTGGATTCCTCATCCCAAAGTCAAGGTGTCTCTGTGGAACTGTCTAAAAGCCATCTGGCCAGCCAGTGCTGCACTCTGGATCTAATGTGGAGAAGGGGTTTAAGTACAGCCACCAGAGGCAGGAAAACAAAGTTTTAGTCAGGCCAGCCTACACCACTGTAGCAAGACCACAGTCTGCCCTAGCGAGGAAAGGTGCTGAATTCAGAGGCACTCAGCCAGAAGGCATTGCAAAAATCAGGGTATCACACATTATCACTAAATGAAATGTCCGTATCTGCAATTTTTAAATATGGTACTCGACCTGTGAAGACTAACCAAGCAGGTGCAGTGCTGGGCCCTCTGCCTCGAAAGGGTCAACCCAATGCTACTGGAGGTCCTCTCAGTTTGTCTTGTGAAGCCAGGAGACAAGAGTAGAGATACTGGCCAGAAAATACAACAGCAGCAAACTGCCAAAAAGCAAGAATTTAAACTAATGCCATGGAATGCTGAGGACATCAGCAGTATTAGAGATGGCTATGGCAAAAAGGTGGAACCAGAGAACATACTCTTTGCATAGCAGGTAAGTATATGCTTTATACAGGAAACACACCAAACCTAAGATGCCACCTTTCAAATCAGAGGGTACCAGTGTTTCAGATCAGACTGACAGGACAAAAGAAAATGAGTACTCACACTTGTTAAGAATAACATCAGCGCATGTCAAGTGGGAGTGTATACAGGAGGAACCAAATACCAGATGATCCATCTAAAAACCAGTAATACAGACTTCCACCTCCTTAACTATTACTGTCCTAATGACCGCCCACTTGCTCTGAAAACAACCCCACATAAAGAGAGACTGATGGTCTGTGGTGATTTTAACAACCATTCTCAGAGATGGGGTTATGACCACATAGACGAGAGAGGAGAGGAAGTTGAGAGCTGGCAGGATGCTAATGGATTTCTCCTGATCAACAAGCCGATGGATCCCCCAACATTTTACACAAGGGCTTGGTATACAACCTCAACACCAGATCTGGCATTCCACTCTCCAAACCTGAAGTGGAACATTACACGCAAAGTTGGAAAACAACTTGGAGGTAGTGACCATCAACCAGTCTTTCTGACAATAGAAAATGAACTCCCTAACACCAGTAGCCCTCTCCCCAGATGGAACTATAAAAAAGCAAACTGAACAATTTACAGACATCGTACAGGCATCTTGGTGGGACATCTGTCCTTAGAAAGTACAGATATTTAACAGCATAGTGAAGGAATTCAATGCATGTATCCTTCAGGCCGCCCATGAAACCATTCCCAGAGGAGCTCGCAGGGACTAGTGAGCTGGGAAAATTCCATGACATGGAAACAGCTCCAAAGCAAGCAGAAAATAGACCATGCCAAGAACACCACAACAATTACCAACATGCTAAGGCCAAATTTCAGAGAGCCAAGCTGAAGGCCAGACAGGAAAGTTGGAGAGAGAAAACAGAGTCCCTAAACTTTGAAAAGGATGGAAGGAAACTGTGTAAACTAATCAAACAGTTAAACGATGAGAGCACTGGAAGAAGTACAAAGATTACACTAATAGAGGATGGGAAAACTCTTACAGGTAAGCAGGTAGCTGATCACTCTGTTCGCATGTTTGCACAAGACTGCAACATTGATATTCATCCACAGAAAGAGCAGTACAGTGCCCACTGACTCACAGAAAGAAGAGGAACAAGGCAGAAAAGTGGAGGTCATGGATGCACCAATCACATGCAGTGAGTTAGACCCAGCAGTCAGTAAACTGAAACCAAGGAAATCACCAAGACCAGATGGAGTGTCCAATGAAATTATCAAGAATTTAGGAATGGCAGCAATGGAAAAGCTGTTGGATATTTTCAAAATGTGCTGGAGCACAGGTAAGTTACCTCAAATCTGGAAGGAAGCAAGCATGGTATCACTGCTAAAGCCAGGGAAAAACAGTGATACTGCCTCCAGCTACAGGCCAACCAGTTTCACTAGCTGCAAAACGATGGAACGCATCATTGACCTGAGGCTAAAATGGTACCCAGAACAAGCAGGTTTTAGGCAATACTACAGTATAGAAGATCAAGTGACCTATCTCTCTCAAGAGATTGAGGATGCATTCCATGACAAAAACCTTGTACTAGCAGCATGGATAGACCTGAGGAAAGTCTTTGATAATGTATGGAAAAAAGGGTCTGCTGTGGAAACAAGAAACTGCAATGTGAGTGGAAAACTGTACAACTGGATAAAGTCCTATTTACACAACAGACAAGCAAGTGTGGCAATGGATGGGCACAAAAGCCAGAAATTACTGCTGCAACATGGCATACCACGACATGACATACCACAAGAAAGAGTCCTTTCACCTACATTATTCTTTGCATCATTAATGACCTGATAAAGGAGTTTCCCTACAGAATCAATGTGACTGTATGCAGATAATCTGGTCATGTGGTGTACAAACGAACATGCGACAGTTGCTACACAGAGACTCCAAAGAGCAGAAGACATCTTGATATCATGGACAAACAAATGGTGTGTAAGTATCAACACCAAGAAATCAAGTACCACTCTGCTCACTATCTCATCTAAACAGAAAGCAAGTATGGTCTTTGTAAATGAAATATCCTTAAGGATGGACAACCAACCCACTTACATAGGAGTGACTCTTGACTCAAAACTGACCTGAAAGCAACACATCAGCAATGTGGAAGCAAAAGCCAGAAGAAAACTTACCATATTAAGAAAACTGAGTGGAACCACATGGGGAGCTAGTGAAAGAATCCTCTAGAATGTATATCAGCAGAGTGTTCTATCACATTTAGAATATGGCTCAACAGCTTGGCACACAGCATCAAACACTACACTACATAATCCAGACAAGGTACAAAATCAGCCACTACAGATTATCACAGGTACCATGAAGTCCACACCAGTAGCAGAAATGCAGAAAATAGTGTTCAAGCACTAAAAGAATGTAGAGATACAAAGGTCATGACCTTGGGAGAGAAATTCCTCAGCTCTGTAAGCCATCCCCTGAAGGAGAGATCCAATAACTTGGCACTAAGATGGCTTAAAAGAAGCAGCTTCATTCATCAGGCCAAGCTTCTGTATAAGCTGACATCTGACCTTCCAACTTAGTTGCTCCATTATCATCTGTGCCAGAGCATACACCATGGAAAGAAGCAGATTGTACACAAATAACTATTCAAACTGAAGTGAAAGGTGTGCAGAATGGTGAGATGCAAAACAGTCTTGTAAGATCAATAGCCACACTTAGTGTGCTAGATGACAAATATCCATGTGACACCTGGATATGTGTGTATACAGATGGATCTGCACACAATGCCAGAAAGAATAGAGGGGCAGGAGCACATACTGAATATCCAAACAACACCACTGACACGATTTCCATACCCACTGGAAAATACTGCAACAACTATGATGCAGAAGTTAGGACAATTATTGCTGCAGTTGAAAAACTATCAGACTCCGGAACTGATACATGTCCCATAGTAAATCTTATGAATGCAAGATCGCTACTGTAAACTCTTCAGTGCAACAAAGTACCAGACCTTAAGGATGCCTTGTCAAAAATTGGCTCACAACACAGTCACTTTGCAGTAGATTCCATTCTACTGTGGGATACCAGGCAATGAGAAAGGCGACTGTCTGGCCAAAGAGGGCACTAAAATGGAGCAACCAAACATACCGATCAGCTATAATCAGAAGAAAAGCATGATAAAAACCTACAGGAAGCCACATACACCACCACATGATGACTATCACATGCTAAACAGAAAGGAACAAGTCAACATTTTCTGTCTCCAAACAGGACAGTTGACTCTGATGTCATATGTATAAAAAGTTTAAAGTTGTTACTACTACTCTTTGTACATGTGCCCAGGTGCCCCAAACTGTGAAACATATCCTCCAAAACTACACACAACTATAAGACACTGAGAAACTATTACTGACCCAGTGAAACCACCAAAGAAGAATGGTTCCATACATGAATCACAAAAAAAAAAAAAAGTGAAATTTATCCAAGAGACAGGACTGCAGATATAGATAGAAAATGCATATGAAGAAGAAAATGAAGAAGCTTACAAACGTGACATGAAAAATGAAAATGTAAATAAATCAAATAATACAGTTTTTACTCTTTAAATATATTTAAATGTAGTGATTAGATGGCCTACCAAAGGATAACAGTTGTAGAAAAATGAATATTTGACAGATGTCAGCATAAATGAACGCAAGTAACCTGTTTACTTGTTCCAACCTAGCAATTATGCTCATCCCAGTGACAAAACTATCACTGTCCGGAAGTTGCTGGTCCACAGTACAGTAAAAGTGTGCACATTTCGTTGCAAGTAGTACTCAAATAAACAGGTTAAGGACAAACACTTTGAAACATCAAACTCACCCCCCTGAGTGCGTTTGTAAAAATCCCCTTCCATTTCGATGAGCTTTCCTGTGGCAGCGAGAGATGGGATGAGTTATCTCCTGTTGAAAATGATGGGAACATATCGCCAAAATATGGAAGGGTCGGCGGTGGATCACATTCAGCGTAGGTGAGACACGACACCTAAGAGACTTTCTCTACAAGATCTGCCATGATGTTTATCATACAAGGGATGTAACCCTGCCTACAGGATCACGGTCACATATTTCAATAGTTTCACCTGCCTGTTCCACTTAGTAACGATCTTACGCTATGTCACACATCATAAACATGCAGAAGAGTATCTATATCACAGCTGCAAAGCGGTGTTCAGCACACTGTACTCAAAGAACGTCGTGTTTACTAATTATTATTGGTCTAATTTCCGCATTTAATTTCTCGGAAGCAGCTGAGTACTTTTCAGCGCATGCGCACTAATTTCACATTGTTTACGACAGTTTCATGAACAAGCTATTGGCCCGGAAGCCGTATTGTATTAAAGGAACATCAAAACTATACGGCTCTCATATCTTAAAGAGAAAAAACAAATATGAGATGTATAATGTTATCTCAGTACAAAGCGTAATAATAATAATCATGAATCCTTTTATGTTCAGTAGGCATTTGTCACATAGACAAGAAATTAGACTCTTTTGAAAACAAATGCCTAAAGAAATACTTGGTATAAAGTGGAACGAATTAAAAAACAATGAAGAGATAAGACAGATGAGCAAACAAAAATCTGTCTTGTGATCAGAAAAAAAAGATGGACATATGTCAGTCACATGATGTGAAGAAACAATCAGAGAGTCCCAAAACACGTGAAAATCTAAAGAGGACATTGTTAAAAGAGGGAAGTTTAGTGGGCATAACATCCTTTGATGAGGTTGAAAATCTCACTGAAAACAGGAAAATTTGGCAAACTACCATGTGAGCCCTATGTGATGTTTAATGGCTCGAGAGGGATATAAGATGTAAGAAGGCATTTGTTGTTGTGGAACTCGATGAACATCACTTTATTGAAAAGCATTTTTCAGGACTAAATCTTATATCTTATACCCTTCCCGTGCGATTAAACATCACAAAGGGCTCGCAAAGTAGTTCGCCAATTTTTCCTGTCTTCGGCGAGTCTTTCAACCTCATCAAGGGATTTTAGGCCTGTTAATTTGGCCTCTCTTAACAATGTCCTCTTCAGAGTTTCACGCAGTCTGCCTCTTTTTCTTTGGCCTGTTGTGTTCCACTTGATAGCTTGTTTTGGGACTCTCTGATCATTTCTTCTCATCAAGTGACCAACATATGTCCATCTCCTTTTCCTGATCACCCATGAAAATGGTTGTTGTTCAGACATCTGTCTTATCTCTGCATTGTTCTTGAATTCGTTCCACTTGATGCCGAGTCATTTCCTTAGGCATTTGTTTTCAAAAGAGTCTAATTTCTTTTCTATTTCTTTAGTTGTTTACCAGCTTTCGCATGTACAAATGAGGATGGATATTACATTTGAATTGAATAGTCTTAACTTGGTTTTTGTGCTTATAACTTTTGAGTTCTATATGTTCTCAAGATTCTTGAAGATTGATACTGCTTTTGCAATTCTGATCCTAAATTCCTTTCTAGTGTCACCATCTTGGTGTATGTAGCTGCCAAGGTATGCAAATTGATTGACTTCTTCAATATCTGTCCCTTCTATGTGTATTTTTCCATTTTGATTAATGGGAATTTTCATTATTTTTGTTTTTTCCTTGTTAATTTCAAGTCATATTTTGCTAGCTGTTGAAGACAGGCTATCTGTTTTTTCTTGCATGGAATTCACATTATTACTGATAAGAGTTATGTCATCAGTAAAATCAAGATCTTCTAGTTGGGTCCCATGTACCTGGTCAATACCTGTGTTACCTGTGCAGCATTTTTTCATTATGAAGTCTGTTGTAATTCCAAAAAGCAAAGGAGACAGTATACATCCTTGTTTCATGTCTGTTTCAATCTGGAACCATTCACTCATCCCTTCTTCTGTTTTGACTGCGCAAACATATCCATTGTAGAAGTACTTAATGATGTTGACAATTTTAGATGGTATTCCATATAGACTTAAAATTCTCCATAATGAATCTCTGTGTATGCTGTCAAATGCCTTTTTAAAATCTATGAAGTTCAGTATTAATGGTTTCTGCTTTTCAATATGTTCTTCAAGTATTATTCTTAGAGTAAAGATCTGGTTGAGACAGTTTCTCCCTTTTCGAAATCCTGTTTGTTCTTCTCTCTTTGCAGTATCCACTATATCTTTAAGTCTATTCAAAATGACCTTGCAAAATACTTTTGACACAACTGATATTAAGGTTACTCCTCTCCTGTTGTTACAGTCACTAAGATTGCCTTTTTTTTTTGGTATTTTAACAATGATTCCTTTTTTCCAATTAGAAGGGACCCTCTCTTCTTTCCAAATCTTGTTAAACATTCTCTGTAGTTGTCTCATGTTGTCACTATTGATAGCTTTTAGCATTTCGGCTATTTCATCTTCACCTGCAGCTTAGGACTAAATCTACCATCACAAAGTTCCACAGAGACATGCAAATGATTGGCTGACCGATCGTGAAAATTCAATATTGTGATGGTAGCAAGATGACCTGCTGCTGATGCATCCATTTGCAGATTATCAATGATGTCTTGCAGCCATCTTTGCCTTGTTAGCATGGTAGGGGTATCCCCTATCAAAGAAGTAAGATGCCTCCTTAACTCTGTCAGACTACGAGACACCCTTGGGCAAGGTGGAGTATCCATATAGCCCCCCCATCAGGTTGATGTGAAGCCATGGGAGCAGATGGTGGATGGAATGGGAGAGCAGCCGACAGATGTTGATTACGGTCACCATTCTATGATGGTAGGCAGATAATTTCAATGTAGGGACAATGGGTACGATCACTGCCTAGTACAGTCACTGCCCAGAAGGAAAGCAATGGTAAACTACCTTCTGGAAATATACCAAGAAACCCAAACAGCAGCATGGAAGGTCAGATAGGAAAAAGATCTGGTGGTGAGACATCCAAGCCAGATAGATTTTCATGATAGGTGATCATATAATAAGTGCAAACAATGAGGTCCATTTCCCTGCATTTCTTTGTTTCAGTTTCAAGTCTTGTTCCCTCATATGACACTGCTCCCTTACTCTTTGTGTGGTCCAATCTTTTGCCATCTCTTCCCCCACCTTGTTAAGTGGGAGAAAAATGTCTAACAGGTGATAATTAATTTTGAATCACCTAATGGCACTTTTCCTCCTGAAGTTCACCATGTACTGTCTTGTTGGATTGTCATCTGTCATCCATTATCTCAACATTCCCCATGCATCTTAATTAATCATCTACTGCTGTTGACTGTCATTTTCATGGATGAAAGCTTAGTGCATTGCAGTCTCTCAAGAGTGGATCCATTGTGCTAAGTAAAAGGCAGAAGGTAAAACCCCAGTTTTCATGCCATTAAAGCATAGTGAGGACACAGCCCATATTTCTAAGACCATCTGCATATGAAACTGTGATGTGGTCAGTATCACACTTGGCTGCATTTACCTCCCAGATTTCTCTGGTACCCATTTTTAGAGGCTAGGTATACCCTGGGGGCTTATTGCTGTGGGGGTACTAGAACTTGAACCCAGGACCACAGATAAGTAGACCAAGAGCCTAACCACTCAGCCAGTCAGGCTGCAGTTATGCAAAGTATTGTGTATTATTTTTGGAGTGCAGTGAGGATGGAAAATATTGAACTTTTTTTTCTGACACGCCTTAAGTTTGTTGCCTGTTTCAAAATTACATAAGAGTGCTAAGCATCAACATTTGATAAATTAGAACAAGCGTCTTCAGTGTTGATTTTCTGTTTTTTTTTTTCTGTAAATTGTCAGTTGTGGTAACCGTCTTTCCTGTTTATGAAGTGATTTCTGTCAGAAGAGAGAAAGTGGCCATAACCATAGATCCAAGAATTAGTTCTGGTGGATTTCCATTCAGTTTTGCAGTCATCTTTGTAGTTGTGCCTTGTCCAAGAACCACCAGTTTGTTAATAGTAAATAGATGTTACATGCTAATGCTATGGTTTTAATCTTTTTAACAATAAAGTAATGGCACTTTTATATGGTTCTTTTCATCTTAGAAGGGGGCTCTTGGGCAGGTAGATGTTGACTGGAAGCTGCTAATTAGCATGTGTAAATCTACCACATCAAGAGAATTAGTGAGAAGGCAATGCAGGCCAAACTTGAAGACAAATGCAAAAAAATATAAAATTGATCTTACAGCACAGTCATGATTTGCTATTACCGTGTCCCATCAAATATTGATGGAATCAATTATGTAACTTCTCAGTACAAAGGGGTGCTAGTTGGGGTGCTAGTTGGCTAAGTCGATAGTACATTGTTCTGTCATGGCTAGACGGCTGCTCATCCTACCGGAGTCCATGTTCGAATTCCAGTAATTCTCTTGTGATTTTTCTTTCTCTAATGTCTCACTAAAGCGCTTTGTCTACGATTTTTTCGAGGTCTAATCCTACAAAATTTGTTCTCTTACTTTACTCAGTACAATGATGCTTGTAAATAGCCATCTAATATCATAAATTTTGACTGTCAGTCACTGGGACTGTATCCACGTCATAGTGAAAGTAAGGGAGTTGTCTCATTCATTCATTTGCATGTCCCTTGCGGAACTTTGCCTCCCAAACAGCACTCCTGTAGGCCTCTCGGTTATGAGCAAGATGGCCTGCTGCTGATGCATCCATTTCCAGATCGTCAACGATGTCTTGCAGCCATCTTCGTTTCGGTCTTCCTCTTTTTCTTTTTCCCATTATGTATCCTTCCAATATGGTCTTCTCTAAATTATCATGACGTTTAATGTGTCCAAAATATTTAAGTTTTCTCTCTTTAATCCTCTTTACTAGCCAGCCTTCTTCAATATTAAGCTCTTGTAGTATAGATATATTTGTTCTTTTTTGTGTCCACGATATTTGGAGAACTCTTCTGTAGCATTTACATTCAAAGGCACTTATGTGTTTCTCAGCTGTTTTGTTAAGTGTCCAGGTCTCACAGGCATATGTTGCGATGGGAAAGATGCATGCCCTTAAAAATCTTATTTTTGTGGTTCTGTCTGCTCCTCTCCACAGATTCTTTATTTGTTTTACTTTCTGAAGAGCAATAGATGTCCTCCTTTTAATTTCCCTCATTGTATCTCCATTATTAGTTAGTAGTGATCCAAGATATTTAAAACTCTCCACTTCTTCCAGTTTTTCCTCATTGATACATATTTCAGTTGCCTTGTTTGTTTTGTCAGTTGTCATCACTTTAGTTTTCTTTGCATTAAGATAGAGGTTCTGCTCTTCGCTGTTGTTACTGACTGACATAATTAGTTTTTCCATTCCTTTTTGTGTTGTGGACAGCAATACTGTGTCATCAGCATATCTAATCTCTGGTATTTCATAACCTCCAACTGTTATGGCATCGTAATATTCTTTGTCTACATCTTCTCTAACATTCCTCATTATATTTTCAGTATACAAGTTAAATAGATAGGGTGACAATATGCACCCCTGCCAGACCCCTTGTTTTATGTCAAACCAACTTGTTGTTTCACCATTTATTCTTACTGCTGCTTGTTGGTCTAGATACAGCAGTGATGTTAATTGTATCAAATGTGTTGGAAATCCCATTTGTTCCATTATTTCCCAAAGTTTCTGGTGTTGTACACAATCAAATGCCTTTGAGTAGTCTATAAAGGATAAATATAGATTCACATTAAACTCTCTGCATTTCTCTATTATTAATCTTAGATTGAATATATGGTCTCTTGATCCTCTTCCTTGCCTGAAGCCAGCTTGGACCATATTGACTTCTTCTTCTATTTTCTTTCGAAGTCTACCCATTATGATTTTTAACAGAATTTTACTGGCATGACTAATCAGGGCAACAGTTCTGTAGTTTGTGCATAATTTCAGGTTACCCTTTTTTGGCAGTGGTATGAATACAGTTCTTTTCCATTCTTTTGGCCAAATACCTGAATGCCATATCTTTTTACATAGTGCATGATAGATTGTTGCACACTCCTTTCCTCCTGCTTTAATAAATTCAGCTGTTATCTCATCACATCCTGGTGATTTACCATTTTTCAGATTCTTTATTGCCCATAAAACTTCTTCCATTGTCGGCTCGGGTTCTTTCTCCTCCAATAATAATTCACACTGTTGATTTCTGCTTCCACAGTCGGTTGTTTCATACATTCTTTTGAATATTCCTTCCATCTTTCTAGAGTTGTCTGATATATGTAAATTGTTGTGCTCCATATTATAAAGTAACATTTGGTTTATGAAGTTTCAATTTTAGTTAGTGAATACATAAAAAAGCACGCTTTGCTTGGACTTAGTATATTTTCCTTATACCTGTTCCCACATATTTGTTCTGTCCATTTGACTTGCACTCATATATTTATATTCTCAGTTTTACTTGTTAGTGGAGTTTTTCCTGGTACACACCAAAGAGGTCTCAGGGTCCACCCAGCCTCTAAAAATGAGTACCAGAGAAATCTGGGAAGGTAAATGCAGTCAGGCATGATACTGACCACATCACACTTTCACGTGCCTAAAGTCTAGGAAATACAGGTCTAACACCTTATCTCCAATGGCATGGAAAGGGAATTTTACCTTTTATTTTTACTTGTTCTCAAATATTTATGCTCTTCATTTTACCTGTTCTCACAAATCTGTATTTTCCATTTTTCTTGCTATCATATTTTTATATTATCCACATTCCTTGAAATGTGGCTCACTGAGAATTGATGTGATTGTGAAAGAAATTACAGTCATCAGGAACACAAAGTCAAAAGTGATGCAGAACATATTCAGGTCCCTTAGCAACAGTCATGGTTTGAAACTACCACACGGGGGATTTTTCAAAACACATAGGAAGAAGAAAAGAAACTTCAGAAAAAAAAAACCCCACACATTGGTACAGTTTTATTGCAGGATTCACAAAAAATTCATGTTCAAAATTTTAAAGTACGTTGGAAGTGTGTATGTGTAGACATACATTCTGAAGTTTCTTTTCTTCATAAACGCGCAAATTTTCCAGAGATTCAAAGTGTCTAGGATATCCTTCCCCTGCATGGTAGTGTGGCAAGATTTCCTGTCTTCAGCGAGTTTTTCAATCTCATCAAGGGATGTTATGAACTAGCCTTTCTTAACAATGTTCTCTTCAGAGTTTCACGTGGTCAACCTCTTTTTCTTCAGCCTGTTGTGATCCACTTGATAGCTTGTTTGGGGATCTTCTGATTCTTTCTTCTCATCCATCTTCTTTTTTCTGAAAAAACCATGAGACAGGTTGTTGTTTGCTCATCTGCCTTATCTCTGTGTTGTTCTTGAATCCGTTTCACTTTATACTGAGTATTTTCCTTAGGCATTTATTTTCGAAAGAGTTTAATTTCTTGTCTATTTCTTTAGTTGTTGCCCAGCTTCCACATGCATAAATGAGGGTGGATATGGAGTTCTAACTTCCTTTCTGGTATCACCATCCTGGTCTATGTAGCAGCTGAGATATGCAAAATGGTTTACTTTTTCAACAGCTGTTCCTTCTATGTATATTTTTCCTTCATGGTTAATGAGAAGTTTCATTATTTTTGTTTTATCCTTGTTAATTTCAAGTCCTATTTTACCAGCCATTGAAGACAGGGTATCTGTTTTTACTTGCACTGATTTCACATTGTCACTGGTAAGAGTTATGTCTCAATGCCTGTTTTACCTGCATTCAAAGTGTATGGAACAAATACTTAATAATAAATTTGTAAACCATGAGTTTCCAGAGTTTTTTTTTAAGTAAGTAATTAGGTTTTAGATTGTATCATAGGCAGTGAGACATTACAGGTGAGGTAATTTGATGATTATTCTAGAGGAGCCAGTGAATCAGTAAGACTCCTTATCTCTTCAACATGGTGCATAGTGATGTAGTGGTTTGTGAGCTCGCCAGCTGATCAGAAGGTCCCTGGTTCAATTTCACACTCAGGCAGAATTTTTTTCGGACTAACCAAAATGAATACCTGGGGTTTACTTAGGAAAACAAAGCCAGCAAGGACATGCGCTGGCATCCCTACCTCGAAGGCTGCAGTGGCCATAAGCCCGAAGGTAACACTTTACACCCCTATGGCATGCACATGCTATGGAACTTAATTTTTTTCTCCTTTCAATAGCAATAGTTCAGTTGTTTTTAACTGATGTCTAACATGAGTACACAAACAGGTATATCCTCATATGATAAAATATTGCAAATGTCACTTTTTATTATATGAAAACACCAAAAGTTACAGAACTAATATGACACAACATCAAAAAAATACAGTGTCTCTTTTCCTAGTTACACAAATAATTTATTTTCAGATGAAAAACTGACAGCTTACATC
The DNA here is from genome assembly GCA_009760885.1 of Achatina immaculata. Classification (NCBI taxonomy): domain Eukaryota; kingdom Metazoa; phylum Mollusca; class Gastropoda; order Stylommatophora; family Achatinidae; genus Lissachatina; species Lissachatina immaculata. The sequence goes on from CM019702.1 coordinate 27,601,918, forward strand.
GACCTGAGTTATACTGTATGTCATTATATAATGGCTGATAAACATAAGCAGAAAATTAAGAAAGGAAGACTAATATCTTATACCTCAAAGAGTTTGCTATTTTATTCCAGACTTCCAATCAGACATCAATGGAAAACTCATCTCCAATCTTTGCATGGTTTTGGGTATGCCAACATCATATTGGAAATCTTACAGCAAGGCAAGTGAGAAATATGTACAAAGCAAATATATGATATACAGAGATATCGCAGTATGTAGCGGCTCTGAGCAAAAGGCAATACTTATTTTCTGTTAAAATATAATGCAGAATGTCTTTATGTGCTAGTATTCCCAATGCATTGCTCTGAACAGAATTCACGACAGTTTTTATAATGATATGACTTTTCTTCCTGTCTTACCTTTAATTAATGACCTAAATTACGTCCTCTTAACTATAAAGCAATTTTTAGTACAGCTACTACAGTCAACTAGCAGTAATTATGTTTGGTATGACAATATCCAGAAAAGTAATGTCCTCTATTGTTTTAATTAGAAACAGGTTAAGATGGCATGCAGAAAAGTAATGTTCTCTATTGTTTTTAATTAGAAATTGGTTCAGATATTTAAAACATAGTCCTATCATGCTATAAAGACACTCAAAGATAATGGTGTTAATGCTCACATATTCCTTGACCTGACAGCTGTACCAGAGGGTGATGTAGTCTGCACCTAAGCTTATCTTCATGTTTTTTAGTTGTTTTTTTTTTTCAGAGTGTTCTAGTGGAAAAGGACCACATACTTGCAATGTGGAAGTTTAGAGAAGGGACCTGAACACACAACAGCCCACATTGTTTTCTCAACAAACATAATAACAGGCAATACCAGCATTTCTGCACTGAAACCCAAATCTTGAGGCAAATCTATATACAGCAACAGCAGGTTTATGGTTATATTTCAAAAAGTGTAGTTCACTTGAAGTTTTACATTAAACAAGTCAATAATCATGTAACATGAATGAATATTATTACTGAAGAAATGTAAAGTGTTAAAATGCCTCTAATTACAGCAATGAATTCAGAATAACCATTTGTCCACAATCTCTAAAGCCTAAAAAAAAATTATGTATAATATAGAAATGAGACTAGCTAAAAAAAAGAACGGGAATGTGCAACAATAGTTTAATGTTACATAGCCTAAGTGCAAGTTTTACTCAGTTGCAATGGGATATTTCAGCTTTTTTAATAATAGAACCGTTTTTTTTTAAAAGCAAGGGACAATTTTTAAAAATATAAGTAATGAAAATGTAAAGCGATACCACCAGAACAAGGTGGTTGTTTGCTCATAGTGTTTTAAATTTGTGTTACATCTCTCTTAGCACTATTTTAATGAAGTCTAGTAGAAATTAATATACAGTATTTAGGTTTCTAAACCAATCCATGTTTTTCAAATGTAAAGTAATTCCTGTCAGTCATATTTCTCATGAAAAACTTAAAGTTGTGCAAATGTCAGTGAAAGTTACACTGCAGTGAAAGTTCGAAATAAATCTATATTGTTTCTTTTTTACAGCTGTAAAAGTTGTGTTCTATCACGCAATGAGAGAAGACCAAGCAGGATTTCGAAAAGGGAGAAGCTGTCTCGACCAGATCTTTACTCTAAGAATAATACTTGAAGAACTTATTGCAAAGCAGAAACCATTAATACTGAACTTCATAGACTTTAAAAAGGCATTTGATAGCATACATAGATTCATTATGGAGAATTTTAAGTCTATATGGAATACCATCTAAAATTGTCAACATCATTAAGGACTTCTACAATAGATATGTTTGTGCAGTCAAGACAGAAGAATGGATGAGTGAATGGTTCCAGATTGAAACAGGTGTGAAACAAGGATGTATACTGTCTCCTTTACTTTTTGGAATTAAATAGACTTCATAATGAAAAAGTGCTGCACAGGTATTGACTGGGTACAGAGACCTAGCTAGAAGATCTTGATTTTGCTGATGACATAACTCTTATCAGTAACAATGTGAATTCTATGCAAGAAAAAACAGATAGCCTGTCTTCACTGGCTAGCCAAATAGGACTTGAAATTAACAAGGAAAAAAACAAAAATAATGAAAATTCCCATTAATCAGAATGGAAAAATACACATAGAAGGGACAGATATTGAAGAAGTCAATCAATTTGCATACCTTGGCAGCTACATACACCAGGATGGTGACACTAGAAAGGAAGTTAGAATCAGAATTGCAAAAGCAGCATCGAACTTCAAGAATCTTAAGAACATATGGAACTCAAAAGTTATAAGCACAAAAACCAAGTTAAGACTAATCAATTCAAATGTAATATCCACCCTCATTTTTGCATGCGAAAGCTGAAAAACAGAAATAGACAAGAAATTAGACTCTTTTGAAAACAAATGCCTAAGGAAAATACTCGGCATCAAGTGGAACGAATTCAAGAACAATGCAGAGATAAGACAGATGACTGAACAACAACCAGTCTCATGGGTGATCAGGAGAAGGAGATGGACATATGTTGCTCACTTGATGAGAAGAAATGATCAGAGAATCCCAAAACAAGCTATCAAGTGGAACACAATAGGTCAAAGAAAAAGAGGCAGACTGCGTGAAACTCTGAAGAGGACATTGTTAAGAGAGGCCAAATTAACAGGCCTAAAATCCCCTGATGAGGTTGAAAGACTCGCTGAAGACAGGAAAAATTGGCAAACTACTTTGCGAGCCCTATGTGACATTTAACTGCATAGGATGGATATAAGATAAGATAAGAAAAGTTGTGTAAAGTTAGTGAATTTACAAAATCATTTTGAAATTCTGTTAAAAACATTTTTATCATGGAGTAAAAAGAATTTCTTGGCTATATGGTTTGGATCTAGCAACATCACATCCTCCATTGTTGTCAGCTACACAACAGGTGAAGGACTTGGCCAGACCCCAACCTCTTACAAGAGAAGATCTACAGTGGTGCAGAAAACCTGAGATGCTGCCTTTGTACGAGGGTCATACTGAAAGTCGTGAGCAAATATTTTTTAAAAATCAGAATTTGTTGACTGAGAAAATATAAATGTATCACCTATCTGCATCCTTTGCACTTCATGTAGAGGTCACATGACGTCACCATCATGTGTCACGTGACCACGTGAAGCATAAACAAAATGGCGGGTGCTGAAGTTTCGTTTCGTCAACATGCTGTTATTGAGTTCATCATTAAAGTGGAAACCGCACTGTTTCTCTTCTTCTTCTTCTTTGCTCACTTCTACCACCAAGACCGCCCCATGATCCTCCTGAATTTACTCCTGTGGTCCTCGATAGGTCCCGTGGTCCCCCTAAGGACCACAAGAGGTTCAGAGTATCACAGGAATTGAGCCTGTATTCTTGGTGGGTTTCAGAAGCGGGAATGCGTTACACCGTGGTTTTCATTTCACCAGCTTAATCTAGAGTTGGACTTTCTCACCAGAAAACCTTGACGTGTTTTGGATATCAGTATATCCCCGCTGGGTGAGAGGTGGTTGCCCATCCAGCCTAGAGTTGGACTTTCTCACTGGAAAACCTCAGCGTGATTAGGATACGCATACATCCCCGCCGGATGAGAGGTGGTTGCCTATCTAGACTGCACTGGTCCTGTGTCTCCGAATTCAGCATTTTGTGGTTGGGGCCGCTACCCTTCCTAGTTGTGACCAGGATGGAGCTTTTGTCCAGGAGGACGAATTCTCGCCACTAGTAAGTTTCACTCCTGGGTTGAGCTGGTTGAGGCAAATTATTCCAGCAAGGGCGTGTTTAGGACGTGACCGACCTCTAGAGCAGATGTACCGTGACATGAGTTGCTATCAAGTTTCACACCTGGTTTATGCCTCTGCTCTAATGAATGAGAAGAAAGCCCGACACCGACAACCAACGCACATTACATACTGCAGACCCAATACTCTTTGCGAGAAATGGGCCAATTTCAAGACCATCAGTTGACAAAACCATAGTACACCACAGACGTGTTAGCACGAACCTGGCTGACTAGCCATTTATAGGCTTTGCTTGATGGAAAACCACTCGCTTCTGTATCGAAATGCCTTAATTCTCGCCGTCTGGGAAGGAAGCGAAAGCCTTTCTCCCCATGCACGGAACTCGAGAGCGCTTTTTCGCCAAAATTCACCAAAGACTTCAACTTGGTTATGGAGATGTGTGTATGGATGCTAGCAGTGTTAGGACGTGGAAGATAAAAACATAAATATCCAAGATATGCTTCACAGTGGTCACCCTCAAACTGCCTCCACTGAACACAATGTGGAAAGGGTTGACGACATCATTAAAGAAGACAGACGCGTCTTGAAATTAACAAAGTATCTGAAATCGCTGTAAATCTTGGAACAGGACACAATGCAGCACAGGAAATGATTGAAACCCTAGGCTATAGAAAAGTCTGTGCCAGCTGGGTCCCACAGGAGAGAACGTCCAGAAAGCAGTGCGTCTGTGCCACTGGTTAGCTGTAATGAAATTCTACTGGGAGGGTATTTTCAAACTTGCATAACAATGGGAAAAATGTGTGTGGAGAAATGGAGATTATGTTGAAATGTGAAGAAAAGGATGCAGGTTAAGGTGATAAATTTATATTTTCTCTATCTATAAATTCTGATTTTTAAAAAATTTTTGTTCACAGCTTTTGGTATGACCCTCGTAAGAGAGATCGGCATCAATATCTGAACAAACAATGAAGAAGAAAGGATCTAGCAATAAATTTCATCCAGTCTAGAACTTTTAAAACATTTTCCTTTCACTTTTGGAATTACTATTTTTTAAAATGTATATTTTTTGTAATGGTTTGTTACTAACAAAATAGGCCCATACTGTATTAATTAAGTACATGGAAAACTAAATATGAATTTGATACTCTCTCCTGTGAAAAATTCTGAACAAAATTTATTCTAACATAGCACAAAAAGTAATTTAGGTGTGAAACAGCTGAATAATATCTTCACTTTCTGCTGCAAGAAACAGATTTCAATCAATCAATATCCATAGCTCCTAATCTAAAGCATAAGCCACAATCATTTCTTTATTTGATCTTCTTCTACCACCAAAACCGCACTGTGATCCTACTGAATTTACGCCTGTGGTCCTTGTTAGGTCCCGTGGTCTCCTGTGTGGTCCCCGAAAGGACCACACGAGATCCACGTGAGGACCACAAGGGGTTCAGAGTATCACAGGGCTTTAGCCTGTATTCTTGGTGGGTCTCAGAAGCGGGATTGCGTGACACCGTGGTTTTCATTGCACCAGTTTAGCCTAGGGTTGGACTTTCTCACCGGAGGACTTCGACGTGTTTAGGATATCAGTGCATCCCCGCTGGGTGAGAGGCGATAGCCCACCCAGGCCAGAGTTGGACTTTCTCACCGGAAAACCTCGACGTGTTTTGAGATACCCGTGTATCACCGCTGGGTGAGAGGTGGTTGCCCATCCAGTCCAGTGTTGGACTTTCTCACCGGAAAACCTCAGCGTGATACGCAAACATCCATGCCGGGTGAGAGGTGGTTGCCTATCTAGACTGCCCTGGTCCAGTGTCTCTGACTTCAGCATTTTGCGGTCGTGGCCGCTACCCTTCCTAGTTGTGACCAGGATGGAGCTTTTGTCCAGGAGGACGAATCCTCGCCACTAGTGACTTCCACCTCTGGGTTGAGCCGGTTTAGGCATATTATCCCAGTATGGGCGTGTTTGGGACATGACCGACCTCTAGAGCAGAGGTGGCATGACATGTCTAGCCATCAAGTTCCACCCCTGGTGTGTGCCTTTATTTGATCTTTTTCTCCAAGTCTCCATATGAGCACCTCTGCTTTTAAGACCTTCATTGTATCTCTTCTCCATGTATTCTTTGGTCTTCCTTGTTTTTGGCTCCCCTGAGAGATCCATGCCAATGCCTGTCTTGTTATGCTGTCTCTGCTTTCTCAGTGTGTGTTTAATCCATCCCCATTTTCTAACTGTAAGAAGATTTGGAGACAAACAGAACAAGAACCAATGTACAGGAATAATTTACTCTTGACATTTTTTTCTTAAATATGAAGCTGTATCTAGCTTCTTTCTTTCAACAACCTGGTGTATGTTTATAAAAGATAAAAATATACATATTTACTGTTTTACACCAAAATAAAAAGCCGATGACAACTTAAATATACTTCCAATGTAACATCAAATCCTATATAGTTTTTGTTTTTTTTTAATTCAAAGGTTAAAAAAAGAAAACACGTGGAAAATCTCAAACTGACCAGCTTTATATCAAAATCTGGTGAAAGTTACATTCCAACAAAACCTGGGAAAACTTCAAATTTTAAGTATTCTGCCTATTAAAATTCAACCTGGAATTTCTGCTGGAACAACCAAAGACAGTAATTAGTCCAAAAAAAATCTGCATATCAATAAAACAGAATAAAATTTAACTCTGAAAAAAAAAATGTAAAAGAAAAAAACAAAGTGTGAATTTTCGTAATAATATTCTTAATATTTATATAAAATAAAGTGTGATAAGAATTTTGGATGATTTCGTTGGCTTCACAGCACAGTATTAAATATTGACAAATGTATGATTCATTGTTGATAAGTTCATGAAAAACAAAAAAAAAAAGGTAACTGTTCTTTCATTACAATAGAAACATATTTCATACAGATAAGCTTAATATCAGAAATATAATAATAATAGTTATAATAGTTTCTATCTTATCAGTAACAATGTGAATTCCATGTAACAAAAAACAGATAGCCTGTCTTCACTGGCTAGCAAAATAGGACTTGAATTCTATTTTATTCAAATGTAATATCCTCCCTCATTTATGCATGCGAAAGCTGGAAAACAGAAATAGACAAGAAATTAGACTCTTTTGAAAACCAATGCCTAAGGAAAATACTCTGCATCAAGTGGAACGAATTCAAGAACAATGCAGAGATAAGACAGATGACTGAACAACAACCAGTCTCATGGGTGATCAGGAGAAGGAGATGGACATATGTTGCTCACTTGATGAGAAGAAATGATCAGAGAATCCCAAAACAAGCTATCATGTGGAACACAATAGTCCGAAGAAAAAGAGGCAGACTGCGTGAAACTCTGAAGAGGACATTGTTAAGAGAGGCCAAATTAACAGGCATAAAATCCCTTGATGAGGTTGAAAGACTCGCCGAAGACAGGAAAAATTGGCGAACTACTTTGCGAGCCCTATGTGACATTTAAAAGAAGGATATAAGATAAGAATAGTTTCTATGCAAAATATAATAATTGCAATAGTTTCATTACATGAATTCTCTTCTTTTACAGATGATTAAATGCTCTAGTGACATTCTGTGTAGAGAAAATCACATAAAGAGTACAAGAACACATACACACAAACAGTATCATTACATTTTAATAAAATTCAAATTTCACAGATGTGCCTACAAAAATGGAAATTTTGTTAATTTCATGACAGCTTCATGTGCTTATCACAAACACCTCGAGAGAAAGTTGTGTGATAAAAGGCAGGATGTCAGACTGGCCTGCATGCCCAATTCTTAACCATTTGGAAATACAGATCAGTCATTCAATCATCTTGCACTGCATGCACTGTCCCTTCATGTTCTAAATGTCTCATCTCATTCAGATCAAAGGACATTTATGCCACACTGACAGCCCATCCAGTAACTTCTTTCTCTGTCTTCCTCTGTCTCTTCTTCCCTCAACTTTTCCAGTTGTCAAACTGTGTTCCAATTTTCCTCTTCTTAGAAAATGTCCTACAAATCTCGCTTGTCTGCCTCTGATCTTTGCTGTAATTTGCCTTTTAACTCCAGCCTCTCTTAAGATTTCTTCATTGATTTTCTTAGCTGTCCATGGTACCTTCAACATCCTTCTTATGAACCACATTTCTGTGGCCTCCATTTCTCACTGTACTGTCTTATTCATGGACCATGCTTCACATTCATAAAACAAAATTGATTTGATGTAACACATTTAAGTACTCGGAATCTTGTTTCCATTGATATGGATCTGTTGTACAAGATGTGTCTCATTTTCTGGAATGCTGACTTGGTCTGCCTGAGCAAGTCTGCTTTTTATTTCGTCTGATTTGATCACTTGTTTAAAAGTGTCTCTTCATTTTAAAAAGTCATTTTCTTCAATCATCTCAGCATCTGTGGTTCACAGTTTAGACATAGTAACATTAAACACTATAAATGAATATACAGATGCTCCTGATGTTTTGACGATTGACATGTGATAACAATACACATTTGTAGTCTTTAAACTTTCAATTTTGATTTGTTCCATGGCTAGCGATATGTTGTATTGTCAAACATGTTCCCTGTTAGAACCAATCAGATAATGTAATTTTAAGAAATTTTACATAAATCAATCAAACTCTGCCTAATATCTTGGTCTGTGACATCTGTCAAAAATCTCATGAATAAATATATTTGTGATGGGATGATATGTCACATTTCATATCTGATCTCGCTGTCCAGTTACTCAAATACTGCACTGTACAAATTTTTGTGCACTGTACATTTATTGACAGGATAAATTTGTATTCATTTATTCACTTTTCAATTACTAGTACTTAGTTACAGTAATTTTTTCTTTATTTACTTATTCAATGTCAGTACTTATTTATTTACTTATTTACTATCATATCACACTCATATCCAACATTGATATTTTCAATTTATGATGTGTTCATTGGAACATAACCCCATCGTAAGTTGAGGAGCATCTATACCAGTGGTTCTCAACCCTTGGGCCATGGCCCAAAGGTGGGCCGTGACAGGAAGTACTGTGGGCCATGCTGAAGTCTCAAAGCAGCAAAAAAAAAAAGAAGAAAAATAGATATAATAAAAAATTATTTTGCATTTTTCATGCAATGCATAGGCCCTAGGGGCAGACTGCATGGATGCAAACCACAGAATTGTAGGTTGCTTTATTAATATGTCCGCAGTGCACCTATTGGAGAAAAGATGATCCAGCATTAAACAGAAATATGTCACACATAAAAAGGCAGCATCACTTTTGAAGTGTGACACATCTTTCTGACCGTGTTGCTGAAATGTGCAGTTCTACAATGTAATTTTAGAGAACAGTTGGTGCAGATTCTGCGAGAGAGCAGAAATGAAATATAATTCTCAGCAATAGTGGTTTAGTTTAAGAATCATATTTCGTTGGCTTGAGAGCTGCTATTCAGTCTTGGTGCTGTATGTATTCGTATTGAATTAATAAACGGATTCCAGTTACCCACGCAGTGATCGTGGAGACTTTTCAGACAGCCTTTTTTTGATTGTTTAAACTTTAAAACTTTAGATGATAAAATGGATCGATTTGTGAAATGTAAGCCTTCGACTTCGCACAAACAAATTGATAGCAGTGCCAATGAAAATCACTGTGATCGAGACGTTAACATTGATACTTGTAAGAAAACTAAATATGCTCAAAAATATGATGTGGAGTATGTTAAGTACAGTTTCACTCCATCAACAAATGACCAAAATCTGCCACAGTGTGTTATTTGTTTGCAAATCCTCTCTAATGAGGCAATGAAGCCAATGAAATTGCATCGTCATCTAACTACAATACATCCAGATCTACAGAATAAAACCAAAGAATTTTTCAAATGTAAAGCCGAGGAATATAGTAAACAGAAGACAGTGTTAAAAACAAGAGCCACTCTCAATGAACAAGCTCTTAAAGCATCATACCTGACTGCCCAGAGAATCACAAAATCAAAGAAACCGCACCCGATTTGAGAAGATCTTATATTGTCAGCCGTTGTTGAGATTTGTGACGTATTGTTCAGCTCAGAATACGCTACAAAACTGAAAAGCATTCCCATTTCAAACGATACTATCCACAGAAGAATATCTGAAATCTCAGAAGACACTGGTGCACAGCTAACTGAACGATTACAACCTACTAAGTTTGCTAATCAGTCAGATCATCAGTGAGTCACAGTTGCTTGTTTATGTTCGCTATTGTTGGCAAAATAGTATGCAAATGGAATTTCTTTTTTGCAACCCACTACCAGCGAGAACGACGGCCGATGAAATATATTATGTTTTAAATGATTTTTTCACAACTTTTGGACTGCAGTGGACATATTGCATCGGCGTTTGCATCGACAGTGCTGCGACAATGACTGGCCACAACAGTGGTGTTGTAACTCACATAAAGCAAGTGTCACCCGATACTGTGAAGCACCCATTGCATGATCCATCGTGAGACACTCACATCTTCTTCTTCTTCTTCTTCTTCGTTCGCATTGTCTGTCTATATCTGCAGTCCTGTCTCTTGGATAAATTTCACTGTTTTTTGTAATTCATGTATGGAACCGTAGAGCTTATCTTCTTTAGTGGTTTCACTGGGCCAGTAATTATTTCTCAGTGTCTCATAGTTGGTGCAGTTCTGGAGGATATGTTCCACAGTTTGGGGCACTAGGGCACATGTACATAGATTAGTAATACCAACCTTAAACTTTGTATACATATGACTTTGGAGTCGGCTGTGTCCTGTTCGGAGACGGAAGATGGTGACTTGTTCCTTTCTGTTTAGCATGTGATAGTCATCATGTAGTGGTGTTTGTGGCTTCCTGTAGGTTTTTATCATGCTTTTCTTCTGATTATAGGTGATTGGTATGTCTGGTTGCTCCATTTCAGTGCCCTCTTTGGCCAGCTTTCTCAGTGCCTGGTATCCCACAGTGGGAGGGAATCCATTGCAAAGTGACTCCATGTTGTAAGCCAATTTTTGACAAGGCATCCTTAAGGTGTGGTAGTTTGTTGCACTGAAGAGCTTCCAGTACTGATTTTGCATCTGTGAGAATTACTATGGAGCATGTATCAATTCTGGAGTCTGATAGTTTTTCAACTGCAGCAATAATTGCCCTAACTTCTGCATCATAGTTGTTGCAGTATTTTCCAGTGGGTATGGAAATCTTGTCAGTGGTGTTGTTTGGATATTCAATATGTGCTCCTGCCCCTCCATTCTTTATGGCATTATGTGCAGATCCATCTGTATACACACATATCCAGGTGTCACATGGATATTTGTCATCTAGCAAACTAAGTGTGGCTGTTGATCTTACAAGACTGCTCTGTATCTCACCATTCTGCACACTTTTCACTTCAGTCTGAATAGTTATTTATGTGTAATCTGCTTCTTTCCATGGTGTATGCTCTGGTACAGATGATAATGGAGCGACTACAGTTGGACGGTTAGGTATCAGCTTACGCATACGCTTGGCCTGATGAATGAAGCGGCACTCACATCACAGAAGTTGAATGAAACTCTGGGATCTGCACTCAAAGACTGCGTTCGGATTGTAAACTTCATAAAAACTAAAACAGTCCATTATTTGCTCAACTTTGTATTATGTCAGATGCAGAACACAAGCATCTCCTATTGCACTCGGCTGTCCAGAGGAAAAGTTCTTGCAAGGGTGTTTGAGCTTTGTTTAGAATTGTTGCAGTTTTTGACAGAACACAATCTCGACCTGGCAGGTAAAGTCGCCGATACTGACTGGCTTGTCATGCTGGCATACCTTGCTGATATTTTTAGCCTTTTTAACATATCACTGCAGGGTAAAGATGTCAGTATACTCAATACATACGACAAAGTTGCAGCCTTTAAGAAGAAACTATGACTTTAGCGCATGCAACTCGAGAACAGGTCTGCAGTAGAAAATCAGAAGAAAGAATATTATAGATGATAATAATGGTCATTTAAGATCAATAAGTAAGAGGAAGTGGGGATTTATTCAAGTGAGACTTCTAAGTGTGCCATAGCTTTTTACCTTTTACTTTAGATTCTGCCATAGCTTTTTACTTAGCCTAGATTCTGCCGCACTCTGTGACTACAAGTAATGAATTATTGCCATAATTTATGACTACAAAGAATCAAATTACTGATATACCTTTTAACTACAACTAATCAACTTACTGTCATATTTTCTGACTAAACCCAATCGTGCTATTGCTATATCTTGTAACTACATGAAAAGATTCTGCCAGTTTTCAGCTACAACCAGTCAAGATCCTGTCATATCTTCCTAATGCAACTAGTTATGACCTTGCCTTGACTTTTTCCAACAACTAATTTTAAATTATTAGTCAAACTCAATCATCTAGCATGTATATGACACTACAACTAGAAGATCTTGGTTTTGCAGATGACATAACTCTTATCAGTGGCAATGTAAGAAAAAACAGATACCCTGCCTTTGCTGGCTAGCAAAATATGACTTGAAATTAACAAGGAAAAAACAAAAATAATGAAAATTCCCATTAATCAAAAAAAAAGAAAAACATACATAGAAGGGACAGCAACTGAAGAAGTAAACCAATTTGCATACCTTGGCAACTACATAGCCCAGGATGATGACACCAGAAAGGAAGTTAGAATTGCAAAAGCAGCACTGACCTTCAAGAATCTTGAGAACATATGGCATTTAAAAGTTATAAGCACAAAAACCAAGTTAAGACTATTCAATTCAAATGTAATATCCACTATCATTTATACATGCAAAAGCTGGAAAACAACTAAGGAAATAAACAACTATTAGACTCCTTTGAAAACAAATGCCTAAGGAAAATAATCAGCATAAAGTGGAACGAATTTAAGAACAACACAGAGATAAGGCAGATGAGCGAACAACAACCGGTCTCATAGGTAATCAGGAAAAAGTGATGGACATATGTCAGTCACATGATGAGAAGAAACAGTCAGAGAATCCCAAAACAAGCTATTAAGCTATCACAACAGGCCGAAGAAAAAGAGGTCGGCCATGTGAAACTCTAAAGAGGTCACTGTTAAGAGAGACCAAATTAGATGGCATAAAATCCCTTGGTGAGGTTTAAAAGCTCGCAGAGGACAAGAAAACTTGGCGAACTACCGTGAGCCCTATGTGACACTTAATGGCATGGGAAAGATGTAAGATATGATACTATCAGTCAAACTTTCTCCAATAAAACAGTAAACAATTTAATTTCCATGAAAATGTATGCTTGTCTGAAAACTTGACTTCAATAACATCTTTTTTAAAATAAGCATTTCCTTTTTTTTTTAAAACAATCAATAATTATATTTTGTCAGAACAGATCTTTTTATATATGCTAACACTTAAAAATACAAAATTCTATTTTATTATGTACAGACAAGTCACAAAACATAAGTTTTAAAAAAAAATCTGTCAAATTCAGTCTGACTTTACTACAGAACCAACTAACCCTACCTCTGTGCAGTTATTTGCCTTTGGTTCCAGATCATCTTGAGAGACTTTCAGCCCAGTCAGCAGTGTTGACTCCTGGTAGCCTCTCTGTACAGAATTTGTGAATGCAGCATCAGGATGCTCATGAAACAGCTTCAGCCTGACAGCAAAACCCGCCATGTCCATGGGAAAGGGACGACTGGGCTTCCAGTAGGTGAACCAACCTGTTACCTTTGTTTGACAAAAACAAAAAGCTAAACTTATCAAAATCATCACTCCTCATCATGCTCTAAAACTCCATCTGACCTTGTCATGGGCTTCCACATCTATTCTCCATCTGGTCTTATTTGGATTTTTGGAGTTCCGTCTAATGGGTTCATCTCCATGTGCCAGTCAGTTTGCTGTCTTTGTCTTCTATGAAGTCCATTCTGTTGCTTGTTCTCATCTTCTATTTTGTATACAGAATATGGCCAATCCTGCTTCATTTTCTTTATTTTAAATCATTTATTCCAGTCCCCTCCTGGACTGCAGTGCTTTCTCCTTTGTCTACCCATGTCATTCTCCATATTCTTTTGCGTGCTTTACCTTCAAAATCTCAGCAGTGTTTCTATTTTATCCTTAGTTTTTCTGTTTCAATGCTCTGACACCAACATAACTTCCAGACTACCATGAGCTGTTTTAATGAGCTTTAAAAAAATTAATTAAATCATTACTGTATTTTAGTTTTTACCAAAGTTGAAAGTTCATAATTTTAGGCTGCTATAAATGCTAAAAGTATGTATCACATCATTTCCATGTAAAATGTGGTAGCCATGATGAATAATTTTTTTAAAAATGTTTGCATGCCTTAGGTGTCGTTTGGTAGTCTAAGAGTTAAGTCTAATTTGGCAGTCTAAGAATTAAGTCTAAGTTGTCTTAGGTGCTGTTTGGCAGTCTATGGGTTAAGGTTCCATAAATTAATGCAACCATTTTTTAAAACAAAAGCTGAGGAAACTTCAAATAGCCCATTATACAAAGCAAGCCTTATTAAGAAGTTCATTTGCCCCTGAACAATGAAACAATGAGGAAGGAGAGAAGAAAAGACAAGCCAAGGCATCCAACCAGACATGTAACAGAACACAATCATCCAAAGGCTAATATATTTTCTAATATTTCAATTCGTTTTTTTCATTGGCGATGAGCTGGAAAGAAATGAGTTAAGGTAAAGGTAATCCTGTCATGCCTTAGAGGCACACAGGGATATGGTGTTAGTGAAATGAGTTAAGCATATTATAAATGCCAGAGAAAGGAAGCTCTGGAATACAGTCAGATTTTTATTTAATAATAAAGCACAAGTTTAAAAAACGATACAAGCTCACCACCTGTGGTAGTTAAATAAGAAGTCTTCCCTATAAGCTCCACCACCATGGAGAAACTGCTAACCAATATCATTACATATAAACAAAGCACATACTTACAACCAGCAGGCTGAGATAACATAATGACCAATCTCTAAAAGAGCATGGAAAAGAGGTAAGATTGCAAGCAGAATATCTTTTAGTACTGTCACATTCATTCACATGCAAGAATATTAAAACATGTCTACTCACCTTGCCATTCTCAACAACAGGTCTCTCGTATCTCAGATAACCAACAAGTCCTACAGGCCAGACTGATACTTTCTTTGTGAACCTCATCTGAAACAAGATCTGCTCATTAATTCTGAAAGCAAGTCATAAGCAAAGGGGTGTAACAGGATACAAAATCCAGCTCTGGTTTGACTGTTACAATTTGACAGTAAATGATCCTTTCTGTGGCTGTCACAACCATTGTTGTGTTGGTGGCATGGAAATCAAAGTTTATGGAAGTAAATTCTAGTATAAAAATCTGCAAGGATGCCTCTATGGTGGCCAATGTCCTGGTTATTTCCCACCTATGTCCTACAAATTTCCTAGAATTTTATATCCATGATGACCTCATTTTTTCCTGTGGTAGTAAAGTTTTGAGTGGGGGGGGGGGGTGGTAACTGTGACACAGGCCGAGCATTTTCTCATAAACTTCTTAGGTTTAGGCAATGCACCACAAAATGAAGTAAGAGCCAGAAAATATACATCCTGCACATGTGATAACAATACACATTCTTTCAAACTCAGTGATCAGTGATACATTCAAGCATTTGCCTTAACTGTTGATTCAGTCCTTCTACATAATCATTTTCTGACTTGTAGGGATATGTCATATATACATATTAAAAAGCTGATAATAAATATTTATTTTTATATCTACAAACATCATATATGTCCTGATCTGAGAGCATTGATCTGAAGATAAAATGGTGGTCATAGCTGAAAACAGAGGACATGAATGCAAAGAGACTGGGTAATCTTCTTCTTCTTCATTCACTTCTACCACCAAAATTGCCCTGTGATCCCGTTGAATTTACTCCTGTGGTCCTCGATGTGTCCCGTGGTCCCCCTGTGGTCCCCGTGAGGCCCACAAGAGATCCCCAAGAGGATCACAAGAGGTTCAGAGTATCGTGGGGCTTGGGCCTGAATTCTTGGTGGGTCGCAGAAGTGGGATTGCGTGACACCGTGGTTTTCATTGTACCAGTTTAATCTAGAGTTGGACTTTCTCACCAGAAAACTTCGATGTGGTTTGGATATCAGCATATCCCTGCCGGGTGAGAGGTGGTTGTCCATCCAGCCTAGAGTTAGACTTTCTCACCGGAAAACCTTGACATTTTTTGGATATTAGTATACCCCTGCCGGGTGAGAGGTGGTTGCCCATCTAGTCCAGCATTGGACTTTCTCACCAGAAAACCTCAGCGTGATTAGCTCTTCCCGTGCTGGAGGAAGAAACACGGACGTGTTCTGGAGTGCGGGAGTAAAAACGCGGGTCTTGGTCTGTGAGGGGGTCTAGGTGTAAAATGGAATGGAAAACAGTATTTCCATGTACTTCCGTATACTTGTTTCAAAGTATAGCTAAATGAATGAAAATTTCATAAATGCAGAGTTTTTTAGGAAAAAAGAAGTAATGTGATGTTTTTAGACACCGATTGTGGCCAGCTCACCATCGGCTAGGTCTAGGTCTGCACTACTTACCATCTGAGATGTGTAGATCTACTTGTCGATCTCGTATTGTGATTCTGTGTTGCATTCTCGCTAAATGACTGTCTGAACTAACCTCCTAATTACTCCTAACTACTTCTCCAATCGTCTAAATATGTCTAGATCTACTTAGAAAACATTCAAGAGCAGCGGGGTGGCCATAGGCTATGTCCATACCCCTATCTACATCGTCAAAAACTGAAAAATTTCGATGCTTCTCGTCTTTTTTCTCGCTCGGAACTAGGCACTCTTTCGGCATTTTGAAAATGTCACCGGAATCGCGGACGAAATATGTACAATCTAAATGTTACACCGCTTGTTTTAATGAAACAAACAATTGTCACTATAATGACCATACGGTAGTTTCGGGACACTGGAAGTGTCACTATATCGACCAATAGCACGGAAAGAGTTAGGATATGCATATATCCCTGTAGGGTGAGAGCTGTTTGCCCATCTAGACTGCCCTGGTCCAGTGTCTCCGACTTCAGCATTTTGTGGTCGTGGAGGCTACCCTTCCTAGTTGTGATAAGGATGACGGGGAGGTAGTGACGAAAAATAACAATACGGGACTCTTTCGAGGCCCCGTAATTGGAATGAGTACACTTTAAACCCTTTAACGAGGATCTATTGGAGGGCAAGTCTGGTGCCAGCAGCCGCGGTAATTCCAGCTCCAATAGCGTATATTAAAGTTGTTGCAGTTAAAAAGCTCGTAGTTGGATCTCAGGCGCAGGCGGGCGGTCCGGCTCGCGCCGGTTCACTGCCCGTTGTCTCCTGCCCTACCGTCTGCCGGCTCTCTCCCGCGGGTGCTCTTCGCTGAGCGTCCCGGGTGGCCGGCGCGTTTACTTTGAAAAAATTAGAGTGTTCAAAGCAGGCCCCAGCTGCCTGAATAATGGTGCATGGAATAATGGAATAGGACCTCGGTTCTATTTTGTTGGTTTTCGGAACTGGAGGTCGCTGTTGGCGAAATCTTCAGCTGCCGTGCGTGGAGCGGTGCTCTTCCCGGCCAATGAAGAAATTTGCAAATGAGGTTGCCGCGCAGCATCACTGCGGAAAAGGTGGTTGAAAGAATAAAGCGAAGCAAACAGTCAAATCACGGCACCTCTGGTCTGGAGGTCGGCCACGTCCTGAGTGCAGTCATATCGCGTGAAATGCATGAACCGGTTTGTCCCAGAGGTTAAGTCACTGCTGGCTTGACTTTTCAAATGCCGCGCGTGGAGTGAAGCTCCTCCCGGTTAAGGAAGTAAATGCGGAAATAAAGGTTGCTGTGCGGCGCCGATGGGAAAAGGTGGTGGAAAGTGAAGTTTAACCTGGTATGTCCAGTAGTATCGCTACGAGAGCTATACCACGGCACCTCTGCTCTAGAGGCCGCCTACGTCCGAAATACACCTACACTGGTGAAATATGCCTAAACCGGCACACACCAGGGGTGGAACTCGATGGCTAGACATGTCATGCCACCTCCGCTCTAGAGGTCGGTAACGCCTGATAAACACCCATACTGGTGAATTTTGCCTAAACCGGCTCATACCAGGGGTGAATCTTGAAGGCTATGAATGTCACAGTACCTCTGCCCTAGAGGTCGGTCCCGTCCCAAACATGCCCATACTGGGAAATGCCTAAACCGGCTCAACCCAGGGGTAGAAGTCACTAGTGGCGAGGATTCGTCCTCCTGGACAAAAGCTCCATCCTGGTCACAACTAGGAAGGGTAGCGGCCACGACCGCAAAATGCTGAAGTCGGAGACACTGGACCAGGGAAGTCTAGATAGGCAACCACCTCTCACCCGGCGGGGATGTCTGCGTATCCTAATCACGCTGAGGTTTTCCGGTGAGAAAGTCCAACCCTGGACTGGATGGGCAACCACCTCTCACCCGGCGGTGATACACGGGTATCTCATAACACGTCGAGGTTTTCCGGTGAGAAAGTCCAACTCTGTCCTGGGTGGGCTAACGCCTCTCACCCAGCGGGGATGCACTAATATTCCAAACACGTCGAGGTCTTCCGGTGAGAAAGTCCAACCCTAGACCAAACTGGTGCAATGAAAACCACGGTGTCACGCAATCCCGCTTCCGAGACCCACCAAGAATACAGGCTAAAGCACTGTGATACTCTGAACCCCTTGTGGTCCTTCGTGGAACTCATGTGGTCTATTTTGGACCACACAGGGGACCACCGGACCAAACGAGGACCACATGTGTGAATTCAGTAGGTTCACAGTGCGGTTTTTGGTGGTAGAAGTGAACGAAGAAGAAGAAGAAGAAGAAGTGATAAGGATGGAGCTTTTGTCCAGGAGGACGAATCCTCGCCACTAGTAAGTTTCACCCCTGGGTTGAGCCGGTTTAGGCGTATTATCCCAGTATGGGCGTGTTTAGAATGTGACTGACCTCTAGAGCAGAGGTACCATGACATGAGTAGTCATCAAGTTTCACCCCGGATTAAGCCACTTTAGGCATATTTCACCAGTATGGGTGTATATTGGATGTGG
Organism: Achatina immaculata; assembly: GCA_009760885.1. NCBI lineage: Eukaryota > Metazoa > Mollusca > Gastropoda > Stylommatophora > Achatinidae > Lissachatina > Lissachatina immaculata. Next base: position 27,620,686 of record CM019702.1, read on the forward strand.
CCGGCCCCTAGAACAGAGATGCCGTGGTATGAGTAGCTCTCGCCTTGAGAATATTGGACATACTGATTAAGCTTCACTTTATCCTTTCCATCACCTTTTCACAGCAGCGCCACTTGGCAACCCTAATTGCTTTTTTGCATTTTCTTCACTGGCCAGGAGGAGTTTCACTCCATGCGTGGCATCCGAAGAATCTCACCAGCAGTGTAGACTGGATAATAAAACAAATATGTTTTTGTTATTACCATGACGGATTGTGCCAATCAAAATGTAGAATCAATGATGAGAGAAGCTGATAGTAAATATTTTATTTTTATATCTACAAATATCAACTTCAAATCTGTATTCACTAACCCAGGAATTTAAATATTCTTATTTGATGGAATACTTAAAAAAGGCATATGACATATCCCTACAAGTCAGAAAATGATTATATAGAAAGGAATGGAATGGTAATTGACAGAAAAGACAAATGCTTGAGTGTATCAGGTGAACCCTGACTTCCTAGCATCATATAATACCACAAGAGAAAAATTAACAATTTTATAAATGCAAAACTTAACCCACTGTTAAGGAGGCACACATCGAAAACCTCGTGGGTAAGGTTTCTAAGCTCATTAAAATAACACTTACACTAAATGAAGATACATCTACAAGGTCAGACAATTAAGTAATGAGACTAATTCCATAAAAAATAAAATAACAGTTGAAAATATAACCTGTATTTTCTTCAAAGTAATCCCCATGTGCATTGATACAGCAAGTGGCACAATCTAACAAACACTGGAACGACCTCTGCTGTTCTGTTGGTATGGCCCTTAAACTCAATGTTACAGCCCTTTAGATGTCATCAGTATCATCAAAGAAGCGTTCTTTCAATGGTAACTTTAATTTTGGGAATAGAAAATAATTGCAGGGAGAAAAATCTGGAGAATAGGGTGGATGATTGAGAACACATACTTGTTTTAGGGCCAAAAATTCCTGACAGCTGCTGCCTGGTGTGTTGGTGCATTATCATGAAGAAGGAAAAACCTGCCAGGTGTTGAATACTTGGGTCAGACTCGGAGAATCCTTTTCAATAAGCATTTCAAAATACTTAAATAAATTTCGGCAGTGACAGTCTGTCCCTCTGGAATAAATTCTTTGTGAATAACTCCTTTGTTGTCATAGAAGCACACCAACATTGTCTTCAATCAATTAATCAAATGCCATGCTGTGTGGCATCTCTCTCTCTCTGAACCTTAAGTGCTCAGAGCACATGGGGCTTCCACAAGGGTTTTCCACAAATGCCTGTCCTTCGCCTTTTTTTCTGCTCTTGCCCAGGTGAGCCCTCTATTGCTCAACATCCTTTCTGTTGTTCTTCTCCATGTCTCTTTTGGTCTACCCTTACTTCTGTTCCCCTGTGGTGTCCATCTTAGTGCTATTTTTGGTATTGAGTTGTCAGTCATTCGGAGCACATGTCCCAACCATCGCCAGCGTCTTTCCTCAATAATTGTTGTCAGTGGCTTCATCTGCATTTCTGCCAATAAGATGTTATTTCTTATGGTTTTTGGCCAGAATATTTTCCTAATTCTTCGTAAACATTTAGTCTGGAAAGAATTCAACTTGTTTTCTATGGTTTTGGTGATTTTCCCTGTGTGGCATAGGTGATCATTTCTCTCCACAATTCCCTGTCTTTAGACCTGATTATGAGATCCACCAGTGAATTTCTTCCTAGCTACACTGACAGCCCATCTAGTAACTTCTTTCTCTGTCTTCCTCTGTCTCTTCTTCCTTCAATTTTTCCAGTTGCCACAATGTGTTTCAATTTTCTTAGAAAATGTCCTACAAATCTCGCTTGTCTGCCTCGGATCTTTGCTGTAATTTGCCTTTTAACTCCAGCCTATCCTTCTTATGAACCACATTTCCATGACCTCCATTTTTCGCTGTGCTCTCTTATTCATAGACCATGCTTCACATCCATAAAACAGAATTGGCTCAATGTAACATTTAAGTACTTGGAATCTTGTACCTGATATAGATCTGTTGCACAAGATGTGTCTCATTTTCTGGAATGCTGACTTGGCCTGAGGATGTCTGCTTTTTATTTCGTTGTGACATTTCCCACCAGTTGTTATAATTGCTCCTAAGTACTTAAATCTATCAGCTTGTTTCAGTTCTGTGCCATCGATGGTAATGCTACATTTTGGTGGTATTCTTTTCTTTGAGATGACCATCACTTCAGTCTTCTTTTTATTTAGACTAAGATCTATACTTTTACTTTCACGAACCACAATGTCCAGAAGAGCCTGAATCTCCCCTTCACTTTTAGTAATCAGAACTGTGTCATCTGCATATCTTAAGTTGCTACGGTTGTACCTGCCAGTTGATATTCCTGGCATGCTCTCTATATTTCTCATTATGTTTTCGCTGTACAAGGAGAAGAGGTCAGGAGATAAAACACATCCTTGTCTCACTCCCAATTTTATGTCTTGGAATGGTTCTCAACCCTCATTGCTGCCAATATATGATTTTGATAAATTTCAGATCATTCCCATTTATGTTGATGTCTTCCAGCATTCTTACAATTTCTGTGTGTCTCACTTTGTCGAATGCTTTACAGTAGTCTATAGAACATAAGTATAGGTCCATCTTTATTTATCTTTCCATCAATGTTCTCAATATATATATATATATATGGCATTACTTGTGCCTTTTCCTTTGACGAAGCCACACTGTTCTTCAGCGATTTCTGGTTTTATTTTGCCCATGACTCTTCTCATGGCAATACGAAGCAGGATTTTGGTAACATGGCTCATAAGACTAATGGTTCAGTTGTCTTCACATTCAACTGCACCTTGTTTCTTTGGTAGGGCAATGAAAACTGATTGCAAAAGGTCTGATTTTATAGATGTCATTCAGCAATCTGGTAATTATTTCTATGCCAAGCTCTCCTAATGCTTCCAATTCCTTCTTGATGATTTTATCTGGTCCTGGTGCTTTGTTGTTCTTCATGTGTTTGATGGCTTCTTCCACTTCTGTTTTTAATATGGGAGGCCTTTCATTATTATTTAGTATATCTATTTCACCTCTATTGTCCTCACAGAGTTTTCTAATGTATTCACGTCACTGTGCACTCTTCTTTAGCTTTATTGCATTTGTGTCTTATTTCTTTATTTATTTTGTCATATTCATCTTTATCTTCCTTAAGACTTCTTCTCTGATCCATTAGTTGCAAAATTTCTTCTGTCATCCACCCCTGTTTAGCATGTTGTTTATTTGGAGGTAGGATTTGGATAGATGTTTGCTGAATAGAGTCTTTAAGCATATTCCATTGTTCATCATAGCATTATACTTATTATGTACTATGGTCCTATATTGTTCTTGTATTGCCTTATCTTTCTGTAACAGCTCTCTAACTAGTTCTTTGTTTTTAGCTGCTACCTTTAACCTCTTTAGCCTGATTCTCACTTTTCCTACAACTGGGATGTGGTCACTGTTGCACCTGTGCTTGGTCTTATTTTCATGGATATTAGTGAATTCCTGAATCTTCTGCTAATCATAATGTAATCTATTTGGTTATGTATGTTATTATTTGGGCTTTTCCATGTCCATAGTTGCCTTGGGTGTTGTTGAAACCAAGTATTTCCTATTACCATTTTATTCTTTTCTGCCCACTCAATCAGCATCTCTCCTCTTGTATTTCTGATACCTAGTCCATACTTGCCAGTAGCTTCACTGTCTTGTTCAGTCCCTACTTTTGCGCTTAAATCACCCAGCACAAAGTTCAGATTGCCATGTCCAGATCGTTGTAAAATTCTTTTATCTCATTATCAAAGCTTTCTGAAGTTAGTGCGTATACTTGGATGAGATTTGTGTCTATTAGTTGGCCCTGTAATTTAACCATTAACACTCTGTCCAATATGCACCAGAAACCTTTCACGGTTCTTGCTGTCTTCTTATCCAATATTATGCCAACTCCATTTCTACACTGGTTTCCCCCGGAATATATTATTTTGAAGTCTTTATGATCTCTGATTCCTGCTCCAGTCCATCTCATTTCACATAAGCCAAGGATGTTAATTTCCTCCAGCTGTTACAGTCCTTAGAACCAACATTGTCTTCACTTTTGACTTCTGAAGACGAAAATTTTTTGCCTTTTGGCAATGATAATGACTTCCACTGAGCACTTTGGTGTTTAGTTGTGAGATCATAGTGGAAAATCCATGTTTCATCCTCTGTTTATTTCTGTGACATATTTTGATGATGTCTTTTGCGTACTCAACATGCTGATGTTTTTTGTTATCAGATAATGCATGTGGTACAAACCAGCAAGAAACCGTTTTCTTGCCCAAATCTTCCACTAAAGTTTTATGAATAATCTCTCGATTAACACCAAATTCATCTGCCATCATCCTCACAGTCAAACAATAATCTTCTTATATCCATTCTCTGACTTTTGCAATGAGTTCCTCATTACGAACAGAAGTTTGGTGTCAATGTCTAGTTGCATTTGTAATCTTCTTCTTCTTCGTTCACTTCTACCACCAAAAACCGCACTGTGTACCTACGGAATTCACGCATGTGGTCCTCGTTAGGTCCTGTGGTCCCCTGTGTGGTCCAAAATAGACCACACGAGTTCCACGAAAGGACCACAAGGGGTTCAGAGTATCACAGTGCTTTAGCCTGTATTCTTGGTGGGTCTCAGAAGCGGGATTGCGTGACACCGTGGTTTTCATTGCACCAGTTTGGTCTAGGGTTGGACTTTCTCACCGGAAGACCTCGACGTGTTTGGAATATCAGTGCATCCCCGCTGGGTGAGAGGCGTTAGCCCACCCAGGCCAGAGTTGGACTTTCTCACCGGAAAACCTCGACGTGTTTTGAGATACCCGTATATCACCGCCGGGTGAGAGGTGGTTGCCCATCCAGTCCAGGGTTGGACTTTCTCACCGGAAAACCTCAGCGTGATTAGGATACGCAGACATCCCCGCCGGGTGAGAGGTGGTTGCCTATCTAGACTTCCCTGGTCCAGTGTCTCCGACTTCAGCATTTTGCGGTCGTGGCCGCTACCCTTCCTAGTTGTGACCAGGATGGAGCTTTTGTCCAGGAGGACAAATCCTCGCCACTAGTGACTTCTACCCCTGGGTTGAGCCGGTTTAGGCATTTCCCAGTATGGGCATGTTTGGGACGGGACCGACCTCTAGGGCAGAGGTACTGTGACATTCATAGCCTTCAAAATTCACCCCTGGTATGAGCCGGTTTAGGCAAAATTCACCAGTATGGGTGTTTATCAGGCGTTACCGACCTCTAGAGCGGAGGTGGCATGACATGTCTAGCCATCGAGTTCCACCCCTGGTGTGTGCCGGTTTAGGCATATTTCACCAGTGTAGGTGTATTTCGGACGTAGGCGGCCTCTAGAGCAGAGGTGCCGTGGTATAGCTCTCGTAGCGATACTACTGGACATACCAGGTTAAACTTCACTTTCCACCACCTTTTCCCATCGGCGCCGCACAGCAACCTTTATTTCCGCATTTACTTCCTTAACCGGGAGGAGCTTCACTCCACGCGCGGCATTTGAAAAGTCAAGCCAGCAGTGACTTAACCTCTGGGACAAGCCAGTTCATGCATTTCACCCGATATGACTGCACTCAGGACGTGGCCGACCTCCAGACCAGAGGTGCCGTGATTTGACTGTTTGCTTCGCTTTATTCTTTCAACCACCTTTTCCACAGTGATGCTGCGCGGCAACCTCATTTGCAAATTTCTTCATTGGCCGGGAAGAGCACCGCTCCACGCACGGCAGCTGAAGATCTCGCCAACAGCGGCATTTGTAATCATTTCCACACCACTTTTGAATCGTGAATACCACCTGAATATTTGTGCAAGAGATAAACAATTATCTCTATAATTTGTCACATCAATTCAATTGTCTCAATGGCACTTTTTTCTGAGTTTTAAGCAGAATTTAATGTTAGTTTTCTGCTCCATGCTAATTACGTGACAATGCACCTTTAACTAGGTCAACAAAATGGTGACTTGTTTGTCGCCTGCTTATCAGGCAGTGATGAAAAGTTGTCAGATCATAGATGAAGGTTGCCTCTTTGGATTCCATGCTTTGGTTCATAGATGGTATTTTTGTCTTGGCCATAATAAAATCAGTCTCATTACTTAATTTTCGGACCTTGTATTACACACCCAGTCTGTTCATTCTTTCATCAATGAAAATGTAACTTTTGTTCAGTAAACCAGATGCATACCTGTTACAGTTAAATGCGTAAATCAGACTTAAGAAATATATACTCTTTTTTCAAGAATCCAGCATAACTTCGTATTAAAAAAAATAACAACAGTCATGAAATCAGAAAACTTTTCATACCTCTTCAAACAGTTTTAAACTGTAAGTATTGTCATCATCAGCAAAGTATACAACTCCAGGCTGTTTTTCTGGTGATGTGTTCTTCCGCAGCCAAACTAAACCTGAATTACGCTGCAAGACACCCCTCGGTTTCAACCAGTTTGGATCCTCAGTATTAAGTTTGAATGCAGGTGGTGTCAAAACATTCAGGTGTGTGTAGTTCAGTCCTGTCTGCTTTAGAAACTTTGTAACTAGACTAGTTCTGCTTTCAGAATCTTCTACAACAATCCAGTGAATATTTCTGACTAGCATTAATGTGTGGCTGAGCCTAGTTAGATCTGCTTTCTGTTCAAGTCTTGTGTATGTTGGTGTAATTACATAAATAACTGGCAAGCCAGTTATCCACATGGATGTAGTCTTGGAGTTGCTAACTGCAGTTAGCTGTTTCTCAGTCTCTTTTAATGTATGGAGTAGTTTGATTTGATCTTTTTTTAGCTCTTGAAGCTGATCTGAATACTTCTGCAGCAGTGCTTTTGTTGCATCAAGCTCTTCAGTATTACAGTTAATCACTGAAAATAATTAATACTATAACAGTCACAATGACCCACTGAAGTCAATTCCTAGAACACCAATAAACAAGCACAACAAAGTCACATTAAGACTCCTCTCTCTCTACAATACAGTACTAAAATAGAGGATGCTGTTGGCTGTTAACTCTTTTGAACATTATATATATATATATTGTTAAAAAAAAAGAAATGCAATACTACAGTAGTCATAATGCACACCAAATTTCAAACTTGTACCAAAATTTTATTTTACGGAATTAATGTTTCAATTTTGGCATGAAGAAACTTTCACAATTTGCACCAGGTCACTTCTTCCCATGAAGCTAATTGTCCCCCACACCAGTACACCTCCACCACCATGTGGAGGAGCCTCATCCACGCAGTTCTGGGCGTAGCACTCATGGACTCTGTGGTAAACTCTTCTCTGTCTGTCATGTCGTTGAAGCAGAAAGAATGATTCATCACTAAACCAGACCCTTCTCCAATCATTCGCAACGGTCCATTGATGATGCTGGTTCACCCACTGCAGTCGGTTCTGGCGATGCCAGTCTGTAAGAACAGGACCTCTGTAGGTCTTCTAGCCCAAAGACCAGCGTCATGCAGCCAGCTCCTGACCGTTTGATCTGAAATTCGACGAGATGATGTCATTGACTGAACGTTGAGGATGCAGATGCATATCGATTCCTGAGGTGACGCAGCCGTATGAAGTGGTCTTCGGCAGGAGTTGTGACTTTGGGTCTTCCACAGCGCTGCCAGTCTGCAATTAAGCCAGTTTCTTGAAATTGTCTCCAAAGCAACTAATGGTGTTTCTAATCACATTACATTGTCTGGCCACTACACTATGTGACTGTCCAGTCTGTAAACGTCCAATGATGATAAGTCGTTGTTCTGTAGTGAGATGAGCCATACTTGCGCACTGAATTTTCAAATGAACTGTTTTGAGGAGCATCAATCTTTTATAGGCATTCAATAACATGGCCAGTGAGTTTTATATATATCATCATCATCATCATCAGGTGCTGTGCCGACTGGTGTTGGCTATTATGCTTCTCCAGAGTACACGATCCTTCATGCAGGCCATCAGCTCAGTTGGTGATCTCCTCACACCATCCCGTCAGACTGTCCAGTATCATTTCTCTTGGTCTTCCTCTTGATCTTCTTCCTTCCATTTTTCCTGTTGTTATAATATTTTCAATGCCCCCTCTTCTCAATGCATGTCCTATGAAAGTACATTGTCTCTCTCTCTTATCTTTTTGACAAGGTTCTTTTGTCTCTCCAGCTCTTCTCATACATTCTTCATTAGTTATTTTTGCTGTCTAGGGGATTCGCAACATTCTTCTAATAAACCACATTTCTGCTGCTTCCAATGATTTTTGTGCAGACTTGCCTATTGTCCATGATTCACTTCCATATAACAAGATAGGTTCAATATAGCATTTTAGGACTCGTTTTCTAACATTCATCGATAAAGATGTGTTAGCTAATATGTTTCTCATTCTCTGAAATGCAGTCTTTGTTTGGCCTATTATATATATATATATATATATATATATATATATATATATATATATATATATATATATATCTGAACCAATATCTTGTCAGATACACTCAGGCAGTGAGTGAAATTTTTAAAAATGCTAAAGAAATGCCATAATTAAATGAAATGTTGGGTCAGCCACTAAGCAGTAAAAATGAATGATGCAATGTTTTTAAAAACTCCACCCATTGCTCATTTGATATGTGGATTCAAGACAGATGGAAATACTCTGGCAAACACTTGTGGTAGCTCTGAACAAGTAACATTTTGTAAAGTTGTGTACATATTTATTAACTACCTAAATATCAAATGATTTAGCTATCTTTAATACATATGGACTGAATAATAACTTAATTATATTTAACACGTATGACTTACTGCCATCCATAAAAATAACTGTAACCATTATAGCAAAGCATGAAGCACATAATAGGAGGAATCTGGATGGACGCAAGAGACGTCTACACAACATTGTCATTAGTGATGTCTTGCTGTCATCCTAAGCTGTCTTTACGAATGACCCTGGATAAAATAATAATACAGATGTCTTTACAAATGACCCTGGATAAAATAATAATATAGACTGGTAAAATCTCATTTTAATAAACGTACCATCGCTACAGTGACAGATTTCAGAAGCTAAAGAATCTATGATTTTTTTAAAGCTCTTTAACTTTCCTGTAAATATAAACCTATGACCGCTGCAGAAGATGCTTGAGTACAGTTATGGTGTCAATAAGGAATGAGTTACTTGTGCCTACATATGGTAAAGTTTCTGAATGGATCAAAGAAGCAACGACTCACTATGTACTCTTCCATCACTGGAACCACACCGAGCCGTGTTCCAAAACTTATCGCCGCCATCAGTTCTGCAGCTTAACTTTTTTCAGTACTTAATATTATAATGATCACGAGAATAATTACTTGTTCACCGCCGTTTCTTCATAATTTAGAGATAACAAAAGTTTTAAAAAAATTATAAGAACATTTCTCCCAAAATAAGCAATAGCCTGCTGCATTCCACGTTACAGAAGTGACATTTCAACCGGATGTTGTTTTCTTAATGGCCTTCTCCTACCGATATCCTTTCCCTCCTGTATGGAAAAGTTAAAAACTCTCCCTGAAAACTGTTATGTATAAACTTGGAAAAAAAAGTACTGTTTTCCTAGTTTATACATTTTGGTATCACAGTTTTACTGCAGTGGTTCTGTGTTTAGTTATATACAAATTATTGTGTCTCCCCTTTCCACGGTCCTTAACCCCTCTCCATTTACGACGCACCTATCACACACCACAAGTCTCCATTTAAACATTCTCTACACTCCACCAAGTGCACTTTTGAACACAGGCTCTTACAAGTCACAGCTAAGTGCCCCATTCATTTTATTTTATTCTGTTTTTTCCATAACATTCATGTGAATTTATATTTTGTCTTCACTCTCTGTTTCTTCGTCTTGTGTGTTTTTGTACCAAAATATCACAACTGTGTGCTCGTTAACGAGTGCTCAGTTATGATGTTTCGGCGTTAAGTCTTAATCATTCAAAAACACACAGAACACAGAAATAGTGAGAGGAGATCAATTATTTTTTCACATGAATGCTGTGTTTAAAAAAAAAATCAAATAAAATGAATATAGCACTTAGCTATAACTTGTAAGAAGTTGTGGCTTGTCCGACGCTGTGTCCCATCAGACCTTTTGCAATCAGTTTTCATTGCCCTACCAAAGAAACAAGGTGCAGTTGAATGTGAAGACCACTGAACCATTAGTCTTATGAGCCATGTTACCAAAATCCTGCTTCGTATTGCCATGAGAAGAGTCATGGGCAAAATAAAACCAGAAATCGCTGAAGAACAGTGCGGCTTCGTCGAAGGAAAAGGCACAAGTAATGCCATATATATATATTGAGAACATTGATGGAAAGATCAATAGAAGTGATGACGGACCTATACTTATGTTCCATATACTACTGTAAAGCATTCGATAAAGTGAGACACACAGAAATTATAAGAATGCTGGAAGACATCAACATAGATGGGAAAGATCTGAAACTTATCAAAAACATATATTGGCAGCAATGAGGGTTAAGAACCATTCCAAGACATAAAATTGGGAGTGAGACAAGGATGTGTTTTATCTCCTGACCTCTTCTCCTTGTACAGTGAAAACATAATGAGAATTATAGAGAACATGCCAGGATTATCAATTGGCAAGTACAACCGTAACAACTTAAGATACACAGACGACACAGTTCTGATTGCTAAAAGTGAAGAGGAGCTACAAGCTCTTCTGTACATCGTGGCTTGTGAAAGTAAAAATAAAGGTCTCAGCCTGAACAAAAAGAAGACTGAAGTGATGGTCATCTCAAAGAAAAGAATACCACCAAAATGTAGCATTACCATCGATGGTACAGAACTGAAACAAGTTGATAGATTCAAGTACTTAGGAACAATTATAACAGATGATGAGAAATGTCACAATGAAATAAAAAGCAGACATCCTCAGGCCAAGTCAGCATTCCAGAAAATGAGACACATCTTGTGCAACAGATCTATATCAGGTACAAGATTCCAAGTACTTAAATGTTACATTGAGCCAATTCTGTTTTATGGATGTGAAGCATGGTCTATGAATAAAAGAGTACAGCGAAAAATGGAGGTCATGGAAATGTGGTTCATAAGAAGGATGTTGAAGGAACCATGGACAGCTAAGAAAACCGAAGAAGAAGTCATAAGAGAGGCTGGAGTTAAAAAGCAAATTACAGCAAAGATCAGAGGCAGACAAGCAAGACTTGTAGGACATTTTCTAAGAAGAGGAAAATTGGAACAAACTGTGACAACTGGAAAAATTGAGGGAATGAATGAATGAATAATATTTATTTTTATAGGGTAAAGAATTGGGCACGCAGGCCCGTCTTACATTCTGCCCTTCATCACTCCATCTTTCACACACACTCAATTTAATACAAATATACAAATTAAATTAAGAAAAAAACATATCAAAAGAGTGTAAGATTTAACTATTACATTCAAAGTAAAAGAGAAGAAGTAATTAACCTAATAAAATAGCTCTCACGCACACATACACACACTGATATATACATAAACAAAAATACATTGTAAATACAGATTTTCTAACATATGTTTTTTAACAAACATTAAAATAATTTCTAACAATATCTAACAATTTACTTTTCGAACTATGTCATTTTAGTACTTGATGGTTGGCGAGTCATGGGTTGAGAAAGTGCTGGTTATTCTATGGAGGCATATAATTACAAGCAAGTAAATAATGAAATAGGTTTGAGTTAAAGGATGAAGTATTATCAATGGATTTTAAATGGTAGGGGAGGGTGCCGACTGGCTTTGACTATTATGCTTTTCCAGACTACACGATCCTTCATGCAGGCCATCAGTTCAGTTGGTGATCTCTTCTCGCCAGACTGTCCAGTATCATTTCTCTCGGTCTTCCTCTGGATCTTCTTCCCTTTATTTTTCCTGTTGTTATAATATTTTCAATGCCCCCTCTTCTCATTGCATGTCCTATGAAAATACATTGTCTCTCTCTTATTTTTTTTACAAGATTTTTTGTCTCTCCAGCTCTTCTCATACATTCTTCATTAGTTATTTTTGCTGTCCAGGGAATTTGCAACATTTTTCTAATAAACCACATTTCTACTCCTTCCAATGATTTTTGTGCAGACCTGCCTATTGTCCATGATTCACTTCCATATAATAAGATAGGCTCAATGTAGCATTTTAGGACTTGTTTTCTAACATTCATTGATAAGGATGTGTTGCATAATATGTTTCTCACTCTCTTCTTATTCTTCTTTGTTCGCTTCTACCACCAAGACTGCCCTGTGATCCTACTGAGCCTGTGGTCCTCATTAAGTCCCATGGTCTCCTGTGTGGTCCCCAAAAGGACCACATGAGATCCCCGAGAGGACCACAAGAGGTTCAGAGTATCGCATGGCTTGAGCCTGTATTCTTGGTGGGTCTCAGATTGCGTGACACCGTGGTTTTCATTGCACCAGTTTAGTCTAGAGTTGGACTTTCTCACCGGAAGACCTCAGCGTGATTAGGATACGCATACATCCCCGCCGGGTGAGAGGTGGTTGTCTATCTAGATTGCCCTGGTCCAGTGTCTCCGACTTCATTATTTTGTGGTCGTGGCCGCCACCCTTCCTAGTTGTGACCAGGATGGAGCTTTTGTCTAGGAGGACGAATCCTCGCTACTAGTGACCTGGGTTGAGCCGATTTAGGCATATTATCCTAGTATGGGCGTGTTTGGGACGTGACCGACCTCACGGAGATTGGTCCTCAGGGGCCCGCTGCTGGCGAGATTCTTCAGCTGCCTTGCGTGGAGTGGGGCTCCTCCCGGCCAGTGAAGAAAGGTGCAAATGGGGTTGCCGTGCGGCACCGCTGTGGAAAAGGTGAAAGAAAGGAATAAGCGAAGTAAACAGTACTCAAATCATGGCACCTCTGGTCTGGGGGTCGGCCAAGTCCTAAGTGCACTCATATCGGGCGAAATACCTGAATCATCTTAACCCAGAGGTTAAGACACTGTTGGCGAGATTCTTCGAATGCCGCGCGTGGAGTGAACCTCCTGTCGGCCAAGGAAGAAAATGCGGAAAAGTAATTAGGGTTGCTTGTGGCGCTGATGTGAAAAGGTAGAGAAAACGACAAACTGAAGCTTAATCGGTATGTCCAGTAGTATCGCGACGAGAGCTCTAGAGGTCGGCCACGTCCGAAATACACACATACTGGTGAAATATGCCTAAACCAGCTTGGCTTATACGAGGGGTGAAACTTGATGGCTATGCATGTCACGTTACCTCCGCTCTAGAGGTCGGTCACGCCCGATATACACCCATACTGGTGAAATATGCCTAAACCGGCTTACACCAGAAGTGAAACTTGATGGTTACGCATGTCACGGTACCTCTGCTCTAGAGGTCGGTCATGTCCTAAACACGCCCATACTGGGATAATATGCCTAAATCGGCTCAACCCAGGGGTGGAAGACACTAGTGGCGAGGATTCATCCTCCTGGACAGAAGCTCCATCCTGGTCACAACTAGGAAGAGTAGCGGCAACAACCACAAAATGCTGAAGTCGGAGACACTGGACCAGGGCAGTCTAGATAGACAACCACCTCTCACCCGCCGGGGATGTATGCGTATCCTAATTACGCTGAGGTTTTCCGGTGAGAAAGTCCAATGCTGGACTGGGTGGGCAACCACCCCTCACCCGGCGGTGCTACACGGGTATCTCAAAACACGTCGAAGTTTTCCGGTGAGAAAGTCCAACTCTAACCTGAATGGGCTACCACCTCTCACCCAACGGGGATATACTGATATCCAAAACACGACGAGGTTTTCCGGTGAGAAAGTCCAACTCTAGATCAAATTGGTGCAACGAAAACCACGGTGTCATGCAATCCCGCTTCTGAGACCCACCAGGAGTCCACGGGAACCCCATTTGCACCTTTCTTCACTGGCTGGGAAGATCCCCACTCCACGCAAAGCAGCTGAAGAATCTCGACAGCATCGGGCCCCTGAGGACCAATCTCCGTGAGGTCGGACCACAGGCATAAACTTAGTAGGATCACAAGGCAGTCTTGGTGGTTGAAGCGAACGAAGAAGAAGAAGATTAGAATATTCTCGCTGTACAGAGAAAAAAGGTCTGGAGATAGTACACATCCTTGTCGCACCCCTTGTTTTATAGGTTGATATTTTTCAGTTTTATTTTCAACTCGAAATGCTGCTTCTTGCTGCCAGTATATATGTTTTACAATCCTCAGGTCTTTTCAGTCTATGTTAATGTCTTCATTCATTTTAACAATTTCATTATGTTTCACCTTGTCAAATGCCTTGGTGTAATCAATGAAGCATAAGTAAAGATCTTTCTGTACTTCTGAGGCTCTCTCTGATAGTGTTCGTAAAGCACAAATGGCATTGTGTGTTCCCTTTCCTTCAACAAATCCAAACTGTTCATCTGCTATTTACATTTTTATCTTTTCCCTTGTTCTTCTCATAACATTTCTCAGAACTAGCTTTGTTACGTGACATGAGAGGCTGATAGACTTGTGGTCATCACAGGAAAGTTATGCAGCGTTCCTAATTTTTGCTCAAATGTGAACAACAAACCCGCTCGTGGCCTTAATGTCACATGATCGATGTGAAACAAAATGTCGTCCGAGAAGTTCGAGTCTCTTGAAGACGACTTGAATAAGATCATAGATGGTCTTAAAGAAAGTGAAAAATTACTTACAAGTCAGAGCGGAGGTGAGTGAAAATAATTAATTTTGTAACGGAGCACTTTAGCTGTCAGTTGGAGTCATATTAGTAAGATAGTGTATGAAATAAAGACAGAAATAAGAACCAAATGTCTTGTTCAACAAGTCAGTAGCAGTAGGCAGTACAAAGTAAAACATGGAGGACTTCACGAAAAGGAAGCTATAAAACTATTGTAGGGTTGATCGAGATTTAATATGCCATGAAACATCACAGTATCTTTTTTTTTAACTTACGAAGGCTGACAAGCTGGTATACATTGATAAATGTGTCACAATAATTGGTGTATAAGTATACAACTATACGCGAAGCACTGCAGTAAAGCTGTGATACCAGAATGTATAAAATAGGAAAAAAGTAGGAGCAGCTTTATTACTTAACGATTACAAAGTTGTGACGTTTCGGCGTGAGCCTTAATCATACAAAAACATACAGGACGAAGAAATAGAGAGAGGAGATAAAGTATAGATTCACATGAATACTGTTTAAAAAAAAATTTTGTTTAAAAGAGTACTTAGCTGTAAATCACAAGGTGTGGCTTGTCCGGCGGTGTGTGTCAGGAATTTCTCGTGGGATCTAGTGGGATGTGGAAATTGTTTAACTAGAGACCTGTGACATGTGGTCGGTGGGTTGTAACTGGGGGTGGTGGATGGGGAACTGGGGAGGGGAGAGAGAGTGACACAATACCGACCTAGCTAGGAGAAATTGAAACAGATGATTGGGAAGAGGGGTTGCAGAGAAGAGGGGTTGTAGAGAAAATAGCGGGGTTGCAGAGTGATGCTGTGAGGAAGTTTGAAAAGTAAGAAGGGGTGGATTTAGTGGAGAGGTACTATAATGATTAAAGAAGATGATGTCACTCTGCAACCCCACTATTTTCTCTGCAGCCCCGAAAGGACCACACGAGATCCACGTGAGGACCACAGGGGTTTCAGAGTATCACAGGGCTTTAGCCTGTATTTTTGGTTTGTCTCAAAAGCGGGATTGCATGACACCGTGGTTTTCATTGCACCAGTTTAGTCTAGGGTTGGACTTTCTCACCGGAAGACCTCGATGTGTTTAGGATATCAGTGCATCCCCGCTGGGTGAGAGGCAGTAGCCCACCCAGGCCAGAGTTGAACCTTCTCACCGGAAAACCTCGACGTGTTTTGAGATACCCATGTATCACCGCTGGGTGAGAGGTGGTTGCCCATCCAGTCCAGAGTTGGACTTTCTCACTGGAAAACCTCAGCGTGATTGGTATACGCAAACATCCCCGCCGGGTGAGAGGTGGTTGCCTATCTAGACTGCCCTGGTCCAGTGTCTCTGACTTCAGCATTTTGCGGTCGTGGCCGCTACCCTTCCTAGTTGTGATCAGGATGGAGCTTTTGTCCAGGAGGACGAATCCTTGCCACTAGTGACTTCCACCCCAGGGTTGAGCCGGTTTAGGCATATTATCCCAGTATGGGCGTGTTTGGGACGTGACCGACCTCTAGAGCAGAGGTACTGTGACATGCATAGCCTTCAAGATTCACCCCTGGTGTGAGCCGGTTTAGGCAAAATTCACCAGTATGGGTGTATATCAGACGTGACCGACCTCTAGAGCAGAGGTGGCATGACATGTCTAGCCATCAAGTTCCACCTCTGGTGTGTGCCAGTTTAGGCATATTTCACCAGTGTAAGTGTATTTCGGACGTGGCCGGCCTCTAGAGCAGAGGTGCCGTGGTATGTATAGCTCTAGTAGCGATACTACTGGACATACCGATTAAACTTCACTTTATCCTTTCCACTACCTTTCCCATCGGCAACGCACAGCAACCTTTATTTCTTTTCCGCATTTCTTCCTTGACCGGGAGGAGCTTCACTCCACGCGCGGCATTTGAAGAGTCTCGCCAGCAGTGTCTTAACCTCTGGGACAAGCCGATTCATGCATTTCACCCGATATGACTGCACTCAGGACATGGCCGACCTCCAGACCAGAGGTGCAGTGATTTGACTGTTTGCTTCGCTTTGTCCTTTCTACCACCTTTTCTGCAGTGATGCTGCGCGGAAACCTCATTTGCACCTTTCTTCATTGGCTGGGAGGAGCACTGCTCCACGCACGGCAACTGAAAAATCTTGCCAACAGCGGATCCATTCCTGACACCGCCGGACAAGCCACACCTTGCGATTTACAGCTAAGTCTCTCTCTCTCTCTCTCTCTCTCTCTCTCTCTCTCTCTCTGAACCTTAAGTGCCCAGGGCACATGGGGCTTCTGCAAGGGTTTTCCACAAATGCCTGTCCTGTGCCTTTTTTTCTGCTCTTGCCCAGGTGAGCCATTCATTAACCAGTCTACTGCCAAGATAAATAATGTTGGTGATAGTACACATCCCTGTTTCACTTCTGTTTGTACCCTAAAGCTGCTGGAGGTATGTTCTCCACAGATCACTTTGCACTGAAAACCCTCATATAGGGCTTTGATTACATTTACTATCTTGTGGGGGAGGCCATGCCATCTTAGGATTTTCCACAGTTAAGTACTGTTTTAAAATTATTTTTTTTTAATAGTATTCATGTGAATCTATACTTTATCTCCTCTCTCTATTTCTTCGTCCTGTATGTTTTTGTATGATTAAGGCTCACGCCGAAACATCACAACTTTGTAATCGTTCAGTAATAAAGCTGCTCCTACTTTTTTCCTATTTTATACATTCTGATAAATGTGTCATTACGTTAAATTAGCGGAATGATGTAAAGCATTCTTATGAACTGATTTATCAGATAAGTCATTCTTAATAAGTTCACGTGTTTGATTCATTTTCTCAGAAGAGAGAAAAAGCACTATCAGACGTGTGGAGAGAAAACTAGAGGATGCAAATGTCATTGTAAGTAGTTAAATTTAATTGCATTATTTGCATAGTGTTCTCTGTATAACATTGTGATCATGAACAGCTGCAAAGTGATTTTTAAAAAAATAATACAACTTATATGTAATAGTTATGTTCCATCAAATTTTGTCTGAAGCAGAACAAAACGAGAGTGATAATGCATTTACTGAGGCATTGAACCTGATCTTCTACCTCTCTGAGATGCTCAGATGGACAAGTTGTTGTGTTAGCATATCAGTTAGCTAGGTAGGTACCAGGTTGGTAGAGTTGAAATCGAAGGTTTGGCATATAAATTCACAGTCAAGGTTTGTAGAGTTGAAGTGGAAGGTTTGGCATATAAATTCACAGTCAAGGTTTGTAGAGTTGAAGTTGGAGGTTTGGCATACAAACTGAAAGTCAAGGTTGTAGAGTTAAAGTGAAAGGTTTGGCATACAAACTGAAAGTCAGGGTTGTAGAGTTAAAGTGAAAGGTTTGGCATACAAACTGAAAGTCAAGGTTGTAGAGTTGAAGTGGAAGGTTTGGCATACAAACTGAAAGTCAAGGTTGTAGAGTTGAAGTGACAGATTTGGCATACAAACTGACAAGCTTAGTTGGGTTGTGGTTGGAAACTTCCCCTTGAGGATAGAGTTTGTCAGGAAACCTGTTGTATTATTCTGTTCCAGAAATTGTCCCACCCAGCTCAAGGTCTATGTTTTAAGATCTCCACAGCTGTGGAGTTCACACTTACAAGAAGACTCTCAATCATAATGCGATTTTTAAATAACCACATTTCTTGTCTTTCTTTCCACAGTTATTATACTTTTTTTTTTTCTTAAAAAATAGATCCAAGAACTTGAGAGTGAGGCCAAACTGGCCCCAGTCAACTATCGAACTCAAATGCTTGGACGAATACGCCATTATCGCAGTGATATTGATCAGTTAGCTAGGAATCTTGTAAGTTTATGTTCATGTGTATCCCAATATTTCTTCTCTCTCCTCCCCCCACCACCACACACACACACACCCATAACACACTTTTTAAAAATTATAAAGAAAATAAACTTGTTACAAAAATTGAAAGCTTACTTTTGAAACTTACAGTAGATGAAACTATTCCTGAAAGACAAGTTTATTAAGAAGAGATATTTTAAGTGAAAGCAT
Organism: Achatina immaculata; assembly: GCA_009760885.1. Taxonomy (NCBI): domain Eukaryota; kingdom Metazoa; phylum Mollusca; class Gastropoda; order Stylommatophora; family Achatinidae; genus Lissachatina; species Lissachatina immaculata. Next base: position 27,639,406 of record CM019702.1, read on the forward strand.
GTAAGATTAATACTATGAAGTAAACTGATATTGTTTCAAAAGCTAGGGACCGGACACTTTGCTGTTCTGTCCAGTGACAAGAAATAATGCATTTTTACACCAGTGATGAAGAATGATGGATCTTTACATCATTGATGAGGAATGATGCATCCTTCCAGAACATTCACAAGGAGAAATAGGAATGAAGCCAGCCTGGTGTGGTGCATTGTCAAGCTCAGCAGTAAGCTCTACTATGGTGGAAATCACATCATTCCTTATTTTAATCTTCAGACTGCTGTGATACTGTTTCCAGAAAGCACATGGATGAAGAGAAACAGGGAATTAGTTTACTGTTTTGGTGCCAGTACTACAACTCTCCAAAAGACAGTTTTAAAAGAACAAAGATGGCATGCTCCCTTTGATGAAAATAGTTTAAAATGAAGATCATATTCAACAAACTTCAAGCAAGTTGCTGTATTTGTGGAATTATTTTTTTTCTTCCATTTTCAGAAACGAGGTGATGTACCAGGTCCACAAGGGATGAGTAATTATGGTTTTGACAGAGAGGAAGTGAGTTATGAAATGAATATACAACTTTTAGTATGAAAACACCTTCAGTTCAGGAATTGAGATTGATATTACTATTTGTAAATCTGAAGTTTACACCGAAAAAAAAAAAATCATTATTATACCCTCTACTTTCTGCCAAACCTAGGCTTGCAGGCCAAAGACATAAACCACAGTCTTACAAAAGTAAGATAAATGTGTCAGGTCAATTAAAATCTTACAAAAGTGAGATAAATGTGTCAGGTCAATTAAAATCTTACAAAAGTGAGATAAATGTGTCAGGTCAATTAAAATCTTACAAAAGTGAGATAAATGTGTCAGGTCAATTAAAATCTTACAAAAGTGAGATAAATGTGTCAGGTCAATTAAAATCTTACAAAAATAAGATAAATGTGTCAGATCAATTAAAATCTTACAAGAATAAGATAAATGTGTCAGGTCAATTAAAATCTTACAAAAGTAAGATAAATGTGTCAGATCAGCTAACAGTATCGTCAGACTGACTGAGGAAGACATAAAAAAATCACTGAGAGGAACTCTGTGTACAAGTTATAGAAAATTGGCAGATGAAGGATGTAGCCACCTCATCAGTAGACAGTCCAGACAGGTTTATCAGATCATCAGTAACATAAGATCTTTCTTTTAGACAGAAGGTTTCGACATGGATAGGTGTCATTAAAGACTTCTTGCAAGAGTTGTTAAACTGTGTTCACTGAGATCATTATTTTGCATGCAAGAGGGAAACTTTGTTTCACCACAGCTCCCAGTTCTGCCTGGAGAACATTTTAAAAAGCAGATAAATGTAAAGATTATTGCCATAAATTGTCTTGAATTTTTGTTTGTAAAGTTCCCTGTATTTAACTAGTTAAAAAAAAAAAAGTCCAGGTAACTCTATTTAATAGCCAAACGCAATATTTTATCTTTAATCTTTTTTTTCCGACAAAAATAGCTTGGTATTATAATAATAGTTCATCTTAGCACCGTAGCCTCTCACTTGCAAATCAGTGGTTCAGTTGTGTGGCTTGTGGCGTTCTGTCACCCACTTGTACAATACGATACCAGACTCTCTTGAAGCTGGGATGGGACAAGCAGCCAAGTGTGGTGCTGACCACATCACCCTCTGTCACCCACTTGTACAATATGATACCAGACTCTTGAAGCTGGGATGGGAATAGCAGCCAAGTGTGGTGCTGACCACATCACCCTCTGGTGTGTCGTCATTTAAAGAAAAATTTGGGCGCTAACATAATATCCCAAAGTCTTTGTGGCATCATAGAATGATTAAACAGATTTTCTTATAATAGCTTGCACAAAGAACTCTGTCTTTAGGCTTACAAAAAAAAAAATGCACTTACAGGTGCTGTCCAAGCAGTGTTGATTAGTAACAGTAATTTTAAGCTTTCTAGAGTTGGTTAATCTTTCTTCAGTAGTTGCTAAAATTTCCTTTTGGCTTACCACAGCAAGATTTCAAAATGAACAGTGCTTACTGACTTTGCTATTAAAAAAATAGTTATTATTATATGAGAAATACATGAGATTAAAGGTTGTTGGCATGAACTCAGGTGTTTTCTTATGAATTATTACATTTTTTTTTTTAACAGGTATGATATATTTCTTTATTTCAGTATATAATTTTTTTGTATGCTTCATTGATTTTCTAGCGACTGGAGTCCTCAAATCGAGCAAAGTTACTTCAGGGACACCAGTCTCTGCAGAGAACTTCAGAGAGCATTGCTAGATCTCATCAGATATCTGCAGAAACAGATCAGATTGGTGTGGATATTATCGATGAGCTTAGCCAGCAAAGAGAAACACTGTTAAGGACAAGAGATAGGGTAATTTAATGTCGGTCATCTTTTTCTTATTTTGTTAGCTATTTTTCACTTTTGCTGTCCTTGTCATGTACTGTAATGTGGTAAACATTTGGTTCCTTTGTTGAGCTTTTGTTTCTTTGTTGAGCTTTTGTTTTTAAAAGTTTTGGTTGGTCATCTTGCAGTGAGGGCATTTTTAGGCTGTTTCGATATAACATTAATTCTTGGGGGAAATGATAATGTAATGTAATGAACAAATAAATGCATGCCATGTTATATGTCATTTGGCCAAGCTCTTCTGACTGAGAATGCATTTGTTTAGATATATTTACCATCACTGCATTTATGTCAGTTGCCTGCTACATATTGTTTTGATCAGTTTCATTTTAGGGTCATGCCAGGCACTGGTAGTAGTAAAAGTTCTCTTAGAGTATGCATGGTCAGTTAATTTTTTTTTTTTTTCTGTTAGTTTCTGGGTCCTTTATCTTGTTCTTATATTTTTCTCCTAGCTTGTGAGTCCTTTATTTTGTTCATGCATCTCTTAAAATGTATTTATATGTCCTGTTCCTTTCTTGCTTGTTTTTGTCCACATTGAACCCAGGCACAGTTACTTATGCAGGGAAATACTTTTTACATGAATAATCTTATCATTAACTCTTTCCACCCGTCTGGACCCTACAGGGGCCATGTTCGTTTTACGTCGGCAGTCTAAAGGCCCCTATGGGACACCCTGTTTTGTTTCATTCACATGTGAAATTAACTTTTTAGTTAACGACTATCTGCGCATACCAAAATCTTCCTTTACTTCTGGACATGCCATTCGAAAAGGAGTTCTTTAAATCTAATCAAGAATTTGTGTTTTTCAGCGACATTTTCAAGACCGACTCAAAAAATGAACTCACCCACCGACTCGACAAATGTGACTGCATGTTATTCAGATAGTGGTAGGCCTGTTAGAGACAGTGCAAAGCCAGCTTTGAATATATTTAAATGTATAGGTAACGGAAAGACCAATCAAGTTCTCACGGTGATGAACCTGTAGTTAGTTTATCTGCCTATAGTGATGGTGACAGACATAGTGAAAGTGATTCTGACAATGGCCCTACGACTAGTTCTAGTTCTTTAGCTGGACCGAGCAACAGGATAAGTCCTCCACCTGTGAAACAAACTAGAACTATTGTTTCTGTGGCTCAGAGAGAAAATAACAATTTAGTATCTAACTGGAGAGAAGCACAGGTGAATGAAGAGCTAGGAACTCCTAGCAGCAGTGATCCTGGCAGTGGTATTCTGTTAGATGTTGGCCGTGAGCGGACACCACTGGGGTTTTTCTTTGCACTATTTACAATAGATATTTTGGACAGTCTCATAGCCAGCATAAATGCTTATGCTGTTATGAAACTTAGCCAAGCAGGTGATGGTAGTAATGATTCTGGATGGACACCTATTGGCCACCATGAAATGTATAAGTTCATGGCCACTATCATTTCCATGAGCATGCAACCTAAACCAAAACTCAGTGACTATTGGATCACCACAGGCCATCTGCAGTCACCATTTTTTAGGCAGATGTTTAGTAGGGATAGGTTTCTGATGATATACAGCACCATGCTGCATGTCGGTGAAGCTGATAGTAAAGGTAAAGCCAAAATTGAACCTTTTGTCAATCAGCTGGTCACATCTTTTCAGGCAGCCTTTTACCCTTTCAGAGACGTAAGTATTGATGAAATGGTAATTGGCTACAAGGGACGCTGGTGTCACAAGCAATATAACGCTAGCAAGCCAGCCAAATACGTTTGGCCTTTGTGACTCCATCACAGGTTATGTGTTCAACCTGATGATATATTTTGGGAAGCAAACCTCCTATGACCCTGCCACTGCTGACAGTCCAAGTCATGCTGTGAAAGTTTTTCAGACACTTTTGCAGCCAGTGAAGGCTTCTCATCATATATTTGCAGACAGGTTTTATACCAGTCTTCCTCTGGTTGATTATCTGCTGTCAAAAGGTCACAATTACACTGGACCTTGAATATCTGTCGTAAGGGCTTTCCTCCGCAGCTGAAAACTCAGACACTTGAGGAAAACAAGCCTGTTTACCATGTCAGAGATGATGGTAAGATTCTCTGTGTTTCCTGTACAAACAAAAAGTCAAAGAAGCTTGTTCATGTGGTTACAACACATGGAAAAGCTGTCACTATTCCTCTTATTGAAGGACAATGAGAGGTCCAGAAACCAGAGATCATTCACACATATAACGTGTATGAATGTGACAGAGCTGACCAAAAGGTTTCATGCTATGGCATGCATTCTAGAAAGACAATAAAGTGGTGGAAGAAAATATTCAGCTGGATTTTGGAAATAACACAGGTGAATGCTCGCACTTTATATTTGCTTTCAGAGAACCCTGGCAGGAGTAACAAATCTCTGGTCTTCTTCAAGAACCAGCTTATTGAAGGTTTGGTACCCTTGGCAGACGGCAGCTTCATTGCAGAAGTTAGTATGCCTGCTTCCGGGCAAACGGGAGCAGCAGCACATCCCCTTATCTCAGAACGCTACCAAGGTGCTCATCTTATTGACATGAAAGATTTCCATAAACAGTGTTTATACTGTTCGAGGCCAGACAAGAAAGTCCGCACCTATTACTACTGCACTACGTGCTCGGACGAACCTCATTTGTGCCCAGAGAATTATTTCCGGGCGTATCATAAGTCACATCGAGCATGATACCACTGCATTCTAGCACAAATACTTCATTTGCCTGTGGTTTCTACATTTACTGTCTGAGCCACCCTTGACATCTCTGTCTAACCTGACCATTTTTACTCTGTAGGTGACTGATTTCTTGACTGAAGACAGCAGAAGTCTAGTGTTTTTGTACCTGTATTGTATATATTGACAGCAAAATTAATTTTTTTATACTTTTTTTATCATGTAAATATACTGTGTACAGATCACATACTGACAGTTTTATACGAGCCTTCACCTCAGCCGACAGCAGCTCTATAACGGCCCTTTTCAGGGCCATCCAAATTTTCAAGACTGGCAATTGCTCAGGAAAGAGGAGCCTTCACCTCAGCCGACAGCAGCTCTATAACGGCCCTTTTCAGGGCCATCCAAATTTTCAAGACTGGCAATTGCTCAGGAAAGAGGAGCCTTCACCTCAGCCGACAGCAGCTCTATAACGACCCTTTTCAGGGCCATCCACTTTCAAGACTGGCAATTGCTCAGGAAAGAGGAGCCTTCACCTCAGCCGACAGCAGCTCTATAACGGCCCTTTTCAGGGCCATCCAAATTTTCACAATTGGCAAGCACCAGGTGTACACAAAATGAGTTCACATTGTTTTCTGTTGTCTTCTTCTTCTTCTTCTTCGTTCACTTTTACCACCAAAACCGCACAGTGATCCTACTGAATTTACGCCTGTGGTCCTTGTTAGGTCCCGTGGTCTCCTGTGTGTTCTCCGAAAGGACCACACGAGATCCACGTGAGGACCACAAGGGGTTCAGAGTATCACAGGGCTTTAGCCTGTATTCTTGGTGGGTCTCAGAAGCGGGATTGCGTGACACAGTGGTTTTCATTGCACCAGTTTAGTCTAGGGTTGGACTTTCTCACCGGAAGACCTCGATGTGTTTAAGATATCAGTGCATCCCCGCTGGGTGAGAGGCAGTAGCCCACCCAGGCCAGAGTTGAAACTTCTCACTGGAAAACCTCGACGTGTTTTGAGATACCCGTGTATCACCGCCGGGTGAGAGGTGGTTGCCCATCCAGTCCAGAGTTGGACTTCTCACTGGAAAACCTCAGCGTGGTTAGGATACGCAAACATCCCCGCCGGGTGAGAGGTGGTTGCCTATCTAGACTGCCCTGGTCCAGTGTCTCCGACTTCAGCATTTTACAGTTGTGGCCGCTACCCTTCCTAGTTGTGACCAGGATGGAGCTTTTGTCCAGGAGGACGAATCCTCGCCACTAGTGACTTCCACCCCTGGGTTGAGCCAGTTTAGGCATATTATCCCAGTATGGGCATGTTTGGGACGTGACCGACCTCTAGAGCAGAGGTACTGTGACATGCATAGCCTTAAGATTCACCCCTGGTGTGTGCCGGTTTAGGCATATTTCACCAGTGTAGGTGTATTTCAGACGTGGCCGGCCTCTAGAGCAGAGGTGCCGTGGTATGTATAGCTATCGTAGCGATACTGCTGGACATACCGATTACATTTCACTTTATCCTTTCCACCACCTTTCCCATCGGCAACGCACAGCAACCTTTATTTCTTTTCCGCATTTCTTCCTTGACCGGGAGGAACTTCACTCCACCCGCGGCATTTGAAGAGTCTCGCCAGCAGTGTCTAAACCTCTGGGACAAGCCGGTTCATGCATTTCACCCGATATGACTGCACTCAGGACGTGGCCGACCTCCAGACCAGAGGTGCCGTGATTTGACTGTTTGCTTCGCTTTATCCTTTCTACCACCTTTTCCGCAGTGATGCTGCGCGGCAACCTCATTTGTACCTTTCTTCATTGGCCGGGAGGAGCACCGCTCCAGTTTTCTGTTGTGTCTGTGTTTTTGTTTGTAAGTCTGCAAATTTGTCCACAGTTTTTACACTTCATGTGAGGAATTCCATTTATCTTCATATTGTGTTTTTCAATTGGATATTTACAGCTGTAATGGTAAGTAGAAAACAATTTTATTTGTGTGTCATAATTCTTTTTTGGGCTGAAAAGAGATATAGTGTATATTAAATGTGATTCATTTGGATTTCACAACAAAATGTGCCACAGTTGGATTTATATTCAGCTGGAATATATTCACATTGAGGGTAAATTGAACATACTTTTTTTTCTCAGTCCTAAATAATTTTTTTTTTTTTTGCTCACAAACTTTTCAATTTTTTCTCAACAGTTCTCTTTCTTTGACAAATAACTACATTTATGAAATCCTCATTCATTTCTACTTATTTTGATATATGATACACTTATGTTGAACCCTGAATTAGTTTGTTAAAATTAATTTTAGAGAGGGACCCAAAAATTATCGCAACACCCGCTCGATAATATAACGTCCGCCCATACGATGGTAACGTCCGCCCGTATGCCGGTAACGTCTGCACTTTTTTTTCCCGGTTGGAAAGAGTTAATGCGCTGACATCAGTATGTATTTATATACTGTTGTCCCTATAATAAGTAAAAGACTGATGATAACAACAACAAAATCTGGCTATCTTATGGACTATGTTTTGGAGTCCAATGCCCATTTGATAAATGCAGTAGCACTAATGCTCAAAGCTTGTTATTTTCCTGATTGCTTATTGATGTTTGAAATATGTCGAGTAACGTGTGTAGAAAATGATCAGAACTTCCTACAAGTTTTTTGGAATGGTAACCGAGTATAACGTAAACTGCTAAGAAGCTAAATTATTTGCCATAGTAAGCTGACCGTCGTTTTCTTTGTTATACCTGACTGTGAATTGTTCTGATTGACAGTTAACAGAGACAGATGCCAATCTTGGTAAAAGTCGACAGATACTCAAGGGCATGGCTCGAAGGTAGGTAGATAACTTTTTAGTCGTGCAGTTTTTTCTTCTCCATTAAAATGTAATGTTTTTGTTTATACGAATATATAACTGAAATTTAAAACTAACTTACTGCCAACTTCTTGGGTTTTTAAAAATTTTTTTTAACTGGAAATCTGATCAAGAACTTTCATATAAAGTAGGATAACTATATTGTTACTTGAGTTCCAAACACAGCAGCTGTGCTGATTTCTAGAGCTCAGAACACAGCAGCCGTGCTGAGTTACTAGAGCTCCAAACACAGCAGCTGTGCTGAATTACTAGAGCTCAGAACACAGCAGCTGTGCTGAATTACTAGAGCTCCAAACACAGCAGCTGTGCTGAATTACTAGAGCTCAGAACACAACAACTGTGCTGAATTACCAGCGATCTGAACATAACAGCTGTGCTGAATTACTAGAGCTCAGAACACAATAACTGTGCTGAATTACCAGCGATCTGAACATAACAGCTGTGCTGAATTACTAGAGCTCCAAACAGAACAACTGTGCTAAATTACTAGAGCTCCAAACAGAACAGCAGCTGTGCTGAAGTACTAGAGCTCCAAACAGAACAATTGTGCTAAATTACTAGAGCTCCAAACAGAACAGCAGCTGTGCTAAATTACTAGAGGTCCAAACAGAACAGCAGCTGTGCTGAATTACTAGAGCTCCAAACAAAACAACTTGTGCTGATTTACTAGAGCTCCAAACAAAACAACTGTGCTGAATTACTAGAGCTCCAAACAGAGCAGCTGTGCTGAATTACTAGAACTCCAAACAGCAACTGTGCTGAATTACTAGAGCTCCAAACAGAACAGCTGTGCTGAATTACTGGAGCTCCAAACAGAGTAGCTGTGCTGAATTACTAGAACTCCAAACAGCAGCTGTGCTGAATTACTAGAGCTCCAAACAGAGCAGCTGTGCTGAATTACTAGAGCTCCAAACAGAACAGCTGTGGTGAATTACTGGAGCTCCAAACAGAGCAGCTGTGCTGAAATACTAGAGCTCCAAACACAGCAGCTGTGCTGAATTACTGGAGCTCCAAATAGAGCAGCTGTGCTGAAATACTAGAGCTCTGAACACAGCAGTTGTGCTGAGTCGCTTATTTTTGTTGTGATCTCCCTGTAATTGTTAACTATTCTTTGCAGCTGTGAAGTGAATAGGGGAGTAGGTTACGCTTGAAGATCCAGAATGGTCCCAGAAATGAGCTTCATGGCATATAGAATACCACAATAAGCCCTACTCTGACTGCCAGATTGAAGAAGCATAACGCATTGTTACCAGGAACACCAGAAAGAGGTAGGATATAGTCTTGGCCAGCTTTGGTTAGACTACCCCAATAAGAATGCTCAAGCATGGTCATCATTGCTCACATGTGCTGAATCACAAGCAGGTGCACTGAAAATCACTAAGCAGGTGCTCCGAAAATCACTAAGCTATGTTGGACCATGTGTGTATCTGTTTATTTGACAGGCAATTCTTTATGTATAATGTGTTCTTGTAGGTTATCATGGTTGATATTGTTTGTGGTAGCGTGGCCACAGTGAGCTGGATTCTCGAAGAGTTTAGGCAAACCCACATTCTATCTTCTTCCCAAAATCCATAAACCCAGTCATCCTGGCTGCCCTATTTTATTCAGCTTGTTCATGCCCTACTGAGCAGATTTGTCATTTCTTGGACAGCATTTTTCGGGCCCTAGTACACTTGTACACCACAGGGGAGCAGAAGTAAGGGTAGACCAAAAGAGACATGGAGAAGAACAACAGAAAGGATGTTGAGCAATAGAGGGCTCACCTGGGCAAGAGCAGAAAAAAAGGCGAAGGACAGGCATTTGTGGAAAACCCTTGCGGAAGTCCCATGTGCCTTGGGCACTTAAGGTTCAGAGAGAGAGAGAGAGAGAGAGAGAGAGAGAGTACACTTGTACTTTGTACTTGTACTTGTACCCTGTAACTGCGAGCTGTTGTTCTTTGCATGTACTTGTACTTGTACCCTGTAACTGCGAGCTGTTGTTCTTTGCAGCTGATGCTGTAGAGGTGTTGAGGCACAGCATCGTATCGGCTTGGGAGCAGGTTATGGTGGCTACTTTTTCAGTCCCGGAGTACAGCTAAAAAGTAGGGGGTGTGCAATGCTTCTTTAGCAGACTCCACCACCGTGGGGACTATGGCGATCCCTGCCCCATTAGCCATGCTAGGCCTGTTACTGGGGGTATCACGGAGAGGTGGGACAGGGCCTTGGTCGGCTACTGGTCGCTAACTCTGACGCCGGCATATCAGCTATAGATCACTGATCACCTCAACAGGTGTCTTCACCCCCCCGGCCCTAGTACACAAACTGCCCTCTTTTTTGAAGGATGCAAACCGTGCTTTAACAACTTTCAAAATGATCAGACTCTCTGAGTATCACACCTGTCACATATTTTTCCTTGATGCCTGCTTGCTCTACACATCTTTCCCTCACAAGAAGACCTCGCAGCACTCCACTATTTTCTTAATAAAGACCCTCACCCTATCACCAACACTAACACCATATAAGACTCACAGAGTGTTCACACTAAATTCCTTCAAATTCAGTGGCAAGTATGGGTCCCAGTTATGATGCTTGTTTATGGGTTTTCGGGAAGCCCAGTTATGGGAAGCCTACAGTGGCAGGCTCCCATAATTCTATAAGAGGTACAGTGATAGCATTGTAGTCACCAGCATGCCAAAGGATGAGCAACAAAAAAAAATTCATTAAATTTTTCAGCTCATTTAATGACGTCAGATTTGGTTCTGACATCAAAGTATCTGTCAGCACTGGCAGTCTTATCACCTCCAAGTTCCACAAACCCACTGAAAAGTCTTATCACCTCCAAGTTCACAAACCCACTGACAAGTCTTATCACCTCCAAGTTCCACAAGCCCACTGACAAGTCTTATCACCTCCAAGTTCCACAAACCCACTGACAAGTCTTATCACCTCCAAGTTCCACAAACTCACTGAAAAGTCTTATCACCTCCAAGTTCACAAACCCACTGACAAGTCTTATCACCTCCAAGTTCCACAAACCCACTGACAAGTCTTATCACCTCCAAGTTCCACAAACCCACTGACAAGTCTTATCACCTCCAAGTTCCACAAACCCACTGACAAGTCTTATCACCTCCAAGTTCCACAAACCCACTGAAGTCTTATCACCTCCAAGTTCCACAAACCCACTGACAAGTCTTATCACCTCCAAGTTCCACAAACCCACTGACAAGTCTTATCACCTCCAAGTTCCACAAACCCACTGACAAGTCTTATCACCTCCAAGTTCCACAAACCCATTGACAAGTCTTATCACCTCCAAGTTCTACAAACCCACTGACTGCCACGCATATCTACTTTACACTTCCTCTAATCCTGAAGCTTGCAAGGATTCCATCCCATATTCACAGCTCCTCCATATTTCCTGACTATGCCAGGATGACTTGAACTTTATGGACTTCATTCATTCATTTGCATGTCCCTTGCGGAACTTTGCCTCCCTAACAGCACTCCTGTAGGCCTCTCAGTTATGGGCAAGATGGCCTGCTGCTGATGCATCCATTTGCAGATCATCAGTGATGTCTTGCAGGCATCTTCGCCTTGGTCGTCCTCTCTTTCTTTTTCTCATTATGTACCCTTCCAAGATGGCCTTCTCTAAATTATCATGACGTTTAATGTGTCCAAAATATTTCAGTTTTCTCTATTTAATGGTCTTTACTAGCCAGCCTTCTTCAATATTAAGCTCTTGTAGTATAGATATATTTGTTCTTTTTTGTGTCCATGATATTTGAAGAAGTCTTCTATAGCATTTACATTCAAAGGCATTTTTGTGTTTCTCAGCTGTTTTGTTAAGTGTCCAGGTCTCACGGGCATATGTTGTGATGGGAAAGATGCATGCCCTTAAAAATCTTATTTTTGTGGTTCTGTCTGCTCCTCTCCACAGATTCTTAAGTTGTTTTACTTTCTGAAGAGTGATAGATGTCCTCCTTTTAATTTCTCTCATTGTATCTCCATTATTAGTTAGTAGTGATCCAAGATATTCAAAACTCTCCACTTCTTCCAGTTTTTCCTCATTGATACATATATCAGCTGCATTGTTTGTTTATGGACTAATCCAGAAAAATATTATAATTTTTTTTGTCATTGCCACTATCCAGAAAAGTTGGGAAGCCTTCAGCCATATCCAGTGAGCTGCACAGAGGCACTAAAAAAAAACAAAACTATGAGCGGTAGAGTTAAATTTGTGCTTCCTTTCCATCTACATGGCCAGATGCTTGATAAGATACTCTGTTGCCATCTGTCACTGCTACAACTTGACTCTAACACTCACAACATCTTATCTCCCCGTGCTGCCCTACAGATGAAATCTGATGGACATCCTCATCTACAGCCACCTTAAGTAGGATCCTGCACTTGATTGTACTAGAAAATGTAACCACCCTCTCTGTGTAACCTGCCATATAGTCTAGGAAAGAAGTCGATTACTTTTCCCAAAACTGTCCTTACACTTCATGAGGGATTCACAGTCCCACAAAATATGTAATTGAGTGCAAAAATAACTGGAGAGACTGGTTTCAGATTTTGTGACTGCATGTAGAAACATCCACATGACATCTCCCAGCCTGTATCTAAGCCGGTCTCTAATCATATCAATGGCCCCAACTACAAGCAAATCTGATTTTCTAGTAACAGCCATTAAACAGTGAAACTCTGATGACAGAACTTCCTGGTGCTTGAGAACCACTACATTCAGGAACATAGGATGCTGGAACCACACAGATTGAACTCAAAATTCAGCTAAACTTAACATTTCCTTTCTCTGCAACCATGTTCCCAGTCTTTTATCACTTGTAACTTATGTCCAAAACCCTCCAACCTAACTACATTCATCGATTCCACCCACCCTTTTCTCATCTAGATTACCATTGTATGCCTCTCCTTCCTGCTTTTCCATTCCCTCTTTATTACCAGTGTATCACACATCCCAAGTCTTCATTTAAACACTGACAGCACGCTACCACATGCACTCCTGGATGCAGCTTCTTACATGTCACAGCTAACTGCTTCTTTTTTTATTTTCTGATTTTTTTTTACATTTGTATTTCCATAAATGTGAATATATATTTATCATTTCCCTGTTTCTTTTTCCTGTATATTTTTTGTATAATAAACCAAAATGTCACAACTGTGTGCTCATTAATAAAACTGTTTTTGCTTTTGTTTTAAATAGTTTTACCATTTTCTCATGTTTGGAATGTGTTGTAAACCAACCACTGTCATATTCCAACCAGCCATATTGTAAAAATTTGTACTTAATACTTGTTTCATGGGGGAAAAGCTAGGTTATCCCATGGTAAAGATTACATCTCATTACATGTGATGTTATGTAAGAACAAAAATGTGACATGGATATTGCCATATGTACCTCTTTTTGATTTGTTTCTGAATCTTGTTGAGTCATGCAGATTTTTTGTTCTTTTTTAATCCTCAGGGTGATGACAGACAAAGTTATTCTTTCTGTGATTATTTTAATTGAACTGGGAATTCTGGCAGGGCTTATATATTGGAAGTTTTTCAGTTGACATGTTGGCTGTTTGGCATTTTCGATAGTGGCACAGGCTGAAAACATGCCTTTAAAGCATTGTTGGACCAAATATGAAAACCACTGTTTTGGAAGGTTTTTTTTTTTTTTCTTTTTGTGTCCAGACAAATGGGCATTAGTTTGTTGTATAGATTAACAAAAATTTTCTACTGTGAATTACAGATTGTAGCTATATATTGAATAAAATATCTTCTAAAGTGACCTCATCACATTGGTAATATTGAGTGATTTCATCATATACTGTTAAAAAAAAAAAGAAACACAACAAATATGATGTTGCGATTTAAACTGAAGTTTGCTGATCAGACAAGGGCAAATTGCCTGAAACATTCACTTGGACATCAACTTCACGTGCTGACCTGATTTGACCTCAGCAGATGATTCATGAGCAAGGAAAAGCGACACTAGTCAAAACAGCATTTTTGACAATAACTCATGACAGGTTCATGAGGATCCTATGAAACTTTCTGAACACAAAACTCACTGACCATATTATTGAATGCCTATAAAGATTGATGCTCCTCGAATCATTTAATTTGAAAATTCAATGCGCAAGTATGGCTCATCTCACTACAGAACAACGACTTATCTTCATAGGACGTTTACAGACTGGACAGTCACAAAGTGTAATGTCCAGATAATTTAATGTCTTTAAAAGCACCATTAGCCGCCTTTGGAGATGATTTAAAGAAACTGGCTCAGTTGCAGACTGGCCACGTAGTGAAAGACCCATAGTCACAACTCCTGCCGAAGACCGCTTCATATGGCTGCGTCACCTCAGGAATCAGTTTGCATTTGTGTCCGCAACAGTTCAGTCAATGATAGCAGCTCATCAAATTTCAGATCAAACGGTCAGGAACCAGCTGCATGACGCTTGTCTTTGGGTTAGATGACCTACATAGGTCCTGTTCTTATGGACCGGCATTGCCAGAACCGACTACAATGGGCGAACCAGCATCGTCAATGGACTGTTGTGAATGATTGGAGAAGGGTTTGGTTTAGTGATGAATCATTCTTTCTGCTCCAGCACATGATAGACAGAGAAGAGTTTACCGCAGAGTCCATGAGTGCTATGCCCAGAACTGTGTGGATGAGGCTCCTTCACATGGTGGTGGAGGTGTACTGGTGTGAGGGACGATTAACTTCATGGGAAGAAGTGACCTGATGCAAATTGAAGGATGCCTGAATGCCCAACGATACGTTGCTGAAATTCTTCGTCCTTCACTTCTGGCTGCACCAGGGTCAGTTTTTCTGCAGCATAACGCTCAACCTCATGTGGCACAACTCACCATCCAGTTCCTCACTGACAACAGTGTCCAGACCATTCCGTGGCCATCCATGTCATCAGACATGAACCCAATAGAACACTTACGGGATGAACTCATCAGACAAGTCCGCCAGCGATACGTGGGACCAACCAATCTCCAACATTTGTCTCTTGCACTGCGGGAAGAGTGGGCAGCCATCCCACAACAACAGATCCAACAGCTAATCGGATCCATGTCAAGGAGATGTCGTTCTCTGATACAGGCCAGAGAGATCATACAACTTACTGAAACGGAGGCCTCAGTGGCAAAGAATAAAAGTCCAAACCAAATTTAATGAATATCATTTCATTGTTAAAGTCTTAAAGTTCCTTTATGCCAAGATTGAAACATTAATTCCATAAAATATAATTTTGATACAAGTTTGAAATTTAGTGTCCATTATGACTACAGTAGTGTTGCGTTTCTTTTTTTAAACAGTATATATTGGATAAAGTAAACATACTCTAAGTTTACCTCATTATGTTGGTAACCATTAAGTTAATTTGGTGGTTGATCATCAATACCGAATAAATTATCTTCAATGATGACCTCATTACATTGGTAATCTTTAGGTTAATTCATTAGTTCATCTTTCTGAAATTGTAACTTGAATTCTTTGTATCCAGTACCATATTGAAGATCTTGAAACAAACATTGAACTGAACAAGGAATGCACTTTGGCAACTTTCTCTAGACCCTGAATTAGCCTCAAGACCATAGGAGATCTGGTTTCTGTCCTGTATACCCCAAATCAAGCAAATATGATGTGCAAACTCTTTGTAATATCAACACCAGTCCCCTGATCACATCACTATGTGTGTGCACACACCATCCTTCCCAGTGTTCGCACCCTGTGAACTTCAGTGGTCCTATATCTATAGGTCTGATCTGACACGATATCCAGTTTTCATTTCATGTATTGATGGTTGCATGCATAGTGAACGCTGGTGTGCCATGCAGGCAGATATATGTTGGTTCTCAGGGGCATTTTCTCCCTTTAAATGGGTCAGTTAATGTCTGGCAATAGCAGACCTCCAACCATCATATGAAAAACTACACTGTTAATTGTACCAGCACCATGGCCACCACCTACATTTTAATATTAAATTTAAATGTTCATTGGCACAGACACAACCACTCTTTAGTACAAGAGTTTATTATTTTAGGGTGAGGAAAAACAGAAGATGAAACAATTATTTTGTAATTAATTGACCATCATTTTCAGTAAAATACATCATCATCTTCTTCTTCTTCGTTCACATTGTCTGTCTATACCTGCAGTCCTGTCTCTTGGATAAATTTCACTGTTTTTTGTAATTCATGTATGGAACCGTAGAGCTTATCTTCTTTAGCGGTTTCACTGGGCAGTAATTATTTCATACATCATCTTACTGTCATTGGATAAAAATGCATGGAATTTATTTCATTCTGTATATGAAGTAAACATTTATTTATTTCTCTGACCACATGTTCAGTGTATTGGGGAGAGTGAATGCTGTAAATAATGAATTGATACTTTTGTTTCATGTGTTTGATATTGAATAAAATAATACAAAACGTAATTTTGATCTGGTTTATTGTCTTTAGGAAAATATCAGATACATGATGTTGTGCATGTGTATTTTAAAGAGCAAATGTGTACTTTGCAAAATTAACATCAGGAAATTATTTTAAGTTGCAAATGAATGTAGCTTGTGTGAAGAGATCTTAAGTGTGCAACACTAGACAGCAAAACTAGGAATAATAATGTACCAATAGTTGTCATATAATTTTAAAATCAGAATTTATTGTACAATCTTGGTTCACAATGGTCCAAACTGTAATACAGAGGAGACATTAACTGCAGGATGTCATATATAAACATCTAGTAGTTTCTAATACAATGACTGATAGTATACTACAAGATGTCTTCTATAAAAATCAAGATTTTATCTAGCAGTTTCTAGTAAAATGCACTACAGTGTGCCTTAACTACACAATAGAGCTAGGAAAGAAGGAGTGATAACATGCTGACACAGTGACTCAACAGCTTAACCCACACCAACCCTTGGTCAGAGATCTTTAGACACACCAACCCTTTGTCAGAGATCTTTAGACACACCAACCCTTTGTCAGAGATCTTTAGACACATCAACCCTTTGTCAGAGATCTTTAGACACACCAACCCTTTGTCAGAGATCTTTAGACACACCAATCCTTTGTCAGAGATCTTTAGACACACCAATCCTTTGTCAGAGATCTTTAGACACACCAATCCTTTGTCAGAGATCTTTAGACACACCAACCCTTTGTCAGAGATTTTTAGACACACCAATCCTTTGTCAGAGATCTTTAGACACACCAACCCTTTGTCAGAGATCTTTAGACACACCAATCCTTTGTCAGAGATCTTTAGACAAACACTGAGGAATTCCAAGCCTGTTTTTTTTTTTAAAGCAAACAGTATGACACTGCAACTCTTTGTTATCTCAAAAGAAACATTCAAATCAAACAAGAACAATAACTCATGCTAAGCACTGGTTCATTTTAAAAGTTACTTCATTTATAATTTTCACATGGCAACAAGAATACAGATGAGACAAAAGCAAAAAGTTGAAACAGCTGATAAAAATGTACAAAAATTGACTGTCTGCACTTTTTAATGAGGATATGAAGATGATGAGAACTATTTTATATGAAGAAATACAAACACCATTTCTTCATCTGTAAGTATAGTTTATCGTTTTGTGACCACCTCTTGTATGTTTGAGTGTAAATGAACATTTGTTCACACTGATAAAATTTAAACTTGACTTCTGTTACTGGAGCTGCAGATTCCATCAGTTACTTAATCTCTTTGTTGAATCATTTTATACTGCATCAGCTGTGAAAAGCTGCTAGCTCATAGCCACAGGGAGATCCACCACCTCTGCAGTGATGGGTAAAGATAATGAAGTTACTCTATACACTCTAGCACCATGAGTCTGCATCATTTTTTTTTTAAATGACGAAAACAACAGGCTGTGACCCAGTGGTACTACAAACCGGGTCTACCCATAATGAGACGTGGATCCTGCCCCCGGCATTCAATGTGCAGGGTAAGGCCTAGGACATCTAGTTTGTTCTAAAATAACAATCAAAGTGTAGATACCACAAAATGCAGAACTACACTTTGATCTTAGCCAAAAAGCTGAGACTAGCTGAATATAATACAGTGCTTGTACAAGTAAAAGAACAAGATGCCCTCCATACAAATGATCTGCTGACGATGCTCAAAAAGTTATGTAGAGAAATAAGTAAAATTAGTTTAGAAGAAAGAAAATTGTCCACTTTGTTTCCCCAAAATAAAAAAATTTTTTCTTAAAATTTTAAGCTGGTTAAAATTATACACACTGAATCAGTGATAGAATTCTTTAAGTGTATAATTAAAATGCTAGACTGCTCAGTCAAAGGGACAGAATTCTAATATATTGTAATACCTCATAAAAAAATTCCCCTTGGAGTCTGAACTTTCACTGACCTATGGACAAAGAAAAATCAATAATTGTCAAACTAGGAAGTTATAGGTCATGTTTTGAGCATATTAAGCAGTAAAGAATTAGAATAGTGTGTAACTAATTCTACCCATATTTTAAAATGTGGATAACCACCAGCATCAATACATGTTTATTTTGCACAGAATAGACTTCTCATGTAACAGCTTAGTAACGTAACACACCAACTGATAAAAACAAATGTTTCTAAATCAGGCCTTTTGGCTAAGATCAAATTGGCTGAGGTCTTGGCAGCTACCCTGATCAACATGCCCTTTGGTTAAAACAAAAGCGTTGTTATTTTTGAACAAAGTGAGATGTTCGAGGCCTGCCCTGCATATTGAATGCCGGGGGCAGGATCCACGTCTCATTATGGGTGGACCTGGTTTGCAGTACCACCAGGTCACGGCCGGTTGTTTTCGTCGTCTTAAAATAAAAAAAAAACTAAATCAGGCTTTGCTGATAATGGCTGCTAGTGTGTGTGCGTGTCGGTGCGTGTACATATATACACATGCACATACAAAAACATTGTGCCAACAGGTTAAGGAAAACATAAGCACACCATAGCCCCTCATGTGTCTTTATGGCAAAATATGGCTATCTTTACCTATACACACATATACTGTCTTAACCTTTATTATGATCAGTTGTGTCTCCTTACATGAGTTCCCAAGTTGTTGCTGTTTGCTTGTGTGAGCCATGAATGCCTCTAGTGCTTCTGTATAGTTTGATACCAGAACTCTCAAGATGCTTGTGTAGTATATGCTGTCTTTAAGTGAGAAATTTCTGCTACATTAATCAACAAATATTAAACATTCTTTTTGGCACATCTTTCTTATGTTTTGTTTCTCACTACAAGCATGACGAATATAGTTTTGATATAGACATGGAGCTGTAATACAACACTGCCTGGACTACACAACAGCCCCTGAAATAACAACTGTGCATACTTTAACAAAATATAATTTAGGTTCTGTGCACAAGAGTTTACAATAAATCATAAAAAAAACATACATGTATCTTGAATATATTTTTATAGTTGTTTGCTGTAACAAAAGAATAGAAAATTCATGGCTCTTTCAAACAATACTAAGTATTGTATACAATCTAGCTCAAATATAGAATTAAAAAATACATGATAAACAGAATATATGACCCTGCACACATCTAGCAAATAGAAAAAAAACATATAAAAAATATAAATGTACTAGAGAGATTATCTTACTGGAGAATTAGCACCTAGTACAAGATACAATGAAGGAGAATTAGCAAATATAACAGAAAAGTCACTGATAAACTGAGCCTGTAAGGGAATGAACTGATGAATGGAAAATTATGATGTAAGGAAGATGCTGGTACCGGTTATGGATATTTACCACTTGCAGATACCATGAAACTGCTACCATCAAGCTCTAGACTACTCAACTTCAACTTTAAAAAAAAAATGGGTGCCTAGCGCACTGTGTTGGGGAAAGTGCCTCTGATACTGGGGGATTTCTGGCTGCAAGATGAAGCACACCAGAATGCACTGTAGACATGACTGTCAGCAATAACATAAACAAATTATGATGGGAATATTAGTTGCACACATCTGAGACTGACTGAGCTGAAGCTAGTTAGCTCAGTCAGTCATTTGCATGTCCCTTGCGGAACTTTGTCTCCCTAACACCTCTTTTGGTGGCCTCTCAGTTGTAAACAAGATGCCCTGATGCTTATGCGTCCATTCACAGATCATCAATGATGTTTTGCAGCCATCTTTGCCTTGGTCTTCCTCTCTTTCTTTTTCTCATTATGAACCTTTCCAAAATGGTCCTCTCTAACTTCTCATGATGTTTAATGTGTCCAAAATATTTACGTTTTCTGTGTTTAATCCTCTTTACTAGCCAGCCTTCTTCAATATTAAGTTCTTGTAGTATGGACATATTTGTTCTTTTTTGTATACATGATATTTGAAGAACTCTTCTGTAGCATTTACATTCAAAGGCATTTATGTGTTTCTCAGCTGTATTGTTAAGTGTCCAGGTCTCACAGGCTTATGTTGCGATGGGAGAGATGCATGCCCTTAACAATCTTATTTTTGTAGTTCTGTCTGTTCCTCTCTACAGCTTCTTTAGTTGTTTACTTTTTGAAGAATGATGGATGTCCTAACTACAGCAGAGAAAAATCAGTCACATATAAATAATCACTTACAGATCTAGGAACATCAATACTACATGAAGAATGACAGCTGACAAAATCCAAAGGGAAAAAAATAAGCAATCTTATTTGGATTTTAAAAAAAAAGCCACTAAGTCTGAAAAACTGTCTGCATAATTTAATAAAATTGGGAACCATCCAACATGCTGGAGTAATAAATCAGAAATTTTGCTGTGAAAAGCTGAAGAAGCAGTTGTGGCCCTTGGTGGTCCAAGTGAAAGAAAAATTATATGGAAAAGTCATATTTCTACAAACAACAACAAAACTTATATGAGAACAAAATCAGTGCCAGAGAAAGACTGCAGGAAAAAAAAAAAGCTTAAAACAGATGTGAGTTAAAAAAAAAAAACAGAAAGAAAACTGAAAATGATGATGATGATGATAAGAACAAGTCACTGAAAGTTTACTTCTCTACTACAGCAAATACACATAAATATATTCTTTACTATGCTACAACAGAATTAACAGCACCGCTGTGTTATGACAACTCTGTATGTGTCTTCATCAAATTTTATCCTTCTTTTTCTCACATTTGCTGCACACCCTCACTGGATAGTCCCAGCCTCGAAGAGGGACGAGGCATTTGTTGGGTGAGCAGTCCTTGCACACCCCCTGGCCACATGCTCGGCAGTGGTGTATAGACAGACGAGGACCAAATGTTTTCTGGCATATAAAACACTCTGTAATATTGTTATCAGGCACCCAATATGTAGGTTTGGCAGATTTCTTTATCACACCTGGTCAAAAAAAAAAATTGTCAAGCAATAAATTCACTTTCCTGCAACATTTATTAACTGAGCTCAAATAACACAGGAATCTGCTAACTTTGCTAGCACTAATAATAGTCTAGTTTTGTGAACAGAAAAACAGAAACTGGAAACAACAGAGATATGACTCTGGAGAAAGATTCGACATATACCTTAGACAGAAAGAAAAACAGAAATTCTCAAAGAAGTTGCAGAGCAATGAAAGCTAATTAAAACCAGAAGTAAAAGACAATCAAAATTCACTGAAAGTGTCACAGAAGTTACAGAACTGGACAATCACAGAGAAAAAAAAAGTACCCCCATCATGCCATAAAGGAACCTAGTATACAGTGTTACGGGCCATATTTTCCTTGATCACTCAGCATGCAGGAGGATGTTGCGGTCAGCATCATGCTTGGTTGAATTTACTTTCTCAGTTCAAACAGGACCAGGTATAGCTGAGTGACTGGGGTGCCTCCTGCTAGACATGAACCACTGACCTTGCTGTGAGAGACTAGTGCACTAATCACTTCGCCACTTAGGCACCTCAAATCACTGGTAAGCTTAAGAAAAAAGAGATGAAGGGAGACAGAAAGAAAAATACCTGAAAGGCATAACTAAATGGAGCTGGAAAAGAAAGACAACTGATATGAACAGGAATATTAAGTGTCTGTTCATCTAAGTGTTAGAAAAAAAAAAAGAGAAGAATGATCACAACATCTATTGCATTAGCACCTGATGTATGAATGAATCAGTTTCCATGAAATTCTGAAAGGTTTTCCTTTATTCAGCAAAGCCAAATTTTTGGCTCATACAAGCACAACCAGAAATTAGTAAGGAATAACTTTTAACAAACATTCATTGAAAAACTGTCACAAAGAAAGAAGCAACCATATATATCTCCTCAGATCATTAGAAAAGTACTCTCCTCCAGGTAGTAAATTTGGCATTTAAAATTTCTACTATTCTCACTCCATGGTTTATGAGTCAGTTTCTTCATAACCAGAGATATTATTTTAACATTCACATCATTTATCACATTTATCAAATGTACTGTATTACATTTAATAACTGTATACAACTCCTCTAATTTTAACAAGTGTGTAGGTAAATGACATTTAGGTATGAGAATAACAAGAACCACAATCCAAGATGTACACCTGGAAGATACAAACAAATTCAAAATTTTGTCAGATCTTGGGAGATCTGATGTCACCAATGACAACAAAGGAGAATGCAAGCATAGAACCAAGGGTCACATGAGTCTGATTATGAAGAAAATTCCTCAGCATACAAAAGGCACAGGAAGCACAATATTCACACATATAATGTCCATCTACTGCTCCTGTACAGCTCGAGAACAGATGATAAATGCATAAAGTGATTATCACTTAGGAGGACTCAAAGGGCATTTCCTAAGAAAAGTCATACACATCCAAAATTAGCTTAGGGGCAGATAACAGGAATCATGAATCTGTGAGTGGTGAATATAGTGAACTAACTATGCAGAAGAAAAGACATTCCTATACTGTACTAAAACAGGATGTCCAAGCCCAGCAGTTACTAGAAGCCTGGAGAAGATGGAAGCTGTAAAGATGTGGAGTGGGTTAAAATGACCGACCCAGAACTAATTCTAACTGAGAAAGTGTGTCCATGCAATGTAATCCTCTAGAAAGTGAGAAAAATACACACGAAGCTTATGAGTGCTCTTCTTCCAATCAGTTAAGATGGCTTGTTGACCTCACATTTATAAGCTATAATGAAAGGTGCCACCACTTCAGTCTAAAACACATGGTCCACAATAAGGATAAGAAGCAGCAGATGGACTGTTAGCTGTTGCACAACTGAACCGAACATGCACATTATTCAAACCCTGACCCTAGCAAGAGCATCAACAACCCAACCCACAGACTCTGGTTGACTATCTTGGATAACTCTGACCACTGCCCCCCTAGGACTCATCACTTGCACAAGCTGCAAACAATGCCCACAACCTTCCACAAACTGTACACTATTCAGCAACAGAAACAAAGTGAAACTGTGACACATCACTAGTTGGACTGCCATCACTGGAAGATCTTGTTAAAACTGACTACCATAAATCGCTGTTGGCGAGATTCTTCAGCTGCTGTGCGTGGAGCGGTGCTCCTCCCGGCCAATGAAGAAAAGTGCAAATGGGGTTGCCGCGCAGCTTCACTGCGGAAAAGGTGGTAGAAAGGATAAAGCGAAGCAAACAGTCAAATCACGGCACCTCTGGTCTGGAGGTCGGCCACGTCCTGAGTGCAGTCATATCGGGTGAAATGCATGAACTGGCTTGTCCCAGAGGTTAAGACACTGCTGGCGAGACTCTTCGAATGCCGCGTGTGGAGTGAAGCTCCTCCCGGTCAAGGAAGTAAATGCGGAAAAGAAATAAAGGTTGGTGTGCGGTGCCGATGTGAAAAGGTGGTGGAAAGGATAAAGTGAAGTCTAATCGGTATGTCCAGTAGTATCACTGCGAGAGCTATGCATACCACGGCACCTCTGCTCTAGAGGCTGGCCACGTCCGAAATACACCTACACTGGTGAAATATGCCTAAACCAGCACACACCAGGGGTGGAACTTGATGGCTAGACATGTCATGCCACCTCCGCTCTAGAGATCGGTCACGCCTGATATACACCCATACTGGTGAATTTTGCCTAAACCGGCTCACACCAGGGGTGAATCTTGAAGGCTATGCATGTCACTGTACCTCTGCTCTAGAGGTCGGTCACGTCCCAAACACGCCCATACTGGGATAATATGCCTAAACCGGCTCAACCCAGGGGTGGAAGTCACTAGTGGCGAGGATTCGTCCTCCTGGACAAAAGCTCCATCCTGGTCACAACTAGGAAGGGTAGCGGCCACGACCGCAAAATGCTGAAGTCGGAGACATTGGACCAGGGAAGTCTAGATAGGCAACCACCTCTCACCCGGCGGGGATGTTTGTGTATCCTAATCACGCTGAGGTTTTCCAGTGAGAAAGTCCAACTCTGGACTGGATGGGCAACCACCTCTCACCCGGCGGTGATACACGGGTATCTCAAAACACGTCAAGGTTTTCCGGTGAGAAGGTCCAACTCTGGCCTGGGTGGGCTACCGCCTCTCACCCAGCGGGGATGCACTGATATCCTAAACACGTCGAGGTCTTCTGGTGAGAAAATCCAACTCTAGACTAAACTGGTGCAACGAAAACCACGGTGTCACACAATCTGTTTCAGAGGCCCACCAAGAATACAGGCTAAAGCCCTGTGATACTCTGAAACCCTTGTGGTCCTCTTGTGGATCTCGTGTGGTCCTTTCAGGGACTACACAGGAGACCACGGGACCTAACGAGGACCACAGGTGTAAATTCAGTAGGATCACAATGCGGTTTTGGTGGTAGAAGCGAACGAAGAAGAAGAAGAAGAACTACCATAAAACCTGTTTGTCACCAACATACAGGATATAGAATAATTTGAAAAAGATCCACACATTTTACTTCTGAGTACTTGGCATTAAAACAAAAACAAAAAAAGTTAAAAACTCATAAATTAAGAGAAAGGTCAAGGTAAACTATGTTCCATATTGAGTCATAATCCAAAGTAGTAGTTTTTCAATCCAGCAACCAGACTGTCACTTATTACTGTATTCTCAACAGTCACTATGTACTATTCTATTCTCAAGTTATTTGTTCTAGCATACATCTTACATCCTTTCCATGCCATTAAACGTCACATAGGGCTTGTTTGGTAGTTTGCCAAGTTTTCCTGTTTTCAGTGAGCTTTCCAACCTCATCATGGGATTTATTTTTTTTTTCTTGATTTGAAATCACGCTGTCACTAATAAGATTTATGTCATCTGCAAAATCAAGACCTTCTAGTTGGGTCCCAAGTACCCAATCAATGCCCATTTTACATGTGCAACATTTTTTCACTATGAAGGCTATGGCAACTCGAAGAGAAGGGAGATACTATACATCCTTGTTTCACGCCTGTTTCAATCTGGAACAATTTATTCATTCATCTTCTGTGTTGACTGCACAAACATATCTGCTGTAGAGATCCTAAATGATGTTGACAATACATACCTAGCATACATCTCTCTCTCTGAACCTTAAGTACCAAGGGCACATGGGGGTTTCACAAGGATTTTCCACAAATGCTTGTCTTTTGTTTTTTTTTTCTGCTCTTGCCCAGGTGAACTCTCTATTGCTCAACATCCTTTCTGTTGTTCTTCTCCATGTCTCTTTTGGTCTACCCTTACTTCTGTTCCCCTGTGGTGTCCATCTTAGTGCTATTTTTGGTAGTGAGTTGTCAGTCATTTGGAGCACATGTCCCAACCATCGCCAGCGCCTTTCCTCAATAACTGTTGTCAGTGGCTTCATCTGCAATTCTGCCAACAAGATGTTATTTCTTATGGTGTTTGGCCAAAATATTTTTTTAATTCTTCGTAAACATTTAGTCTGGAAAGAATTCAACTTGTTTTCTATGGTTTTGGTGATTTTCCAGCATTCACTTCCATAGAATAGTACACTCAGAACATTACTCTTAAATATCCTGATTTTCATATTTATGCTTAGTTTTTTTAGATTTCCATACAGTCTGCAACACTGCAAAAGCCTGGTTTGCTCTATTAAGTCTGCTGTTGATGTCCTCTGTGCTGTCTCCATTTTCTACTATTCTACTGCCAAGATATACAAATTCGTTGACCTCCTCCACTAACTTTGCCAAGATATACAAATTCGTTGACCTCCTCCACTAACTTGCTATCTAGCATACATACCTATAGGATAATCAAGAGCTGATATCACTGCACCGAATGTTGAGGTCACCACCTCTCCAACTTTCCTTGCCGTTAAAGCTGCCTGCTCAACCGCTACATCAGAATCCATCTCTGAAAAGTATGTTCGAAAAAAAAAATAGATGAGAATGAACATTTAATATAAACAGTTCATAGAATTAATATAAATAATTATATTTTAAATAAATTTTATTACAAAAGATGAGACCCAGTACCTGCTGGGTTAAGAGTTGTGTGACTGTTCAGTTTTTATATCACTTTATCATTATTAAAGGCTTCAGTATGAATGGGGGCTTTGTCAGTCACTTTCTTTCATGGTGTCTTTTTACTTTCCCGCTGAGAGAGTATATGTAGTACAACAGATGGTGCATTGTGTTTTCACCTGAAGGCTGTGAACTACCAAAGACCTGTTACCAGCGCTCTTCAATAAACTCAGTTAGGAAAAAAAGACATGTCTTATTATACTATACAATTACTGAATGAAGTGAAAATATGACAGCATGCAGAACTCATACTGTGAAGAATGGGACTAGCTTTATTTATCTCCCTTTTCGAAAGCCACTTTGCTTTTTTTTATATTTCATCTTTCTCTCTCCTGTGTCTTGCTCAGTTTTCTCTTCTAAAATCTTAACATCAGTTACTTATACTATTATTAACTCAACAATAATGGTCACAAAACCCATGATTCCTCATTTAAGAGTGGCTTACACTTAATAATGGTGATTTATTAACTCTTATACTCTCTCTCTCTCTGAACCTTAAGTGCCTAGGGCACATGGGGCTTCCGCAAGGGTTTCCCACAAATGCCTGTCCTTCGCCTTTTTTTCTGCTCTTGCCCAGTGAGCCCTCTATTGCTCAACATCCTTTCTGTTGTTCTTCTCCATGTCTCTTTTGGTCTACCCTTACTTCTGTTCCCCTGTGGTGTCCATCTTAGTGCTATTTTTGGTAGTGAGTTGTCAGTCATTCGGAGCACATGTCCCAACCATCGCCAGCGTCTTTCCTCAATAACTATTGTCAGCGACTTCATCTGCATTTCTGCCAATAAGATGTTATTTCTTATACTACCATATTAAAAAACCTCAGGACCACAAAACAACATTATAAATAAACACATCCAGCATGCTTTTACTGAGAAATGACATGGTGCTTATATTTAGCTTATAGTGTAGTTTGAAATTTGAATCTCCCAAACCATGCAATAAAACTACAAAAGATGAATTTATTTTATTTGCAATTTTTCTTTTAAATAAAAGACATGTATGTGGCTCACACTAGGAAAAATGTTAATTTGATCATCATCTTCCTCTACATTAAGTCTTATCATCATTCTGTTTCTGCTTGTGACTCTTGTGTTGGGATCTCTGGTGCAGATTTGGAGATCTTACATTTGTTGCTACTAGGGTTTCTTTTATTTCAGCATCCATGTCTTAAGCCGTGCTAAATCTAGAGGCTTGTTGCTAAGGTACAGTTCACAGTTTTCTGCATTACTGTCATCATTATCATCACTAAGCATTTTGACATGCTATAAATCTTATTCTTTGATGCTTTCCATCAAATGAGTTGCATATTTTTTTATCATGCCACTGTGTTTATCTGTCCATTATATTCTCTCTCAGCCTTCATCTGTTTCTCATGTGAGGACACAGGACAAAAAAATTATACTGTTATCTGAAAAAAAAAAACCCATTACAAATGTATATACCATCACTGGCAAGTAGTCAAATGGCGGAGCAGTAAGATTAAAAAAAAAAATTCCTCACCATCATTAGACTTATTATAACATGTGTCACAGACACGGACAGGCTCTAACCCCCAGCCCCTCTCTGGGACGGCTCGTTTCTTTGAGGAGCACTCGGCACAGAAGCCCTTGCCACATGCACGGCAGTGATGTTTCTGCTCTGTGTCGTCAAATATACGTTGACAGTTGGAGCATTTCTGCAGAGAAGAACAAATTATGGCTTTCTTCCACTTCTCTTTAAAAATAGAATATTTTGAGAATCTGGAGACATAAACATTTCATTTATTGTTCACAAGAAGGTAATTATGGATAAACATGAAGACAGAAGATGCATGGTATAATGGGATCTTGCAACATAAATGTTTCATTGCTACCATGGCCAACTTCACAAATCAAACACTGTAGAATGAGACACAGTAGTTTTAATTCCTAAAGGAGATCTATAAAGCAGTCTTCTTCAAAATGTCCACCACTCTGGATAACACATTAATTCATACCATACTGACTAAACTAAAGCGAGGCAACTGTCTGTTTCTGGGATCACCTTTGGTAAGGCAGGATATGTTCCTGACCTGCTCTGGTTGGCTGTCATGGACAACAGGTATGTCCCTTGCTCCCTTGGACTTGTATCACCACACGTACAATGAACAAAATGTATTTACGGAAGACAATACGTTTCAGTGAAACCTGACACAGATGTGTGTATTATCAACATTATATTAGATGCAAGTACAAACCAAATCTTGCAACACAATCATGTGTCCAACACGCGTTGTGCCCAATACTAGTAGAATCTGCCATTAAAGAAACCAATATCTAACATCTATCTGTATTAAAACCATCTTTAACTCAATCAGGTCCAGACATCCATTTATGGTTTTTGACTATGTTCCGTATCTTTGTCAGCTGTTTGGTGCTTCATTTCATTAAAGAAATGGTGCTAATTTTTATTTAACGTGTCATTGTGCATGTCATTTTAAAGCAGAACATCCATTTTTGTGTTTCATAATAATCATTTGTAAATTTCATTGGTTGAAATGCAGGTTTAATGTTTTTGATGGAGATCAGTATACATTTTTTATATTAATTTATTTTGTGATTTTGACCACCTGTTGCAGACATTGTAATAAAATACTCTTATTTGCACAAAAGTATTAGAAACAGTCACATATAAAAAAGTGTAGATGTTTACAGAGTGACATTCTGAACGATGAAACATGGCAATCTAAGGGGATTTACAATAAATTTATAAGATGAACATAATTTTATTTTTTGCAGAAAAAATGTGCTAATATTCATTCATTCATTTGCATGTCCCTTGCGGAACTTTGCCTCCCAAACAGCACTCCTGTAGGCCTCTCGGTTGTGAGCAAGGTGGCCTGCTGCTGTTGCATCCATTTCTAGATCGTCAACAATGTCTTGCAGCCATCTTCATTTTGGTCTTCCTCTTTTTCTTTTTTCCATTATGTATCCTTCCAATATGGTCTTCTCTAAATTATCATGATGTTTAATGTGTCCAAAATATTTAAGTTTTCTCTCTTTAATCCTCTTTACTAGCCAGCCTTCTTCAATATTAAGCTCTTGTAATATAGATATATTTGTTCTTTTTTGTGTCCACGATATTTGGAGAACTCTTCTGTAGCATTTACATTCAAAGGCATTTATGTGTTCCTCAGCTGTTTTGTTAAGTGTCCAGGTCTCACAGGCATATGTTGCGATGGGAAAGATGCATGCCCTTAAAAATCTTATTTTTGTGGTTCTGTCTGCTCCTCTCCACAGATTCAATTTATTTGTTTTACTTTCTGAAGAGCGATAGATGTCCTCCTTTTAATTTCCCTCATTGTATCTCCATTATTAGTTAGTAGTGATCCAAGATATTCAAAACTCTCCACTTCTTCCAGTTTTTCCTCATTGATACATATTTCAGTGCTAATATTACATTTTCAAATTTTCATACCAGTTTCTTTCTTTCTTTCTTTTTTTTTTTTCAAAAGTTTATTCATGGAATCTTCTTTCATTTACTTGTACTTTCATATGTGATAAACATAGACTGACACAGAATTGCTGTGTACATTGAATTTTACAAACAGATCTCATAAATGTTACAGCCACCATAAGAATACATGATCAGAGCAACTACATTTGCATGGGTGGACACAGAAGAGTTAAAGATGAAAACTGCTATTACATATGAGACTAATTCTCCACATACTTGTACAACAAAATGATATGATGATGCTTACAATGATCTCAGAGTTAGGCATCCAGTAGGAAGGACTGATTTTATCTGCAGTCCACTCTGCTAAATACTTGACAGGACAAGCACCAACACTGCTAATTGTGTCTGCCACAGTATGGAAACTTTCTAGAACCTTCCTGGCCGCATTATGTGTCCCATCTAAACCTGATGGACCCTAAAGTGAAAAGAACAATTTCAGAAAATTATATTCTTATCTCTACTTCTAAATACAAAATGCAGCATTTGAATATGAGAAATATCAAATGCTGTGTTAACTCCACTCTCTTCTGTGAAAAGAATCATGGATACTAATTGAGAAAATGAAAGCAATGAGAAATCTGACCATCTGGCCAAAGAGGGCACTGAAATGGAGCAACCAGACATACCAGTCACCTATAATCAGAAGAAAAGCATGATAAAAACCTACAAGAAGCCACAAATACCACCACATGATGACTATCACATGCTAAACAGAAAGGAACAAGTCACCATTTTCCATCTCCGAACAGGACACAGCCGACTCCGAAGTCATATGTATACAAAGTTTAAGGTTGGTACTACTAATCTATGTACATGTGCCCAGGTGCCCCAAACTGTGGAACATATCCTCCAAAACTGCACCAACTATGAGACACTGAGAAATAATTACTGGCCCAGTGAAACCACTAAAGAAGATACGCCCTATGGTTCCATATATGAATTACAAAAAAACAGTGAAATTTATCCAAGAGACAGGACTGCAGATATAGACAGACAATGCGAATGAAGAAGAAGAAGAAAAATTAAAGATGAGAGTGTCCAATAAAGAAGAATGTGGTACATTCCTTAGACAAAAAAAAGAAAACAAACGACTTAAACGAGAATAACGCAACAAATAAGAGCTTATTTTGGCCATACCATTAGGCATAATACTATAATGAAAAGTATACTTGAAAAGGTGGTGGAAAAAAAAGCAAGGGAAAGACAATATCAGGCATGAATGGACAATATCAAGAGATGGACAGGATTCAGCTTGGCTGGATGCACTGTGAGAGTAAGGAACAGAGGTGAAAATCCAACACTTTAGCAAACACTTACAGTGGAGATGGCACACAATGATGAATCTTTATCTGTGCATAAAGGAACAAACATGTCGGATGAACCCAGAGTCAGAAATGATAAAAGAAAAAAAAAAACCACACCAGTACATGCATTCCTGGAAATATCTGCTGTTTCTATTGAAAATAAAATGAACAGCAATCAAAACTAGTTCATTATAGCTTTAGTGTTTCACTATTATTTTGTTTCTATATAAACTGAATAGAAAATACAAAATACCTGCGGCCAAACATGTCTGAACTCCACATGCAAGGATTCTGTTTCATCTTCGTTTCCATACCAATGCTCTCTGCTCCTGCATATCACACCACAAGTAAGGCACTCATAAACATACCTGGAAAATAAAGTTTTAAAATTTTATTTGACATAAAATGTTTTTTTTTTTTTAACAGCTAAGACATCATTTAAATCAATAAGAATCTTCATTATTTTTCCACGGAAGACCTGACACTGATTTACTGATGTAAAATTATGACAAGCCATCATCGTCATCATCATCATCATCAGAATTGCTGACAGCACTAGTTGCATTACAGTACATGCTGGACTGGACAGAGATTGTTAACATCTCTGAGGAGGCTAATGAGGTGGGAGATTTCTCTGGATGCACTATATCTCTGAGGAGGCTAATGAGGTGGGAGATTTCTCTGGATGCACTACATCTCTGAGGAGGCTAATGAGGCGGGAGATTTCTCTGGATGCACTACATCTCTGAGGAGGCTAATGAGGTGGGAGATTTCTCTGGATGCACTACATCTCTGAGGAGGCTAATGAGGCGGGAGATTTCTCTGGATGCACTACATCTCTGAGGAGGCTAATGAGGTGGGAGATTTCTCTGGATGCACTACATCTCTGAGGAGGCTAATGAGGTGGGAGATTTTTCTGGATGCACTACATCTCTGAGGAGGCTAATGAGGTGGGAGATTTCTCTGGATACACCATCTCTGCTTGATATGAATGAGCTAGGAGTAATTTGTGATGTTTCCTACTGGTTTCATTAGCTGCTGTGCACTGATGGTTGTTCTGCAAAAGACATCAGACGATCTATGCACTTGTCCTGAGTGTGTGCAGTGATGATTGTTCTAATTTAAAAAAAAAAAAAAAAGCATCTTCCACATTAATCCATCTTTACCACATCAGTATCAATTATATCAACATAACAAAGGGTGAAGATGCCCGATAAAGTAATCGGCGACCTATAGCTGATATGCCAGAGTCAGGGTTAGCGACCCATAGCTGACCAAGACCCTGTCGCACCTCTCCGTGGTACCCCCAGAAACAGGGCTAGCCTGCCTAATGGGGCAGGGATCACCATAGTCCTCATGGTGGTGGAGTCTGGTAAAGAAGCACTGCACACCCCCTGGTTTTTAGATGTACTCCGAAACTGAAAAAGTAGCTGCCATAACCCGCTCCCACGCCAATACGATGCTATGCCTCAATATCTCTACAGTATCAGCTGCAAAGAACAACAGCTCACAGTTACAGGGAGTTCGTACAAGTACAAGATCAACATAACAATGCTCACGGACCTAGTACAGTCAATATCTAGTTAATGGTAACATCTTACCCTGACCAGATGTACTTTGTTAAGCCAATCCACGAGTTGTCTGAAGATGAGGATGTTTTTGGTACGACCATGGACTGTTTGTTGTTCATTAGACAGGTCTGAAATATAATTTTGAGGTAGATCTGAAACGTAATTATAGCCAGGTCTGAAACATAATTTAGTGGCAATTCTGAAACTTAACTTAGAGGCACGTTTTAAAAAAAAATTCCCATTTACAAGGCATCATGGCATATTGGGGATATGGTGTTAGACCCATATTTCCAAGACCTCCAGCACATGAAAGTGTGGTCAGCCTGATCACATTTACCTTCCCAGATTTCTCTGGTACCCAATTTTAGAGGCTGGGTGGATCCCGCAGCCTATTTCTGATGTGTACCTGAAAAAATTCCCACTTCTGGGACTTGAACCTAGTACCTTCATACTAGTAAACCGAGTGCCTAACCACTCAGCTAACCAGGCCACCAACTCAGAGGCAGGTCTGAAACATAATTTAGAGGGGTTCTAAGGACTGTAATAGCTGGAGGTGGGGTGAGGGATACGCTCTCCACTCCAATTAAATGTCTCCATGGCGTGCGTCTCAAATAGCTTCTGACAGTCCAAGTCCAGCTTCTGGCCTTCTTGTGGTGGAACTGTTTAAACTGACAGGAGAAGGGGTGAAAGGTGAATATCTGGCGCCTGAAAACCAGATGCTTTCGGGTAGATGAGACTCATTAGTCTTGGTTGGTAGCTCATCTAGGAGAAGGAAAGCTCCTGCTCGTGATGGCAAGATTCTTCAGCTGCTGTGCATGGGGTGAAACTCCTCTCGGCTAATGAGAAAAATGTGATTAGGGTTGCTGTGCAGCGCCATCGTGGAAAAGGTGATGGAAAGGATTAAGTGAGGTAGCCAGTAGTCTCGCAGTCAGGGCTACTCATATCACGGCACCTCCTATATACATCCATACTGGCTCAAATGCCTAAACCGGCTTAACCCGGGGGTTAAACTAAGACTCTGCTGGCGAGATTCTTCAACTGCTCATGGGGTGAAATTCCTCCCGGCCAATGAAGAAAAATGTGATTAGGGTTGCTGCGCGGTGCTGCTGTGAAAAAAACAATGGAAAGGATAAGTGAAGTTTAATCGGTATGGCCAGTAGACTCATGGTAAGGGCTACTCATACCATGGCACCTCTGCACTAGAGGCTGGCCACATCCTATATACACCCATACTGGGATAATACGCCTAAACCAACTTAACCCAGGGGTGAAACTCACTAGTGGCAAGGATTCGTCCTTCTCAACAAAAGCTCCATCCTGGTCACCACCAGTGCTGAAGTCGGAGACACTGGACCAGTGCAGTCTAGATAGGCAACCACCTCTCAGCCGACAGGGATATATTCATATCTAAACCTCGTCAAGGTTTTCCGGTGAGGAAGTCCAGCTCTAGACTAAACTGGTGCAATGAAAACCACAGTGTCACGCAACTCCACTTCTGTGACCCACCAAGAATATAGGCCCAAGCCCCACGATGCTCTGAGCCTCCATCCTACATGAGACTATCATGAGAACCACAGGAGTAAATTCAATAGGATCACGGTGCGATCTTGATGGTAGAAGCAAATGAAGAAGAAGATAACAGAGGCAGGTCTGAAATTGAGGAAATTTGTTTCCATATTACAAGAAAAGAACCAGAACTCATTAACTTTCTTTTCCTTCTCATGGGAACCTCATGAAATATCACATACTGAAGTGCCACATCAAGAGTGAAAGCTTTTATTCCGACATTAGAGATGGTAAACTATAAATGGTCAAGACCTTACTTCACCTTCTTCATAATGTTAGTAAGATGGAAAAAAATGAGACTTTTGCTTAGTAAAGCGTTCGTGCAAAGTATGAGATGTGATCAGAAATTTTCTGTATGGGTCAGTCAGTCAGTCATTTGCATGTCCCTTGCGGAACACTGCCTCCCTAACAGCTCTCCTGTAGGCCTCTTGGTTGTAAGGAAGATGCCCTGCTGCTGATGCATCCATTTGCAGATTATCAACAGTGTCTTGCAGCCATCTTCACCTTGGTCTTCTTCTCTTTCTTTTCTCTATTATGACAGTCTTCTCTAGATTATCATGATCTTTAATGT
Source organism: Achatina immaculata (assembly GCA_009760885.1). Taxonomy (NCBI): domain Eukaryota; kingdom Metazoa; phylum Mollusca; class Gastropoda; order Stylommatophora; family Achatinidae; genus Lissachatina; species Lissachatina immaculata. The sequence goes on from CM019702.1 coordinate 27,674,225, forward strand.
GTCAAAAATATTTAAGTTTTCTGTGTTTAATCCTCTTAACTAGCCAGCCTTCTTCAATATTAAGTTCTTGTAGTATGGATATATTTGTTCTTTTTTATGTCCATGATATTTGAAGAACTCTTCTGTAGCATTTACATTCAAAGACATTTATGTGTTTCTCAGCTGTTTTGTTAAGCGTCCAGGTCTCACAGGCGTATGTTTCTGTATGGGTACTATAAACAAATAAAAATGCATCATATCTCCTATTGGCTACTATCATCCTTAAAGTAGTTTCTTTGTGTATGTATACACCAGTGCCAGTGCTTCTTCCACCATTGGATCACTCCCTAGAAGTCTGTTTCAACAAGATAGTTGAGTACCATCTGCAATTCTTTCTGGCAAAATGACACCCTTTCAGATTATCTTCAATTTTGGAAACAGAAAAAAGTCACACAGAACCAAATCAGGTAAATAAGGAAGGTGAGGGATGACAGCCATACTGTTCTTGGCCAAAAACTGCTGAATACTGAATGCACTGTGAGCTGGGGCATTGTCATGCTGAAGCAATCTTACATCTTCTTATATCCTTCCTGTGCTATTAAACATCAAATAAAGCTTGCATGGTAGTTTGCAAGTATTCCTGTTTTTGGTGAGCTTTTCAACCTCATCAAGGGATTATATGCCTACTAATTTGGCCTCTCTTAACAATGTCCTTTTTAGAGTTTCACATGGCCTATCTCTTTTTCTTCGGCCTGATGTGTGCCACTTGATAGCTTGTTTTGGGACTGACTGTTTATTCTCATCATGTGAATGAAATATGTCCATCTCCATTTTCTGATCACCCATGAGACAGGTTGTTGTTCGCTCATCTGTCTTATCTCTGGAAGCAGGCTAAAGGAGTCTTTAAAATAGTGACAGTTTTTAACTGGACTGTGTCATTTTAGAAATATTAATTGCTGCTCTTGTTCTATCACTGCAGAAGTGTGAGTAGGATGCTCTTCGCAGCTGACACGGTGAAGGTACTGAAGCATAGCATCATGTCTAATGGGGGGGCAGACTACGTCTGAAATTTGTGCAGACCAAGAGGATAGCTAAATAGCAGAGGAGGTGTAAATGCTCCTTTAGCAGACTCCAAAGCAATGGAGAATGTAGTGGTCCCTGTCCCATTAGCCAGGCTCAGTCTGTTACTGGTGACATCAGTGGAGAGGTGGAGCAGAGTTTTGGTCAGCTATATCAATCCTGGTGCAAGATGTCAGCTACGGTGACTGTAAATTGTGAAAAAAAGACCTAGCTCTGTTGCTGATTCTGGGGAGCGGCTTCAATACACTCAAGGCATGCCCATTCGGCCTCTGATATCAGGATTTCCTTCAGTGTTTTTAGGGAGATGATTCCAGTGTTGTGTTGTGTGTTGCCCGTGATCTAGCATTTAGCTGCCCTTGGCTTCATGTAATACACTGAGTCGTATGTGATAGGTACTTTGGAGGAAGTTGCTTTGCATTTCTTCATCATGGTGTATGAGATGTATAACTATGTGATGTTTTTGATGTGGGATTTTATTATTTCTTGCCATTCACTTCTAATAGGTTTTTGTTCCACTTTCTTTAATAGATTTTGAAAGCCAGTAATGATGGTGATGCGGTGTGTTTTCTGTGTCACTACCCATTCTAATGCTTGTGTGATGGCCTCTATTTCCATGCACATACTTGAGCAGCTATATCTTACAAGCCCCAGCCATGAGTTTGAGTGTTTTACCTCCTCGGTATGCTGCAAAACCCCAACTGCTTCTTGTTCCCCCTGCTCACTGATCCATCTGTATAAATGATTATGTTCTCAGAAGTTGTATGTTCGTTTATTTCCTCTTGTGTTTTCCCCTCTGCTCATTTTTTACATTTTTTTTTTGCAAGGTTTATGTGTACTTTAATAAGATTTTGGGGGGCCTCGCTGCAAGTAATCCATTCAGGTTCGGCTGAGATGTGGATCAGTGATTATGCTCGTTGAGACTTCTGCTTCAGCCATCCACGATTTGCCCTTTTATTCTTGACCCTTTGACCATGTGAAAGTTATTATTGAGTGGGTGGGTTTTATTGCTGCTGATTTTGAGGTATTCCTTTACTTGGGGACATTTTTTTCGTTTTCACCGTGGGTGTGTCTTTGGTGCAGCGCAAAAATGAATCTCATCACCTTGTTTTGTACTCACTCATGTTTGGTTATTTTTGGTTATTTATTTTATATTTGGTAATTATGTCAACTACAGACTGCTGACCACTATCTTGGACTGCGTCGTCATAACTCCACCACCCCACCCTTCCCCACCCCTGACAAATATTCAAATGGGAACATTAACCTGTGAATAAACATAATGTTAGGCATGGTTGCATTAAGGACATCATGGGTACAATAACTATTAAACAATAAAATGCTGAGCTTGGTTATGTTTTTAATGTTTACTAAAAAACACAAATTGAGAATTTATCTACTCACAGTGGGCAAAGTGTTATCCTGACTTTTCATACCCAGTTTCTCTCTCCTCTAGAGTATGTTACTAAGAGTTACACTCAATTAAGGTCCTTGGTAAAGGATTGCAGGACCAAATTCCTAGTAAGTGTGATGTTCCATTTAATGGACTCTGTCCTGTCTTGCCAAGTCCATTTTTCGCAAGACATTCCCTAACTAAAGTGTTACACATACTATTTTTACATCTATGTTGACCACTGCTTGCTTTAGTCTGACAAAACCAGGTGCCACTGTGTAGCAGTTGTAGTGTGCTTGTCTGCTGACTAGAAAGTTCAGGGTTTGATTCACCATTGTGATGGGATTTTTTTTCTCAGACAAACTTTCATCATGATTAATTCAACCTAAAGAAATGAGAGTTTCAACAGAAAAGTAAACATTGAAGACAGGTACTAGCATCCGTGCCTCATAAAAATGTGACCTAGAAATATGAAGGCAAATAACACTTAAACACTCTTATGCTATTCAAATGCACCAGAATCTGAATTTTAAAATCACATTTTTTTCATGGAGAAAGTTCACTAACAACTGTGATACTCAGGTGTTCATTGTGAAATTACTATTTTGTTTGACATTTCTGCTGTTTCTTAAAGGAAGTCATAACCAGTGACAGAGTAGAATTTCCAAATAAGATCTTCCTGGACATTCATTCTTTGAAACAAGTGAAACATTTCACATACCTAGGGGGTACAATATCCTTCGGGAAAATCAGTACCAAAATTGAGAACAGATGCAATAAAGCAAATCAGGTCACTGGACTCTTAGATGAAAAACAAATACATCACAAATAAAACAAAAGGAACACTGTACAACACAATCCTCCTCCCATCTCTGTGCCATCAGTGTTAAACATGGACACCTAAACAACTAAAAGGAAAATTGTCATGGTAAAAATGAGATATTTGAGAATATCAAATGTAACAAGAAGAGACAAAATCGGAAATGACATCATCATGGCAAGGATTGTAGTAACATCAGTATTGAGCTATATCCAGAAACAACAAATGGTTTGGTTACTTTACACAACTATCACTAGACAGTACACCACAAAAAACAATCATGCTAAGAATTGTAGGACACAGATGAAGAGGCCACTACATATGAAATGGAGGGAGGAAATTATAGAAATCTTAAATATCCTGTTCTATGAACAAACAGCGAAGTCCTATCCAGAAGTCTACTGTCCCTTGAAAACTGAAAGGTAAATCAGGAAGGAGATAGGACAAGCTCTTTCTCACTTTCACTGTACACATGTACACAGTCCAAGACATATGAGGCTGTTGGTGGTTATTTACCTTGCACATGAATACTTTATTTCCATAGCTGGTGTGGTACTGACATGGTTTGTCTCCACCAGCATCATGTGGTTCAGCTTCTGTATCATGACAACTGCTCAACTTACACTGTGCACTGACAAATTAAATACTGGCATATTTAGTCTCGCAAAAATAACATTTCATTACAGATACATATACTTCATTTACATAACCAATCACCAAATGTTCATGTGAATTTAAGCTGTAAATAATGTGCAAAATATGGTCATAACCATCATAACCATTGCCAAAGAAGAGATCACAAATAGGAACCTCCTGGACAGTCAGCTTTTGTAACAAATGAAGCATTTCAAATACATAAAGAATACAATATCTAGGAAAACTGATGACAAAATTGAGAACAGATGCAATAAAGCACCTTAAATTCTCCACAACATCTACAAAGTTTTGTAATAGTAAAATACATTTTATAAACAACTGTACTAGAAATCTAATATCACAGTTTCTTGGTTTTCATCAACACTTATTTTTAGTATCCATATGTACATCAACACAAGGTTTGTAGTTCTTGTGTACAGCTGTATGCATCATTCTGTCCCACACAATGGTTGTGCAAGGGTTATTGGTTTATGTTTTCCTGACCATCATTTTGATAAAGCTGAAGTATGATATTGTAAGACACTTGGAAAGCAGATAAGTTATGTTTCCTTATTGAAAAGTGTTGAAGTTATGTTTGCATGTATGTAGGTAAGTTTGTGTCACTTCAGTTACATTTCTATGTAAATGGATAAGTTTGTGTAATGTGAGTGTGTTCATACATTCCAGACCAGTGTTGGTGCACATCAATGTTGGCATAGACATGTTTTGCTGAATGGATGTCATCACATAATAACTTAGACCTAGGTTCAAGGGTGCATTTGTGTGACATCTGCAGGATTTTGCTTCTGTGTATGTAGTTATTATATCAAATTTTCATGGGTCATATTTTATGCATCAGTATATTCAGATCTTTGTGGGTGTTTCACATTCTATCACACTGATGTAGGTACATGTGGCCAAATCAATAGTGATGTGGTTTCTTGAAGTGAAGATAGAATATTCTGTTGTGCTGTAGTATTAATTAAAAACCATATTTTCCTATCCCATCATTCTGATGGATTACATCTAGTAACAAATAAAGGCGTAACAAAAAGTAAAGTAATAACCAGTGAAATTTTCAAACTAAGAGAAAAAGAAATGCAGTAATCAAATGACAGATTAATGAAAGGGTTTCTTTAGAGCACTGTTATGCATGTGTCCTAAGAAAGACCTATGATTAAAATGTGAATGGTTTTTTCTTTCTCTCTCTCTCTCTCTCATGCACACACGCACACACATATAATGAAAAGATGCTGTGCAGGTAAAACCAGCATTGATTGGGTACATGGAACCCAATTAGAAGATCTTAATTTTGCAGATGACATAACTCTTATCAGTGACAATGTGAATTCGACGCAGGAAAAAACAGATTATATGTCTTCTTTGGCTAGCAAAATAGGTCTTGAAATTAAAAAAATAATGAAACTTCGTATAAATCAAGAAGGAAATATATACGTAGAAGGAACAGCCGTTAATGAAGTAAACCAATTTGAATACCTTGGCAGATACATAGACCAGGATGGTGACACCAGGAAAGAAGTTAAAATTCGAACTGCAAAACCAGTATTGTCCTTCAAAAATATTGAGAACATATGAAATTCAAAAGTTATAAGCACAAAAACAAAGTTAAGATCACAATCATCATGGACTTACTTGCAAGCAAGACACCTAATGGTACACGCAAAATACTCCTTTGGAAATACATTGATTTGCAATGTCTCAATCTCCTGGCCAAACTTGTCATTTAAAGCCTGTTTGAATTCACACAGAAGAGCATTGTATGCTGTATAATTAAGAAGACAAAATGTGGACAATTTAACAAGCATACGCATGCATGCACGCACATACAAATATCTGTACAAATATATGAATCTCTAATAATAATGATACATTTATCATCATCATCATCATGTGCCGTGCCGACTGGCATTGGCTATTATGCTTCTCCAGAGTACCTGATCCTTCATGCAGGCCATCAGTTCAGTTGGTGATCTCCTCTCACACCATCCCGTCAGACTGTCCAGTATCATTTCTCTTGGTCTTCCTCTTGATCTTCTTCCTTCTATTTTTCCTGTTGTTATAATATTTTCAATGCCCCCTCTTCTCATTGCATGTCCTATGAAAGTACATTGTCTCTCTCTTATCTTTTTGACAAGATTTTTTGTCTCTCCAGCTCTTCTCATACATTCTTCATTAGTTATTTTTGCTGTCCAGGGGATTCGCAACATTCTTCTAATTTATTATTATACATTTATACTAAGTGTATTTATGAACATGATGTTTACTTCTAATTTTTAAAATCTGGATAATAATTTTAAACAGAACCAAATAAATATATTTTCTTACATGTTTAACTTAAATGTGGTTCTATATTTAATTTTTTTCCTACAAAAAAGTCCTGTACTTAGTTCTTTTTTCTGTCAATTTTTTTTTTTTTTAATGTGGCTGTTACTGAATCAAATTTGAATAGACAGAGATAAACAAAATTTATTTCAAAAGATGTAAAATTAGGCACATATGCTGGTCTGATATTCTGCTCATCACTTGTAAGTTTTCATTTTAGCAGACTATGCTAATTCAGATATGATCCAGCTGATTCACACACACATATATATATATATATATATATTTTTTTTTTCCTTCAAAACAAAAATAAGACTGTTATCAATGCCTGGAATCTATTTTCTAACCTTTCAACGTCACAGCCTAACTTGGTGTTACTACAATACAATTCTGGTCTCATGTTGCTAACAAAATCCTTCTTGTCTTATGATACAGAAAAAAGTTTAATGTTAATGATTAGAACAAGGGCAGAAACCCAACATCACATATACCAAATGTGGCACATACACAAATTTATCACCCAAGTGAAAAGTCATATAAGCATAGAAACTTTCTGAAGCATACAAGAAAAATTTTTAAAAAAAAAATATTTAGCTAATTTTGGCATGCACCTTAAAAAATGTTTGCACCCCTGGAATACTGCATAATTTCTAGTCTTATGACACATTTTAAAAGTCAGTATTTAGAGTATACTATCTCAACCAACAATATTTTTAAAAAATCTCTTTGGAGGCAAAGGCACAGCTCAATTAGGCAATCTGTAACCCATAGCTGACATGCTAGCATCAAAGCTGACAAACCATAACCAACAAAGACCCTGTCCTACCTCTCCGTTAGTACCCCTAGTAATGGTCTAGTCTGGTTAATGGGACAGTGATCACCATCCCCACGACAGTGGAGTCTGCCAAAGAAGTACTGCACACCCCCTCCATTAAGGGACTGAAAAAAAGTAACCTGCTTCTCCCATTCTGTCATGATGCTGTGCCTCAACATTTTCACTGCATCAACTGCAAAGAATAGCGGATCACACTTCCAGTAAGATAGAAGAAAAAGAAGAAGCAGAGGAGGAGGAGACGAAGAAGAGGAAATAAATTACCTTTAGAGACTGGAAGATGACGTTTACCCTGCGTGGAACCCTTACTGACATATCGCTAATCTGAGTTGTAACACAATGCTGTAATCCTGAAAAATCTGTTGCTTGGATTGTGTGAATCCCAACATGAAAAATTTTCAGAGATACTTCCATTAGGTTGTCTTCTGACTTGACAACCTGTTGCAGCATTCCATTCTCAGATACATCTATCAAGTGCAGAGAATGAATTAAAGACTATAAATTTGTTATAACAGTCAAACATTTTACAAGAAATCTTGTGAAAGAGTAGATAAAATGGCAAAATGATGAATATGAAATAAATACATTAGAAAAATCATTAAAAAACAGAAGTAAGTAACATTTGAAAAAAATAACAATAGATATGTTGGGATTTCCAACACATTTGATACAATTAACATCACTGCTGTATCTAGACCAACAAGCAGCAGTAAGAATAAATGGTGAAACAACAAGTTGGTTTGACATAAAACAAGGGGTCCGTCAGGGGTGCATATTGTCACCCTACTTATTTAACTTGTATACTGAAAATATAATGAGGAATGTTAGAGAAGATGTAGACAAAGACTATTACGATGCCATAACAGTTGGAGGTTATGAAATACCAGAGATTAGATATGCTGATGACACAGTATTGCTGTCCACAACACAAAAAGGAATGGAAAAACTAATTATGTCAGTCCGCAAGAACAGCGAAGAGCAGAACCTCTATCTTAATACAAAGAAAACTAAATTGATGACAACTGACAAAACAAACAAGGCAACTGAAATATGTATCAATGAGGAAAAACTGGAAGAAGTGGAGAGTTTTGAATATCTTGGATCACTACTAACTAATAATGGAGATACAATGAGGGAAATTAAAAGGAGGACATCTATCGCTCTTCAGAAAGTAAAACAAATAAAGAATCTGTGGAGAGGAGCAGACAGAACCACAAAAATAAGATTTTTAAGGGCATGCATCTTTCCCATCGCAACATATGCCTGTGAGACCTGGACACTTAACAAAACAGCTGAGAAACACATAAATGCCTTTGAATGTAAATGCTACAGAAGAGTTCTCCAAATATCGTGGACACAAAAAAGAACAAATATATCTATACTACAAGAGCTTAATCTTGAAGAAGGCTGGCTAGTGAAGAGGATTAAAGAGAGAAAACTGAAATATTTTGGACACATTAAACGTCATGATAATTTAGAGAAGACCGTATTGGAAGGATACATAATGGGAAAAAGAAAAAGAGGAAGACCAAGACGAAGATGGCTGCAAGACATCGTTGACGATCTGGAAATGGATGCAACAGCAGCAGGCCATCTTGCTCACAAATGAGAGGCCTACAGGAGTGCTGTTTGGGAGGCAAAGTTCCGCAAGGGACATGCAAATGAATGAATGTTGTTTATAAAATATATAATAACAGATTAATATATAATAACAGATTATTCATTCTAAATAAATTAATGATTCAGAATAAATTAATCATTCTGAATAAGTTAATCATTCTTAATTATTTCTCAGATTAATCATTCTTACCTCCAAAAGTTTCTGGTCGAAGTGTCTCATGAAGCACAATAAATGTTGGACATAAATCAGACAATGAAACTCCATATTGTTGTGAAGCAAACTGAAGCTCTTGCCTAAAATGCTTAAGATAATCTTTAGTTGCATTGGTCACAAAACCAGGTAGATCTTTGTGTTGATGTTCAGCTTTCATGCAGTAAATGACTATATCAGAAACAGCAAGGAGTTTCAGCAAATGACAAGTAAGGTGATTCTCACTTGCCAATAAACACTGGAGCCCACCAGCGTCCAAAGCTAGTACTCTGTGGTCCTTACTTAATGAGCAACTGATTCCTGCTGTGGTAGCTGAATGACTGATTGATGTTTTGATGATCTCCTGACCTCTAAAGAGTATGTGATTGAGGGCCTGTGAATGCCAATCTCTGGTACTGCCAAGCACAGAAAGTAATTTGAAAGTATCACCTCTATCACAGCCAAGCTTGTCTATAAATGCAGTTTCTTCTGTCACCTGTTTCAGTTAAAACATATCAATCACATGAAAACAACTGTGTCAAAAATATTTATAACACATGATATAACCTCACAAAAAATTATGGGAGAAGAAATGAAACTATGATCTACTTTCACAATTAAATTTTCCCATCTCCCTAAAACAATATCAACAATTCTGGAATTTTCTACCTCATTAAAAAAAAAACAAAGTGTGCCAGTTGGGTGACTGTTACTGAAATTCTGTTAAACAATTTTGACCTCTGCTCAACAATAATACCTCTTTATTAACTGTAACTGTAAGAAAATGTGGCTTGTCTGACGCTGTGTGTTAGAAATGAGCATGGTAGGGCGTAGAGGCTGTTTAAATGGAGACCTGTGATGTGTGGTCGGTGGGGTCGTAACTGGGGGTGGTGGGTAGGGAAACCGTGGAGGGGTGAGAGAGTGGTACAATGTTAACCTAGCCAGGAGAAGGTGAAATAGATGATTATAGTTAAGGTAGAGGGGTTGTAATACGATGCTGTGAGGAGGTTCTGAACTATGTGTAACAAGTAAGAAGGGAATGGAGCTTAGTGGAGAGGGATTATAATTGTTGAAGAGGAGAATGTTATGTGTAGCTGAATAGCGAGTTTAACCCATGTGGTTCCATAATCTTGAATGTAGCGGTTCTCAAGCGCTCGGTGGCTTGCATCATCTACATGACACTGATGGCTGTTACCAGAAAATTAGATCTGCCTCTGTGGTTGGGGCCACTGAAATGATTTGGAACTGGTTGTTTCTGCGTGCGGTCCCCTAATCTGAGGCCAGCCTCACCAATATACGTTATCCTGCATCTTTTGCATATGATGACATATATTACATTATGGGACTTGCATGTGAATCCCTCATGAAGAGTGAGAATAGTTTTGGGAAAGGTGATTGTTTTCGTTTCCCAGACTACAGGGCAGGTACCGCATCGGGGGCAGTTACATTTTCTGGTACAAACATATGTAAGGCTCTGCTTCAAGTGGCTGTGGACAAAGATGTCCTTAAGGTTTGGCTCATGTTTGTATGTCAACAGGGGTGGATCAGAGAAAATGTCCCACCGACCATACATCAAAGGTCTCCATTTAAACAGTCTCTACGCCCTACCACGCTCATTTCTGACACACAGCGTCGGACAAGCTACATCTTCTTACAGTTACAGCTAAGTGCTTCATCCTGTATGTTTTGTATGATAAAGACTCATGCTGAAACGTCACAACTTTGTAATCATTAAGTAATAAAGCTGCTCCTACTTTTTCCCTAGTTTATACATTTTTGTAAACAGGAACATACACACCAGCTCCCCCAAACTCTCACTTTGTGATGTGGATACTACAGTCAGACATACTTAGCAAATTATGCTATTAGATATCTGAAGAAAGTTAAAAATAGAAACAAACCCCCCGCCCCCCCCCCCCCAAAAACAAAAAAAAAACTATTATCATCAGGTTCAGTTTAGGGTGCCACAGGTGACTTCTCCCAGAGATATAAGTCTCTGACACTTTCTATCAGCTCAATTTTCCATCACAGAACTCACTGTTGTATGATTAGACCTCAAAAAAATTGTAGATAAAGCACATTTGGATTTAAGAGAAAGAAAGTGCTTTGTCTATGATTTTTCCAAGGTCTACAACAACACTGTGTTCTGTTACTTTACTGTACAACAGCCTCAGTGTTTCCTCTTTTGTAGAATTTTCCATGACATCACTGTGCCAAATTGTCCATTATTTTCACGTTTGTCCTTCTTCTGCCTCCTATTTAACTGCCCTGTTGTTATGAATTCTGTGCAGAGAGCACAGAGTCCTGCTCTATCATCAAGGCTGGCAAATCAAAATTTAATCAAGACCCTACCTCACAGACCTCCCTGGAGACATGGAAAACACAAAACAAGATCCAAATGTGGTGGATCTACAGGCAATCTTATTTTCTTATATACTTTTCATAAAATCAAGAAAACTATGGTAGCCCCAACTATCACCACATATAAATATTTTATCTTCTCCAAAGTTTAATCATTTTATCAGGTTTAATACTGCCTGATGCTTTAGTATAATCAATGAAATACAGGAACCGATCTGTTTGTATTGCCATAATTAGGCCAAAGCTTAACAATGTGCATCGCTATGGAAGAACAATTTATCACAGAAAGGAAGACAACAATTTATCACAGAAAGGAAGACAACAATTTATCACAGAAGGGAAGACATCAATTCATCACAGAAGGGAAGACAACAATTTATCACAGAAAGGAAGACAACAATTTATCACAGAAAGGAAGACAACAATTTATCACAGAAGGGAAGACAGAGTCTATATTTTTTAAGAAGCACAAAATGCACTGTGTATAGTGACCACAATCTTGTGTCATTTTAAAACCAGCGGCTAGAGCTCAGAACATATACTGCTGCAAAATGTAGGTTATTCTACATACCTGTAGAGTATTCAGGTCGTCTATCAAGAGAAAGGTCCTTGCCAGCTCCTGAACATCTAAATTAGCTATTGTTCTTGGAGTATTCATAAACTCTGTTTTATTCTGCAGATATGGAGTGTTTGTATTACTCTGATCTGAAGTGAACTGTATGCTGGTTGAAGTGAATTGTATCTCATTTTCTGCTGAATCAGACTCTTGTGGAAAAGAACAAAATGTTACAGAATCGCTTTCGTCAGCTAATGAAAATGGTGCTTGTGGCTTTATCATGTCCGACAGCGCATCTTGATACAACTCCAAAGATTCATACAGTTCAACATCCGCATTTGCCTGCTGCTGTTGTTGTTCTTGCTGCTTTTTCAAATGATGAGCCATCGAAACATTTATGTGTTGTCGCCGTTTTTCTGATGAATGGTATTTATCAAAACACGTGAAACAAAGTTGTATCTTGCACTGCTCACACCAAAGGTCTGGATAATTTTTATCTTTACAGGCCAAATTAAGCTTCTTAGCCTGACAGAGGCTTGCCTCTGCAACAACAGGTAGAGGTTTCCGGTAATGGAAGTCGTACTTCACTTTTGTTTTATGGATACTTTTCTCACATGCTTGACACTGTGCGGACTTACAGTCATCACAGAAGTATTTTGCTTCACAGTCGATAAAAGGACAACAGAATTTCTCTTCACAAGTCTGCTTAGATGACCGTGTCCGTGGCCTTCGCTTTACATTTGGTTTCATCATTGCCTGTAATATTTTTCCTCATATAATGAGGTCCCTATATAAGAAGAGAAAGAAGATTACCATTCTTGTAAAACACAGTGGATAAGAAGGGGTACAGAAAGATATGCATTATTCTGGTGTGGAATGTTAAGAACAGCAATGGCAGCTATTTTTTGAGTCCCTGGGTGAAGCTAAAGAGCAGGGTGGATGTAACACTTATTCAGCAAACCTCACCACCATCGGGGCTATAGTGATCCCTGCTCTGTTAGTCCAGTTCACCTGTTTCTTTGGATATCAAAAGAAAGGCGGGGCAGGGTCTTTGTCAACTATGTTTGGCCAACCCTGGCACAAGCATTTTAGCTATGTGTCCATGAAAGACGCTGCTTTCTTTAGGGTGTAGCAGTGAAACAGATTACAAGTGCAAGTCTGGACCTCATTAAGTACAAAATTGGGGCAAGTCAGAAAAGAGTAAAGCACATGACATGCTTGCAAGTACCTTATCTTACCTCATGAGGTAAGTCAGGAACTTTGTCATGGACCTCTGAGAGCCCTGATTCAGGGGGAATTCTTGCTCACTGAAAATAGTTTCCTTCCAAGACTACAGAATGGTCTGGAGAAAAGCTGAGGAAATATTTGTTTTGGAGGATAATTTCAGTATCAAAAAGACCAAAAACAGTTCTCTAAAACAGTCAGATTTATTCCTCTGAATATATGAGAAGTTTGTTTTACTCTTTATGATGGAATTTCTTGCCTTATAATGTTTCCAAATATTCATTTTCTAAATTATTCACTTTGCTATTATTGTTTCATCAGGGAAGCATACAAAAATCACACACATAAAATTAATAAAACAATTTTAATGTGAAAATAAAAGACCATTAGTAACATAAACATGCGGCAGGTAACATAAATAGTAGTGAAGCACTAGTCATGTGAATGAAAACTACATTAATCATCAAAATAGTACTCAAACCTCTCCATACGTTTACTATAATAAGAAAGGTTAAAATACAAACCTTTCGAGTGCATTAGAACATTTTCTAATAATAGTATTAGCATCCAGTATAATAATATAATAGCAATAGTGTATCCAGTCAATATTTAGCTTTTTTTAAAAACCATCCTTGTTTTTTTTCTCTTGATATGCTTTATGTACACAAATATACAATAAGAAAAGGACAAATAAACGATCTTCGTGTATTATTTTCCTGTGTTTGTACTCCATGTAAATGTTGAGACGTCTTTGTAAAGTTGTATATTACTTCTCTTACCAGATTTAGCTCACTTTTACTGCCATAACATGTAAACATTTTCATCTTCTAATATAATCATTTATAGGAATAAACGCTTTAATCTGTTTACATATATAATTTTCTGTATTGTATTTAGATAATAAATTTAAATACTTTTATGCAAATTTAAGGAAAAAAATTATTGCTCCCCAAAAATAAAAACCGAAACGGAAACCTTAAAAATTCTGGGTACCAATATGGTGGCTAGTAGAGGGAAGTAGTGCTCAACCAGTGCGTTATCAGCAGTTGTTGTAGTTTGCAAATTTGAAAGGAAGAGTGAACAATGTCTAAGAGAAAAAAGAATACCGCTTTGATAGATTCAGACAGCGATGAAAGTGGAAGCGGAGGAGAAGATTTGGACGAAGTACGTGAACATTTTTCTTTCCATCTTTATTCTCTCACTTGGTCATACCTCAACCTTCAACTGTTTTTCCCCCCATATGTTTAGTTACCTTAGTATTTTTCAGCTCAGAGGTTATACATTCGTCTTATTAAACATCACAGGTAGACCAGTGTGACTTTCTTTGTTCCCATCACCACATTCAGCCAGGTCCCCTAAATTGTATCTTATTTGAAGTTGTGTCTAGTTGCCCAATATACTTTCAGCATGTATTATCTTGTTTTGTGTGTGTGTGTGTTTTAAATTAAGCTCTTGATAGATTGTTCATTCATACAATAAAATCAGTTCCCATGAGCTTCATACCTACTAGAAATCAAAAACCAAAAATGTCCATAGTAAAAAGTCATTTTCAGTGGGAAGGGGGGGAAAAAATTTTTCATTAATAGCACGCCCAGGAGCATTTACACTGCAGTGGGAGTTTTATGTTTCATGACACTTTAGAGGATGATTTTTAAAAACTGGCTGTCCTCAAACCTGTATAATATAACTGGACAAAGTGTAGTCATGTGCAATGCCAAAGATAACAAAAACCAAAGACAAATAACTTTATGACACATGAAAACTAAAAATGTGAATACATATGTGAAAACCTCACCGTGGCACTTTAAAAAAAGAGAAGAAGAAGAAGAAAAACATTTGAAAATGTCTTGTCTTGCCTTGTTGCCTTCCTCATATATCTTTCAGTGTTGTGGGGGCAAGTAGAGATTTTCATAGACTCAGTGATTTGCTTCATTTAACAAAATATTTAAACCTTCTGTAACTTCCTTCCTCCACCTCATGCATGGGCAGCCTCTTCTTCTATTTTGCTGCAGTTCTTAGCATGAATATTTTCTGTGCTATACTGTCTGGCAGTAATAGTGTAATATGGCCAAACCATTTAGCTCGTTGTTTCTGGAAGTAGTGTATTACTAGTATTACTCCAACCTATGCCCTGATAGTATCATTTCTGACTTCATCTCTCCTTGTTACATTTAATATTCTCCTCAGACATCATCTTTTAGCTTTTAGTATCCATATTTGACATTGATAGCACTGAAATTCCAAGCATGAAAAATGATAAATAGACCTAATTATTTTTAAAAAATGATGAGTTGAGAGGATGACAGCTGTCAATCAGACTGTCGATTACAGTGTATAGACTGGTACTCCAGTGTCTGCTGGCACGGGGGAGGTAGTTTGAGGCTGAGGGATTAATGACCACATGCTTCACAACAGCACCCATTATCCATGGTGCGTGCAGCTATTATGTGTCATGCCAGATAGTACTGATGATCATACTTCTCCATCTTATGTGGTCCTTGGTGTTTCCAGTCATTTCAAATGGTTTTCTTTTCCCACCCCACTGGGTCAGTTCCCACCCCATTGAGTCAGTTCCCACCCCATTGAGTCAGTTCCCACCCCATTGGGTCAGGCTGCTCTTGGCCTTCCTCTCTTCTTTTTTTCCCCTTGAATTTACCAGTCATTACTAAGTTCTCTAACTTCTGTCTTCGCATATGATATGTCCAAGAAATTTTAACTGCCTTTTTCTTATAATTTGAACTAGTTTTCATTGTTCTAAAACTTTGAGTACCTCTTCATTTGTTTTTCTATCTGTATTTATGCATCTTTCCCCAAAACCACATCTCTGCTGCTTCCAGTGTCTTTGTCATCTTTTTGTTGACTCTTCAAGTTTCACAGCCATGTAGCAGTATTGGTTCTGTGTAGTACTGCAGTACTCTTTTCCTCACCTTTAGGGACATCTTATTTGTTAGTATCTTCTTCATGTCATAAAAAAGTTATTTTTGCTGTACCATTTTCTGATTTTATTTCATTTGTGCACTTGCCATCAGCTGTTATTGTTGTTTTGGGGTATGTGCAAGAAGGACTTTTAATTTTTCCAGGTAGAAAAAAAAAAGATCCTGGGGTGATTCACACGCGTGTATCTCAGATGAGAAATCATTACTCAGAGCACATGGCCAAGATAGCCTCAGGAAGACGATATTAAAGCTTTTATCTGAAGGCAAAATCATATCAGAAACATGGAGTACATCAAAGAAAGATGAACAGCAATTGCAGACCTTTGAGAACAAGATCCTAAGAAAAATTTTGGGCCGATAAAGGATACCAACAGTGGAGAAAGGAGAGCTAGAAAGAACATTGAACTGAACAGCTTATTTAAATCCCAACGAATTATAAATGTCTTGAAACTGAACAGACTACGCTGGCTTGGGCATGTAGAAAGAATGGAAGAGAACAGACAAACGAAAAAAATTATGTACACACAAGAGATGAGGGAAACAAGACTAATGGGTAGACCAAAACAGAGATGAAAAGACAGCATAGAAGAGGATATAAAAGAAATTTCTTGTCACCAACTGGAGAGAGAAGATTAGGAATAGAGAGGAATTGAGGTGAACTTTATCTGCAGCAATGAGCCTTAATGGCTTGGAAAGCTAAAGAAGAAGAAGAAGACATAATCATACCTCTGTTTGCTGGTCACATGTAAAAATTCTTCCAAATAGTTTGTTACATAAATCAGAATAGTCTTTGTTCTCCAAGTCAGACTTTTCTATAGCCTTGAAAGAATACTGTTTGCCAAACCATATATTTTTATAGTCTTGAAAGAAAGCTCTCAACCAAATATTTTTATAGCATGGAAAGGAGGTACCTTTCCAAACCAAATATTTTTATAGTCTTGAAAGTAAACTCTTCTTCAAACCAAGTAATTCTATACTCGTGAGGAAAAGCTATTCTTAAAATAAAATATTTGTATTGTGAAAGGAAACTATTCTCCAAATCAAATATTTCTTCTAAACAAATGTTATCAGATTTTCTAGTGACTGAATGTACCTATATACTTCATTCTCTGATCCTGAGCAAGACTTTGATATATTTTTAAGAGTTTGCTATGGAAAATATTCAGGAAGACACAGATATCCATTGACAGTCACCAGGAACATCAAAGCAAGATCATTTCTAGAATCATGTTTTATCATTTTAAAGTATAGGTAGGTCTGAAACAAGGATGTATAATACCACTGGTCTCATCCTTTCCATCATTTGGCTACGAAAGAAGACTATCTGAATTACATGCTGATGTTTATATTCATTTCTTATGATGGTATTTTGATGCATGTTATTGATTTGTAAGTTGTTTTTTTTTTTTTTTAATTTAAGGGTTTTTTTTTAAATTTAAGGGTTATTTCCATTATCTCATTAAAAAAAAAATTGTTTCAGGGTCTCCGTGCTTTGGTTAAAAGAAGAAGAGCAAGTTCAGACTCTCAGTCAGAGGCTAAAGCAACCAAAACCACGACAAAAAGTGATTCAGACTCGGAAACATCAAACAGTGATGCTGATGTAAGTTCTTTTTCTCTACTCATGAAACTGGCATTGTTTCACTTTTGTCCGGTCTCTCTTCATTTGCCATGCACTTTGCATCTAATGCCATGTTGAAAGTCTCAGAATAGTTATGTCAGATGTACAAAGTTGCACTGGCTTTCCTTATTTCTTGAAGCATACATGCAAAAATTATCTTATTGGCTCCAAACATTATGGGGGGAAATATGACAACCTCTGCCACATATAAAATCTGTTGAATTATGACAGTTTGTTATTAAGAGCACTGCATTTAGTCTTTATTGACTTTGGTTCACTGTCTTCAAGGACCATATCATTTTAGCTTCCTTGCAATATTTATGGTCCAATTTGAAAAACTTCCTAGCAACATGTATGGTCCACTTTGAAAAGCTTTTAGTAGCACCTATGGTCCAAACTGAAAAGTTCATTTGTGATGCTTGTTTTCTAACTTAAAATATCAACATGGTTTAAAGATGGACAGAATTGAACATTTCATAAACATACCACACAGACGTCCCCTGGGAACAACTGTGTTAAGAACACACTTATCTTAACATAGTCTTTGTGAGACAGGGAACATAGATCTGTTTGCGTAAAAACTCTGACCTACTTCTGTAGCCCAGAAACCTGTAGTAATGAACATAATTGTAATTGTTATTTTTGTAAAATGTAATGTCAGATTGGTGGTCGGATGGGGACATGGAGATTGCCGGCAGGGATGAGGAAAATCTGGTGTGAAACCAATGAGTCCAGGACATGACAACCTATGGGTCTTTACCACATTGGCTGTCAGAATGACGTGAACAAAACAGAGCCAGCAAACTATAGGTGGCGGGGAATGGATATCATTGAGGCACTCATCGGATTCCTTATCCCAAAGTCGGAGTGTCTCTCAAAGCCATCTGGTCAGCTGGCATTGAATGCTGGATCTTCTTCTTCTTCGTTCGCATTGTCTGTCTATATCTGCAGTCCTGTTTCTTGGATAAATTTCACTGTTTTTTGTAACTCATGTATGGAACCGTAGAGCTTATCTTCTTTAGTGGTTTCACTGGGCCAGTAATTATTTCTCAGTGTCTCGTAGTTGATGCAGTTCTGGAGGATATGTTCCACAGTTTGGGGCACTTGGGCACATGTACATAGATTAGTAGTACCGACCTTAAACTTTGTATACATATGACTTCAGAGTCGACTGTGTCCTGTTCGGAGACGGAAGATGGTGACTTGTTCCTTTCTGTTTAGCATGTGATAGTCATCATGTGGTGGTGTTTGTGGCTTCCTGTAGGTTTTTATCATGCTTTTCTTCTGATTATAGGTGATTGGTATGTCTGGTTGCTCCATTTCAGTGCCCTCTTTGGCCAGATGGTCAGCTTTCTCATTGCCTGGTATCCCACAGTGGGAGGGAATCCATTGCAAAGTGACTCCATGTTGTAAGCCAATTTTTGACAAGGCATCTTTAAGATCTGGTAGTTTGTTGCACTGAAGAGCTTCCAGTACTGATCTTGCATCTGTGAGAATTACTACAGGACATGTATCAATTCTGGAGTCTGATAGTTTTTCAACTGCAGCAGTAATTGCCCTAACTTCTGCATCAAAGTTGTTGCAGTATTTACCAGTGGGTATGGAAATCTTGTCAATGGTGTTGTTTGGATATTCAATATATGCTCCTGCCCCTCCATTCTTTATGGCATTATGTGCAGATCCATCTGTATACACACGTATCCAGGTGTCACATGGATATTTGTCATCTAGAACACTAAGTGTGGCTGTTGATCTTACAAGACTGCTCTGCATCTCACCATTCTGCACACCTTTCACTTCAGTTTGAATAGTTATTTGTGTATAATCTGCTTCTTTCCATGGTGTATGCTCTGGTACAGATGATAATGGAGTGACTACAGTTGGAAGGTCAGGTATGAGCTTACGCATACGCTTGGCCTGATGAATGAAGCTGCTTCTTTTAAGCCATCCTAATGCCAAGTTATTGAATCTCTCCTTCAGGGGATGGCTTACAGAGCTAAGGAATTTTTCTCCCATGGTCATGACCTTTGTGTCTCTACGTTCCTTTAGCGCTTGAACACCAACTATTTTCTGCATTTCTACTATTGGTGTGGACCTCATGGCACCTGTGATAATCCATAGTGACTGATTTTGAACCTTGTCTAGATTATGCAGCGTAGTGTTTGATGCTGTGCACCAAGATGTTGAGCCATATTCTAAATGTGGTAGAATACTTTGCTGATATACATTCTAGAGGATTCTTTCACTAGCTCCCCATGTGGTTCCACTCTATTTTCTTATTATGGCTAGTTTTCTTCTGGCTTTTGCTTCTGCACTGTTGATGTGTTGCTTCCATGTCAGTTTTGGGTCAAGAGTCACTCCTAAGTAAGTGGGTTGGTTGTCCATCCTTAAGGGTATTTCATTTACAAAGATCTTACCTGCTTTCTGTTTAGATGAGAGGGTGAACAGAGTGGTACTTGATTTCTCTGTGTTGATACTTACACACCATTTGTTTGTCCATGATGTCAAGATGTCTGCTGCTCTTTGGAGTCTCTGTGTAGCAACCGTCGCATATTCATCTGTACACCACATGACCAGATCATCTGCATACAGTGCCGCTTTGATTCCATAGGGAAGTTCCTTGACCAGGTCATTAATGAATACAAGGAATAGTGTAGGCGAAAGGACTCCTCCTTGTGGTACACCGTGTCGCAGAAGTACTTTCTAGCTTTTGTGTCCATCCATTACTACTCTAGCTCTTCTATTGTGTAAATAGGACTTTATCCAGTTGTACAGTCTTCCATTCACATTGCAGTTTCTTAGTTTCCACAGCAGACCTTTTTTCCATACTTTATCAAAGGCTTTCTTCAGGTCTATCCACGCTGCTAGTACAAGGTTTTTCTCTTGGAATGCATCCTGAAATGCTGGATCTGATGTGGAGAAAGGGCTTAAGTACAGCCACCAGAGGTTGGAAAACAAAGTTTTGGCCAGGCCAGCCTACACTACTGTCTTCATGGCATTCTGAGCAAGACCACAGTCTGCCCCAGCAAGGAAAGATGCTGAAGTCAGAGGTACCCAGTCAAAAGGTGCATCGCAAAAATCAGGGTACCACGCATCATCGCCAGTGTGCATACGAAGAAGAAGAATAAGACCACACAGACTGAAGTAATTTTATCTTTGAGCTGTTAGACAGTTTTCTCAGTGCTTCACAATTATTCAGTGATTGAGAAGTGTTTTTTGTTGTTTTTTTTTTAAAGTGGACAGTCAATGGAAAAAGTGCAGCAAAGAAGAAGAAAAAGACAAAGAAACCTCAGAAGAAGCTTACAGCCATTGCCTCCTCAGAAAGTGAAGGGGAAGATGATACAAAGAAGTCAGCTTCAGAACCTGAAGAGGGTATTGTTAATGTTCTGAGAAGTTACATGTCAGCCTGTTTTTGTACATTGTGTAGTATAAGTTATAAATTATCCTTTTTTTTTCACTTAGTGTAATATAAGTTATATATTTCCTTGTAGTAACATTTATGACTTTTGTCAAATCATGCTGAATAGGAGAAGCAAAAAAAAATTTTTTTTTTATGTCATGAAGAAGACATAAGAGAGTGTACTTAAAATGAGAAAAAAAGTGTTACAATATGGAGTCAGTGTTGTTCTTTACTTGTCAGACTTAGTAAACACACAGATGGAACAGAGATGTAGAATTGGAGAACAGTGCCTCGTGTAATGTAACTTGGGTGACCATTGGCCAGAACAAAGACACTCAGAGAATTTGCTGAATAATGAAAACTAGTTAATGCATATGAAGAAGAGACATAATTCTTCAGATATTTCATGAAATGGCAGATAAGAGCCAAATGATGGCCAGATAACTCAAAAGGAAATGGAAAGAGTAATAGGCAGGAAAATATCTTAACTGATTGAC
This sequence comes from Achatina immaculata, assembly GCA_009760885.1. Classification (NCBI taxonomy): domain Eukaryota; kingdom Metazoa; phylum Mollusca; class Gastropoda; order Stylommatophora; family Achatinidae; genus Lissachatina; species Lissachatina immaculata. The sequence continues at coordinate 27,695,707 of CM019702.1, forward strand.
CAAGATGGACAGGGAAAATAAAGGCAACTGATTTGATCTGAAATATCAGAGTCTGCCTAAATTGAAAAAAAATCTTCAGTGAAACATATTGGGAAGTGTCAGTGAAGAGTGAATGGACAAGCTTTAAAGCAGTAGGCAAGCATATAAACATTAAAAAGCATGATTGTATAAGAACATTAAGTTTCAGGTACTAAGTGAAAGCGAGTTTTGCTTACGTTTTCCCTGTTTTGTCTGTTAGGTGAAGTGTCAGATTCTGGAAGTGATGACTCAGATTCAGATGAAGATAAATTTCATGATGGCTATGATGAGAATCTCATTGGTGATGACGAAGATAAGAAAAGACTGGAAGCCATGACTGAGAAAGAGAGGGAGCAGGAGCTCTTCAATCGTATGGAACGTCGAGCTGCACTGAAGAAAAGGTGAGCTTTGGTTGAAAGAGAAATTATTCTTTACACATTTATAACTTTAGCCTTTTACTTTCATTTTGAGGTACTGTAAGAGGTTATGATGATCTTAAACTTATCTCTGTTCATAACAAGAAAGGTACCAATTTCATTACTGAAAGTTGAACTACTTTCCTTGCCTGTAGATATTCATTTTTAAAAAAATTCATGCCCTTCACAGGTTTGAAATCCAAAAGAAATTAAAGAAGGCCAAAAAGGAACAGAAAAAGTCCAAATCTCTGAGCGACCAGATGTTACCAACAGTCAGCGAGAGAAGCAAAGAGCGACGCAAGCACATCGAGCAGCGGAAGGACAACAAGAAAACTTCAGCTTTTCAAGATCTCAAAGCAAAGAGAGAGGAACAGAAAAAGAAAGGTTTGAACTGTACCTTTTTTTCTTTGTTTTTTTTTGTTATAATAAAAGCTTGTAGTTTTGTAAACATGTTTTTTTTTTAACAACAACAAAAATTATCTTGCAATAGAATCTATCATTATCATCTTTTTATTCTCTGAAAAGGAGACCTAAGGTACTTCCACAAACTTTGAATTCTTTTGTAGTTTCTTCGGTGTCTCAACAAAACTCTCTTTCTCTCTCTCTCTCTCTCACACTCTTTCTCTCCTCCCTCCCTCCCTCCCTCCCATTTAATCTTTATATTTTCACTACCCTGTGGTTATCACAGATGACAGCATTAGAGTGATGATCTGGTCATCATTACCAGAAAAACAGAACTAGTCTTTCCTTTCTATTGATGCTCAAAATAGCTGTCTCAGCTGGACAAATGGAGCAGGACTTGCTGTTTTCCCTGTGTCTGCCATACAGATCACTTTTGTTTGGTTCATTCAGGCAGGCCATCATGATTCATGATCATTTCCCAATCTGACATGGTGCTTGCATTTCAGCATATTCATGGCATTGACACCTCAGAGTTCCAGGAAGATAAAACGTTATCCTGGTGTTTTAAAGTCAAGAATAATTCATGGTACTGAGTGTATCATCAGTTGTCCACCTCTGTCATTTCTTGTTCTGTTAGGATTTGTTAAATTAGTGGTGGAATAGAAGAAAACAGCAGAGGCTGGTGATATGATACTTAAAGTCAAGAATGAAAAAAAAGCCTGCAGAAATTGTTAGATGCAGTAGTGAAAGACAATGAACAAGAAATACCCATGAAGAATAACAGGAAAATAGAAACTGTGTTTACCTCTTAGGAGAAGTCTCCTAAATTTAGTGTTATAAATGGAACATCTGTGAAGTAAATTCATGCATTCAAATTACATTTTTGGAAGCTAGGAATTCTTTCTTCATACTTTTTTTTCCTTCACGTTTTTTTGATACTTCTTCAGACAGCGTGGGACATTTTCAGTAAAAGCAGTGATCATCTTAAGATCTTCATGATGCCATTAAACTTCCCATAAAGAGGTGCTTGTACAGACCATGTTGAACTTTGTCTTCATAATCGCGCATTTTTCTTTGTCTTCATAATCACGCATTTTTGTAGCAGATGCTGTTATCTTGCCAGCAGTGCATGGAGTGCCTGTTTCAGTTTTAGATTTGTTGTGGCCTCATGGCAGTTTATACAGTCTCACTACACATATCAGAAAAGAAGATGACGTCGTCAACATACAAGTATTATTTCCAAACAGTTTTCTTGGACTTGAACTTGTGGCCTTTCTTTATGTTATCAAACCATCCATCCATGTTCCCATGTGCAGTTCAGAACTGTCCAGTGGCACAGTCAGTGGTCATCTTGCAGGGCTGCAGCATATTCCATCTACATCTCATGGTCTATAGCCAGACTTTCTTTTCTTTTTTTTTTTTTTCAAACTGTCCTGACTGACTTCTTCATCAGGTGTCTCTGGTTAATATCACTTCCATTTTTCATTCTCATGTTGGTCACAGGTGCTCCAGAATTAGTGGAAGCTATATTTTGCATTCACCTTACTATCAATCATTCTGAATAGAATTAAAGATATAGTGGATACTGCAATGAAAGAAGAAAAACAGGATTTCAAAAAGGGAGAAGCTGTCTCGACCAGATCTTTACTCTAAGAATAATACTTGAGGAACATATTGAAAAGCAGAAACCATTAATCCTGATTTTCTTCATAGACTTTAAAAGTGCATTTGATAGCATACGTAGAGATTGATTGTGGAGAATTTTAAGATTGTATGGAATACCATCTAAAGTTGTCAACATCATCAAGGATCTCTACACCGGATATGTTTGTGCAGTCAACATAGAAGACGGAATGAGTGAATGGTTCCAGATTGAAACAGGCATGAAACAAGGATGTATACTATCTCCCTTGCTTTTTAAAAATTGCCATAGACTTCATAATGCAAAAATGTTGCACAGATAAATGAGCATTGATTGGGTACATGGGACCCAACTAGAAGATCTTGATTTTGCTGATGACATAACTCTTATCAGTGACATGTGAATTCGATGCAAGAAAAAACAGATACCCTGTGTTCACTGGCTAGTAAAATACGACTTGAAATTAACTGGGAATAAACATAAATAATGAAACTTCCCATTAATCAAGAAGGAAAAATATACGTAGAAGGAACAGCTGTCGAAGAAGTAAACCAATATGCATACTTCATCAGCTATACAGATCAGAACGGTGACACCAGAATTAGAATTGCAAAAGCAGCTCCGAGTTTCAAGAATCTTGAGAACATATGGCACTCAAAAGTTATAAGCACAAAAACAAGCTAAAATTATTCAGTTCAATGTAATATAGTCCATATCAAACAGATGTTAACAAAGTTTGAAGTTATAAGAACAAATGTTACTTATAAATTTTATGTGAGTTAGTAGGGCTTTCCAAAAGTTGGTAGATGAGTAAGAGAAGCTTTTTTTAAACATGTCAAGCCTAGGTTTTGAGAGAATACAATTGTTTAACACTTTCCATGCCTCAGGAGGAAATGTGGACGTTCAGTTGGGTGCCGGATTAAAAGCTCGGGTCTTGATATGTATAGGGAGTATAGTTGTAAAATTGAATGAAACACAGTATTTCCATGTACTTCCATGTACTTATTATGTTTCAAAATGTAACGAAATGTATGAAGATTTCATAAATGCAGAGTTTTTTAGGAAAAAAGAAGTAATGTGATGCTTTTAGACAATGATTGTGTCCAATTTACCATCGGAAAGGCCTAGAGATATAATACATACCATGTGAGATGTGTAGATCTACTTGTTGACGTCGTATTGTGGTTCATTGTTGCATTATCGGTAGAATAATGTCTGAATTAACCTTCTAACTACTTCTCCAGTTGTCTAATATGTCTAGATGTACTTGGGATACATTCAAGAACAGTGGCCTGGTCACAGGGCAAGTCCTATCTACATCACCAAAGATTGAAATTTCTTGCAGAAAACTTCAGTTTTCTCCCTCATAACTAAGCACTCTTCAGCCATTTTGAAAAAAAGGTCACGGGGCATGCGCACTAATGTTTACAATCTAAACAGACTAAACATTACACTGGGTTTTTAATGAAACAAACCAACCGTCACTAAAGTGACTAAAGGCACCATGTGAGAAACTGGAACCGTTGCTTAAGCAATGAAAGGTCTGGGATGAGTTAAGCGTTGGCTGTGTTTTTGGTTGAATTTGAACAATGACCACAGATGGGATGGAGCATTGTGCGATAGAATTTTATGAATTAACTTGGCTTTGTTGAAAATAAATTTCTTCATGAGGGGTAGAATATCAAGATGTTTGTCCTTATTTGTAATATGTTCTGCATGTTTGTCATCTGTAAGCTTCACTGGCAGTTTTGAAGTGATTAAACTCTTTTCATGTTTGACATGGAACAGACATCCCAGACTGTGGAACACAGTAGTCCAAGTGTGTCTGTATCTGTGATATGTAATATAAATATATTTTTCTGGTGTCTGTGTCAAGAAAATGTTTAATTTTGAGTAAATTGGTAAACTTTTTGTGCAGTGAGTTTGGTTAGATTATCTACATGATGATTCCAGCTGAGGTGGTGGTCAGTCATGGGACCTAGAGTTTTATGTTCACTAACATTCTCTATCTGTGAAGTTCCAGCGTGGAGCTGTAGTGTTGTTGTTGGTGAATTTGTTAATTTCTGTCTTGTTGTAATAGCATGGATTTTGTTTTGCTGGTGTTTATTAGCATTCTGTTGTTGTTGCTCCAGTTAATTAGACTATTTATTTCAATTTGAAGAGTTGACTCAAGGTTAATACAGTCATTGTCACTAGTGTAAACTGTGCAGTCCTAAGCAAAGAGGTCACAGTTTGATTTTTTGAGATGAAGAGAATGAATAAATGAGTGAATGATCTTTATTTTTAAAGGGTAAAGAATTGGGCACACAGGCCCATCATACATTCTGGCCTTCATCACTCCATCTTTCATTCTTCCCACACACTCGATTTAATACAAGTATACAAATTACATTAGGAACAAAAAACATATCAAAAGAGTGTAAGATTGAACTATTACATTCAAAGTAAAAGAGAAGTAATTAACCTAATAAAATAGCTCTCACACACATATACACACATAAACAGACATGTACATAAACAAAACTACATTGTCAGTACAGAGAGGCCACATTAGTAGCATAAAATCCCTTGATGAGGTTGAAAAGCTCGTCAGAAAACAGGAAAACGTGGCGAACTACCATATGAGCCTTATATGACGTTTAATGGCACAGAAAGGATGTAAGATATTTTCCATGATAAAAAAAGACTGATTTGCTAAATGTTAATTTATGTTGTTATGGTGACTTGGCACATTGCTGTTACATGTCAGTTTTTTTGGTTTTTTTTTTTTTTTAACTCGAGCCTTACAGTTTTAGGAGAAAAGTGGCATAAATCCTTTCTGCTGTTAATCTGCTTTCTTCTGTGTTTGATAACAGCTGAACAGATTCAGGCTCAAAAGAAGATAAAAGCCAGCGATATCTACAGTGACGATGATGATGATGAAGAAAACAGCAGTCCCGATGAGAAGAGTGATAAAGAGGAGAGGAAAAAGGAGACAAAAGAAAGAGAAAGAGTTGAAGTTCCTGCAGATTCTGACTCTGAGGCTAGTGACAAATACTCCTCCCGATCAGAATCCGAGGAAGAGTAAGTCTTAATTTTGACAAGTCATGGAGAAATTTGTTCCTCATTTGCTAAAGTAACCTGAAATGTTTTGTTTTTTTTTTAAATTGATGTTTTCTTGCATTCAGTTCATTGAACTTCAGATGAACTTCAAGTGAAAAGTGATAACATTAGCTATATAGTTGTGTAGTCTTGAAACTACTTCCTATCTGTGGTGAACATGTTTTATTTGAAAAAATTATGTGTGTATAAAAGTAATTTATAATGCTTACATTTTTGCTTGTGGATAAAGGCACGCACATACACATAGACTCATCAGATCAGTGCCACACTGATAGACGTAGGCAGTCATCTCACTCAATCTCCCGTGTCTCGAGTCAGTTCATTTGTTGTTTTCACACCAAACCATGCAGTCAAGCCATCTAGGTATGTCTGTCTTCTCCACCCTCTCTGTCTTTTGCCATTTACCTTTCCAGTCATGACCAATTTTTCAAGACCTTCATGTCTGCTGAAGTGTCCGAGAAATTTTGATTATTTTTTTTTTTATATGTATGACACCAGTTTGAGATATTCTTTTGCCTGCTGTAATATTTCTTCATTTATCTTTCTGGCTGTCCATGGCATACAAAGCATCCTCAGGAAGCCCATTATTCTTTGATCTAATTGTTTATTCATGGTCCGTGTTTCACCTGCATAAAGTAGTATAGGTTCTATATAGCTTCTTGGAGCTCTCTTTCTTATTTCCAGTGATATTTTTAGATCTTAGCTGGTTAGCCATAGACTTGTACAGCAGTATATTTTTGTCAGAAATATAAAATGCTCACTAGTGATCAATAAACTAGACTAGCTGATCTATTTAGAATGCAGTGTTAACATTTGAAACTTGTATGGACTCCCTGTAACTGCGGGCTGTTGTTCTTTGCAGCCGATGCTGTAGAGGTGAAATATTTGAAAGAAAGCTATATTTAAAAATTGACTTCTGTTAGCTCAGTTGTCTTTGAAAAAGTTTTCTAGAATTTTTTCAGTGGAACATTTTCAAAACAAAAACAGCAAAGCTGTTTTTTTACACTTCACACACATTACATACATCTGAAGCACAGGTCTCTTTGCACTTCACACACATTACATACATCTGAACCACAGGTCTCTTTGCACTTCACACACATTACATACATCTGAAGCACAAGTCTCTTTGCACTTCACACATTATGTATATCTGAAGCACAGGTCTCTTTGCACTTCACACACATTACGTACATCTGAAGCACAGGTCTCTTTGCACTTCACACACATTATGTACATCTGAAGCACAGGTCTCTTTGCACTTCATACACATCAGAAACACAGGTCTCTTTGCACTTCACACACATCAGAAACACAGGTCTCTTTGCACTTCACACACATCAGAAACACAGGTCTCTTTGCACTTCACACACATCAGAAACACAGGTCTCTTTGCACTTCACACACATCAGAAATACAGGTCTCTTTGCACTTCACACACATTAGAAGCACAGGTCTCTTTGCACTTCACACACATCAGAAATAGTATTCTTTGCACTTCACACACATTAGAAGCACAGGTCTCTTTGCACTTCACACACATCAGAAGCACAGGTCTCTTTGCACTTCACACACATCAGAAGCACAGGTTCTTTGCAATTTGCATGCATACTGTGAACTCTGCAAACCCCTTCATTCCCTCCCCCCATGATAAAAGAGGCATCTGAAAGATTAGTAGAAAGTATTAAATATCCTGTGTACAGCTTACACAGCACATTACATCAATACACAAATAGGAGAGTAGGAAGTGGCACTAGACAAAATAGGTATTTTTTTTTTTTAAATTTAAATATTTTGTTATATTCCACTCTGTAGAATCAGTCGTCCAAGACGAAAAGTCAAGGTCATATCAACCAAAGAGGAACTAAATCGAATACGATTGTCCAGAAACAAAATTGAAAGGTAAATCTATGTGTTTTTGTTTTTTTTTTAAAAAAATAAATGCAGACAAAGATGAGGTACTCGGGCTAAATGGATAGCAGCCATAGCTGAATGCTTGTGTAAGAGTTGGCAAATTATAGTTGGCCAAGACCCTATTCTTACTTCATGTGGCAGTCTGACTGACAGAATAAATAGTTATCACATTGGGAAGGTGAACAGTCCTAAAAATGCACCTAGCCGAAATTGGATCTCTTGGACCAGAAGATGCACAACTGCAACACAGTGCAGCCAATATCCTTTAGAGAGTGAATGTTGAACAGTGTATATATATATATATATATATATGATTCTGCAATATGTACATATATATGTACATGTATATATATTTTTATATATATATATATGTGATTCTGCAGTATGTAAATTTCATTATGAATAGCCAGACAGCGTCCAAGCTATTTATATATAGTTTTGCAGCTTGAAGAGTTTAGGAACTAACGTATGATACAAATATGTCATATTTTGTGCTACACAGTGGGGAAGATGGTAATTTGAATCCTGAATTCTAGTTTGGGCTAATAGCAACAACCAGATGATGATGAGTCTGGCTATACAGCATAACTTGAGTGTCTCAACAAAAATTTTCAGTAGCATCAAATATTCTGATTAGCTCAGAATTCTGTAGAGTGTTTGATGTATGTCACTGCTGTTTCAGGTGGTGTCACATGCCATTCTTCAAAAAGGTTGTCACAGGTTGTTTTGTGCGGATTGGTATTGGTAACCATGAAGGTAGACCAGTCTATAGGGTGAGTATGTATACATGTATGTTCATATGAGAGAAACAAAAAAATGTTCATATTCTGTTATTTAGAAACATGACAGCCTGGAGAAATGGAACCCAGACACTCATACATTCTACAGGATGGACTAGCCCATGATGATATAACTGTCTGGTGGCCATCTGAAAATGAACTTTAGATGACAAGACAAGAATAGATAAATTTTATTTCCAGAGGTGAAGAAGAATTGGATATGCAACTCCGTCAGAGATTCTGCCCTTCATCACCATCAACTTTCACTCTTTTGCAAATATTCAGTTTTCAAGCTTTCTGAATATGGAAGACTGAGTAAAATTTAAAGTGCTAAAACTGTTACATTCAACCTCATATCCACATATTCAGTAATAAATATATGAGATACAGTTATGAAGATCTAGCATACCAGTTTTAGGTGCTGAAGAAGGAGGGGGTCACATTTTCAGTGTTATCATACTTTTTGTTTTTGCTTCAGGTAGCAGAGATTATATGAGGGGTGATTGATAAGTTCTCTGCATAAGGTACAATGGATTATTTGTGGACAACTTTTTTGGGTTATTTCTCAGCATAGTCCCCTTGCAAGTTTATGCACTTAGTCCAGCGATCCTGGAGCATACAGATCCTTTCTTTGTAAAAGTCAGCATCTTGTGCCAGTAGAAGGTGGTCTGTAGCATAAGTGACGTCATCATCTGAAACAAATTTGTGACCACTGAGCTCATTTTTGAGTTTGGTAAACAGGTGATAGTCCGAAGGGGCCAAATCTGGGGAATAAGGAGGATGTTCAAGAAGTCGGAAGCTGCATTCTTGAATGACAGCCATTGCCACCGCTGACTTGTGAACTGGAGCATTGTCTTGCTGAAAGATGACTCCTCTCATCAATTTCCTTCAATTTGACCCGCAGCTGCTTCACAAAATTAATAGGCCCCGGTGACCGTTCTGCCCTTTTGAAGATACTCTACCAATAGCACACCTTCTGAGTCTCAAAAGATGGAAGCCATCACTTTGCCTGCAGACAGAACCACCCTTGCTTTCTTTGGAGGTGGGGGATCCATGATGTTTCCACTGCTTTGACTGTTCTTTGGTTTCTGGTTGAAAATGATGAACCCAAGTCTCATCCATAGTCAGAAATTGCTGAAGAGACTTTTCAAGATCTACAGAAAAATGGCCAAGATTGTCTCTTGACATGTTGAGACGCTGTCATTTGTTATCAGCTCCAAGAAGTTTCGTGACCTATCAAGCAGAGACCTTTGTCATTTTGAAGATCATTGTGAATAATGGCATGAATACATTCCTGGGAGATGCTCAACTCAGTAGCAATGTACTGCTCAGTTAGTCATCGATCCTCCATTATCATGTCATGGATTCTGCTGATGGTTTCATCTGTGGTTACCGTTCTTGGTCTTCCTTGGTCGGGAATCATTTTCCAGACTCGCCCTTCCATATTTGAATTGAGCTGCCCATTTCTTCACTGTGCTGTAAGAAGGGGCACTCTCCCTTAGAGCCTCCACCATATCTTCATGGGTCTTCTTCGATGATAAGCCTTTTATGCAGAGGAAGCGAATGACTGCTCAATGAGAAATGTTATCCATTTTCTCATTTTCTACCACCCCTTACCACTTCAGTAGCCTGTAAAAAAAAATTGGTTGCAGTTAATTTCTTAAAACTTGGTATTTAATCTTACATTAACTTGATCTACAAATGCACCTAATATCAACTGTGTGTTTCAAGTGTTTGCACCTTATGCTGAGAACTTATCAGTCACCCTTGTAGATGGGGTAGAAACAGCTAAAATATTGTACTTTGTCCCTTCCTCTTCAGGTAGCAGAGATTGTAGATATAGTAGAAACAGCTAAAATGGTGTACTTTTTGTCCTCTACTTCAGGTGGCAGAGATTGTAGATATAGTAGAAACAGCTAAAATGGTGTAATTTTTGTCCTCTACTTCAGGTGGCAGAGATTGTAGATATAGTAGAAACAGCTAAAATGGTGTACTTTTTGTCCTCTACTTCAGGTGGCAGAGATTGTAGATGTAGTAGAAACAGATAAAATGGTGTACTTTTTGTCCTCTACTTCAGGTGGCAGAGATTGTAGATGTAGTAGAAACAGCTAAAATATACCAACTGGGAAACACAAGAACAAACAAAGGTCTAAAGTTAAGGTAAGCATTCTCTGGCTAGCAGCTGCTGTTTCTATTACAAAGTTACACACAGAACTTTTGTATTGCTGTTCTACAGCCTGTCCACACAATCTAGAACCACTTAAATTTATCTAAATAGATAGTTGATAAGAGAACTTTTATGTTTCATATTTTTCTTTCTTTTGATAGTTAGTGTGCCCAAGTTGTTGCTAAATAAATATATCTTCGTGTTTGATCAGTTTCTTTGATGCTGTAGGTTTATACATGTGCAAGAAAACTTATTAAGAATAACAAACCAGTTAATCTTGGATGTACTGGTACAGAATGAACTATTTTGCTTGTGTCTAAACTGAAAACAAATTCTGCATAATTTGACTCTTAGCCATTTTTACAGAAAGAATAATGAGAGCAGCACAATAGCACCATTCTTTCATTATTTTTTTTTTCTGAAGATTGTCAGTTGGTGATCTAATGGACATGTTATTTTTTAATTGTATCATTTTATTACTTATATTGTTTTCATTTTTAAACTACTGTTTAAACAGCCATATTTCTGATGAAGTGATGGTAAGCACTGAAATAAAAAAACAGTTTTGAAATGAAAGGGAGTTTTCTTTAAAGCAGAGGTCTCATGGTTAAACCAAGTTGTATACACTGGTACCAGCATCTTGGCTGAAATAGGAGAGTTATTTTCATAAACTGGTTATTGCATTTTTTAAAAATGATAATGGTAGAGACGTTCTGGAGAATAATCCATCGTCATCATCTCTTCACTCCCCTTCTTCATCTGTATCGCAGACATGGTGGAGCTGAGCGAGTTTACCGCCTGGAGTTTGTGTCAAATCAAGACTTTACGGATTCAGAGTTCAACAAATGGAAGGAAGCGATGGAACAGGGCAGTCACCAGCTCACAACGCTTGATGATATTCAGAGAAAAGAAGATGATATCAAGCAGGCTCAGGAGTATAAGATCAAAGATAAAGATATAGAAGAGGTAACAGCTGTTTTGTGTTGAATGTCATTTGCTTGAAGATCATTTACTTTGACTGACTGTCCTGCATAGTGGAGTGGTAGATCAACTTATTATAGTACATAGTGGAATGATAGATTGACTTATTGTCACACTTTGTGAAGTGATACATTGACTGACTATTCCACATTGTGAAGTGATAAATTGACTGATGGTCCTACTTTATAGGGTGATAGATTAATGATAGTTCTGGGCTGTGGAATGATAGACTAACAGCGCATGTAGAGTAATAAATGACCTTATTACTGAGTTGTGTAACAGTGTCAGTAGTCTGAATGAGATTATTTAAACAACTTTGTGTCAATAATTCAAATGGGATTAATGATACAGCTTTTCTGTCACATGCCTGGTAGAGATTATTTAAATAGTGATAATGTCAATAGCTTGATTGAGATAAACTTGACTGATTCATTGTCAAGTGTCTGAATGTTTTTTTTTCTTTAATGCATACATTTCTGAAATATTGTCTTTTCAATTTTATGTTTCATTTCTTAATCTTTTTTTAAGAGTGAGAGATGTGAGAAATGAAAAAATGATTTTTTTTTTTCACATATGTACAGATTGTGGCGGAGAAACAGAAGTTCAGGAAAAACCCACATAATTATGCTGTTAGGAAAGCTTGTCTCATGAAATCTAAGGTAAGATCACTGCCAGTGTTTGAGACACCATACTTGTTTTCAGTTTACAGAATTTTCTTATGCATAGTTTCTCTGTGGATTAGGTTAAGTAAACACACAAAAAATGCCAGAAGTTGTGTGAATAGATTAACATTTGAAGTTGGATTCTGTGCTTTTAATTCTAGGACAGAATTTATTGACTGCAGCCGGTCTTTAGTAATTTATAACATAGTACAAAATAACCTAAATGAAAATATCCCAACATGGCAGTGCTTTTCGTATATGTCCAATTTTCTGAATAAAGTGGTTGATCAATGCGTGAACATTAATTTCTGTTGTTTCCCACATGCCAGGAACAAGCAGATCTCGATGGAGACCAGGAAAAGTCTTTGAAACTAGGCCAGGAACTGGAAGATTTAGAGGAAAGAGCACAAGAACTTGACAGACGACGAACTTCAAACATCAATTCTATAAGGTTAGTCTGGAAACTAGAACATTTTTATTTTAATTTGAGGTTATTTTGTTTAGAAGCCATCTTGTATGTACTACAGCATTCTGAGAATTGATTTCTAAGAAGTTTGGAGGATTTTGGTTTGTTGGTACAGGTGAATATAATACAACAGAGTTATCTTTCTTTCCATATAGAATTTTTTTTTTTAATGTTTTATTATTGTTATGAGAGTTACTGTTTTATGATGGATAAATGATTTTTTTTTTCCATCAGCTTGTTGCTTAATATGAGAAATTCCATTACTTTGGACTACTCATCTTTCATCTGTTTATTGGATGTTGCATTCAGCTTTCCAGTATTCTGTTATGTATCATTTGTCATGTTTACTTATATGTCTGTATCAGTTAATTGGATGACCTTGTTCCTGTATCTTCTTATGCATAGTATGTATTCTATATATGATGTTCTTTGTTATGCTTGTCTGATGTTTCTCTTTTTTTGTCTGGTATTCCTCATTTTTGATGTTTCTCATTCTTCTTTGTCTGATGTCTTTCATTGTTACATGTCTGATTTTCCTTATTTTTCCTTTTCTGATGTTCCTCATTATTATTTGTCTGATGTTTTTCATTAGTCTTTGTCTGATGTTCCTCTTTTTTTCTGATGTTTTTCATTATTCTTTGTCTGATGTTTCTCATTATTCATTCATTACTGTTGTGAAACAGCTATATCAACCAGAGAAACCGTGATCGTAACTTGATTGAAGCAGAGAATGCCCTTAAAGCAGAAGTTGCTGAGATGAGAAATGCCACAGCTGATCCATTCACTCGCAGACACTGTCGGCCAACTCTAGTAACGAGGGTAAGAGTGAAGTTGATGCAGAGTTAACCTTCCTGAAATTTTCGCACTTTTTTTTCTTTTGGGTGGGGGGGGGGGGGTGGTCACAGTGTCTGTTGTAATTTTTTATTTTAAATCAAAGAAATGAAAGTAACTTGCTGAAGATTATCAGGTTATGGTCTCTCACTAAAAGACCGTCAGATCTTCAGCAGGGCACTGTGATCTCATGTTCTCTAGTAAGCCACTGTGATGTGATATTACATAGGATTGTGATAAAACTGTAACTAGCAGTTTTAAAACTAAAGACAAAGAAAGCAAGTTTAAAATATAACAATGTAATTTTTTTTTCTGTTAAGTTTTCAGAATGTTAATAATAACCAGGCTTCATCATTGCAACAAAAAAAGTGGCATTGACAAAAATATTCATTTCTCCATTTCAGACTCGTGAAGCAGAAATCATGAGGAAGCCAGAAGCAGTTGGGAAAGTAGGTCATTTAACAGTTTCCACTTTTGTAACAGTCACTTCGGTGCTTGTTAGCTCTTTGTGTGCTTCTTCTTCTTCTTCTTCGTTCGCATTGTCTGTCTATATCTGCAGTCCTGTCTCTTGGATAAATTTCACTGTTTTTTGTAACTCATGTATGGAACCGTAGAGCTTATCTTCTTTAGTAGTTTCACTGGGCCAGTAATTATTTCTCAGTGTCTCGTAGTTGATGCAGTTCTGGAGGATATGTTCCACAGTTTGGGGCACCTGGGCACATGTACATAGATTAGTAGTACCAACCTTAAACTTTGTATACATATGACTTTGGAGTCGGCTGTGTCCTGTTCAGAGACGGAAGATGGTGACTTGTTCCTTTCTGTTTAGCATGTGATAGTCATCATGTGGTGGTGTTTGTGGCTTCCTGTAGGTTTTTATCATGCTTTTCTTCTGATTATAGGTGATTGGTATGTCTGGTTGCTCCATTTCAGTGCCCTCTTTGGCCAGATAGTCAGCTTTCTCATTGCCTGGTATCCCACAGTGGGAGGGAATCCATTGCAAAGTGACTCCATGTTGTAATCCAATTTTTGACAAGGCATCTTTAAGGTCTGGTAGTTTGTTGCACTGAAGAGCTTCCAGTACTGATCTTGCATCTGTGAGAATTACTACAGGACATGTATCAGTTCTGGAGTCTGATAGTTTTTCAACTGCAGCAGTAATTGCCCTAACTTCTGCATCAAAGTTGTTGCAGTATTTACCAGTGGGTATGGAAATCTTGTCAATGGTGTTGTTTGGATATTCAATATATGCTCCTGCCCCTCCATTCTTTATGGCATTATGTGCAGATCCATCTGTATAAACACGTATCCAGGTGTCACATGGATATTTGTCATCTAGAACACTGAGTGTGGCTGTTGATCTTACAAGACTGCTCTGCATCTCACCATTCTGCACACCTTTCACTTCAGTCTGAATAGTTATTTGTGTATAATCTGCTTCTTTCCATGGTGTATGCTCTGGTACAGATGATAATGGAGCGACTACAGTTGGAAGGTCAGGTATGAGCTTACGCATACGCTTGGCCTGATGAATGAAGCTGCTTCTTTTAAGCCATCCTAATGCCAAGTTATTGAATCTCTCCTTCAGGGGATGGCTTACAGAGCTAAGGAATTTTTCTCCCATGGTCATGACCTTTGTGTCTCTACGTTCCTTTAGCGCGTGAACACCAACTATTTTCTGCAATTCTATCTGTGTGTGCTAAACTCTCACCTTTTATCTACTAAGCATTGTATTGCCACACACACCATGGAATAGTTTATGGAAGAACCGCTCAACTCAAGCACGTGAGCTAAACATAATGGTGCTAAAGGTGACATATCTTTATTGTACATACATTAACCAACACAAGCAGCAGAGAAATCTTTCCCTCTCCCCATTTAGGCTACAGTAAAATTACCCCCTCACCCTGTACAGTACATTTACTGACCTACACAAGAATATAACTTCTTGAAACTCATATGACTTAACTAAAATTCATGATTTACTGTGTTGTGTACAGGTATCAAAGTCACAGTCTGTGGCAGGTGCCACAAACCTGCCAAACCTTCCCTCAGCAAAACCTCCCAGCACAGATTCAGCTCTGGTGAGTTCTCCGACACATGGTGGTCTTTGTTCATTATTACAAGCTAGCATTACTTGTCCTGTGCATCTCATCTCATGGTATTTTACTGTCTTCTGGTACAACCAATTGGGTAGGAGGGATTTTTAGCGATGAGGAAAACAAGAAAGAAGTGTTTATGTTACAGACAGATGGCTTAACAAAATATTTGCACAGTTAATCTTTGTGGAGTTCTTTTATTATATCAGTGCAGTGTTTGGTGTTATAAACATTCCTAAAATATCTGAAAAAACCCATTCACCACTTTTTGTGAATTAGTTTTAATTAGAGGCCAGTAGTATTGCCATTTACAGCTGACCAGTGAAAGTATGGAAAGTGATAGATCTGATTTTTTTTCTCTAGAAATGTTTCATTGTTAAAAAAATGAAGCCTAGCTATGTGAACATATATATATGTTAAGTAGAGTAAACATTGAATGACATTCAGATAATATTTTAGTATTTATATATTAAATATTTATAACATGATTATGTCCCAAAGAAGATGAGTATATTTTATGTTTGTTCTGTGCAATATCTGGTGTTCTTGATTTCGTGGTACTTCTGGCCTAAGTATCTTTAGTTGGATAGGTTTGGCTAAAATGTTAGGGAAAACAGTCTCTTGTCCATTCTTGGACTTGAAGCATGGAATCAAATCCCACTCATCACCTCCCACTCATCAGGGTTCACGCCTTTATGGGAGGTCCAAGCACTTCTGGACTTGTTGAATGTGCCATGATGATAGTCCTTTAACATTTTTGGTTTTTTTTTTTTTTTCAGTTCAGATGTCAGATTGTACAATGATTGAACTGTTTCCTTCACTTAGATCTTTGAACTTTCCCTTACCCTTTTTTAAAAAAAATTTTATTCAACATTGTTTTCATTAATGATTTTATGATATTTGCTTACTTCCATTTACTTTATGGCTCTTGTTTCTGTTTTTAAAATTTTGTTATCATGTGTTAAAAAATATACAGTTTAATTCTGTGAGAGCACAGGAGTGGCTTAATCAATAGTTAATCATATCTTATGCAAAGATAATGTTTTGAAGATTCAGTGTTGCCTGGTTTCAGTTGACCCAACTATAAAACTTTATACCTATCACAATATATTAGGAAGTACTGTGTCTGAAACTTCAATACTACAGGGTATGTTTTACACATGGATATCAGCACACAGAATATATAAAGAGCTAAAATGGTGAATGTCAGAGCACAACTTACTTTAGGATATGGGTGAAGGTTACAAAAAATTTGAGCATCAAAGCTCAGTTGTTGAAAAAATAAAAATTAAATTGATTCATATATGAGAAGAGTGAAGCATCAAGAACACTTGTCAAGATCATTATACATGTTTTACAGTCAGGTGACAGAAGTGATGAACCAGAGAGACGTATGTCTGATGATTTATTTGCAGTCCATGACTTCGATATTAGAATTGATCTTGATGTTCCATCAGGAGGTTAGTTTTAAGACAAAGATTTTGTAGTTTTCTCAATTATGGCTGTATCACATGATATGAGTTTCTTAATGCGGCTTTCTGCTTGGCAGCAATTTCTTATCATATGCTGTGAGTGCTATGTTTGTTTTAGTGAACAGTAAAAATAATACACTTCATATGATGTAGTGAGATGAAGTAATTAAGATGCTTCATGTTGTAACAAATTTACCTTCATTGAGTTAAGTAATATTCTTGTATCATTCTTGACTAATTGTAATAATTTGTCTTCATTAAGTATAGTAATATCTTAACTCAAATTATTCTTACCATGACTAGTTGTAATAATTTGCCTTCATTGAGGATAATAATTATTCTTACCCTGATAAGTTATAAAAAGTTACTATCAATGAGTATAGTAATTTAAAAAAAAATTTTTTCCCTACATTAGTTCATATCGTAATATGCTTTGATTCTGTCCGCAGGTTCACAAGTAGTTGTTCCTACACCTCCGCTACACTCATCTCGTGATGCTGTTCCACGCAGATCTTTGAATTTGGAAGATTATAAGAAGCGCAGAGGACTCATGTAGTTTCTTAATATTGATTCATAGGGCACATGAATCATGATGAGAACTGATGTGTCTCAGTCACAAATGTTGTCAAATGAAGTGGAAACTAGTTATAGTGTAGGTTTTTTATTTCTAGTTCCCTACACTGTTTCTCAGGGCAGCTGTTTTGTTTGCACTCTGGGGATCTTCTATCCAGGATGCTTGGTGGTCCCTGGAAGGTTTTTCAGGCCCACATACTTTTCCAGTATTATATAATTAACAGGTTTATCAGAGCCACATTGGTTAGCTTGTTTTTCTAGTAAATTGGTCTTGCTGTTGGTAATAAAGACATTGGTGAGATGTATATGACCACGCCAACTAATCAGTTTACATCTCAGTAGTATATTTCGCCCTCAGTGATATTAGGCGAAAATGGATGGCTTTAGAAATAGTTTTATTTAAACTGCTTCATTTTGTGTTGAAGCCTGAAAACTTATACTAGCACTGGCAGGTAATTGCCCCCCAAAAAATCAGTCTTTTTTTTTTTTTTGGTCCATAGAAAGTTCTTCATTAAAGACCCCAGAGTGCATTGAAGAATGTGTATGTGACATTCTGGTCAGATATCTTCATTTATTCTGAACTTTTACCATAGTGAGTGTATTCTGCATTGTAAATAATATAACTGTGTATGGTCATCATTTATGGTGATGACACGTATGTGGTTTAGTCTTCAGCACATACAAGTTTAATCTCCATAGCTCATTAATCATGTCGGTCAGAACTTAATTAATGGAGAAGCAGTGTCATTAATGTAAAATTTGTAGCAAATATGCAGGTGCAATCAGGATATGTGCAGTGATGCAGAGCATTATATGTTTGTAATATTTACTATCTTTAACAAGAATATGGCAGTGGAAATTTCTTTTTTTGTAAATGTTTGCTTTTTTTTTGTGATTTTGTTAATTCTTTGGAAATATTATGGCCCTCTTTATTAAAATTTTGTAAACATCAGTCATTTGTTTATTCAGCCATTATGTGCTGTCCTGAACAGTGTTGACAGCCATGTTTCTCCCTTTTGTGTAGTCCTTGGCGTTTCTGTTAATACAGCCTTTTTTTTTTTTTTTTGTGGAGCACCATGAAGAAAATAGGCAGTCTTAATCAGCAGTGCTTCACCAACTCTGGTGTGAGACCGGGCACGTTTTCTCTGGATGTGGACTGTGTGATGAACCTTGTGTTGTTGCTTATTTGCTTTGTCACTTGTCAGCCTTTTCTCAATTTCAGAAATTCACTTCAAAAAATTCTTTTGGTGCGAGTTAAGTTATCATCTTTAGTCATTATGTAAGCACTGTTGTAGAGCAGTAGATAGTGAACTGCATTAATTAACCACATTAGTAAACAGATAGTTAACTGAGCAGCACATCAGAGCAAAAGATAGTGAACTAGATTTTCAAGGTGAACTCGTGTCTGAACTAATCCTTGTGACACTAAGGACATGTGAGAGAAAACAGCACAGCTGAC
Organism: Achatina immaculata; assembly: GCA_009760885.1. Classification (NCBI taxonomy): domain Eukaryota; kingdom Metazoa; phylum Mollusca; class Gastropoda; order Stylommatophora; family Achatinidae; genus Lissachatina; species Lissachatina immaculata. The sequence continues at coordinate 27,714,690 of CM019702.1, forward strand.
TGCAAGTCCTTGTATTACAGAATATATTTTGAAGAAAAAAAAACTGGTTACACGTGTGCGTGTAGGACTGCAGCCAAGCTAATATTGGATTCTCATGAGCACATTTTTACAAAAATTGTATGAGGAAAGGCGGGTGACACAGACTTCTGCTTCAGATCTGTGGACTTGTACATCTCGGTTATGTGAGGAATCTTCAGGAGAAAAGTTTGTTTTTTTTCTTAGGTCAAACCTCATCTTTTTTTTCATGAATATTTCACAAATAAAAGTTTTACAAGTTTCTGAAGCTTATTCATTTCACTTAGCTTATAACTGAAATTTATTTCATGACCACACATATTTAGGACACAAAAAGCGTGACAGATAACCTGGACTGTGTAAACCAGAATGTTATTTTTGTTTATTTAGAGTGCTCTGTGTTTGGTTTTGCACTTATTTAAAGTTTGAAAGCTGAGATTTGGTTAAATTTGACATGATATACTTCTTTCTTCATTCACTTTTCCCTGTCCCTGTCTTTTTTTTTTTTTTAAGTTTGAATGAGGATAATTTCCTCCTTGAACATTAGTGGTTGTAGGTTTAAATGCTGTTAAGATCACACAGTATGTCATTTATGAAGATTTAATAAACAATCCAAAGGCTTTTAATTTTTTTTAATTTGATCATCTGTACCTGTGAAGAGAGTGTGTTTGAAAATCTGTTTTACACATCACATTGTGACTCTTTGTGGTGCTAATAACATGATGTTTCAGAATTTACTCATTCTTTCAAGATCTTCATGAAATAATGCTTGGAGTAGCTGCTGTAAAGAGCATGCACACATGTAGGCATATGTATGTAGTATTATATCACATTTATCAAAACAAGCTTGGAGCTGGCTATACATTTATCATATGAGACAGTAGACAACCATAAAGTTATGATGCTGTGGCTAAAGTTTGGTCTTTTGCTCCTGTTTCTCCCAAGATCTAGCGATAGATTCAGACCAATGGCCCTTGTAACTAGACTTTCTACATGCATACACTTATGGCTGGACAGTTGCAGTGTTAGAGGTCACCATATTTTTGTGCACATGTCACACAGTGTACAGTTTTTGCAAACCATCACCACCCCCACCACAACACTATACCCACATACACTTTGTACACAAACTTTAAACAGATGGTAGAAGGTTGAGTAAAATATAAACAATAGTTTGACCCATGACCTTTCAGTAACAACATGGAAAAAAATGGTAAATCCAAATTAACCTTTTAATGTCCATGGACAATGGTCAACTTGGATGACCAAAACTATATTACCTAATTTTTTAATGGAAGTCAATGTTAATAGTTCACTATCAAATGTGTGCTGTATGCATGAAAATATAAGTAGAGTATCCCTTATCTTATAATCCAGAATGATCTAAAATCTGAAACCTTTTGAGCACCAAAAAATTCCACACCTGACTTCATATGACAGATCACAAACGTAGCTATACAACAGACAGCCTATTTTTAGCATCTCTAAAAATCCCACACATACACACAAACTATGATCTACCGAGAGATTGTCTACTAAGGACAAAAAGACCCTTCCAGCCGCAATATATTTTTTACTGTAAAGTATTCATGTGTGAATAAATGTGCAATTGTAAGAAAGTGATCACTTATCAGCAGCATGTAAGTTTAGGGTCAGGAGTGATGGTGATGCCAGATAATCATAGACTGACCACATGGGTGGCCGAGATAGTGACATTTTGTTTTGTTTTTTTTGGATGGTTCAGCATGCAGAAAATTTGTTTCATGCACATAGTTATTACAAATACTCTATAAAATTACCTTCAGTCTATAAGTTGTACTTGAAACAAAAATGAATTTTGTGTTTAGACTTGGGTACCATCCCAAAAGATATCACATATGTATATGAAAAGATTCCAAAATCCAAAAACTTCTGGTCCCAAGCATTCTGGAAAAGGGATACACAACCTGTAGTTAGAAAGTTATTGTTTCTCTTATCTCTTAGAAAGTTAGCATTTCTCTTATCTCTTAGAAAGTTTGCATTTTTCTTATCTCTTAGAAAGTTACCACATCAGAAACTTTTGTTCCTGTGGCCAGTCAATTTTGATATAAAATTTTTTTTTTCAACGGATGACATTGTATTGGGAAATTCACCTCTGAAATCAAGAATGGAACATGCCGAGCCAAAATAGCTTTCAAACACATGAGAAACATCTTGTGCAAACATCTCTATCAATCAACATCAGAAAGAGAGTTCTAAAATGCTACATTGAATTTATCCTACTCTGTAGAAGGAAGCCATAGACATTCAACAGATCAGTGGAAAGATCACCAGAGGCAACAGAGATGTGGTTCATCGGAAGAATGTTAAAAATACCATAGACAAACGGGGAATGTCCAATAAAAATAAATGTAGATAGGAAGTTATTTAGATGCATAAGAAGATGACAGTCATTATTCACTGGACATATAATGAGAAGGGCTTGAAAACATCATAACAACAGGAAAGAGATGTAGGAGAAGACCAAGAGAAAAAAAAATCACGGACAGCTGAATGTGATGGCACAATAAAAAAATCACCAACTGAGCTAATGGAAAATATCAAGGAATGAGATCTGTGAGAAGCATGACCACTGCCTTGGCACTTGATGATGATGATGACATTTTACATCAGAAGTTTTTGCATTCCTAGCAAGATGGTTTTGATGTCAAAGCTTTTTTTGTCATTACTAGACAGTTATGATGTCAAAGCTTTGTATCCCTTGACTAGATAGTTAAGATGTCAAAGCTTTTACTTCACTGGTTGATGTTATTCTGTGAAAGATTTTTTTTTTTTCTGGAGTAGCATATATGTAAGTTTCCTCATGATCACTAGTTCCAGCAGAATCCTCAATACATACAAGCACATTCTGTATGCAGAAATAATCCTTGTCATGCCTGTCTATGTCAAGCAGCCATGTTGTCTATGCTTAGTGTTTGTGTCATCATGCCAAGTAAATCATTTCAGTTTTATTGTTTTTTTCTATTGTTTTGTGTGTCATATTTTTTAATAGTTTGTTTTAAGAATTTTGGTTGCTTTATGAGTTGTCAGCCACATGTACTATTGCTAAACTTTTTTTTTGAATGAACTTCACCCCAGCTTCATTATCTTTTGTTTTGTCTTTTAACTTGAAAAACTGAGGTTGTTATCAGTAGTTTTTTTGTTTGTTTGTGTTATTTGATCTTAGATATATGTCTTTGTTCTAACTTTAGTGTTTGAAACCATTGTACATATATTTTGAATAAAATCTACAAAATTATATTGGCAATTTTTTTGTTCATTATGCTGTTATCAGACAAAGATAAAAAGGTTACATTCATCAGCCCCATATATGTGGCAAAGATTGGATTCTGGAATGTAAGAACACCATCGAAAAACTGCTCAAGTAATCCCAGAAATGGACAGATATCAACTAGACGTACTGGGCATCAGTGAAATGCGATGGCCAAAAGCAGGGAAAAGAACAGCAGAAAACTGTAAGTTAATAATACATTCAGGCAGAGATGATGAGAAATACCAAGGAGTACATATGAAGGAATGAGCGAATGGTTCCAGATTGAAATAGGTGTGAAACGAGGATATATATTATCTCTTGCTTTTTGGAATTGCCATAGACTTCATAATGAAAAAATGTTGAACAGGTAAAACAGGCATTGATTGGGTACATGACACCCAACTAGAAAATCTTGATTTTTGCAGATGACATAACTCTTATCAGTGACAATGTGAACTTGATGCAAGAAAAAAAAACAGATACCCCATCTTCACTGGTTAGCAAAATAGGATTTGAAAATAACAAGAAAAAAAAAAAAAAAATAATGAAACTTCTCATTAATCAAAAAGAAAAAAATATATGTAGAAGGAACAGCTGTTGAAGAGGTAAACTAAAGTAAACCAATCTGCATAATTCAGCAGCTACATATGTAAGAGACTGAGTGAGGGAGTTCAGAGAGTGGTAAGTAACTAATAAACTCTTCTAATAGTACCAACGTACTGTGCCCTCAACCCACAATTTTTAAGAAAATTCTGACCACAACCATCCTGATTCCCAGATCCTTGTTGGCCAGCAGTTCAGCCTGACTTCTCTGCTACCTCATCATCTCTCCTGCTTCCTCATCATCTCTCCTGCTTCCTCATCATCTCTCATACCAATTACAAATATCTCAGTGTGTGAAACATCTAACAAAATAAGTTTATTATGACAACATCAAGACACTCATCAATGAACACACACAATACCAATAACGGTTCATACACATTACACACATAAGGACCACAACATATATATAGAAAACAATAGCATAGCAATTCATCACTGAACCAGAATATACAAGTCAGTAATCCTCACTCATATCAACCTTCGTTGACATAAGAAGCTTTAGCAATCAATAAAATCAATATATATATTCATACAAGCAATGCATTGAATATTAACATCACACACAAGCATTGTCAAAAGAGTAAGGGATCTCATAACAGCATTTATCATGAACACTAGAACATATAAAGCTGTCCCGCAGAACAGCTGTATCAAAAGTTGACATTACATGTATCTGTATGTGCATGGCAACGACATCAAAACTCAAGATATATGCATAATTGAGCCATCATTCAAGGTCTCTTTCATAAATAAATCATACCATGTTGTCAGCATAGACCAAAAGCAAAACTGTGACAGCCCATATCAGCTGTATATAATATATATTAAAACCATCCCAACCCATACTACAACCTTGCCATACATACATATGGGTGTACCCAGCACATGTCCTACTGCTACTATCCTCTCGTGCCGATAAACATCATATAGGGTTTGTAAAGTGTTTCAGCACTTTTGTTGATTTCATTGTGAGTTTCCATAACAAGTTCATCTTTTCCCCAACTAGAGTCACCTCTAGATAGGTCCCAGGATAAGGTTGCTAGCCTTATGCCCAACCCCGATACAGGATGGTTTAGATCTCACCACATCCTTATAAAATCATCTGTACTAACCAAACTCATACACATACCAACCTCATTGAGTCCAGGATGCTCAATGGGGTCATAGCCAACAACCACATATCACATATATTTACAATATGATAAATGCAGGGCACATTAACATTTATATACTTCATTATCAAGAAACAACCACATCCACTTTACCACCTGATGGCTCGCCCGCCGAGACATCCCAAACTAACTGGAAAATATCCTTGCAACAACTTGTATACTAAACAGTGCTCACAGCCTATTGTCCCGGCAGCTGACAACAAGCTGTTTACAGTGTTTACCACACAGATCAGGATGGTGACACCAGAAAGGAAGTTACAATTGCAAAAGCAGCTATGAGTTTCAAGAATCATGAGAACATATAGCACTCAAAAAAGCTAAGATTTCATTCATTTATTCATTCATTTGCATGTCCCTTGCGGAACTTTGCCTCCCTAACAGCACTCCTATAGGCCTCTCGGTTGTGAGCAAGATGGCCTGCTGCTGATGCATCCATTAGCAGATCATCAACGATGTCTTGCAGCCATCTTCACCATGGTCTTCCTCTCTTTCTTTTTCCCATTATGTACCCTTCCAAGATGGTCTTCTCTAGATTATCATGTCGTTTAATGTGTCCAAAATATTTAAGTTTTCTCTGTTTAATCCTCTTTACTAGCTAGCCTTCTTCAATATTAAGTTCTTGTAGTGTGGATTTGTTCTTTTTTGTGTCTATGATATTTGAAGAACTCTTCTGTAGCATTTACATTCAAAGGCATTTATGTGTTTCTCAGCTGTTTTGTAAGTGTCCAGGTCTCACAGGTATATGTTGCAATGGGAAAGATGCATGCCCTTAAAAATCTTATTTTTGTAGTTCTGTCTGTTCCTCTCCACTGCTTCTTTAGTTGTTTTACTTTCTGAAGAGTGATAGATGTCCTCCTTTTAATATCCCTTGTTGTATCTCCATTATTAGCAATGATCCAAGATATTCAAAACTGTCCATCTCTTCCAATTTTTCCTTCATCATCATCATCATGTGCCGTGCCGACTGGCGTTAGCTATTATGCTTCTCCAGAGTACGCGATCCTTCATGCAGGCCATCAGCTCAGTTGGTGATCTCCTCTCACACCATCCCGTCAGACTGTCCAGTATCATTTCTCTTGGTCTTCCTCTTGATCTTCTTCCTTCTATTTTTCCTGTTGTTATAATATTTTCAATACCCCCTCTTCTCATTGCATGTCCTATGAAAGTACATTGTCTCTCTCTTATCTTTTTGACAAGATTTTTTGTCTCTCCAGCTCTTCTCCTACATTCTTCATTAGTTATTTTTGCTGTCCAGGGGATTCGCAACATTCTTCTAATAAACCACATTTCTGCTGCTTCCAGTGATTTTTGTGCAGACTTGCTTATTGTCCATGATTCACTTCCATATAACAAGATAGGTTCAATATAGCATTTTAGGACTCGTTTTCTAACATTCATTGATAAGGATGTGTTGGTTAATATGTTTCTCATTCTCTGAAATGCAGTCTTTGCTTGGCCTATTCTGTTCCTAATTTCTGTTCTGCATTTCCCATCTGAAGTTATTACTGCTCCAAGGTATTTGAATTTCTGCACCTGCTTTAGAATAGTTCCGTTTAATTTAATACTGCATGCTGGTGGATTCTGTTTCTTAGATATAACCATAGTCTCTGTCCTTTTGATGTTCAAAGTAAGGCCTTTCTGTTCACTTTCTTTGGCGACTTTGTCCAAGAGATTTTGCAGGTCTTGTTGGTTCTCAGCTATCAGTACTGTGTCGTCAGCAATACGAAGGTTGTTAATATTGTATCCTCCAATTTTTATGCCTGGTTCTGTGATGATTGTTCTTAGAATATTCTCGCTATACAGAGAAAAAAGGTCTGGAGATAGTACACATTTTTCCTTATTGATATATATTTCAGGTGCCTTATTTGTTTTGTCAGTTGTCATCAATTTAGTTTTCTTCGCATTAAGATAAAGATTTTGCTCTTCACTATTCTTACGGACTGACATAATTAGTTTTTCCATTTCTTTTTGTGTTGTGGACAGTAATACTGTGTCATCAGTGTATCTAATCTCTGGCATTTCATAAACTCATTTGTTATGGCATCATAATATTCTTTGTCTACATCTTCTCTAACATTCCTCATTATATTTTCAGTATAAAAGTTAAATAAGTGAAGAGACAATATGCACCCCTAACAGACCCCTTTTTTTTAATGTCAAACTAAGTTGCTATTTCACTATTTATTCTTACTGCCGCTTGTTGGTCTAGATACAGCAGTGATGTTAATTGTATCAAATGTGTTGGAAATCCCATTTTTTTGTCCATTATTTCCCACAGTTTCTGGTGTTGTACACAATCAAATGCCTTTGAATAGTCTATAGAAGATAAATATAGATTCACATTAAATTCTCTGCATTTCTCTATTATTAATCTTATAATGAATATATGATCTCTTGATCCTCTTCCTTGCCTAAAACCAACTTGGACCATATTGATTTCTCTTTCTATTTTCTTACAAAGTCTAGCTATCATGATTTTTAATAGAATTTTACTGGCATGACTAATTGTAACAGAATGTTATTCTGTAACAGATTGTTGTGAGAAATCCTGTTGTTGTGGTCAAATAGACCACAACTCATTCTGTTTATGTCAAGCACGATGTTAGTGTCACGTGTTTCCATGGCACAACTGAGTCATGTGATTTAGGTTAGGTGAGATGTGTGAACGAGTTGAGAGGGGAGTTTTTCGTCTGAATGTTGTAGAGACAGGTCATGTGTGAGTTTTTCTCTGGAAAAGAGATTTGTTAGGGTTTGTTAGGGTTAGGATGTTTGTTTTGTAGTTGATTGTCCTTGTTAGGACAAAAAGGTTAAGTTTATTATGTAGTGTTGTAAGTTTGATTGTCCTTTTTTAGGACAGAATGTGATTCTTGGTTGGAAGGTTGAGTATGGAGTTTTTCGGTATATATGAGGTTAGTATGTTTGTTGTTGCATGTTAGTCTGCGGGTCCCATGGTGATGTTAATCACCCAGACCATTTTTCTATTCTCATTGTAAACGTTTCCATCAAGTTACACTTCACATCAGTGCAACACTCATCGTACAAATGGGATCTCATCAGTAAACATTTACAGTTGTGTCTGCTGAATCCTGTGATTCTTGGATTCATGTTATGTGTCATCAGTGGTGTTGAGTTAGTGGATTATATGTAACTGGTCATGTTGTGTATTAATGTGCAGTGGAAGTTAGTGTTATATGGGTTGTCTTGTTACACAGAGAATATCAATGTAATGTCTGTGGAGTCTCTGAGCCTAATGCTCATGTAAATGTAAATGTAATAGTGGTACACAGACTCTGTTTTAGTAGTGCAGTGATACTACTTTATAATCAGGGCAACAGTTCTGTAGTTTGTGCATAATTTCAAGGTACCCTTTTTTGGCAGTGGTATGAATACAGTTCTATTCCATTCTTTTGGCCAAATACCTGATTGCCATATCATTTTACTTATTGCATAATAGATTGTTGCACATTTCTTTCCTCCTGCTTTAATAAGTTCAGCTGTTATCTCATCACATCCTGGTGAGCTACCATTTTTCAGATTCTTTATTGCCCATAAAACTTCTTCAATTGTCGGTTCAGGTTCTTTCTCCAATAATAATTCACAGTGCTGATTTGCTTTCATAGTAAATTATATCATACATTCCTCTGCAATATTCCTTCCATCTTTCTAGAATTTCCTGTGTCTTTGTCTCTGTCCCATCTTGTCACAAATTACATTTAGCTTAGGTGTGAGTGCCTTCATTTCTTTAACCATATCACTATCTCTTCCACACTTCTGATGTCCATCTATTCTTTAACAACAATCTTGTATGTATTTTTTTGGTCTTTTCGTATGTTTTTTTTTTAACCTTTTTTTGTTGTTGTTATTTTTCACTTTCCATTATGTCTTCATTTCTCTACATTGTTTTATTAGTTCTAGTGTGCCTGTTGTAATCCATTCATTCTTTTGTGTTTTCTTTACTGGAACCATATCTTTGGCTGCTGTTATTAAGATATCTTTGGCCTGTGTAGCCAATTCATCTGGTGTCCCTCCTGTACAGCCATCAGTGTCTCAAAACGGTTCTTCACTTCTATACCGTATTGTTCTGGTATTTTTATAAGATCAAAGCGGAGTGGTCTTGATTCTCTAACTGTCTTTTTTATCTTTATCTTCATGTCTGCTATTAATAATTCATGGTCAGTGTCACAATCAGCACCTGGTAAAGTTTTTGCTGATGTTATACTTGATCTCCTCTCCACCTCCTTTGCACTAAAATGTAATGTTTGATTCTTGGATTTCCCATCAGGCGATGTTCATGTGTAAAGTCTTCTTGGATGTTGTCTAAAAACTATGTTAGTGATCATTAGCTCATTTTCCATGCAAAACGCCATTAGACTGTCATCTGCCTCATTTCTATGCCCTATACTAAATTTCCCCAAAACATGTCTTCTGCTCTTTCTGTACCAATCTTTGCATTAAAATCCCCAATATTATTTTTACGTACCTGGTCTATCATAAAAGTCTTATACTTCCTCTTCTTCTGCTGCTGATGCAGGTGCATATATCTGGATAATTGTTACCTGATTGTGAAATTAGTAATACTGTAAGTTGGTGTCTACCTGATTGTGAAATTAGTAATATTGTAAGTTGGTGTCTACCTGATTGTGAAATTAGTAAAATTGTAAGTTGGTGTCTACCTGATTGTGTGAGTAGTTTTCTTGTAATATCGTAAACTAGTGTCGAAACTGGACGCCCGCAAATTTGTCTTAGATCATGGTAACCTTATGCTCTGACCATAAATCTGAAGTATATTTCTAAATGATGGCCCAAGGGAGATAATTTAATAATAATTACTGGATAAAGCCCCTTGTGGTGTTAATGGATGTAAAAAGCTTCCCTTTATGGAATAAATGAAACCATAGCAACAAACAGTCACACGGGCAAAAAGCAAGGGAGAGCCGAGTATCTTAAATCTTTCCCATTGTCCACTTGTGACAGAGAGATTGCCATTAGCCTTGAGCAAACAAAAATTGTAATATGATTTCAGAACTTCCAGTGCATCTCAGAGCAACGCAGTTTTAACTGTACATGAACAGATCACAGTCACTTTGTTACGAGACTGAGACTAGATTCCCCTTACTCCAGTTTTCTGTGAATGACAGACAATGCCCAGGAGAGATAACAGTCGCATTTTCCCACTGTAATTACTTGAAATGTAGACCAAAAGAGACATGGAGAAGAACAACAGAAAGGATGTTGAGCAACAGAGGGCTCACCTGGGCAAGAGCAGAAAAAAAGGCGAAGGGCAGCCATTTGTGGAAAACCCTTGCGGAAGCCCCATGTGCCCTGGGCACTTAAGGTTCAGAGAGAGAGAGAGAGAGAGAGAGAGAGAGAGAGAGAGAGAATTACTTGAAATATCCTGCACGTGGAGAGACTGTAAAATATAGGGGGATTTACCGTTCCCGTGGCAGAAAATACATCAGCATTTGCTAGCATCACTGTACAGTGACGCTGAAATAAACAGATGAGAAGGAATTCTGTCCCGACCAGGACAGTCCTGCAGTCCCTCACAGCAAGTCCCATCACCGCTCTTAGTCGAATCTGATTCAGACAAGCCCGAGTCAGTCTATTTCAATCAATAACTCTACTAACAAAAACTGTAGGCAGATGAATCTCGTTGATGCAGATATATAGTTCTAAGCTTTCACCGACATTCACTGCCTTTGTTTTTTAGTAATTTGAACTTGTATGAAATCAGTATTTCTGCCTGCACGAACCTGACGTGGAAATAACGTGTCGGCATAGTCACGTGGTCTAATTATGGGTGGACCAGTTTGTGGAACTGTACCTGCCTGAGTATAGCAACATGGGTTTAGTAACAGTGTTACTACGAAGTGAAAGGTTCTGGTTGTCACACTAGACATACACTATTGATGCTCATGAGGATGACCAGAACTAACAAAATAAATAATGAAGAGGGAAGGAGTAATGTCATTTTAGAAGCAACTACAATGAACAAATCGCTAAAGTGCAACCATAAGCCACTGGCAGAAATATGAAGATGGATGTACATATGAGACAACGTTGACCAGTAGAAAACTATAGCTATTACCATCTGAGTAGATACTTCTTAGAAGTGACCTACATCAAAACTCCCATCACTGTTTCTTGTAACCACATGGGTCTCTATTACTGCATAGGGAAGGTCACTCCTATCTTAGACAGTTTCTTGTAGTTCAGCGGTGAACAGTTAAAAATAAAACAAATGGCACCAGTTTTGAAGATTAGCAGCAAAACTGCAGTTCTGAGACTGAAGTAAATCGCAAGGAATTCTCAAGAATAACATCCTTTCTGTTAAGAGAGGATAATGCCTTTATTGGCTGATACGTCGTTGTCATGTCGCTCGTTAGGTGGTGTCCTTCCTACATTCATGTGTTTGTTGTACCCTCTAGTTCTTTTTTCATGTAAAATCTCGCGAAATCACGTTCCGTTTCAAAGCTTTCTGCAGTCAGATTTCGTTTTGTCTTCCGTGCTTTATGAAGTTTCAGCTCTAAAATATTAGCTTTGTTTTGTGTTCCGTGCTTTATGAAGTTCCAGTTCTAAAATGTTAGCTTTGTTTTGTCTGCGTAGTTGTTGTGGATGTCAAGTCACAGTCACACCAATAAATGTAGCCAAGAAATCAACATGAGCAGAAAACATGCATGCTACATGTGGAAAAGAAAAGGGCTTAAAACACGCACACACATACAAACACACACACACACACAGAGAGAGAGAGAGAGAGAGAGAGAGAGAGAGAGAGAGAGAAGATTAGTACTGAAGGGGAAAAACTTTGTAGCACTGTGAGACTTTCTTGTGTGGTGATCTTTAGCTCCACCAAGCTGTCGTAACCCCCCCCCCCTCACAGTTCCATGGAGACAGAAGAAGAAGAACACGAATATGGCGAATTTCTGGAGGGAATTAACAAACAAACAAACAAAGCTGAGAGATATAAAGATAACTTTTAATCATCCAGCCGAGGATGTTTTCCCTCCTTCATTAGTCGCCAGGACTTGGAAAAGCTGACGGTAAATTGTGCCATGCTGACAGAGTCTCAGTGAGTTTACTGCATTTTTTTTTGGGGGGGGGGGACAAGGTTTAAAAATAAATAAATAAAACAGAAGTCAATGCATAAAGAGACTGGGGCTTCCAGCACAATAATTAGTTGTTACTGTAACCGATCATGCTACCTTGTATTGATATAATCTGTTGTGAGTCAGCAGTTTTCACGAACCACAAGCATCTGTCCTTTCCACATTTGTTTTCTAAGGTGAGGGAAAACTACCCTGTGCTGGTAGCGCGATAGTAAAGCAAACACGATCATTATGTCAGGGTAACCATGTCTCCATATTGTTCAAACAAGCGGGTTATTTAACAACGCTCCTCGTCGAAAAGGCTGTTCATTAATGGAAAATCTTTAATGCGTTTTTGTTTACTTGGTCAGAAAACTGATCACAATCTGCTATGCTGTTGGCACTTTTATTTTTTCTCAGACTGTGACCATGAAGCTCTTGGCAGCCGATGTCTTGGCAGAGATTTGGACAAGCTTTTTCTTGGTTATGAATGAGCTGCGGCAAATGTCGGTCAATATCTGGAGCAGATCTAAGAAGTAGGTTACTCGAACACGACCACTTGGACAGTTCAACAGCAAAATCAATCGAGTCGTTTTAAAGACTCAACTTGGACTCTACTTGAAGATGAAGAATAGTCACTTGGACTCAACTTTTGTGCAGTGTGATATTAGTAAGACATCACACACTTCATTGACGCAGTTGCCTTGTGTACTATTGGACATAGCCAATTTGAATCTACGGTCTAGTGAGTTTAGCCTGCTTCTTCCCAGGCCTTTCACTCTGAGCTTCATTTGGTGGTCTTCTAATCTTACGATACAAGCATACACTCTTCTCTGGTTGGTTGTATGTTTCTATGTCTATTTTCAGGGCTTGTTTGAATGGTGTTGTTTCTGCTCTGTAGTTTAATGGCTGTGCTTGTTTGCTGGCTTTTCTGTCTGGGAATCTGATAAAAATGTCAGCCCCTCCATTTCTGGTGGCCCTTCTGTGGATTTGTCTGCGAAGACATGTATCCATTTTATGGGACTGTATTTGCATTCTATCATTTCCAAGGTCAGGTATTCTATCTCGTGAGTTGTGTTCTGATATTTTCGTTGTTAGTTTTTTTATGTTTGTCTGGATGTGGTAATGGTTAGTCTCTTCGCAGACAGGTAGGGGTTTGATATCTTCAGGGGTGATTTGGGGGGGGGGGGGTAATCTTTGTGGAGGGAGTGGAGTCTGCGGATTTGTGAAAGAAGCTGCTTCTCTTGATTCTGCTTTTGACTGGGGGGGGGGGGGGTGGGGTGGGAAAGGGGGTGTATTTCATTTACTTTTTGGTGCAGGGGATGTATGGGCATGAGTAGCAGCTTTTATCTATAGGTAAGTGTTTTTTCATCCCGTCTGACATCTAAGGAAGGGATGTTGGAAAGACATCTATTTTTAGAAATTGGGGTAATCTTTAACCCTCCAATTATCAGTCTGAGTCCTGCACTTTGTAGCTTTGTTAGATGATCTATGTTGGTTTGCCACCATTCCGCCTTGGTCTAACTATGCCTGTAGACATGTTTGAGAAAAAGCTGCCCCCCCCCCCCACCCAGTTTGTGCCTGCTAGTTTAAAAAAATATAATAGAGAGCATCTTGGTTGCTTTATATACCAGTATTGATATACACCATACATCAGCCATGATATACGCCAGTCAGACATGAATCATATATCAGCCAAGATATATGGCAGTCATGACATAAACCATACGCCAGTCATGACATACACTAGTCGTGACATACGCCAGTCATGACATACGCTAGTCATGACATACATCAGTTATGAGATACAACAGTCATGATATACAATAGTCAAGATATACAACAGTCATGATATATGCCAGTCATGACATACAATAGTCATGACATACAACAGTCATGACATACAACAGTCATGATATACAATAGTCATGACATACAACAGTCATGACATACAACAGTCATGACATACAATAGTCATGACATACAACAGTCATGACATACAACAGTCATGACATACAACAGTCATGACATACGCCAGTCATGACATACGCCAGTCATGACATACAATAGTCATGACATACAACAGTAATGACATACAGTAGTCTTAGCTCACATAGAAAAGCAACGAATGAAAAAGTTTGAACACCTTAGGCCAGATCATTCAAGCACAATAGCGTGTAACTGCTGAACAGAAACAACCAAAAAACAGAGGAGGTCCCAGAGCAAAGATGAAGTAAATGACACACTAGAGAGATCAAATGTGAAGACGTGCCAATTTTTTTTTCAACTCAACTTTTCCCAGGTAAATATAAACAAGACTCACGCCCGCTTTTCTAAAGTAGGCATAACAGCTCTCACCCGATACTGTAATAACACTACATTATGCAGACTGAGCTTAGTCTGTTAAAAAAAAACTTACATGCTTCAAAATATTGCATTTCGAAGAAAATGTTTCCAGTTTTTAATACAAGAGAACAAAGCTTCTTGTGATTTAGTGCTCGTGCGCCCTGTAGAAAAATCCATAATTTTGACACGTTTTTTTATATCTTATTTTCACAGCTATATTCAAATATATAACATGAAAGCTATTGCAAAATTTCAGTCAACAAATACAATATCGATATCTAATGTAACACGAATTTCTGACTTGGTTTTGTCCAACCACTGCAAATGAAAATCCTGTTGGTCGAAGATCTTGATTAGCTGTCTTCAACAGCCAGTCTTATTACATCGCCTACAGCTGTTTGGCTGGTCCGTGGCTTGGCATCAAACAATGAATAAATTTACATTTTAAAGAAGCACTAAAAGATACATTAAATCTTTATATAAACTTACAAGGTAAGGTATATATCAACTGGAAATAAATTGATCTGAAAACCCAACAATGCATTTGAAAAGCGAGTTAAAAAAACACATGAAAACATAGAAGAGTTATTTGAAAACTTAGTTAAGAACATATTTGAAAACCTAGAAAAGAATATATTTTGAAACCTAGAAAAAAGTGTATTCGATATCATTATCTCCAAGCACTCTCATTTCTGAACAGTTTTATTCCATTTCCTTTTCGCCAGCTCCTACTGTGTGTCCTGACCTTACCATGTAAGCGCACGCACACAATGGACTAGAATGTGATTTTCGTAGCAATGTCTCAGATCTGTCTTACTGAATTGATACTTCAGTGAATATTGTTCTATTGCTGGTTCTAGGGAGCTACCACATTACACTCCACCATGACATCAGATGAGGTCGCAAGACCTTGATGGCAAGATCTTGAGAAATCGTAAACAAGGCACTTTCAGACGTGAAGGAAAGACAAATTACAAGATAATTACCTGTGACTAGAACCCCGTACTCTGGTAGGTTGTACAACCGTCGAGAGAACCACGAGAGAACGTTCTCTCAACCGCGAGAGAATACTGCACTAATAACCATCTAGCACCCCCTGGGGAAGATGTTTGAAAGCTAAGTCATCAATGCCTGTCTGGACGAAACGAAATAGTGATACCGGGAAAGGAAACGAGGCCATGACACAGAAATTGCGTCGCTTGGATTCAGTCTCGAGCATGTACAAAACTTAAAACACAAACATGGCTTCCTACAAATGTCTAGTGCACAAAAGACAACAATAACAACAAACAAATACTTTTTTACATAAAAAAACAAATTTTCACAAATAGGAAACAACAAGGCTTTTGCACAGTGAAGTAAGAGACCTTGAGAAAATTGTAAAAAAAAAAAAATTACAAACAAATTATCTGGGACTCGAACCCCGTACTGCACATTGTGGATCCAGTGATTTTAGAAGAAGAAACGTTTTAAAAATGACTAGAGGATAGAAAAATGGGGACTGGGGTGGAAGACTTACTAATCTTAATGTATCCATTATGAAGACCACAGAAGCAAATACAACCTTATCAAAACTCCAGATCTGCGTGAGAAGATTCGCTTTTGTGAAATTTAAAACTGAATCAGTTGCTATTTTCACCACATTGGGTTTTTACATGAACTAATTAACAGATGTATTTATAGCGTATTTAAATGTATTTATATATAGCATGTATTTATAAATATATATATTTCCCCCCCCCCCCCCCAAAAAAAAATGGAAAAACTAATTATGTCAGTCCGTAAGAATAGTGAAGAGCAAAACCTCTGTCTTAATGTGAAGAAAACTAAATTGATGACAACTAACAGAACAAACGGGGCATCTGAAATATGTATCAATGAGGAAAAATTGGAAGAAGTGGAGAGTTTTGAATATCTTGTTCCCTGGGAAGAATTGTGTTAAGAACTCGCTTATCTTAACATGGTCTTTGTGAGACAGGGAACAGATTTGTTTGCTTAAAAACTCTGACCTACTTCTGTAACCCAGAAACATGTAGCGGTCAACACTAATTATAATTGTTATTTTTGTAAAATATAATGTCAGGTTGGTGGACGGATGGGGACATGGAGATCGCCGGCGGGGATGAGGAAAATCTGGTGTGAGACTAATGAATCCAGGACGTGACAAGCCTATGGGTCTTTACAACAATGGCTATCAGAATGATTTAAACAAAACAGAGCCAGCAGACTATAGGTGGTGGGGAATGGATATCATTGAGGCACTCATCGGATTCCTCATCCCAAAGTCGGAGTGTCTTTGTGGAACTGTCTCAAAACCATCTGACATGGAGAAGGGACTTAAGTACAGCCACCAGAGGCTGGAAAACAAAGTTTTGGCCAGGCCAGCCACACTGTCTTCATGGCAGTCCGAGCAAGACCACAGTCTACCCTAGCAAGGAAAGGTGCTGAAGTCGGAGTTACCTAGCTAAAAGGCGCATCGCAAAAATAAGGGTAACACGCATTATCGCTAATGAAATGTCTCTATCTACAGTTTTCAAACATGGTGCTCGCCCTTTGAAGACTATCCAGGCCTCGAAAGGGTCCACCTAATGCTACTGGAGGTCCTTTCAGTTTGTCTTGTGGAGCCAAGAGACATAAGAGTAGAGCTACTGGCCAAAAAAAAAATACATCAGCAGAAAACTTCCAAAAAAGTAAGAACTTAAAATAATACAGTGGAATGCTAAGAGTGTCAGCAGTGTTAGAGATGGCTATAGCAAAACGGTGGAACTAGAGAACATACTCTTTGCAGAGCAGGTAAATATATGCTGCATACAGGAGAAACACCTAACCAAAGGTGCTGTCATTAAAATCAGAGGATACCAGTGTTTCAGATCAGACCGACAGGACAGAAGAAAAAGAGGAGTACTCACATTTGTTAAGAATAACATCAGCGCATGTCAGGTGGGAGTGTACATGGAAGGAGCTGAATACCAGATGATGCATCTAAAAACCAGTAATACAGACTTCCACCTCCTTAACTGTTATTGTCCTAATGACCGCCCACTTGCTCTGGAAACAGCCACACATAAAGAGAGAGTGATGATCTGTGGAGATTTTAACATCCATTTCCAGAGCTGGGGCTATGACCACATAGACAAGAGAGGAGAAGAAGTTGAGAACTGGCAGGATGATAATGGACTTCTGATCAACCAGCCAATTTTACTCAAGGGCTTGGCATACAACCTCAGCACCAGATCTTTGCATTCCACTACCCAGATCTGAAGTGGAACATTACACGCAACGTTGGAAAACAACTTGGAGGTAGCGAACATCGACCAGTCTTCCTGACAATAGAAAACGAACTCATTAACACCAGTAGCCTTCTCCCAATATGGAACTATAAAAAAGCAAACTGGACAATGTACAGACATCGTACAGGTATCCTGGTGGGACAGTTGTCCATAGAAGGTAAGGATATTAACAGCATAGTGAAGGGATTCAATGCTTGTATCCTTCAGGTCGCCCGTGAAACTATTCCCAGAGGAGCTCGTAGGGATTATAAACCATACTGGCCTAGTGAGCTGGAAAAACTCCATGATGACGTGGAAACAGCTTGAAAGCAAGCAGGAAATAGACCATGCCAAGAACACCACAATAATTACCAACATGCTAAGGCCAAATTTCAGAGACCCACGCTTCAAGCCAGACGGGAAAGTTGGAGAGAGAAAACAGAGTCCCTAAACTTTGAAAAGGATGGAAGAAAACTATGGAAACTAATCAAACGATGAGAGCACTGGAAGAGGTACAAAGATTACACAAATAGAGGATGGATAAACTCTTACAGGTAAACAGGTAGCAGATCACTTTGCTCGCATGTTTGTACAAGACTGCAATATTGATATTCATCCAGAGAAAGAGCGTACAGTGCGCACTGACCTACAGAAAGAAGAGGAACAAGGCAGAAAAGTGGAGGTCATGGATGCACCAATCACATGCAGCGAGTTAGACCAAGCAGTCAATAAAATGAAACCAAGAAAATCACCAAGACCAGATGGAGTGTCCAATGAAATGATCAAGAACATGGGAATGACAGCAATGGGAAAGCTGTTGGATATTTTCAATATGTGCTGGAGCACAGTTAAGTTACCTCAAATCTGGAAGGAACCAAGCATGGTACCACTGCTAAAGCCAGGGAAAAACAGTGATACGGCCTCCAACTACAGGCCAATCAGTCTCACTAGCTGCCTATGCAAAACGATGGAATGCATTATTGACCTGAGGCTAAAATGGTACCTAGAAAGTGAAAACTTTCTTGTTCCACAACAAGCAGGATTTAGACAGTACTACAGTATAGAAGATCAAGTGACCTATCTCTCTCAAGAGATTGAGGACCATTCCAAGAAAAAAACCTTGCACTAGCAGCATGGATAGACCTAAAGAAAGCCTTTGATAAAGTATGGAAAAAAGGTCTGTTGTGGAAACTAAGAAACTTCAATGTGAATGGAAGACTGTACAACTGGATAAAGTCCTATTTACACAATAGAAGAGCTAGAGTAGTAATGGATGGACACAAAAGCCAGAAAGTACTTCTGCAACATGATTTACCACAAGGAGGAGTCCTTTCACCTACACTATTCCTTGTATTCATTAATGACCTGATCAAGGAACTTCTCTATGGAATCAAAGCAGCATTGTATGCAGATGATCTGGTCATGTGGTGTACAGGTGAATATGCGACAGTTGCTACACAGAGACTCTAAAGAGCAGGAGACATCTTGACATCATGGACAAACAAACGGTGTGTAAGTATCAACACAGAGAAATCAAATACCACTCTGTTCACTCTCTCATCTAAACAGAAAACAGGTAAGATCTTTGTAAATGAAATATCCTTAAGGACGGACAACCAACTCACTTACTTAAGAGTGACTCGACTTAAAACTGACCTGGAACCAACACATCAGCAGTGCAGAAGCAAAAGCCAGAAGAAAACTAGCCATATTAAGAAAATTGAGTGGAACCACATGGGGAGCTAGTGAAAGAATTCTCAAGAATGTATATCAGCAAAGTATTCTACCGCATTTAGAATATAGCTCAACAGCTTAGTGCACAGCATCAAACACTACGCTGCATAATCTAGACAAGGTACAAAATCAGTTATTACGGATTATCACAGGTGCCATGAGGTCCATACCAGTAGTAGAAATGCAGAAAATAGTTGGTGTTCAAGTGCTAAAAGAACGTAGAGACACAAAGGTCATGACCTTGGGAGTGAAATTCCTTAGCTCTGTAAGCCATCTCTGAAGGAGAGATTCAATAACTTGGCATTAGGACGGCTTAAAAGAAGCAGCTTCATTCATCAGGCCAAGCGTATGAGTAAGCTGATACCTGACCTTCCAACTGTAGTCGCTCCATTATCATCTATACTAGAGCATACACCATGGAAAGAAGCAGATTATACACAAATAACTATTCAGACTGAAGTGAAAGGTGTGCAGAATGGTTAGATGCAAAGCAGTCTTGTAAGATCAACAGCTACACTTAGTGTGCTAGATGGCAAATATCCATGTGACACCTGGATACATATGTATACAGATGGATCTGCACACAATGCCATAAGGAATAGAGTGGCAGGAGCACATACTGAATATCCAAACAACACCACTGACAAGAATTCCGTACCCACTGGTAAATACTGCAACAACTTTGATGCAGAAGTTAGGGCAATTATTGCTGCAGCTGAAAAACTATCAGACTCCAGAATTGATACATACCCCATAGTAATTCTCACAGACGCAAGATCAGTGCTGGAAGCTCTTCAGTGCAACAAACTACCAGATCTTAAGGATGCCTTGTCAAAAATTGGCTTACAACATGGAGTCACTTTGCAATGGATTCCCTCCCACTGTGGGATACCAGGCAATGAGAAAGCTGACCATCTGGCCAAAGAGGGCACTGAAATGGAGCAACCAGACATACCAATCACCTATAATCATAAGAGAAACATGATAAAAACCTACAGGAAGCCACAAACACCACCACATGATGACTATCACATGCCAAATAGAAAGGAACAAGTCACCATTTTCCGTCTCCGAACAAGACACAGTCGACTCCAAAGTCACACAAAGTTTAAGGTTGGTACTACTACTCTTTGTATAATTGTCCAAGTGCCCCAAACTGTGGAACATATCCTCCAAAACTACACCAACTACGAGACACTGAGAAGTAATTACTGGCCCAGTGAAACCACCATAGAAGATAAGCTGTACGGCTCCATACATGAATTACAAAAAAAAAAAAAACAGTGAAATTTAATCAAAGAGATAGGACTGCAGATATAGACAGAGAATGCGTACGAAGAAGAAGAAGCAAAAGAAGAATATCTTGGATCATTGCTAACTAATAATGGAGATACAATGAGGGAAATTAAAATGAGGACATCTATCGCTCTTCAGAAAGTAAAACAACTAAAGAAGCTTTGGAAAGTAACAGGCAGAACTACAAACATAAGATTTTTAAGGCATGCATCTTTCCCATCACAACATATGCCCGTGAGACCTGGACACTTAACAAAACAGCCGAGAAACACATAAACGCCTTTAAATATAAATGCTTGAGAAGAGTTCTTCAAATATCATGGACACACACAAAAGAAAAAAGAACAAATATATTCATACTACAAGAACTTAATATTGAAGAAGGCTGGCTAGTAAAGAGGATTAAACAGAGAAAACTTAAATATTTTTTGACACATTAAACGTTATGATAATCTAGAGAAGACCATCTTGGAAGGGTATACAATGGGAAAAAGAAAGAGAGGAAGACCAAGGCAAAGACACCGTTGATGATCTGCAAATGGATGCATCAGCAGCAGGGTCTCTTGCTTACAACCGAGAGGCCTACAGGAAAGCTGTTAGTGAGCCAAAGTTTCGCAAAGGACATGCAAATGACTGACTGACTGACTGATTTATAGCGCACTTTTTGGTCGTCCTAAGAATATGTTGTGTTTTCAGTCTATGACCAGCTCGCACAAGCATGCTTTTACAAATTTTCAATCATCATCATGTGAATCAGAAACATAAGCGCTTAAAATTCTTTTCGGAAGATTATCCGCGGGTGTATGGAGATAGCAGATGGTAGAGAGAGGACAGTGTCCGAAATATTGCCGGACTCATGACCTATCTTTAACTCTGCTCCAGGTCTGTCCAAGAGAGATGCATCCTTCATGGTAAGTCTCAAGCCACTATCTTCAAGTCTCAAGTCCTTGCAAGCAGTTTCAAGTCGAGTCTCACGTCACTACCCTCAAGTTCTTGCAAGCAGTTTCAAGTCGAGTCTCACGTCACTACCCTCAAGTTCTTGCAAGCAGTTTCAAGTCGAGTCTCACGTCACTACCCTCAAGTTCTTGCAGGTAGCTTCAAGTTTAGTCTCACGTCACTACCCTCAAGTTCTTGCAGGTAGCTTCAAGTTTAGTCTCAAGTTTATGAACCTAAAGCAAAGTAACTGTTGGTTTTGCTTACCAGATCAGTATTGATTTGTAAGTTATGAAAGTGAAAAAAAACTAAAGTTAAATAGATAATATTGCCACTAAAAAAAGATAAAGGTAAAGGTAATTCTGTCGTGCCTTAGAGGCACATAGGGATATGGTGTTAGTGCCCATATTTTCCATGACCTGTCAGCACACTAGAGGGTAATGTAGTCAGCATCGCGCCTGACCGCCTTTCCTTCTTCAACTCCAGAAGAAGTCGGGTACCCATTTCTTCAGCTGGGTGATTGGGGAGCCTGGGGAAGGATTCGAACCCCCCGACTTCGCCATGAGAGACTAGTGCACTAACCACTTCGCCACTCAAATGCCCCAGTATTTGCCTCGTGCACTTCTAGTCATTGTCTAATAATCTGTTTCAATCAAGAGAATCAACAGAAGCAGGTTCCTATACAAATCCGCAGACTCCACTCCCTTTACAAATCCGCAGACTCCACTCCCTTCACAAAGACTTACTCCCCATCACCATTGAAGATATCGAACCCCTACCTATCTGCGAAGAGACGAACCATTACCAGCTACACGTCCAGGCAAACATAAGAAAACTAACAACAAAAATATCAGAAAACAACTCACGAGACAGAATACCTGGCTGTGGAAATGATAGAGTGCAAATACAGTCGGACAGAATGGATACATGTCTTCACAGACAAATCCACAGAAGGGGCCACCAGAAATGGAGGGGCTGACATCGTTATCAGATTCCCAGACGGAAAACTAGCAAACAAGCACAGCCATCAAACTACAGAGCAGAAACAACACCATTCAAACAAGCTCTGGAAATGTGCATAGGAACATACAGCCAATCAGAGAAGAATGTATGTTGTATCATACGATTAGAAGACCACCAAATGAACCTCAGAATGAAAGGTCTTGGAAAAGGCAGGCTAAACCTTCACTGCAAGATCTAAAGCAATGATGATAAAACAACCTACATACCCCCCCCAACCAAAGGTCTTGGAAAAGGCAGGCTAAACCTTCACTGCAAGATCTAAAGCAATGATGATAAAACAACCTACATACCTCCCCCTCCCCCCCCCCCCACCAAACTACTCTGCTCCTATGGCATAGGTTAAATGTGGATGAAACAAAAGCACCCAGAGCTGAATGAAAACATCGATGAGATGGAAAGAAAAATCATCTGACAGACAAACAAAGGAAACTTATGGCCATCAAACATATAGAGGAAGACTTCCCACCCAGTAATTGGTCCCTATGGGTTTGTGATATTTTTGTTTTCACAGATGGATCTGCAACAAACGCAATAGAAAACAGCGGCGAGGTGGGGGGGGGGGGGAGGGGGTCCTCATTGAACTGAATAATGGGGAACATGGAGAAATATCAACAGGAACAAATCTCCAGCAACTACAGACCAGAGGCAGAAGCCCTCAAAGCTGCAGCAGCTGATGTCATTAGTGAACAAAATGTCAAAGAAAACATTGTTTCTCACTGGCGCAATGTCAGTAACAACAGCGCTAAAGAGTCATAGAAACAAAGAAGCCTGTGACCTCTGAACAGAAATGTATCAGCTACACACACATTTCAAAAGAGTAGTAATGCAGTGGATCCCATTCCATTGTGGTATACCTGGAAACAGCAGACACTCTATGGAAAGAAGAAGGCAGACTACTACAGACAGATACCAGCATAATATCTGAGGAGACCAAAACGCTGACAAATCTCAGTTACAAGAACAAATAGGAGAAAGAGTTCCCAGATCCCAAAGAAAAGATACCTACTACCAGCTAATCAGAGAAGAGCAAGTCATCATCCTGAGGCTACATATCAGCCATAACAGGCCAAGATTACCATCTGTACAACAAATTCAAGCTAAGATCAACTGACGAATGTGCATGTGACACCAATAAGATGATAGCAGACAACGTAATGCTAGAGTGCCCAACATATTAACAACAGAGAAGACGAATATGGCCACCACTCCACCAGTCAAAAAATGTCCACGCCTTCCAGATAACCACGAACTACTTCAAAATTATACAAGTAGACGTCTGAACATGTAAGAAGAAGAAGAAGAAGAATGCTTCACTGACTGCAGCGTCCTGCTAGAAGCAATGCCCCCAGAAACACAGGGAAGTATATCGCAACCAAACAAACTTTTAAAACTCAGCTTTAGCCCTACAGTGGCTTCTTTCACACTGTGGAAAAAAAGGGAATGAACAAGAGATGCCCTTTCCAAAGCAGGGAGCGAAATGGATCAGATCATTCGACCAGTAACACATGAAGAAGCAAAAACCATCATCTGCAACAAACTAAACAAAAACTGGAAAACAAAAATGAAAATAGAACCAAAACATGACCTCATTCATCAACTACAGGGATACCATCAAACTTCAGTGTTCACATCCACATCCTCGCCCATGTTACCCCCCCCCCCCCCGTCTGCCTCGCAACTACTGGTCTAACTAGCTACACATTACACGTGCCACCACCAACACCAGCACCAGCAGCAGCAGCACCACCACCACCAGCGACAACAACAACAACAACAACACACACACTCTCTCACACACACACACACGCACATATACACATGTGCGCGCGCACACACACACAATTCGTATTGAAAAACGGAAGTGCACAGTTTAAAGTTTAAAGCAAATTATACAGTAGTTTGTTATACTGCATATACTTGTGCTTGTGTGTGCGCTAGGGGTGCACGTGAGTTTCTGCATGTGCATATAAAGCAGTAATTATATGAACAAAGCCTGTGATAAGGACTGAATCCAGAAGCTCACAGTGAATGAAATATATGACAGATTTTTAGACTTATTTGAGCCAAGAACGTCTTGAACCACAGCAAAAGACAGTAGGGAGAATATTAGCAAATATGTCGGAAGATTTACAGTCAGCTGAAAAACTTGCATAAAGGGCAACGTTATAAGAGCATTTTTTTTTTTTTTGTGCGCTCATTTTTATCATACCAGAAAGTAATTACACATTACAGTGTCAATAATGAAGTCTTCGGCTGTTTTTTGACGTTCTGATTTAGAGCGACTCGTGCGTGACTTGAATACCAACTATATCCTGCACAAGTTCAATCCAAACAGTTCTCTACCATTGCATCAATCGCTTTTCTTTTTCTTTAAAGTTTTAGTAAATTGATGTCGCCATTCAGCTGTTTACAGTCTCCATGACTACCACAATAAGTCCGCAGCAAGCAGAACAACGAGGAATAATCGTGGAAATCCCTCGATGTCGTAAAACCATTACATCAAAGCAAGAGTTCAACATTCGTTAAAGTTTACCCATTACTAAATCGAGTCATTGCTGCCTATTAACACGAGCTGCGTCCTTAAAGTTACAGATTTTATTATAATCAGTTTTTTTTTCAGCTTGCTAACTGCGGTCCCCCCTCCCTTTTCCTTAATTCGCTTGGTTACTTCAGCGTTGTTGTGATAGGTTCACACAACAACCAGCACAACAGTGCTGAAAACATTGAAGGACATCCTGATGTCAAAGGCTGAGCAAGTAAGGACATGGCCCGAGCGTAGTGAAGCTGCTTAGCGGGACCACCAAAAGAGCTATACCGTTTACATTTACAGTGGGATGGGCTTTTCCTTCATGCCAGATCTTAGCGCCTTCGAGACATCCACGCTTTCTGAACATTATTGCCTCCCCCTTTTTTGAAACTTAAACCCAAAATACTCGTATAAGTACATGCTAGAGAACACAGGGTTAGGTGTCGCAGAAAACTGACTCGTTAACACCATACAAATTAGAAAGCTGAGATACTTCGGCCACATCAAGAGACACAAAAGCTTGAGGAGGTTGATAATAAAAGGCATAGATGTCCGGCAAAAGAGAAAAAGGACAACATCATCGCAGGTGAACGCAGGACATCACGGAAAGTCTGAATGTATCATTGCCGGTCAACTTGCACTAGTCAGTATTACATTCAGGGAGGCTGTGAGAGGAACAACGTTCTAGAAAGGACATGTCACGTGATGAGAGAATATACAAGAGGGCTCTCACATCATCAACTAAGGTGGAAAACCTGAGAGGTTTGTGACAATGTCTTTCTCAAAAATATTAAACATAAAATGAGTAATATGGCCTATCAAAATAAAACAATGTAACGCCTGTTTCTGCTTTAATTATACTAACTAAAATCCGGGGGTTTCCTGTATAAATAAAAAAAAAGTACTAAAACTTAACGTGGAATTTCGATGTCTAATCTGACTGGCAGTCTATTTCCACATTGTATGATGAGATAATGCTTTTATATGGATCTCCAGCCTTTGAATCTTGGAGGAGAAAAAAAAATCCTGATTGCATGAAACTAGACGCTGTTTCCCACGCAAAACTAGAGGCAGTTTATACACGTAATAATAATAAAATTAGGGCTTTTTTCATACAAAATTAGAGACACTTTATCATACAGAACTGGAGGTAGTTTATCGTACAAATCTGGAGGTAGTTTATCATACAAATCTGAAGGCAATTTATCGAAGAACACTAGAAACTTGGAGTGATATGAAACAAAGGATTGTTGTTAATGTTTCCTCATTCTACATTTAGGCTGAAGGGATGTGTAGTTTAGATAACTGGGAACGTGCGAACGAAGAAGAGATAACTGAGAACAAAGATATAGACAAAAAATATATGACACATTCTGTTCTGTTTTCCCTTCTAATATTAATTATCATATGAACTGAGCACTTTACTGTGCTTTCTTTTACAGATGGATTTCCCTCCATAAGGCGAAATTTCTAGTTTGTATAACAAACTTTTCATCCTCGACATGTGTTACAGACATCTGGACAGACCTTCAGTTACTTCTGTAAACATGTGGCTTTAAATCGCGTCCTACTTTTTTGCTGCTATATGATGGATGGATTTTAAAAAAAAAATTTTTTTTTTTTGGGGGGGGGGGGGATTCTGACAACTGGGTCACCTTATTTCTGTTGTTTGTGTCTTTCTTTCTGACGACAATGTGAAACTTACCTCAAGGAGGTTTTCACTTGTTAGTAATAACTACCAATTGTGCTGTTTAAAACGCTTTTAGAGTGGCGCCTCTTTGGAGGGGGAAGATAAACAGCTCATTCTCCATTTGTAGATACAACACCATTACGGGTGAATTGATCCGCGTATGGTCTGGATTTCCCCGCATTCATAAATAATTACTCTCACATTTAATCGGCTGAGTTGTTTCCCCTTACTCCTCCCTGCTCTCCCTCGCAGATCATTGTTTTGTTGTGTTGTTTCGCAGATCAATAGCGTTTTAACCGATCTAATTTCTAGCAGTCGGAGGATACAGTCTAAACAATCTAAGATATGCAGACGACACGCTACTGATAGCTGAAATCGAAGAAGAGCTAATAAACCTTTTTAGACAAAATCGTAGAAAAAAGTGAGGAGAAAGGACTTAGTTTAAATAAAAAGAAGACAGAGAAAGAAACACCAGAAAAATGTTGAATCGAAGTAAAAGGCACAGAATTAAAGCAAGTGGACAAATTCAAGTATTTAGGAACAATAATAAAACGAGACAGAAGATGCGAAACCGAAATAACGGAGCAGAATAGCCCAGGACGGGTCAGCATTTATGAAAATGAGAAACATAGTGTGCAATACATCTCTGTCAGTGAACATCATATAGAGAATTATTCAGTGCTACATCGAACGTGTATTGTTATATGGATGTGAAATATGTACGGTAACAAAGAGCACTCAAAATTTGCTGGAAGCATCGGAGATGTGGTTTATACGAAAAGTGATGAGACTACTATGGACAGCCAAGAAAACAAACGAAGAAGTTCTAACGGAGGATGGACAAAAAAGAGAAATTATTTCAAAATTCAGAACAAGACAGTCCATATTTGTAGGGCATGTTTTAAGAAGAGAGGAACATCTAGTGACAACAGGAAAACTGGAGGGAAAATGGACAGAGAAAGATATAGAAACAAGATACTTGACAGATTAAAAGAATGGCATAGAGCACGGTCCAAAACACATCTTATAGAAGTGTAACATAGTGTCTTGTATGACTGTAGTATTATTATAGCCTTGTATATTAGGATAGCATTATAATTATTATTATTAATGATAATGTTACTATTATTATAACTCTTAGCATTTTATTATAGTTACGATTATTATCGAGAATGTAGGTATAAAGTATAAAGTGGAACGAATTCAAGAGCAACGCAGAGATAGGACAGATGAGCAAACAACAACCTGTCTCATGGGTGATAAGAAAAAGAAGTTGGACATATGTAGGCCATGTGATGAGAAGAAACAATCGGAGAATACCAAAACAAACTATCAAGTGGAGCACAACAGGCCGAAGAAAAAGAGGTCGACCACGTGAAACTCTAAAGGGGACATTGTTGAGAGAAGCCAGTTTAGTATGCATAACATTCCTTGATGAAGTTGAAAGACTCGCTGAGAACAGTAAAACTTGGCAAATAGCTATCCAAGCCCTATGTGACGTTTAACGGCACGGGAAGGATGTAAGATGTAAGAATGTAGGTAAGAAACTAAGTAAATAACCTGAGAACCGGTGGGAGAGGAACATTCACATGGTATTAGTATTATTACGATATAATTAAGCAGATACTTCGAAATACTAGACACAGGGACGCTGAATACGAACTGGGAGGATTTACTTAGATAATAATAGTACATATGGAGACAGAGAAACACTACGTAAACAGATATGGACTAATCCCCGACAGGTATCGCAAACATCTGATACTGGATATGAAGAATTTACCCGCGCGAGAAAATTGATTAGACGGATTTGACGCAACAGACTTACTGACAGGAGAGGCATACTTACTTATCTTATGGCGTAATTTGGACACATGAATAGTCCAGCGTATCAATAAGATGACTAAGGGGAGGGGACCGACTCATCCCGAATTCCAGTCATGACCTAGTCAGTATATAATCAACCAGATGACCAATAGAAAGATCTAGAGGTGTCCTATTGGACAACTGACATACGATACATAAGACAGGCATGCAGTTTTGAAAAAAAAGAAGAAGAGAGAGGAACGAACGAAGGAACGGAATACTTTATTTTCAAAAGGTTAAGAATTGGGCACCCAGGCCCGTCTAACATTCTTCTTTTAATCTTTCAGCTTTCACTCAGTCACAGTCATTCAGCATTTGTTAGTGAACATAATAATCATGAAGACACAATTAAAAGATTACATAAATTAATAATAAACTTATCTCTTGTCCATATACTCTACACTCTTATTTATGCAGCAACATGAAATAAACTTGCATTCTTACATTCATTCAAAACTAACAAATTTATAGAAAAGCAGTATAAAAAAGTGACCCTGAGTTGAGCCGGTTTAGTCGTATTATCCCAGTATGGACGTGTTTAGGACGTGGCCGACCTCTAGAGCGGAAGTACCATGACATGAGTAGCCATCAAGTTTCACCACTGGTTTAAGCTGGTTTAGGCATATTTCACCAGTATGGGTGTATATCGGACGTGGCCGGCCTCTAGAGCAGAGGTGCCGTGGTATGAGTAGCTCTCACCGCGAGACTACTGGACATGCCGATTAAGCTTCGCGTTATTCTTTCCATCACCTTTTCACTCGGTGCCGCACGGCAACCCTAATTGCTTTTCCGCATTTTCTTCATTGGGCGGGAGGAGTTTCACTCCACATTCGGCTTCCGAAGAATCTCACAAGCAGTGTCTTAACCCCTGGGTTAAGTCGGTTCAGGCAATTCTCCCGGTATGGGTGTATATATGACGTGGCCGACCTCCAGAGTAAAGGTTCTGATTACCTTTCTTTCACCTTTTCCACAGTGGCTCCGCGAGGCAACCCAATTTGCACCGTTCTTCACTGGCAAGGAGGAGCCCCACTCCATGCACGGAAGCTGAAGAATCTCACCAGCAGCAGGTTTTAAATCAAAGTTTTCCTTCTCACAGATGAGCTACCAAAGAAGATTCTCATCTACCCGATACGTCTGGCTTTCAGGCGCCAGATATTCGCCTTCGCCCCTTCTCCTGTCAATTTAAACAGTTCCGCCAAGCGAAGGCCAAGAGCTGGACTTGACTGTTAGAGGCTATTTGAGACGCACGCCTTGGAGACATTTAATTAGAGTGGAGAGCGTATCCTTCACCCCACCTCCTGCTATGACAATTCTTAGAACCTCATCTATAAGCTTTACTGCTCGCTTTTGTAGTGAGTAAAGTCTTTTCATGTTTGACATGGAACAAACATCCCATACTGTGGAACAGCAGTCCAAGTGTGTTTGTATCTGTGATATGTAGCATATTTTCTGGTGTCTATGTCAAGAAAATGTTTAATTTTAGTAAATTGGCAAACTTTTTGTTCATTGAGTTTGGTTAAATTGTCTACATGATGATTCCAGCTGAGGTGGTGGTCAGTCATGGGACCTAGAGTTTTATGTTCACTAACATTCTCTATCTGTGAAGTTCCAGCATGGAGCTGTAGTGTTGTTGTTGGCGAATTTGTTAATTTCTGTCTTGTTGTAATAGCATGGATTTTGTTTTGCTGGTGTTTATTAGCATTCTGTTGTTGTTGCTCCAGTTAATTAGACTTTATTTCAATTTGAAGAGTTGGCTCAAGGTTAATACAGTCATTGTCACTAGTGTAAACTGTGCAGTCATCAGCAAAGGGGTCACAAGATGATTTTTTGAGATGAAGTGAAAGATCATTGATGTAAATGGTAACAGGAGAGGACCAAGAATAGATCCACGTGGAACACCATTATCAATCACTACAGTTTTTGTGGCAAACTACCCGCTGTTTGTTGGAAAGAAAAGATGTAATAAATTTTGTCGCCAGGGTGTAATTTATAAGTCTCAAGCTTTTAAACTAGGATTTCATGATCCGTCATGTCAAATGCTTTTTTAAAGTCAACAAAGACAGCATCACATAATTTATCTTCGTTTATATTAGATAATCAACATTCTGTCATTTTTGTGAGAGCAGTGTGGCAGGAATATTTTGGCCTAAAACCGTCTGACAGTCAACAATCAAATCATTTTCTTGCGTGTGTTGTAAGGCTGTTTTTTGTATGTGCTTTTTCGAGGGGTTTTGACAAAATCGATAGAATGGAAATTGGTCTGTAGTTTGAGGGTTTTTCTCTGAACCAGATTTTAAAAGGGGATATATTTTTGCAATTTTAAAAGCCTGGGGAAAATGACAATGTGCAATGCACTGATTGTAAATGTATGTTAATGTAATTACAGGGGCTGAGTAGTGCAATATCTTGGTGCTAAATTCATAAAGAAATGATGACTGGGATAGATAGACAGACAGACAGACAGACAGACAGACAGACAGACAGACAGATAGATAGATAGATAGATAGATAGATAGATATAGATAGATAGATATAGATAGATAGATAGATAGATAGATAGATAGATAGATAGATAGATTTAGACAGAGAATAGAAGAAGTTAGAAGCAGCAGCAATCTGGGAGAGACATAAGGTAGCATTTCAAGTTAGAAAGTGATTATAATAATTATTATTACTGCGTGAGAAATGCAGAATTTGATATTTTTGGAACTTTGTGTAAAATGCTTTCGGAGATGTCTCAATTTGATACTTGTGAATTTCGTTTCATGAGCATTAAAGGTGAACTATAAACTAAAGGGAGATGGACATATATTGGTCACGTGATGAGAAGAAACAGATAATTCCAAAACAAGCTATAAAATGGAACATAACAGGCCAAAGAAAAAGAGCCACACCGCGTGAAACTCTGAAGAGGACATTGTTAAGACATGCATAAAATCCCTTGATGAGGTTGAAAGACTCGCCGAAGACAGGAAAAATTGGCGAAGTACCTTGCGAGCCCTATGTAACGTTTAACGGCACGGGAAGGGTATAAGATATAAGAAAGGTGAACTATAATTTAGTAACTCTGTATGTTAGGATTTTAGTCTTGTGGTGAATCATGTAGTATCACGTGTAGTGACATTATGAACTTGTGAAGTGAATAAAAAGAAGGCTTAGTAATGTGTAATAATAATTTTAAAGTGACATGGTAGATCAAATGTTGTCGCGGCCACAGCCTAAAATAGAAGTGAGAGAAAGTCAACTTGACTGTAATAAATTAACAATTATTGAAATAATAGTAAATATTAGAACTTATCAATATAATATCGTCGCCGTCACATCGATTATTCGTCGTATAAAAGATACTGACGATCACTGATTCGCGCAAGCGTCCATCATTCAAGACCCAGAATGACAAGACAGCATCAGTCAGAGCCTCTCGCTGTTATACTGAACCGTAGATCAGAACCGTTTCTGTATTATAAAAAGAACAAAGGACAGGTGGTTGTGGAAGTCAGTGACGACAAAAGCATGATTGGCAAGGACCAGAGAGGGAGAAATTCTAGTGGTTGCAATTATGTTCATTAAATACTCTACTATAAACACTACACATCTGCTTTTTCTATCTGCTTTAGTATTTGTTGTTCACACTGTGTAAATTCTTAAGTTAAAGTTGTTAATTGTGACTACACTTGACACAAATAAGGGGATGCATTACCCGTTATTAAGCTGATCCTCTTGCTTTCGATTTTTCTGCTCTTTTTTTAAAAAAATCTATTTAAAAAATGAAGTTCTACTGTGGAATCTAATTTATTTGCGACATAATTGTGTATGTGATATGTGTGTGAGGGGGGCGGGGAAGTGAGGTGAAGTGTGTATATGTATGCGTGAGTGTTTTTAGATAAAATATATTTCAGCAAATAAACTAATAAAAAATCTGAGCAAGTTATTTTTATATGTAGAGAACTAACAATACTCCTCTCTCTTAAACAAGAGGCAACTTCTATAAGAATAGAGCTCTGAATATTTGACACAGGATAGAAAAGGGTTAAAGTTTTGTTGAGAGCTCTCTAGCATTTTTCTGTCTGCTTTTTTTTTTCTAGTCATTCTGACCTGCGCTCACTGAAGATTGTTCAGATTGTTTCCCCAGAGAAATCTGGACCATCTCGAAGATCTAATTCGGCTAAAGAGAATGGCACTTCCACTTTTCGAGTGTCATTTTAATGCTTGGAGCAGTAGATTTTTGTGAATTTCTGATTCTTTTACTGTTATATAATTGATTTATTGATTGAAAAAGTATGAAAAAACTGACGTTTTTTGGCAGTTAATCAAGTCTAGAAGTCACAACATGAAAATATGATGACCGAGTCTCAACGCGAATTCATTCATTAGGTATCATAAACGTTGGCGATCATACTTCTAGATTTTATGTGGCCTTCGTATTTCTAATCAGAATATTTACCTTCTTGTCCGATGCCTCTAGGTCATCGCATTCACGTAGTTTTCTCCTAGTTTTTTTTTTTTTTTGCAAGCGTTTTACACTGACTGGCAGGTTCTATAACGAGTGTATTCTTATTTCATGCACAAAAGTGTGGTTTATGGACCGTTATTTAATAATAATAATAATAATATAATGGTAGAAAACTGTTAAGACTTTCTGACTAAACTTCTTGGCTGCTCAATGCTACCCTCTGGCAAACGTCTAGTTCGTATTTACGATATGTTATCTTTTTGAATCTGGTGAAGATTTTAGTTAACTCATTAATTTCATTATTCGTGATTTGTGGGGTGTGAAATGTTTGACCTGGATTAAAACCAAACAATATGAACAGATACTAGATAACAATCATTAGTGTTCCTGCTTGATGTAATTTTGTGGCTTTTGTGACTCTGAGCTCAGGCAAGACAAGTAATGAGAGAATCAATAACTCGGTTCTCGTTTTGATAGCATTTTGTTGTCATTTGAAATTAGTGCTAGATTTCCAGTGCGTAGTTCAGTCATCGTGTGACTGTTAACAGCCAATGAAATTCGAGGGCAATATTAGGAACTAAAAATTGATCAGCAAGAGAGCACAGCGCAAAATTCCCCCAAGGTATGTCGCTGGCAGAGAACCATGTAATAGAAATTGTTCTGTTTTCAGATCGACCATCATCAAGGCAGTACGGACAGATAAATAAAAAGTCCAGTCTCATCTTTGCAAGGATGACCTAAGCACAAGTACTTCGCAGTACAAGCCAGAATCCTCACTGACTCTAGGGAACGGCAGATGACAGAACGCTACAGAAAGTCACCAAGGAAACTGACAAACGCTTCAATATATTCAATGATAACGGAGATGACTAAAAGGCTAAAGCTTGCCACTGTATAACGCAGTTAAATACTTTACAATACGTCGTTCCAAGTGGATAATAACTGCAAGCAGACGTGTAAAGTGCAAGGCCAGTTTGTTCTTTCCTCAGATAGTTGCCGAGTCCACTTTATGAGTCTAAAATAAACAATGAGCCACGTGTCAGACAAATTAGTCACTTAGGACCAGGCGGGTATGTTGTAAGCCTTGCATGTCTCGTCTCCATGTCACAGCTCACTTTCTCCTCAACGCACCATGGCAAGACTCACCCTCGTGTTACAGCTCTCTCTCTCTCCTCTCTCTCTCTCGCTCCCTCTTCTGTCAACAACGCACTGTGACATAACCAGGGAAGTCTGGATTTAAATAAAAACTTAGATTGTGTCTCATCATTTTGGGTGTTTCTTACAAATATTTATTCATGTTCTCTTTCTGAACTAACGAAGCGGATATAATTATTCATATCATCTATTTATTGTTGTTTATTCTGATATATAGATATCAGTCTGTTATGGTCACAGGTATTTGAATTATTTCGTTGAAATTTAGAAAAGCTTCCAAGAGTAAACTCACTGCTTCTATATTTGATATTACCCGTTTGTCATTTATGAACTTAAGATCTGTTATAATATATTTAGAATTTATATATGCATGGATGCTCATATATTTTACTCATTTTTATCTGAATACTTGTTTCTCTTTTAATACACAAATAGTGATGAGTACAGCGTACCGGAGTGCGATATTTTCAGATGCAAGTGTGCACATGTGTTCCAACAACTGATGTGCCGTGAGAAGTTCTGAAATAACTGTGCTAAGGGTGCAGTCATCATTAAATGTTGAACGGTTGACCAAGTGGCACAACATAGGAAAGGCGACAGGTATTAGAAATATCATGAATTATACAGAATGGGAAAGTATCGCAAGCAATTAATATTATGATAACTAAAAAGGTGACAATAGTGACAACATGAAACAACTACAGAGAATGTTTAACAAGATTTGGAAAGAAGAAAAGGTCCCTTCTAATTGGAAGAAATGAATCATTGTTAAAATAACAAAAAAGGGCAACCTTAGTGACTGTAACAACTGGAGAGGAGTAACCTTAGTATCAGTTGTGTGAAAAGTATTTTGCAAGGTCATTTTGAATAGACTCAAAGATATAGTGGATACTGCAATGAGAGAAGAACAAGCAGGATTTCGAAAAGGGAGAAGCTGTCTCGACCAGATCTTTACTCTCAGAATAATACTTGAAGAACATATTGAAAAGCAGAAACCATTAATACTGAACTTCATAGATTTTAAAAAGGCATTTGATAGCATACACAGGGATTCATTATGGAGAATTTTATGTCTATATGGAATACCATTTAAAATTGTCAACATCATTAAGGATTTATACAATGGATATGTTTGTGCAGTCAAGACAGAAGAAGGGATGAGTGAATGGTTCCAGATTGAAACAGGCGTGAAACAAGGATGTATACTGTCTCCTTTACTTTTTGGGATTACAATAGACTTCATAATGAAAAAATGATGCACAGGTAACACAGGTATTGACTGGGTACATGGGATCCAACTAGAAGATCTTGATTTTGCTGATGACATAACTCTTATCAGTAATAATGTGAATTCCATGCAAGAAAAAACAGATAGCCTATCTTCACTGGCTAGCAAAATAGGACTTGAAATTAACAAGGACAAAACAAAAATAATGAAAATTCCTCTCAATCAAAATGGAAAAATACACATAGAAGGGACATATATTGAAGACGTCAATCAATTTGCATACCTTGGCAGCTACATAGACCAGGATGGTGACACTAGAAAGGAAGTTAGGATCAGAACTGCAAAAGCAGCATCAATCTTCAAGAATCTTGAGAACATATGGAATTCAAAAGTTATAAGCACAAAAACCAAGTTAAGACTATTCAGTTCAAATGTAATTAATATCCACCCTCATTTATGCATGCGAAATCTGGAAAACAACTAAAGAAATTAGACTCTTTTGAAAACAAATGCCTAAGGAAAATACTCGGCATCAAGTGGAATGAATTCAAGAACAATGCAGAGATAAGACAGATGACTGAACAACAACCAGTCTCATGGGTGATCGGGAAAAGGAGATGGACATATGTTGGTCACTTGATGAGAAGAAATGATCAGAGAATTCCAAAACAAGCTATCAAGTGGAACACAACAGGCCGAAGAAAAAGAGGCAGACCGCGTGAAACTCTGAAGAGGACATTATTAAGGGAGGCCAAATTAACAGGCATAAAATCCCTTGATGAGGTTGAAAGACTCGCCGAAGACAGGAAAAATTGGCGAACTACTTTGCGAGCCCTATGTGACGTTTAACGGCACGGGAAGGATATAAGATATAGGATATATAAGAACTAAAAAGGTGATAAAAAATCCAGCTTTTTAGTGCTCAGTCTTTGCGATATTCACATAACCAGGTTTCAGGTAAAAAAATTTGTCAAATAAGAAACAGTGGAGCTTTGGCACAGAAATTCATTTGGCGCGATGTTGTGTGGTTAGCATTCGAAAAACAGTAGAGACAGCACTTCAGACGTAACAGAAAGAAAAACAGTAAACAAACCACATTAGACATGTCAGTCAGTCATTCATTTCCATGCCCCTTGCGGAACTTTGCCTCCCTAACAGCTCTCCTGTAGGCCTCTCAGTTGTAAGCAAGATGCTCTGCTGCTGATACACCCATTTGCAGATTATCAGCGATGTCTTGCAGCCATCTTCACCTTGATCTTCCTCTCTTTCTTTTCCCCATTATGTACCATTCCAAGACGGTTTTCTTATGGTTTAGTGTGTCCAAAATATTTAAGTTTTCTCTGTTTAATCCTCTTTACTAGAGACTTGACTGGAGGAGAAAAAAAAGCAAAAGAATGACCGTGATTTGAACCACTGACTTGACTGGATGAATAACCATCTGGCCAAGGAAGAAAAAATGTACAATCGCCTCGGCCATCTAGTACTCTATACTACTATCAGTCCTGAAAGAAAGTTCTTTTTTGACCAAGTAGATAGCAAGAGACATATGAAAATCTCTCACTGGTAATGGGTGACTTTGATCTGGGTGCACTAGACTACGATTAGGGTTCTTCTTGGAAGAACCTGTGGTCATTTCACGCCTGAGAGCCGATGAACAAAGATCGAAAACGAAGCCGTGTGAACTTTAATTACAGTAATCCACTCTCTTACAGATCATCAGCACAGTTTTCTGTTCATTATGTTATGTCTTCATGTGGATTAGTGGGTGAAAGTTAGCAGCTGAATCTTCTACATAATCTGTTGAATAATATATAATGAAGCACCTAACGGGCCGATGGCTAAATAAACTTAATAAAAATTTTATAAGCTGAACTAGATGTTATACCAGTTGTCTTTGGTATCACAAAGTGACTGAAGTATATCTGAGAACGAAATAGAGAAATTGGATATATTTATAAAATGTCAGTGTTGAAATAATAACACTGAGCAATAAATTCTTTCGATAAGAATCGATGAATAATAATGTCCTAATATTTACTACTTATGATATAATATAATATAATATAATATAATATAATATAATATAATAATAATTAAATGATAGATTTGATTATGTAAATTTGTTCAAATTTCGATATCTGATTGGCTCTGACTGTTAGCATATCGTTATACTGGTAACAGATCAAAACTGAAAAAAAGGACAACTACTGAATATACAACGTATTGAAATATCGCATGTCAGACCATCGTAACTTGAGGAGTATCTATTTCGACTAAAAAGACAGTCTCTTGTTTTGATCATTCTGACAAAGCGATTGAAATGAAGGTCAACACTAGACTGACACAAAACCTAGAAAAAAAAATTCACCTGATAAACAGTGCGCAGCCAGCATACAGGAAACATCGCAGCACAGAAGACCAGCTCATCTATCTAACCCATGAAATAGAAAACTCTTTCCAGGAGAAGAAAAAAGTTCTGGCCCCTTTGTAGACCTAACACAAGTATTCAACAAAGTATGGAAAAAAGGTCTGCTCCTGAAACTACTCAACAACAAGGGTGAAGGAACAATGTTTTGGTGGATACAAGATTTCTTGAGATACAGAGCAACCAGGGTCAAAATGAATGGAAAACTAAGCCACAGAGTCACCCTGAGCCAAGGTACTCCACAGGGAGGAGTTATTTCCCCCACTCTGCTCCTGATATACATAAATGACTTCACAGACAAAATGCCCAACAGCATGTCACACGCCCTGCACGCAGATGACTTCACTGTGTGGAATGCTGCGGAAAAAACATCAACAACAACCCACAGAATACAGGAAGCACTAAATACCATAGAAGACTGGGCCATAAAATGGGGAGTGATGATAAGCCCCACAAAGTCCACAACCACCGGCTTCTCATTGTCCAACAAGACAGAAAACTTTAAACTAGAAATACAAGAAAGGGAGCTTAAACAGACAGAACAGCCAACATACCTCGGAGTGAAACTGGACAAGATGCTAACCTGGAAGGCACACCTGCTAGACACAGAAAACAAAGCAATTAAAAGGCTAGCTGTGGTAAAAAATCTGTCAGGCACATTCCGGGGAGCCAACAGCAACATGCTAAAAAAAAATCGCGTGTTGGCTGTGTGAACGGTCACTCAGAATTCCAACGAGTGTACGGCTTGGGAGTAAAGCATCACCGTTCACGCGCCCAGAAGTGGAAAGCCTATAAATATCGAGAAATACAAGGCAGGAGGAATGAATTATGATAGCCAACAGGCATTGCGGGGCTGAATTCGTTTCGTCTGTGTTAGCTCCAGTCGACCTGATACTGTAGGATCTAATGTGTGTGGAATATATAATATGTGCTGTGTATTTCATATCATTATCGTCGTGTGTGGAGATTTCCCTGACTCCTGTTGATATTTCAGTGCATTGGCACAAATGGGTGCTGTGTCATGAT
Organism: Achatina immaculata; assembly: GCA_009760885.1. Taxonomy (NCBI): domain Eukaryota; kingdom Metazoa; phylum Mollusca; class Gastropoda; order Stylommatophora; family Achatinidae; genus Lissachatina; species Lissachatina immaculata. The sequence continues at coordinate 27,753,834 of CM019702.1, forward strand.
ATTTCAGTGCGTTGACATAACAGGAATTATATGTCATGATATTTCAGTGCAGTGGCACAAGAGGAGTTATAGGTCATGAAAACTCAGTGCATTGGCACACAGGGGGAGATATATGTCATGTTTCAGTGCATTGGCACAACATGGAGATGATGTGTAGCGTGTGGGGGTGGATTAATAAATATGTTAATCACTGCGTTGGCACCATTTTAAGATGAATGTATGCTTTGCTTATGAGGGCCAAGAGAGCCTAGGCCAGCCGGCCCACCCAATTCAGTTACATATTAGAGTATTATGCATTATTATAATACGTGTTCATTCATGATGATATAGGCTAATGTCTTGTTATTGTAATGTTATGTGACGTGATATGGTATGCAGTTTGTATAATACATATTGATCTGTTTTGACTGCTTGACTTTGTAATGTGTAATATCTGTCATATCATTGGTTAAATGAATGTAAATCAGTTGCATGACTGGCATAAAGTATCCTTGGAGGGGAGAATCTGAGTTTGCGGTCATGGGGGTAGGAGATCTTGGCCATGCAGCACGGTAGTACATGCCAAGGGAACGGCTGGAACAGCTGGATTGATCTGTTTCTTCCAATATATAGATAAATGTAGATTTAGCGCCAGCTGCATTTATGGCACCATAAGGCCGACACCCGAATATAGCATGACAGCCTGGGCCACAGCCTCCAACAAAAACACCGCTCGCCTAACAAAAGTGCAAAACACTGACCTGCGGCTGATCACAGGAGGAATGAAGAGCTTTCCCATCACGGAGATGGAGAAAAACACACAAATTCAACCTTTTGAGGTCAAGCGCAAAGGAAAAACTAATGATCCACAAACAAAAGTTAATACGCCTGACAACCCACCCTGTGAACAAAAGAATTCAGGAGTCCACACACAAAAAAAGACTGAAAAGAACCAGCTTCAACCATCTGACAACACAACTGCAACAACATTTTAAAGACCTCCTTTCCGCCTCTCATGAAGAAAATGAACCACTCCAAATTATGGAGGAGCACAGTCACTATGAAAGGATAACAGTCCTCAAAGATATACCAGGCATAGACAAAAAGGATTACCTAACAACCCTTCAAATGAAGACACTGAACCAGGAGCTGATTGACAGCAAATACAACCCAGCTGAATGGACACATGTACACACAGATGGGTCTGCAGAAAAAGCAATAAAAATATGGAGGTGGGGTGTGTGTGTACATAGGATACGCAGATGGAAGACAAACCAAAAAGGCCTTCGCGACGGGAAAGATTTCCTCCAACTACAGGGCAGAAACAACAGCCCTCCTCGAAACCCCCAGAACACTTAAAACAGAAAACCAGCAGCCACCACACAAAACAGCCTTCTTCGCAGACTGCAGGGCACTTCTGGAATCTCTAAAAACAATAAAGAACCCACAGGCAAACATACAGGAAATCACAATAGAAGTGAAGCACCTTACACTGTCAACAACCGTGGCCCTACAATGGGTACCATCCCACTGTGAAATAGCTGGCAATGAAATAGCTGACAGCCTATCCAAAGCTGGCAGCAATCAAGATCAAACAAATCATCCAGTAAACTATCAAGAGGCGAAAACTATAATCCGTAACCAGTGCAGATCTGAATGGAAAAAGCAACTGGAATGTAACAACTAACCAGATCCAATACACCATCAACAAAGACATCAGCAAACCATCATCTTCCGCCTAAGAACAGGCCACTGCAGACTACTAAGTCACCTGCATCGACTCAAAATGTCTCACACAGACGAGTGTCCATGTGGTAGTGGAGTCCAGACTCTAGAACATAAGAGTGCCCAAACCATGCAGACCTGAGGCGTGAGACATAGCCAGAGGACGCAAGCTTGGGGCAAAAGCTTTGGGGCTCCTAACAGGATCTGGAGAGGACTGCGGGTTTTGCCATGTCGACAGGGATCATGATTTGATGTGACCAGCAACTTCGAACGCAGAAGAAGAAGAAGAAGATCGTTCCGAATCAAGCTTTGTTGGATTTTACAGTCAACGCCGCCATGATGTTGAAACACAAGTACCATGTCAGACGATCAATGATTGCTTAATGAAGACTTGGACTGGAGAAAATAAATATTTTTGGCATGCTCCACCACCAAGAGGAAAGCTGTAAGTTATATCCCCGTTAACCCGATTGTATGAATTCGTTAGCCTTTTGTTAGGGACTCTACGAAGGAATTTTCTAGCTGTGGTTCATCAGTCATATTCATCTTGCCATCCTTCTGACAACCATCTTTGCTCCTGACGGGTTAGTTACGCTATATCTTCAGATAAAGAAAATAAAACCAGATATTAGTAAAAGGCAGATCTGACCTTGATACAAGTGCACTGAAATAGAACGTTTGAATAAATATTAAATATCTCTCTCTCTCTCTCTTTCTCTCTCTCTCTCTCTCTCTCTCTCTCTCTCTGAACCTTAAGTGCCCAGGGCACATGGGGCTTCCGCAAGGGTTTTCCACAAATGCCTGTCCTTCGCCTTTTTTTCTGATCTTGCCCAGGTGAGCCCTCTATTGCTCAACATCCTTTCTGTTGTTCTTCTCCATGTCTCTTTTGGTCTACCTTTACTTCTGTTCCCCTGTGGTGTCCATCTTAGTGCTATTTTTGGTAGTGAGTTGTCAGTCATTCGGAGCACATGTCCCAACCATCGCCAGCGTCTTTCCTCAATAATTGTTGTTAGTGGCTTCAAAATATTAAATATGGTTGACCAAAATGTCTTCCTTTTTTTACGCTATTGTCAAAATTATGGAGAGATTCACGTGTTTAGATTTGGGTGTGGCAGCTTAGCACTTTTTGTTTCCATGCTTCATCACGAATTCCCTTTTTTCTGATTCTTTGCTTGGCCTTGTCAAACCACATTTTATATGAATAATGTCTTTTGTTTTAAAATTAATTCTGTATAGTCGCTACAACGAAAGAGTGGCTGTGATGACGTATAATTTTGTGTGCATTCGACCTGACACCAATTCAGCTTTCCAGTTCTTTATTACAAACTGTACTCGCATTAACAACAAAGACTTTAATGAAAAAAATGTGACGTAAATAATTTAAGATGAGTTCTCTCGTCTGAGTGTTACAAATTTCCATGGGAACATGTAGCAGGGTGAAATTCGTTGTTTTTTGTGACTGATTATATCAATAAATTATTGCTAGAATCAGTCTTGATTTCATATGCTGAAAATAGCAAGATAAATGGGTTTTTTAAAATTAAAATTCATTTATGCCTCATCTAGAGATGTAAAATACTAGAGGATTCTCGTTTTTACCTTATTTAAATGTGTCAGATACTGGACTGCTCTCATTTATTCTATTCTACATTATTACAGCAAGAAGGCGATGGTACTTTCCACAAGTTAACAGATGAAAGACGTCAAGAGTAGATTCATCACGTTAACATCAGTCAAGTAACAAGTTAACTTTTTTTCTGAAGTTAAAAAGAGTAACTAGACAGCGAGAGTCCTTTCTGCAAGTTAACACTGGTCTAACGACTTACTTGTCTGGAAGTTTACATCTGTTAAAATGGCATTCTCATTGCGACTCTAGCCTGCGTGCTATGAAATGAATCATAAAATAAAGTCCAGCATCCGAAGAAACTCTCTCGGGGAACAACTCGAACTCTACAGAAACGTTCTCATCTGGGACACCAGGCTCAGTTCCAAGCTTCAGGACTACAAGGAGGTCGAGAGCAAAGATGACGACAGGGGGGAAATTGACGAGTTTAGGAGGGAAAGTCGTCGGTAAGAGTTAATATTTAACCTTTTCTTATCCTTTCTCACGATGTGCTGTTCACAACTTTAGTTTTCTCAGTCTTATGCCCGAGTTTATCTGGACAAAACTAGAACAATATGAATATTAATAAGGCAGAAAAAAATCACTCAGGACAATTCTTCATTTGCGAATTTCACGTGCGAATCAGAAAACGATGAAATCGAGGGGAGGGGGGATCACCAAGAAATAAAGAGTAAAATAGACAATCTTCTTATATATTTTATATCCTTCCCGTGCCGTTAAACGTCACATAGGGCTCGCAAGCTTGTTCGTCAATTTTCCCTGTTTTCGGCGAGATTTTCGACCTCATCAAAGGATTTTATGCCTATTAATTTGGCCTCTCTTAATAATGTTCCCTTTAGAGTTTCACATGGTCTGTCTCTTTTTCTTTGGCCTGTTGTGTTCCACTTGATAGCTTGTTTTGGGATTCTCTGATCGTTTCTTCTCATCACGTGACCAACATACGTTCATCTCTTTTTCCTGATCACCCATGAAACTGGTTGCTGTTCAGTCATCTGTCTTATCTCTGCACTGTTCTTGAATTCGTTCCACTTGATGCCGAGTATTTCCTTAAGCATTTGTTTTCAAAAGAGTCTAATTTATTGTCTATTTCTTTAGTTGTTTTCCAGATTTCGCATGCATAAATGAGGGTTCATTCATTCATTCATTTGCATGTCCCTTGCGGAACTTTGCCTCCCAAACACCACTCCTGTAGGCTTCTCGGTTGTGAGCAAGATGGCCTGCTGCTGCTGCGTCCATTTGCAGATCGTCAACGATTTCTTGCAACCATCTTCGTTTTGGTCTTCCCCTTTTTCTTTTTCCCATTATTTGTCCTTCCAATATGGTCTTCTCTAAATTACCATGACGTTTAATGTGTCCAAAATATTTAAGTTTTCTCTCTTTAATCCTCTTTACTAGCCAGTAAATGAGGGTGGATATTACATTTGAACTGAATAGTTTTAACTTGGTTTTTGTGCTTATAACCTTTGAATGCTGTATGTTCTCAAGATTCTTGAAGATTAATGCTGCTTTTGCAATTCCAATTTAACTTCCTTTCTGGTGTCACCATCCTGGTCTATGTAGCTGCCAAGGTATGCAAATTGATTGACTTATTCAATATCGGTCCCTTCTAAGTGTATTTTTTTCCATTTTGATTAATGGATAATTTCATTACTTTTGTTTTGTCCTTGTTAATTTCATGTCCTATTTTGCTACCCAGTGAAGACAGGATATCTGTTTTTTCTTGCATGGAATTCACATTATTACTGATAAGAGTTATGACATCGCAAAATCAAGATCTTCTAGTTGGGTCCCATGTACCCATTCAATACCTATGTTACCTGAGCAGCATTTTGTTCATTATGAAGTCTACTGTAATTCCAAAAACCAAAGAAGACAGTATACATCCTTGTTTCACGCTTGTTTCAATCTGGAACCATTCACTCATCCCTTCTTCTGCTTTGACTGCACAAACATATCCATTGTATAAGTCCTTAATGATGTTGACAATTTTAAATGGTATTCTATATAGACTTAAAATTCTCCACAATCATTCTCTGTGTATGCTATCAAATGCCTTTTTAAAGTCTATGAAGTTCAATATTAATGATTTCAGTTTTTCAATATGTTCTTCAATTATTTTTATTGGAGTAACGATCTGGTCGAGACTGCTTCTCCCGTTTCTAAATCCTGCTTGTTCTTCTCTCTTTGTGGTATCCACATTCAAAATGACTTTGCAAAATACTTTTCACAAAACTGATACTAAGGTTACTTCTCTCCAATTGTTACAGTCGCTAACGTTGCCTTTTTGTTTTGGGAATTTTAACAATGATTCATTTTTTTCCATTTAGAAGGGACCTTTTCTACTTTCCAAATCTTATTAAACATTCTCTGTAGTTGTCTCATGTTGTCACTATCGGCAGCTTTTAACATAAAACAGAATTCTTTCTTCGTGTACTGTGTACTGTACTTGCCTGTATTACTGAACACTAAACTCGTGTTTGCACACACTCTGTTCTGTACTGTGCCTATTACGTTTTAACATGAGCATTAGGCCCAGAGACACAACAGACGTTACACTGGTATACGCCGTGTAACAAGACAACCCAGATAACAATAACCTCAACTACACATTAATACACGACATGACCAGTTACATGTAATCAACTAACTCAACACCACAGTTGACACTTAACAAGAATCCAATAACCACAGGATTCAGCAAACACAAATCCGTAAATATTTAATGATGAACCCCCATTTGTTCGATGTGTGTTGCAATGATGTGGAGTGTAAACTTGATGAAAATAATTACAAATGATCATAAAAAAATATATCCGGGCGACTAACATCGCCATGGGACCAAAACAGACATTCAACCTTGACCAAACATGCCAGCTTCAAAATTACACATGACCTTCAATCTGACATTACTACCTTGTCCAAAACAGGACAAATCAAACACACAATCTACATGACTACTACAACATTCGTCCTAAAAAAAACAATCCATCAACTACAACAATTTGTCCTAAGAAAGACAGTCCATCTAACTTACATACTGAATTAAGAATCTCTATATCCCTTAAAAAAAGTAAAGATAGTCCCATAGCATTTCAAATGCCGTAGGGGGTGAAGCGTTAGAGACCTCATTATGCTGGGTCATCAGCGTATGAGGTAGGGTGACCAGTTCCTTTCCTCTCTGCCTTTACTTCCCAGATTTTCTCTGGTACCCATTTTACGAGGCTGGGTCGACCTCAGGGCCGTATTGGTCGGAAAAAAAATCCCGCTCAGCTGGGGATTCGAACCCTCGACCATTTGGTTGCTAGACGAGTGCTCTAACCACTACGCTAGCCGGCCCCCCCTATATCCCTTACTAGAATTAAAACACCACAACCTGTCACTACAACATTCTGACCCAAACTGTTCCCTCAAACTCGTTCATACATCCCGCCTGTCAGAATCCATGTGACTCAGTTCTCCCTCGGAACACGAGATACTTTCTCCGTGCTTAGCAACAGATGCGTTGTGGTCTATTAGACCACGACAACAGAGTTTCTCACAAAACAGTCTGTACAGAATAACATTCTGTTACAAACATTTCAGGTGTTATTTGAAGCAAAAATTTGCAGCTTTGTTGTTAGCCATTAAATTCATTGCTGTTTTAATTTCATGCAATGTAATTTCATCTAGGTTGACATTTAGTTGTGGGGTTGGTAAGTCGTTTTCAAGGTCTATCACTTCTTGTGGGTGTGGTCGATTAAGTATTTCTTGGAAGTGTTCAGCCCATCTTTACTTTTAGTCTTTGCTTGATGTTAATAGGTTTCCAGTTTTTCTAAAGACTGGTCTTTCTTTAGATGTAATAGTACATGTTAGCCTTTTCTGTATGTTATTTAAAGTTTTGCTGTCTCCTGTTTTTGCTGCTTTCTATGCCTCTTTCGCCATATTGTCTACGGATTTTCTTTTAAACCTTCTAGCTGAACTTTTTACTTTCTTGTCTATTTCTTTGCATGCTGCTTTCGCCAGATCTTTTCCAAGACCCGTCTTTACGTTCAACATGTCTAATTTGGCTGCACGTCTTTCATGTATGTACTTCCATGTGTTTTCTAATATCCATTCTTTTCTATTTGGTTTTTTTTTTCATTCCAGCGCATGCTATCGCTGCTGTGATTATGGTTGTGCTGTAAGAATTCCATAATTCATCTATACCTATCTCTACTTCACTGAGTGTTGTGGAATGATTGACAAGTTCCTGATTGAAATTACTGTTAGTATTCTCTTCTTGTAGGCTGTGGCTGTTTATTTTTCTGTGTATTGATTTCTTGTGTTGGCTTTTCGGTTTTAGTTTTATTTTCCCTATACACAGGTTATGATCACTGTTAACATTTGCGCCCCTATATGCCCTTACATCTATCAGAGATGTTCTGTAGTGCTTTCTAATACAAAAATAATCTTTCTGGTTTCTAGTTCTATCATCTGGAGATATCCACGTTGTTTTAAGTATCTCTTTGTGTGGAAATATTGTGCCTCCAGCGACCATGCCCTCTGTTAGACATATATCAATTAATTTTCTCCGTTCTGATTAACCATGTCAGTTCCTTCTTTCCCCATTACTTTTTCAACGTCGGTGTTATCTTTCCCTACCTTAGCGTTGAAGACCCCCATAGCAATTCAGATGTCGTGTTTAGGGACTTTGTTGATGATTTGTTGTAACTGGTGATAGAAGTTGTCTTTCACATCATCTGCACCGTTCGTGGGTGCATAACACTGTATTATTGTCATTCTTCCGTCTTAAGTTGTATCGTTCTCTTATTATATGACTGTTCACTGGTTCCCATTCTACAAGGCTCTTTGCTGCTACATTTGACATAATTATACATACCCCCTCCTGGTGTTTCCCGTCCTCTCTGCCTGAATGTATTATTAACTTACCGTTTTCCGCCGATCTTTTACCTGCTTCTGACCATCGCATTTCACTGATGCTCAGAACGTCTAGGTGATATCTCTCCATTTCTTTGATGACCTGAGTAGTTTTTGTTGGTGCTGCCATCGTTTAATATTCAATAATATACAATAGACAATGGAAGCTGTAAATAAACTGTGTTCTACAGAATTTCTTCACATTGTAAAAACCTGATAGGACAACGTCGTACAAGAAAAATATAAAATGTCTGTGTCCTTTTTTTTCAACTATGATATTTTTTTCAGGTTGCAAGTGTGTGTGCGAGTGTGGACGGATTTAAGGAGGGGGTTGGTGGGTTATGTGGGGGCAGTGTTAGCATCTTTGGTGAGCAGATTGTTACAATGTTTGAGAACTAAGAGAAAGAAGAAAATGGATCACAGTTACAAACAGTCTTGTCAACATGACAAAACTGTTGAGTGACATGAGTGACACTTATTGACATCATTTTAACAAATATTTTTGGTTGACATCACTTTTTAAAATGTCATCGAGTGGTACTTTTCGTAGTTATGAATTTCTGCCGCTAGCTAACAGAAGACAGAAACATTTTAAATATCAAAGAAGTGGTTGCTTTACCTTCAGGTATCCATCGAAGAAATATTGTGAAGCTCAGTCCCCCAGCGACAGTCGGGAAAGCCATACCAGCACGGGCAGCCAGTGCGTCGACGACCTGGCCAGAGTGTGGGAGACTTTTTGCAGACAGACGTCCTTCCATGGCGTCAAGAATGTCGTCTGCAGAGACCGACGAAGATGTTCAAGGTTAGGTCACGACAGAATATGATATTTATTTTTTTTTTCCTTTACACAAAAATGTTGGGAGTAAAGTGAGACCTAGTTGAATTATTATTATTATTATTATTATTATTATTATTATTATAGACTGTTCCAGAATTACATAATTATGTTCTACAGTCCTTAACATAAGTCATTTTTTTTAGTTATGTCGGATTTATGCAAGCAGTTGATAGTGCAAAGGCTAGTTCGTTTGCGATTAAATACATAAACTTTGTCCTTAGTAAATTCTTCCTTCTCATTCTTAATTTTACCTCCAGATCTTTTAAAATACATTTGCCAGCTGACTTTTTTTTCCCTTCAAGTGCATGTTTATTGCCAGTCCTGGTGCAGAATATGACAATATTTGTAAAAATGCAACAAAAGCTCTTCACTATATCTCAGAGATGTGCACGCAGAACGAAGCTCGCGGAAACTGAGAAGACGCAGTATCTCGCCTTTATGAGATGCTTAGCATGCGTTTTTGACTAGCTTTTGGTGTATTTCCAATGTTTTGCACATCCGCTGTCCTCGAACTTTATTTATAAGTTGGAAATTTCCCGTGAAAGTACGAATTTACGTATGTCGATTTTACGCATGTCGAGAGGTGTGTGTATTATTGTTGTATGTTGCTCACTGGTGCAATTTTCTTTCGATTAAAATAATTATTTGTAATGCTACCGATATATTGGCTTCGTGTTTTGAATTGCCGATGCTGGAAGTATTAAAACATGTGTGACTGTAGTCAGTTTCTTCAGACTTTATAACTAATTCAATTTCCAAAAACATTCGGCAGTGCACAAACAGCCTTCACAATTTCTTACAAACTGCGAGAAAAGTGATAACTTCGTATAATTTTCCCCAGATTATTCTGGTTTTTCCTTGTAATCGGAATGGCCGTGGCGATGTATTATACGCTAGCAGTTCTCATACTGGAATATTATGAATACAAGACTGTTACCAAGAGTGAGATAAAGATAAATCAGTGGACCATTTTTCCGTCTGTCACTATGTGCAACGCTTGTCCTTTCAAGAACTTGGACGGAAGGATGGACTCTAACTTGTTCAAAATAATTGCGGACACATCTCATCTTTTTCAGAATGATTTGTCTATAAATTTTTCAGAGTGAGTACGGTTAGCAATTAGATGTACGTCACTTTAGATGTATGTCCCACTACATTAGATGTACATCACTTTCATTGCTGTTACGTCTATCAATAATAGTATAAATCAATAAAATATTTCCTTTTTTCGCCGTTTATGTACATGAAATCTTGTCTTATGCCCAGAGCGTCTAGTGTCCAGGATCTAAGCTTTTGTTAAAGGAGAAGAAATGAGCCATTGTTTAATCCAATTGTTAGAATAAATCAGTGGTTCCCAGTTAACAAAAGCCCGCAGACCCCCTACTGTTTCAAAATCCAGGCCATGGAACCACATACTTTGGAAACGTTTCATAACTGTATGGTAGATATGTTCTTTAAATGCAAAAGAATTTATTTCAGAAAATGTAGGTAACCTTTAATGAGTAAATGCTATACAACACTAAAAAAGCAATACGAACTTGATGAATTTTCAAAATGGCAATGATATAGTTAAGAAATAATGGACAGCAATTTAACATTCCCAATTCTTGTGACAAATGAACAGAATATATGAAATGCGTGACAGCTAACCAGCTTAAAATGGTGAGAGAAATAGTACCTCTTTTTCAAAATACTGAACAATCGCTTCCACATCGGTTGTTTGGCATTTCACTGGGGTTGGGGGGGGGGGGGGGGGGAGGAGGCTGGAGTTCTTGTCACGGAACCTCGCACCAGGATAAGCGGACCCCCGGGGATTCGCCGACCACCAATTGGGAACCACTGGAATAAATTATAGAAAGGTCTCTTTCCCCCTTTGTTGTTGTCCTGCAAGACACCACAAAGCGCACTGGACAATACTGCTCCATTGACAATAATCGAAGGAACTGAATGGATGTAAAAATGACCACAGTGTTCCATCATTTGCAGTTATTCACAGTCAGTCCCAAAAAGTGCAGTTGAAAGGTCTGTACAAAGCATGACAAACTTGTGAAACCAGAAAATCACTGATTAATTACACATTACAAGAATTAAGATTTACTCACTTTTGAAAGAAAGATGTAGGCACATTTACACGTTTACTATTATTACAGCTAATGTCTTTCAGCAACTTTGTTATGGTGACATTTTCATACGCATATGTTAGAGATGTACTGAATGTCAGCTTTAAATAATCAATAGAAAACGAACATGCGATTTTTTGAGTGACTTAATACAACTTCAAGTACGAATAATAGATCCACGTTAAAGGCATTAGAATTATATCAAAATTTTAACCATGAAAGCGATCCTGTAATTATTTATACAAATTTGGTACTGAACTTAGAAGTTCAAGGTATTTAAAATCTTAAATGTTTTACATATAATTTTGTAATTTATTATGATTCGCAATTCAAAGCCAAGCAGCTGCAAATGTCAAAAGTTTCATATAATCTACAAAATTGTTATTCGACATACGTAAAGTCACACTATACAGAACTCAACATGTCCTCGAGAAAAGACGACAGAGCACTAGTTCGAGTCCTAGTCATTTTTAGACAATTTTTCTTTCTCTCACGTGTAGCATGCTCCGTATTTTCCAGGTTAACCATACAACACTTTACTCTATCACTTCAAGATACAGTATGAAGTTAACAATACAACACTTTACTCTATCACTTCAAGATACAGTATGAAGTTAACCATACAACACTTTACTCTGTCACTTCAAGATACAGTATGAAGTTAACAATACAACACTTTACTCTATCACTTCAAGATACAGTATGAAGTTAACAATACAACACTTTACTTTATCACTTCAAGATACAGTATGAAGTTAACCATACAACACTTTACTCTATCACTTCAAGATACAGTATGAAGTTAACCATACAACACTTTACTTTATCACTTCAAGATACAGTATGAAGTTAACAATACAACACTTTACTCTATCACTTCAAGATACAGTATGAACACAGCCGTTTATCTTTATTATTCTATCATTTCTAGAAAACAGTCCTCCCCCCCCCCCCCCACTCAACAACACACCCACATTTATTATATTTCTGTTGATGAAAACGTTCAACATGAGCAAAAATGAACTGATCACCCTCCATCCCCTCAAAAATAGAAATATATATATATATATATTTGCTACAAACTTTGGGTCGTACTATCATTATTTGCCTCTTTTTACCACAGTTATGTATAGTGATTAAAAAGACATAAAAAGCGCCTTGTTTTGGACTGAACATACAATTTCTGCACAATTTAATATAACATTGTGCCTATTTCAAAGGTGAAAGAAAGAAACCAGAATTTCAAACACTGAAAAATTAAGTCACATTCAATGTCTGTGAAATAAAAGTAAAATTAAAAATAGTGGGCTTTTACAGAGGTCTGAAAAAATTTAGATGCAGCAATTTTATGCTTATTTCACACTGACTCCATAGTGGCTCATGCTGGCTTACAGACAGACTTTGAAAATTATATCATTAGATAGTTGTGATCTGGTTGATTTTTGAACAAAATTTCTTTGATTTTCTTACCTCAGCCCAGAGGTGCAGTCACTTCTACAGACAGATATTTTTGACATACAGAATACTTACGCCTTCACTGCTGAGGAGTTATTTTTTCTCGCAAAATACGAGAACGTGGATCTTAATATCTATGAAGCATTTGAGGTACATTTTTAAAACTTATTTTCGGCAGCATTGACTAGATAGACTTTAATAGCAGAGTCCATTCTTGAAGAGAGTAACTGTTAGTAGGTAATGTATGACAAATATGAAATATCTTTCAATCGAGTTTTGCTACATAATCTGGACGGATGCTTGTGACACAAATTTGTAGATAATAAACTAGAAAATGAACTAAAAGGCCTCAGTTATGAAGATTGAATGCTCGAAATATAGGGCAGAGTTTGATGAGAAACCTGCTCCATTTCTTCTTCTTCTTCTTCGTTCACTTCTACCACCAAAAACCGCACTGTGAACCTACTGAATTCACGCCTGTGGTCCTCGTTAGGTCCCGTGGTCCCCTGTGTGGTCCAAAATAGACCACACGAGATCCACGAGAGGACCACAAGGGGTTCAGAGTATCACAGTGCTTTAGCCTGTATTCTTGGTGGGTCTCGGAAGCGGGATTGCGTGACACCGTGGTTTTCATTGCACCAGTTTAGTCTAGGGTTGGACTTTCTCACCGGAAGACCTCGACGTGTTTAGGATATCAGTGCATCCCCGCTGGGTGAGAGGCGGTAGCTCACCCAGGCCAGAGTTGGACTTTCTCACCGGAAAACCTCGACGTGTTTTGAGATACCCGTGTATCACCGCCGGGTGAGAGGTGGTTGCCCATCCAGTCCAGGGTTGGACTTTCTCACCGGAAAACCTCAGCGTGATTAGGATACGCAGACATCCCCGCCGGGTGAGAGGTGGTTGCCTATCTAGACTTCCCTGGTCCAGTGTCTCCGACTTCAGCATTTTGCGGTCGTGGCCGCTACCTTTCCTAGTTGTGACCAGGATGGAGCTTTTGTCCAGGAGGACGAATCCTCGCCACTAGTGACTTCTACCCCTGGGTTGAGCCGGTTTAGGCATTATCCCAGTTTGGGCGTGTTTAAGACGGGACCGACCTCTAGGGCAGAGGTACTGTGACATGCATAGCCTTCAAGATTCACCCCTGGTATGAGCCAGTTTAGGCAAAATTCACCAGTATGGGTGTTTATCAGGCGTTACCGACCTCTAGAGCGGAGGTGGCATGACATGTCTAGCCATCAAGTTCCACCCCTGGTGTGTGCCGGTTTAGGCATATTTCATCAGTGTAGGTGTATTTCGGACGTGGGCGGCCTCCAGAGCAGAGGTGCCGTGGTATAGCTCTCGTAGCGATACTACTGGACATACCGGTTAAACTTCACTTTCCACCACCTTTTCCCATCGGCTCCGCACAGCAACCTTTATTTCTTTTCCGCATTTACTTCCTTAACCGGGAGGAGCTTCACTCCACGCGCGGCATTTAAAGAGTCTCGCCAGCAGTGTCTTAACCTCTGGGACAAGCCGGTTCATGCATTTCACCCGATATGACTGCACTCAGGACGTGGCCGACCTCCAGACCAGAGGTGCCGTGATTTGACTGTTTGCTTCGCTTTATCCTTTCTACCACCTTTTCCGCAGTGAAGCTGCGCGGCAACCTCATTTGCAAATTTCCTCATTGGCCTGGAGGAGCACCGCTCCACGCACGGCAGTTGAAGATCTCGCCAACAGCGGCAGATGAGCTACCAAACGTGCCACTCATCTACCCTAAGTAACTGGTTTTCAGGCGCCAGATATTCGCCCTCGCCCCTTCTCCTGTCAGTTTAAACAGTTCTGCCACGGGAAGACCAGGAGCTGGACTTGACTGCCAGAGGCTGTTTGTGGCGCGTTTGCAGTCCTTAGAACCCCTGCTCCATTTGTATTTCAACATAGTCCACTGTATAGATTACCGATTTACAGTTCTAGGAAGACCAGAAAAAGAAGTACACAATGTAAAGCTTTAAATGAGAAAACTAACTACCACGTTCCATGCATTAGTTTAGACCAGCGATTCTCAGCCTTTTTTTAAATGCGACTCTAAACCAGCATTGGTGCGTGACCCATGACCCATGGAAAAGATAAAAAATGTTGAAATTTAGCATAAATTATTTCAATGAATAGTAGCGAATGTGATTGTTATTTTAGTACTTAGGTTTGAAAACATATAGTGGGAGGATTTCCTTAAAATCCAGTACATTCTTTTCTTTTCTTTTTCTTTTCTTTTCTTTTTCTTTTCTCTTTTTTTTCTTTTCTCTTCTTCCCTTTTCTCTTCTTTTCGTTTCCTTTTCTTTTTCTTTTCTTTTCTTTTTCTTTTCTCTTTTTTTCTTTTCTCTTCTTCCCTTTTCTCTTCTTTTCGTTTCCTTTTCTTTTCTTTTCTCTTGTTTTCCTTTCCTTTTCTTTTCTCTTCTTTTCTTTTTGTTTCATAATATTTTATTGCAATCAGATCACAAGAGGCTGGAAACCGCTGTTTAGAATTTCATCTTTAGCGTAGACTATTATTAATTTAAATTTACAGTACTAAACTTGGAGAACTACTTGAAATACCTCTTGATACAAAATATTGTCATGCAAGGCACTGAGGAAAGAGTGTATGATTTGTTACTGTCACAAAAAAAAAAAAATTCAATAGTTTTCAGAACAGACTAGCAAAAGAGTATTATGGAAAATGATATGGTTGTTTTGGCATCACCAGCAGAGAATTTGTCATTAAATTGTTGCTGCATGTAACTGTTACGCGGATGTGTGTGAATATTCACTAGCAATCCCTTCCTTGTGCTGTAATTTAGGTAACAGAGACAGCGTATGGACGCTGCTTCACATTTAATGGTCCTGAATATATCGCTAACAACGGACCTAGGCTGGCTACATTTGATGGTCGAGAATCAGGTTTACGTTTGTTTGTACATATTCACCAGGACAACTATTTTGTCTACGATGATCTAACTGCAGGTGTGAGGGTGAGTTATACAGTTGTCTTTGTTTTCTATTTATTGGCTGAGAATTAGTTATGAGGGTATCTTTGATCTGTTGTATTTGTGGTTTGTTGTGTTCTGTTTACCTTTAAAATGGGATTTTTGGGGTATCTTCTGCCTGTTCTGTCTCAGTGTAGTACTATACTTTCCTTTCACAAACATTTTTGTTCATCCTCATGGTCACCCAGAAAGTTAACATTCTCTTGTTAATGTTTGTGTAGAATTATTCTATTCTGTATTTTTCTGTATTGCCCTTTCATCACTATCCAGAATTTTTACTAGCTTTCAACAATTATCTTCATTATAGTTTTCAATAGTTATCAACACTGTCTTTCTTTCAACAGTTATAATCACTAGCTTTCACCAGTTAATATCAATATCTAGCTTTCAACAGTTATGTACACTATATCTTTCAATAGTTATCAACATTCTCTAGCTTTTATCAGTTATCTATACTATCTACCTTTCAACAGTTATCAACACTATATTTATCTACACTATAGCTTTCAACAGTTATCTACATTATAGCTTTCAACAGTTATCAACACTATCTAACTTTGCAGAAGTTATCAACACTATCTATCTTTCAACAGTTATCAACACTATCTAGCTTTCAACAGTTATTTACACTATAGCTTCCAATGATTATCAACAATATCTAGCTTTTATCCGTTATCTACAGCATCTAGCCTTCAATAGTTATCAACATTATAACTATTTACACTATACCTTTCAACAGTTATCTACACTATAGCTTTCAACAGTTGTCAACACTATCTAACTTTTCACAAATTATCAACACTATCTATCTTTCAACAGTTATCAAAACTATCTAACTTTCAACAGTTATCAACACTATAGCTCTCTACACTATATCTTTCAACAGTTATCTACACTATAGGTTTCAGCAGTTATCTACACTATAGAATTCAACAGGTATCAACACTATCTTAGTTTTCAATAGTTATCAACACTATAACTATTTACATTATAGCTTTCAACAGTTATTTACACTATAGCTTTCAACAATCTACACTATAGCTTTCAACAGTTATCAACACTATCTAGCCTTTTTACAATTATCAACATTATCTAGCTTTTTTAACAGTTATCAACACTATCTAGCTTTTCAACAGTTATCAACACTTTGTTCTATTTCTTGTACTTCCAGATGTTTGTAGCTCATCACCCAGAAACACCCCGGATACGCCAGGATGGGATTGACATACATCCCGGTACCTCAACCAGACTTGCATTAAGTCCAGTTCAGGTAAGATTTAAAGCTACAAAAAATGTAAGGGTGAATTTTATGCAGAAATGACTACAATACAAAATGGCAGTTCAGACAATGAGCAGAGAAATGGGGCAGCTTGTTACCACCTGGCTTCTCAAGGAATGGCTGCTCCATTATGTTCTAATCATTTTACCTCTTGAAATGGGCACCTGATTCATCACTTGAGGTAAGTGTTTTTGGAAGCAGAGAACATTTGCAAGATAACAATTTTTGTACAAACTATTAGCAGTGTTAAATGAAACAGGAAATTAAGATAACTGAAACTGTATATTCACCTTGCAAAGTTACCATTCAGTTCTAAATATTGCCCCACATGGTTATTAGTGGCACTAAAACTGATGATTTGTTTTGTTTCAAAATGTTGTTTCTGACAGTGATTATCTGCCTACACCAAAATAGATTTTTATTTTTTTTTCCCAAACGCTGCTTTGTATAGAGATTGTCTGAAATACGCAATGAAATTATTTCCATAGCTGTGTACACTTCCTTTAAGTTGCATACACATCATTGTAAATAATCAGATGCTGATATGTGCTGCAGAGGACAAGTAAAAACCTCAAACCAGGTGATGCGTCGCGAGCGGTTGGCGAAACTAAAAGAGTGACAAATCTCCTTTCTAATATGGATTGATTGCCAAGGACCTGCTGGTATCAGGTTCAGATTCAGCGTGGTTTCGGCATCACAGCAAATGAGAAAATCCCACAGTTGCTCCACCACCTGTGCCATTGACATCTCCTGGAATGTGCAAGAATGTCATGTCCATGCACAGTGACAAAAAGTGATACATTCACGATGAATGCATACATCTCTGCAAATGTCCTCAGTAGGTAGGCAGTCACAGCAAGCTCTAAGTGGCTATACGACGCTAACCTTCCAAAGAACACAGCAGAATGTATCCACCATGTTTATCACTGACCGATAAGTGGCGGGGAAATCCATTCACCAGTGAAAGTCACAGCCAACAGTGACACCTCAAGCACTTAACTCAGTAGCCAGGGAAATAAACCAGTATCAAAGATAATGAAATGGTAGATCAACTGGCAAACAAAACATCAATCCTGAGCAGCCTACAAATGGACAAATCAGAAGCAGGCATTATATTACAGAGAGATGAACAAAACATGTAGAACCTATCACCAAAGACTATGTGAAAGGGGAATAACAAAAAGCAGTGGCAGAAATTTACAGCTTTGCAGAAAAGATTAAGCTGTATTCATTCAATGTGCCATTGGCACTGTCACCCAACACATGCTACGAACAACTCTGAGGTTAAAGACTGAGCACATATGGGAGTGTCTGAGCGCAAGGAGGCCCATCTCTAGGCCAGCAGCAGAGCATGGCCGTTCTTCAAGATCAAGTTCGTAACAAATAGTCAAATGCAAACGTAGATTGTTTCTCCTAAAAAATGTAGTTTATGACATTAACAAGTATCACTTTGACCTGTTTGCATTCACAGTACACTTTTTTACCTGCACCGTACAAGTCATATGGAGATCAGCCATGTCTGCAGATAGAAGCAGAAAACTTCCAGCACAAGATGGTGAATGCCACGTATTACAGCTATGACAAATGTATAGAACAGTGTCACAACTACAAAGCATCAATTAATTGTTCCTGTTATTCTCATTTATTATGTGAGTTGTTTGTTATATAAATAGGGAAGATATGTGAGTTCTTTGTTGTATACAGAAAACATGTGAGTTGACTGTTGTATAGAGAGAAACATATGAGTTGTTTATTGTATAGAGAAGACATATGAGTTGTTTATTGTATAGAGAAGACATGTGAGTTGTTTATTGTATAGAGAAGACATTGAGTTGTTTGTCATATCTTACATCTTACATCCTTCATGTCACATAGGGCTCACATGGTAGTTCACCAAGTCTTCCTGTTTTCGATGAGTTTTTGAACCTCATCAAGGAATTGTGTTATTATTAATTTGGCCTTCCTTAACACTGTCCTCTTCAGAGTTTCACGTGGTCGATTTTTTTCTCTTTGGTCTGTTGTATTTCACTTGATAGTTTGTTTTGGGATTATCTGATTGTTCCTTTTCATTATGTGACTAATATATGCCCATCTCCTTTTCTGACCACCCATAAGACAGGTTGTTGTTCACTCATCTGCCTTATCTCTGCATTGTTCTTGAATTCGTTCCACTTTATACCAAGTAATTTCCTTAGGAATTTATCTTCAAAAGAGTCCAATTTGTTGTTTATTTTTTAGTTGTTTTCCAGCTTTCACATGTATAAATGAGGGCGGATATTACATTTGAAATGAATAATCTTAGCTTGGTTTTTGTGCCTATAAGTTTGAGTGCCATATGTTCTCAAGATTCTTGAAGGTCAATGCTGCTTTTACAATTCTAACTTCCTTTCTAGTGTCACCATCCTGGTCTTTGTAACTGCTGAGGTATGCAAATTGGTGTACTTCTTCAATGGCTGATCCTTCTACAAATATTTCTCCTTTTTGATTAATAGGAAGTTTCATTATTTTGTTTTTCTTGTTAATTTCAGGTCCTATTTGGCTAGCCAGTGATATCTGTTTTTTCTTGCATCAAATTCATATTGTCAATGATAAGAGTTATGTCATCTGCAAAATCAGGATCTTCCTGTTGGTTCCCATGTATCCAGTCAATGCCTGTTTTACCTGTGCACCATTTTTTCATATGAAGTCTACTGCAATTCCATAAAGCAAGGGAGTTAGTATGCATCCTTGCTTCATACCTATTTCTGTCTGGAATCATTTGTTCACTCCTTCTGTGTTGACTGCACAAATATATCCATTGTAGAGATCCTTAATGATGTTGACAGTTTTAGATGATTAAAATTCTCCACAGTGAAACTGTGTATGCTATCAAATGCCTTTTTAAAGTTTATGAAGTTCAGGATTAATGGTTTTTGCTTTTCAATGTGTTCTTCAAGTATTATTCATTAGAGTAAAGATCTGGTCGAAACATTTTCTCCCTTTTTGAAATCCTACTTGGTCTTCTCTCATTGCAGTATCCACTATATATTTAATTCTATTCAGAATAACTTTGCAAAATACTTTTGACACAACTGATAGTAAGGTTAATCCTCTCCAGTTATTGCAGTCACTAAGGTTGTCTTTTTTGGCATGCTAATAATGATTCCTTTTTTCCATTTTGAAGGAAACTTCTACTTTCCAAACTTTATTAAACATTCTCTGTAGTTAGCTCATGTTGTCACTGTTGATAGCTTTTAACATTTCAGCCATTATTTCAACTTCGTCAACTTCGCCTGCAGCTTTGTTGTTAGCCATTAGACTCACTGCTGTTTCAATTTTGTTCAATGTAATTTCATCTAGGTTGACATTTAGTTGTGAATGAATGAATGAATAATCTTTATTTTTCAAGGGTAAAGAATTGGGCATGCAGGCCTGTCTTACATTCTGCCCTTCTTGTGGGGCTAGTAAGTTGGTTTCCAAGTCTATCAATTCTTTTGGGTGTGATCGATTAAGTATTTCTTGGAAGTGTTCAGCCCTTCTTTGCTTTTAGCCTTTACTTGATGTTAATAGGGCACTAGTTTTGCTAAAGAATGGTCTTTCTTTGGATACAGTAGTACCCATTAGCCTCTTTTGTATGTTGTGTAGAGCTTTGCTGTCTCCTGCTTTCTCTGCTTCTTTTGCCACATAGAGATACATAAATTGTCTGGTACCATGGACAGCTAAGAAAACCAATGAAGAAGTCTTAAGAGAGGCTGGAATTAAAAAGTAAATTATAGCAAAGATCAGAGGCAGACAAGCGAGATTTGTAGGACATTTTCTGAGAAGAGGAAAATTGGAACACATTGTGGCAACTGGAAAAATTGAGGGAAGAAGAGACAGAGGAAGACAGAGAGAGAAGTTACTGGATGGGCTGTCAGTGTGGCTAGGAAGAAAGTCACTGGCAGATCTCATAATCAGCGCAAAAGACAGGGAATTGTGGAGAGAAATGATCGCCTACGCCATGCGGCATAGCACTTAGATTAGATTAGATACCACACAAGTTTAGTATTCACACACACCTTTACATTTTTGTTTTCCTTCAGTAGCTCTTCCTGTTACACTAGAATAATCTACCATTTCCTGATTGTTTTTACCTTAAAGGAAAAAGAAAGAGAAGAAGACCAAAGTGATGATGGCATCAAGACATTGTTGATGATTTGTGGAAGGACATGTCAGTAGCAAGGCATTTTGCTTACAACCAAGAGGCCCTCAGGAGAGCTGTTGGGGAGGCAAACTTTCACAAGAGACATGCTACTGAATAAATGAATGAATCAGTTTCTTTATGTCTAAGAAACTATTATCTTACATTTCTGCCCTGTATCAAAACCAGTATTCCTATAGCCTTATGGTTCTATTGTTACTTGTTACTTCATCATGTGTCAATTGTTAATTGTTACCTTACTTTGTGTTTAGTGCTATTTGTCACCTCACCTTGTATCTCTCATTACTGTGCTATCTCTCTCTCTAGTTCATGCCAATCAGGCATTGGTTGTCACTGATTTCCACAACCGTCCATCTTTTGCTATTTCTTTAAGATGTGTGTTGGACCCCGCTCTGTGCCACTCTTATACTCCATCAAGTCTAATGCTTCTTTGTCTTCCTCTGTCCCTTTTCCCCTCCAGTTTTTCTGTTCCACTCTTTTACTCCATCAAGTCTAATGCTTCTTTGTCTTCCTCTGTCCCTTTTCCCCTCCAGTTTTTCTGTTGTAACTAGGTGTTCCAGTTTGTCTCTTCTCACAACATGCCTTATAAATCTGGACTATTGTGTTCTGAATTTTCCTAGTTTCTCTTTTGCCCAGCCTCTGTTAGAACCTCTTCATTCTCTTTCTCATGTTCATCAACAGAATTTTATTGCGTTATACATTTTTCATTTTCATAAATTCTGACTTGGCATGCACTATTCTCATCTTTATTATTCTAGCTGACGAATTCAATAAATTTTTTTAGCTCTTCCTGTGGCATACTTGTGACTCCAATGCCATAATCAATGTACCTTCTATAGAATTCTGGAAGTCTGCCAGTGTAGGTTTCCCAAAATTTGACTTCGCCAACTCACTCAATAATAACATAAAATTCACGTATTAAATTTCTGACAAGTCTGTCAACTTTTTAGACATTAAAATTTCTATTGGCACAAACAGACTTGTCACCTCTGTATTTTACAAGCCCACCAACAGCCACACCTATTTGCTTTACACCTCCTCCAATCCTGAAGGCTGTAAGAACTCCATCCCATACTCCCAACTTCTCCAACTTGGCCACATATGTCAGGATAATTTAGACTTTATAGATAAGTCCAACAAGTTATTAGAATTCTTCCGTCATCGCCACTACCCAGAAAAGGTCCTTCGTAAAGCCTTCAACCGTATCCAACTAGTGAGCCGCAAAGAAGTATTCAGGAAAAAGCCTGTTACTCCATCTGACAGAGTTAAGTTAGTACTGCCTTTCCACCCGCACGGTCAGATGGTTAAGAAAATTCTTTATCGTCATCTGCCGATAATCCAACTCGACTCCGACACTCGTGACATTTTCTCTGATCCACCTCTATTGGCATACAAACGTGAGCCAAACCTTAAGGACATCCTCGTCCACAGCCACTTAAAACAGAGCCTTACATATGTTGACACCAGAAAATGTAACGGCCCCCGCTGCGTTACCTGCCCTGTAGTTGGGAAACAAAAACAATCACCTTTCCCAAAATTATCCTCACTCTTCATGAGGGATTCACATGCAAATCCCGCAATGTGATATATGTCACTGTTTGCAAAAGATGCAGGATAACATATATTGGTGAGACTAGCCTCAGATTAGGGGGGGGGGCCGCATGCAAAAACATCTGTATGACATCGCCCAGCATGCTTTGAAACCAGTCATTTCAATGGCCCCAACCACATAGGCAAATCTGATTTTCTGGTAACAGCCATAAAACAATGTCACGCAGATGACACAAGTCACCTAGCACTTGAGATCTGCTGCATTCATAAGTATGGGACTCTGGAGCCACACGGGTTAAACTTGCTGTTTAGCTACACTTAACATTCTCTTCAATCATTATAGTACCTCTCCACTTAGCTCCACCCCATTCTTACTTGTCCAACCTCCTCACAGCATCATTTTTCAACCCCTCTTCCCTAATCATCTATTTCACCTTCTCCTGGCTAGGTCAACATTGTATCACTCTCTCTCCCCTCCACAGTTCCCTATCCAGCACCCCCAGTTACAACCCATCGACCACATGTCACAGGTCTCCATTTAAACATTCTCCACATTCTACTAAATCCATTCCTGACACACGCTGCCGGACAAGCCAAATCTTACAATTTACAGCTAAGTACTCTATTTAGAATTGCCAAAGCAGCATCGATCTTCAAGAATACTGTGAGCATATGGAATTCAAAAGTTATAAGCACAAAAACTAAGTTAAGACTATTCAATTCAAATATAATATCCACCCTCATTTATGCATGCGAAAGCTGGAAAATAACTAAAGAAACAGACAAGAAATTAGACCCTTTTGAAAACAAATGCCCAAGGAAAATACTCGGCATCAAGTGGAACGAATTTAAGAACAATGCAGAGATAAGACAGATGACTGAACAACAACCAGTCTCATGGGTGATCAGGAAAAAGAGGTGGACATATGTTGGTCATTTGATGAGAAGAAATGATCAGAGAATCCCAAAACAAGCTATCAAGTGGAACACGACAGGCCAAAGAAAAAGAGGCAGATGGATGAAACTCTGAAGAGGACATTGTTAAGAGAGGCTAAATTAAAAGGCATAAAATCCCTCGCCGAAGACAGGAAAAATTGGCAAACTACTTTGCGAGCCCTATATGATGTTTAACGGCACGGGAAGGATATAAGATATAAGATAAGACTCTATTTAATTTTTAAAATTTTTAAATTTAAAAAAAAAAATAGTACTCATGTGAATCTATACTTTACCTCCTTTCTCTATTTCTTTGTCCTGTATGTTTTTACTGAAACGCAGAACTTTGTAGTCATTAAGTAATAAAGCTGTTCCTACTTTCTTCCTAGTTTATACATCCTGCTGTACTCCTATTTTTATGTTCTGACACTCTCCTATTTGATTACACTGGCCAACACACATTTTGGTGCCTCAAATGTTAGACCTGTTTATATCTGACCCTGCTGATTAAAAAAATGCACAAGTTTTTGCTTATCAGCTCTAGTTATATGCCATTCACAGAACATATGCTATATACCACTCTTCACTCTGCTCGTCCATAACAAATCAGAATATTTTAACGTAGTGTTTAAATTAATATCTTTTAAGCATGAGAAAACATTAAAAATTAAAAGAAAAGTGCACTACATGAAAATCTACTTAATTCATACCAAAAAACATAAGTTTATGATGCAAATTTTCCACTAAATTGACACACAAGAAGCTTCTTTTGTAAGACTTCCAAGAGTGAGATCTGCCAGAACAGTCTTGCATAAGATTCCAACAGTAGTCTGCCATCATGTATTCATCCCATCTTTCTTGGTATCTGGGTTCCATTTTTTTATGTCTTTGTGAAATCTATCACCTTTCACTTCACCTAAGTTGCCAAGGTTCTCTGGAAAGTGATCTAAGTGACTGCAGATAATGGATTTTAACACTCATGTTACAGCCAAGCCTGTTGAAATGGAAGAGCATATCCATTACTAATTGTGTGTAGTTGTCTGCCATCTCGTTACTAAGAAAGCTTTTCACAACAAGAAAAAATGAAGACCAGGTACATGATTTGATTTCATTCACTGTTGTTATGAAATGTGGGTCATTTATAAGTTGTCTGATTTGTGGACCATCGAAAGTTCATGCCTTCAGTTTTTCCATGATAAGTCCAGTTAACTTATGCTCTGTGTACTCAATGCACGAACTGTCTTTATTCAAAGCCTTTACAAATTGTTTCGTCAGATCTAGCTTTATATGTAGTGATGGCAGTATGATTCTGTCTCATGCTAACAAAGGTTCATTGAGTACATTTTGTCCTCCAACCACCATATATTCCCTTGGAGGCCAATCTTTTCTTGTTCAATTTTCATGTTTGGCTCTATTATCCCAAAGGCATAAAAAGCAAGGATACTTTGTGTAGCCACTTTGTTGAACAAGAAGAAAATTAACCATCTTCAAGTCTACAAAAATCACCCATTGATGTTCTTGGTAATGTATCTTTTCCAAGACTAAAGGGATGGCCTTGTACTCTTCTTTCATCTTGGTGAAATGATAGATCAGAATAGAACCATATTTGTTGCTGAACACATTTAAAAGAACACATTTCAGACTATGTTTTGAACTGTTGATGAAAAGACACCACTCACTTGGGTTATATTTTGAAAGAATAATTTTTTCACAAGGTTTCTAATGTCACTGCAGAATACTAAGTTGTTGTCCTTCAGTAAAGAATGGCAGCAAATCCTTTTCTCTCCTTCGATAAAATGTAATGTTCGTTCCAGGCTGAAGTACATTCTTTTCCTTTAGTCTGGAGGCAAGCATTTCAGAAGACTCTTTGGAAAGATTTAGGTCCCTGATCAGATCACTCAATTCACTCTGTTCAAAACGATCACTATGTGAAGTTGTTTGAAATTCACTCTCACTGCCCCCACTTTCTTTACCTTGTGCAATATCAGACATGCAAGACTCATCCTCTGAGAGATGTGGTAGTTCAAGGAAAGATGAAATGGGTACAAGATCCGAGCACACAACTGGACTCCTGGCTGAAGGTAGATCAGGGTAAGACCACTTGTAATGATTATTTCGATTGATGCCTATGATATTAACAATACAAAAATAACAGTCATAAAAGTGGTTTTTCGGTTCCCTCCGCACTACTGGTACTCCAAATTTCAGCCTGCTTCTCTTTCCATTTGTCTACTGGTGCAAATGCTCCGTACAAGTTTTGTGTACAAAATGAGGAGCCCATGGCTTATCTTGATCTCCAAGCTCGACACCAAAATAACCTACATATGCTCTTTTTACAAACTCAGAAATAGGTTTCCTACTTACTTTCAGTGAGTACTCCTGCTACAAATGTAACAAAATATGTTGGGATGATTCATGCAGCTCCATCTTGAAGTAGCCAAAACCTCTACTGTGTTCGATTTGCAAAAATGAAATGATATGAGTGGGAATATACACACATCTTCTATATGATCATAACTATTATACAGCACAACTATTTTAAACAGATCAGACTGAGAAACCTTTGAAATACAAATTTATGTTGTTAACGAGAACCATGACTTACAATCTTAATTGTTTGCAAATAATTATGTAATACAACAGAACAAAAGCGAATTTGTCATTATAGCTATACATTTTTGTGCCAGAGTGCTTTATAGGAAAGGAAGTAGATGAACAGTTGTGAAACAAAGATCATTGTACACAAAAATGTGGGTAAATTAAATGCATAAATTTCCCACTCAGATAAGATAATTTGTTATGAATCCTAATTCTACAGAAGAGATTTGTTAAAGAGCAGATTAAAATTTTATAAATTCAACCATAACTAAGAAACTAGAGCTGATGCCAACCATATCTAAGAAACTAGAGCTGATGCCAACCATATCTAAGAAACTAGAGCTGATGTAGTCTATCCAATGCAATTTTCTGAATCTAGACCCCAGATAACCCCAGGAACAGGCCTAAGAGCCAAGGCACCAAGAAAAAAAATTTTTTTGCATTGCATTATCAATTCTGATTGCAGCTATTTGTTTTGAATATTACTGTTTTATGATTCTCAGGTCTTTTCCATCTATATTTATGTCTTTTAATATCTGTATGATTTCTTTGTGTTTTACACAAATTATTGCCTTACAGTCAGTCAATCATTTGCATGTCCCTTGCAGAACTTTGCCTCCCTGACATCTCTGCTGTAGGCCTCTAGGTTGTAAGTAAGATGTCCTGCTACTGATGCATCCATTTGCAGATTATCAGTGATTTCTTGCAGCCATCTTCGCCTTAGTCTTCCTCTCTTTCTTTTTACCATTATGTACTCTTCTGAGACTATCTTCTCTAAATTATCTTGATGTTTAATGTGTCCAAAATATTTAAGTTTTCTTTGTTTAATCCTCTTTACTAGCCAACCTTCTTCAGTATTAAGTTCTTGTAGTATGGATATATGTGTTCTTTTTTGTGTCCGTGATATTTGAAGAACTCTTCTGCAGCATTTTCATTCCAAGGCATTTATGTGTTTCTCAGCTGTTTTGTTAAGTGTCCAGGTCTCACAGGCATATGTTGCAATGGGAAAGATGCATGCCCTTAAAAATCTTATTTTTGTAGTTCTGTCTGTTCCTCTCCACAGCTTCTTTAGTTGTTTTACTTTTTGAAGAGTGATAGATGTCATCCTTTTAATTTCCCTCATTGTATTTCCATTAATAGTTAGTAATGATCCAAGATATTCAAAACTCTCTACCTCTTCCAATTTTTCCTTATTGATACATATTTCATCTGCCTTATTTGTTTTGCCAGTTGTCATCAATTTAGTTTTCTTCACATTAAGATAGAGGTTTTGCTCTTCACTATTCTTATGGACTAACATAATTAGTTTTTCCATTATTGCCTTACAATAATCTATAAAACAGATCTTTTGTCACTTCAATGGCCCATTCTCTTACTTTTCTTTACTGTAGTATCCATTTCTTAATTTGCCATGAAAGTGACAGAGCACAATGTGTATGGTTAAATTTGAAAACATGACTAGTGTTTAATATCAGATTTTACTGTGATATCAGCTTTTATTGTGTACAAACTTTGTCGTTTTACTTTGATTAGTTTAAAATGAACGCTGTGATTACTGGTTTATTGATCTGCTAATTTTCTATACAAGATGTGCCAAATCTTCGGAGATGTACACTTGGTGATATAATTCACTGCTTCTCGACAGTTCGAGGTAAGAGACATTCACTAAATAATAAACCGTAGAAAGCGTGTAAATGAAACATGGATGATAATTTTGAGCAGTCAAACATATCTGTGTGCTCTTCCATTTTTTCATTCAGCACTGCACAGATTTCATGAAAAGTTATGTCAGAAATATCAAAAAATCTTGTTTAAGAATATAAATGCGTTCTCTGCGATCTGAAGCAGGAGGATGTCCACTTTTAAAGGAAATTTCTGAACACTGCTTTTTTGCTGAGTGACTTCTTCATGCTCAGTTTACTAATCCAGTGGCACCGAGTTCAGTCCCAGCTGTGGGATATTTTTTCTGGTTCACACCAAAAAGGCCCTGGGGTTCACCCAGCCTCTAAAAATGTGTAAGAGGGAAATCTGGGAAGGTAAAGCAGCCAGGTGGTTATACTGACCATATCACACTTTCATGTGCCGAAGGTCATGGAAAATATGGGCCTAACACCGTATTCCCCAATATGCCTTAATGGCATGGAAACGAGAATTTTACCTTTACCTTCTTTCATGGCCTGATCTAACAATATTTGATTGGTATAATTGGATATAGCAGTGAAAAACTGCGTCTATTCAAGATTCAGTTTGGATTTACATATCCATTTTCAAGCTTGCTCCCCCACATTTTTTAAATGATGCAGCACCATTGTGCCTTAAGCAGTGATCTTTAACCAGCTCTTATTAATTCTTGCCCTTAGAAGAATCCATGTTTAGGTCAATGTTGAGTTAGAAAGCTGGATAAGCTTTTTTTTTTAAATGCTTCTTTACACTTTGGAGTAAGGTTGTGAAGTGCTTTTATGAAAAAAAAAACCCACAGCATTGTGAGCTAGGTGGACCTGACCTCACTACTTTAGACCCCTGGATATTATAGGCATAAATAAGTTTGTTTGACACACAGAATCATTTATGAGGTGCCAAGCAGCAAAACTGAAGTGATCACGTTTCTTCATATTGCGCCACTCATGGTATTTCCAGTCCTTTTCGTTGCATTTCTTTTCCTAAGTCACTTCACTGACCAGGTCAGATTTTTTTTTCTCTTTGTTGGCTATAAACTGTTGAAATCAGAATTTATGATGAAAAATCAGAGTAAGGAAGAATATATTTATGCATGCATAAAACATTAATGAGGCAACTGTAAGAGAGAAATGATGAATAAAACTGCATAGATTTTAAATCCTATTTGTCATTGCTTTTTTTTTTGTTTTAATATTAAAAGGCAGGCCAAGTGACAGAAATACACAGAAAGAGAAAAAAAACCCAGCAAATTTATGAGTGATGATGTTTTTTTCAAAGATTTTACCTCCAGTGATTTGTTTTCATTTTATACATTCTTTAAATTATTTTCCAAACTAGAAAACTTGACAGATGCTGATTGTGACTGCCCACGACCGTGCACATTCACTCGATATGATACAACAATGTCAGCTTCTCAGACGCCATCTAGAGTCTCTGCCAAGCTTTTGAGTCACCTGATTAATGCATCCAGTGCCGCCGAGCTGAGGTACCATTACTTGCTTCCCAGGAATGATGTCCTAGGGTGAGGGGACACTGAGTCTGGGGGTGGGCTAGGAGTGGGGCAAGGGACAGGAAAAATAGTGCAGTCTCTGTCAAATTTGTCTCTTGGTGCAAAAATGATTAAAGATATAACACTTGTGGAATATAACGCTTGTGGAATATAACGCTTGTGGAATATAACACTTGTGGAATATAACATTCTTCTCTGTTCCTAATCTTCTCTCTCCAGTTGGTGACATCAGTTTCTTTTATATCCTCTTTTATGTTGTCTTTCCATCTCTGTCTTGGTCTACCCCTTGGTCTTGTTTCCCTCATCTCTTGTGCATACATCATTTTCGTTTGTCTGTTCTCTTCCATTCTTTCTACATACCCCAGCCAGCATAGCCTGTTCAGTTTCAAGACATTTATAATTCGTTGGGATTTAAATAAGCTCTTCAGTTCAGTGTTCTTTCTAGCTCTCCATTCTCCACTGTTGGTATCCTTTGTTGGCCCAAAGATTCTTCTTAGGATCTTTTTCTCAAAGATCTGCAATTGTTGTTCATCTTTCTCCATGTTTCTGATACATGACAGCTGGTCTTATTAAAGTTTTATAGATTGTTATTTTGGTGTTTTGGGACAGGATCTTGGATTTTAACAGGTGTTGCAAGGCAAAGTGTATTTTCTTGCTTACTGTGTTGCTTCTGTTGAAGGTTGTGCCTAATATTTGTATGTTTCTGCTTTCCTAATAATCATCTCTCCAATATTTATATACCATCAAAAAAAAAAAAATGCAACACTACTGTAGGCATAATTGACACAGAATTTCAAACTTGTGTCAAAATTTTATTTTACAGAATTAATGTTTCAATCTTGGCATGAAGAAACTTTAAGAATTTAACAATGAAATGATGTTCATTAAATTTGGTTTGGACTTTTATTATTTGCGACTGAGGCCTGCGTTTCAATAAGGTGAATGGCCTGTATCAGAGAATGACAACTCCTTGACATGATCCGATTAGTCATTGGATCTATTGCTGTGGGATGGCTGCCCACTCTTCCTGCAGTGCAAGAGACAACCGTCGTTGGAGATTGGTCGGTGCCATGTCTTGCTAGCGAACTTGTCTGTTGAGTTCATCCCATAAGTGTTCTGTTGGGTTCATTGTCTGATGACATGGATGGCCATGAATGGTCTGGACATTGTTGTCAGCGAGGAACTGGGTGATGAGTCATGCCACATGAGGTTGAGCATTATCCTGCTGAAAAATTGAGCCTGATGCAGCCAGAAGTGGAAGGACATGAGGACGAAGAATTTCAGCGACGTATCGTTGGGCATTCCGGTGTCTTTCATTTTGCACCAGGTCACTTCTTCCCATGAAGTTGATCATCCCCCACACCAGTACACCTCCACCATCATGTGGAGGAGCCTCATCCACACAGTTCTGGGCGTAGTGCTCATGGACTCTGCAGTAAACTCTTCTCCATCTATCATGTCGCTGGAGCAGAAAGAATGATTCATCACTAAACCAAACTCTTCTCCAATCATTCACAATGATCCATTGATAATGCTGGTTCACCCACTGCAGTCAGTTCTGGCAATGCCAGTCCATAAGAACAGGACCTCTGTAGGGTCTTCTAGCCCAAAGACCAGCATTGTGCAGCCAGTTCCTGATCATTTGAAGCAGGAGGATGTCCACTTTTAAAGGAAATTTCTGAACACTGCTTTTTTGCTGAGTGACTTCTTCATGCTTGGTTTACAATCCAATGGCACCGAGTTCAGTCCCAGCTGTGGGATATCTTTTCTAGTTCACACCAAAAATGATCAGGAATTCGATGAGCTGCTCTTATTGACTGGACTTTTGAGGACACATATGCAAATCGATTCCTGAGGTGATGCAACTGTATGAAGTGGTCTTTGGCAGGAGTTGTGACTATGGGTCTACCTATGGTTTGCAACTGAGCCAGTTTCTTGAAATCATCTCCAAAGGCGACTAATGGTGCATCTGACTACTTTAACTTGTCTGGCCACAACACTTTGTGACTGTCCAGTCTGTAAACATCCAATGATGATGAGTCAGTGTTCAGTAGTGAGATAAGCCATACTTGCATTGAAATTTCAAATGAATTGATTTGAGGAGCGTCAATCTTTTATAAGCATTCAATGACATGGTCAGTGAGTTTTGTGTTCAGTACTTTTCACAGGATTCTCGTGAAACTGTCATGAGTTACTGTCAGCAAACTTCAGTTTAAATCACAATATCATATTTGTTGCATTTTTATTTTTGAACAGTCTCTATAATCTGGATCATTCCGCCTCTGGTCTCTTGATATCTTCATATACTCTGTCTTATCTTGGTTAATGGTCAAGCTCACTTTTAGTGCTACATCTCTCAGGTGTATGCAGGTATTGATGACTTTTTGCATATTCTCCCCCACCAGGTCAATGTCATCAGCGTATCCCAGTATTTTAGCTTGTTTTTCTGTAACGCTTTCTTCTTTAACTTTTCTGATTACCTTTTCTAATACTAGGTTAAACAGTAGTGGAGATGATGTATCACCTTGTTTTAAATGAGTTCTTATAGAGAAGGGTTCTGACTTTCTTCCTTTATATATTACTATATTTTGTGTATCCTCCATACATATTCTGGTCAGATTGATTAATTTATTAGGTATCCCAAATTCTTTAATAATTTTCCATAAGCTGCTCCTATCTATGCTGTCATAGGCTTTCTTGAAGTCAATGAAGATATTATGTACTTCTTTTCCATACTCCCAGTACTTTTCTGCTCTTTGACATAGATAAAATATTTGGTCTATGGTTGATCTGTTCTTCCTAAAACCTGCTTGATAGTCTCCAAGTATGTTCTCGCTGTATGGTTTTAATCTATTTAAAAGTATAATAGATAGTATTTTGTAGCTTGTTTGTAGTAATGATATTCCTCTGTAGTTTTCACACTTGCTCTTATCACCTTTTTTTGAATACTGGGATCAGTAATGATTCTCTCCATTCACTAGGGAGTTTTTCTTCTCTCCATATTTGTTGTATTAGTGCACATATCTGTTCATGTAGATTTAGACCTCCTTCCTTAATCAGTTCTGCAGCAATTCCATCTGAACCAGTTGCTTTGTTGTTTCATAGAAGCATGATACTATAGATGACATCTTCTAAGTCTGGTTCGTCTATTTTAGGTTCACAAAGTTTGTATTTCTTCACATGGTAATGTGCTTATAGGCTCTTCACAGTTTAGTAATTTTTCAAAATATTCTTTCTATCTGGTACAGATTTTCTTTTCATTATTTATCATGTTTCCATTATTATCCTTCAAGCTGTGCAGAGGTTGTTTATACCCTTGCTTTACTGTTCGCAATTCTTTATAAAATTCCCTGCTTTTCTTATTCTGGTGACATGTCTGCATCTTGCTTACCATGTCTTTCATATATTGTCATTTTTGTTGACGAGTAACTTTTTGAGTTTCTTTACACTGTGTGTGGTACTTCTCCTCATTTGCTTTGTTGTTCATGTCATTCAACCATATCTGTCTTGCT
The DNA here is from genome assembly GCA_009760885.1 of Achatina immaculata. Classification (NCBI taxonomy): domain Eukaryota; kingdom Metazoa; phylum Mollusca; class Gastropoda; order Stylommatophora; family Achatinidae; genus Lissachatina; species Lissachatina immaculata. The sequence continues at coordinate 27,786,716 of CM019702.1, forward strand.
GTTCTTTTCTTTACGACTGCCTCTCTGCAGACTTCATCAAACCAGTTCTTTTTTTTTTTTAAGTTATGGTCTTGACTCCCAAGCATTCTTCCGGTTTTTTCTTTATAATGATTTTTATATCTTCCCATCTATCATCAATGCTTTTATTTTCTTCATTCCCTATTGTGTTTATCTTATGTTGTAGCTCATTTCTGAATTTTTCTTTAGTGTCTTCTTTTTTCAAAGCATCTCTATTTATTACTGAGCCTTTATTAAATTTACTATAAAAATTTTTATTCAATCTGAATTTTAACTCCAAACTGATAATGGTCGGTGCTGCATTCAGCCCCTCTGTAACTATTAGAAAATTGTAATTCAAGCAATGACGCCTGGGGAGTGAAATGGTTTGATACGATGCTTTAGTGAATATTTAAAGGGAAGACAATTATAGAATTTAGCTTAGGTTGTGTGTTAAGGTTTTCAACAATTTATCCTGGAATCTCTAGTAATGTTATAAATTATCAGTGACAATGTGAGCTCAATGAACTTTTTCTTTTGAAAAACGAAAAACAGATACATTGTTTTCACTGGCTAGCAAAATAGGACTTGAAATTAACAAGGAAAAAATAAAAATAATGAAACTTCTCATTAATAAAGGAGGAAAAATATATGTAGAAGGAACAGCTGTTGAAGAAGTACACCAGTTTGCAAAGACCAGGATGGTGACACCAGAAAGGAAGTTAGAATTGCAAAAGAAGCATTGACCTTCAAGAATCTTGAGAACATATGGAACTCAAAAGTTATAGGCACAAAAATAAAGCGGAGATTATTCAATTCAAATGTAATATCCATCCTCATTTATGCATGCAAAAGCTGGATAACAACTAAAAAAATAGACAACAAATCAGACTCTTTTGAAAACAAATGCCTAAGGAAAATACTCTGTATAAAGTTGAATGAATTCAAGAACAACACAGAGATAAGGCAGATGAGTGAACAACAAACTGCCTCATTGGTGATCAGAAAAATGAGATGGACATATATTAGTCACATGATGAGAATAAACAGTCAGAGAATACCAAAACAAGCTATCAAGTGGAACACAGTGAGGTCGACTATGTGAAACTCTAAAGAGGACATTGTTAAGAGAGCCCAAATTACTTACATACGTACATCCTTTCCATGCCGCTAAACATCACATAAGGCCTACATGGTAGTTTGCCAAGATTTCCTGTCTTTGGTGAGTTTTTCAATCTCATCAAAGGATGTTATGCCCGCTGAACTAGCCTCTCTTAAAAATGTCCTCTTTAGAGTTTCATATGGTTAACCTCTTTTATTAATTAATAATATTAATCAGTTGTATTAATTAATAATATTAACTAATGTTTTTTAATTAATGCCCAAATTAGTAGTTTTTTTTTGTAACTGATTGATATGTTCTGTGTGATATAGCAGTGAGGCTAACTATCAAAATATTTCTTATGTTACCAGAACACCATTACTATTAGAGGTACACATGAATAAACATTGTTTGTAATAAAAAAAGTAATTTTTTTCTGCAATGACTGACTAAACTTCTTCTGCAGAATATGTTTATTACTGATTTGATCAACAGGTGTTTGCAGTACTAATAATTATCACTACCACAAATACCATTGTTCTCATACAATTTGCCACTGTTAACAACGAGTGGTGTCAGTGTTGAAAAATGTTCAAAGGAGAGTTACATTTGGTATGAGAAGAAAAGCCACAAAAACAATGAATATTTTGACCTCAGAAGTCTTTGTCTGGAGAACAGTAAAGATAAAATCACAGTTTATATTTGTGGTGATTAATATTAATTACTTGTAGCACAGGATATTATACTGGCCTTTTTTTTTCTGGAACAATGGGGTAGCCATATTAAGCTTTAGTCTTTTTTTTAAAAATGAAATGACGGCTTAATTTTCTTTAGACTTTTCCAAATATATCAAAATCATCTCTCTTTTGTGCTGCTATATGCTGCAGAGAAGATTACTTGGAGATTAGAGTATACTTTGATACGATGATGGTTCGACATGAGAGACATGAAAGCCAGTACACATTCAATTCTGTCTTTGGTGAGTATACTTAACAGTAATACAGATTGTTGAGAGGAAGTTTGCCATGTTGAAGAGTAAATCAAAGGAGAGGCGTGGTGGCCATAACAAGAAGAAAGTTTAATGCTTTACCAGGTAATACAGACCAGGAAGATGAAAGGGAGTTTAATGTTCCAAGAGAAAGTGTTGGCTGGGACTGAAATGGCATGGCATGTTTAAATGCACAAAATATCATGCATTCAAATTGCACAACTTGTCCATATTGTTGGTACCAGTTGTTGAATATCTCTTCTATGGAGTTCTAAATTAGTTTACATTGATGTATAATGAGAATATATCACTGAACATGAAGATGTATCTCTCTCTCTCGTTCCGTCTGTACCCAAGACGCATGGGGCTGCTGGTAGCAAGAGATTTCCACTTCTGTCAGTTCTCCACTGTTTTCTCGGCTGTCTTTCATGTCTGTTTATCAAGTATTCATTCATTCATTCATTCATTCATTCATTCATTCATTCCATTCATTCATTTGCATGTCCCTTGTGGAACTTTGCCTCCCAAACAGATCTCTTTATTAAGTATATGAAGATGTATAATAAGAATATATTAATGCACATGAAGATGTATAATGAGAATATATAAGTGAACATGAAGATGATGAAAATAAATCAGTGAACATGAAATAACATATGGTTATAAAATTCACAACAGCTGAGAATGTTCATCCAATTCATAATCACCAACAAATGAGAATTTTTGGAGGAGAATGTTGAACATTGCTGCTGTTCATTTCTGCATGACATTTGTTCAAAATGATCATATCTCCATTTTACTTATGTGAGAAGAAGCCTTCATGCTTTTTCTCTGATAAGGGTCATCAGATTTATTTGAAGGGCTCATTAAATAGAATCACTGAGTTTCTCATTTAGAATTTGCAGATAAATTTGTAGCATTTCTTGTAAATATTTTCAGGCAATAATTAGAGACCTTGAGTACTGAAAAGTAAAGCAGATTATTCACGGCACTACTAAAGCAGATTTTTTCTGCTGTACTAAACAGAGTCCATGTACCGTTATTACAAGATTCTTCCTTCTTTTACTGTGTACTATTAAATTTACATTTACATGAGCATTTGGCTCAGAGACTCCACAGACGTTACATTGATATACATGGTGTAACAAGACAACCCGGATAACAATAACTCAACTGCTCATCAATACATGACATGACCAGTTACATGTAAATCAACAAACTCTACACCACAGTTTGACACTTAACATGAATCCAAGAATCACAGGATTCGTCAGACACCATTCCAAAATGTTTAATGTTGAAAACCCATTTGTTAGATGTGTGTTGCACTGATGAAGTGTAATCTTGATGGAAACATTTACAATGAGAATAGACAAAATGGTCTGGGCGATTAACATCGCCATGGGACCCTCAGACTAACGTGCAACATCAAAAACATACTAACCTTCAAATATACTGAAAAACTCCATACTCAACCTTCTAACCAAAAATCACATTTTTGTCCTAAAAAGGACAATCAAACTTACAACACTACATAATAAACTTAACCTTTTTGTCCTAACAAGGACAATCAACTACAAAACAAACATCCTGACCCTAACAAACCCTAACAAACCTCCTTTCCAGAGAAAAAACTCACACACGACATGCCTCTACAACATTCAGACGACAAACTCCTCTCTCAGCTCGTTCACACCTCCCGCCTAACCTAAACCACGTGACTCAGAATTCTCTCAAAACACGAGATATTTTCTCTGTGCTTGGCATACAGTGATGAGTTGTGGTCTACCAGACAAAAGTCTGCACATAATGGTTGTTAATGTCATGATTTTGTGGGGTGCTAGAAGAAGTATAAAATCCCTTGATGAGGTTGAAAAGCTTGTCATAAACAGAAAAACTTGGTGAATTACCATGTGAACCCTATGTGATGTTTAATGGCATGGAAAGCATGTAAGATGTGAATAGAAATATGTGGATCACTAGGAGGATTATGATGAGAAATAACTGAGTAAATATGAAGATAAAGTTGCCAAATATATAGTGTTTTGATTTTCTTTGAGAATTTGTGCCTATTTACAAAGTAAATAAGATTAGAAAAAGAAAAAGAGACAATACTTTTCAGCATATTTTTGTGATACCACTACTATTATATCAACATATTAGCTGCTGCAACTCCTACTACAGTTGCACTTTTATTGCTACTAACACTGTTACCACAACCAGTAACATAACTGTTTATGCTACTAACTAAAGCTACAGTGGTGATCACAAAATTTGTTTGTCTTCTGAGCCATTAATAACTGGGACAAAGCGCCCACCAATGTTTTTCCACTTCTGATACCACATTCTATATGTCTCTACCACTACAGAATTATACTTGCAGCAGCAATCTGCAAGTCTTTATTATGCTCATTGTAGTTTTTAAAAATATATTTTTTCAGCTTTCCTTGGTGGTCAAATGGGTTTCTTCATTGGAGCCAGCTTGGTGACTTTAGCAGAGCTTACGGAGACAGTCATACTATCTGCTTACATATTTGTTTGCAAGAAACTTATGATGACAGGCCAAATGACAACAAAAAGCAGAGTTGTTAACAGCACCTAAAATATATGTTTGGAGCACCTAAAATATATGTTTGGCTCTGACTTTTGTTTCAACTTGTGGTGGAATGGAGACTCCTCAAGCCTAAACAAACCTGACTCCGTTACCAGCATTGCTGCAGATAACGAGATTCATGTTTGCTGTTTTATGATATCAGTATTCTCTTTGTTACTGATTATCACAAACTTCTGAAGATTCAGAAAAGCAAATAAAAAAAAAATTTCTGAATCTTCGGGACATCAAAATATTTTGAAACCACTCTCTTTGATGAGTTTGAAATATTGTAACATTTGGCACTTTTCTAAAGAATGGCATTTTAAACACTGGATTTTCCAGATGTTTCTGAAGACGCTGTGAAAACTAAACATATGATACAAAATGTATCACAAGAGCCTTGAAAAAGTTAACCTTCAATTTTATTTTTTGCCTCATATTTTTTGTTAAATAGTGCAGCGTGTGTGTGTGTGCAAACTTATGTGTTTTTTGTTTGTTTTTTATGTTTGCAAATGGTGTGCTATTTACATGACATCAAACTTTGAGCTGGTGACTTGTAAAAGTGTTTAGTCTACATGTTTCAATTTTGAACTGTTTTCATATGGTGCAGTTTGTTCAGAGCAGTGTCTCTATTGAGTCACGGTATTTAGTTTTCACATTTTTTTTTCCCAACAACATTATAAACTTTTATAGTTGTTTTTCTGGCAAGTTGTGGGTTTTAGCTTGCATATTTACATGGAATTTTTTCTCTCTAGTTTTGTTTACCTGTTTATTGTTACTGCTAACAATCTAACACTGTTTTTCTAACACTGTCTAAAACTATTCATAACATACAAATTATGTTTACACATCTGTATTATTCACTTTGTTGTTATAACTTGGTTATATCTATTACAGTTATTATTGACTATTTATTATGTCTTTCAAAGCTGAGTGTACATAATTTTAGTTTGTTTATCATGTCTGTTACAGCAGAGTTTATTTGTTACTTAGTTAATATGTTAGACAAAATTAGGTTAGGATCTATCCACCGGTCTACAGCAACTGATTAAAACTTGTTCTGTGTTCACAGTTTTTGTGCCCTTTACATAAACAAAACTTGATGTGCAAAATAAAGTTTCTTTCATACTAACTGTTTACATCTGTGCATTGGACATCAGAGTATTTTACTTTCAGCTTTTTTCAGTCTATGCAGAAGTGCCATGTGGCAAAATATTCTGCCACATTAGTCTCCTTGAGGACCATAATATCTGCCTAATCCATAATCCGTCACTCACAAAGATACAACTCAATATCCAGGACACAAGCTCATTTCTCTTTGTTCCTTCAGTGCCCAAGATATGGGGTTGCTTGTAGCAGGATATTTTCCACTTTTCTCAGTCCTTTGCTATCTTTTTGGCTATTTGTCATGTCAGTCCTTTGCTATCTTTTTGGCTATTTGTCATGTCAATAAGTTGCTATATTTTTGGCTATTTGTCATGTCAGTCCTTTGCTATCTTTTTGGCTATTTGTCATGTCAGTCCTTCCTCTGCTGTGTTTCATGTTTTTTTTTACTCTGTGGAGTCCATTTTGAAACTCTTCATTGTAAGTATTTATCTGTCATTCTCATAACATGGCCAGTCCATTGCTGCTTCCTTCTTTTGAAACTCTTCATTGTAAATATTTATCTGTCATTCTCATAACATGGCCAGTCCATTGCCGCTTCCTTCTTTTGAAACTCTTCATTGTAAGTATTTATCTGTCATTCTCATAACATGGCCAGTCCATCACTGCTTCCTCCTTTCAGTCACTGTTGACTGTGATGTCATGTCTGTCTTTTTTAACAAGATGTTATTTCT